>OX387379.1:27927330-30427330 GCA_947563715.1 Lycia hirtaria | reverse complement strand
AAAAAATTGTGCTACCTGCATATCGCGTCAAAAATTGCAAAATTTTCGGTTTTTTCTCAGTTTTACCTTTTTTGTAGTTTATTTTAAAAAAACTGTGTTATTTTTGACAGTAGTTGCTTTAAATATTTTAAAGTATATATTAAATTTCAAACAATAAAATATCACCTATAGCTCCGTATGCCAAATTGTTTTTGAGATATATGATTTGAGAGACAATTTTTTTAGAATTTTTTGTAAGTCAGTAAATAAATAAATAAATCAATAGACTTAATAATTGTTTGTTTACTCTTTTTTTGTTCACTTAATGCCCAGGTTCATGTTACTTTAGGCTCATGTTATTTCAAGAGAACTAAAATGGTTGCGAACACTATGCTAAAACTTAATATCTCTTAATTTTTCTCATAACACCGGTCTACCGGTTACCGATATTTGGCTGAAAACATTATGTAAATTACAAAATTTCAATAATGCAGCTTCACATCACGCTTTGATTTTTAATGTAAATTTTAGCTTGTCTAATATACGCCGTCCAAAATTCCATCGTGCGGTAATCATCTCTATATATATTATATAAAAATCAATTGCTGTTCGTTTGTCTCGC
Source organism: Lycia hirtaria (assembly GCA_947563715.1). Classification (NCBI taxonomy): domain Eukaryota; kingdom Metazoa; phylum Arthropoda; class Insecta; order Lepidoptera; family Geometridae; genus Lycia; species Lycia hirtaria. The sequence continues at coordinate 30,426,729 of OX387379.1, read as the reverse complement.
TAAAACTCGAGAACGGCTGGGCCGATTTAGCTGATTTTGGTTTTGAAATGTTTGTCGTAGTCCAGGGAAGGTTTAAACGTTGAGAAAATATCGGGTCCACTCATTGATAGGTGATACGAAGTACGCCGGGTCATCTAGTATAATATATAATACGGTCAGCTGAGCCGAGCAAAATAATTAACTCATACAGTTAAGCACGATTGGTGGCAACTTAAATAGATCAGTGGTTTGCTAATACAAACCAGATAGGTAGGCTCTTTTTATGCCGAAATACACGAACTTGTTGGTACGTCACATAAAAACCTGCTTAAGGTGGAGATTAAAGCGGTTATTAACGTGGTTTTCACACATTTTTAAATAAAAACTACGGGTCACTCACGTCTGTTTTGAGCCGAAATATCCGACTATAGTTTCAACCGCATTCGGCGGTCTTTTTCAAAGGAGCAGCACACACGTCACTCTCGGTCGGTGACGCGCCTTGCACTGCACTCGTGCCGCACGTGATGTCATCGGTTGCAAAAGGGTTAGGGCAGGAAGCTGGTCGTCTTGCGTCGGTTCAAAAGATCGCCGAATGCGGTTGAAACTATAGTCGGATATTTCGGCTCAAAACAGACGTGAGTGACCCGTAGTTTTTATTTAAAAATTAATGATTTTATATGATGAAAAAGGTTGTGATGCCCGATATAGCTGCGCGCGTTGAGCGAATCCTGTCTATAATCACAAGTTTCATGCTGCTGCAGCACATCCTCGCCGATGTACAGAAGCATGCCCGCGTTGAATGGTTGTGATATGATTAACAAAATTAAATTTAAGGCAAGCTCGTCTCGGTGTGTTTAAAACATAATTACAGGTGAATAATCTTGGATTTATCAATACGATCCAGAAAAAAGCCCATCGACAGTAGTTTGGGTGTTTCAAAACAAACCTAGACCTACAAACAAGTGGAGCGACCTAGAAGCGCGGGGAAGATTTTGATAGCTAGGTTTTTCAGTTTGACTGGGTACTTACCTATTTGATTCAATAACTTTAAGAAATCAAAAAAATTGGGAAAAGGGATTCAGTTTTCGTCGCCGGAATATGAGCTGTCATCGTTCTAGAAGGCTGTAGAAGAAATGTCTGAAGCGGACTGGAAAAAATATTTTGAAAATTTGTATAGATGCTGGTGGAGAGTTCTTTGACAAGATTTTATATTTAACTTTCTGAGTGAATTTTCCAGTGAACTTTCTTTAATTGAAAGGTGCCATAGGTTACCTTTCCTTGTGGTTTACCTTTCAATTAAAGAAAGTTAGTTTCTCAAAAAAGAATGGAAATTGTATAAAGTTTGTGTTTATATTAATGGTTTTCTCCTGTTAGATGAAAAAAACACGCACTTCACTGTTGTTTTAAATTCGACCATTGGTTGAAAACCACTACATTTCACATCTGTTGTAATTACAGGCCCTGGATGGCATATTCAAAGTTGAAGTCGAATATAAAAATGGCATGACGTGGAACTAAGGCTCTTTTGGGAAAGCACAGCAGAAAATATCTTTGCTGGACACGAAAATTATTGATGTGCTAAGTAACTTGAAAATTCTTGAAATCAACGGGCTAAGTATGTAGAAAAACTCACGATTTATTCAGATTAGCGAGTAACTAGTATCACGATTTAGGCTCATATAACGGGACAATGAAAGGAAATAAAAGCTTGTAATAATTTTCAGACCAGTTGAAGAAAAAAACAGATTTGAAAATTATGTAAAATACGAGAGATCAACAGCGCAAAGCCGCACGACGTAGGACCTTGCACACTTGCATTGCAACAAGTTGCACGACCCGGGTTGAACAATTTGCAGCGCGTACTAATTTTATTATTTGCATTTATATAACCCTTTTCATCATATCAGATATCTAGGGTCACCTTATCGGTTTGTATAAAAGCTCAGCCAGACCAGCATAGGGACACATTCGTGATTTCATCGAGCAGAGATCACACCGAGCGACACCATGAAGACCGTTCTGTTAGCATTGGCAGTGTTGGTGACATTTGACGCTTGTATGTCCTGCAAAAAGCCACCCAACTGCATACCGCGTGGCGGTTTCTGTCACCCCGGTAATTGGGGTGACTGCTGTTGTCCCGACGGATGTCTCGGCCTCATTGTGGGTGCGTGTTTTGGAACAACAAGAGCAGTCAGCGGAATCAACGGCATCCTGTCCTACTCCGTAATGGACGCAAGTAACAATAAACTGATGCAGGATACCGTGATAGTAGATGCAACCACTACCGCTTCCCAGGCCCAGGTCGATAGAATCGTCGCTCTGTATGGTAACCAGACTCTTTTCATAGACGCTCATATCGATCTCTACAGTGACGACCCCGACACACCTGAAGTTCATAAGTCGTGGCGTCACCAAAAGATTAACTAAGTGTTGTTTTGATCGAAATAAACACACATTATTATGTACTTCATAATTTGTTTTATTTTTTAGATGTACTTACCTAATTAGAAAATATTTTATACATATAATAGATATTAATGATTAAGGTCATTAATATCATTTTAGGTCATTTATAGAAATAATTTTTTCTTTTAATATTAATGATTAATAAATGAATAATAATATATTCATATTCATATATTGTTTATTGCATATATAGGCACATAATATACCTATTATCTGCCTTTCGGCATGCAAATAATCAAATCAAAATAATTCTGTCACATACAACAACAACAACTTACATTTATATCGAAAGTATACCACTAATTACACTCACCCTTTACATGCACAAACATAACCAAAATTTACTTACACTTAAAATACATAGCATACGCATTATCTTGCGTCTTGATAAAATACTTGGACATATTACTAATTTGTGTACAATATATAGTATGAATATTATTCAAACATGCACAAATAAGTGGCCAAGACCGTGTCGAGACACGCGTAAGTTTAGTTGGGTTTCGCAGCTAATGCATGGCATTTTGTAGCGGTTAAAATAATAGTACCTGGGTGACCATACACAAATTAATATTAAGTACCTGGGCGACCGAGCTCCACTCGGATTTTTTATGACTGAAAATACGAGCAAACCCGGGTTCACTAAAAATAAAACCTAGCAAGATCGGTTTATCGTCCCCTAATCTACTTACAAATCAAAGGGCTTTCAATACCTAATAGTTTTTCTCACAAAAGAAGAAACTTGAAAAAAAGGGATAAATTTACCATCTGGACTCGAACCGGGATCTTCTGGTCGCGATCGCTCGGTTTCCCGCCTGAGCTTTTGTAGATAGTACCTTCGTATTCTAATGATATTGTAGCAATTTTTCATTGCCTGAAAACACGAATTAAACGACGTTTTCTAAAAACGAAACCTCGTTTTTTTGCTCGTATTTTTAGTCATAAAAAATCTGAGTGGAGCTCGATCGCCCAGGTACTTAATATTAATTTGCGTTAAAATTGTACCAAAACGTGTATTTAATTAACATCACCTGACACCGTGGCATGCATTTTGAAGCTGAGGACGATTTCTTAAAATTATGCAACGTAATTAAAGGTAAGGTAAAGGTAAAATAAGAGTTTCACTCGCACACTGAGGCTTCCGTATCCCTGTATTATTTGTAACTTCACATATTTCTACAGTATGAGTAGCCCGAAATGCTAGGCGTTCACACACAATATCAAATTCAAATAGGTAAGTAATTGTTACAGTCCTAGTTTCTTTATCCAAAGTGATCTTAACGCTGCTGTTTACTCTATTACAATGTAACAAGCCATCAACTGTCAGGTTCACATGTCACAAGCTTGTCTCGTTCTTGACCTATTTTTAGTACCTATTTGTAGATTTACATCAAAGCAAACTCTACAATCTTGCTAATATTGAGACTTGTATATCTATTACCGTTTAAAAGATACAGCAGTTTAAGTGCATCTTGCAGTAGATCTAGCTCTCTATTTAAGTAAAAATGTATAACTATGACGCACAAAGTCTGGACTAGCCTCTAAAAGTCCGTTTTTTGAAGTGAAAACTTCTTTAGCGTCGTTGGGCATTTTTCGGATGGGTAAAAAATGTTAAGCTCGCGTCAGATTTTCAGATCGTAAAACAGACAGTCAGAAATCTATTCTAACTTTCTGCATTTAAAGTTCATTATTGTGTGTACAAGCGCCGTACACGAAGCGTTAGCGTGTTTTAAGAGTATACAGCGCCATCTAGTACGTTGTTTTAGAACTAACTTTATTGTATGAACACTTCTTAACCACGCGTGCATCGTACTTCGACGCGCTGGGAAGGGGGAATACCAACGCCAGATATTTAGCGGGAAATCCAAAACGTGTTTAGAGGTAAGCGCGCATTAGAAACGCTCCGCAAAAGCTGCACGCGGCACAGTCATCGCATTTTCGAATTATTTTGTTTAGTGAAGATTAAATCTAAGGTACTTAAATCGAAACATATCGAAGGTAATTATAATATTTTCGAGCTTATTGGAATATTGTATGAAATATCCGATAAAGTGTTTAAAGTTCCTGATGAAGTTCCTGTTTGTTCACATGCTCCCGATTACGTAACTTTTGGGAATAGTTCACTGGGTAACTTCAATATGTTGCGGGATACTCTAGATCGTATGTGATGAGAGGATTTTCCAAACTTCCCCTGCAGTTTCGAATTTATGCGCAAGTAGATACCTACTTGCTCATAAATTCGTCACCATGCGGTTGAAATTGCAAGGCTATGCCTTGCAGTTCGTTTCAGCCGCATGGTGACGAAAAACGGTGATGATAATGACAATGAGGATAAAATGTAGCCTGTGTTTGTCTCAAAGTCATAAGCTATATCTGCCTCAAATTTCATAATTATTGGTTCAGCTGTTTCGCCGTAAAAGGTAACAAACAGACAGTCAGTGCTTGTTTGCTTGATACTCCCATACTATTCAAGATTGCATTTTTTTTTTAATTGTAGAGTTTATTCATCAAAGGAACAAAAACAATCCTGAGCACCTATAAGGTGAACAATAACTGCTTCCATCGAAACAACAACCAATAAACGCTATTTCATAAAAACGAACAAAGAAAACATTTTTAACGTTATTTTGTTTAGATTTATCATCAATCAAGGCATAGATCGAGTTCCAATCATAACCGGAAACAAAGGGTGGCGGGAATTACTCGGATTAGGCAATAAGTCTCCTGTCCGACATTCCGAACGAGTGATTTGTTAAAATCAGGGGATGTACCCGTCCCAGCATCGACTGCCGGCCGCATTTGAATTCCCGACTGATTCTGAATCTGAAATTAACTGATCTTGTAGAAGTTTGAGAAATATGTTCAGGATTGTGATCTATCCCATTTGACGATCTTATTGAAATGTTGACGTGATTTGGGTTCAATGATAAAAAAAGTAAGTAATAGAAAATGGTATTGGTCGAAACGCACCGCGGTGCGAAAGGACCTATTCAAAAAGAGCTCTTGGGTGATTCGGACCGCGGTTCGAACCGCTTGCGGTGCGAAACGCCCAAGTATCCGTAGAGTCTGGATAAAGAACTGTCGCATCAAAAATGGGAACTAAAATTTCGGCACAGAAGAAATTTATAGTATTACATGCAGAACGGACACTCCGCCTCCAGCAAATCTCGGATTCCTCATCTACTTTCGCGATGAGTCAGTTTTGTCATTCAAAATAAGCATTGTGGGCTCATTGTGGCAAGAGTTTGAATTCCTATCACCTATCCTATCATTGAAATCACGAGCGAGTGGCAATCAGACGACAAACAACGGGTATGTGTGCGTATTATATACATACAGAAGTCAACTTGCGTATGAGTCACTAATTAGCAAGCCATTGAATGGAGTGTCCGAGATGTTATTTCGGCTTAACAAATTAATGAAATAAGAATAGCAGCGCCCTCAACGCCGCATTTGTTATCTATCTGAACAGACTACCTATTACTACTTAGGTAACTGATACTAAGACGAAAAGAGCTCTTATACTCATCTCATACTCAACATTTGAGAAATAAAAATTACTACAGTTCATCACCATCACCTCACCCTAAAACTGTTCACTACTGGATACTACCCATGGTTTTCGGTTTTTCCAAAAAGACCGACGGAAACGGCGGGCATGCCAGCGCAGGCGCTGTTGTTCTTATTTCATTATTTTGTTCAGTCAATATCACTGAATACGGTTTTTTGGCGGGAACGTCTTAGTAACGTGTTGTTGCTTTGTTTTATTTTCCTAAACTTGTGTTATTTTGAACATTAATGCTATAAAAATGGTAGTGTTTTATTCATTAAGTGTTCGATAAAGTGCGTGAGTGTGGGCAAGTAAAATAAAGCAGTAAAACGTGTGATTTTACGTTCTCAGCAAAACTCCATAGAAGCTTCTAGTAAAGTCGCCACCACTTTACTGAAGCAGGACTCGACTTATAAATTGACTGTATAAGTGACTTAGATTGTGACTAGAACATTTACAACTTGTTTTATTTAAGAAACTTGAAAAAAATCCTAATACTTGACACTGGCAAATGCTTTAATGCGGGTCCAATACAAAAAAGAAGAAGAATCACTGAATACCATATTATGCTTTCAGACCTTAGTTTCCGTTAGTTAATAGAATTAATGTATTATGTGGTTAGAGTCTGTTTAATTATGAAACCATCATGGCAAAACACAGGAACAAACACACACACACACCGTCGCTTAACATCAGATGAGTTGGTGGTCAATCGTAGATCTATCTTGTATAAAAAATTAAAAGTAAACTAACGTCTGAAATACTATAATACCTACGCTTTATTTCGTTCTAAACCTTCTTATTCTATAAATGTCAACAAGGAAAGAAAATTATTAAAAAAGTAATTTCGTTCAACAGTGTAGGACATATTGGCAATTCGCAGTGCATATATTGTTGGATCAGTCGGCAGTCGCCGCGGAGTCCCCCGGGGAGTCCCCGAGGCGTTGTTATCTGCTTCCAGCGGCAGCGCTGCCATCGGCTGTATGTACCCTAATATGTAGATATTTGCATGGAAATTCATATTTTTGTACAACCAACATGAATAATGAATAATTTAATGTGTGATTTTTATGAGTATGCTACATTTGACTGGCCTTGTGGCTCAGTTGGTAGTGTGTTTACGTCTACCTGCTGAACTGAAAGGTCGTGGGTTCAATCCCCACCCAGGGCAAACATTTGTGTGATGAGCATGGATGTTTGTTCTGTGTCTGGGTGTTTCTATGTATCATATGTATATATTTACAAAAAAAAAGTATATATGTATTCTATCAGCCATCTAGTTCCATAGTACAAGCTTTGCTTAGTTTGGGTTAGATGGTGTTGTGTGAAATGTCCACAAATATTTATTATTTATTTTATTTATTTATTAACCACAATAGCATTTCGATTGTCTTTAGACCTTTATCGGTCTGGGGTAATAGATTTGCTATATGTGTAGTAGTTTAGTTAGTTTTTTTTTTTTTTTTAATTTTAAAATATCTTTATTGACCATAAAGGGTTACAGTGTAAACATCTCCAGTGTAAATTTAATCCTGGAAATATTACTAGTAAAATTACATCAACATTTTACTTCGATTATACATCAACTTAACTACTAGCTTATTAAAACTTATTGCCGGAATAAAATATAATGTTTCAAAATAAGAAATGATAATAATTAGAAAAATCATAAAATTTGTAGTGTATGTTAGCTTAGAAATAGCATAACATTTATAACTTGGTTATTTTAAATAAGAGTATACACCAAAAAGAATAGAATATAGAGTAGAATATGTGCTAAAAAAAGTCTATGCAAAACAAATGAATAAGTACATTCCGCAGCCAGCAGCAGGAGCTCGAGCAAAACCTGTCATGCAATGTCGACGCGAGCTAGGACGTCCGGGCTCGGTATAGTTAGGTTACGCCACCGCCCGCGCCGCCACTAAATGTCGGATTTCATATTTTTTCACAACACCTACAATATGGATATAAAATGAAAGGGCTTTTTTAGTAGAATACAGTAAATACATTACCTACATCATTATCTTTCTTTTCAATAAAACTGTTTAGCTTTAAAAAAAATAGTACCTACTTATTTATGTTTGTTACCGCATAACTGTCATTTATAAACCGGTTTGATTTTTTTATAGAAAGGACCTACTTACTTTAAGATTGGACCGGTAGAAATGTCGTCAAAATAGGTTTAATACTTTGGTTTTTAATACAAAATTGCGCATTTTGAAGTCGGTGCTTAAGTTTTTTAAACTACAATCCTTCTCTTGTTAATCATTGTTTTAGTATGGTGTAAACAAAAAAGAGTATCTATCTATCTCTCTACCTACAACTATGTCCAGCAAACTTTTTCGTAAGAAATATGTAATTTTACAAAATTATTCTAAATAATGTTCATTAAAATAAATAATTTATCATATAATCAGTCAGTCAAAAATAATAACCAATAAAAAAAGAGCAACAAAAGAACTTTAAAACTCTTTTTACATTTTATATATGCAATAAAAAAATATAACAAAAAAAACTAATCGTATCGGCAAAATCTGAAAAGAAAAATATGATCGGTAAGCAACTTCGATACAATTTTTCAAGCAATATTTTCTTGTAATCATAAAACGTTTCACAAAGCTCTTCCTTTCAAAGGCGAGTTATTCCGTAATGAAAATTTATTTATAGCGCAATAACGATACGGACTTTGTTCTAGCCAGTGGAGCGGAACCAAGTGCAAGTCCAGAGTTGCAATGGAAGTATAAAGTAGTAGAGGCAGTCCCCAGCCTTCACCTGCCATGTCGCGTCTCGTGGCTTCTTGTTCGCCAAACAATAGAGCGCCCAGATTTTCAGAGATTTGCAGAGAACGCTTTAACGTTATAGCGATGCCTTAACGTGGCTTTGTGATATGTCACCGTTGTAGCATACAAAATATTTTAGCCACAGCAAGTGTAATCATTGTAGTGTCTCTAACATATGGTTGAGGAGGGCGATGGCTGGCACATGCGTCATACTCGTGACCGGGTGCTGCTTGCGGGTCGCTGGTTTGCTCGTGGTATGCACGCAACATAGTAATAAGTACATAAATTAAAACAAAATAATTTACCCGTAACGATAAGTAGTAAACAATAGTTTGTAGTTATGACAAAGGTCACGTACCCTGGAGTCGGTGGAGATAAAATATAATACAAAAAAGTCAAGTCCTACTCACGCCTCAGTAAATTGAATGTGATCTATAAGATTTTATGGAATTTTGCTAAAAACATTGAAAACAAAGTTCACGTTCTACTCCGCTTCAAGAACTTAATAATTTAGTGTTGAATTGCAGAACTGCACGATCGGTATTGCAAACGTTAAATCGAAAGTTCAAGAAGTGGAAATGAATTTCCTCGCAACGCTGAGGCTCGTAATTTAATTAGGCAGCAACTGAACGGGTGCAGCCGTTGGCGCTGGCGCCGGCCGAGCGACGTCAGGCGAACGTGCGCAGAATGCGACGGTGTTCGACAAATTTCATTACAAGCCATTGTTGTATGCAAGCGGCCCTCGTCACGACCCGTCGCCAACGACGCCGATGAAAGCCAAGACGCTAATGGTCGGGGCTCTGCCCTCGTTACTCTGAAACGCTCGCCGGCGCTATGAAAATTTCATCTCAATTTCACCCGAGGGCGACCCGCAATTCCAACGAATAACAATTCGAGTTTATCTCTTTGAAAATAAACTTGATAAGATAACACAGCCTTGTGAATACTCGAAAGTGACAAATTGAAAGCGGCAACAGCTAAGTGATTGATTAAACTTTAGTATTTTGTCTGGGTTTACTATCGGTAAGTGAGTAACGGAGAGAGATAAGCGTCATAAATCAGGGCGGTAAAAGTAGGACAATCGAGCGAGGCATTGGCGAGTGGAAATGGTGATAGCCTTCAGCTCGAAACCTTTTCTTCGGGCCGTTGACTCACGATGCTCGTTTCAGCCCGTTCAGTTCATCGTATTCATTAGTTTAATTTGCAGATAAGCCAGCCATGTAGATAGCAGGTATTTGCAATTCAATAGTGGAGTTTTTCTATTCTCTAGATAAGTTTAATTAATGATGGGCTTTTCCACTCTAACGGTATAAGAAACTTTAGCCAATACAGTTTCTATATGTACACAAGATAACGTAAATAATTATAGTTTAAAAAACTGAAACAACCGACTTCTCATGGATGCCATTGTCAGAACTGGACCAAATTGAAATGAGACCACACGGGAAGCAGCTTTCAAATAAAAAAAGAATCATCAAAATCAGTTCTGTCAATCGGTTCACTCCGTCGAAAGTGCTGAGGTAACAAACATAAAAAAATACAGACGAATTGAGAACCTCCTCCTTTTTTGAAGTCGGTTGAAATTACTTTTAGGCGATATATTTTATTATTGCAATAGGTACTCAACTGTCTTAGCACTTTCCGTCAAGGAGTTCTGAAGAAGCAGCAAACTCTCACGACCAGACCTTCCTCGTTATAATGTGCAATGGATAGTACTCAAGTTAACAAACTACCCTAATCTTAACACTTTCAAAAAATAGTACCAGTAGTAATCTCCTAGCAGCGTCTTCAGACCTTTATTCCCTAATGAAAGGTACCCAAGGCAACAAAGGTAACGAGCCCAAACTTATCTTAGAACTTTCCATTACAAAGTTCCAATTCCAATTCCATCATTAGATAAGCTTCATGTCATAATAATAAAACTAAAAACGATTTTTGTTTTAAAGGATATACTTTCACATTGGTCCTACATAAATTTCATCAAAATCGGTTCAATAGTTTGAGGTCGGTTTATCAGATTATTGAACTATAATTATTATTATTTGATTTACTGATATAATGACTTATTCTCTAGATAGCTAACTATCAAGGTGCTTCATTTGTCAAATTATGACAAGTAGTAAGTTATTCCGAAACATGAGGAACATACCTGTATACGGACTGAAATCATAATACTCTTTGACTTCGCTGAATAATAATATATCAGATACTTCCCTATATATTATAACCAGTAAGTACTTAGGTCAGGGCCGTAACCAGGAATTCATTTCGGGAGGGGTTCAGCCAGCAATGGACATGGGCATAGCTTATAGTCTTCTCATAGCGGGGGGCAGAGTCTGCGGCCATGTTGTCCCATATCTTACGTAAAATGTGCGAGCGCAAAAAAAAATTAGCACTTTAATGTCCCAAATGAATACCAAGTTTGTCATAGCAAAATGTGCTATTATGTTTGGGTAGTAATAAAAAAATATTTTTTTCGTTTTAACGAGCACTCAGCGCTTGCATGACCTAAATATAAACAAAAATAGGTAATAAGTAGAAAATTTTAGCAGTGCTTTTATAGTAATATGCTTTGTTTCTCGAATTAGTGAACCCACGATACTTCTCTGTTAAAATTGTAATATACAAAGTTTTCGTATTTGTGAACTCACAGTACTTCTATGTCAAAATAGTAATAAATGCGTGAGCGCGAAAATTTTTGTGGTGTTTTTATAGTAATATGCTTTATTTATCGTATAGTGAACTCATAGTACTTCCATGTGAAAGTAATATAATAAAATTAATGCGCGAGCGAAGCGAGCGCGAAAAATTTTTAGTAGTGTTTTACAGTAATATGCTAAATTTCTCGTATTTGTGAACTCACAGTACTTCTATGTCAAAATAGTAATAGTGCGCGAGCGCGAAAATTTTAGTGGTGTTTTTTATAGTAATATGCTTTATTTCTCGTATTAATGAACCCACAGTACTTCCATGTCAAAATAAAAGATTTTTTTAAAGGTTTTTAATATTAACTCATGGAAGTGATTTGATTCATTGATCGTGTTAGCGAGTCCTACATTTTCGTGGACCAGATGAATCAAACAAGTAACTGTGTTAAAAGGAAATACCCGACTGGTAAAGAGCGACTTAACGCTATCAAAAATTATATATACAACCATTTGAATGCATTGATTGCCAATTTAATAATCCTAAATATAAATATATGACTTTATAGAAAATTACAAACATACCTACAAGAACGCGCAATTTTTGGTTAGTGGCTATTTTTAGTGAAATCAATATGAAACAATCATGCGCGAGCAAAGCGAGCGCGAAACTTTTTGAAGCATTTTATAAAATTATTGAAGCCTGGAAGAATTTTTATAATGGTCAGGATTTCGGGGGGGTTTGGACCCCCCAAACCCCTACGGCCATGACTTAGGTACACCTAATATATTCACGTGGACTTGTACACAGTCATTGAATGGAAATAAGTGACTTGACTCAATAATCCCCAAATGTTACTTGAAATGAACAGATCATTCGAAAATAAGGAAAAAGGAATTGATACGTCGCGTTGAAAGCACGTTTCCTCAGTTACGTAATTCGGAATAAAAGAGGGGAAGGAAAATATTGCATCAAAGAGAATTTGAAATATTGCCAAGTACATGCGTCGCCGTTCGAATTGATTTCGCTAGCTTTGTGGCCCGCGAAGATGCTGTTCTGCGGTTATAGATATACAGTCTGCCTGGCTCAGTAGCGCACGCCTTCCGTCACATCAAGAATAAGAATATATATATTGCTTAACTGTGTATACAAAGATGTTAAACATTTTACTGGTGAAACGTAACTTGAAATGTATCAGTCTACCTTTCATTGCATGTTCGGTGCAAGCGTGGACGCATAGCGCGCTCTTACCGCGCATTCACTACGAACTACGAACCTCCCGCGTACGTCTGCGTGCCCCTTTGTGTTCGTTCGAAAAACCGACAAATTATGGGTCGCTCCGCGCGCGGCTTGTTAATGCTCGTAGCGTGCGCGTGAAATGCACATTTCGCGCGCACAAGACGTCCAAACTATGAGGAATTGTTGCATTGTTACCTTTCATGATACATTGCAGCAATGTGTACGGCAAATTCTTTCACTGCATGATGCATTTCATTTTATGTTTCACCAGTTTCACCTTAAAACTTAGATCTATAATATACTTGTGGTGGATTTACATACATGGGAATTTAATATACTCGTAGATCAATAGTTTAGAAATGACGATGCCATTTAATTTTATGCTAGCATCAATAACTCAATATACTTATAAATCAGGCAAATGCTGGCGACCTTTGCCAAGTTAACTTTGGTAACCTACCAAAGTTTCGATTGCCATGAAAATAACATATTTGTATGAAATGCAGATAATTTTTAACCGACTTCCACGCTCTTTTTTTATAGGACGAGGTTCTCAATTCGTCGGAATCTTTTTTTTAATATATGTTCCCCGATCCCTCGTAGACCCCTGGACCGATTTGAAAAAATCCTTTTTTGTTTAAAATGGTATACTTTCCAGATTTTTTTTTCAAAATCGGTTCAGTATTTTGGTTTTTATGACAAAATAACTGGAAAAAATATGTCATCCAAGTAAACGAATTGCGTATTTTGAAGTCGGTAAGTATTTGCAGTTTTATACTCGATTACAAATAAACTATAAATTATAAATTGACGTTTCGAACACTTTGCAGCTTCTGTGATCACAGGTGAAACTAGAGTTTGTTACTCATTCAAATATGTAGGTAATAACAGTACTAAAACTTCCGTGAGGAGGTATTCATTTATATTCTTTAAATTTAACCGGAAAAAACTCACGACACCTGACTCTGTCCCGAAATCGGTTGGAAGGCATCGATATTTTGACCGATTAACATCGTGAGGGTTTTCCGGTTAATTTTAAATAATTAAAATAATAATTATGTAGGTACCTGCGAAAATCTTAGACAACATTTTTTTTAATTCGTCGATAGGCTTGCGCTTGACCGTCAACTCACCTGGTGTTAAGCGACAGTTACGGTCTACGATGGAGCGCGCATACATAAAATGCAGATGTTAAATATTAGATGCTACTATATGTAATTGAACATTCTTGAAGTACCAAGCACAGCAACGCACGTCCTAGGGTGATTTAAAATTAAAAATTGCAATCTCGGGTTAAGTACCCGAGGCATACTTATATAGACATTTTAAGTGAAAACCTCAAAAGTTAAAAAATCCAAACTTCAAGGTCCCTTTTTACACTATCACGGTTAGTCACTACATTTATTTTATTGTGTTTTGGTATTTTGTAACAACATTATTCAGTCTGCCCGTGAATATGGTGCATGCAACTGCGCCAAAATATCCAGGACTCTACGAAGTACCAAACCACGACAAATATCTCGTGAACAAAAACCATTCATATATACCTAAGTAATATCAAATTAATGATATAATATAACAATATAGGCAGGCCTCATGGCTCAGTGGTAGTACGACTGCTTCCTGAGGTCGTGGGTTCGATCCCCACCCAGGGCAAACATTTGTGTGATGAGTATGGATGTTTGTTCTGTATCTGGGTGTTTCTATGTATCATAAGTATGTATTTACGAAAAAAAAGTATATATGTATTCTATCAACCATCTAGTTTCCATAGTACAAGCTTTGCTTAGTTTGGGCTAGATGGCGTTGTGTGAAATGTCCTCCAATATTTATTTAATTATGTATTTAACGAAATCAGTTCATGTTTAGAGCTTTGACTAAGTATATCTGTGGTTTAGAGGTAGATTTTTTTCTGTTCAATACAAAAAAAATGTGATATCACCATTCATAAGATTATATGATCATCACCATTCCGTGAGATATTTTCAGCGTCATAACAGTTTCGAATGCAGTTTACTCGCAGAATGGCTTCATGGACTGCCCGCGGGTCGAAACAGTTATAGGAAATTAAAGTAGAATCATAAAAGTTACTTCTTTGTCTCTCGATGTAGAAAATAAATATTTTTATAAAGTTAAATTTTTCACCCGAGTCAGCGATTGTTATCTGTATTTTGAAGTCCTCATACCTGTTGCTGAGCCGCTTTTCATTAGTGAAATGCATGTTCGCTCGCGGCGACTTGCCTTCCCTCTATGCAGATTACAAACAGATTTTCTTTGCATAGTCAAACAGCGGAAAGCTGTATTGTTGTCGGAGATGCGTGTGGTAATGCTTTTAACCAATTGAATTGTACGATTGTTGAAGAAGGGGATAATCTACACATACCTATAATAAGACTGAAAAATGTTGATTGGAGGATGCATTACTCTCTACACAGACGCCAAAAGAGTAACTTTCAACATTTTTGTCTGTCTGTACGGTGTGCTCGATGGATGTCGAAACTACTAGATGTATTTGGACGGAATTTGGCAGGATTTACTATATTATATAGTATATTTATTTTGTAAAAGGATATGGCATACTTTTTGACTTGAAAAAATTTGACAGTTCCTGTGGGATACACTAAACCAATATCGAGCAAAAACGAGCAAAAAAATCACGTTTGTTGTATGGGCGCCCCCTTAAATATTTATTTTATTCTGTTTTTTAGTATTTGTTGTTATATTGACAACAGAAATACATCATCTGTGAAAATTTCAACTGTCTAACTATCACAGTTCATGAGATACAGCCTGGTGACAGACGGACGGACGGACGGACAGACAGCGGAGTCTCAGTAATAGGGTATAAGTGGTGTTGATGAATCATCATCAACACCACATGTTACCAGGTAAAATATAGCGTATGTCCTCCTCCAGGTTCTAAAGAATCTCTTTGCCTTTCATAACATGTTCAGCCGTGAAGAGGTAACAAAGAAAGAGATAGACGACAGAGTTACTTTCGTTTTTATAATACTAGTTAGTATTGGATCCTGTAAAGTTAACTAGATTTTTAGGTATTTACTTTTTTATTTACGTTTTTGACGTAACAACGTCTAATAAATCGATGAACGCCGGCTGCACGTCGAAGTATGACTCATTGTCCCGTTACGCTCATTATCCCGTTACATCATTATCATTTCACCAATGTTTTGCTAGGACATTGTCACGCTAAACTATCGTCCGTAAACCGACTTTACAAACAAAGTATTGCTAAACAAAGCTAAACAAAGCTTGCGTATGTCCTCCCTCCCTCACACAAACAACTGAGCGCTACCGTATAAGAGCCGGTCCACACGGCGCGTTGCGTCGTTGTAACGCAAATATTTTAACGTATAGATGGCTACACGGTCGCTGCGCCATCGCAGCGTTACTACAACGCAGTCGTGACGTTCCGTCGTCGCAGCGGCAACGCCGGAACGTCACGATCACGACTCAAAAAACGAAATGAGCTTGCGTATGTCCTCCCTCCCTATCAACGCACAAACAACTGAGCGCTGCCGTTCCGGCGTCGCAATGAGTACACCTCGCCCGCTTCGTCTCGGGGGCTGCAGTTCAGTCGAACGACGTTCCGTAAAACAACGGACAGCGATACGTCGATGCAACGCCGACGCAACGCGCCGTGTGGACCGGCTGTTACGCTATATTCACTCAATGGGATGGGATCGTCCGGCCGCGTTGCGCCCGAGTGCCAAATGGCGAATTTAATTCAATACGGCGCAATTAACATGCTCACAGCATCCAATTTTATTTAAATAGCACTTTAACGGAACCAATGACGCTTGGACGAGTAACTACTGTTTACTGAAACAGCACAACACAGTTAAAAGTTTAAAGCCACTCAGGATGGCGAATAAAACCGTACCAGACGTTTTATTGCACTCATTTTAACTTTTTACAGAGTTTACTATACTTGTTTTAGATCCATTCCTTTTACATTTTGGTTTTACAGCGTCTAGATACCTAAAAATTACACGCCCTCATAACAGTAAGCAAGCCAATATTATTTAGATACAAGTGAAATTAATTTTAAAACTGTTCTTTTAGTGACTGTTGTTTTAGAATAAATCGTGTAGAATATTTTGAGATGTTTTTTATTACGATACCTATGTATTTTTTTAGATATTTACTAAGTATGTACTTTTAATCAAAAAATTGGAACTATAAATTGATTGCGTTTGATGTCGTTTTTATGTTTTTAAAGTTTTGTGGTGTGGAGCGTTAATTGTGACAAAAATAATAATGTAATTGTGAAATTAGTTTCATTTCAACATTTAATAATAAATATACAAACTACTTATACTAAATGTCCGGAGTAAATAAATCTACAAAATGTATTTTCTAAGTGCCTCTAGTAACTACAACAAAAAATACAAATTACACATACTTTAGTAACTAAACGACTATACAAAAAGCATATAGATTACCCCAGATTTAATTAAAACTCACGGAAGAAAAAACAAAACCATAAAATTGAAAAACCTGTGTACTGCGAGTAAATTTCTTAAAGATTGATTGAAAATTACGACCCGCAATTCCTTTCAAATATTATTTTCAAATCGGTTTATTAATTGACAGAATATTCAGGTAACACACATTAAAAAAGTATACAATCAAATTAAGGACCTCCTTCTCTTTTGTAATCGATTGAAAATAGCTATTATACAGGTCGTTTTTTTTTTTAATATAGACACTTGTCAAAAGTACTTTTAATTAGTTACTTAGTACATAGGTCCCTGCTGACGTGATTGTGATGAGAGATCTGGAAAATGGTTATTAGTCCCAAATGGCAACAGGTGGATCGGTAACCAATGGTTATTAGAAGTCCCAAACGGCAACAGGTGGATCGGTAACCAATGGTTATTAGAAGGCCCAAATGGCAACAGGTGGATCGGTAACCAATGGTTATTAGAAGTCCCAAATGGCAACAGGTGAATCGGTAACCAAAGGTTATTAGAAGTCTCAAATGGCAACAGGTGGATCTGTAACCAATGGCTATTAGAAGTCTCAAATGGCACTGGTGGATCGGTAACCAATGGTTATTAGAAGTCCCAAAGGGCAACAGGTGAATCGGTAACCAAAGGTTATTAGAAGTCTCAAATGGCAACAGGTGGATCTGTAACCAATGGTTATTAGAAGTCTCAAATGGCACTGGTGGATCGGTAACCAACGGGACGGGTGTCCAGGCCAATTGTCCATTACTAAGCCTACGCTGTCTGTCCGTCGCCGGTTTGTTCATCTGACTGTTAGTCGGTCAGTTTGACTGTCTGTCCTATATTGTTGAACCATAATAAATAGACAATTGTAATTTTCACGGAATTAATAATAATTACACCAAATTCATCAACAAATAATAAAAACCACTTTTTAAATTAATGACTTACAAACTGGATGTTACAGCTATTATAAACATAATTTCATCACATTTCAACTGGCTAAACAGCCTTCTAGAAGCAAACACAACATGTATTGCAACAATGTTTCATCAAAATTGGTTTAGCCGTTTTTTTTGTTGGGAGTTTTTGAGTTTCCTAAACTTATACTTGTAACTGAATGCAACACGTATGAGCCTGACCGAGTAACAGCTAGCGCTAGTCAGTATTTGCTCAGTAGGGATGGAATGGAACCCTTGATGTGCGAGGTAAACTGGTACTTGGCCGGTTTTATTAAAAATAATGTGTGTGTTAAAATCACAGGACAGAATGATAACTTCATCACGGCGACGTGACATTAATAAATAATACGAGAGCAGTATGTATTAAATATATGATTATCTCTCTATCGCTCTAGTCGATTCGAGCCGAATGAACGTTACATAGCCGAGCGTGGCGGCTCAGTCTCATGTGCACAACATGAAGTGCTCGGCGCGCCTACAGAAGTTTTCACTCCATATAACTTTGAACACAAGTATACATTTTATCAAGGCGATGGATATAGCAAGATATCAGTGACGCGTTGACTATATATTATCTCCCTCGTTCCCTTAGTCGACTTGATACTTAGTCTGACTTTGCGCAAACGGCCCGATCTATAATTATTTATATTTGTTGTGAAAGGTACAGAGTTAACAGAAATACTGAGAGCCTGGAGATGGACATATGCTACATTTGATCATTATCACCATTGCTCATCATTATGCGGTATGGCCGAGGATGGAGCTCGTCGATCTAGAAGATTCACTCTAGCCTTGAAAATTCCAAGATTGTAGGTCTCGGGAAACAGAAATGGCGGCAAAGAATTCCATTCTTGTGCACTACGCAACAAGAATGTGGATCGATAGCGCTGAGTACGGATTTTCGGCATTTCAACGAGACTGTAGTGAATTGGGGAGGGTGGAATTAGGTCGTGAAGCTCTTGCGGACATTCCCCGAAATGAATCCTGTAGAAAATAGACAGACATGCTACTTTACGGCGGTGCTCGAGGCTAAGTAGCTTCTTGGCAGCAAGTTTGTCGTCACCGATTAACCTCACAGCTCGCCGGTCCACTGACTCCAAAGCTTCCAGCTGATACTTGGCCGATCCATCAAAAAGGTGGCAGCAGTACTCCATACACGATCGGACCTGTGCTTGATACAGATGCAGCAGTTGTCCCGGTGAGAAGTATCGTCTAACCTTATTAATGATGCCAAGCTTTTTACTAGCGAGCTTAGCCTTAGATTCAAGGTAGCCCTTAAAGTAAAACCGCGGGACACAGCTACTATTTCATAAAAAGTTGGAAATAACCTTTATTAACTACTTACTTTTATTAACTACTAGATGTACCTTTTTACCCGATTGCGTAAGAAGGAGAGTTATATTTTTCGAGTGTATGTTTGTATGTATGTATGTGGGTGGGTATGTATGTTTCTATGTGATCGCCTACAGACTAAACGGCTTGACTGATTTTGATGTGCGATGTGTCGTGAGATTCGTCTTCACTGCCAGAGTGTCATAGGCTATATTTTTTGTAATAACAGCTCTACAAAAAAAAAAAAAAAAAAGTTGCCTGTTGTAGATATCTTTGGAAATTTTATGAATGTGCTCTTGTTTTTTTTAATGATTTTTACATACTTATATTGTTGTGTTTCTTGTTTTTCGATATTTGTAATGTAAAATGAAAATAATGATTTTAAAAAAATGAGAGCAAATCTTACAAAATCATTGATAGTTTCATGAATTGTGAGCATAAATATATCCAGAATCAATCTTATATCTAGGGCAACAAAACCACTGTAGACCAGTGTAATAATATAAATAAATAAAAAAGTTTTTTCGTAACCTCCAACGAACTTTTTCGTAATAAACAAGTGGTTTTACTAGAATTATTCTAAATATTGCGCATTTATAATCATTTACAGCGATTTTATTACAGCATACTTTCTCACAAAAAACATACACACAACAGCGTATCAAGCGTAACGAAATCGTAACAAACAAAAGATCAAAATATCGTGCAAAAACTGCTTTTCTGCAGTCGGGTATTTTGTTTTTCTTTTACTATATATACCTACTTGTTAAATAAAAATATTTCTAGTTACATTTGTATCTCCACTGAGAGTAGCGACCTTTGCGAGCGAGCCATGCCAGTAGCCGCGATAATGTCTCTTGCATTTGCGCTATGCTTTTACGGAGTAAAATATGAAAGGTCATTAGCTCCCTGAAAATTAGCTGGCGAGCGGATTCCTGCTAACGTACTGATAATGAGAGCTCTAACGTTCGCTTATGAAATGGAAATTTTCATTTCATTATGCTATAGCACCTTAGTTTTTGGTGATATTTAGTGAATAATATACTTGGACTCGTAATTGTCCACAGGTTAAATATTTTTATTCATCAGATAAAGTAGAGGTAGCTTTTGAAAGTGCGCGGTTGTTGCAAGAGTCGTGCACGATTGAAGCGTGCAGCTTTCGCATCAGCCGCTGTCACCCATTTATGTGCAATCGGAGACTCGCCGTGAAACTTTAGTGAGGTGGTTAAAACCGCTGTCACCCACTTATGCTTAATCGAAGACTCGCCGTGAATCTCTAGTCAGGTGATTAAAACCGCTGCCATCCATTTATGCGCAAACGAAGACTCGCCGTGAATCTCAAGTTAGGTGGTTAGAACTGCTGCCACCCATTTATGCTCAATCGAAGACTCGCCGTGAATCTCTAGTGAGGTGGTTAAAACTGCTGCCCCCCATTTATGCTCAATCGAAGACTCGCCGTGGATCTCTAGTGAAGTGGTTAAAACCGCTGCCACCCATTTATGCGCAATCGAAGACTCGTCGTGAATCTCTAGTGAAGTGGTTAAAACCGCTGCCACCCATTTATGCGCAATCGAAGACTCGTCGTGAATCTCTAGTGAGGTGGTTAAAACCGCTGCCACCCATTTATGCGCAATATGAGTATTTATGTGCCACCCATTTATGCGCATTATGGGTATTTATGTGCAATCGAAGACTCGCCGTGAATCTCTAGTGAGGTGCCACCCATTTATGCGCAATCGGAGACTAGTCGTAAATCTCTAGTGAGGTGATTAAAACCGCTGCCGCTGCCACCGCCATCGCTGTGAGTATTTAGTGAATTGGTCTACGGATGGTAACAGTATATCGTTTGTTTGATAAATTTCTATAGCAAATTTAGAATTCGAGTAACTCGGTTATATTATGTTACTATAATTTATATTTAGATCATATTCTACACTTTGAATGCATACTTTGTGCATCTAATGACACAGATTTTACAATAACGGTCGTAAATGCATTATTTCTAGCCCTTCCATATGAATATTTTGCAATATTGTATACTATACACTGACTGCGTTGCTTTGGTTGGTTTCATGGTGCTATTTAGCGTTTCTTCATGTTCCTCGTAAATTTTATCTCTCTGATACAGCGGAGTTCGTAATAAAATCACGTTTAACTGTTCAGAAGCGAACAATGTTGCTGATCATTCAGATTGATCAATCAATCACAATTTATGGCGGTGGCGGAAAAGTGGGTAAATTACTCTGTCTTAGACTTTTATCGTTGACAGGCTACATAGGTAGCCTGTGATGGGAACTCGCTCTTTTAGGTGAGGATCAGCCCCGGATCTAGGGGGGGGGGGGGGGCAAACCGGGGCACCCGGGCGGCATTTTCAGGGGGCGCAAAAATTATAATTAATATGATTAAAAATTAAATAACTTGCTCCACAAAGCGCCTAGAATACGAAATCTTGGTTGACTCACCGTTAACTTTTAAGAAAAAGGCGTCACATAAATAATTATATTAAGTTTTTTAAGTCAGTTAATTAGTGCTGGACATGTAATTCAATAGCTTGCTATTATTATTTTTAACTCATTTGACATGTGCTTTAATGCCATATTTTTAATGTCTTTTTTTTCGCTCATTATTAATGCATGCTGACTTCACCTGTAATTATTGTGACATTAAGCTGTATTTTATTTGTATGATTTTTTATTGTCAATGTATAGATGTAGATGTACACAGTGTAGGTGAACTTTACAAATAAATAAATCATCATCATCACACTTTTTTATCAATACTCGTTCGAATCCAAGGGGCGGGGCGCGGGGGTTTATAATAAAAATACTGTTTGTCGATAAGCATAACATATTAGAAAAAAATACGGAGATCATCCTGTAAATACTGCACCGAAACTAGGTAATGAGTACAACTACCTCATTGATCAATTAGTTTACAGCACCAGTGCAGAGCAGTAAAATTGTGTTATGACCAATTCGTGTTCTGAGACGTAAAACGGGAATTGCGTTTTTATGTGTTTATAAATGGTCGTTAGATTATGGATTATTGGTAGTTTAATGAGCTAGGCGTCTGTTTTGATACTATGTTGAAACGAATAGACACCTACTGGTTAGTTACGACCATCTGGTTACGATAGTTTCAGAGCGGCACTCGAATTGTACTATGATTTTGCAAACATTGGATAGAGAACATTAGGAGATTAAAATTTTATTATATAAGATACACTTGGAGAACTTGGAGAACTAGGTACTGAATGCTACTGTACCTAAAACTAGGTACGATTATTCATAACTCGGAATTGTATATTTTTATTTGTGTTTTAAAAATAATTAATTGTTCAATTATGTCTAATTTTCACGTGTCTGCCGCCTAAATCTATGAATTAGGCAAAAAAAAAATAAAAAAATTTAGACATGATCAAATTTTTTTTAAACACAATAGAAAATATACTAATCCGAGTTATGAATAATCGTACCTAGGTTTAGGTACAGTAGCTTTCAGTACCTTAAGAATACCCTTACGCGCGTGTTTATTGAAAGCGACTGTTTCGTTATTCGAAATTCTCAAATGTACAATTTTTTATTACTATTGTCTTTTTATGAACTATTGTCGCACAGTCGCGATTGCGACTGGTGCAACCATACTAGTTCTATGAAAATTTAAGGCGCAGATTCCGACGTCGGCAACTTACGTGTGCGGCAGACGACCTATCACGCTGGATTCGCTCAACGCGCGCAGCTATCTCTATCGCACATCACATCCTTTTTAAGCATACAATCATTGAATAGGGATATTAGAAAAGTTAGAGCTAAATTTGTTTATTTAGACAGGAGAAATATTTAAAAACATGTTTTTCTTCGATATCTTTTAAATTAGCTGAGGAATAAGAAAATACCTATATGGTTTTTTTCTAATTCCGTTGCCAGTACCTATATCTAAATGATATCTGATTATAGCTTTTTTTAATGTTTCTCCTCTCTAAATAAACAAATTTAGCTCTAACTTTTCTAATATCCCTACTCAATGATTTTATATGTTTAAAAATGTTGTGATGCGCGAGAGAGATAGCTGTGCGCTTTAATCTCCACCTTAAACGAGTGTGATCGTAAGAGCCTCACTTAGGTATCTGCATGTGCTTATTCGGTGAATCAGCCACAGTGCACGGAAGTGTACCTTTATTGTCACACTCATTCAAAACACCTTATAGATTGATTTGAAATAATAAAAAAAATAGTGAAGAAAGAAACAAACTTAGGTGCTTTATATTACATCCGAAAAAGCAGCAGTCATAACAAATCAAAAATTTCGAAATTCGAAAGAAAATACGTAAGAAAGTAGTTACTCAAGACAAATACATCAAGTAAGTGAATTTATTATAGAAAACATACTTTGATGAAACCAAGAAGATACTCGAAAATAAATGCATTTAATCTTTAACGCTCTTGTTTAATTCAAAGCAATTCTAAGCTTCAGTCTTAATTAACTCGACACGGTAAGTTACCGTGTCGCGGTAACTTAGCGCGGGTTCGCTCAACCGCTGTTATGGAAACGTCCACGCTTCCCGATAATCCCTTATTTTACCTTTGCCCACCTTAATCCGCCCATATTCATATCAAATTCTAATATATAAGCGTATCTCAAGTACATAAGGTGCAAATTGGAACGGAGTCGGAGTCATTACACGCATATAAAGATGTGTGCACATTCAGTCAAACTCTGAACCAGGTTCATTAGTGCTCCCGGTCCGTTTTGCAGGAAGGAAAATGAAATAAATTTTGGATGTATCGGTGATAAAATGGTTTATGTCTGCCTTCTAAGCCGTGAGTTCGGTGGTTCGATTCCCACTCTGGAACAATCATTTGTGTGATGAACATGGATGTTTGTTCAATGTCTGGTTGTTTTATGTATCATAAGTATGTATTAAAAAAAAAATTATGTATTATATCAGCCATGTATATTCCATAGTACAAGCTTTGCTTAGCTTGGGCTAGATGGTGTTGTGTGAAATGTACACCCATATTTTTTATTTATTTATTTTAAGCTATAAAATAATACTTAAGTATCTAGTATAGTGTATCACATTTGATATATTATTGTAACTGTCATGTAAATGTAACTGAGGTTCGAGGACGACTGTTCAGTAGTAGCATTTGACATTCTACCTTGAGGAAGCTATCGTTTTTTAGGGTTCCATACCTCAATAGGAAAAAACGGAACCCTTATAGGATCACTTTGTTGGACGGACAGACGGACACGTCTGTCCGTCCGTCGGGTGTCAAGAACTTTATCTCGGGAATGCGTGAAGCTATCGAGTTGAAATTAAAACCATGTACGCAGATCTATAGTATCTTGCTGCAGAAAGAAAAATAAAGTTTCTAAGTTTTCGTAAAAAAAAAGTTACAGCCGAAAATATCGTAACTCACAAGGGAATCAAAACCTATGGGGAACTTCCCATTGACCTAGAACAATGAAATTTGGCAAGACGCATTGTGTTAGAGTATATAGGAAAAAATCCGAAAACTGGTCATTTTTAATTTAATCACAAAAAAATAGTGTCTTCATGCAAGGAATGAAGGTCCAAATTTTAAAGTGAATTAACCGTATCATATGAAAGAGCTTCAGTAGCATAAGCTAAAACAGGTTTTTAAATATTTTTACAATGTGTATTTTTCAGTTTATGAAGGAAAATATAAAAAAAATAATATGATTTCCCCCTTTTATCAACTAGTTTGTACGGAACCCTCGGTGGGCAAGTCTGACTCGCACTTGTCCGGTTTGTTTTAATGTAGAAATAGGTTTGCGCTTGACCGCCAACTCACCTGATGTTAATCGACTTTGCAGTCTACGATGGAGCGCGCTTACGTATAGTAGAAACCAAATCACTCGCGATTTTGTTTATTGTTCCATGTTGAGGATGTGTCGTGTACAGCTCAGTAGTAGCATTTGATACTCTACTTTGACGAACCTCTCCTCTTCTTTGTGTATGTTTAATGTTGATTTGAGGATGTGTCGTGTACAGCTCAGTAGTAGCATTTGATACTCTACTTTGACGAACCTCTCCTCTTCTTTGTGTATGTTTAATGTTGATTTGAGGATGTGTCGTGTACAGCTCAGTAGTAGCATTTGTTACTCTACTTTGGCGAAGCTCTCCTCTTCTTTGTGTATGTTTAATGTTGATTTGAGGATGTGTCGTGTACAGCTCAGTAGTAGCATTTGTTACTCTACTTTGGCGAAGCTCTCCTCTTCTTTGTGTATGTTCCATGTTGATTTGAGGATGTGTCGTGTACTGCTCAATACTAGTATTTGATACTCTACCTTTTTTGGCGAAGTTATCCTATTTATATGCAAGATTTCAGCTCAGTTGGAAACCGGGAAGTGAGTCAAATTTCCCTTGCAAGATTAAGTGAATCAAATTTAATTTTACAACGGAACAGTTGAAAATAGACACGAGTTAGAGCAAAACAAAAATTATATTACCAATGTCCGGCGCCAAAATGCAAAAAGTATAGAAAACCGTCCAGCAGAAAGACGCGCGGCGTTCGTTCCAGCGCCTGGACCGCCAGCTGCTCATAGTCTAGTAAAAATAAATCCGTTTGTATGGAGCAGATCGCAGTATTTGCAACTGGGGGGATTCTTTGAAATTATGATAGGAAAATGCTAAAAATCCTTTTATAGACTACCTGCGTTGCACGGTTTCACTCGCGTAGTTAAGGAAAACGGCGCTGATTATGATGATGATAAGTAGCTTATGTCCGTCTTCAGGTGCAAAGCTATCTCTATACTAATTTTCATAATGATCTGTTCGCTGTTTGAGCGTGTAAAGGTAACAAAATTAGCTTTTATAATATCATTATGAAATTGTGTCAAATGTATTTCAAAACACCAGTACATTCATTTAAATAACAATATACTTAGTTGTCTTTTATGTTGTCACAAATCTTATTTTTACTAAACTATCAAGGGAGAAAGAACTATCGCTCTACGACAGCGGCATGTAACTATGCATATCGGCGCAAGCTAAAGTTCGAACACAGAAAAACACTAACTAACACTGTTATAGGTCATTTATTCACCTAACTTACACAAACACGGAAATACTCTGCCTATAGCGGGCTTGTAAAAAGGTGAGCAGTAGTCAAACTTTTAGCTCGTCATCAATAACAATATAGCGTCAGCATCAAGTGAACTAAACTCGTGGTGTGCCAGGAGTAAATCAACAAAAAGTATCCGCGGTGAATGTAAAATAGCTAAAACAATTCAAACAGACAAGCCTATAAATAGTTGTTGTCAGCTGCTAATGACCGTTCAAACAAAGTGGTTCGCATTTAGCCGTAATGGTTATTTTTCGCATAACACCGACTCGCTGACTCACGGCAGGCTAAGTGGGATCCCGCGCGCACCATATTGTGGCGCACCCTAGATCTATGGGGGTAACGTTTTTATACGCTTAAGTAGGTTTGTCTACGTACTTACCTACTTGTTTTATATTTATCGATATTTAATAAATTATCCCATGAAATTGAGTAATGTTTTCCTAGAGTGAGTAATTATGCAACTAAAGTGACGAATGAAATTTCACGAAATTTTATAAAGGTTCGGTACTATGGATTGCTGGTGTTCTCTGTTTTATATTTTGACCTGTAAGCATTGCTCGTGAGCATATAAATAGAAAATTAAATCCAAATTAAAAAAACGAAAAACTATTAGCTCCTTCAGGTACTTTTTGTGTATGTAATTAAAAAATATAATTATTTATTGCCACAAAATTTACATGATATATTTAGAAGACGTGCGTCAGGCTCCGGACTAGGATTCCTGTTTCCCGGAGCCGACAACTTCTGACAGCAAAATAAGTACATCATGTTATCGGCTCACCTACACAACGTGTGAGTGAGCCCAGTATGGCAATTCAGTTATTCAAGACTGCTCCGTAGCTGAACCATATGTGAACCGTTTCCCATCGGCCGCCATCTTTTTTTTGATTCAGTCACTTCTAAGTCATACAATTGACAAATTTGACGAAACGTGACACGTTCTTCGCTCTACTAAATCGTTACTAAATCAAAAAATTATAGCAGCCGACAGGAAATGCTTCGCAAAAGGTTCAGTTACGGATGTGTGCCGATGCAAGACCGGTTCTTGTTGTTTACCTCAAGCCAAGCCAAGAGCGCACTAGACGACTTTATTATTATCGCGTCGCAGAGGAATTTAGTGTCACTTTATAAAGAATGTAATTTTTTTGAGGGATTTGAGCGACTTGTAAATTATAACATAAATAGAAAAGTTTAACTTGATCTAAGAAAATCACATATACATATATAAATATAAATACATATAATTCTTCTCGCGCATACACTTGCGCGCACACACAATTGAAAGTTCAATAGACAATAGACATACACTTTGTTGCGAAAACATACATACAACAAAACAGAAAATATTATCGCGTAATTCAATCATCATATTATATAATTATTAGTTCACAATATTATCTAGAAACTAAAACGGAAATCACTACTCTATTATATGTATAACATTTTTTTAACCGACTTACAAAAAGAAGGAGGTTCTCAACTCGATTGTAACTTGATTATCGTCAAAATTATAACTGGACTAGCGTATATGGGTAAGTCCTCGTACAATAAGGTGTTGGGATTCATTCTTTAATTGGTAAAATGTCATCCAAGTAAACGAAATTGCGTATTTTGAAGTCGGTTGCTTTAGTTTCTTAAACTACAATTATTTCTTAGGTCTAAAAAAAGAAAACAAATTATAAAGTAATAAGTAATATATTTCGATCGAAACAACACTTAGTAAATCTTTTGGCGACGCCACGTTTTATGAACTTCAGGTGTGTCGGGGTCGTCACTGTAGAGATCGATGTGAGCGTCTATGAAAAGAGTCTGGTTACCATACAGAGCGACGATTCTATCGACCTGGGCCTGGGAAGCGGTAGTGGTTGCATCTACTATCACGTTTTCCTGCATCAGTTTATTGTAACTTGCGTCCAATATGGAATAGGACAGGATGCCGTTGATTCCGCTGACTTTTTTTGTTGTTCCAAAACAGGCACCCACGATGAGGCCGAGACATCCATCGGGACAACAGCAGTCATGCCAATTACCGGGGTGACAGAAGCCGCCACGCGGTATGCAGCTAGGTGGGTCTTTGCAGGACATAGAAGCATCGAATGCCGCCAACACAGCCAGCACTAACAGAAGGAACTTCATGGCGTCGATCGGTGTGATCTCTGTTCGATGAACGACTCACATATGTGCTGGTTTGGCTGTGTTTTTATACAAATTGTTAAGACCCCAGGTGACCCCACATTTATTATATCGAAAAAGATTATTTAATATCTAAAAAACCTGCACAGATACCGGGAAATCCAAGTCACAGTCAATATCACTGTCGTGATAAATTTACTAGCCTGACGTACTTATAGATAACAAATAGACAAAGGTGACCCCAGCGTTGTTGTGTTGCCAGGAGGTCAAGATATTCAGAAGTGTAACCTGTGAGGTTTCCCTCTGCTAAAACATTTATATAAATAACACTATATAGAAAAATATTATGATGTTATTTAGTTTAAGATTGATAAGAACTTCATCTAATGAGTTGTAGGATTAGGAAATGCATTTGGTCGGTATTACCAACTTTTATGCTAACCACAACATTCATTGCGGAGTTAAGTGTGGACAGAGGATAATTTAGTCACATATATACTAGCTAGCTATATATACATTGAACTAATGAGTTCTTCAGTTTTAATATTCCTCAAATCTTGGCTAGAGATAGGTACGTATTACAAGTATGTACTAATAATAATAATAAAAAATCGGTGAAGGAGCGTTTCTTTTGCCGCCTGTCAAAAGTTCTTAACAGTCTTTTGTCTGGCGGCAATAAGTCGCGCGCCTTCAACGGTTGGGTGATGCCTCTATTGTCATACTCCTTTGGCATACTAAGGTGGACTCAAACTGAGCTGGACGCCCTGGATAGAAGGGTCCGTCAGCAACTGACATTACATCGCATGTTACACCCACGTTCGTCTGTTATGAGACTGTACGTTCCGCGGAAGTGGGGGGGTCGTGGCTTTTTAAATGCCAAGAACCTTCACAACCGTGAGGTGTGCAGTCTCAGGGATTATTTCCGCAACAACGAATGTGGGATGCATTGCGATGTAATGGCAGTTGACAAGGGCCTGACGCCTCTCTCCTTGGCAAAAGAGAACTGGCGCAAACCAACGGTGCTCAGCATGGAAGATCGTAGGGACGTATGGAAGGGCAAGGAGCTACACGGGAGGTTCTACCGGGCCTTAACAGGACCCGATGTAGACCTTCTTGCGTCGGTGAACTGGTTACGCTTCGGTGACCTCTTTGGTGAAACTGAAGGATTTGCTTGTGCGATTGCAGATGAAGTTATCAAGACGAACAACTATCGGAAATATATCATGAAAGACGGTACGGTCGACATTTGTCGGGCATGCCACCGTCCCGGAGAGTCTCTCCGACATATTATTTCCGGTTGTTCGCATCTTGCTAACGGCGAGTATTTGCACAGGCACAATCAAGTAACCAGGATCATCCACCAGCAACTTGCTCTTCAATACGGCCTTGTTGAGTCCGAGGTGCCGTACTACCAGTACGCACCAGCGCCGGTTCTTGAGAATGGCCGTGCTTTGCTCTATTGGGACCGTTCTATTATCACGGATAGGACTATTGTTGCCAATAAGCCTGATATTGTGATCGTAGATCGTTCCCAGCGCCGGGCAGTGCTCGTCGATGTCACCATCCCACATGATGAGAATCTCGTGAAGGCTGAGAAGGACAAGCTCAGCAAGTACCTTGACTTGGCTCACGAGATAACCGCCATGTGGGATGTTGATTCGACGATCATTGTTCCGATAGTCGTATCGGTAAACGGTTTAATTGCGAAGAGCCTCGACCAACATCTCAAGAAGCTCTCGCTTGATAGTTGGATCAAGGGTCGGATACAAAAGGCAGTCATCCTAGACACGGCGCGCATTGTCAGGAGATTCCTCAGCTTGTAGCCCTTACCGTCGACAGCTTGAGCCTTGCCCCGCTGCCGGCGGCACACTAGTTTTAAGTTTTTTACAATATTTATGTTATTTTTTTATGTTTATATTTGTATTGTAAAAAAAATAAAATTAAGAATCGAAATAAATAAATGTGAATAATAATAATAAACGTTTATTTCAGGTCATTACATACCCATAGTATCAATAATACATAACATATTATGAAATAAATAAATGTAGTCAAAAAATAAAATTCCTAATTATAACTATTATATAGGTATAATACTTAGCTTGTACTAGTATACAAATCACTTCCGGTTCTGGCTCTGGTGGACAGCAATCCAGGACCTATAAATCGGAGAGTACACATTGCTGGACAGGCACTGCAGTATGCTATTATTCGATCTTCGTATCCTGTCCCAAAAGGACGCAATACGAGATCGAATAACTGCAAAGAAATCAGGAACCCGTGCATCAGAGAACATGGCCGATGCGCTGCAAAATCTTGGCTATTTCATAAGGATGCGAAATGCGTCACTAAGAACGCTACGCGAGGCTATTGAAATTAGGAAATACCCAATGGTTGGCAGGTGCCACCTGCATAGGACCTGGTCAATTAATAAAATATACTATTGCGATATGTATTTACACCGTGAACGGCTTCTGCGTGCAAAGTTTTGCATAAAAAATAGGCGGTAGTAATTCATATTTTCATAACAAAAATACAACTGTCCTATTATGTAGTCTCATAATGTTTTCTACTTTCACTTGTGACACTGAAGTATTCGATTTTTTTAATAAAATTTACGCGATAAAACCGTTGGATGTTCTTTAATTTGAATACATTTATATATGTACAATTTACTCTCGTAGAACATGACGCACGCCTGTGTGTTGTGCCTATTTCCCAATAGGTATAGGGTTACTCTACTGCTTAAAACCGCAAGCTTATGCAAATCTAATACCTTTAAACGAGCAATTCTTGTATATACACAATCAATTATATATAAAATACATCAATTATTAGTTTTAAGGTTTTTTATAGTTTTATGTAAATATGTCATTATTACTTTAAGAAATAAAGACTTACACAATTATATATATATATATTCAATTATTTATATATAATATATACACGCACTTTGATTTCATAGTTACAATTAAATAAACCTACTTATGTTCGATAAATAAACACCTATCT
Source organism: Lycia hirtaria (assembly GCA_947563715.1). Lineage (NCBI taxonomy): Eukaryota > Metazoa > Arthropoda > Insecta > Lepidoptera > Geometridae > Lycia > Lycia hirtaria. Next base: position 30,395,067 of record OX387379.1, on the reverse strand, counting down.
ATACTTAACTACTTGGGATTACCAACATCATGCCACAGGTCAAATATGCTTTATAGAGGTCGAAATAATATACTGAGATACGAATTATTGAAAACAACCACTATTTGTTATTGATGACTTTTTTTCAGGTTGACCAGGCAGATAACTAGGTATAGGTACTGATAATAATAACCCACACCGACACTCATTGGTGGCATGGTCCACAGCATAGACTTCTATAGATACCCTAAGTGTGTTTACTTAGCGTGTCAAACCGAGCGTGTTTATTACGATAAAAAATCGCAATTGACGACCAAGATTTATTTAATTTCAGGTGATATATACTTGCGATTCGATATTTTGTTAAATAGTTACTAGCGTACAAGCGCGTGGATGCATTGGGTTGAATAGATTTCGCGCGGATGGAACATTCCATCACAAAATCATTTATGTAACGTCACAGTCGGTACCAAAAATGTGGCACGCAAGGGTTTCATATAAATGAAGTCGCATTCTCCATCTACTATATCTGTCCACACATTTAGTTGCTCAGCGAGCTATGGAGAGAGTTAACTCGTTAGCTCGGCGTTTCTTTTAGGTATTGAAAAACACTTGTAACACTTCCACCCGGCTTAGGTATTTAGCTCGTATTTAGCTAGTGTTATTTCAACAGATTAGCGAAATCGCTGACGCAAAACCACCAGCAGCCGTAACTCTAAATTTTTATAGCGATGCAAAGTTCGCTCAGCGCTCGTTTTTATCTTACTTTTTCTGCAATTAAGAGAGTGGACTCAAAAGTTGAAGTGATTATTAATAATAACACAATTTAAAATAGAATCATTCGAAATTTTTCCTTACACTCTTAATTACAGAAAAAGCAAGATAAAAAACCGGACAAGTGCGAGTCAGACTCGCCCACCAAGGGTTCCGTAAAAACTAGTGATAAAAGGTTTTTTTTTTATTTTCCTTTATAAACCGAAAAATATACATCGTGAAAATATTTTAAAACCTGTTTTAGCTTTTGCTAATGAAGCTCTTTCATATGATACCCCACATGATACGGTTAAAGCACTTTAAAATTTGAACCGTCCTTTCTTGTATAAAGACCCTTTTTTTTGTGATTAAATTAAAATGTACAGTTTTCGGATTTTTCCTTTATGTGTACTATATGACAATGCTTCTTGCCAAACACAGTTATAGGTCAACGGAAAATACCCCATAGGTTTTGATTTCATTGCGAGTGTCATAATATGCGGTTTTTATGACATGTTCGGCTGTTTTTTTTAATGAAAACTAAGAAGTTTGATTTTTCTCTCTGCAGCAAGAAACTATAGATCTGCGCATATGGTTTTAATTTCAACTCAATACCTTCATGCGTTCCCGAAATACAGGGCCTTGACAGACGGACAGACGGACAACAAAGTGATCCTGTAATGGTTCCGTTTTTTCATTTTGAGGTACGAAACCCTAAATACGGGCGCAGATCGAACTTTACATCGCTATAAGAGTTAAGCGTAACCCCGCAAGCCATCGACTGAGGCGTCGTGACGACTCCACGATTCCATCAGCTCATTTAATAGTCCAACTTAGCAATATAATCACTGGTTCAATTTACATGTCATTATGTTGTAATTTAAATGTAATTCTGTTGTAATATAAATGTATTATAGAGTAATCTCGGTTCTTTTTACAATTAAATTCCTGTGGTTACCGCTAATGTATAACCCTATTACCTCGTGACATCAGAATTGTCTATTTTGAGTATATAAAGTCATAGGCATTTGAAAAAAAATCATATTCGTCGACCTGCTACCAACATGACGTCTATATACATTCGCTCTACATTCCTGATCCTGGCTGTGTTGGTATACACGAACGTGGCTCTTCCACCGGTCGTTACGCTGGGCTGGCAAGGAGCCGCTAGAACTCCGATAACAGTGATGAAGCTCGGTTTGAAGATAGCCGCTTACTTTAATCCGTGTCCAGAAGGAAACGCACCGACCCAGCAAAATTATTATTCATGGGAGAAGTGTGCCTCAGACTGCCCCGGCCATTGTGGGGGTACTTGGAATTGTAACGCCACCTGTGTGATGGGTGGCCGGTGCATCTGTGGAGCCTCACAGTACTGCCTGTACGACTCGGACAGGTTCGATCCGATCACCAGAGAACTTCACAAAGATTGCTATAACTTGGACGACATCCCCGAGCAGTAACTGTGTATTTATTATTTTATCAAATTATTATTTTAACAAAGCGTTTTCTTTTATTTTTATCAGTAACTAGATGACCCGTACTTCGTATCACCTATATGTGAGTGGACCCGATATTTTCTCAACGTTTAAACCTTCACTGGACTACGACAAACATTTCAAAACCAAAATCAGCTAAATTGGCCCAGCCGTTCTCGAGTTTTAGCGTGACATATATATATATATATATATATATATATAGATAGAGATTAACGTTATGTATATATCTATTAAGTATAATAAAGCATATTATCATTTAATTAAAATGTTAATTTTTAAATGTCGTACTGAGATTTGTATTAAAATACTAATTTATTTATTCAAACAGAAGGTGGTTAGAGTTGTTACTTGAGCCGAATTATTATTAACCACTAACCTAAAAGAGGTTAACGATTACAAAATTTGTAATCGTTGATGAAAAATTTGAACATAATTAAATATTGTAAATTTTTTACCGACTTCCAAAAAGAAGGAGATTATCAATTCGGTCTGTATGTTTTTTTTGTATGTTTGTTCACCGATTACTTCGTCAAGCGCTAACCAATTTTTTGTTTCTTAAATTGACATAAGTAGGTATAGAGAAAGCTCCCAAGTTGGTCCCATAATTATTTTATAGACATTGTTTTATTACTTTTTGAACAATATCTAAAATTAAATGAAAATTTTCATTGTATTCCTGAGTGAAGTGCGTCAGATTGTAGAATCGCAGAGTTCCACCTACACGTTTTTCTTTGCAAAAGTGTCAAATGTTAAGGATTATCGTATATACACATTATAAACATCTGCACATTTTCTAATCTTCGAAGACGAAGCATTTGACATTCAATAACAAATCTCATTCTTGACAAAAAAATAAACGAGCGGGTGAAGAGAGGTTTCTTTAAAAAGTTTACAAACGTGAAGGATTTAGTATAAAAGCAAACCATTACTCCTCATCCCATGTGTATAAGGTGAAAATATAGTTACTTCGACGATTGAGAGTTTTATTGGGTAATAATTAAACAAAACTCTCAATCGTCGAAGCCAGTCGGGTAACTGAGCATGATGATATGAACTTTATTTATCCTAATCCTTTCTAGTATTACAAGTAACGAATTAGCGTACTGTGAAGTCGGTTGTTTCAGTTTTTTAAACTATAAAATTATTCATTAACATTCCATTTAATTCAAAATACAAAGATACATTGAGTGAATAAATACTATTAAATACATACAAAGAAAGAAAATATTTTATTTGTATACACCATACACTACAACAAAAAGAGAGAACACAAGTACAAATAACAAAAGTAAGACTATTGAGCCTAAAAAATATGCAGTTTTTGCTGTAGTATCTGGCGTATCAAAAAAGGTAAGTGCTCATACGTCAAACTTATAATACCCCTTTTTTAGGGTTCCGTAGTAAACAAGGAACCCTTATTGTTTCGACTTGTCCGTCTATCTGTCTGTTTGTCCATCCGCGGCTTTGCGCAAAAACCATAAGTAAGTACTAGAAAGCTCTAATTTGGTATAGATATGCACATTAATAATACTGAGAAAGTTGTGGGGGGTGAAGTAGTTTTTCTCATCTACCCCACCATGTGGGGTATCGTTAGATAGATAATCGAATAAAATTGGGGGTGTGCGAAAACCGTTTTTTAATTTAGTAATCCATTTGCGTAATATTAAGCTTTAAAGTGATATTTTTTGTTAGGATCACGTGTGTGTGCCCAACATTATTTCCAGCCGATTCACTACTCTAAAATTCTTTTACAAACCACCTGCAGTTCTAATTCAAAGAATTAAGATCACGAGGCGAACCCTTGTGACGTCACAAAATGGGAGAGGAAAACAAAGAAGACAATTTAATTTATCGCAAGCCAGTGCGGGGTAAATGTATGTGTTTTCTAAAGTAAAATACACGTTTTTGTTTTATGTTGTAACAAAGATGTGCCCTTATTTCGATAAGGAGCCGCGTGCCGTCACGGGAGCCGTCTAATTACGGACGGGGCTTCTCTTCGACCTATTTTTAAAGAAGACAAAGAAATTTCTTGTTTGTGAAAATTCTGTATTCTACAAGTTGATAAATTACTACAATTTGATGAAGTAACTATATTTACAAGTTACATATAAAATATTTGTTGACATTTCACACATCAACACCATCTAGCCCAAACTAAACAAAGCTTGTATCTATGGAACTAGATAGCTGATAGAATACTAATATACTTTGTTTTTGTAAATATATACATATTATGATACATAGAAACATCCTGACACAGAACAAACATCCACACTTATCACACAAATGTTTGCCCTGGGTGGGGATCGAACCCACGACCTACAGCTCAGCAAGCAAACATAGTGCCAACTGAGCCACAAGGCCAGTCAAAATATATTTGAGAATATTTCACTGTTTAAAAAATAAGAGACATAAAATCTTGATTATACTAGGTATACAAATACTTTAATAATATCATAAGCATATAAACCTTAATATTGACATAGTTCTTCAACAGCAACCATTTAAATTATTATTATTCATATATTTATTTATTAATCTTAAGTCTAAGTTTTTACAATATTTATATAAAAAACAATAAAAACATTATAAAAACTTAAACCTAGAATGCCGCCGACAGCGGGGCAGGGCCTAAGCTGCTGGCGGTAGGAGCTACAGACTCAGAAACCTCTTGACAATTCGTGCCGTGTCTAGGACGACCGCCTTCTGAATCCGACCCTTGATCCAACCATCAAGCGAGAGCCTCTTAAGATGTTGGTCAAGGCTCTTCGCTATTAAACCGTTTGCCGATACAACTATCGGAACAATGGTCGTCGATTCAACATCCCACATGGCGGTTATCTCGTGAGCCAAGTCAAGGTACTTGCTGAGCTTGTCCTTCTCAGCCTTCACGAGATTCTCATCATGTGGGATTTATTATTATTATTTATTATTATTATTTTTATATATTCTAGCAAAGAAAAGTTTACAACATTCTGGTCCCTGAGGAGATTCCTGTATCGCAGGGCCCAAAACAGGACGCAGGATTGTACTAAACATACCTAACGATTTAAAAAAAAAGTTTTGGTATGCTACTGATATACCTATAACAAACAACGCTGATCACCCATGATAACCGGCAAGAAACTGCTTTGCTTGTGTAGCTTTGGCTTCGAGCTACAATCACTCATGCATCTGGACATGCCTTTGTTATTGAACGGCCCTGAGCATGATCTTCAAATCAAATCAATTTATTTGCATGTAATATACAGGTTTTTGGGTCATAAAAGAATTAAGTAGTTAATAATTCAGTATTCTATATCCAGCCAAAGCCAACTCTTATGTGTTTATCGTCAACCCATCATGACAGTCTTCTCTACACCACAGTTGCCGTTCCAACAATAGGTCTCCGCTCTATAGCACATTCAGTGAATCTATTCTAGAATATGTATTCATTATAATTTTTTAAAAGCTGGGCATCTTCTCAAAGGTGCGGCGATACTTCACGCCGGAACAATTGCTTACACTATATCAAGCACAAGTTCAGTGGTGCATGGAGTACTGTTCCCATCTTTGGGATGGTTTGGCTAAGTACCAACTTGAGGCGTTAGAATCTGTTGCGAAGCGTGCTAAGAAACTCAAAGGCCGCCTTGTTCGTGCAAAACTCCAAAGCTTGCTAGGTTATCGGTTTTTATTGGATTCATTTAGGTGAGTGTGCATCTGGTTTGCATCATCTAATCCCCCCTTGCCTTTTTACTATCGGACAGTCAGAAATACGAAAAAGCGTCACTGTCTCATGGTATTCCAAATACCCGAACGAAACGCTTTAATTCCACGTTTATCGTGCGGACTTCTACATTGTAGATTACAACGGCGCTTAACATCAGACGACTGCACCATAGCAGAAGCCGGCACCTTGGAGGTCACATAATCTCACCCAATGAGATAAAAACCTCCTCCCCCAAGGCCATCACTGACTACATGCTCAGCATTGGACTTGGAGAGGTGCTGTAATTAATAGGGGATGTCACAATAGATCTGAAAAGGTCGCAGTGACCAGCCGGGGCTGCTAGAGCCCAATTGGCCCCTAATGTTCGAATAAAAAAAAAAACATCTGACGAGTTTGCAGTCAAGCGCAAACCTATTACTACATCAAAAAAATATAAATAGGCCATTTCCACTTCAACGTGCTACGAGTATAATAATTTACGCTATAATATTTTTTCAAAATAATCTTTATAAAGTCAATAAATCTAAGTAAGTACCTATACCTATATATATTTCCCCCGCCCTCTCTTCTGCTCCTCCATTCTGTCGTCCATCCCGGATGCTCATCGCAGCAGTCTCGCAGCTCCTTTGTTTTTCCTTCAGTTTGTTCCCAAGTTCAGTCGATATAATATCGAACAACGAAGTTTGCCCTCCCAGCTCGATGAGATTAGAGGTTATTTCGTTGCGATTTTATCTAAACAGTTTTTGAAGGAAAATTATTTTGTTTTATATTGTTTGGAGTGGAAATTGATTTTCTGAACTCGTCAGATGAAAATGTTATAGTCAGATTAAATAATGTACCTACTAGGTAGGTAGGAATACATCATTATATTAGGTTTAGTAATTTGATGTTTTATTTTACAAACAGTTGTACACAGCGTTACTCTTAATTAGACATCTGTTAAGTTTTCGTTATAATATCATCATAAATATGCTACTAGCACGAATTTTTTTATACCTCCAATGTCAACCGCTTAGTCTACTTCTGTCTTCTGTGGTGTAGCCGGTAGAGGAGGGAGATACATTCTAACAAAAATTATCACTAGAAAGCTTAATATTTCGCAAACGGATCCCTAAATTGAAAAATGGTTTTTACACACCCCCCAATGTATTTTTAACTATCCAACATGATGCGCCACACGATGGGGTACATGAGAAAAAATAATTCATCCCCACTTTACGTGTACAGGATAATACACAATTTTTTTTTCAAGATTTAATCTACTACTTTTTCGGTTTTTTTTTTCTCGACGAACATACGTCCCCGTATGACGGTAAGTATGGCATGGGGTAAATACAAAAGAACCCAATGGTTCGAAGTGCGTCCGGACCTTAGGAACCCATAATAAGGATAATATAGGATATGCATTTCCGTGCCAAATTACAGCTTTCTAGTACCAATAGTCGTTGAGAAAAGCTGCGAACAGCCAGGCAAGCAGACAGACAGACAGACGGACATGGCGAAACTATAAGTATTCCTTGTTTACTGCGGAACCTTAACATTGTCGATTAAACGAGAATCCTATTTGAAGCACGTTAAAGCTTCACAAATCCAAAATCCATATTTCATTCAAAACATCGATTTATGGCTGACAACATGCAGGTACAAAGCAACAGTGTTGCAGTGTTGTCGACTGATATAAAGTGCAGAGACACGCGACATCGCGGATTGATGGATGCGACATCGGCGCGCGTTGTATTGTCGCACATGACGGTTATCGTCAACTATAGCTGTATTGGCGCAAGATTTTTATCTAAAGAGAGGACTCATTGAATATAAAGTAAAAGCATGACAAATTTCAGTTCTCAGCACTTTCGAGGATAAAATCACATCCTTAAGACCTTTTAGTATATTGGCCTTATATAACTTGGTGTTGCACTTTCTAAGCACACAGGATGGCATTATAACTGTATACAAGTCACGCTATGCGTCAACAGCGTTGCCCGACGTGTTGCGACTGAAGACGAGTCTGCCAATTACCTTGTTTGCGGCTTTCCACGCATAGCCGAGGAAATCCTATCCACGCATAATATTGTTTGTACCACGTCATTGGTCGTACCACAGAGTTTAATCAATTTAACACATAAACTAGAATACTACTGAATCACTTGTATTAAAAGTAAGTAAGTTCGTATACACTGATTGGCCAACCCTATTGGCCGCCGAAAGGCCTCTGACCTGGCTTGACGATTGCTGTTTTTCAAGAACAAACAACCGGGATTACCCACGGTAGTGCATTGCCACTCACGGTCACCCATCCGAAGACTGACCGGTCCGTCCGTTGCTTAACATTGGTGATTGTAACTTGTCGTATTCCAATGATTACTGTGTTTGTTTTATGTATGTGGTTTACATTTCAATTACATACTCCAGAGTTATGACTGTATTACTCAGGCGCGATCATAAGCAGGGCACCTTTCAAGAATTGTTTCTTGGTATGAGATATGTCGTAAATTTTACTAACACTAAAAGAAATATAAGTGTGTAAGTACCAACCCTCTTATTACACAGTCATGTTTCTTTTAGTAGTACCGATGAAAGAATGTTAGGGCCTAGCTTTATGCCGGTGCGTATATAAATGATATACAATGATTATTTTATTTAATCATATAATTATTCGTAATAAATTACTAAATTAATTTATCTTTAGCAATTGACAGTGACATAAGTATATTATAATTAATTAAACTAAGTATTTTTCAAATTATTGTTTTGACATAAATTATTGTTTATTATTATGATTATTTTGACTTGTACCTAACTAATAAATAGATAACAATAATAATAAATATTTGTGGACATTTCACACAACACCATCTAGGCCAACCTAAGCAAAGCTTGTACTATGGTACTAGATGGCTGATAGAATACATATATACTTTTTTTTGTAAATATATACATATGATACATAGAAACACTATGGAGTTATGAATAAAAATTTGTATTTGTATAGTCTATATACTTATTGGGAAAATGAAATAAGATGGTTTGGTACCTTACACGGTTGGCAAAAAATGGATATGGATAACCTATCGATTACAACTATTCATTGGAAATGGATATGGATAACCTGTTGACTTTTAACAAAATTACGTTATTGGTATAAACCCATATTATTATCGTTATTTTTTGCATAAGTAATTTATTGTCTGATATGTAAATAGATACCTATAGTAGGTACCTTCTTCGAATTTGTTTGTATGCGAATTTTTGTAATCCATATCACTCATGTAGGTATTTTCTCAACCAGGCGAACTACATTGGGATTTTTACCGACTTCTAAAAAGGGAGGTTATGGACGCGCTTGTATTTTTTTGTATAAAATAAATAAAGCATAATCTGTAATTTATTAAACGATTTGGAAAATATTTCTTTTATTTGAAAGTATTTAGATTAGCCTCAATTTTCGTAAAAATCGGATCAGTAATTTGGTTTTTAAAACAAAATTATGCAATTTGAAAACAACATTAATAATAATAAAAGATTTTTAGGTGTAAAATGCTGTATAAATATATTCCGACAGCATATTTTGAGTTAAAAAAACTGCTGCACTTCCTGCTGGGACTATGACGTTTGCTAAAATCACAGAATACTGCTAAAATGGTCAATCTGAATTTTAATTGACATTCGTAAATTATAGTTTCTGGTATCTATAAGAGTAAGCACTTAGACCTTTGCGCTTCATTGGTTTGTAGCAATAGTCTCTATTGCTATGGGGGCCGAAAGGTTCTCGAGTGGAGACCACGCACCGGCAAGCGCAGCGTAGGAAGACCAGCCACGAGATGGTCACATGACCTCATACAAGTGGCGGGAAGACGCTGGATGCAAGCCGCTTCCAATCGGTCTTTTTGGAAATCCATAGGGGAGGCCTATGTCCAGCAGTAGACTTCTTATGGCTGAGATGATGGTGATGATGAATAGTCTCTATTAAACTCTGTTGGATTAAATGTGTTTGCAGAGGGATCGACGCAAATGGCCAAGAACGCAAGAGGCCAATAGACGCATTTAACCAGATACGACACTAGGACTATTTTTATACTTTTTTAGTAATTTAGTCTATACGATCTTACGTGCTTTACTTTCAGAATATGTCCTTCGCTAAACTCAATTAATGCATCGGCACATAGATCAGGCGTGTGCCTCAGGCGTCAGGCGTCAAGCGTGAGGGCTGCAGCGTCGGCTTCGCTATGATTAATTGCCGTTATCATGGTGGATATGCAGATTTAGCACGTCCGCGACGAGGGCTATAGTCCTCGCCCTACCCAGATGTAAATTAGCAATACAAATATACCTGGACTGTTACCAAGGATGTCAGTCGAGATTGATCACATGACAGTGAAACCGTTTCATGGTGGATATTCCAAAAGCCCGAACGAAACGCTTTAATTCCACTTTCGTCGTGCAGACTACTCTAGATTGTGGAATACGCTTCCTGAGTGGATCTTTTCCGATAGATATAATCTGTGTGTCTTTAAATCGCAAGTTAATTGGTTTCTTCTAGGTAATCGCGCTCCATCGTAGACCGCAACGTCGTTTAACATAAGGCGAGTTGGCGGTCAAGCACAAACCTATTTCTATATATAAAAAGAAGACAAGACGACTTCGTACATGAGTCTTTAGAGTTCGGTCAGTTGGGGGGTTGGAAGATCTTGTAGAGTTCCTAAAGTGGTAAACAGTACCTATAAGTCTAAGACCGATGCGAGCTGACACTTTCACAAATGGATCCAGCTTAGTGGGCCACTAAGCTGTTCAACGATCCCTGTCAAATCGCGAGGTGCAACTTGACGCATGTGAGTATAAATAAAAACCGGCCAAGTGCGAGTAGGACTCGCGCACGAAAGGTTCCGTACCATTATCTATAAAAACGGCAAAAAATCAGGTTCGTTGTATGGGAGCCCCCCTTAAATATTAATTTAATTATTTATTTTCAAAGTGAATAATATAACTCAATATTCAGTGAATATTTCAAGCGTCTACCTATTGCTGTTATCAATATCGAGTAAAAATGAGCAAAAAAAAACCCCGTTTGTTGTATGGGAGCCCCCTTAAATATTTATTTTATTCTATTTTTTTGTGTTTGTTATTATAGCGGCAACAGAAATGCATCATCTGTAAAAATTTCAACTTTTTAACTATCACGGTTCATAAGATATATTCTGGTGACAGACGGACGGACGGACAGACAGCGGAGTCTCAGTTATAGGGTCCCGTTTTTACCCTTTGGGTACGGAACCCTAAAAAGTTAATAAAAAAATGAGTAAGTATTTTTCACATTAGATACTTTTTTCTATGAGAGAAAACTGGTTTTTGATCTTTGGATCATGTGATATTGAAATACTTTTGTGATACCGTGACGTGACTATACTTTTTTCTATGAGAGAAAACTGGTTTTTGATCTTTGGATCATGTGATATTGAAATACTTTTGTGATACCGTGACGATTCATTTTTAATTCCAAAACTTTAACAAAACAAACCAAATTTAATTAGTAAAGTTCGTGAGGTTTTTTTTTATAGATGGTGGTAAATCGTAGATTTACGATTGACCACCAACTCGCCTGATGTTAAGCAACGGTGTGGCCGAGGATGGAGCTCGTCGACCTAGAAGATATCTTTTCACTCTAGCCTTGAAAATTCCAAGATTGTAGGTCTCAGGAAACCATTCTTGTGCAGTACGCAATAGGAATGTGCATAGATATCGCTGAGTACGGATTATTGGCATTTCAACCGAGAAATGGGTGTTAATACGCCGACTTTCTGCTAGCCCTGTAGTGAAATGCGGAGGGTGGAATTAGGTCGTTAAGTTCTTGCGCACATTCCCCGAAATGAATCCTGTAGAAAATAGACAGACATGCTACTTTACGGCGGCGCTCGAGACTAAGTAGCTTCTTGACTAAGTAGCTATCGTCACCGATTAACCTCACAGATCGCCGGTCCACTGATTCTAAGCTTCCAGCTGATACTTGGTTGATCCATGAAAAAGGTGGTAGCAGTTATATTTGATAATATACTTTGTCTACAGTCGCCACAATGATTATTTCCTTCAATTTGCTACTATATTTTACCATCATAATTTCGCTTACCAATTGTCAAATTATACCGTAACTGAGCTGGAACTTCGGAAACTACATTTATTTATGATATCCCATTACAGTGTACTATTTTAGTAAAATAGTCTAGACACGTAAAAATAGCGGTCGCGTACGCTACCCCTATATTAGCACCCGCGGCGAGGCGCATAGTTCGCGTGCCTTGCTCGATTCGCACCCCGGAAATGGCATTCGGCGTCAGGGCCGTACTGGAACCTTCGCCTGTTTGTATTAATGTGTACGGAATAGCGACCGACGTGGGCTTGTGAACATGGATTACGTTGTCAGTTTACTTCGCCGTCTTTTTCTTGAGATTGCTCGATTATAATAATCAAAACCAAAGTCGTAGACTAAGGAATCAACCAATTCAAATGTAAATACCATAAAAAATAAAATATAAAAAAACATAAGCTTTGAGTCCCTTGACCTTTTGTAAAACTGGACCTTTTGGGTCACTGGACGTTGTGATCCTGAACGAACTGAAGTCCATATCTGCTAATCCGTTAAGTATCAGGTACAATGTATAGGATTTCAGTATTAGATTTCTGGTCATTCGCGTATAGGGTAAAGTGCTTGTCTAAAAAATTTAGTTCGTTTGTGTAGAGGGTACAACGCGTAGGTTCAGATTGTATGGTCATTCGCATAACTGGCCATTTGCTAATCTGGTACAATGCGTCGAAACGTCAAATGGCTACTTGTAGAATCATCTTATATATCATAATACAATAGATTTTTGCAGATTGAGAAGCTCCGTCTTCGGCTACACCACCATTTACCATAAGACGGAGTGATGGCTAATGTTAATGACATTTCATATAAAAAATATAAATATGATTTAACATTTTCAGTTTGTGTATTGATTTCTACACAACTCCAAAGTTAACACAACACAAACATATTTTTTTTCGGAAGAACAAACTAACTTTAATTCTAAGCAAATGATAAGAACGCGTCTAAGTCTTTTGTTGGAATTAAATATTACCTATTAGATAGGTACGATGTTGTTTGAAATCTCGCGACAAGCTTTTATTTATATCAATATAAAATTTATTTTCTTTGTCTCAGAGCACTTAAATAAAAGCTTGTTTTTAATTAATTTGTTTAATTAATATTTTATTTACTAGACTAAAAAAAGAGTGCTTGTCAAGACTATTCAAACGAGTCCAAACTCGACGGTTTTATCTTGTTTAGTTTAGGAGTTCCTATGGCCACCTTCCGACTTAGTTAGACTTAGACTTCCACTTTAGTTTTTTTAGTTTTTACTAACATACATTTAAAAATATTTTATCCATTTTGATTACTCAGATAAAATATATCTAATAAGTATATGAACAGCAATCATTTAAACTAGTAGTTCAACAAACAGTAGACCTCGCGAGAGAGCTTATAGCTCACCTTGGATCATCTGTACCTACATAAAGTTGGCTTAGGAAGCCATGTATAAAATTTTGGCTGATTTCGCAATTTTAAGTGATTTTACAGACGTTATTTCACGGTCAAAAAACTTTTTTTCCATTAGTTTAAGCACCTTGAAACATCAGTTTAATTTTAATACACAATTAATACAAAAAATAGGATATGAAATATCCTATGATATGATCTATGATGGGAGGATATGATGCCCTTATTTAAAAAAAACCAATGTATATTCTTATAAAAACAAATAATAATTTTATAAATGAAGAAAACGTAAAATCAAGAAAATTATTCAGCGCTAAAATGCATCAAGCACATCCACGCGCCCTCACTGTTACACGCAATCTAAAGTTGGTTGTCATATCTCAACAACCACCTGACCAATTCTGTTCATTTTTACCACAAGTTGTAATAATTGTGTACTTTACCTACCAAATATCATTAATATCGGTTGGTAATGAACACCACAATAAATTTCCCCCCTTTTTATGGGAACCACCCTTCTTATCAATAAATTAGTTTAAAAAACTAAAAAACACACTACAAATTATTGTAGTCAAAGTTCATTACAAGACTTTTCTAACAAATCCAAACACAGCTATGATACGATGTTCCATCATGAAGTTCTAGTTCATATCTTCCGGCTCCATCATCAGATCAGTTCGACAGTACCATATTATTGTATTGTCATCAGAACTACATACAGCTGCCAATTTTCATGACGCTACGATCCTTGGAAGATGGTTAAATTAGTTACCTTAGATTTCATTACATACAGTCGACCTAATAAAAGCGTGTAAAAATCGCCGACGAAAAAAAAATCCATAGAACCTATACACCAAGTTTCATCAAAATTGGTTCAAAATTACGGCCTGTACGCGAGTACGAACATACTAACAAATTGACAGACGAAAGAAAATTTGACCAGTTGATGCAGAGACGCTTCACCCGCTTCGCTCGCTTGTTCAAAAAGGATAATATTTACTACAATAACATAATAATATTACCTCACATTATGGATTTTATTACTTCGAATCTTGACAGACACATAGCCCGACAAAGTGAAGTGATTTCCTGCAATTTACTTCGCAGTCGGTCAGCCGAAGTTGCGGACAACATGTTTTATAGGATTCACATGATTAAACGCATTATTTTATTTTTTAAGGTTCCAATTTTAAAATTACAGGGCACGGCGTCGGTTTGCTCATGATAAGGGTAATTTATAGCCAGAAAACTAGCAGCACATTGTAAAAAAGGTAAATCATTGAAACTACACATTGAGGTGATTGGACGAAAATTAAATGATTAGCAAGCCACCGAGAAGATCACAAGAAAATTTAAAAGCTAGCAGTAAATGACTAAATTTAAAAGGGGTCACCTAACGCTGGTGATGTTGATGATCATCAATAAACATCACCAGCCCTAGATAATCGCTTATAAATCTAGTAAAAAAATCTCTTATTTAAGGATTCCTTATAACTTACTGAAAAATTACTGACCGACTGACTGACATTACCTGAAAAAGAAAACGATAAATATTAATCAAATACGGTTCGTATGTGGGTACCATTAATGGGTGTTTCTTTATTTAATTATAGCAATTATTGCCTGATCGCATTGATAATACTTGTCTTTTACTTATATAAGTATAACTTTTGATGATGATACAAATGGTTTGGTACCATGGATCTGGTCCGAGGAAGCCAAACTTCGTTATGGGCTATACGAGATCTATCAAGGTCATTTGCTAGTAGTTATAAGATGTTTTCAATACGTAAATGTGAAAGAGGTTTTGATGAAGCGAAAAATAAACATTGGAACTCCTCGGTCCGCGAATGGCGCGGATATATTTTTAATCTTTGCCAACTTTTTTGGATATTCTTGGTAAATGATATGTGACCCGGAGTTTTGGCGGGAACGTCTTAGTAACGTGTGGTTGCTTTGTTTTATTTTCCTAAACTTGTGTTATTTTGAAAATTAATGCTATAAAAGTGGTGGTGTTTTATTCATTAAGTGTTTGATAAAGTGCGTGAGTGTGGGCAAGTGAAATAAATCAGTAAAACGTGTGATTTTACGTTGTCGGCAAAACTCCATAGAAGCTTCTAGTAAAATCGCCACCACTTTACTGAAGCAGAACTCGACTTATAAATTGACTTAGATTGTGACTAGAACATTTACAACTTGTTTTATTCAAGAAACTTAAAAAAATCCTAATACTTGACACTGGCAAATGCTCTAGTGCGGGTCCAATACAAAAAAGAAGAAGATATGTGACCCCCAACATTACATCCTACGTCAATCGGCTTTATAGGTCTTTGATACATTTATCTGCCTACCCCTTAAGAGTAAACAAGCGTGACTTTATATAACGTATGATATTTTTGTCATAGAGTGCAAAAATATCATACGTTATATAGATTTAGATTCATTACTTCTGAATTTTCTTTATTGTGTTATTTTAACGTAAGACTAGTCAAACAATTTAAACATTCCACATATTTTTTTTAAATAAAAACTACGGGTCACTCACGTCTGTTTTGAGCCGAAATATCCGACTATAGTTTCAACCGCATTCGGCGGTCTTTTTCAAAGGAGCAGCACACACGCACGTGCACGTGGCACGTCGCAGTGCAAGGCGCGTCACCGACCGAAAGTGACGTGTGTGCTGCTCTTTTGAAAAAGACTGCCGAATGCGGTTGAAGCTATAGTCGGATATTTCAGCTCAAAACAGACGTGAGTGACCCGTAGTTTTTATTTTAAAAAAATGTGTGAAAACCACGTTAATTTCCATAGTAAAATTCCACATAATTTCTAGTAATTCGGATTGTTTGATAAAATAATGTTTGTCAAAGTAATATTTCTACAAGCGCGTGTTTTGTGTATTTAGTTGTGTTACAGAACTAAATAATCGCGTGTAGTGAACTACTACAACACCACTAATAGCTAATATTATTACATGCTAATACCTACTGTTAGCCCTAATTAGCGGTTAATATATGTGCTGGTTTAATTTATAGCCTAATTGAGTAGATCTTTATCAATTGATTAGCTGGAATGTGGCGACATTGCTTCACTTAATAGCTTTTGTAGAATTAATGTTTTATTTATAACAAAATTCTTGTACATTGTATTGATAAAGTTAACGTAAACATTATGAAACATGTATAAGCTTAGAAAACTCTAAAACTCTGACAAAAAACCGTCTGAACCAATTTTGTGGAAATATAGCTAGAAATATAGAATACTTTCGATGAAATTCTCTTTCAAACCAAAAATAGACCAATAGAGATTCAAGACCACTCTACAACAACATCAACGATCAACGATCAACGAACGATCAACGAGCTCCATCCTCGGCCACATCGTCGTTTAACATCAGGCGAGTTGGTGGTCAGGTCAATCGTAGATATCGACAGGCCTCATGGCTCAGTGGTAGTACGACTGCCTCCTGAACTGTAGGTCGTGGGTTCGATCCCCACCCAGGGCAAACATTTGTGTGATGAGCATAGATGTTTGGTCTGTGTCTGGGTGTTTCTATGTATCATAAGTATGTATTTATAAAAAAAAAAAAATGTATTCTATCAACCATCTAGTTTCCATAGTACAAGCTTTGCTTAGTTTGGGCTAGATGGAGTTGTGTGAAATGTCCACCAATATTTATTTATTATTATTATTATCATGCGAAAAAAAAAAACAAGATCAAAAGCCATCCGTTTGAGAGCTACGATGCCGCAGCCAGACACACAGATACATACGTCAAACTTATAAAACCCCTAGAAACAAATCGAGACAATATAATTATGTCACAGCTTCTTGTGAATTCCTATTTTTTACCAGACTACGGCGGCGAAGCAAAAGGGAGGGTTATGTTTTGACCGGTATTTTCTAGTACAATTTTTCAAGTAAACTTTACCCTGTTCGCAGGCATATCATTATACTGATACAAAGATATAATATAGGAGGATTTTCGTGACGCTTCACTAAGTTACCGGTTAATGCAGGGCAAGCCCCCAACAGTGGTTGGGGGCTTGCCCTGCATTTGCCGGTATGCGATCGCCACTCCATAACCTTTCACCCTCATCGGTCATCAGCAGGCTAGTTTAGTAGATAGATCAATATACTCTCGATACAAAATGGACCAGCCTTAAAGCTAAAGTATTTTTTTAAATAGGTAGAAGCACTTACAAATTTTATTGCGAATACAATGACCATTAGTCATCACCAGCTCTACCGACCCTAAACACAATACCTTCATTAGAAATGGTAATGCCACCTTCCTTCGGATTCATATCTCTCGGACATTAGGGTTGTTACCGATTTAATTATCCAAAGAGATTGCGTGTCGGGTTGCCCTTTTAAATTCACCGTAGGAACAATGGCAACATTGCAGCAAGGCCGGAAGCTCGTCGGCTCGATTAGAATTGCTAAGCATCTAAGGTTAGGCTATAAACACTGCGACAAATTGTCTGTATATTTATAAATCAATGTTATCATCATCATCTCAGCCACAAGAAGACCACTGCTAGATATATCACGTAGAACTGATGACCGGTGGGGCCGAAAAGTTCTCGAGTGGAGACCACGAACCGGCAAGCTCAGCGAAAGGAAGACCACCCGCAAAGTGGACAGATGATCTCATACAAGTCGCAAGAAGACGCTGGACGCGAGCCGCTTCCAACCGATCTTTTTGGAAATTCATGGGCTTTTGTCCAGCAGGGGACTTCTTGTGGCTGAAATATTTATTTATTGAAGATTGGCAATTCTGAAGGTTCCACTAAAATAATTGTAATTTTTAATATCATTCCATTGTATCAGTTTAGAAAACTCTATACGGCTACACCAATTTTGATGAAACAGCTCTCTCGATGAAATCTTCTTTCAGACAAATAAAACCAGAACAAAATCGAGCTATCCGTTTGAGAGCTACGGTGCCACATACAGATACACAGATACATACGTCAAACTTATAACATCTTTTAGGATCGGGGTTAAAAAAGGAGTGGATTTGCTCTTTTTTGTGAGTGTTATGTATCCTTAACTTATTCTGTGATATTGTAACTGCCCAAAAGAAAAAAAGCATTTAATTTTGTATCCATTATACAAATATTTTATCCTGAAGTAAGTACTCGCGGCCCCTGTGTCTCATATTCCCTTGAGAGTTTTTGCTCATTTTCAAATATAAAAGTGATATTTGTGAGTTTTTACATACTTACAAAAGGTAATTTGATTAACTTTTGATGGCTCGTTTGGCTTGGAGATACATACTATGTATAAACTCAAAATATAATAAGTAACTATGTATTACATAGTAACTTATTATATTTTAAAATAAACGTTTACGACGCACTTGTATATACAAAAGAAAAAACGATAATTATAACCGATATATTATGATTTAATATAAGCAATTATACAATATTAAATAATAAATGTAAGGACTAGGTTTCTAAGTATGTTTCCTTTTTAACACGCTTTTATTAGGTCGACCTGTAACTAATTATGTAATGAAATCTAAGGTAACTAATTTAACCATCTTCCAAGGATCGTAGCGTCATGAAAATTGGCAGCTGTATGTAGTTCTGATGACAATACAATAATATGGTACTGTCGAACTGATCTGATGATGGAGCCGGAAGATATGAACAAGAACTTCATGATGGAACATCGTATCATAGCTGTGTTTGGATTTGTTAGAAAAGTCTTGTAATGAACTTTTGTAGTGTTTTATTGTCCTTTTTAGTTTTTTAAACTGTAATTTTTGTTTATTTTGTTGTTTTTGAGCGTTCATCGGGGACTGGTGCGCGGCGGCCGCTCCGTTTCTTTATATGCGCGAGACAAAGAGGCGAGACATGTCATCTCCCTCATCACACATTAGATTTTCAAAATCATACGGCTTCTTATGTACACCTTTTAAAGACATATATTTTGATTAAGTTTGTAATTTATTTTGAAACATGACATTGAATCGGACTGAGTTTTCAATTGATCTTCCCATTTCCCTGAACAACTGCTACCCCACAATTTAGTAAAAGAACTGTTAATATAGGACATATTAAAATTATAAAAGAATTCGCACACGTACAACACTAATTAATATAAATGGCCTGAAAGCAAAACGACGAGTCTAATGAAATTAGGGGAAGCGACATTTCAACGCAATCTATTGTCTTGCGCGCGTTCCCTTAGCAGAACTTCGCGACCTGCCCTTCCCTTCCACATTCCTCGCCAGTATATTTCTGTATATTGCCGCTTCCAAATTGGTGCTATTTTTGGATGGAAACTATTCCCTTCCCCTATCCGTCTTGATAGGCGCCTTCCTCGGAAATTTTACGAGTTCAGGAAATGACGGAAGCATCTCAAGCGACTGCAAGGGTAGCAAGGAATTAATTTTTGTAAGATTTTTATGAATAACGTTTTTATGTAATGCCGACCGTAAAGATTGGCATGTTGTTGCGTTTTTATGTCTTACTGTGTTCGGAGT
This sequence comes from Lycia hirtaria, assembly GCA_947563715.1. Taxonomy (NCBI): domain Eukaryota; kingdom Metazoa; phylum Arthropoda; class Insecta; order Lepidoptera; family Geometridae; genus Lycia; species Lycia hirtaria. The sequence goes on along the minus strand of OX387379.1, from coordinate 30,375,106 downwards.
TTTAACTGACTGCCCAAAAGAGTCATGTTTTTCGAGTGAAGTATGTTCTTACGTTAAAATGTGTATTATATTATATTTAAGATTTTGTGTAATCGTTTTATATGCAAATGATATTTGCATACCACATTTCGACCGCTTTTATTGAACTGTTTTGGATTTAAGTACCAATAAACATACAAGCTTATGTGTAAGCCTTGGCATCTTTTTGCTTCAGAGAATATGAACACTACGTTTTTAACTCGAAAATATGCTTGCATTTGACTGCTAACGCGCCTGCGACATTACGCGATCATTGTAGTCTACGATGGAGCGCACTAGCTTAGGAGGAATCTATTTTTTCGCGATTAGAAGACTAAATATTACGCAAATATAACTAATCGAAAAGCATTCAGGAAGCATATTCTACATATTGGTGGTACGCAATAAAAGTGAAGTTAAAGCGTTTCGTACGAGTTTTTGCAATATCCATCACGTCAATTTTTAACCCGACAACACAAAAAAGTTAAATTTTCTTTTTCGGGGGTACTTAAGTATGTTTCTATAATAAATACCTACTACTGCTTGACTGATTTAATTATTTATTTACTAGTCGCACTACATTTTCTTGGAATAATATAGGTAACTCTTTCAAAAATTTAACGATGCACTTTTTGCTAACCTAAGTTGAGTGATTTTGCATGAATTATTCTATATAATGCTCATAATATGTATGTAACATTTTACAGCGGTTTTTAAAAAGTAAATTTCACTATTATATGCGATGTAAGTTATAGAAAATAGTTCTTTATTTTGTTTTTCTTTCATACATAAGTGGAATTTTCAAATGTTTCTGAGAAATTTCCTACGCATAAACACTCATAGGTATACGCCATAGACAAATAGATAAAGATCTTGTAGATGTAGATTCTCACCACATAAATTCTATAACAAATTCCCAGCACTGGTTCGCTTGATCTCAGTATCCCAAGCTAATGTCGCTATTAGGTATCGCCATACTCACTAAAATTGATAGTAACAAAAAGCCAGAAGTTGTCCGGCGAAATGCCCGCCATCGATCATAGTGGACCGGTGATGAATAGCCCGATGGAGGCCCGATAAACCCGCCTAACTATTATTCTAGTAGGTATTGTTGCCTACCACCTGAAATTTTATCTCGTATAAATTTAATCTTAGACGCTAAATTTACATAGCTTAAAAAAAGAAAAATTAGATAATACTGTAGTTGAGAGCGTAGATAAAAAAAATGCTTATCAGAAGTCCGTGCTTTTTTTGACATTTCATTATCACTTCAAATTTAAATGTGAAACATTTGAAAAAAAGCAAACCATACAGGCCGTACGGTAGCCATTGTTTGTTCCAACCGCATAAAAAAAAATACGCACGAGACGACGAAAACGCAGTAGGCAAACTGCAATTACATTGACAGTGTCATTTTTTTTTTGGTTTAGTGCTATGCGAAATTATGAAATAGTTTTAGTGTAACTTTTTTTAATTCTTTTTGGTACCTACAGATAAAAAAAGCGGTTCTGTGACGTCATTTAGAAGTCGTCTATAGGTTAAATTTTTTTATATTTCCGTAAAAATACGCACCATATCCTAATTTTAAGAGCCCAAAGTAAATAAATATGGTTTAGAGACATACAATCTCGAAATGGTTTTGGAATCATCATTTATTTATTTATTTATTAACTAAAACGGTATTCACCAATTACATTAGTTAATATACATTACATACATATAATAATAATAGTCCGCAGCGGAGGACGTCCTCGCCGCGCTGGTCTTTGTGGCGGCGGTGACGTCGGAGGCTCGCTTTCCATGCTTGACACGCTGCCACTGGAGTTGCGAGGGGTCAGGACCTCCTCGCTCTCTGATGATAAAGGCGATGTTGGTGTCGGCGATGGGGCGAGCGGAGGTCTTGTTGGTGCGCCATTAGTAGCCGCTCTTGATTTGGTCCGAGTGATCATTTATTTATTAAAAAATTTAATCATACGTAACATTTTTCTTTACATACCCCATTGTGTTCGATTTCTGATACTGACCCGAAAAACTTTAATTAAAATAGTTTCTCGTGTCGGAAGCAAAGTTCCTCGATACTGGACAACGTTTGAATTTACAGCGTGTAGCGGTTATTGATTATAATTGTTGATAATTTTCAATGTCTGCTACGGAACTACGGTACGTAGCCGGAAAGTGTAATAGAAGGTCTGCTACGAAGAATTATAGTAGGCTTAAGTTAATGTAAGTAAATTATTTAATTAAAATCATAATAATTTTGACTTTTCGCAGAATTTTAACTAAACTAATTTATCAACATTATACCTTCTTTTTTTTTGTTGACGGGGGGGGGGGAATCTTTTGAAGATTTGAAGATACCCAACTCTGCATTTGGGGTGCAGTTGCGTTATGTGGGGTTTTACCCACTAAAACCCCCTCGGTAGCCAGCCTCTGCGTTTTGATGGAAAGCACCAGGATCTCCATGGGACCGCACCGATGCCTCCCTGACTTTTGCCTGAGGCATTACTCCTAAAATCTTACTTTTTCTATTCTTATACACACACTCCTGCGATTTCGTCTCCGAGTAGGATCGGCTCGTTCACGCTCCCGCTCGGCAGACTCTATCAACATTATACCTAATAGTATCCACACTGATATAAACTGTAGTCTTAAATTCTATAACTCTTAAAATCCTAAATAAAACGTTCTTTCAAAGAGCTCCCGAAACCCATGAAACAAATCTAATTAAAACACTTCATAATAATAAAGTTTGAATTAAAACATGATGAATGAGGGATGAATTTTAATTTTCTCATATCCTCTGAGATGGCCGGTACCGGTAGTAACTTCTTCACTCTAACATACATCCAGAGTGGATTTTAATAACTTCAGATACGGATAAAATATTCATCTTTATAAGTATACGAATAAATGGTAATACTCAAAGGAATACATAAAAATATAAATAAATAAATGTTGGAGGATATTTTCACACAAAACCATCTAGCCCCAAACTAAGCAAAGCTTGTACTATGGGATGGGTGATAAAACACATATACATATATATTGTAAATACATACATATAAACACCTAGACACAGAATAAACGTCCATGCTTAGCAGAAATGAATGCCCTGGGTGGGGATCGAACCCACGACCTACAGTTCAGAGGCAGACTTCACATAACTGAACCATTAGGCCTGTCTAAAATTATCAGTGTCTTAAAGTACGCAAACCTTTGAAATATTGGGAAATTTAATAGGTTTATCACTGCATCCAATTTTATAGTACCTACGATTATCTAAATTATGGAAAACACTGTATGTCGCCATCTTATACAATCGAATCCCGATTTAGCGATGGATAGACAAAAGTGTTGAAAAAAAGCACAAACCGGCATACAAATAAATAAATCACCGTTCATTCATTCGTTCATCTGCTCAAAATATTAAATGTAAAGTGCATTTGCTAAAAGGCATCACGCTGCTTGAAAAGGTTTTCGTCATTTGATATAACCTGGGTGTCTAGATTTATTCGGGGCAAACGCGTTCTTTCACAGAAACATCGATTGTCATCAAGCTAGTTGAGTTAGACTAAATATAATAAAAATCGCAATCTTGACTGACTGACTTATATATAACTTACAGCCTAGATTCCTGGGGTCCAATTCAGTTATTCAAGACCGCTCCATAGCCGAACCATATGTGGAGCGTTTCCCGTCGGCAGCCATAGTTTTTTTTTATTCAGTCACTTTTATGTCATACAATTGACACATTTGATGAAACATAACACGTCCTTCGCTCGTTACTTAATAAAAAAAGGATAGCAGCCGACAGGAAATGCTTCGCACAAGGTTCAGGTATATACGGATCGCTTTTGAATAACTGAATTGCCCCCCCCTGGTAAAGATAAAGATAAAGATAATTTATTTGCATACAACACGAGAATTTTATACAAGTGCATAAAAGATGTTACACTAAATTTAGTCGCTTAAAATCATGTTGTGCCGATTAGGCGTACAAATGTCAGGTACTTAGACAGCATCATGCACATGCGAAAAATTAAAAAATAATAATTATTATTATTTGTTATTAGATTAAAACACAAACCAAAAATATATAAAATATGACAAAGCAGAAGCAATAAAAGATACAAAATTCAGATAGATAGATAGATTTCAGGTCTTATAGACATGAAATTTGAAAGGTGATTTTGTTGTGAAGTCTTCAAATAAGAAAGGATTTTCCGATCTCGGATCGAAATGCTGCTATTAAATAATAGTTATGAAACCACCAATTCACAATTTTATTCCCAATGCGTATTGCGTGCTATTATCACGTATTTCGTCCATTTGTAACAAAACCTTAATTAAACTATTCATTATTTTTACAATCTTTTAGACTAATACCACTTCGCGTGCTAACATTCATTACTCTTTCTACTGGATTTAATTTCCTGAACAATCGTCATGGATATCTGTAGGTGGTTTATTGCGCCTAAAATAACAACAAAGCAAAGGCAAAGTTAAACACATAAACTTTAAGCACAAAGTTCGGAAACGTTTATTTATGACGTAGCAAGTGTAATAAAAAAAGTTTTACCACACGATACATCCGCATTTTTCACTAGTGAAACGGCCTGAATAGTGACTGTGCGCCAACTATCTGCGAAACTATCATTTGATTCCGTGTATGATGTGCGAACTTTATCAAGTATTACCAACCATATTAACTTTAATTTTAATTAAGACGAGTCTGTTTACTTTTAGTTATATTGTATCAAAAAGAGGAACCAACGTCTCAAAGTATATGATATACTACTATGGAATTCTGTGGTCTCGACTGAACAAAACAATGAAATAAGGCAGCAGCACCCTCAATGCCTCATTAGTTCTCTAGCTGAACAGACTCTATTTCATTGATTTTATTTATGGCCAATGAGCTAAAGCTTTATACCGAGAGCGATAATAATATGTGTCACTATTCTAGAACTAACTCCTGAGCGAAGTAAATTATAGTAGTTATATGAGAGAGTTTAGAGTAAAATCCAGATTTAAGCGTGGGATCCGGATTGTAGCGAGGGATTAAATCGTAACGAAGATGAAAACACCTTTATCACTGAGATGCATACTCATGTACCTGCTAAGTAATAAAATTCATGGAAGATAAAAAAATAACTTTTGGATAAAAGTATAATTCGAATAGTTTGCCAATATTTTTTTGTCTTTATACTTCGATTCATAAATTAGTTCTAATTTTTGTTGCAAGGCAAGTGAAATAGAGTATTCTATATTTGAGGTACGCAAAGTGTTAATAATCTCAGAGATAGAACATAAATAATAGGTATATAAATAATTATAGTTTAAAAAACTGAAGAAACCGACTTCTCATGGATGCCATTGTCAGAACTGTACCAAATTGAAATGGAACCACATGGGAAGCACCAGCTATCAAATAAAAAAAATATCATCAAAATCGGTTCACCCAGTCGAAAGTTATGAGGTAACAAACATAAAAAAAAACTTAAAAAAATACTTGCAGTCGAATTGATAACCTCTTCCTTTTTGGAAGTCAGTTTCTACATTTCCGATACGCTTTTAAAAAGTTTGAAGCACGTATAGCAACTAGTGCATGCATAAAACCATTTAAAGTTACCTCAAGTATGTGGTGGATAAAGAACACGAACTCGTAGCTTCTGCGAGCAAATATTTTACATTTGTCATGTAAATGAAGCCGTAACTTACACAGAATTACACGTCGATAAATATTTTTGTGATAGCATGTACAAGAGCAAAATAAATAGGGAATTGAGAAGCTATTAAGCTGTAAAAGCCAATTAAGCTGCTGTTGAAACGCTGGCACGTTCAATATTACTGATGCACGCTGAAAATTGCCCTTGTGACCAGTTGCAGCACACGTTTGCCTGACGCGAGGTCAATTTATACTGTACCGTTGCGAGTACAATGTTTAAAAATGTACAAGTATATTTAGAAAACTCAAAAACCTTACAAAACGGCTTAACCGATTTCAATAAAACATATAGCTAAGAACACTCTCGATCAAATTTTCTATATTAAAAGAAAAGAAAATACCTGACTGCAGAAAGGTGATTTTTGTAGTCTAACTTACGACTTCGTTATGTTTAGCACGCTGTACTCAAGCATTTTTGTGAGAAAGTATGCGTAAAATCGCTGTAAACGATTATAAATACGTATTCTGTCGAATAATTCTAAAATTACTTCTTTATTACAGAAAAGTTCGTTGAAAAAAAGTATTTTATTGTTTTTGCGAGAATTGTTTCATTATTATTATAAAAAAATATAGCCTATGATGCTCAGGGAGTGAAGAAAAATCTAGCGACACACATCAAAATCAGTAAAGCCGTTTTTGATGTAAGATGGTTCGTTCGTTCGATCGTTGATAGAAACATACATAATTATGTACGTACATATGCTCGAAACATAGCCCTCCTTCTTACGCAGTCGGGTTAAAAAAGTAGATCAAAATAGATCCATACGTTTGAGAGCTATGATACCATACACACGTCAAACTTAGAACGCCCCTCATTTTTGACCGAGGGTTGAAAACTGACAAACCGACGAAAAATAGAAAGCTTAAATGAAATATATTTAGTATATTTAATATATAGTTTATTTTAGTTTTAAAGGAAAATAAATTAACCGTCATCATCCTATCGTTGTCTCACTTTAGTAGGGTCGGTGCAAAATGTATGTTTTCTCAATTCGTCTCTATCATTCGTAGGAAATAAATTAGTAAAATAACTAAAACAATGTATACCTTGCACTAAATGTAACGTAAAAATTTGTTGAAATATTTGTTTATTTCTCTTCCCTCCTTCGAAATTTGTCTATTGGCTGTTATTGAGCGCCAATCCTTGTTATAGGTGTTGAGCTCATCTCTCCACCTCTTCCTAGGCAGACCAAGCGGCCGTTTACCTGTTGGGACCCAGGAGAGACATTAGCTCAACAATGGGACAATACAGGCTGATATAATAATAATAATTTGTTTCCTTAATTCAATGATAGTCATGCACTTGACCGCTTAGTCACTACGTGACGTGGTGGTTTACGTTTCTTAGTGCTACGATTTTTAAATACTTATTGCACAGAATTCGTGGCCCTATTTACGTAAGCCTTTGACCTATTCAAATTTTATCTATTAGGAAATACCCTTTGGAGTTTCTAGCAGTCTGATCATAAAATCAAAAGAAAACTTTCATACCCAAATTAACTACAAAGTTATATTCCATAACGTAGGTGTATTTCACTGAAACTATTCTCAAATAGTTTAATAAAAAGTATCGATAAAATAGTAACATTCTTCAGGTTTCATGTTTTCAGCGTATTCACAATGCGGTAACGGTTAACATGGTACCCGATATTAATAAATAGCGTACCGTTGTTTTTGTGCCGACATTATTTCCCCTGCGTAATAATTTATCGAAATTGTTCCGAACGGAGTTATGATTTATTTTTATTCTGTGTTACCTTTTTATGGTTCCGTACTTCAAAAGCAAAAAACGGAACCCTTATAAGATCACTTTGTTGTCCGTCTGTCTGTCCTTTTTCTCAGGAACGCGTAGAGATATGAAGCTGAAATTCATATCAAATACTCAGGTCTTGGAGCTGTGAAAAAAAGCAAAATAAGAAGTTCAAGAAGTTTTAAAATCAAACTTCTCAGTTTTCATTAAAAAAAAGTTACAGCCGAATATGTCGCAAAAACGCATATTTCGACACTCGCAAGGGAATCAAAACCTATGGGGTACTTCCCGTTGACCTATAACTTTGAAATTTGGCAAGAAGCATTGTCATATAAAGGAAAAATTCCGAAACTGTGCATTTTTTATTTTAATCACGTACAAGTAATTTATAAAGATTAAGCCAACTTCAAACTGAAAAGAAAGAAATAACTCGAAGAAAATCAAAACTGGGCGTCTACCTAAGTAGGTACGTACACCAACTATTTTTTTTGAGCTTGGTGTCAGGCCCTAAACTGTCATCAACTAAGTCCTATACAGACACAATTTCTTACAAACTAGTTGGATAAATGCTCCCATAGATAGTTCTAAATTGACTTGGTTTTACATTAGATCTCACAACTTTTTGTGGTAGAAGAGCTGCGTTGCGAGAATTGGCTTTATGTACATATTATGTTTTTGATGGGATTAAATTGAAATGAAAGTCTTGCACCAATGACTTCCCATATTCACGTGTACGTAAAGTCTAATACAAAATTCACGAATATAATGTCCTGGGTTGATCGATATTTATATATCAACAATGACGAACTTAAAGATTTTGATATAAAGATTATGTCGGCGCGCTAAAGCCTAATATAGATTAAGAAGTCTAGAGACTTCTATTTTGCCGCTTCGAATTATTTAGAAAATCGTTATTACCTCGTGCAAGGGATCTAATTAGATCTCATTGAGCTCGGACGTTTTTGAGGACTGACGCTACATCCCGTTGATACTTTATCAAAGCCTGGCACATTAAAGCTACAATGTTAATCTTCTCAAGTTTATCCATGCGATGGTTGCTGGCATCACAGACGAACTGGCGTACCCTCTATGTGAACAGGTTGTATGGTTGACTTACTTGGAAGGAATACTTGTATGAAGAATTTTGGATTTCATAATTAATTAACATAATTACGTGCTCTTGTTTAACACTAATTTGGTTTTGTATATATTTTGATTGACTTTATTAACCAGTAATAGTTATTTGTTATGCAAGGCTGCAAAGTTGGTTTTTGGGGCGAGTATTTCAATACAAGTATTGAAACCTGAGCAAGCGAAGGATTCTAGGATTGACATGAAATAAGTATTTAATGCATTTTCAGTGGACTTGCGGTATAGAAAAGTATGGAATAGAAAGGTTCGAATTTTAAAAACTCTTTCCACGCTAGCGGACAAAATGCACTTTTCCACTCAGATTTCTAATGACAAACAGAATCTTTCTGAGCTTGTGAGGTGAAAAATAAATAAATTAATTAATTAATTAATTTAATTAACTAATGTTGTAATACTTACCAATACACGTATGTTTGTTGTTTACCCGAATACTTTAAAATGTATTGAAAGTAGTTTTAGGTTTTGGTTTAACTTCTAATAATTTAGGTTTAGGTTTAACTTCTAATATCTCTGAGTGATAAATGCAGTGTATTGCTGGACAGGATATGGACAAGTGAAGCGCAAATTTCTGTATTGCATTCAACTGGGAGGGTAAAACGTGACGGTTAGCATCAGTCGAGCGACTTGCACGTCTTGTTACTCAGCCGTATAAAAAACCACTACAATGTATGAACATTCTTCAGAATGATTCTAGTAAATTTAGGCAGAATTAGACCTATTTGAGTATGCGATCTGTTTGTTAATCAGTTACCAACATGGATAAACTCTGATAACATGTCTGTGCCTACATCAACAGCATTTTATCAGTATATCTACTAATTGTGTATATATATAATTATAGTATATTATGTATTATATCAGCCATCTAGTTCCCATAGTACTATAGTTCGGTTGATGGTAGTCCAATCAATAAACCAATAAAATAATATTCCGTTTTATTTGAATCACAAGATTGTTTATGAAAATTTCGAAACAACATTTAAGCTTAAAGATACGGGTAGGTAGACGAGCGACGTAGTGCCGCCGCGGAAGGTGTTTCGTCACTGGCGGGGCGGCCGGCCGGCGGCCACCGGCCGGTAAGCCGTGCCGGTGCAAGCGCATTCCTTTCCCTATTGTTTCGTCGAGTTGCTTCGTTTACATGGCGAGCTCCGAGGTAAGTATTTATTAAATATTTTGTATAATTTTTATGTGTATTATATTTTAATGATTTTATTTTCTTTTACAGATTAGGAGCACGCCACACACTCCCCTCCAGAGACCGGGTCACGGGCGATACACGTCCGGGAATTTTACTATCCTCCCAGATCGCGTTCTACGTTCCGTTGTGGGTCTGTTCTGGTCAGGTGGAAGTGATGATGTTGATTTTTGTTTTTCAGGTGGATCCGGAGGTTGTCTGCTGTCTACTGCTGGAGTATCTACGAGCGTGTATGCTGGCTTCAGTCTGTCTATAGATACGGTAACTATCTTTCCATTTGCCATGATTTTAAATACTTTCTCGTTTCTTTCCAGAACTCTATGCGGACCGGTGTATGCAGGTTGTAGTGGTCGACGGTGAGCATCATCGCGCAGGAAGACGTGAGTAGTAGTAGCCAGGTCTTTAAATACAAATATTGATTTTTTGCAGTGTCTCGATGCTGGTTGCGGCTGGATGGTTTGTGCAAATTCTCTGAGCCGTGCAGTAAAATCCGTGACGTCAGTTGTGGTATTTGTAATTGGATTGAAGATTTCTCCTGGTAATTTTAGTGTTTCGCCGTATACGAGTTCGGCGGATGATGCTTGCAGGTCTTCCTTGTATGCACATCGTATGCCCAGCAGTACAAAAGGAAGTGTTTCAGTCCAGTTTTCGTTTCCGTGGCAGGTTATTGCTGCTTTTAACTGTCTGTGAAACCTTTCTACTAAGCCATTGCAGGCTGGGTGATATGCTGTGGTTCGCTTGTGCTGAAATCCTGCTATTTCTGCTAAGTATTTGAAAAGAGCAGATTGAAATTGTGTCCCTCGGTCACTTATTATTTCTAATGGGCATCCAAACCGAGCAATCCATCCTGATAGAAGTGCTTTAGCCACGGTTTCTGCCGATATATCGGTGATTGGTATTGCCTCAGGCCATCTTGTAAATCTATCGATAGCGGTGAGGCAGTATTTATAACCATGAGAAGGTGGCATTGGTCCGATGAGATCTATATGAACGTGAGTGAATCTTGCGCGTGGTATTTTAAACGTGCCTAAAGGAGAAGACACGTGTCTTGTTATTTTGGCGCGTTGGCATGCATAACAGCTTTTGGCCCACTCACGGAGTCCTTGCGTATTCCTGGCCATACATAACGTTGTGATACCAGTTTTGCGGTCGCGTTTGCTCCTGGGTGGCTGAGTGAATGCAGGCTTTCATATACTCGACGTCGTATTTCTTTTGGTACGTACGATCAAGTAATATCTGTAGATTCATCTCCATATAGTTTAATGTCGGTTCCAGGTATTGATATTTTGGTCAGTTTTAGTGATGTCTCTCCATTGAGTAGATTATTCAGTTCTGTATCTGTTTTTTGTAATTTGGCCAATGTCGTCAGGTCTACAGGTTGTGACAGTTCCTCTATTCTTGAGAGGGTGTCTGCTACAACATTGTCCTTTCCTGATATGTGCTGTATATCCGTAGTAAATTGTGATATAAAGTCTAGATGTCGGAATTGACGAGGCGAGCATTTATCTTTCCGCTGATGAAATGCAAAGCAGATTGGTTTGTGGTCTGTGAAAACCGTAAAGTGACGTGCTTCGACGAGATGGCGAAAATGTTTTATTGAATCGTATATTGCCAGTAGTTCTCGATCGTAAGGCGAATATTTTTGCTGCGCTGGACTCAGTTTTCTTGAAAAGAAGGCTAAAGGTTGCCAGCTTCCATCTTTAAACTGTTGTAACACAGCTCCTAGCGAAGTATCCGAAGCGTCAGTTACAAGGGCTAGGTTTGCGTCAAGGTCTGGAAATGCCAAGAGTGTTGCTTGACATAGGCTTTCTTTGCAGTTTTCAAATGCCTTAAGAGTTTCACCAGTGATTTCTACTGGATGTGATCCTTTTACCGATCCGACAAGTAAAGCATTGAGAGGTGCTTGATACTTAGCTGCATTTGGAATAAATCGACGATAAAAATTGATCATTCCCAAATAGCGCCTTAACTCTTTAACAGTTTTCGGAATGGGGAATTTTTTTATCGCTTCTACTTTAGCAGGCATCGGCTTCACACCTTCAGCTGACACTGTATATCCCAGGAATGTTACTTCTGGTACGCCGAATACACATTTGGATGTGTTAATGACCATGTTATATTCTTTCAGTCTGGCGAATATTTGACGAAGATGGTTTTCATGGGTTTCTTCATCTCGCGAATAAATTAGAAAATCATCTAAGTACGGGTAACAGAACTCGTCGAGTCCGCGAGTCATTTCATCGACAAAACGTTGAAAAGTTTGGCCCGCGTTTCTGAGACCAAAGTTCATGTATGGGTATTCAAATAGTCCAAAAGGTGTAGTTATTGCAGTCTTGCAAATATCTTCCTCTGCGACCTTAATCTGATTATATGCTTTTACTAAATCGATCGTTGAGAATACACGACAGCCTGATAAATTGTGAGCGAAGTCGTGTATATGACGAATAGGATAGCGATCCGGAACTGTTCTCGCATTCAACTGGCGGTAATCTCCGCATGGTCTCCATCCGCTGTCCTTTTTGGGAGCTAGGTGTAGCGGAGATGACCAGGGACTGTCTGAAGGTCTGACGGTTCCGTTCATAAGCATTGCGTCAAACTCCTGTTTGGCTATTTTCAACTTGTCAGGTGCAAGACGACGTGGAGAACTGAATACTGGAGGTCCAGGCGTTGTTTTTATATGATGGACTGTGTTGTGGCTGCTGATGCGGTTAGTACCTGACGGACGCGTGATTTCTGGGAATTCCTTCAATATATTTAAGAATTTGGATTCGCCTGTCATTGTCTTCACTGAAGAAATTGTGATTGACGAAGATACTGATGCTGCTGACGATGTGAGAGTAGTGGTGTTGTCTATCAATCGTTGGTTTCGGACATCGACTATCAAATTATAGAATGATAAAAAGTCAACGCCGATGATTGGTTTCGTGACATCGGCCACTGTGAATCGCCAGGAGAAGTCTCGACGTAGTCCTAAATTCAGTACCATATGCGCATATCCGAAAGTAGCTATGTTTGTACCATTAGCAGCATACAACGTATAGTCTGTCTTGGGTCGGCTTTGTCGTAATAATTTTTTAGGGAAGACACAGAGGTCGCTACCAGTATCGACTAAGAACTGTATCTTGCTTTTAAAATCTGTGACAAAAAGGCGACCTGAGCTAGGACGATCGTTTGCCGCCATTAGCGACCGCCCTGATGGTTTTCCGGCTTATAATCGCATGGTTTTTGGCATCTCGTCGACTTCGCGCCAAATTTATGGTGAAACCAGCATAATGGGAAGCGCCGATAAGTCGACTGCGACCGGGTGTTGCTACGATTGCGATTACCTTGGTTATTGCGAGTCTGCGATCTTGATCTACGGCCGTCGGCGGATAGGGCTTCAACCTTCCTAGTTAGCTCCGCGATTTGTCTCGACATCGTGTCCCATTGTGATGTAGGAACGGTTGATGTGGAGGCTACCACTGCTGTTGGGGATACTATATCCATTACCGTGTCTGCGAGGTCCACTAAACTGTCGAGGTTCGAATGTGGCTGAGATGCTATGGCAGTCTGCACGTGCGTGGGTAGTCTGCTGGTCCAGATGGTTTTCAGGAACTCTTCTGGTACTTCAGAACCGGCCAGATGGCGTAAATGCCGCAGAAACTGCGATGGACGACGATCTCCTAGCTCCTCATGAGTGAGTAACTGTTTCACCTCTTTTTCACGTGACTGAGAAAGGCGTTTTATAAGTTCCGTCTTTAACTTCTCATAACTACTGCCTGCCGGTGGTGCTATGATAATGTCTTTGACTTCGGCTGCGTATCGATGTTCGAGTTGTGACACTATATAATAAAATTTTGTCCTGTCCTCGGTGATTCGAGAGAGCATGAAGTGACCTTCAACTTGTGCAAACCACACGGCGGGTTCCTCTGGCCAAAATGGTGGTAATTTCACTCCAACTCTAAATACGTCTGCCGGCGCCATGTAAGCCAACGATTTCGAAGCGTCGTCTCCGTCCGTCGACATGTTGTTTCACGATTCCACAAGTGTTCCAATTTCGGGGTCACCACTATAGTTCGGTTGATGGTAGTCCAATCAATAAACCAATAAAATAATATTCCGTTTTATTTGAATCACAAGATTGTTTATGAAAATTTCGAAACAACGTTTAAGCTTAAAGATACGGGTAGGTAGACGAGCGACGTAGTGCCGCCGCGGAAGGTGTTTCGTCACTGGCGGGGCGGCCGGCCGGCGGCCACCGGCCGGTAAGCCGTGCCGGTGCAAGCGCATTCCTTTCCCTATTGTTTCGTCGAGTTGCTTCGTTTACATGGCGAGCTCCGAGGTAAGTATTTATTAAATATTTTGTATAATTTTTATGTGTATTATATTTTAATGATTTTATTTTCTTTTACAGATTAGGAGCACGCCACAGTACCTACAAGCATTGCTTAGTTTGGGCTGGATAGTGTTGTGTGAAATGTCCACCAATATCTATTTATTTATAGTGTTACGAAATAATACGAAACCTATGCCATATAAAAAGAAAAAAAAGAAAATTATTCGATACATACAAATACATACAATTTACGAATGGAGCGTGAGAAATAAAATGACATTTAATATAAGTAAATGTAACGTCATGACATTTGACCATAAAAGAAATCCAATACAGTCTCATTATCACTTAAACAACGTACCTATAAATAGGGTTAACTGTATCAAAGATTTGGGGGTAAATTTCGATCGCAGTCTAACTTTTCATGATCATATATCAGAACTCGCAAAAGAGTCTTACCGGCGCCTTGGCTTCGTCCTACGGAATGCTAGAGACTTTAAAAATCCTGAAGTAATTAAAACATTATATAACTCCTCAGTTAGAAGCAAACTTGAATCGAGTGCTTGTGTCTGGAATATATATCATATCACCTACGCGCGAATGCTTGAAAAAGTCCAAAAGGCCTTTTTAAGGTCGCTGTATAAGAAAATGTATGGTTACTATCCGTTTCTGTACCCAACTAAATTCCTGCTCGGTCAGCTTGGTTACAACTCTTTGGAAGTTAGAAGAATGTTAGACCAGCTAACTATCTGCTGTAAGGCGCTTAGGGGGTCCGTCGATTCTATACGTCTGCACGACTTGCTATGCGTACTGTTCGTACCGGACGAGCCCGGGGTTCCAGCAAACAGACGTGGTCGCCCACATGACCTGTTCCACGTAGATCGCGGTCGCACAGTAGCACGTTCTATGTCGCCTCTGAATCGTGCCCGTCGCCACTTAAACGCACTCCTTGCTGCCAATCCTGATTTTGACATTTTTTATGATAACTGGAAGACTATTTTAAGTAAGTACCTCCTTGACTTACTGTGAAAATTTAATGGATCAATAGGACAGTTGTAAAAAGCCTGACGATTCATTGGATTTTGACGGTAACCTCTGAGTTTATTGACTTGGTACTCTGAGTACTTACCCGAACGGTATATTTTACTTTGTTTGATATATCTTTTTTTTTGTATTGACATGCTAGGCGTATTGCCCATTTGACATTTTTATAATGACATTTTAAATTATATTGTATTTATATAATAAATATTACTTAATGTTAAGACATGAATTGTTTAAGAATAATTTTTGAATATAGTGAGATAATTGTAATTGGTCTTTTCCGTTTTGATCTCAATAAACGAATATGAATACAAGTACAATAAAAAACATGAATTGTGTCGAAAGAGTCCATCTCGGCATTATTGCTGACTGCCAAAGACAGACAGCGCCGGATATCTATTTTTAATCGATTTCAAAACAAATGGCCAAATGCGTGGGTTCGATCCCCACCCCACCCAGATTTATGTGATGAGCATGGATGTTTGTTCTGTGTCTGGGTGTTTCTATGTATCTTAAGTACGTATTTACGAAAAAAAAGTATGTAAGTATTCTAGCAACCATCTAGTTTCAATAGTACAATATTTGCTTAGTTTGGGCTAGATGGCGTTGTGTGAAATGTCCTCATTTTTTTTTTAAATCATAATTATGTGTTTACACCAAAAAAAAAGTATGTAAGTACCTATTAGCTAGATGATGTTGTGTGGAATATCCACCAATATTAATATATTGAATATGTTCTTTGTTCTGACCGAATGTTTATAATACTCGCGTACAGCTCGTAAATTTTCTATGAATTTTAACAAAACTTGGTAAGTATCCAGATTTTACAATTTTATAGATATTTTTTCCTATCCTAGGGGATTTTTGATTAAACCCCTTTAATCCTTTAATATAAACCTTTTACATCCCCCAAAAGAGGTGAAGTTTGCTGTGACATAATTTACTGACCGATATTCGTACCTAATATTTGCAAAAAGCGTTTCGTAGGTAATTAAATAAATAAAATAAAAAAAAACAAATCAGTAAAGAAATTGTGTAGACAAAATGTTGTGAAAGTTAGGTACCGTAAAAAGATGATTTCTTGAAAGTACGTACTTATCAGCAGCGAAATTAGGCATTTAGTTATTTTTACTGGAGCTGCGTATTTTACCGCGATAACCTTTGATAAAGGCGGTAACTACAGTGAAATAAAACATTCCGATGGATGTCTGTTTCATATAAATTCACATAGTCGCTTGTCAACTTTTCAATCCTTCGCTTGATTATGCGTCATCAATACATTCAGGTATTTAAATAAAAGTAATAAAAAAAAAATATCGACTTCAAAAGAAGAAATAACCTGTTACGTAAAACCGAAAAATTAAATCAAAACAGGGCCGTCTACGCAGGTACGTACTACGTACATCAAAAAAATATTTTTTTAAATATAATCTAGATCTACGATTGACCACTAACTCGCCTGATGTTAAGAGACGGTGTGGCCGAGGATGCAGCTCGTCGATCTAGAAGATATCTATTCACTCTAGCCTTGGAAATTCCAAGATTGTAGGTCTCGGGAAACAGAGATGGTGGCAAAGAATTCCATTCTTGTGCAGTACGCAACAAGAATTGGATCTATATCGCTGAGTACGGATTTTTGGCATTTCAACGAGAAATGGATGGTAATTCGCCGACTTTCTGCTAGTCCTGTAGTGAAATGGGGAGGGTGGAAGAGCAATGATGTGCGCAAGAGCTTCACAACCTAGCTCTTGCGCACATTCCCCGAAATGAATCCTGTAGAAAATAGACAGACCAAACACCGAGTCGTTTCGTGTATGTTTTACTTTACGCCCGTCCACTGATTCTAAAGCTTCCAGCTGATACTTGGCTGATCCATCAAAAAGGTGGCAGGCAGTACTCCATACACGATTGGACCTGTGCCTGATACAGATGAAGCAGTTGTCCCGGTGAGAAGTATCGCCTAACCTTATTAATGATACCAACTTTTTACTAGTCAGTTTAGCCTTAGATTCAAGGTAGCCCTTAAAGTTCATTGTTGGGGTTAACGTGAGTCCCAGCAGTTCAAGACGGTCTGTCAATGATAAGGATACATTTTGGAAAGTGGAAGACAGAAGAAACTCACTCTTTTTGGCGGAGAAACGGCAGGCTTGAGTCTTGTTGGCGTTGAATTTGATGAGATTTTCGTCACCCCAGTCGAACACAGCTTTTAGAGCTTTATTCATACGCATAACTAACTATATCTTCTCTCAACACCACGATTTCAGCCTTTTGGTTCTCGGACCAGAAGTGTATCTTTCCAATACTGTGCTTCATACCCTAAGATACATTTAACAGCAGGTCATTAATATGCAGCAGGAGTAGCGGAGAGTACAGTTAATTCAGTAGGATACCTACTAATTAGACTCATTTAACGGCCGTTAAAAAAATCGTTGAGCGTTCTAAAACAGTACCTGATCTTCTGCACTATGTTACTTTGAAGCATCTTTCTTATTTATTACTTTATGTTAACTGTTTTCAGGCACGTTACTGGCTTCCAAGATACAATCCAAAATCATACGCTAAGGTAATAACTTTACTAATAATATTCTGTATGTTTAACCGACTTCCGAAAAGGAGGAGGATGTTGTTGTAGTGTATGTATATATGTATGTGGGTATATATGTATGTCTCTATATGATCGCCTACAGCCTAAACGGCTTGACCGATTTTGATGTGTGAGGTGTTGTTAGATTCGTTTCCACTTCCAGGGTCATAGGCTATATTTTTTTTGTAATAATAATCAGTATCTGGTTGACCGAGTTCCATTCGGATTTTTTATGACTGAAAATACGAGCAAACCCGGGTTCACTAAAAATAAACCTAGCAAGAGCGATTTATCGTCCCTTAATCTACCTACAAACCAAATTTCATTAAAATCGTTGGAGCTGTTTCCGAGATTCAGATTATATATATACAAGAATTGCTCGTTTAAAGGCAAAATATATCTAATTTGACTAGATACGAGTATATCTCTCGCAAAAATAAAAAAATGCGTTTTTTCGTAACCTTAAACGAACTTTTGCGTAATAAACAAGTGGTTTTACTAGATTTATTCTAATGAATGTGCATTTATAATCTTTTACAGCGATTTTGCGCATTCTTTCTCACAATAAACACACACTCAATAGCATATCAAGCGTAACGAAATCGTAAGTTAGACTGCAAAAACTACTTTTCTGCAGTTAGGTATTTTGGTTTTCTTTTAACATGGATAGTTGTTTGTTTGGCAGGTCATACTTGGAATTTTCAAGGCTAAAGTGGATAGATATCTTCTAGATCAACGAGCTCCATCCTCGGTCTCACCGTCGCTTAACATCAGGCGAGTTGGTGGTTAATCGTAGATATATCTTGCGTAAAAATCTTTCAGTTTTATCGAAATCGGTTAAGTACTTTAGTTTTTATAACAAAATAACTGGAAAAATATGTCACCCAAGTAAACGAATTGCGTGTTTTGAAGTCTTTTTCAGTTCTTTAAACTTGATTTTGTGCGATTCCCCTTTACGCATGGTGAATAATGCGTAGGTATGTATGATTTTATATGTTTAGCTTTCGTATCCTAAACGGCTTGCCCGATTTTAATATGTGAGGCTTTATTATAAGTATAATTTTATTATTCAAGCAGGGTTGCCAAGCATACTGCTAAAAACAATACCTATACTGTTATATGAAATGTATAATTGTATAGCATTTTGTTACTGACTAAATTAATTCAGTAAGCTCTCGAAACCTACTGTAGCGACCGTCCTTGACGGTACAAGAATGGAAAATAAATAAATAAAAAATAAGAACTAAGTCCTTCCCAATCGCATAATGCTGTTCCTACTTAGTAATTACTTTAATTCTATATAACTGTATCTAAATAAAACTATTTCAACTCATTTCAGATGAAAGCCTGGCAAATCAGCGCTACAATCTTTGTATTCTTCTTAGTGTACGAGGCAGCGCGCGCCTCTAATAGTATAATGACTGAACCAGTATTAAACTGTCCGTTTGGCACAAGTGAAGTATTCCGGATGGGGAGACGATTTTGTTTAGTTAACAAACAGTAACCGTTAGGGGCATAACAGTTACTGATTGGTATGCTACTTATATAAATGAAAACATGGTCTGCATAGCTTTGTCTAATTGATTATATATTATGAAAATTCTGAAAGCTAATTAGCGAATTCGTCATCATCGGCACCATCTCAGTCACAAGAAGTCCAACGCTGAAGATAAGTCTCCAGTGTTGCCTGTAGTCCAGCCTGCAGCCGTCTCCGTCGTCTTCCTGCCGCCGCATGAGTGCGTCTGTCGACGTCCTAGGCTTCGCAGCTGATCTCCAACTCACAAACTTTTCAAAAGTTCACTGCTGGAGATTGGCCATACGTTTCCAAAAAGAACAGTTGGAAGCGGCTTGCATCCAGCGTCTACCTGCCACTGATGGATGTCTGTCCACCTTGTGGCTGGACTTTCTACGCTGCGCTTGCCGGTGCGTAGTCTCCACTTACGTCTGTATGTCTGTATTTTCAGCTTTTTAATTTGGAAGTTGTGTGAAAATTTGAAAAATATAAAACATAGGAACAAAATTAAACATTAAGACTTTCAGACAACAAAAAACTCATCACCTATACGCACTAGTATACGAGCTTACTAAGCTCGACTATGGGAGCGCAATAAAACGCTAATCTCACCCGAAATAATTTAAATTTACGGCTAAAATCAGTTTTCTTTTATTGTACGGATATTTAAGAACTTAATTGCAAAATCTCCATATCTTATACATATACATATATTTTTATATTTATTTATACTTACTTGTTATCTATATCATAACTTTTTACACTTCTGATTTGATACTTTGTAATAAATAAGTAATTTGAAAATTAGTATTATGCAAATTGTATGTTAATAAAATCGTTGGTAACTTCGTAATAAAATTGTGTTTACATAAACTCGCGAACTAGTTAAAAGTTCAGTCACGAACCGTGAGCGCCTCTGCCTCGGCCGGCCGATATTTTCACCCGGCAATTTCATATAAGTCAGTTATAATTTAAACAATTTTCCAAACTACAGTAAAAGAACGAATTTTGAGAAAGCGGCCGCTTTCAGTTATTAAAATTTCGGCCGTAAGTTTGAAAGTTCAATTCGGTCGAGTGAGACGTTCTCGCTGAAAAGTATCCGCTCTCGAAAAAACTCGACCGGTTTACGATTTAGCCTCAAAATGCCAATTTTTACGAGAAAACTTTTTCAGATGTAGTACCCGAACGCTGGGGTCGTTCGGGACGAAGTGATTATACACGGAATTTGCATTTGCACAAACAGATGCTCGTAAACGGAGGAGATAGGTTTAATGTGTTTTTATGGCTATAATAAAGTTGGTGGATCGACCGATTGAAGTTTTGGATGCACGATACAATGAGATTTTATCACATATATAGTAGATGGAGCATGTGACTTCATTTATATGAAAACCTTGCGTGCCACATTTTTGGTACCGACACATAAACGATTTTGTGATGGAATATTCCATCCGCGCGAAATCTATTCAACCCAATGCATCCGCGCGCTTGTACGCTAGTAACTAGTTGACTAAATATCGAATCGTAAGTATACCTATATCACCTGAAAATAAATAAGTCTTGGTCGTCAACTGCGATTTTTTATCGTACTTGACACGTTACGCTAGGTACGTATGTGCCTATGTACTTGGGGTATCTATAGAAGTCTATGGATATTATTCATTATTGGCACGATAGCGTTAGCTTGCGAGTATCAAGATTCGACGTGTTCTTTAATGGAAAGCGAAGGATTTATTGAACCGCGGAGACTTTATTCAAAACTTGACTTTTGTTGACAAGTTGAGCCTTTGAGTCTGTGAAGGTCGAGAGTTCATTGTATTATCAAAAATTTGTTAAGAGCTCCTGATTGATGCATTCCGAAACCAAAATTATAGTACTAATCTGGTTTTATGCTTAAAAACATTGCCGTTCAACGTGATACGGTGGTGTATTGAGTACTTCTCCAGCTAGTGGTATATCTGAGTATTTCACTAAGCGGTAATGGTAACTATGACTTAAGACTATGGCCTTACCCTTCTCACAATGAGAAGGTGGCCCGCACCCAGCAGTGGGACAGTTTGTACAAACAGAGCTGATAAAAAAAATGAGAATAACTCTATATATATACCTATATATGGCATTTTTTGTAAGTTTTTGATTACACTTTTAAACTTTACTTGAACCCATTAAATACAATATCAAGGAAGGTCACAGCTGGGTAAGTTTATTCCTTGCGATCAACCAATGAACTTTGATGTGATCTTGGAAACAGTGTATACCATATCTACGTGTGTCTTATGCATAGATTCTATAGTCAACTGAGTGTACAATGTTATTGCTAAGTTTCCACGTATCGTGTCAAATCGAGAGACTGTGTGAATAAGCAGCACTTCATTTATCCAGAATCAGAACCAGAGTGTTAATTTTCCAGAATCCTCTGTATCATAACGTTAGTTTACGAAGTACTATGCAGTTTGATAGAAGCACATATTTTATTTACTCAGAACCAGCAACTTTATCAAGCTCCGTGTGAACTCCAGTCAGTAACGGGGAGGGTACCTATAGGTACCTATAGGTACCTATAGGTACCCTCCCCATTACTACGCCACGATATACTTACGTGGCGTATTCTGTTTCCCGTGTCCACGGGGATCGTGTGAGGTATTATGTTCTTGCGAGTGCGGACCGCAACATCGTTGAGTAATTGGGCGTCGTACTCTAACACGACACGTGCTTGTCTGAACATTGCAAATTACTACCCTATGAATTATTCATTCTCGGAGGCAGTATTTTAGCGGCTGCGGAAATGTTACCCAATTTCACCTCGTGATGCGTTGCTATTCTTGAATATTTGGTGGCTAAATATTATTGTTAGACGTGAAATATTATATGTAAGTAAGATTTAGTAGACTGTAAAATAGTGTTCTTTATGAAAGATATAGACGCTACAACTAACGGCTGTAGATATGTTTTATTCTGTTTTCTGTGAAAAACTTTTATTTTCCAGGAGAAAGCAGTAAACGGCTTAAAGTAGAGTTAAAGCCGAAATAAAATCACCTAAACTTCGGACGTTGCTAAAGAATGGCTCCAAAGAGAATGGGCCGCTGATTGCAGTGCAAGGTGTCGACTAAGGGGAGGACTTTTAGGTGCCTACCTCGTTTTACAAAAAAAAAAAACCTCTTTCAAACTTTAACGAACGAATAAACCCGAACAATCATAATTCGGAAGTCGGAAAAAAATAATGACCCGCTAAATGCATCCGAATTTAGAATCTTTAATTAAATTCAAGAAAAGCCTACGAATCTGTTTCCGCGCGCGCCATCTAGATGTCTCATTACTCTTTTTTGCTTTAAGTCGCATTTAGGTGAGAATTTAATTAATTTCTACGGTTGGAGCTCGACTATTCGTCCTGTGGAGTAACCCGTAAAACCTAATGGACTTTCGGTGTCTAGAGACTCGTAATTTCCCCGAGACCTTTCTGGGCCCTGCGAATTGCAATATTACCACACAGATATATTTGGCTAGTTGGCTTTCTTAACATGGGTGTGGAATACCCGACACAAATTGAGTTTTGTTATAGAACAACTTACTTATTATTGGAACGAAGCCAGTCGCATTGATTGTGCAACCAATTTGTAGTATAATTTACGTATAATATTGCTTCTCGGCTTATCCATATTTCTACTACAAGATTGTATTGTATATACAACTGTATATATATTAAGGCTCGTATATACTAGAAACAAATGACACACTATATATAAATACATATAGCATATCAATGCCTTCTGTGCTGTAGCTAAAGATCGGACCAAATCAGGAGTTGTCGACCTGGGTCCATCCATAGTTACTATATTCTAAAATTCTAGACATGCAAAGTGCTGTAACAACCCATCAACTGCCGTTTATTAACCAACTTCAAAAAGGAGGTTATCAATTCGTACCGTATATTTTTTTTATGTACACAAATTACTCCGTCATTCATGGACCAATTTTTGTGTTTCTTGAATTGGTGTACCTATAGAGAAAGCTCCAAAGTTGGTCCCATAATTATTTGTAATGTTGAGGATTATCGTTTAAGCACCTGCACATTTTCTAATCTTCGAAGACGAAGCATTTGACATTCGGCCAAACAAATCTCATTCTTGACCAAAGAAAAATCATCGAGTGAAGAGAGGTCTCTTTAAAAAGTTTACAATATTGAAGGATTTAGTAAGTTACGTTTGAAGTCGGGATTTTTAATAGAAACATTATTTATTATTCCATATAAATGACAAGAGAGAAGTCATATCTCGACAGCGTCATCCGATATTGGAAGACCTGTCTTACGATGCCACACGACACGGCCCGACTTCGAGCGACATTTCTGGCGAAACGAGTCGAGGGACATTATTATTATTCCTACTTCTAATCTAGTGTATATGTTACTGTAAAAGCCCGAATATTGGTAAATCTTAGGTTTTACCAGTAAATCTCAGGGTTTACCAACACGAGTCGGTAAATGTAAGAATATGTACAAAAGAAACAATTTTATCGGGCTTTTACCATTAGAATTTAGTACATGCTAGGTTTTACCAGTGACGGTTGGTAAATGTTGGTTTTGGAAATAAAACAATGCATATATTACTGTATTCGGGTTTTTACAGTAACATATATAATAACATTTGTTTGTTTGATAGGTATAAGCAATAATTTCTTCAGAGATTAGGTTATGTTTTTTTTTTTTAATACAAATTTATAGATAATAATTTACAAATACAGATAACTTACACTTTAAGTTTGCAGCTGCAAATAAGTTTTCTGTGACAGCGCTAAGGGGGAAAACGAGGAAAGTCCCAAGAGCGAGCCGGAAATAAATTTGTATAAAAAAAAACCATAACCTAATCTCTGAAGAAATTATTGCTTATACCTATACCAGGATCAACTAGTTTGGCCTAGCCTAAACTGGTCTATTATACATTGTTTTATTTCCAAAACCAACATTTACCAACCGTCACTGGTAAAACCTAGCATGTACTAAATTTTTATGGTAAAAGCCCGATAAAATCGTTTCTTTTTTACATATTCTTACATTTACCGACTCGTGTTGGTAAACCCTAAGATTTACTGGTAAAACCTAAGATTTACCAATGTTCGGGTTTTTACAGTAACATATACAAGACTTTACTAATCATAAAATTCTTATACAATACACGTAAATAGAACTCTCCGGGAAATAGTAAAGTCCTTAAATTGATATTTTTTTTTTTTATTTGTAATCATCAAGGCCTTACATTATGTTAAGTCTCCAATATTTGAACATAGTTAGCTGTTGTAGTAAACAATAGCGAAACTGTTTCATTTATTTCAGTCACAATGAATACTGGGTCTCAAGACCTAGATGCTACAAATGGTCTTTTGCGTTCTTGGCCATAATATGCGTCAATACCTAATAAACGATGCTAATATTAGGGGTGTTATTTTTTTCATTTCATAGTGCTTTTACTATGTGTTTTGTACATTCTGTCAAGGATTAATGTTTTAAAAGACAACTGCCTATTTGTCACGATTTCAAAATTACTCCCATATTAAATAAATATTGGTGGACATTTCAGATGTCGCCCCAAACGGCCTAAAATAAGCAAATGTTTTACTATGGAAACTCAAAAGTCGATAGAATATATACTAAAATACTTTTTTTTTGCAGTAAATTAAATATAACTTTACGATATTTACATATAACCATTCAGATACGAGTGAGTGGGTTCTCGAGTAGAGAACCCAAGCGTAGACCAGCCACAAGGTGGACAGACGACCTTTAACAAGTGGCAGGAAGACGCTGGATGTAAACCGCTGACATCGACCTTTTTGAAAATCCATGGGAGAGACCAATGTCCAGTAGTGGACTTCTTGTGACTGAGGCGACGATGATCACTAAAAAAATCCACATGTCATCATGTCATGCCACGTTAGTCACGGGTGAGAATTAAGTAGATAGTAATTCAGCGTGAAAGGAAGGGTAAGTATTATTACCAAATTGATTTGTGAGAGCAATTGAAGTTATTAATCCTGACCCCTTAAAGCATCAATGTTCTTCCGTACACTTCGCATCGAAATGTTTCAAATGAAATGTGTTCTTTTCGAGCCTAAATGCAAATTAAAACAAAACGTCAAATATTTGGAACGGAAGGGAAACCTTGAACGATGATGAGATTCGATAAGCGAAAAAACGAACTGTCACAGTGTTACCAGCGACAAATTTTATCGAATCTGTATTTTATATTCAAAATAGGCGAGCAGTAGGTGGAGCGCCAAAATAAGATCTCAATAAACGTAAACAACCAGTAGAGATACGTCTGAGTGTAAGCGGATGATTCACACATTCCCCACGTTCGCAAATCTTATAACGCTTCATGCAGTCCAGCGAACTAGAAGAGAATTTGAGCAAACACACCACCACACAACGAATTACTCTCAGACAGCGCATATCTTACAGATGTATTCATACTGTCAAGCATTGTTTAAAGCTTTCACACTCGTACTCTTATAAAAAAATTGGTTGTCTGTAAAGTCGGCTTACGGACGATAGTTTAACGTGACAACGTTATAACAAAACATTGATGAAATGCAAACTTTACAATGAGCGTAACGGGACAATGAGTCATCCTTTTACGTGCGTGCAGCCGGCGTTCATCGATTTATTAGACGTTGTCACGTCAAAAGGCATATATCCATTATTTGACATTACGACTTTTTAGTCATAAAGTGCATAGTTTTTATAGTCCGATTGCTTGATCGATCGTAATATAGCACCCCTCTTTTGAGTCGGGTATTAAAAAGTAAAGTCATATTTTGTAAAACATAAAAATAATCGCATTTAATTAGATATTACCCAGTAATAAAAATATTCATAGTAAATATTTATAGTATTATTATTCTCACAATGAGAAGATGGCCCGTTCCCAGCAGTGGGACAGTTTGTACAAACAGGGCTGATAAAAAAAAAAAAAAAAAAAAAAAATATTCCTTGAGTTCCTCTATGGAAATTGCGTATATACCTAAGAAATAAATGTCTAATTGTACTGTAATGAGCTAAATTCGAATTTGTATCCGTTCTTAATTCCTTACAAAAATCACTTTCGTATTCGTGTTTCTACTTACTATTTCTCTCGTCTGTGTAAATAATACGAGTGTAGTGTTCTTACTATTACTGAGCTGGGGCCAGAGAATACCGCTAGGTATCCAGTCCGCTCACGGGACAATCCCCGGGAGACGTCTTTTGAAATTTAAATAGGGTTACGTCAGGGACCAAACAACGGAGCTACTAAACATATTCTATTATACTTACTAAACATTTTTGAAAGCTTGGTGACCGTCCGCACGCCGTGGGGTTACTTTCAATCGTGATTCGGGTGGAATCGTAAAATTTTTGCTGAAAGTTGCATTTAGAATGCGTTTCATCTTTTTTTTAATTTGTCTGCATCCGTATAATATTATGGAGATACCGACGGCTCTTAAATCATATACATAAATACGACATAAACCTGCAGAAAGAAAACGGGCAAATGACCTCATTGCGTTTGTATTCACCCTTCAAATTAAAATTTGTTATGCCATTTCATTTTTAAGATGCTAAGAATATCTTGAATAAAATAAATAATTTGAACATGTATGAAATGTGCTCACTTTAATTAGAATATGCTAAGCAAATAAATTAATTATTATTAGCTATTATTTATTACTTAAACTACATATTTATCTTATATAAAAGACGTAAAGTAATTTAGTGACTAGATATTTTAATTTTCAGGCTAGGTTAATTTTAAGCACGTTTTTTTTTTTTTTTTTTTATAGAAGATAGATCTACGATTGACCACCAACTCGCCTGATGTTAAGCGACGGTGTGGCCGAGGATGGAGCTCGTCGATCTAGAAGATCTATTCACTCTAGCCTTGAAAATTCCAAGATTGTAGGTATCAGGAAACAGAGATGGCGGCAACGAATTCCATTCTTGTGCAGTACGCAACAGGAATGTGGATCGATATCGCTGAGTATGGATTTTTGTCATTTCAACGAGAAATGGGTGGTAATTCGCCGACTTTCTGCTAGTCCTGTAGTGAAATGGGGAGGGTGGAATTAGGTCGTGAAGCTCTTGCGCACATTCCCCGAAATGAATCCTGTAGAAAATAGACAGACATGCTACTTTGGCGGTGCTCGAGACTAAGTAGCTTCTTGGCAGCTAGTTTATCGTCACCGATTAACCTATCACGTTAAAATCTATGTCCGGTATATAAGTAAGTAGGTATTTGTAGATAAATTTTAAATATTAAAATCTTCACGCATAAATTATAGTTTAAGAAAAACTGAAAAACAGACTTCAAAATACGCAATTCGTTTACTTGGAACTTTTAATTATTTTTTTTGGTTATTTTGTTATAAAAACCAGAGTATTGAACTGATATTGATAATATTTATATGGGACCATCTCTGAGGTGCTCTCAAAAAAATCATCAAAAACAATTTATAATTGAGGGAGTAATCGCTTAACAAACATACAGATGAATTGAGAAGTTCCTTCTTTTTGGAAGTCAGTTAAAAACATTGCATTTTTCTATCTAGTGAAGTATTATTGTTCTTGTTTATGTTTTTTTAAAGCTCGAAAAAGTGTTAAATTATAATCGTTCAGCTAATTAATTATACAGCTCATTAAACCAGGCCCCTTATTCCGTATGACCATCGGCCGTATAACGTGAATTTGACGTTGTGCGTCTACAATGAAAATTAGACTTTGACTTCTTAAACTTAAAGGCTAATTTTCATTGTCAATGCACGCACGTCACGTACGTGAGCGCGGCCGATGGTCGTACGGAATAAGGGCCCAGTCGCGCTGTAGATCGTTATGCTCCATAGTCTTTTAGATCGAGAGAAAATTTTAATAGGTAGGTGTTAAATGCGCCAGAATTATTTAGTTCTGGTGCATTGACACCTATTAAAATTATCTTTAGTTAGAAAGTTAATTGACCCCTAAAAATTTTCCAATTTCAAATGATTATTTTTGTATCAATTTATGATAATAAACTGCTATGCTTTTATTGTATTGTTTTCAAATTTCGATATTCGTTTATTTAGGTTATAATATCCTCTCGTTTGCGCGAGAGAGATACCTACGCGCTTTGAGCATAGCCTTAATATACTAACCACGTTAGGCAAGTGTCATTCTAATTTCGTGAACGCCAGTAGTAAAAATTGTATGGGATTGACATTAGCTAACGAAATGTCACGTGACAGTACGTCACAGTTTCTTAGCATCTCGACGCGTAAGCGTTTGTAGAAATAGAAACGTTTGCCACTTGTCTAAGCCAGTTGTACTTTACTTCCGTGAGGGGATACCGTGACTGAGTACGAGTTTAGTCGCGCAGTAGGTATCGTAGTACAAAACAGTAGGTATTTGTAGTAATAACGTGGCGCAGCCGCCATAAACCCAGTAAATAAGTTCGCGTGAGAGATCGCAGTTAGAGTTTTCGCGCATTCACTGCTTTTGTTTACAGGAACGCGTTAAATACGACTCTAACTTTTACAATGGATTAAAAAACTTTCTCAAAGAAGAGGGAAACTTTTTGCAAGAAGTGAAGTGAAACACGCGAGGGAGCGAGACAGAGAGCGATTAAAATGTAAGTCCTAAGCCGCGTTCACTAAGACCGAGCGGCTCCGTGAGGCCGAGCCGCGCTGCATGGCTGAGCGTCACGTCGCCATGTGTACGAAGAATGCGATTTTGATGGTTGTCAAGTTCTATTAAACCCAGATTAAATCGAAATTTATTCAATATTCACCAACGATTGCTTGCCCGGAACATGATATCATAAGTGTTATTTCATGTAATGGTCAGTAAGAATATCGATTTCATCCGGGTTTGACAGAATATTAAGTACAGAATATTCGCGACCACTATTAAATTCTAAGATCTATCCACGGTCTGATAACTGTCAAATTATTTGTTTATTCCATATTTGTTTGTGTTCATCCTTATTTTATAATGATGTTTGTTGTTACTGTTTCACTTATTTAACTATAACCATTGGCGTCTGCAATAGTAAAAATAGTAGCATCCATTTTCATACTGTGTGTTACTTCTTCAAGCTCAAATGGCTGAACCGATCGTTAAATAATTTGATACAGAAATAACTCAGAATTGGTAGACTGTTATTCATCAATATGCGGTTAAAATCGCGGGGCACCGCTATTTTTAACCGACTTCCAAAAAGGAGGAGGTTCTTATTTTTCTGAATCTTTTTTTTATATATTTTTTTTATGTACCTATGTTCCCCGATTACTCGAAGACACCTGGATCGATTTGAAAAATGTTGTTTGATAGGATATACCTAATTCCCAGGTCCCATAGAAATTTTACCAAAATCGGTTCAGTATTTTGGTTTTTGTTGCCCCCGCTGACAAGCTTTATGGCAGAATGCGGTCCATTCAATGGGGGAGAAGAAGAACAATGACTAACCTGTTCCGAGATGATGAGCAATGCTGCGTGTCCCAGTGCTCTGGATGGTATGGAGCCGTCAGTTCAAGCTGCGTGTTTTCTTCTCGATAGCGGCCTTTCGATAGCAGTGGTTTAGTATTGTCATATGCGGTTGTGAAACCCGAGCTTCATTAGCGGGCTACGGTGAATATTCGTATTAACGCGATGAGTGTGGCCGGGTAGATCGTTGCAACGCGTAGTATTCAGGCGAAGACGATGTATTATCGGGGCACTGTCGGTAAACTGGCGCGCAACGCGACACGAATCTTGGGCCCACCTAATGTAGACAAGAACATCGCGTATGCCCGTACACGATGTTTTTAGCGCGCCAATGCGACATGAATCTTTGCCCGCTAATGTAGCCCCAGCATCACGACAATCGCGATGCGGTGACGCAAGACAGAGCTTCGCGGTGTCGTAGTTCCCTCAGGAGGCCGAGGGGAACAACCGACGCTCGTGCGGCTCAAGCGCAGACTGTCTGCGAATGCGAGCAGTACATCTCATACAACCGTGGCTCTGGTCGTCGTTGTTCATGAGAAAAAAATTAGGGTAGGTGATGGGTAGGTGATGGTGATGGTGACCGGCAAGCGCAGCGTAGGAAGACCAGCCACGAGATGGGCAGATGACCTCATACAAGTGGCAGGAAGACGCTGGATGCAAGCCGCTTCCAATCGGTCTTTTTGGAAATCCATAGGGGAGGCCTATGTCCAGCAGTGGACTTCTTATGGCTGAGATGATGATGATGATGATGAGGTGATGGGTAGAAAGGATGCGTCAACGAGTGGCACTAACAGTTTTTATAGCAAAATAACTGGAAAAATACGAGTATGTCATCTGAGTAAACAAATTGCATATCTAGATGTCGGTTTATTTAGTTTTTTAAACCACTAGATGACCCGGCGGACTTCGTATCACCTATCAATGAGTGGACCCGATATTTTCTCAACGTTTAAACCTTCCCTGGACTACGACAAACATTTCAAAACCAAAATCAGCCTAATCGGCCCAGCCGTTCTCGAGTTTTAGCGAGTTAAACGAACAGCAATTAATTTATATATATATATATATATATAGATTACTTGTGCTATAAATAGTTGAAATGAGTGGCTATGGTGGTATGGTCCAAGTTTCTGGATGGGTGGCTAGACATAAGTTCCAATAGAGCATCATCTAGCTATCATGAGTTGATGTACTTATGAGCTAGGTCTACTTGCTCGTAGACCGACTAGTTAACTATTCTATTAGTAAGCAGGTAACGTTAGATTTTCTGCTCCGAGGACAGAGCACAAGTGTAATATTTCGTGATTAAGCAGACGCCGACTGCGAGGAAACTGTGAGCGAAATTAGCAACCATGCATAAAATTACAACATAAAATATGTGCATGCATAATTGCATAACCCGCCTTATCAAAAAGCTTTGTAACTATTACGTACCTACTCAAACAAGTTGGAAATAATGGACTTGTGGCTTCCGTGCGCTGAGTAAAGTTTAAGATGCTCAAAATACCAAGTGATCATTTAGTGAACCATGTATTTATATGACCCATCTATTTGTGTACATTACAATATAAATGTATGAACACTTCTTGTTGTAAAATCGGTTGAGCTTCTTATGTAAGCACAAAGGTATATCTTCCGTGTCAAAGAATGCGTTCAAACCTATTGATGAACATGCACAGATAAGAGCCGCCTCTAGAGATAGATCTTATCATTGTGTCTCATCTATGCCTGGTAATCTTCTTACTTTTTTACTTTCTGATAAATTTGAACGGTTATAAGAGTTCATAGTTACTACATAAAAAGGCACATGAACCGTGGCCAAAAAATCAACGTCAAGTAAAAAATATAGCATTTATTTTTTACAAAAAAGGATTAATTTAATTTGTATATATTCAAATACAAGCAATACCTTTAACTCCATTTCATGGTTGCATGGAAGAGATCGCCTTTAGCGATAAGGCCGCCCGTTGTTACACTAGTGTAAATTTTCCTTTTGTACTTGTTTTTGTAAATTTTAATGGTGTGTCAAATAAGAGTTTATCTATCTATCTACCTTTTAATTACAATACCTGTTATCTGAATTTAGAATTTAACTTGGCTACGTTCAATAAATATTTCCACCGTTATTTTGGGACTATCAAAAATAAAGACAAAATGTGGTAAAAGCATTTTATGCCGCCCAAAGTGGAAATATCACAAATTTCCGATACAGTTTCTTTATTTTCCCGAATATCTTACCTAGTGTTTGTACATTTCGTAAACATGCCGTTACGTCGTCGCGTGCCCAATCTCAATAGGGTTCCGCGTACGATGCTCGTAAACGTCATCTGCACTCATAATCAGGGGTTCCGTGAGGCTTTCAGCCGTTTCACAGGCTAACGGCACCTCTTCACGCCTCATACGTGTTCGCGGATATTTACAAGCGATGCATGAAATACGGTGTTTACTTGAGGCCAGGCTATGTATGTGATCACGTGAGGCAAAGCCCTTATTATCTAGTTTTTGTTTTCATGTTATATCTTTTCTTTCCGCTATTTTATTTAGGCCAGTACCTACTATTCTGTATTATTAACGTAAAAAATAATAAAGAAGAAAGGTCTAAATACACTATGCTTTGTAACCAAACTTTTACTCGACTGCTCGGAAAGAGGATAATATTTTCAAGTAAGTTTTATATATTTTTGTAACTACGTCGCTTAGAATCTTAGATCGTTACGTCACAGACGAATGCTCTTGAAATTAACCTCTTACATGCAAACCTACGAAGGTTCGCTAATAATTTGCAACAAGTAAAATGAGATGCAAGCCGCAATCTGCGCTCGCCGGAATCGAACCTGTAATTAATTTACAGCGACAACCGCTAATTGTTTTGGTCGCTTAATGGGAACTTTGCAGCAGACAAATTAACGTGTTCAAATTATTAATGGATTCACATAGCTATTGTTTTATTATTAGTTATCATGATAATTATAGTTTAAACAAGTATCTATGTTAAAAGAGAAACAAAATACCCGACTGCAGGAAAATATTTCGTTACGCTTGATACGCTGTTGAGTGTACGTTTTTTGTGAGAAAGTATGCGTAAAATCACTGTAATGTTAGAGATTATAAATGCGCATTCTATAGAATAATTTTAGTAAAACCACTTGTTTATTACGAAGAAGTTCTTTGGAGGTTACGAAAAACGCATTTTTATTATTTTTGCGAGAGATGTATGATTGTTATTAAAAAAAATATATTCTATGACACTCTGGGAATTAAGACCAATCTAACGACACCTCGCACATCAAAATCGGTTAAGCCGCTTAGGCTGTAGGGGATCATATAGAAACATACATACAAACATTCGTACACTCAGAAAACCTAACTCAAAAATTTTTAGTGCAACACGACAGAAGTTAACACTTCATCGAGGCGATGTTAATAATACGAAATAGCAATGATCCGTTGACTGTATATCTGATGCTCCATCAGTCGACTCGAATCGATTTCACTCGAGCGTTACATAGCCGGGCGTGACGGCTCAACCTCATTCAAACTCGCAAAACAAAGAGCTTAGCACGCCTAAAGAAGTTTTCACTTCAACAATTATAAATCACTACAACATTTTAATTAAAATCGAACCTAGCACTAAAGATTCTATAGCACTCCTGAACAGCTTAAATTTACGTAGCAACTATTATCAATTCTGTGCCCAACATCCGCATGCTACAGTTATTAGAACATAATTTACTCTCGTTTCCCGAACCCCCACACAGCTAACCCACTCGTCGTACAATAAATTGCGAACGAGTGTGTTCAACTTACAGATTAGTTAGTAATTAGTAACCGTTTATAAATCACCAACTTTCTCATTTGGCAACCCGTAGGGCGCTACAAGAAAAACAGAACATCTTTAATTAACGTCAAAGGACAATAAATAGGGCGTTCAAAATGACGCAATGTAGACTGAGGATGATACTGATACGGAAAGGGCTGGTATTCGGCTTAACCGGCAAAAAAACGTTATTTTTAATATATTTAAAAAAAAGAGGTTAATAACTGACTTTAAAAACGGTTATTTTAAAAGTTAAAAGAGGTTCTTATTTGTTTGTATTTTTTTATGTTGTATTGTTACTTCCTATAAGATCCGATTGGGAAAATTATTAAAACTATCGTTTCATTTGAAAGGATATACTTAATTATAATACGCAAAGAGAAATTGCGTATTAGAAGTCAGTTGCTTCCGTTTTTTAAACTGCATTATTTCATTATTGCAGTACAAGTACAATATTCTGTATCCGGAAATAGCTTTACAGTGAAGAGCGTCAACCGATATCACAAGGGCTCTCGCTTGATCGCTTTATTGTTAGGTCAAGTGTTAGACACAAAAGGCAGCCACCCTATAGTAGGATGTTATTATATTATTAGTAGCCTACAGTACCTTCAACCCTGCCCTGATACCAGCTGTAATAAACGTGTAGGTTTTATTGTTTATTTTAAAATTAGCTATTATCTGTTGCTAAATATTTTAAATGAAAAAAAAAAATATGTTCTGGCTGTCGGAATTGCCGGTCAATGTTATTGGATTACAAAAATGTAATTAGTACTAATCAAAGATGTTTATTAGAGACAATGTTCTTCCTTGTTAATTTTATATTTATTGGCTTCTGGTGTATATTTGGTGTAGACTAGTGTGTTGATAATTTTTTTATGTTTTCTTTTTTTAATTTATTGACATAAATTAACGGATGAGTATGACAACTAATAAACGACAGGATAAATTGTTAAAAACGGAATGTAACTACTAATACTAATGCTTGGTGTATTACATTGTTGCCTATAAGAGATTGCTTTTTGCTATATGGCCACTTGTTACACTAGTTTTTTACAGTTATTTTAGTTAAAATGTTTTTGTTTATCGGATGATCAATAAGGAACAAAAGACACGTTGTAATTAAACCAATAATACTAAAAAAAAATAGACGTAAGTATTAAATCAATTTCTAAATCCGGTATGAATACTGACCGGTACATCTCTTCAACGTACAATAAGAAAGTTTTTGGATCGGTCTCTGCGCAAAACGTCTTTATTCGACTTTTGAAAGCAACTTCGGAAGTCTTTCGACATTTTACTTGGGAAGGTATCGGTTCGAGAGCTCCATAAAGAAACTTGGGACTTATCAATCTTTAAAACGTGATAGGTGCCGGTGAAGGTTCGATCAGAGGGTGATACGACACTTTGTTTTACCAACCTACTTATTCTGGTACAAGATTTTATTTAGGTTCGAAGTTTGAACAGTCAAAGAACTAAATCTTGGAAAATAAATTAAACAGTAGCCTATTTGTAATTCCTAGTTATAAGCAATCTCTGTCGAATTTATGTACTCAAACTCAAAAATGTAAAATTTATGCTTTTATCTACTAGTTTATACGGAACCCTCGGTGGGCGAGTCTGACTCGCCTTGTCCGGTTTTATTTTTGATTACTTACCCAACGTTACACACGAGGTTGTATTAAGTGATACCATTGTGGAGCCAGAAGTAATTGGATTAAAGTCACCTCAATCGCTACTAGGTACTTACCTACGATCGATTAAAGTAGATTAATCAGTATTGAGTAACTTTAGATAAGTAAATGTTTCCTTGTTTGGATCAATGTTACACTATTAACTTCATTCAATTGTTGGGCTCAGTGGGTTGAAGATCTCGGGGTTTTTATTTAGTAATAACAATATTTTTTATTCAATACCTATTAAAGGAAATAACGAAAAATCTTAGGGTTTGATTCTCAGCCAAAATACAAATTAGTGTATTCCGATTTTTTGTATGTGCATTGTATTATTGTACGACACTCACTTGGCTTATAATTTTGTTACAACAACATGCATTATTAAATTATTTATGTTCAGTGAATTTTGAATATACGCATAAGAAAACTGTAGTGAACAATGTGATAGATTAATACAGTGGTACACTATATTGGTATTCTGTTTTAACAGATGTCTTTTCAATAAGTGCATCAAGATCATAAACCTGACAGTTAATTTGTTCGGAAGGAATCGTAAAAGCCATCGCAGAACAGTACGTTTCAACCAATCATCGCAGAACAGTACGTTTCAACCAATCATCGCAGAACAGTACGTTTCAACCAATCATCGCAGAACAGTACGTTTCAACCAATTATCGTAGTACAGTACGTTTCAACCAATCATCGCAGAACAGTACGTTTCAACCAAACATCGCAGAACAGTACGATTCTACCAATCACAATCACGGTCAATAAACTACACGACACTGTCATCAGATAAGCAAATGCGGTTCATAAATAAAGATATTTGATTTGCAATATCGAATCCATACTGGCAGTAGTCGATGTTCACAAATACGGATCTAAAGCATCTGGTTAGATTTTTAACTAGGTGCGTTTGTATCTGGACAGATTCACTATACATTATACTGTATAGTAGAATATAATACCAGTATTTCTACGAACAGTAGACCTCACGACAGAGCTTATTTGCAGCTCATCTTGGGTCATCTGTAGGACAAAATACCTACATAAAGTTGGCTTAGGAAGCCGTATTAAACACGAAAGAAAATTTGGCCAATTGATGCAGAGACGCTTCGCTCACTCCATCATCAAATAATTTTATAAATGGTCAAACGTAAAATCAAGAAATTATTCAGCGCTAAAATGCATCAAGCACACGCACTGTTACACGCAATCTTAAGTTGGTTGTCATATCTCAACAACCACTTGACCAATTCTGTTTATTTTTACGTCAAGTTGTAATAATTCTACCTACCAAATATCATTAAAATCGGTTGATAATTAGCACCGCAATAAACTTCCCCCCTTTTTATGGGAACCACAAAAATATCCGACGACAAACAAATTTAAATATTCCATATAACCTATACGCCAAGTTTCATCTAAATTGGTCCAAAATTACGCCTTGTTGACTACGAACATACAAACTCACAAACAAACTGACAGACGAAATAAAATTTGACTAGTTGTTGCAGAGACGCTTCGCTCGGTCGGTCAATTAATTATATTATACAATATAATATTCTATATAATTATGATTCTATTCTTAATTATTTTATGTAATAGAATATTATACTGTATACCTAATAGAAAAAATTAACTGTCAGGTTTATGATCTTGATGCACTTGTCGAAAAGACACCTGTTACAGCAGAACACCATTAGAGTGATACACTGTATTAATATAACACAGCTAGGAGAATAATTTCTTGATCTTAGGCCATGATCAATGATCAAGTGCTTCAGCGCCTCTTAGACGAAAGTATTCTGGCACATTTCTCCATTATGTACCTATATGTTTATTCGTATGTGTGATTACCACTTGACTTTTAAGTAGTTTTTTTTTGTATATAAATTGTATTTCAATTATTTTTGTTAATTATTTGTGATTTTTTATGTTATATTTAATTTATTGATTTTTAATTGTATTGAATTTGTATTGTTATATTATTATTTTATATAACTACATATTGATGGATTGTCATGCGATTTGGCCTACATCTGTAAGCATGACAATCATTTGTAAATAAATAAATAACCCCTGTTTTTGTGGCATGAAATGACGTATTTTTATGATCTCCTCCCCACGTGCCACGTCCTTCACCTTATATTTTAGTATACGAATGATGTGTAGGCCCTAAAACTGTTATTTGTGTTTATATTATAGTTATTTCAGTTTTATAGTAAACGCAATAACAATTTTATGTCGCTCGCGATGCACTTTAGATAATTGACGATGGAGATAAAGATGACTCTTACGATATTTTGGTATGGTACATTTTTAATAAATATAAATAAATATTGGTGGACACTTCACACAACATCATCTAGCCCAAACTAAGCAAAGCTTCTACTATGGAAACTAGATGGCTGATAAAATACATATAAAAATAAATAAATATACTTTTATATATATATACTTTTTTTGTAAATACATACTTATGATACACAGAAACACCCAGACACAGAACAAACATGCATGCTTATCACACAAATATTTGTCCTGGATGGGGATCGAACCCACGACTTACAGCTCAGAAGCCAGTCGTACTGAGCTATGAGCCCTGTCTGTAATGGTATTTTTTTAATAATAGATATAAGCGTAACAAATAATTAAAGTTTAGAAAACTGAAGCAGATTTCAAAATACGCAATTTCGTTTACTTGGATAGAGAATAGATAGATAAATAAACTTTTTATTATACTTACACAACATAAAATTTACAATCAAAAAAATCATAATTAAAAACTAGTGAAACAACTGGCGGCCTTATCGCTATTAGCGATCTCTTCCAGGCATTGGATAACATTTTACCAGTTATTATGTTTTAAGAACCAAATTAGGTACTGAACTGATTTTGATGAAATTTCTATGGGATTACTCAGAAATTATATTAGCCATCGTTTCAAATAAAACAAAAATTACATTTTTTTATTACCTTTTTATTGATGACGAAATTTTATGGTCACTTACTTAACAAACAATAAAATACAACAATATTTCGAATAACCGATTTTCAAAAAGGAGAAGGTTAAAAATTACCTTCTCCTTTTTAAGAATTGGTTAAAAAAGGGATCAATTAGAAAAATGAAAGACTAAGATCGAAAAAAAAAACAATATGAGCATATCGATAAACTAATTTGGCTTTTTTTAAATCAACTACTTCCTAGTTTAGAGTACATCACTATGAACCCTGAGTTGGCGGTAAACGCAATCATGTCTCAATCATGCAAAAAGCAACCATTTTGTATATTTGTAATTATTTTCAGATTTTTAAAAGATATTTAACTAGCCACCAAAGCTTTATAATTATCCTATCCTAAGCGTCGCGACAATAAAAATTAATACATTTTTATGACGAAAATGTATATACGTATGTATGTATGTGTGTATGTATGTAATGTGCTGCGCGAATCTTAGGCCTGCAAGTTTTTTTTTACGTATAATTTTCATATTTACAGTTCAAATAATATTTAAAAATATGTAAATAATAAAATTTATTATTTACATATTATTTATTTATTTATTATTTATTTAGGGCCTTACCGAAAAACGTTACTAAACTTTAACCATCGTCTTAAATTCTCTGTCTTCTTTCCGCAAGTGTCATAACGTGTCAGCGAGAAGTTGACAAAATATGTTAAGCAATGCTTAAAGTTCAGTAACGTTTCTCGGTAAGGCCGTTAAGGACGTAACATGAGAGTCACTCAAAAACGATACGGTGCCCGTGAGATAGGGTGGGTTAGGCAGTTAGGTTTGTTCATTATTTGCGACCATATAACATCGGGTGATCTGTGGTCAAATACCCAGTTTGTCACCCATAAAAAATCGAGCCAACGTTCACCAGAAATTGTAAACTGTAACCTTTACTTAGGCATAAAGAAATTTAATCGATATATGTTTTCCATATTTCAGTGTAGCAGTATAAGTCCCGTGGGCAGGTCCAGGTGGCGCTTCTCATAAATCCAGAACGTTCGCAGCGCTTCCATAGCGGGCCCTGATGAATATTTACTCATGGTAACGAGCTCGAACGCAGCCATTACCCATTACTCACTGCCTCACTGCCGAGTGCCGGGAGATGCGTCAAGTAAAGCTAACTCGCAGCATCGCTAAATAAATTATACATATTTCCAGGGGTTTTTCAAAAGCCCTGAAATCGAAATTTGTGTGAAACTGTAGGCCCCCAAAAGAAATTTCGAAAATATCGAAAAATTGCCATAAAAACTGAAAAAATTAAAGATTAAAAAAAAAAGAATTTTGGTAGAATTTTTTATCTAACCTTTACAATATTTTTAGGGTTCCGTACCTCAATAGGAAAAAACGGAACCCTTATAGGATCAATTTGTTGTCCGTCTGTCCGTCTGTCCGTCTGTCCGTCTGTCCATCTGTCCGTCTGTCCGTCTGTCTGTCTGTCTGTCCGTCTATCCGGGTGTCAAGACCTTTATCTCGGGAACGCGTGAAGGTATCGAGTTGAAATTAAAACCATATACGCAGATCCATAGTTTCTTGCTGCAGAAAGAAAAACAACATTTCTCAGTTTTCGTAAAAAAAAGTTAAAGCCGAATATGTCGTAAAAAACGCACATTTCGACACTCACAAGGGAATCAAAACCTATGGGGTACTTCCCGTTGACCTAAAACTATGAAATTTGGCAAGAAGCATTGTGACATGACCAGTTTTCGGATTTTTTCCTATATGTGTACTCATATAGGAAAAAATCCGAAAACTGGTAATTTTTCATTACATCACAAAAAAATAGTGTCTTTATATGAATGAGGAATGAGGGCCCAATTTTAAAGTGAACTAACCATATCATGTGGGGTATCATATGAAAGAACTTCATTAGTATAAGCTAAAACAGGTTTTAAATATTTTTACGATGTATATTTTTCGGTTCATGAAGGAAAATATAAAAAAATATATGATTTCCCCCTTTTATTTTGTTTGTACGGAACCCTCGGTGGGCGAGTCTGACTCGCACTTGTCCGGGTTTTTTTAATAGGTCAAAATTATCCAAAATCTAAACTATTATTCCGGTCTATTTTGACTTACAATTTTTGAGAATTTGCGTGCCCCCAAAAAAGAAGTGACAAAAAAGGTATGCATATTTTGTAGAATAGTCATTGCTGTCATATCTATAGCATAGGATTCTAATATTATGTCTCATAATAAAATCATGTTTGCCGAATTAAATAAAGACGTATGAAAAAAAAATATTAATCAACTTTCAACAATATCAACTTTTTGTGTGACCAATCTTAAAGTAGGTATATCCTTTCAAACAAAAAAGACATCAAATCGGGTTATAAATGACGTAGTTATGCAGTAACAAACAAAAAAATACAACTGAATTGAAAACCTCCTTCTTTTTGAAGTAGAACTTTAAAGTTTAGAGTTTAACATTTAAACTTGCATTTAATATATTTATCATATTACTAAGAAGTATACATTCCAGAAAATTTACATTGTATTTTATGATTCATCATCATCATCATCATCTCAGCCATAAGAAGTCCACTGCTGGACATAGGCCTCCCCCATGGATTTCCAAAAAGACCGATTGGAAGCGGCTTGCATCCAGCGTCTTCCCGCCACTTGTATGAGGTCGTCTGTCCATCTCGTGGCTGGTCTTCCTACTCTGCGCTTGCCGGTACGTGGTCTCCACTCGAGAACGTTTCGGCCCTATCGGCCATCAGTTCTACGTGCTATGTGCCCTGCCCACTGCCACTTCAGCTTGCTAATCCGCTGTGCTATATCGGTGACTTTGTACGTCTAACGTACAGCTATAAATTATTATTTATGCTTATGTAAGTTTCTAGTAAATTTACTGAACTGCATGTATAATATCGCAATTCCGGTAACAACCGACCCTCAATCAGGCGCCTAGGTGGTGCTTTTATTAGCGTTGCGTGCAAGGCCAAGTTTAAATAAAATTATAAACAAGCTAATCTAGACGACCTTTAACTGCACATTAATGCAATTTTCATTCATCGCGATAGCACCAAGGCCGGCCTTAATTAAAGCAACTAACAACCCCTTAGAAATAGAGGTATAGAATACATGACCATACGTCCCGTTTTAAATGGGACTGTCGCATTCAAATTCCTGTTTTCGTTATTCAGTCGTGTCTACGAGGAAGGCTTTTGGAACGCTGAAAAGCATCGTTTTCCGTTACAGGACGGTTTATATTACAATTATTATCTATAATTATAATAAATGTTGTTGTTGTTGTTAGCCTGTAGTGTCCCACTGCTGGGCAAATAAAGATAATAATATTAGTTAGAAAACAAAAGTAAAAAAAAAAACTTTCAAAAAAAAAGAATTGGTCAACGTAATATTTGAGTAATAACTAATTATGTTACTTTGTTAACCGTGAATTGATAATTTTAATTTGTATACCAAATAATTTGTTAACCAAACTTGTAAGAGCATAATGTTCATGCATACTAAACGTCAGTTCTATCCGTTGGAGATAATCGGTTAAAAAATCAGTTAAGAAATATTGAATTACAAGGTTATAAAGCTAGGGTCTTTAAATCCTCAGTCTTTGCGGTGGCATTAAAACCCACCTGAAAATACCCAGCTTTAAATGTCTGATGTATTATTATTTGTTTGTATTTTCATAATCTTAAAATTGAAAATATTTTTACCCGACTTAAAAAAAGGAGGAGGTTCTCAATTCATTATGTTTGTTACCTCGAAACTTTCAACTGGGTGAACCGATTTTGATGATTATTTTTTGATTTGAAAGCTGGTGCTTCCCGTGTTGTCCCATTTTAATTTGGTCCAGTTCTGACAATGGCATCCATGAGAAGTCCAATTTACACAGTTCACCATCTTTTATAAATATAATAGACCTAAAAAGTAATATTTTCATTATTATGTCTGTGGTCGCAGTATTGACAACGTCCTGTATTTAATAAAAATTAAAATGATCGTGTTAGAATAGTAACCCTGTGCAGTGTTGACCATAGCTTACTCACGTCACTTCCGCGACAAGTAATGCTGTAGGACGAGGGTTGAATTTGCATTATAAATTGTAACGTGGGCACTTAAGGGGTGTAATTTACAACGACTTATGGGTGAAGGTTCATACCACCTAAGTTCAGGGTAATAGACATATTAATGACTTGGGTCATAAATAAAATCTGATTTCAAACAGCGATGCCTCAGGACGCAAATTATATTTATCAATTTATAACTGTTTGAAAAAAAAACACCTAACTTAAGTTGCTATTTTAATTACGTATTTTGCAACGAAAAAATAATTGAAATACCGGCGAAGATAAATAAATTTAGTCGGAATTGAGAAAAATTATATATTACAAATTGTTTTACTCGTTCTGAAGTTAAGAGTTAAAACAGGTGTCTTATTAGATGATATCAGATATAATAAAAGTCTATCTTATTATCTAATCAGCCTGTGTCCACCCACAGCTGGGTATAGGCCTCCTCTTGTTTACGCCATCCTTTCCGGTCATGTGCGAACCTCATCCATTGCCAACAGACGCACTTAACAATATAGTAGAAAATAATTGACTTTAAAACTATTCAACGAACTGAACAGGGAGAAATTACAACAGCTGTTACATAATACCGAAAAACTAAATCAAAACTGGGCGTCTACCTAAGAAGGTCTGCACGTACCCCGACAATTTTTGAGGTCGGTGCCAGGTCACTATCACCAACTTTTAATCTTAGACAGGCACATAGAACACGAAATTTCTCACACTAGTGTTAATCTAGATTTAGCAGTATACTGGCATCAACAATAACGTAGAAGACAAGACTATTTGCTAACGTAACATTGACTAACAGCTGCACTTTAGCAAGAGCCTGGGTTTTTCCACGGTGTTTAACTTGAAGCTCGCGTAAAGCTATTTAGATGCAATCTCAGGGCACCCAGCATTCTATTAAGGTGCACG
Source organism: Lycia hirtaria (assembly GCA_947563715.1). Lineage (NCBI taxonomy): Eukaryota > Metazoa > Arthropoda > Insecta > Lepidoptera > Geometridae > Lycia > Lycia hirtaria. Next base: position 30,331,868 of record OX387379.1, on the reverse strand, counting down.
CAAGAACGGGTAGCGCCTTAAAACACTATTATCGCACTTCCGGTGCCGTAAGGCGCGCGGTAATGATGATCCTTGATAATAGAGTTACTGTTACGAAGAATGGTGTGATTTTTCAAGGTTTTCGGTAGTTTATGGTTAGCTTAAGGTCAATTTAGATAAGAAACCTCATTGTTTACTGATATAAAAGGGCTTTTACTGACTAACCGAGAAAGAAGGTAATGTTTTTCAGATAAGTATATTTACGAGAAGTATATACAATTATGTATATTTCTTTAATATATACTTTCTCTAGTGTAAGCGGCCGAATTATTAAGATTTATTTTTACGTTCTGAATGTAACATATTTTTATAATAATGATAGGTAAGTACATAGGTACTTAAAAATTTACCATCGTAAATTCAACGAAAGAGCTACAACCAATCAACCAATCAATCGATAACACTTTATTGATTTTCACTTTTTTTATTTCTACCTATTTGTTAGTGCTTATCATATTGATGCCACAAAGATGCTGTTAGTTTTATAGTTCTAAAATTAATTATGCTATTTTAAACTTACCATTATAAAACTGACTTGTTTCTTCTGAATAATGATTTGCTCAATGATAAAAACTTCTCTACATAATTCACATGAAGTGAATTAATTATATTATATTTTTATACCAGTCTCTGGAGTAAGTAGACAGTTTTTAAAATTATTTTCGTAGCAGCAGTTTTAGTTTCAAAGAACTTTAAATATCAACGTTATAATATTTCTCAAAGCTTTCACAAAGACATCAAAATATTAAAATAGCACATAAATTGCACCAGACGTGATCTCCAACATAGTCGAAATAATTTTATTAAGGTCTGCGAAACTGGCAAGAGTTGCGAGCTTGCGAGATAGTAGAAACTACCTACATCTACTTCGACTTTTGAGTTGCAAGATTGGCACGAGGGACGTGACTGTCCTCTTTGTCGTATAAACTATATTGAGTTGCTTCAGTGGTTATAGTCTCCCAGACACAGCGCTATAATCGCATTATACAAGAAGTGTTGCTAGCATGAATATTTTTGAGTACATAATTATAATATGTACATACCTAAAATCACATCTCTTTCCCTACAAGGTAGGCAGAGCATCAAATACTTATCAAATACTAATAAATAATAATAATACAATTGTAAGGCTGTTTGACACTATAGTTGACTGGTTCAAGGGTTAGACAGAAAGGGGAAGGTTTTACAGACTAAGATATCTACAAAATGTTGGCTTACAATTTGTGCCAATTTCCTTCCAGTCTCCCGTCTCTCCAGTCTCTCAGACTTTTACGTACCTATGATGTTTTTTTTTTTTTTTACTTATTTGATTATTTATAAAAATAGTTTCCATATTTGCAAAATTTTACAGTGACAGCCGTGTCCCTGTGTCCTAAGTGCATCCCCTGGCTACCGTATCTTACGATTTAAAATTAAAACTACCATAGCTATGCAGGTTTTACAAGTTAACGAGTAATAGTTGATAAATTAAATAAAAAATGCTTAGAGAAGTAAAAATGACAATTTCGAGAAAATTTAATTTAAACTTAACTCGAATTGTCATTGTATATCAAACAAGAAGACTTGTTTTAAGTCCACGTATTATGATGTGCATCTATGGAACTCATCGCATGGCCGACACGCATTTGGCCAGCTTCTAATTCGTACGGTCACACGCGGCCATATTTCATATCTAACCAATGCCGTAGGCACTCATAGATAACCTTTCTATTATATTTTTCAATAGTAAAGTGCGTAATGATTGCCTAAGTGCGCTCCGGGTCCAATATGGCCTGGAAAATGACTTAAATAACGGGTTGAGGCACCGAAACATTTCATAGCTCGTATTCGCAGGGCCAAGTTGGAATTTATGGCAAGATCCCGCAACCACACATATTTGCCGGTTCTCAGGCTCTTACGAAATATTATCCAAGGCGAAATTATACTTCCCCGATGATAATATCGCAACCTCAAATTAGTTTCATACGGAATGAGTACGCGAAATTGGGTCATTTTATAACTTTTTTTATCAGCCTTGTTTGTACAAACTGTCCCACTGCTGGGAAGGGGCCATCTTCTCATTGTGAGAAGGGTTAGGCCATAGTCTGCCACGCTGGCCAAGTGCGGGTTGGCAGACTTAAATAAAAATTTTATAACATTAGAAAAAAATATTATATTGTAGACATATGTGGGTAGATGATAAGGATCTAAGGACACCTCACGTAACGAAATCGGTCGAACCGTTTAAATTTGGTAGTAGATAATAAACATAAGCAGGCACTTAAACAAATAAATTATTGCGAAGCACATTAGCTTACTTTTTGGGTAGTCACTCATGGTAAGAAAATCTTTCTCTTCTAGCAGATCCTAAAAGATATTAGTAACCAATGGAAAGAATGTTAACCGGTTGAGCTTAATGTATATTATATAGCCTATTATCTGTAACTGTACCTATTTCAATAAAATAAAAATAAATAAATAAGATTACAGTAAAAACAGTGGTCAAATAAAATGAAAGACGGTAAAAAATCAGGTTGAAGGTGTTAAAAATGTTGCATAGATCCCACTAGCATTCTCAAAAGATTTCTGTTCAAGATCCGAACAAATCGGATTTGCGTTCAATTTTCCTAGACTTTCGGAAGCTTCCCAAATTCAAGCGAGCAAAACCCGACCAAAAATAGGAAGGTAGCAAGAGAATTCCACAATTCTCGGCTCGCACTCGTAACTTAGAATTTGAGGATTTAAATCTTCGCTGACTCGGAGAGATTGACCTGAATCGGTCCCTGATGCCTTTTTGCGACTTAAAAAAAGTTAAGGTAGACGTCTACAAAATACAGTCGAATTTGTAGGAAGAGCAAATAATTTAAACTTATTTTTCCATATCGTATCTCCAACGAAGTCAGGTAACAATAAAACGTTTTACGGCAATCGTAAAATGGGATTATTTGTCACGTTCGTGGATAGCGCTTTTGTATTTGGGGTGCGAGGAAGGTACGTACTCAGGGCCAGGAAGGAAGGAGTCGCGCAGGTGGATGTCACCTGGCTCGGAGGGTCCGGAACGACCCAAGCGAGCCAAGAGAAGCGAACGCGACTCCCCGCGAACATTTGTTACCTTTAGGCACTTGTCCCACCGCCGGCGATTAGCGAGAAGCGAATTAAGCGACTAGAAACGAGTTGACGATCAATGAGAAGCGAATGTTTAGTGATGTTGGTGTTGTTGCGCGATCATTTGACAGTAAATTACGCGTTTTTTCATACGATAGGAGATTTTTTTTCTACCCCTAAATGATATCCGATCTCGATAATTCATTTTTAACCCCCGAGGCAAAAAACTACGGGGTATTATAAGTTGACGTGTCTGTGTTGTGGAATTGTAGCTCCCAAACAGATGAACCGATTTTGATTTTGTTTCTTTTTGTTTGAAAGGTGAAGTAGTTGGGAGTGTTCTTAGCTACGTTTCATCAAAATCGGTTCAGCCGTTTTTTTTTGTCTGAAATTTTAGAGTTTCCTAAACTTATACTTGTTAATAGTTGAACCCATTAATGGCAACGCATGTAGGTACAGTTTGCTTTTTTATTCAAAATTTAAACTTAATATTTACTTCGGAATTATATAACATACTTAAAAAGCAAACCTAGAAGCATAGACATTTATGATTTAAATCAGATAAATGAAGAATCATCGAAGTTTGTTAATGTTTATAGGTAGAAAACAGATTTCTCCTATTATTATGGCAGATCGCATGACATCATACAATATCTAGTTCTAGATCTAGATCGCATACAATCAATATTTTCTGATTTCTGATCACGACAAACTCTCTGCTAGTGTTTTGACCACCAAGAGAGCATCGCTCAGCGAGTAATAACTTTGATAGCTCTTGTCGCTGTGTTAAACTAGTATAGAGACTTCTCGATGGCAATGTGAACCAGCCATCAACTATTAATATATAAGTATGTGTTTTTATCCACACGGAATCCACATCAATTATACGTTTCTTGAGCGAGAAAATAGTCGATAGTTCGTCGCTTCCTCATCGGCGGTGAGACAAGTGCCTTACAGGCAGCATTTATTATCGCTCGCCGGCGCGCAGGGTTCGGGGCGCACGTCTCGGCAAATATACTTAATTAAAATTACCGCACCGAGCCCGAGAGGATTCATACGCGGTCATGAAGACGCGTTATGAGATAAAACTTTTGTCGAAAGCTCGTTCGTTCGATGAGTGCCGCGTGTGTGTTTATAAGAGTCCTTGACACGCGCAAATGTGTTAATTTTATTTACACGATGCTGTGAAAATTAACAGCGCATACATTTACGAAGTTACAGCGCTGGTTTTATCATTTCATTTGCAATGAATTTTGCTGTCTAAGAATAAGTATTAGGTGCAAGGTTTTGTTTACTAAAACGTTGTTATGACCTCTTGGTAACCTACATTAGCTTTATATGACGCATTTAATATAAGTTTTCTGAGATAAACATAATATATGTTTGCTCTTGATAATGCAACTTTTATTCTGCCATAGAGGATTTTTTACTATTAAATCCTTTACGGGTGGAATGTCACAGGAAAGTGTAAAGCTTTACATTAGTCGAGCAACTCGCTCGCCCCGTTAATATTGTAACGGTTTTTTTTTTGTTTGTTTTTTTTTACTGGTTAGGTTTCAAGAAAACTAATAACTTTACGAGTAATGGAAACAGTATATAACAAGTTTAAGTTTAGAAACCCTCCGACAACTTTCAAATAAAAAACCAATATCAAATTCGGTCCATCCGTTTGAGAGCTACGATACCAGAGACACATACGTCAAACTTATAACACCCCTCTCATTTTGGGTCGGGGGTTATAAATACATAAAATCGGAGTACATAAAAGCGGAGAATTCTAACTGCTCGAAAATAAAACGAGACTGGCATAAGTATTTCTAAAAAAAAACCGGCCAAGTGCGAGTCGGGCTCGTGCACGAAGTGTTCCGTACCATTATCTATAAAAACGGCAAAAAAAACACGTTTGTTGTATGGGAGCCCCCTTAAATATTTATTTTATTCTGTTTTTTAGTATTTGTTGTTATAGCGGCAACAGAAATACATTACTGTGAAAATTTCAATTGTCTAACTATCGCGGGTAATGAGATACAGCCTGGTGACAGACGGACGGACGGACAGACAGCGGAGTATCAGTAATAGGGTCCCGTTTTTACCTTTTGGGTACGGAACCCTGAAAACGATACTACTCTACTACACATTCTTTCTCGTGAAAACATACACTTAATAGCATATCGAGAGTAACAAATACACTACGAAAATCGCTCATATTCCGTATTTATTTGAACCTACTTTTTCAACTTTTGCCAGAGTATCGTATTGCTGTTCAGTGGTAAAATATGACTTATCTTCTTGCTTATTTTTTTACGGCAGCTACACTTCAATAACAACCCAGAGAGAAGCTTCTCAGAATTCGGTTATAAATTATTCTTAAACTAGATCTAATTAGTAATTGGAAATGTACGATTGCGATAATTTATTGAAAATTCTTAATACTAAAAGTTCCCTTGGCAAAGCGCGATGTACTAACCGACGGACGAACGGACGTTTTCAGTAAAACTTTTTTTTTTGAAAATTTCTCACACATAAAATCGTAAAAACATCTTTTTTTCATGACGATGAAATTTTATTTACTCCCTTTGGTCGCTCGTAAGTAAAAAGTGAGCCTGTCGTAAAAGTTATTGCTTTATTTAAAACATGTAAGCTTTGAACGTGAATGCAATGCCGTGCGCTGAAGATTTATTCCAGCAAATACAATGGAAAGTAAAAAGCGATAGTGTCACAAGCATCGTGTTTGTATTAAGATTTGCAATTCTGCTTTTCAGACTTTTATTTGCTTTTGAATTGAGCCAAATATGCGGTTTATTTTAATTATTTTCCACTAGAATTTACTTATCAAGAAATAATTTTGAAAGGTTAGTAATCTTTTGGCAAGTGCGTTTTAATTATCACATTATTAATACAGACATCCCTTCTAGTCCAGCAGGACTGGAAGAAAAAGAAAAACATAGAATGTACCAGTTGCACCTCTTCCGGTCATACTGTAAAAGTCAGTTCAGGGACTTGATGGAACATGGAGTTTATGTACGCGATAGGTCATTGCAAGCCAATATTACATCTTACCTTCTAACCCCCCTAAACTTTCTAATACCTTTTCCCTTCCACCTAATCTTATGACCACAGTCAAATGTGGTATCAAACAGCCTCATGGTCATTGATGCTCTGCCTACCCCATTATGTATGTATATTATGTAGAGGTATCTCGTTGGACCAGCAGCCACCAGGTGGAGAAACGATGTCATACAAGTGGTAGGAAGATTGGTAGGAAGACGCTGGTGCTCAAAATCAAGAATCAAGAAGTGTACGAAGTTGATTTACGCATTGACACGCGGATTGCAAAATATCTAAATATTTTGCAATCCGGATCGCGTTTTGCTGATCACGATCCAGATTGAATGTGTAATCGTAGGAGCGCGTCACTCGCCAGTCTAATTCCATTAAAAATTCCAAGATTATAATCTTGGAATTTTCTATAGGTCTCTCCTACAAGTCTCACGAAACAGACATAGTGGCAAAGAATTATTGTACAGTACGCATCAAGAACGTGGACCGATATAGTTGAGTATGGGTTTTAGGCATTTCAATGAGAAATGGAATGGAACTTTAAATAAATCCATGACAATTTCGATACACGGACTAATTAAATCAAGATTGACCGTGTAATGTTGTTGCGTGACCCTGCGTTCCGTGATCCAGATTGAACGTCTACGGGTATACTCGCTGTGAACCCAGCGAAAGGTCATGTATACTCGTATACAATACTTACCATACACTAAGATAGTAAAATGAATTTTGGTCTATGATACCTTCTCACAACTCACAAGCACACAAATTTTCTGGTGCACTTAAAAAAGCAACAACATGGCTCAAAATGACAGATTGCCAGTCCGTGTGGCAATTAATTACGAAAGTGTTACCATTAATATCGAATAGCAGCAGGTGCTTCTCGCGGTACGTACGTACCTGCGACCCGCTGTTTGTATATTATTTTTGATAGACGATGCGATGGTCCTGAACGCTTTTCCAGGTGATTTATGTTGCTATGGCAATCTGTTGTATTATATTGTCATGTAATCATTAATTTATGGATTTTAGAAATTTGTTGAATTGAGACTAAAGCATGAATTAGAAAAATTCAACTCAATCGGTTGGGGATAGTCGACTAACAGCTTATTAATAATACGAGTACAAGTGCGGAGTTGTTTTTTACCAAGTTTTTACAAACGGCTTGACGAATTTCTAACAACATCATGATTTACTATCGTCACAAGATTGTTAAAATTATTTCAGCTCGTGTGTCATACACAGTTTTTCAATAGAGTTGTGAGAAAACCGAAATAATTATTCATAAATGAAAAAATATATTTGGTTAGGTTTGCGATAAACGAATGGCGTCACACCTTTGATTGAGAACGTGATGGGAATGTCATTGCGTCACACCATATTTCCGCGGGTACTTCAGCGTTTCGCACCGCAAACGGTTCGAACCGCGGTCCGAATCACCCAAGAGCTCTTTTTGAATAGGTTCTTTCGCACCGCGGTGCGAATCGACCAATAGCATTTTGGAATAGGTCGATTCGGACCACAGTGAGGAATAAAACAGTTCTTTTTTTGGGTGAGTGGGTAAATTCAAGCAGAGATGATTATGTTGTTTGATTACATACGTAATACCTTACAGTACAACCAGGCACAAAATAACAGGAAAAACAAAATAATTAGACCGCGTTCAGAGGATGCACTCCGAGTGCAATGAAATGAACTGAATCGTTCACAGTTTGAAGAAAAGAATGAAGCTTTGTACAATTCTGTTCATTCTTCTGCTCTGAGTGCATCTTCTGAATGCAAACCTATGTTTGGAGCTTTAAAAAGCGAGGTCGAATACGTACGGTAGGTACGAGTATAGAAAACTCCTTGCAAACTGACCTGCAAGAAATAAAAATAAATACTTTTATCTCTTGATTTAGGCATATTGCGGCTTGCATATAACTTAAATTTTAACTTTAGACAATGTCAACAAGTGTCTTAAAGTAACTATCATTACACACACTTTTACACTATCTACACTTTTCGAAATTCTTTCAAGTAAGTATTGAAAAAATAAAGTTACCAGATTTGACCCACAACACAAACTACTTTAATTGTACTTATATGGACATCCCCCACATACTAACAAGACAAGTTAAATAAAATCTTGTAAAAATACTGCTTTTTGATAAGAATTAATATTCACACGCGATTTATTTACTATTAAGATAGCAGCCTTGAACTCCAGCTGGAAAAAAATATCAGAAAAATGTTTATCAACAAGAACAATCACGTCGTGTCACTCTGAAAACGACCGGGAAACTTGTGAGCGTATTCAATTTTATACTACCAGCTATCACACGTTTATCTGCTCAATACTTTCGTCCTTGCAAAGTTTGCGCCAGATTCGGGAGGCTTCTGCTAAGTGCCGTGAAGGTCCGAATCCTCACTTCGTAGGCTGTTTGTAAATGTTCTCGCCGTATGACGTAACTTACGCGTCTTTGGAACTTTGAGTATACAATACAGGGTAAGTAAACAAAGTACCTAAAGCTGAAACTTACCATGTTGAACACTTATCACATAGGTATCAAGAAGTACCAATTATAAATATAATTGGTACTTATTTGATACCTATGATTTTTGTTGTTGTAGGATTTTTACTACTTCTTATTTAGCTTAACACGATATTTTTACGGTGTACTGCTTTGCTAAAGTATCAACGAGATGTAGCGTCGATCCTCAAAAACGTCTGAACTCAATGAGGTATAATTAGAACCCTTATACGATTAAAATAATTTCGATTTTCAAAATAATTCGAAGCGGCTAAATAGACGTTCCTAGATTTCTCAATCGAACGAATCGAAATTTAGCGCGGCGGCATAGTCTTTAAATCAAAATCTTTAAGTTCATTATTGTTGGTATATGAGTATATACGGTATACGGTAAACCCAGGAATGAATTTTGTGAATGAAGTATTTGAAGTATTATCATGAATTTTGTTTTAGACTTTACGTCCACGGGATGGAAAGTCATTGGTGTACTGTGTGTTATATTATATAAGACAATTTACACAGAAACACGATGAGATTCGCCATGATAACTTTGATGATAATAGAATACTCACTATACACAAATTATACATATGTATATGTTTTGACGCTGGTCCTAGAATAGATTCGAAAGGTTGGGCTTACAAACTTAAACAACCGACTTTAAAATATGCAATTTCGTTTACTTGGATGACATATTAAAAAAAACACGTAGAACACATCATAAAAATATGTGATAGAATACTTATGAATATCCAAGTATATAATCCCCTAGTACAAGCTTTTTTTTTATTCGACGATAGGCTTGCGCTTGACCGTCAACTCACCAGGTGTTAAGCGACAGTTACGGTCTACGATGGAGTGCGCTTGCCTAGAAGAAACCTATTCACTCGCGATTTGAAGACACTTAGATTATATATATTCGGAAAGACCCATTCAGGAAGCGCATTCCACATTTAGGCGGTACGCAAAATGAAAGTGGAGTCAAAGCGTTTCGTACGTGTATTCGGAATATCAACCATGTAACGATGTCGCTTTTTCGTGCTTCTTAGTGTCCGATAGAAAAAAGGGCATGGGGGATGAGCTATGCTTTAGTTTGGGGCTAGATGGTGTTATGTAAAAATAAGCACAATATTTATTTTGAAAAAAAATTACATCAGTTAGTGAAGGAGAACCCAACACTAAAATGCGCCTGCAAATATACAATTTATTGCATCAATGCGCGTACTTGTGTAAAGTCAGTGAAGTAGTATTGTAATGTAATGCTCGTATCAAATGTTGGATTGTTATATAATAGGCAAATGCTCCCAGTGAAGGACCGCCTTTACGTATTTGACCTTGTATATACATAAGATGTACGCTTGCCAAAAAAAGTATCCAATTCTCTGCTTAATTACTTCCTTCGTTGGTAGAAATGAAAATAAAGAATTTAGTTCAAATTAACCAAGTAATATAGGTATATGTTTTTGTGTGTGTGTTTTTTTTTCAATACCTTCGCACAGAATTCGAGGATATATTTACATCATTACTTTGTAATTTTGCTTTTTTGCTGCTTAAAAATAGAATTTTCTCTAATTTGATGTCACAATAAAGATTTTACAAGAACTTGTAGGCTAAGACAGATATTAGTTAGTAAAATATGAAATTTTGCTGGCGTATTTGAGACATATTACACGGTTGATAACTATTAATGACAGGAAAATAATTAGCTGTTGAAACGACGTTATGACCGCCATTTGCACCTTAATTCAAATCTTTCCTTAATAATTATCAAAGATAGACATATCTTAGAATGAATAAATATTTATGTCTATGTTTAAGAATAATTAATAATGATGATGATCGATATAGCAAAATATTTATCGAGTGAAGACCACATACTGGCAAGCGCAGCATAGGAAGACCAACCACAAGATGGAGAAACGACCTATACAAGTGGCAGAAAGAAGCTGGATGCAAGACGCTTCTATCGTATTTCTGGAAATTCATAGGCAAAGGGGCTACTCGTATATCCAGCAGTGGATTTCTTGAGGCTGAGATGATGATGAAGAATGATGATGAAGTGTCACCAATAGGAAAAAAATAGCAAACTGTACAATTAGAATGTGTATCTTCCAGTAATGTGTATCTTTGTATAGAACGTGGGCGAGCGACAAAAATCTTTATGATGTGCTGAAGGATATTTCCGCGCTACTCTGTTTATAAACTTTATTGTCTGAAATGAATGGCTCGTGTGCTATATCTGCGTTTAAAATTTAACAATGAAAAACATGAGTGGAGATTTTAGATGTTTTATGTCTCCATCACACTGGAACACACTGGAACTGGAGATTATTCTTTCGGTTCAGACTAAAGCGATGACCAGAGTCACCTGGTTTCATGTTAGTAACAGTTTTTAATAGTCTAACACGAATAGTAGTTATTGTTTTCTAATTGCATATGTGCATTTATTAAATAAATAAAAAAACAAAAAAAAAAACATTTATTTCCCAAAAGTACAAACATTTAAGTTTAGCCATAGCCGCCAAACTAGGTGCGGAAAACACCTGTATTTTGGCGGGTAGACTTCCCATCATGAATACATTTTTTGTACATATATTTGTAATTAAAGTTATATTATTACATGATAAGGTAATTAGTCAAAAATATTAAAAAATAATGAAGTTAAATTTAATCTAGTTAAGTTCTAGTCTAGTTTAGTTAGTTAGTCTAAATGTTTGATTTTGGTATGAAAATATACTTTGTGCTAAAATATAGCCTAAACATTTGTTAAATATTTGATTTTGGTACTAAAATACAATCTCTATTAAGTGTAGCCTTTAATCAGTGCTAATAAATATCCATCAATGAAAATGTTATATGAAATTTATGAATTATATTGCAAATATTAATTCCAGTCTTCGGGAAAAAATTTACACTAGAATTGAGAAAAAAATATTTTTTTGGGTTTTGCGACTTCTCCATAATTTTGAGAACATGTAGGTACACACAAAACTGGAACAACTGACTTCAAAATACGGAATTTTGCTTTCCTTGGATGACATTTTTTCAGTAATTTTTTTGTAAACCCAAACTACAGAACCGATTTTGTTAAAATTTATATGGCACAACCTGTGAGTATGACCAGACAAAAAAAAACATCAAAATCAATTCATTATTGGCGAAGTAATCACGTAACAAACATACAGTCGAATTGAGAAACTCCTCCTTTTTGAAGTTAAGAAAATAGAAAGATCGGCGGCGTGTAAATATGCCACAAAGATTGTATGCCTTTTCTATTCAATTATAACAACACTAGATGACCCGGCGTACTTCGTATCACCTATCAATAAGTGAACCCGATATTTTCTCAACGTTTAAACCTTCCCTGGACTACGACAAACATTTCAAAACAAAAATCAGCTAAATCGGCCCAGCCGTTCTCGAGTTTTAGCGAGACAAACGAACAGCAATTGATTTTTATATATATAGAGATATACAATTATTTTGTGATAGATTGCAAAACAATTAATACATTCCAGGAAATAGTGGAAATGGACGTTTTGCGTGTTAAATTATAATGACACTTTTCAATTAAGCGCCACTTTTTTCATTCGTATGCAAATGATTACTTTATTTGTAGGGATAGGATGGAGTTATTAAAGTTGCATTAGCTGTAAGTGGACTAAGTGGTTTTTATGGAGTAAAGACATACAAAACCACTTATAAATCACACATAAACGCTTGCTATGAATTACTCAAATAAATACTATGAACTGAAGAAAAGAATGTCCTTTTTGTGATGTAATTTCAGTAAAAAATAATTAAATATAAATTTACTATTTTATATTTATTACACACGTGAAATCCTTAGAAAACATTATTATTAATTAGTTTTAGAGTTCCAATTAGGTATAAAATATAGAGAGTATATAGAGAGCTATATAGAGTTATAGAGTTAAATCAAAACAAACCACTAGTATTCTATGCTAAAAAATATAGTAAAAGGACAATGGCAGAGTTTTCGCATAGCGCTGCTAGTTTGCTTTATATCTGCGGTGTTTTGCTGAGTAATGGATATTGCTTGCATTTTGTGCAAAGAAGGGCGCGAATAGCCTCTTTGCTTGATTGGATCCCAGCTTAATATTCCGTCAGAACGTTAAAGGAACTTCATTAAAGAAGATTGTTTTGTGGTCGAGACGGCGGCCATTGTTTGAGAGTTGAGTGATAAAATCTGTGTGGTCGAGTCGTTATTTTTAGTGATTAATGGTTTAGAAGTAGAAAAAAAATAGAAAAAAATCGTATGATTGCTAGTTAGACGCATAAACTGATATTGAACAAATTTTGTTCACTATTTTATTTTACTTATTTTAGAAAATTGCAAAGAAATAGGTTTTTGAACGAAACGCTTTAATTCCACTTTCATCGTGCAGGCTGCTAGATTGTGGAATACGCTTCCTGAGTGAGTTTCTCCCGATAGATATAATCAGGGTGTCTTTAAATCGCGAGTAAATTGTTTTCTTCTAAGTAAGTGCGCTTCATCGTAGACCGCAACGTCGGTTAAAATCAGGCGAGTTGGCGGTCAAGCGCAAATCTATTTCTACATAAAAAAAGGTTTCCATAAAAAAATTCTTATGTACTATTTTGAATATATTTTATAAAAGTAGAAAACAAACTTGAATGGCATACATTTGTCAAGCAAAGGTTTATTTGTAAATAGCTACTCTCAAGAGAATGAATTTCCTGCTATTTTTAACCCAATTTTAATCCTATTTCAAAAGGACCTCGACCCTATAACATCCGTAGCTCTCTGCTACACCGTAGCACATTCGTAGCAACTGTCACGTAACCTGTACTGTAGCCCCGTTATCCGGAAACTGACGACACGAGTGACGTCACTCCCACCCCGCTTGCGTCTCACCCCCTCTGCGCGAGTCATTGGCTAAAATCAACAATGATTAAATATTTGGGCAGCGCCTATTATCAGAGTCTGAATTAATGATAAATCGGCTGTTTTGGGTAGTTTATTTGTTCTTAGAGAACTCTTAATGAGGTTGCGTTTGTAAGTTTGCGATCTTGTTGTTCTACATCATTTCTGGTATGAGTTCGGTGAGGAAATAATTGATGTAGTCCTATGTAAACAATGTTGATAATGCATTTTCTTGCGTATGCCTATGGACTTATATAACTTAATGTCGATACTAGTAGTAGTAAGTTTTAATGTCTAACCTAGCACGTCAGTAATACTCCATATAATGGTTTAGTTATATTATATGGGGTTTACAGATAAAAGATGGACATAGTTCAGAGGGCATTGTACCTACTCATTATTATGGGCAAATCTTGAAATATAAAGCTGTAAAAAAGGACACCATCAAAGGACTGATCGCGTTGTCCGTTACTCAACATCGGTAACAGGTTAGAAACACCTTAACCAGAGCTGCGGTACTGAGTGTTATGAACAAAGTATGAACAGAACACTCAATAAATATTTACTCCGTTCCGCACATTGCTATTACAACATTTACAGTGAACTGTTCGCATTGCACGCGAAATGACAGTGACTGCGACTGTGGAACAATCGGGAACATTTCCTGAGCCATGTGTCACTTATACTGATGCAGGTGTAATGGGTAATGCATTAAAGAAAGCGTGGTGCGGGCAGAAAATGTAAGAAAAGGGCGCCCGGTTTTTCGCGCTATTTATGTTGAACATTCTCTTGCCACAATCGCGCTAAGTCTCCTTTATGTAAATCACTTTATAATTATAGAATCCTAATCGATAGATAGAATAGATAAAATCCTAATAGATCAACATATGCATTATTTCTACATATATTGAGTTTTTTTTGATAGCTTATATAGAAACAGGATAAGTCCCAAGTGCTTTTAAACATAAATGTAAATCGTATAAGTATGGGAATATGTTTTTTTTTTTTTTTTTATCAGCCCTGTTTGTACAAACTGTCCCACTGCTGGGAACGATGGGAAGATGGCCATCTTCTCAGTGTGAGAAGGGTTAGGCCATAGTCTACCACGCTGGCCAAGTGCGGATTGGCAGACTTCACACATCTTCAAGATCATTGAGAACTCTCAGACATGTAGGTTTCCTCACGATGTTTTCCTTCACCGTTTGAAGTTGGCGGCAATCAACAATACGCACATAACTTCGAAAAGACAGAGGTGCGTGCCGTGGGATTCGAACCCAGGACCTGCGGATCGCAAGTTAGACGGTCTCACCACTAGGCTGCCGGAAACTACCGGGAATATGTTTGAGAGGTATTAAAAAAACCACTTGATAAAATTTTGATATAATTTAATAATATTACGAATTCTGTTTAAAAAAACTATAACAATACTAAAATATACTATAGTGCGCCTTCCACTGTCTCACTCTTTTTGAACTAATTCACACGCGCGTTGCTTTTACTACATTCTTAAACTATTTTAATTTCTTCCGCGTAGTGACTAAAAACGACGGGGATGGTGAAAAGTGGTGATGTTGACGATAAATTGTAATCTATGTCCATTTCCAAGTTGTCAGTTATATAAATCTTAAAAATATTTTTTTTTAAGTATGCATGTAAGGTGAGGATGAATTGTTTTTTTCTCATTTACCCCATCGTGTGGAATATCGTTGGATAGATAATTAAAAAAAAATTTGGATGTGTAAAAACCATTTTTTTATTTAGGGATCTGTTTGCGAAATGTTAAGCTTTGAAGTGATAACGTTTATTAGAGTCAAATGTCGTCAACCCCTCTATCGGCAAAATTGATGACTTTGGAGATATAAAAATAAAACATGCTAGTAGCATATAATTATGATGAAGTCAAAAGGAAAACTAACACGGCTAAGTAGACTTTACAAGTTAACGTGCAATAGTCGTTCAATTTAAAAAGAAGTGAGAAATGTAAATTTTGTGCAAATAAGCGAACACGTAAGTTCATAGTTTCAAATAGGTTTCTTTACTATCTCTCTCTAGTGTCTAGTCTCGGGTAAGAAAATACAGCCACATTACAAAATATCCCGACACACTAGGTGCTAGTACATACAAAGATGTTTGCGCTGCACTCGTTGTTTTACACGTGCCACTGCGCCAATATTAGAGGCAGTGTTTGCTGCACCACTTCGCTGCAAATATACTGGATGAACTGCATTTGTACTATGTACAATTTTGAGAGCTAAAATTACTTTAATCTATAGATTAAAATAAAATAAATAATTATAGTTTAAAAAACTGAAGCAACCGACTTTTCATGGATGCTATTGTCAGAACCAAATTGGGACCACACCGGAAGCACCAGCTTTCAAATAAAAAATAATCATCAAAATCGGTTCACCCAGTCGAAAGTTCTGAGGTAACAAACATAAAAAATACAGTCGAATTGAGAACCTCCTCCTTTTTTGAAGGCGGTTGAAAAGTAAAATAAAGATACTTTTATAATATTTTTGATATGCGTTATCAGATATATTTTTACGCGCTGACATTAAAATCTAAGTGTAATACAAGTAAGTTCAAGTAATGTTATTATGTGAAATAAATAATTTCATTTGATTTTATTTAGTACACGTAAAGAATTAGTTCTGATTAAATGATATAACACATTTTAAATCATAAATAACACTTAATTTCATCCTAAAAAGTTTATTTATGTTTTATGGACCAGAGTTTACTTACTACTTTCGAATTACCTGCATGATATCCTATCTGTGGTAAACACAAGGAAAAAGCTTATGTAACTACATTAAACGACGTAAGAAAACGCAATGTTCGAAATAAAACTAGAGCAAAAGTAAACCAAACAATATGTGACAGATCCTTTTGTTCGACAATGCGCTCAGCTTTTATTATGACAGTTCCACGGAGATGTATTAACAGGGTGTGTGGAGATGCGCACTCGTGGGACCGAACGACACAAACGGGACACGAGCGGGATGAAAATGTAACGAAAACGGGCCGAGAGGGACGTGAAAACGAGACGAAAATGGAACGCAAAACGGGACAGAAGGGACAGACACGACATCCGTAGAGGAAAAACTACATAATTACGTATTCAGGAACTACATCCACTTGGAGCTGTTGACGACAACTCGTAATTACTTATGTATTAAAGCGCTTTTCATTAAAACAACGTGTATCTTTTCAAAAAAATCCGACTGGCTGTCATTTTGGAACGCAACAGGCTGTCAGCGAAGAGATTAATATCGCTTTCAGCACACTTTACGTGTTTACAAAGTAAACACAGACACGATTATTTATATTGGGAGAATGAATGCAGTCGGGAACGAAACGTCAGAATAAATATACAATCTACGTAGAGAGCTCGCAGTTCCATTCGTAAACATGGTCTGTGGGCGTGGAACTACAACCGAGTGCATCAATAATCGAACGGTCTTTAAAAACACCTCTTTGTTCTGACCGAAGAAGCATTGTACAAAAATTCCTCGTTTGTTCAAACTTTCGTATTAAGAAACTTGCATTCCCGTTTATATTGGAAAATATATTGTTAAAGTAATTTATTATTTTCTTAGGTATTTATTCGAAATTTTTAAATTTTAAGACACCTAATATAATCTAACCTAACCACGGTCAAATGTGCCCTTAAACAGCCTCATAGCCTTTGAAGCTCTGCCTACCTCGTAAGAGAAAATAGGCGTGATTGTATGTATGTATGTATGTTATATTTTTTTATCAAAACGTAAAAGTTTTGTGGTGAGCGTTGTAACGTGTAAAAGTTGACTAATCTTTCCATTTAATTCATACCCTTTTATTTCAGATTCCATTGACCCGAAATATGTACTTATATACCGCTTTTAACATAATCTAGAGTAAAATATACATTGTGTATCTACATACATATATGAAAAAAAGACGTGTGGCACTCGGAGACTGCCGCGGTAAAGCTATTTATTATGCAATAGCTTTACGCGCGGTGTGTTAGGTTATTTTCGTTACGGAATTTCTGGATTCGGTCTCCACGCTCAAAGCCCGCGATAGAAGCTATGCAATAGCTTAAAAAAAAAGACGTGTGGCACTCGGAGACTGCCGCGGTAAAGCTATTGCATAATAGCTTTACGAAATACAATACAAAATAAAAGAATAAAATAATTTTTAAATAAAAACTACGGGTCACTCACGTCTGTTTTGAGCCGAAAAATGCGGTTGAAACTATAGTCGGATATTTCGGCTCAAAACAGACGTGAGTGACCCGTAGTTTTTATTTAAAAATGTGTGAAGACCACGTTAATTTCCATAGTAGAATAAAATAATCTTTCATAATAATTCTTATAAAATGGGAAGATTTGGCAAAAGTACTAGGACAACTTATTAACGTTACAGCGGAGCTATGTGACCACTACAAAACTTTTAAAAATTTATAAACATCGATAATTTTTTTTTTTTTTTTTTTCAAATAAACGCATAAAAACATACCTAAAAATTAACTTTATACCCCATTCCGTTTTTGAACGTTAGAATATATTTACGCGAGGTACAAAACGGAAACCATATTTTAAAGCGAGGCTCGAAGCCATAGCTCTTAACTTTGGTATGGATGTGGAATTTTCCAGGTAGTATAATGTAAAATTACGTTCCATTTCCGAGGCTTGATTGAAGTCTACAGCCGCGCCCACGTCTCCGGCTAGCGTGGAGCTGTAACAATGTTATTTTGTTGTACACGGAACCCTACAGCTGTAAAGGGAAATTTCTTTGTGATTAATAGTCACAGTTGAAGTTTCCTTTACCATTTCCTTCTAAATTACCTTCTAATTTTCAAAATTGGATTTAACTATCGAAAAGCTAACACTAATACCTACTTTATCTTTTAACCTTTAAAATATAGCTATATCTAGGTAAAATTACAGAAGACTTTATATTGTAAATTGATAAAGTAAAAATAATATCACAAATTAAAAAATAACATATTGATAGAATGTTATGTATGTACAGTAAGTTTGTAGTTTGTACATGTAAGGTTTACTTCTTTTTGGTAATTAATTATTATAATGTATAGTGATAAATAGATAGTTACAACATTTAAAAAAATATAAATAATCATGCCATTTGGCTACATAGCCGAACCATCCATTATCAAAATGGTTGTTAGATTATTTTTTTATTTAAGTAAAATATGAATAGATAAATGTGGTGGTGCAGTGATTAAAGCATTTGTATCTGTCAACATGACGTTTCTCAGGAACATCGCCAAAATGACGTCAATTTTAGGATGACAGATCGGATGGAATTTTCTTTTACCGATTTGTGATATACATTGTAGTTTTCACGTACTAAGGGTGCGGGAGCCTATTCGTGAGGCTACGGTGTATGTCTGTCCTACACTTAAACGCCTGTCCTTTTGAGGGGTAATAGATACAAGTCTCAAAATTAGCAAGATTATAGGGTTTACTTTAATGTAAATGTACAAATACTAAAAACTGGTCAAGAGCGAGACAAGCTTGCATAAATAATTTCTGAAAAAATGGGAAATTGCTGTGTGGGAACTGCGACATAAAATTTCCTTGGTTATTCTACAAAATAACAATATGACATTTGAAATGAATCTGACGTGTCAATATAACAAGTTTCTAGGTTACAAGAAACGCATTCAGGAATTTTCCCTTAACAAGCTCTAAAGAAAAGCTTCTTTGTAATCCATTGATCCGTAGACAATGCGGGGACAAATAGCGGAGTACCAGGCCGCAGGTGGCCACTGGTCGTCGATGGCCAAAAATGGCCTCGGTCCGGTATCAAATGGCCTTTTGTCTACGCTATTGTGAGGCCGAAAACAGTGGTGTCTTGTCTATTATTATATTAAGATTTTATCAGCAGAATATATGGTAGGCAGAATATTAATCAAAGAATTACCTTTTATGAAAAGTGTTATTGCAATGGATTAATGGATAAATATATCGGCGTTTTTAACCGACTTCCAAAACGAAGGAGGTTATCAATTCGGCCTGTATGTTTTTTGTTTTTGTTTTGTATGTTTGTTCACTGATGATTCAGCCAATTGTACATTGATTTTGATGATTCTTTTTGTATTTGGTAGGTCATACTTCAGAGGTGGAGCCGTAAAATTTTATCAAAATCGATGTGGTACTTTGTTTTTTATAACAAAATAACTGGTATAATATCATCCAAGTGCCTGTAGAAAAGTGAACAGCAAGTCGTCAAGTTTTTTCAGTTTTTTAAACTATAATTATTATTTATAAACAAAACGGCTTTGGTTTTGATTTCAAGTAAATAATATAGATACTTATAAAATTATATATGTTACGTACTCATATGAGCATAGTTAATAGATGTACAGGATTTTGAACTGTATGTTCTAGATGGAATTGAACTGTTACTGACTAGTTAAAGTGTCAAGCGGGAAGTTTTTTTTCGTAATTTTTGACTCGAGCAAAAAGAGAAATTTTCGATACTGCCTTCTCAGTATTTCAATTTACAATTACTTAAAACTTATACACATATCTTTGATATCTCATACTGGAACATTCCGTATCTACGTAGGTACTTCCTTTTATGCCAACATTTGCATTAGGTACAAGGAAGAGAAGAGGTTACATTTTTGAGCCGTTAGGTGTCGAAACTTTGGGTCCGTGGGTACCGGGAGCTCATCTCATTTTCAAAAAATTATCTGAGCGCCTGATCGATGCGACGCGTGACCAAAATGCTGGCGCGTATCTGGCCCAACGCATAAGCATTGCCATTCAACGTGGCAATGCGGCTAGCATGCTGGGTACGCTGCCAACTGGTAGTGGGTTTGAGCATTTGGATTATCTTTAGACCTTTATCGGTCTGGGGTGATCGATGTGATTTTTGTGTAGTAGTTTAGTTAGTTGAGTCAGTATATTGTTGTGTTGTAGTTATAAAGGCGCTTGCCATTAAAAAAAAGGAAGAGAATATAAGAACGCTCTCATTAGATGCAAGAAGTAAACCGGAAGCTAATTACCTCGCTAACATCGCATAATCACAGCTCCCAGTTATATTTAGTTAATATTAAAATAATTAACCTTAGTAAGGCCAGGGCGAGTGTCGCGGTGGCTGGAACCTGGCCAACGTAATAATAGGTAAGGACTACCTACTCGATCTGATTCCATTATAGATACCAAGATTACGGTTTGAAACAGAGACTAGTGCGTTTCCAATGTCACAAGCAGGAACTGTGAGATATAAACTACGATGTTATATGTAGGTATGATGAATATGAAACTGTAATAGCAGATTGTTACGCAAGGGTTGAAAGTAACCTATTTAGGCACGAGATAGTTTGACGCACGAGGGTAGCGAGGGCGCCAATAGTTCGAGTCAAGGGCGTCGCCAAGGGGGGGCAGAGGGGGCAGACCCCAAACCCCCCCCCCTCTAGAGATTTAATAAATGTAGCCAACTGCAAATCAACCAAAGTCCTAAGGCCGTGCAATTGTACCTGTACCTACAATTCATATTTTTCTCATCCTCCATAATATTAACTTGCCCCCCCCCCCCCGTGGGCCATGGGCCGGCGACGCCATTGGTTCGAGTGCCTAAATAGGTATTTCATCCGCGGTGAACTCTCTGCTTTTCATTTCGAATAAGTATAAGGAAAGTAGAAAAAAATCAAGGCTCAAAACTCAAACTGCAAAACTCAGTGATAAGTAAGAAAAATGGCCGAGTGCGTGTCATGCCACACGCATGAAAAAAGATATATATTGATAAGAAAAAAATAATTCATACATTATTATTATTAATGGGATATTTACTGTGGTTCGCGTTAATTTTGAGCTCCCGTGACAACATGAACACGCCTGTGAACATGATGCATGTAAACTGTGCCGAAATATCGGGAGCTCAAAATTAACGCGAACCACGGTAAATATCCCGTTAAATAATAATAGTGTTTTAATGAATGACCGTGATAGTTTAAAAAAGTGTTTTTAAATTAATGTATCCCCACTTTACATGTAGGGGAGATACCCTATTTTTTTTTTAAATTTTATTCTACGACTTTCTCGGCATTATTAATACACATATCTATACAAAATTACAGCTTTCTTATTACTATCACAATTCTTATAGTTTTTAACTACTTTTAGTCTAGTTTTAGCCTTTTAGTAGTACTTACTATAGTACCTGTAGTTTTTAAGCAAAGCCGCGGAATGACAGACAGACGGACATGGCGAAACTATAAGGGTTCCTTGTTTACTACGGAGCCCTGAAAATTACATGCTTGTTTTTTTTCTTTTCATCACAATAGTACTCTGCTCACTAAATTGCAGGTTGAAAAGAGAAAGTTGTTTTGCTTCTTTAGTATTCTCTTTCTACGGTTTTAGTAGATAAGTACTTTTATGTTTCAAATGTAGACGTTTATTTCATAATTGTATATCTCTAAATATTTAGAGATATACAATTATATAGATATATTATATATTTAGATATATAGATGATATCATCCATATACCTATCTAAATATTAATGTTGATTCAAATTGTAATATTACATAGTTATATCGTTATGTAGGTACGTAAAATAAATAGCTGATGATAAACATAAATATGGGCAGCGTTCGGGAAACTTAAAAGCCTCTTCTCATCTAATATACCCCAGTCCCTCAAGTCGACAGCTTACGACCAGTGTGTGTTACCAGTGATGACATACGGTACTGAAACGTGGTCCCTAACTATGGGCCTTATAAGGAAGCTCAAGGTCACGCAACGAGCTATGGAGAGGGCTATGCTCGGAGTCTCTCTACGAGATCGAATAAGAAATGAGGAGATACGTAGACATACAAAAGTCACCGATATAGCACAGCGGATTAGCAAGTTGAAGTGGCAGTGGGCAAGGCACATAGCACGTAGGACTGATGGCCGATGGGGCCGAAAGGTTCTCGAGTGGAGACCACGCACCGGCAAGCGCAGCGTAGGAAGACCAGCCACGAGATGGACAGATGACCTCATACAAGTGGCGGGAAGACGCTGGATGCAAGCCGCTTCCAATCGGTCTTTTTGGAAATCCATGGGGGAGGCCTATGTCCAGCAGTGGACTTCTTATGGCTGAGATGATGATGATGATGAAACATAAATACATTTTTTTATCTTTTCGGCCTTGCAGTACCTTCCGGTAAAATCCTAGATACTTTGATACTAAGTACTTTGTGACACTGCACTGCGGTAAATGTCCGCATGGATACTGGATACTATACCTACTCTACTTTCTGCCATTTTTGTAGAAACTATTACTGTAAGCAGTCCATTTCGATTCAATAATGCGTATTACGGTATAATAATACGAAAAAAAATAATCAAATAATCCACTTACCGTCTTACTTATGAACGCTGAATAAGCATTAAGCATCATTTTAGTTAAATAGTGTTTTTGTTCTGTTTTCGCACGTGAAAGTTCTCGTCTGATAGAAAGTGACAAGTTC
The DNA here is from genome assembly GCA_947563715.1 of Lycia hirtaria. Taxonomy (NCBI): domain Eukaryota; kingdom Metazoa; phylum Arthropoda; class Insecta; order Lepidoptera; family Geometridae; genus Lycia; species Lycia hirtaria. The sequence goes on along the minus strand of OX387379.1, from coordinate 30,308,791 downwards.
TTATTGAGTAAATAAGACTTTAACGTGCGTTTTTAAGTAAGACGTTTAATGTGTTATAATGATCACATGGCTTTAAATTAAGCATCATTTTAGTTAAATTGTGTTTTTGTTCCGTTTTCGCACGTGAAAGTTCTCGTCTAATAGAAAGTGACAAGTTCTTATTCAGTAAATAAGATTTTAACGTGCGTTTTTAAGTAAGTAGGTATATATGAGTACGTATTATTAACTCCTGGAACGCCAGGTGCAGAGACAAAACACGTGTCGAGACATACATCGAATAACTTCTGATGACTTTTCACTGTTGATTTAATATAAGGAAGCGAAACTTTTGCAACTTTGCCGAGTTTTATCGAGTTTGAGAAAGTTTCTGTGGGAACGGCAAGGAAAACCATTTCCCGTATAAGTGAGGTGAGGAAAAAATCGAACCCCAAAAAAATCAGAATGATTTGTACACGTGAGGTTTCTAACCTTTTTATGATCTTTTTTAATCCTGTTAGTTTAGTTCTTACGTTGTTTTATTCATATATCTAAACAAGTATGTACCTATATTACAAGAAAAACAAAATACTCGAATCCAGATAAGCAGTTTTTGCAGCTTAACTCACGATTTCGTTCCACTTGATACGCTATTGAGAACGTGTTTTGTGAGAAAGTATGCGTAAAATCGCTGTAAAATAATTCTAATGAAATCACTTGTTTATTACGAAATAGTTCGTTGGAGGTTATGAAAAAACACGCAATTTTTTTTTTTTGCAAGAGATGTATTAATACAAAAAATGTAGCCTATGACATGCCGGAAGCGAATCTAATGACACCTCGTACATCAAAATCGGTCAAGCTGCTTAGGCTGTAGGTGGTCAAATAGAAACATACATACATACATACATAGGTACATACATACATACATACACTGGAAAAACATAACTCTCCTTCTTACGCAGTCGGGTAAAAAAGACTGCTTTGGCATGTTCTCTACCTACAGTGCTCTATCTAAAAATATGACTCTATAAAACAAAATGTAAAGACAAAACATTCGGGTATTTGAGGATGTTGTTGCCAATAAATGCGTCTCATAGTAAACAGTGTAGTGACCTACTTTTTACTTTCGAGCTCACAAACGCGTATTGGTGTCGGAAGGACCGCGCAGGAAATGAAGCCTTGGCGAAAATATTTTGATCATCCGCGGCTGTCTTTCTTGGGATGAATGTTGTATGAATAAACATTTCATCTGCCTACGTAATATTCCCGCTTGTAAAACAAGAAAAGTTGTTGGATGAGAAGCAATTTGATGTGCTAACTTCCTTTGGTCTACTAATACTGGTACTCGCTGAAAGACGTATATATTTTTTGTAACTGAGTGGGCATAGCCACCAGAGAATGCGTTAATCATTTTCTTTATTGGAACACGCTAGATGCGAATCTAACATATTACATCAGATCAACATGCTAGTGTAAGCACCATCGTGGGGGGCGATTTAGTACTCATATATTATATAATAATCGGCCCACCACGGTGTTTATACTGCGCAGGCTCTCTTATAAATTACATGCAAGTAATTCAGAAGTGAATTTGATTGACTTCCGAACAAATCAACAAAAATTTGTAAGTTTTTTTTTTATTGATACGATTAAAATTCGAACTGTTGAGAAAATTCCTTGCGTTTGTATCGTCCGAATTTAAAGAAACTCATAACTCATAAGAAAGTCAGTACGCGATAACTTAGATTAGACGGTAAAATATGTCATTCAAGTTTCGTGTTATTTTTTTATTGAGTGCTTTTCTCACTTTTTCCTTGCAAATAGTTACGTTAAAAAAACGAATAGGATATTTTTGTACCATGGCCACACTGAAAGTTTAATTAGTGGTGGGATTGTTTGGTTGGATTACAGTATCGGCTCTTTTTCTATCCGAAATTTTTCTAAGTCGCTTTGACTTGCATCGTATCTAGCGGCCAAGTCCATTATTTTATCAATACAAAGACAAAATCGAGTTCCTTTTACTCGACTGCCAAAGGAAGGTAAAGTTTACGTGTGTCTATTTCTTTGGTAAGCTAAGCCGTTTGACGGATTAGCCGTTTGACGGATTTGCTAAATAAGATCTCATTAGATTTATTTTAGTAGTAAAAGTAAATGTATAAAATTTCACTAAGTATGGTGTTAGTCTAAGGAAATAGATAAAAAATTCTATATTTTCCATCAAATATATAGTTTTTATCTAAAATTATGGATCTTCACAACTAAATAGTAATACATATTGATTTTGAATGGTGTAGATATATGATTACCTACACCTGGTTTAAAAAGAATAGCTTAACGCCTATTAAGAATACCATACAAAAATGGAATGGGAGGCCGTGTTGGAACCTCCACTGCCGCAAAATTGATCTAGTCCATTAGGTTCTACTATTAGTTTTACCACTAGAACTCTAAGGAAAAATAAATCCGTTTAGTTTATGATAGAACTAGATGGATATTTTGTCCTATAAGTTCTAGTACTTAATAATATTATTGTCCTACTAATAAAACGTAACAAGAAAGAAACAATCTGTTTATTTCTATTATCCAGCTTGATAGAACTACAAGGAATCAAAAATTGTTATAAGAAATATGTTTCTAATACTGCACTTACCTTTAAATCATAGTTGAAGAAAGCTGCAGGCTCTTTTGACACGAAAGTTATCATCCACTTACTGATTTTATTGAAAGTTATAATCACAAAATAAATCCACACCACAAAGTAATATTTTACTAGTACAGGCACTTAAAGATGAACTGGAAAACAAGTGCCAAAGTTAAATATTTGCAGTTCTTTTTTTAATTAGTTTTTAGGATAATCAAATTGTCTGTAGTCACGATTGTCCACCTGAAACAATAGAAATGCAGCGTTAAAACAAGTAATAATAATATTAGCTATTATTTGCTTACTGCGCATCTTGCTCACTATGTGGGCATCAGCCAATAAACAAGTTTTCTAATTTATAACCATTTCATCACAATAGCCAAAAGCTTTTCAAACCCCATATTGTACAATAGTTTTACTATTATAACCATCCACATGCTACCTACTGTATTTTTAGGGTTCCGTACCTCAATAGGAAAAAACAGAACCCTTATAGTATCACTTTGTTGTTCGTCTGTCCGTCTGTCCGTCCGTCCGTCCGGGTGTCAAGACCTTTATCTCGGGAACGCGTGAAGGTATCGAGTTGAAATTAAAACCATATACGCAGATCCATAGTATCTTGCTGCAGAAAGAAAAATAAAATTTCTCAGTTTTCGTAAAAAAAAGTTACAGCCGAATATATCTTAAAAAACGCACATTTCGACACTCACAAAGGAATCAAAGCCTATGGAGTACTTCCCGTTGACTTAGAACTCTGAAATTTGGCAAGAAGCATCGTGTTAGAGTACACATATAGGAATAAATCCGAAAATTTGTCATTTTTTAATTTAATCACAAAAAATAGTGTCTCTATGCAAGGAATGAGGGCTGCCTCAAACGTTCGCTCGCTCGGATCCTAGTGGGAGGCGCCGCTACTATAGCCCCTACTCGGATCCGAGTGGTGAGCAAGGAATGTGTTAAATATTTTTACGATGTATATTTTTCGGTTTATGAAGGAAAATATAAAAAAATATGATTTCCCCATTTTATTTAGTTTGTACGGAACCCTCGGTGGGCGAGGCTGACTCGCACTTGTCCGGTTTTTTTTTATCTAACTAATATGTAAAGGGCCTCTCATTGTTGTCTGCGGCCCCACTGATGCCTTCCAAAGATCCGGGCTTGACCCGTGTACAAGTTGAAATATTAGCTAATTGCTAATCATATACATAAATTGGGCGACAACTATGTATAAATAATTCATATGTATTGTATACTATAATTTAAAACGCGATTTCAACTGTGTGGTGATAAAAACGGTAATTCTGATGACGATAGTAATGAAATGAAGCTGATCGTCTTCAGTATCTCAGCTATCTTTGTACCATTTCATCTATCTAACGACTCCATGTACATCAAAATCAGCCAATCCGTTTTGGCTGCAGGAAGTAATATAAAAACATAAATACAATACTATGAAAAACCATGTCCTTCTTCTTCACACCGTTGGGTAATAAAAGCAAATACAAAAGTCAATGTATTCCTACATATATATTTTTATATTTTTAACACTCCGACTTCCATAAATCACGCCTTTAGAATAGCGTTAGAGTTGCTTGCCAAAATATTTATTGGGCGAGCCCTTAATCAATCTGTAATATTCCCTTCCCCTTGGAGGGTCAGCGGGCGTGACTAGCTTCCATCCGCAATGCAATCACAATCACGGTTTCATCTGCAGGCTCATCCTTATTACAATAGCTTACGTAAGAAGCGAGCCACAGACCAACATCCCAAAGAAATCTTGCAAGTTTCTCATCAATCATCCGCCTGCAAAAAGCCGACAGCACTAGCTTGATTTATCTATTTGAATATTAGCCCACCGCGGTGACGGGAAGTGGGTCATATTTAAATATTTCTGCGTTTCGAGAGGATTCCCGTGAATCTCTTTTACTGTTCGTGGGTTATTGTTTTAATGATACATGGAAGGGAACAATATTGGGTCGGATTATTTTGTGAATGTGCAAAGCGTTTTGAATACTCGTGTTTGGCATAAATCTTGGTATTGTCATCGTATTTCAGTGTAAATTCGTTAAGTACATTAAAATTATGAACAATAGCCATACAATTAAAATTAAACAAGGCATAACAGATGTATCATGATACTCGATACACATATCACACTAATGTTATAAATGCGAAAATTGGTGTGTGTTACTTGTGTGAACAAGTTAAAATAGCTGAACTGATTTAAACGAAGTTGGCTTTTAAAATAGTTTATTTATACTGTTAATGAAAACATAGGCTATATTTTATTGTAATATATATACAAGAATTCCTGCGAGATACCCGAAATAATCTAGCCTAAACTAACCTAACCGAATTTGAATGAAATGGACTTTAGAAATTAAGTTGTAGGTATATAAGTAGTAGTAGTGGTGGTAGTTATTTAAGTTGTATATCTTTTTTATTTAACTTGTTTAGGTTATTTTAGTTTAGTTTTATTTAAGTACATATTTTATGTAATTACAATAATTTGAATTATGATTAAATTAAAAATCTTCAAATACTGTTTAGAAATAGCTTATTAAAGTCTTCAACATTATCAAAACGAAAAGGTTCATAATTTATCCATGTCGTAATGGCTAAATTGATTTGACTTTACTGTCAGGGTAGTTTATGTCCTGGGTCGAGGCCTAGATTTTATCCAGAGAATACTGAAAGTACCTGTGGTAGGTTTAACGAAAATTAATCAGTCCAAAAATTTCGCACTTGCTTCATTGGCACCCAATACTCATGACACCTTAGCATATTATTCCTATAATGTACATCAGTTGTTAAAGGAGGTATCTCATTAATTTAAATACTCGCTTAGAGTAGAGTAGAGTTACAACACAAAAACAAAAAACGTCCGTTAAAATATAAGTACAAGTACATCCTACCTAAATTTCCCATCATTGAAGCGTAATAATGATATTACTTTTCATACGATTTAGAGATAAAATAAGGCTTGAAGAAGCCAGACTCCGGAGACCCGAGTCGAGTGAGGCACGGTCAAAGTGTAAGCGGCTTAAGCCTTGTACCTGGCAGCGCTAGGTGCTAAGCCGAAACACTAACGCAGGAAACTTGTGGAACTATGACAGTCTAGAATTTTGGTACGAACGGTGAAGTTTGATAATTGAATTAGCTCAAAGATAAGACTAGGTGGATAATTTTGGGAAATTTTACAAACTCTCCAGTTAGCACCATCTGATAAAAATAGTAAGTACTACTGATAATTATCAAAAACAGTTTGTAGGAACACCCTTTCAAAATTATACAATCAGTGTCATTCGCCTGATGGTGTTGCCTACTATGAAGAAGATCGATCTAGAATAAGAAATAATGATTCTAAAAGATTTTTTTCCAGTTACTTTTTAAATTCTTTATCATTTTTCTTGTATGTTCTGTGTTATGTATTATGTCGCTTGGGAATCGACATTGAAGTTTGGGAGGTTTATTTTGGCATGACCGCCTTTCATTTCTTCAGGGGATCGTTAGTTTCAGCACCATGTTTTTTTTAAACATATGATTAAAGCTTATAAAACTGAAACAACCGACTCCAAATACACAATTTCGTTTACTTGGATGACATATTTTTTCAGTTATTTTGTTATAAAAACCAAAGTTATGAACCGATTTTAATAAAATTTCATATGGGATATCTCTGAAGTATAATCAAACAAAAATAATCATTAAAATCAATTCATAATTGGCGAAGTAATCACGTAATAAACATACAAAAAAAAAAAAAAACATACAGTCGAATGAGAACCTCCTCCTTTTGTAAGTCGGTTAAAAAATATCTACAACTATCAACTAGCCTGAAAGTAAGCGAGACGTGACTACGGATGGAGTATCAATCTGAACGAAATCTATTCACTCCTAGTTCTCAAAAAAACAAGAATCATCATTCTTGTTTATAGGAGTGAATAGATTTCGAGTCATTAACTGGAAAAAAAACTTTTCGAATCATTCTTTTTTATTCTTCATTGTCGACAACACAACACTACATATCCTTATTGAATTGTAAAAAATATAGTAGGTAACTGTACACTGTACAGTATACGATTTTTTGACAATTCAATAATGAGTGGAAAATATGGAATAAGCTCACAAAGCTCCTAGGCATATTTGCCAAAATGAATCGGACAAAAGGCAAACATATTACTTTGACTCCAGATTAAGTAGAAACTCAAAGTCAAAATTCCGAATCTTAAACTAGGTACAGATAATAATCATGAATATATATCACCTGTATTGTGAAATATAACTCCGAAAATCCTTGACTTCAAATTATATATTATTATATCTTGTTCTTAGAGGAAATATAAACAAGACTAATTTTTTATCGAGTCGAAGTCGAGTAAATGAAAAAGTTACGTTCAAGAATACAGTCGATGTTCTCGTTCGTTTATTCCTCTGAAAATACGGAAAAGCGTAAAATTGCAATAAGATCTCCAAGCGAAGCCGTTTCTTATAAGAACAAGTAAGTACAAATAAAAACAATTCCAATTAGGCCGGACCCATAATTTCGGGTCTTCGCAAGTTCGGACGTGGACATAATTGATCCGGTCACAGCGCAAGTGGACCGGGAGTCGCCTAACTAGCTTTGTAGGGGAGCAATTAGGCTGGAGGGGGAAATTGCATCTCTTGGGGACAGTTCACAAATTGCCTCAAACGTCAGCAACTCTCCAAGTGAAATGACAATTTGTCGGCGACTGTGGCACTTTGAGGCAATTCCAGTTGTAAGCTTCTTGTTACGACCTTCCAAGTTTTCGAGTTTTGGCTAAGTACGAGAATATTATTAAATTAACGAGATGTTTTGTTTTAAATTCAAGGGATATTCCCTGGCAACAGAGTTTTCTTATTTAATAATATGCTTGCTTTTGACTGAAATCTGTTAACCACCATTGCAGTCCACAACGGAGCTCAAGTCCGTTCCGTTTCGAATTAAGTCGATTCACTTTCAGTAAGGGTCAAAGATTTAAAGATATCTGGTGTGTTTAAACACATCTTTTTATTAATTGGAAAAACCCACTCAGGAAGTGTATTCCACATATTTCCGATAAGTACGATAAAAGTGTTTTTGCGATATCCACCATTAATCTGTAACGGTGTTGATGGATTGTTTTTAAAACTTCTAAAGTTAGTGATTGACATATTTAGGTAAATACCCGGGCAACTGAGCTCCGCTCGGATTTTACATAACGAAACGTTCATATCTTATAATTTTAAAAGTCCATATCTTGAAAAGTACTAAGACGATATTCATTACAATTTACGCTGTTCCTTAATCAAGGAGATAATTTATCAATAAAAAAATCAGACAAGTGCGAGTCAGACTTGCCTACCGAGGGTTCCATAAAAACTAGATAAAAGAATAAATTAAAAGTAGAATTAACATCTCGATGTATTTATGTATGTATTTTTTATGGTATTCTGTGGTCTCGACTGAACAAAATAATGAAATAAGTACAGGAGCGTCCGCAATGCCGCAATCTTTCTCTAACTGAACAGACTCTAGACATATACTTTATTGTGACAAATAACAAAACTTCTCAGCTCAGCAAGATGCTAGTTGCAATAAACCAGCGCTGGTCTCCGTCGCGTAGGGTTACCATTTAAAATTTTGAGAAATCGTGACGAAAAGCCGGAGATTTCAAAAAAAACCGGACATTTTAGTCGCAAAATGAAATTGTGAATTTCACTCATAATGACGCTAGAGCAAATTTGCGCGGTAAGTGAACGTGAAAGAAAATAAAACATTTTTTTCCTACCGACATCAAAAAGCCGGACAAATTACAATGTAAGACAAAGTCCGGACAGATGCCCAAAGTCCGGACATGTTTGGACAAATCCGGACGAACGGTAACCCTAGTCGCGACCGACAGGTATTTCTATACTTATTACATCCAGTAGCATCAATGGCTGGACTGATTTCGGTCGAACCGATAACTAGATGAGTCAGTATAGAGACGGTTTATGTATACACTGACTCATCTAGCTATTTCTGTTTTATAACATCTTTGTTTCTTCAACGCAGTAAGGGATCGTCCATTAATCACGTGTAACCTGAAAGATGGGGGTACGGGAAAAATTAGGAAATATCACATTCTTGTGATATTCAGGCATACCAAAAAATATGGTTATCTGTAAAGTCGGTTTACGGACAATAATTTTACGTGATAACGATGCGTCACAAGCCGAACGCTTAGGCCGATCGTGCCTCTCTATCGCTTGTTCCGCGCTCTCGCTTGCACGCTCGGCTCAGGCGGAACCAGACAATGAATCATGCTTTTTTGCGCGTGCAGCCGGCGTTCATCGATTTATAAGACGTTATCACGTCAAAAACAAAAGTTATGACTGACCTCCACTCACTGACTCGATTTTCCTTCCCGCCACGATAAACAATTTTTAAGAGAATGTGCAAAAAAAATTACATGAGTTTTTGATAGGGGGGTAATCTCCTGGTTGGGAGATAATCCTCCTGGTTGTACATGGTAAAACTTTACCATGTACAACCGGGAGGGAGGGGTAAAAAAACCGGACAAGTGCGAGTCAAACTCGCCCACCGAGGGTTCCGTACGAACTAGTAGATAAAAGGGGGAAATCATATATTTTTTTATATTTTCCTTCATAAACCGAAAAAATCGTAAAAATATTTAAAAACCTATTTTAGCTTACGCTAATGAAGCTCTTTCATATAATACCCTAAATGATATGGTTAGTTTACTTTAAAATTTGGACTCTCATTTCTTGCATAAAGACCCTATTTTTGTGATTAATTTAAAAATGTCTAGTTTTCGTATTTTTCCTATATCTATACTATAACACAATGCTTCCTGCCAAATTTCATAGTTCTAGGTCAACGAGAAGTACCCCATAGAATAAGATTCCCTTGTGAGTGTCGAAATGTGCGTTTTTACTACATATTCGGCTGTAACTTTTTTTTACGAAAACTGAGAAATTTGATTTTTCTTTCTGCAGCAAGAAATTATGGATCTACGTATATGGTTTTAATTTCAACACGATACCTTCATGCGTTCCCGAGATACAGGCCTTGACACCCGGACGGAGGAACAGACACACAGACGGACAGACGGAGAACAAAGTGATCTTATAAGGGTTCCGCTTTTCCTTTTGAGGTACGGAACCCTAAAAAGATGCTAAATAACATCACGCGATTAATGGACGACCCTAATCCACTAACAAAGTGATCATTACTTTACATACTATTTCCAATTGTTGATGTAATCGTTGCAATTAATTTTGCTTCAAACTGATTGCGTATTATTGTATGTCAGTGTTGTTCGCACAACGAAAGTGGGCGTCATGTTATTCATAGATACCTTACTCACGGAATTGGTACATGTTTGTTTATGATTCCCTTTCATAATACAATATCTTGGATAAACTGTAATAACAGCGAAAGAGTGGAACAAATTGCCGGCTTCTTTGTTCCCTGAGAATTACATTGGTATTTTCAAGGTCAGAGTGAATAGGTATCTTCTAAGTCTGCGTGCTTCATCTTCGACCACATCTTCGTTTTCCAACAAGCGAGTTGGTGGTCAAACGCGAACTTATTCGTGTTAAAAAAAAATTAGATTAATAATTTTGTTTGACTATCTACTGTTCGCAGAAAGGACTCCAAAATGTAGTATCGCAGAACTGGAATCAACAACCTATATCCTTCCTTACCTACCGGATTGTCTTACTACAAATGCTTGTCTGTGGGTGTAGAAATCTTTTAATCTATGAACTGGGCAGTATTTTTTAACCAAATAATATACCGAAAACCAAATGAAATACTGAAATAAAACTACTTGTTGTTTTAGCACCGTGTCCTAAGAACGTCAATGTTTTGTTTTGTTTATTTTCAATGTACCTTGAAAAGTTCTATTCACAGATTTTCAAAATAATTTTCACTGAAAGAAGGCATGGTTTAATAATAATGAATACAGTCTTTAATTTCGTTAATACATGTTACTACCATAAATTTTTTGAATATTCAACACCAACCATTCAGCCAAAAAGAGAGACACTAAATTGATAAATGGTTTTCGCAGACCCCCCGAAGTTTTTGGATTACTTATCCAACAATATCCCACAGGATGGGGCAGATGAGAAAAAATTATTCATCTTCACTACGTGTACGATAGTTTCATCAATTTAATGTTTTTAGGGATCCGTGCCTAAAAAGGAAATAAAAGTAATTCAAACAAATCTCTACCTAAGTAGGTACGTACACCTACCTACTATTTTTTGAGGTCGGTGTCGGGCCCTAAACTGTCATCAACTAAGTCCTATACAGACACCGATCTCAAAAATAGTTGGTTTACGTACCTACTTAGGTACATGCCCAGTTTTGTTTTTCTTCGTGTTATTTCTCTCTTTTCAGTTAGAAGTAAAAATTGTATTCACAAAACTTCACTGGGTAAGTTCGTTCAATTTTCAAACACATTTCACTACTAATGTAACGCATAATTTTCGCGTTATAAAGTATACCAGTTTTTTTTGTATAATTGAGTGATAAACCTACCGAATTTCGTTCAAATCCGCCCAGTAGTTTGTATAGCATCGTTGAAACGCTCATAGATTAAAATTAAAAACGGAACCGATTTTGATAAAACTTACAGTGACTCCTAAGTTGAGAGATACTTTACTAAATTAAAACAGAGATTTTTGCAATACGACTTCTAATTTCTGCGTAACGCGTGGACAAACATACAAATGCACAAACGTAAATACACTTATGAAATTTGGCACACATGCTTAGAAGCTGGTACGAGTGTAGACTAACATATACAAAAATTGTGCAGTTCTGACAATATTACATACATATAGGTCAAATTGATAACGTCCTTTTTTTGAAGTTGGTTTAAAACGGAACCCATACAGGATCACTTTGTTGTCCATCTGTCAAGACCTGTTTCTCGGGAACGTGTGAAGGTATTGAGTTGAAATTAAAACCATATACGCAGATCCATATCTCTTGCTGCAGAGAGAAAAATCAAACTCCTCAGTTTTCATCTCAGACTCGCACTTGTCCGGGTTTTTCTTAAGATTTCATTCTACTACTTTCTTTGCGTGATTAATATAATATAGAAATGCCAAATCACAGTTTTATAGAACTAAGTGATTTTGAGCTAAGCCGCGGACAGACGGACGGACAGACATTGCGAAACTATAAGGTGTCGTATTTGACTACGGAACTTTAAAATGCAATCGGATTATCCCATACCAACGAAGGTATCGGGATAATTCAAATGTACAAAACCACTACCGGTTGGCAAAAGTTTAGTGATGCACATCTTAGAAAAAAATAGTAAATAAACCTTACTATCATTTTTTTTTTTTTTTTTTTTCTACTGCATAAAGCTGATTTTGACCCTTTATCCTAAATAAATAGCTTATAGTTAGTTTGGTTATCCAAGTATGCCTCATACGAGGTGGCGTGATATATCTCAACCCAAACGGTTAAAGGTACACAAACATCATCTTTCATCTATATGATATTTTCTTTTATCATAAGAATTCTGATAAGCTGTGGCAACACGTAAGACAAACAAAATAATACAAATTACTTAGAAAGTCAACTGATAACATGTTCAAGTGGGCAAGCAGCTAAGTCGGACGCGGTGGGTGTTATATCGTTTTCAAAGAAAACACTTCGGTGATGACGGTATGAATCCAAATTCAATAAGAAATCAAAATAGTTTTATTGATAATTACAATGTTACAATAAACATCTCTTTCTGCTCGAGGGCAAGAAGCACGATTAAGCAACATGAAGTTAATATATGATATTTCAAATTTCTAACGAATCGAGTTTTTTTTTTATAACGAACCCATTCGTTTGCGTTTTTGAACGAACCTCTGAATTGATACAAATATCTAATCTGTTATATCTGTTGTTTTATCTGTTATACATTCTTATGTTATAAAGGATGCAACATAATTATCTTCCTCCACATTCAGAATTCGAGGCCGTATTATTTGATCTACGATACCACAGACAGATACACAAATATACAGATACACAGATACACACGTCCAAATTATAGCACCCCATCTTTGGGTCGGGGGTTAACAAGAAAAAGTACTGCAACTCCACGTGCGCAGTGATATCTCATTATTTTCACTACGTAATACCTCTGCTAAATGAGTAGGTACTTATAAAATACACAAATATTTTTTATATTCACGTGCCCAATCTAAAACATATCCAAATGACACAAAAAATACTTACCTTAATCTTAACTGTTTAACTTTAACTGTTAATTCTTAATAATCAGAATTAGAAGATTTATTTTGAAGCACATTTTCTTCCATGCAGATTTTCCTTGAAATAAATAGGACAAAACTAAACCAATTCTTTTCTTAGCACATATTGAGACGAAACGCACAAGCCGTGTTAATACGTGACAAGAGTGTTTACTAACCAAAAACTTTGATAAATTATAGAGATTATTATTTATTCTTATTTTAATAAGATAAAATGTTCAGAACAGGATGAAAGAAGGCTGGAGTTACCCAATACTTCTCAGTAGGCGGAGGTACCCTCCGAAAATCTGTTGCTTTTTCACTGAAAACATGTGTCGCGCAGTTTCCAGTGTTGACTAATCTCATTAGCTTTAGTATCACGATCTCTGATATTTCTAAAATATTTTGTACGGAGATATGTGTGCCGCGGTCGACATTTGGCATCAGGCCAGTGCTTTTGCTCTTTTCTTCATCATGACAACTTCTGTAAGAAAAAACGCGACGCAGTCTTTGCGTTTAAATAACAGTGTGACAATAATTAATTTCACCATCTCTTTACTAGCATAATGCTTTCTTTCATAAAATACAAGAATAATTACAAAGTCTGAAATATCTCTTGAAGATCTAGTCTTCTTTCGGCTGCCATTAAAACGGCTTACGCATGTCTGTTTTCTGCTTTAACGTTTTATCGTAAAATAACTACTGTATTAAATTAAATCCTTACCGAATTCAATAAAATTTTCTTCGGGTATACTTCGATGTAACGGAAATACGAGAAGAAAAATTGCGAAACGCGTAAATACAAGAGAGTTCAGGTAAGGTCCGAGCCCATGCGAAAACGAAGCGGAAAACCGCTCAAAGTTGAATGAAAACCGTAGACGCGTGGTGACCGGCGTGTGCACCGAACGAAGTGGCCAGGCTAGGGGCGCCTGGAGGCGAGTTCGCGAGCGCAACGCTGCAGCGGTGCACCGAGAAAGCGCGGGGTGACGCGGGCCGCCCGCCTGTCTCCGAGCGACTGCCGCCCGGGCCGGCGGCGCGCCCCGCCCGCGGCACGCGCCGCGCTACGCACCGCGTGCACCGGCAGCACGCACAAGCTCCACCGCGCCGCGCGCGCCGTGCCGCCTCACGCACCGCGCGAATATCGATGTGTTCGCTTCTGTCGCGAGATGTGGTGCGGGGGAGCAGCACGCACCGCGCGGCGCGGGGGGCCGCTCCTGCGCGCTGCGTCACGCATCTGTCTCGCCGGCGGCCGCGGTCCGCGCGCTCCGCAGCCCGCCATCTGCAGAGTCGGCTCGTGATCCGGACCCGCGCTGTCTCCCGAGTCCCGCCCCGACACACCACACGACGCCGCGGTGTTAATGCCCTTCGAGACCGCTTTTCGCATTACCTCCGAACAAGTACGCCGACGTGAAATTCCCGTTTCATGGCAATTTAAGGAACATTCATCTCTACTTATTAAATTCTTCGCGATAATGAGAATAGCTCGACTACTTACGGTTATAAAAGCGCTAATTAAATCTTGAGAGGCTTTATGTAACGTCAATTTGAACGCCGATTGACGATCCGAGATCTCTCTGTCACTCTACGGGTGAAAATGATTGGCATTTTTCCTATTGATTTGTCGAACACGAAATTAAAATGTTCTCCATCAGAGCGATTTGAATGTCGGCGATTCTTGGCGAGTGGATGGCATCAATCACTGTACAATCAATTCGCAGAATCGAATACATTTGGATGGGAAGTTATTCGTCCGTTATTATTATTGAAGGACGGGAACTGCGAGATTGGGGTTATGCTACTATTTTTCCCTATTTTTATATGGAGTTAAGCAGGCATTCGCATTTATTACCTATCTGCAGAACATATCCGTAACAGGAAATGGACTTAATAAGTATGCATGGAATGAGAATTGTTACTCATGCAGATTACGAAAAAACTACAAAATATTCAAACCTACTATTGTAAATAAGTTTGTAGTAATTAACGTATATTTGGATGTATATACTTAAACATGCAAAAAATATGGTTTTAATGAAACTTTTCAGTGCATATCTTGTGCATATAGAGGCAATCTTTTATCTCCAAAAATAATTATAGTTTTAAAAACTGAATAAAACCGGCCAAGTGCGAGTCGGTCTCGTGTACAAAGGGTTCCGTGCCATTATCTATAAAAACGGCAAAAAAACACGTCTGTTGTATGGGACTGGAGCCCCCCTTAAATATTAATTTTATTTTAATTTAATTATTTATTTTTAAACTGAATAATATAACTCAATATTCGGTGAATATTTCCGTTTATTCCCAGTAGTACGGTTGCCAGTCCGGTTGACCGTACTACTGAGACTTTTAATTCCCAGTAGTACGGTTAATGGCGGCTGACCGTACTACTGAGACTTTACAAGTCTCAGTAGTACGGTTATTAACAGTTTAACTACCAACAAAAATTTTTTATCGTAAAGAACTAGATAACCGAATACATATTTCCATTAAACATATTATTTAGCGCTTCGCCGGCCGCTGCCGCGGCACGCTCGCTACGCTCGCTCGGCTCGCGCGATGTGTTTTTAATGTTCTAACATAACCTAACCTACTAAATAATATAGTGGCCCAAAAAGTAGGTTAGGTTATGTTAGAACATTAAAAACACATCTAAAAAAAGTCTCAGTAGTACGGTCAGCCGCCATTAACCGTACTGCTGGGAATTAAAAGTCTCAGTAGTACGGTCAACCGGACTGGCAACCGTACTACTGGGAATAAACGAATATTTCAAGCATCTATCTGTTGCCGTTATCAATATTGAGCAAAAACGAGCAAAAACATCACGTTTGTTGTATGGGAGCCCCTTAAACATTTATTTTATTCTGTTTTTTAGTATTTGTTGTTGTAAAGGCAACAGAAATACATCATCTGTGAAGATTTCAACTGTCTAACTACACGGTTCATGAGATACAGCCTGGTGACAGACGGACGGACGGACGGACAGACAGCGGAGTCTCAGTAATAGGGTCCCGTTTTTACCCTTTGGGTACGGAACCCTAAAACCGACTTTAAACGCGCAATTTTGTTTTAAAAATAGTAGTACTGAACCGATTTTGATTAAGCCGATTTGGATTACATCCGTCAGTTTTGCATTTCGAAAATAAATTGATATTATAGACAGTTTTTTTTTTCTATAATATCATAAAACTACCTATCGATTGTAGGTGATGCAGACCAACATGAAAGAACTCTGATATAAAATTGAACTATAAATTTTGATGAAAAAAGACAGCCACTTTTCAGGATAGTAGATCCGACGTGTTATTGAAATAAATCTGCCGCTTTGCTCGCTGATATAAAAAAATGAATGTGGATAAAGCATCGTACACGGTGCTACATACTTAGTCCCTAATCGAGTTACAAACGTAAGTAGCTAAATATACCTATAAATGAAACTGTTTTTTGTATGCGTAGGAAAATATTTTAAATGGATTAGAAAATGAGTCCTGTTTGTATAAACTATCACAATGTTAGTGCATGCCATGTGTGCTAAAGGTAAGGTCATTCAAGTACACTTAATTCCGGTTAGAAGTCATCATACATCTTTAAGAACGGAAAAAATTCTTAGAAATCTCTTTAAAATGGCTTCCTTCACCATTTAAAGTTAAAAAAAATTTAAAGTTATTAGCACTTTCTTACTATTAGGTAGATATGTGGATCTAAGAGGCAAAAAATGCGTGCCTTGGGTTTGAACCCATGAATCCGGGATTGAAAGTCGGACGATCTCTCAATTAGGCTACCGTAACATATGAATTGATATAACTTTTTCTAGTGATAAATGTGTCTAACATAACAGTACAAATTAGTATTTGGTTCTTAATATATTTTGATTACAAATTCAGTTGATATTTCAGCACAGTTGCATAAACGATGTTCGAAGGCAAACTGAAGAATCCAGGCGACGTTGCGATCTACGATGGTCATTATTATATTATATATATATACACACACACGTATATATATATATATATATATATGACTGGCCTTGTGGCTCAGTTGGTAGTGTGTTTACGTCTACCTGCTGAACTGAAAGGTCGTGGGTTCAATCCCCACCCAGGGCAAACATTTGTGTGATGAGCATGGATGTTTGTTCTGTGTCTGGGTGTTTCTATGTATCTTAAGTATATATTTACAAAAAAAAAAGTATATATGTATTCTATCAGCCATCTAGTTCCATAGTACAAGCTTTGCTTAGTTTGGGCTAGATGGTGTTGTGTGAAATGTCCACAAATATTTATATTTATTTATATATATTTATAGTAATGACCATCGTAGATCGCAACGTCGCTTAACATCAGGCGAGTTGGCAGTCAAGCACAAACCTATTACTACATAAAAAACAGTATAGCTACTAAGTACGAATTTTAAATACTTACAAAGCTTACAAAACTCCGTCTCAAGCGCTGAAATCGCTGAAGCAATAGAAGGGTTCTTCACAATGATTGTAATTCCGTAACCGAGTTCCAGCAAGTGTTCAATTATTTATAAAACTCCTGTAGAAACACAAGTGTATATTTTCGGCATCGCAATAAAGATCCGGGATTGCGGGGGCCGAAAAAGGCAATGATGGGGGGGAAGGACGGAATTTATTCAACCGGACACTAATCCGTGGAATGTATTCCGTGCGGTGCGGTCGCGGCGGACGCTCATTACATGCGGGCCACGGAACAAGCGACTACGACGGTTTAGTTTTTCTATACTTTAAAAGTGTAGTTTTGACAAGAAAAAATATTTTGAAAGTACTTGATTTTAAGAACGTTCAATGTAATTAGATGTATCATGGCCTACGGATAATAATACTATTCTGATTAATTCATTCATAACATGTTATTCGTAGATCATGACCGATGAACACACATCTTTTTTACGCAAGATAGATCTATGATTGACCACAAACTCGCCTGATGTTAAGCGACTGTGTGGCCGAGGATGAAGCTTGTCGTTCACCAATAAGAACCAGAGTGGTTTTGAACTAGATAAACCCTAGGTTTCTTGGACCGGGGTTTCTTACCACCCCCGGAGCGGAGGCAAAACGGTACTTAAATATGAAAACCCAAAATTCTATCATACTCCTAAGTCAGACCTTTAGTAGAAATTTCCCACTTGACTGCGTGACACAAAGGTCCAGGCTATGTATGTTTCGTGACACTCTAGAAACCAAACGCGTGAGCCGATTTTGATGAATATCGTTAGATTTTTCTAAAATAAATAAGTGACCAAGATCGTGTCAAGACATACGTATAGTACGGCTCTGTAGCTAATGCAGTAATTTAAAAGAAAACTGCTTGCCGATTATTTTTGTTCAGAGTACTTTGCAAAAAGGTCAATGACCTCAGTACTATAGTAATTTATTAACCTATTGCTGTTTGGCTGGCTATATCTTGCACACATCTAATCTCAGAAGAAAATTATATATGGAACCTTATTTTATGAGACCTATTTAATGATTTAACGATACCCCACACGATGGGGTGGGGTTGGGAAAAAAATCATCCCTTCTTTATATGTATGGAGTGCCACATCTAGTTTCCATTTTTATGAAGATTTAACTACGGCATTTTGTAGCGATTTACAGAACACAAATGACTGCAACACACGGACAGACAGACAGACGGACATGGCGAAATTTTAGGGGGTTCCTCGTAGTTACTACAAAACCCCAAAATACTTAATAGCTGCTTTTTGAACCAAAATTAATATTTTTAAAAATCTCCCAACATATCAAGTGGGGTACCAAAACGAAGGGTTTCAAAAGATTAATGTCTATTAATAAATATACACAACTCATAAGTTTTAACGTCATTTGGATCATGGTGACCATTCGCAGTTTGTTTTTTTAATGATACTAAGTACATGTTACTTCTCCGAGTATATTTTTGGAGTTTGTCGAATAGATTAATTAATTTATTTCATTATCAGTCATCATTGTCATATAATTAGGTATGTCATCATTACCTTTTTTGAAAAACACTATTTTAAATCAAAAGAAGTACCCACAGAATTCGCCCTATGAAGTAGCATTCTCAGCGTTTGATGGTCTATTTTACGTGATGTTGGCGGAGTCATGAAGTGAAACACCTTCGTAAAAGCCATTAACCAAAAGTTGAATCAAAAGAAAAAATCTACCTTAAAAAATATGTATAACTTAGTAAGGGACTAAAATTAACATTATTTACAAAAAAAAATTGACTATCCGCGAGTTGAGTGGCCCACAGCGGGGGTACTCGTGGAAGGTGGTCGTTTAAAGGCCTCACTTCAAAACAGACCGTACCTATTCAGTACCCAAAGTGCAAACACGTTGGAGAATGACTCAATCAGACTGCCGAGGTGAGTAACAGAATTACCTGCCACCGCCATGGTATTGTTTCTGAATTAGCTTTACCAAAGACAGAATGGAAATAGTTATTTATTGTGCAAGGTTAGAAAGTTGTATTTTACCGTCGAGTGTCTGACAGTTGAATTCAGAGCAAGCGAAGAATTCTAGATTTGAAGTGTTTCTAGTGTAGAAATCAAGAAGATGATACAAAATGATTTTACAACCGAGTGTAATACAAAGTTTATCACATAATGAGTTTTTTTTTTGGCTTACCTAAATTCTCTAGCAGCCCTTTCGGCCCTACTTTATAATCACGTGAGCTCACTCATGTGTATATTCTCATTAATTTATGCATGATTTAAAACAAAATGTACGAGAAATTACATTGTACAAAGTTTTTATTTATTTTTTCTAATTGGCTTGACACAACTCGCATAATCCTCTAAGGTAGGTACATTCAAAACTCGTGTAAATGTTTATAAAAACTAAAAAACTGCTCAGAGAAAACAAATTGTACATGTTTATTTACGTTATATCATATAACGTAAATAACCAATATGATTTTGCGTACATATAACTTATATGTATGCAAAATCATATTTTTTTTAAAGTAATTTTTATATAATATTTAGTGTTTTTTCAAGCTAAAATAGCAAGCTCCTTTAATCGAACTACTTGTTTTCATTTTATGAAGGTAAAGTAAAAGAGGTTGGAAATTTTTGTACTGAAAATTTGTAACTCCGTCATCTTCAAATTTGAAATTCTCCGCCCTAGCGGCTAAAATGAACTTTCGCACACTAGTATTATATAGTTCTGGAAACCGAACTTTACGAGCTAGCAAGATGAAAAATATATTTGTTTATAAGTTTGACAGAAAATGTCAGTGCATTATGTTATTTTGTCATAATAGGTTTGCGCTTGACCGCTAGCTTGATCGATGTTGTGATCGGTGCGATCTAGGATGGAGCGCGCTTGCTAAAGAAGCCGATGCACTAACAATTCAAAGAGATTTTATCTACTACTTATACGAGATAATATTATCTATTTGGAAAGACTCATTTGGTTTGTATTCCATATTCTGGCCCACATTAAAAGTAAAAATATTAGTAGTGAAACGATATCACTTTTTAACCGACTTCAAAAAGGGACGATTTTATCAATTCAATGTTATGTTTCTTAAGGTTTTCGCAATTGTTACTCAATCAAATGAAACAAATTTAACGGATTTATTGCGTATATTTTACATAATTTTATGACCTGACGTTTCGAACACTTTGCAGCGTCCGTATTACGTAAAATATACGCTATAAATCCGTTGAATTTGTTTCATTTCAATGACTCAAAGCATTATCGAATTACGATGATTATTTTGTTATATGATTTAAGTAATTAATATATGTATATGCTTGTGTTTTTGACTTTTCAAATAACTTAGTCTTAAAGCAAAACTTGTTCATAAATTATGGGAGCCATAAGGCAATTGCCTATTCAAAAAAAAACGGACAAGAGCGAGTCAGACTCGCCCACCGAAGGTTCCGTACAAACTAGTAGATAAAAGGGGGAATTTATAGATTTTTTTAATATTTTCCTTCATAAATCGAAAAATATTTGAAAATCTCTTTTAGCTTGTGCTAATTAAACTCTTTCATATGATACCCCACATTATACGGTTAAAGCCATTTAAAATTTGGACCCTCCTTCCTTGCATAAAGACCCAAACTTTTGTGATTAAATAAAAAATGTACAGTTTTCGTTTTTTTCCTTTAAGTGTACTCTAACACAATGCTTCTTGCCAAATTTCATAGTTCTTTATAGACCTTTATCTCGGGAACGCGTAAAGGTATCGAGTTGAAATTAAAACCATATACGCAGATCCACAGTCTCTTGCTGCAGAAAGACCAATCAAATTTCTCAGTTTTCGTATAAAAAATTTACAGCCGAATATGTCGTAAAAAACGCAAATTTCGACACTCACAAGGGAATCAAAACCTATGGAGTACTTCCCGTTGACCTAGAACTATGAAATTTGACAAGAAGCATTGTGTTAGAGTACACAATTATAGGAAAAAAATCGAAAACTGGACATTTTTAAAATAATCACAAAAAATTGTGTCTTTAAGCAAGGAATAAGGGCCCAAATTTTAAAGTAAATTAACCTTATCATGTGGGGTATCATATGAAAGAGCTTCATTAGCATACGCTAAAACAGGTTTTTAAATATTTTTGCGATGTATTGTTTTCGGTTTATGAAGGAAAATATAAAACAAAATATAAGATTTCTCCCTTTTATTTAGTTTGTACGGAACCCTCGGTGGGCGAGTCTGACTCGCACTTGTCCAGTTTTATTAATACAAGTTGTAATTATTGTGTATTTTATCTACCCACCAAATATCATTAAAATCGGTTAGCAACCGCAATAAACTTCCCCCCTTTTTATGGGAACCCCCTATCAAAAATCGCCGACGACAATAAATATTAAATAATCCATAGAACCTATACGCCAAGTTTCGTAAAAATTGGTTCAAAATTACGCCCTGTACGCGAGTACGAACATACAAACAAACTGACAGACGAAAGAAAATTTGGATGCAGAGACGCTTCGCTCGCTGGGTAAATAACATACATACAATAGGTACATATAGGTATAGCAATTATAGTTACATTTATAAGACTGTAAAAAAACATTAGTATTTAATGTTGCGGTTATATAGAAAAAGTTTTAGATATATTATTAAATTTAGTTTTTTTTTGATATTGGAAAAGTTTACTTAGTCTTTTAAACTTAAAATAATTATTGTTATGGAAAACCATATCCGTATTTAATTAATTGTACTATCTAGAAATACAATTATTGTTATTGCGTATTCATTTCATAAAACCCTAACAAGTGCCAACTGGCAAGGACTACGGTACCGAGTTAGGTCATGCATGCACTTGTGTCTTATAATTTGTCTTCTCTGTAGTATTTGGCATTTACTTTAAAGAAGCCAAGGGAAACTGGGACAAAAATCTCTGTTCCAATTCCAAAACAACAGAAAAAAGTAAGTGCAAGATTTTAGCAAACAAAAAATAAGACCTATTCTTTAGACACCATTTAACTAATTAAAATAACTAAATTCAAAATAGGAACAAAATTCCGATATTTTTTCCCCTTTTTAGGGTTCCGTACCCAAAGGGTAAAAACGGGACCCTATTACTGAGACTCTGAATAGTTAGATAGTTGAAATTTTCACAGAATATGATGTATTTCTGTTGCCGCCATAACAACAAATACAAAAAAAAAATAGAATAAAATAAATATTTAAGGGGGCTCCCATACAACAAACGTGATTTTTTGCTCGTTTTTGCTCGATATTGATAACGGCAACAGGTAGACGCTTGAAATATTCACTGAATATTGAGTTATATTATTCACTTTAAAATAAATAATTAAATTAAAATAAAATTAATATTTAAGGGGGCTCCCATACCACAAATGTATTTTTTTTGTCGTTTTTATAGATAATGGTACAGAACCCGTCGTGTGCGAGTCCGACTCACACTTGGCCGGTTTTATTTGAATTAAGTGACTTTAAGAATTTTAATTAGTTTAGTGGTGCCTTCAGTATAGACCATAATAAGTATCTAGCAAGTTAATATCTCTATCTGTATTTTAGATACATTTAATTTTATTTCATTTCATTACAATTATTTATGTTGATAAAATTATTAGTATCTTTGATAAAGTATCAACGGAACTCAAAAACGTCCGAGCTCAATGAGATCTAATTAGACCCCTTACACGATTAAAATAATTTCGATTTTATTATTACGATTATTTGTGGGCAATATTTGATATGAAAGTTGGTAGACAAATATCATAACATTAAGGCCGCTAGCACACGGCGGTTTTTAATCGCGGGACGTTTCAGCGCCGTAGATGCCGATTTTTGCGTTTTTATAGATTCGAACGCGCGTAAAACGCGATACAAACGCGCGTGTGAAGCGCGTTTGATGCGCGTACAAAGGGGTGGAGGAGGGGCGCGCGTATACGCGCTGTATCCGCGCTTATACACGCAGTAGACACACGTTTCACGATCACCCCGTGTGCTTAGGTTACAAGATTGCGTTCAAATCTTGTTTGAAGCGCGTCGTCTGCGCGTCGTCCACGCGATTAAAAACCGCCGTGTGCTAGCGGCCTAAGGTGGTACGATTTCTATAAATATCGAAACGAGTACCCATAGTTTTACAATGAAGTAATTGTGGTTAGTTTTAGTATCGGTCTTTATTAGCAGTAAATCACATTTTGTTGAACAAAAAGTTGAGATTAATAGCAAAAATATCAAATAAAAATTCATAATTGTCATTAAAAAATTAAATCAAAAATTTGCTAGTAATAGTAATAGTGCTAGTAATCTCTTGTCTCCTGCAATAAATATTACTTATCGTCAAAACGACTGCTATTAAAGCTAACCACAATTACTTCATTGTAAAAATATATATTTCCTAGATAAGTACCTACTTTTTTCGAGCATAAATGTCAACTTAAAAAACTTTTTAAGTTAAACGGTTTTATTGAAAAGAAAGATAATGATGTAGGTAATGTATTTACTGTATTTTACTAGAAAAGCCCTTTCATTTGATATCCATATTGTGGGGGTTGTGTTAAAATATGAAATCCGCCATTTTTTGGCGGCGGCCATCTTGGATTTACAATAATACAGAATATACTAAATTGTATTGTCATCAAGACTTAAGGTGTATACCAAATTTCAGATCGATCCGTCAACTGCAAGGGGGTAAAATTTCAATTACTAAATTTGATCCAAACAAATAAACAGGCCAAGCTAAAACAAACGGGTTACTCACGTATATTTTTGAGCCCAATTCGCCGACTATAGTAAAAATAAAAATATAGTAGATAAAAATAGTTTTTTTTGGGAAATCGTACTACCTTAAGTCTACAAACTACCAATATGTATTATATTCCTAGCTTTCTGTTATGAATTAATTCAGCCGTGTAATACCTATACACACATAATCCTTACTTATTATTTGCCGGCTATAACTCTGCGTACTTATTACGTCTGGGTTCGAATGTAAAGCCACCGGTAATAAAGGGATATAATCCTATTTTGTCGAGATATTATAAAACCCAAAGGTACTGCCCAAATGTAGGTTCCAGCGTAAATGTGTATTCACGAAAGGGTACACTCTAATTTTATACTGAAAGGGTATTTACATTTAGTTCAAGGTGTGGTGGTTAAAATCATATAAATGTCTCTTTATCAATGCTTTGTAACTTATCTTAAGCTTTTTATTGTTTTCACTAGCGAATTTTTATATTTGAAATAAGTACTTGTTTATGAGATAACTTATACAATTATCACGTAATTTTCATAAAATTTCTTACAAACTTCAACTCTGCATGCAATAGTTACAAATATCCAATGAACAAAATGCTATCATCACTCGGCATTTTGTTCATTAGATGTTATTGACTATTTTCTCTCTGTAGATAAAGCTATGCTAGATGCTAGTTGTTTTGCCAGTATAATATTAATATATCACGGGTAAAATAAAGCAAATCAAAATAGTATTGCGATAAACTTGTTACAAATCAAAAACAAAACGATACAAGGAAAATCATCTACTCGACTGCTTAGTTAGCTTTCTTCATTTTCTTTTTTTTCTTCAACATTTTACAACATGGATCTTGTTCTGGGATCGGAGGGCCTTCGTACTGAAGAGTCAGATTCACTACACGCTCAGCTTCTCTCACTCCACTAAGTCTTGCGCCGGAAACAGTTGCAAAGTGGCCCGGAACCGTGGCCTCACCGGCGAACAAAAGGATTGGGGGAATCGACTCACTCGGCCCTGGCAAAGGACACGCTAAGGCTCTTTGCGCATTCCCGTCCGTACAGCAACACTCGAACGAATAAGCTCCAGAAAAATAAGGATCCGAGGTCCAATGAGACCTTAGTATTGATATTGGATAAGGTATATGCGGGTTACCAGTTGAATTTCGCAATATTTCGGTGAGCCCTTCAGACACGTCTTTGTCGCAAAGCCCCTCCATCATCATTGCTTCCATACCGACAACCCACGCGCACATCACGTGCTTGCTGTTCGGTACTTTCTCTATCGCGGTGATACCACGTGTCCAATCACACCTGCTACATAGTTCACCGCCTTCAAACGTAAAGTTCAGATTCTCATTATGCCAAAACCAAAACGGCCGACAGTATTCCATGTATATTTTGTTACAATATCCGAAACCTAAACAACGCATTGCATCAATTTTCGACGATGGCAGTGCGGGACAGAACATTCTGCTGGCGTTTATGCTCAAAACACCAAGAGATACGGTTATGATAACGTAATCAGCGGGAAACTCATCTCCATCGCAAGTAGAAACTACTGCTCTGTGGCCAGTTTTTTGTGATGTTCCCCAGTAAACGCAGTTCACAGGTTTGCAATATCTGATTGCTCCCTCTGGAATTTGTCGAAGTATGGGAGCTAAGATGCCGATTAATCCCAATGGTATTCGAACTTCGCCACCAGGCATGTTCATGAAACAGCCAAAGTGGTCAGCGCAGAGCATCGCTGTGTCATCCCCACATCGCGCACTGAGCATGTGCGATAATCCGAACATTATTCTTGCCGCGTCATGCTGCTGATCTTCGGGATACTCGTGCAGTTCTTGTTGTATTCTCAGACTCATGAAATTAATGAGGGACCCTTGTTGTTTACTTCCACCGAGGCAATATATTTGAGCCGCTTCCTCTTCGATCTGGCGAAACTTATGATATGCCGTCACGGTAGGTGGGAATGCCACTTTTCCGGTTACAAGTCTATTGAACAAGCCCCTGGTGTGCTCGGACCCGGGAACACCAGGGCGAGGGGGGTCTTCGGTGGCTGACATTAGATACACTGGATGCGTGCTACTCTGGTCTGCTTTCCAATGAGAACCGAGTTCTGCAACTATGTCACCGAGCCAGCATGAATGGATACGTCCTCCTGGCCTAGAAATATATAAAAGTAATTAATTTCATCTCACACACGCGCACATGAAATCATAAAAACTAATACTCAAAATTACTGTTTTATTCATTACATCACATTCAGCAACAGAGTTACTGTATCAACACAACGTTTTGATGCAGTTACTCTGCATCAACAATTTTGTACAAGATAACTGGAGAATATAGCATGTAAGTCAGTTATTATATGCCGAAATAAAATAAATAATAATCGGCCAAGTGCGAGTCGGACTCGCGCACGAAGGGTTCCGTACTATCATCTATAATACTACAAAGTTTTGTTCTGTTTATAAAATAACGAGAAATCAACGAAATTCCAAGTAGTAAATTGCAAACTTATAGGTAGGTTTTCGATACACATCCGGGCAGCATGACGACGCTCGCGCGAATACGCGCGGTTATGGCTCGCTCCGTGATGTTACCTCCCCCGCTACCCGCGCATTCGCGCCACCACCACACCGCGGCGCGGCGCTCGCACCGCGTTTAGATGCACGGATTATTTTCATTTTGTGAGTTTTTATGTATTAGATTAGGTATTTATTTTTATAGTTAATATATTTCTAAATATTTACTTACAAATATTCAAGTTTCTACCTTTTAATTAAGATCGAGTAAAAATTGCTTAAAAATTACGTTTGTTGTATGGGAGCCCCCCTTTAATATTTACTTTATAGTTATTTAATTATTTATTTTGAAAGGTAATATACAAGTAAGTATTCTGTGAAAATTTGAAGCGTCTACCTGTTACCGTTTTTAATATTGAGCAAAAAAATACGAAAAAAACACGTTTATTGTATAGGGACCCCCCTTAATATTTTATTTTTTTAAATTTTTAGTATTTGTTGTTATAGCGGCAACGGAAATACATCATTTGTGAAAATTTCAGCTCTCTAGCTATCACGGTTTATGAGATACAGCCTGGAGACAGACAGACAGACAGACAGACAGACAGACAGACAGACAGACAGCGAAGTCTTAGTAATAGGGTCCCGTTTTTACCCTTTGGGTACGGAACCCTAAAAACTGTGGCGTGTACTTGTGGCGCGCGATAATAATAAACATTATCAAAGAAACTACCGCAACACACTAGGGATAACGGCCGCGATTCTTGAAACTATAAGTCACCATGTGCACCCATGCATGCGTATCATACCTAAAATGATCATCATCATCTCCACAACAAGAAATCCACTGCTGGGCCCTTCACCCAAGATTTTCCAAATACCGGTCTGAAGCGGCCTGCATCCCGCGTTTTTCAGTCATTTTATAAGATCATCTGTCCATTTTTTGGCTAGACATCCTACGACGCGTGGTCTCCACTGGAAAACTTTTTCGTCCCGACGGAGATCACTTCTGTGATCAATCAATAATTTTATACCAACATATGTACTTAAGCTGTTACCTCTCGTAAGCTTCAAGCACGACGATGTTATTGATGCCTCTCTGCGATAGCCTAGCCGCAGCTGAGAGGCCGGCCATTCCAGCTCCTATAATCACCACACGAGGCTCCTTGTAACATTTGTCTGGATCGCAAGGGTCCATCGCACACACCCCCTTATCCTGCATATCCACCTCACACTCCGTAACCACGGGTGCTTCCTCTAAGAATTTCGACCCCCTATAAGAATACAGATACAATTTATGTACGCCCATCAATTACGGAATAAACTACGCCACTTTGGCACGACGTACCATCTTGTTTGTGTCCTCGGCCAAGCTTTGACGATGTTTCGTAATAATATTCTGTTAATACTTTTCATGTTTACGTTTGAATTTATTTAGAAAAATATTAATTAATTAAATAATTTTACAATAATAGATTGTAAATACATTGCCGGCAAATTTTAAAGATTTTGATGGATTTTGACAAAGAATAACAACAACTATTTTGAAAGGTAAAATTGACAATTACAATATCTTCTGTTTGTCTAAATCTTCTAAGCAAAAAATATAAAAGTTCCTTTTTCCTTAGGTCAAACTTTTATAGAAATTTTATAAAGAATCAAGATAGTGTTTAAAGTACTTTAGAACAAATATTGTGCAACGAGAAAGTTTCAAAACAATCTATTGTACTTACATTACAAATACGATTGGCAAAATTGTGAGTGTAACTTGAACCTGAAAGGCACAAGTTGTACTCGCAAAGTCAACTTTGCTAAGTGCAGCTCTATATGTGCGAGTATATACATATATTGAATGCACTATATAGTAAGTATATCAACGCAATCGGTCATATTCAGATTCAGATATTTTATTGCCAATCCATAGTATTATAAAGTGGGTATAAACAAATAGGATATATACTAGTATCATATTATGGACCCGGGCGCAGCAACATGGAAGAGAAAAAAGACTTGGAACAATATTTATCCTTAATTAGATAAAATCCTTTGAAAATAGATGAAAATATGAGCCACGTGCCTCTCTATAGAGTACCCACTGATGAAGAATGTGTATCTATACACATAGTTAAGTGGTAAGTATTTTGTGATATTGGTATTGAAACGATCTATACAAAAATAACTGAATTCCTGGAGAAAGGACATGGCCAACATTTCATACCACAGTTTACTTAATTCCGTTTTATTGCGCATAAAAACTGCTAAAATATGGAATATGGCAGCAAAAGTCTTGGACAATAAATGAAATAGGCGTGAATCGGTTTTTTTCTAGATAAAGCGTGCTCAACGGCTAAACCTATCAACAAATAAAAAAAAAGTGAAACAACGGGATACGGAAAATAATTTGATGTTAATAAAGAGATTCTAGTTAATAAGTACATTTTTCCTCATAAATTCTGCAGATTCATTACTGCCTGCATGCGACGAATTTTGCTTTATATTTACCCCCAGGCGTTCGTCGCAGTGTTTTTACTACTTTTTAACTAGCTTTGTTTGAGCTGCAGCGAATATCAGGCAAAAGATAGACCTTGAAAAAGAAGCAGACAAAACGTAAATGTTTTACTTGGCAAGTAGAAAGGCATCGCAGCGATTTGGCGCCGCGAACATTTTTGTTTCATTTTGCGGAAATTAAGTGCTAGGCTTCTTACCGACTTCAAAAGAAGGAGATAACAATTCGGCTGTATTTTTTTGCCTGCGAATAATGGAGGGTAATGCTTTTTTTGGATGTACACAAATAAACATAAGTATGTTTATGTGGCCTCATACAAGTGGCGGGAAGACGCTGGATGCAAGCCGCTTCCAATCGGTATTTTTGGAAATCCATGGGGCAGGCCTATGTCCAGCAGTGGACTTCTTATGGCTGAGATGATGATGATGTATATGTGTAATTACTTTGAGCAATTTTTATATACGAGGTGTTGTTACATTTAAAATCATGAGTGGGCTACATTTTTGTTTTAATAATAATGACAAAACTTTCGTACAAAATACCATACCTATCTAGCAAATAGCTGGATGTTTATGGAAATAAATGTAAATTTCACATAGCAGATTTATTTCAAGATTGATTTCAATGATTCTCCTCACTCACCTACTGAAAAGCACTACATTATGATACGTTGGATGATCAACTAAGAAACAGTCCGGCCTATCGACGTACCAAGTAGGTTCTCATCTGTCGCTGTATTAAATTTCATAACGATAATAATATTGTTCGTGAAAAGGTAGCAAACAGAGAGACATAATGTAACTTTCATGTTATTAGCACAGTATACAAACTCTTTAGACTGTGATATCAGTCAGGCTAGATTTGCAACAGCCATCTAGTGTATCTTCTTCTTCTTTTACGTATTGGACCCGCATTAAAGCATTTGCCAGTGTCAAGTATTAGGATTTTTTCAAGTTTCTTGAATAAAACAAGTTGTAAAAGTTCTAGTCACAATCTAAGTCACGTATACAGTCAATTTATAACTCGAGTCCTGCTTCTGTAAAGTGGGGATGACTTTACTAGAAGCTTCTATGGAGTTTTGCCGACAACATAAAATCACACGTTTTACTGCTTTATTTCACTTGCCCACACTCACGCACTTTATCGAACACTTAAACAGATAAACAGATAAACAAACAGATAAACATTTTTATTGATAATTTGTACAATTATACGTCATAATTTCCATTTCCTTGGTAACACTACACATCATGTAGTAACAGTTCAAAAGATAATCAACAAAAAATAAAATATATTTTTTAAGACAAAATTCTAAGAATCGTATAAATAAATAAATTCAAATAATTATTTGAAAATTATAAAATAAAATGTCATCGACTGTCAATTGCAATTTGATAATAATCAGTAATGTCAAATAATAAATGAGTATACTAAGTAAGCGTCTTATGTCAACAATATTAAATTTGATTCGTATAAAACTCGTCAAGCGTATAAAAAGATTTTTGAACGACCCAGTTTTTTAATTTTAATTTAAAAAGGTTATCGCTCCCAATACTGGTGATTTCCTCCGGCAAACAATTATAAATTTTCACCCCCAGCACGTGAGTGAGTTTCCTCGAACGCATGAGTCTCGTATTTACGGTCGCGAGTCTGTTCGCGTTGCGGAGATTATATTGGAAAGAGTAGCATGCTCCCCGTTTTTCGTACAAGTCCAGATTTTGCCTCACATAAAGAGCTGCCTGCAGTATTACAAGCGAGGGCAGCGTTAGTATTCCTAACGATTGAAACAATGGTCTCGCTGACGTTCGGCGCGACACCTGCGCAATTGCCCGTATTGCCCGCTTCTGCATTCTGAAGGCGCGTAGCCTATCCGCCGCATTCCCCCAGAGTTCGGCTCCGTATTGAAGGACAGAATGGACGGTTGCAAAATAACAGGTGCGCACTAGATCAGCAGGAACCACATGAGCCAATCGACTCAAGGCATAACTAGCGCTGCCCAGCTTTGCGCAAAGCTTATTAATGTGCGAAGCCCATGTCAGGCCGGAGTCAAGTTCAAATCCAAGGAAAGTGATAGATTCAACCTCGCTTATTGGTTCTCTGTTTATAACCACTCGCAGTCTGTCTACTTGACGCCCTGATACAGAGAACTGCATGAAATGAGTCTTCTTCAGATTTAAGACAAGACCATTCAATTTAAACCACTGAGCTAATTCATTTGCTGTCTCGTTCAGCCGAATCTGTAGATCGTCTGCCGTTTTTGCAGTAACAATCGCTGCGACGTCGTCAGCGTACATGAATATTTCCCCGGATGCAATGTAGTGGGGCAGATCATTTAACAGCAACGAGAAGAGGATATTGGACACTGACGATCCTTGGGCTACTCCTATGGCTGTAGTCAGCGGGTCCGACCTCGTCTCACCACCATCACCGACCACCACCTGGGATCTGTTTCGCAGTAAGTCTGTCAACAGTGCATGGGCGGGTCCGTTTATGCCGTAATGAACGAGCTTGGCAGCGAGGACGCTGTGGTCCGCAACATCGAAAGCTTTTGATAGGTCGCAGCATAAGATGGCGACTCGCTGTCTCTGCTCACTGGCCTCCATCACGCGCTTGACCACCTCTCGCGTCAGCGCTGTAGTGGATCTGCCCGCCCGGTATGCATACTGCCGTTCAGAGAGTGCCATGGTGGAAGTCAGGTAACTTGTGAGCCGCGAACTCAGTCCGTTTTCGAATATTTTGGCCACGGCTGGTATGATGGAGACTGGTCTATAAGCATCCAAATCCTTACGTTTGCCCTTTCCTTTAAAAAGTGGTGACACTTTGCTTAACTTCATCGCACCCGGGTAAATACCCTCGCTTAAACAACGATTGTATAGCTCAGCTAAACAAGGCGCTAATGCTGTTTGGGCGAAACTGATTAATTCCATAGATATGTCGTATATATCTTTGGTCGGCTTCCATGGTATCCGCGACATCATTTTAAATACTTCGTCAGCTGTGTACCTAGTAAATCTCAGGCTAGTGTCCGCCGGGCGACGTGCAGCGACGAGCGCAGTGACGACCGCCGGCACATCGGCGCACGGGGCCCCAATCGCCGTCGCGGCACTTACGAATCTTCTATTCAAGGAATCAGCCGCGGCTTTTTTTGATGTGTACTTATGGCCTAGTTCGTCTCTGGCGACATCCGTAAAACCAACGAACGACTGTTTGTTAACACCCCTTTCTGTATTTACAACTTTCCATATAGCTTTGTGTTTGCTGGTGCTTTTGGATATTATTCGGGAATAAAAGTCGGCTTTGTGTCCTGTCAGAGCTTTGTCATATAGAGAGTTCAGTTCTGTAGAGATACGGAAGAGTTGGGCATCCTCCGGGAACTTTGTCATCAGTTGTGCGGTCTCATACAATAAAGTCTTAAATCTGAGCACGTCCTCATTGACCCAGGTAGACTTTCTGATATTTTTGCGTTTGACAGGAAAACATACATGATATTTATTTGAAATTATATTGATTACTGACGTGGCTAACCTCTCAGTAGAGTTTTGGTGTTTCCTAAAAATGTCTTCCCAGTCTACACTAATTATAGCTGCGTGAAAGTTCTGACGACTTACCTCAGAACAATCCCTGACCAGGCGGGTGCGTGGCGGCGGCTGACGCAGCTGGCATGGTACTACAACGCGCACCGCCCTGTGATCACTGAGAGGGTCATCTGGGTTGCAGGACGAAGTATCCACGGAGTTTGCCACTACATTTCCGTACTGCATGTTACAGTATACATGGTCCAGACAGGTCGAAGAATCCCCGTACACTCGCGTCGGGAAGTTCACTATGTTGGTGAAATTGTATGCTGACAGGATATCACTCAGATGTTTTTGTTCATTGCAGTTTGTGCGTAGCCAATTAATGTTGGTATCACCGATAATTATACATTGTTTATTACAGTCACTGACTCGTTCAAGAAGTGGCTCAAAGTATGTAAGAAAACTACTGCTAGTAACCAAGTTGGTTCTGTAAATGCATAACACAATAATATTATAGTCTAACAACTCAATCGCGGACACTTCACAATATAACTCCGTTGACAGTTGTACAAAATCTACATATTCCACGGCTTTTATTCCGTCCTTAACGAAAATACACGAACCACCGCGTGCGGTATTTCGTCTACAATAGCTGGACATTAGAGAGTACCCAGTTATATTCACACATTTCAGGTTATCGCTACTGCACCAGTGTTCTGTGATGCCTAGTACTTCGCACTGTAATTCTTGCTGCAATAATACGTCTAATCTTTGAGTCTTCTTCACATTTAAAGATCTTATATTTTGCGAGCAAATTATAATTGTTTGTTCCGCGGCGGAATGCAACTGCACTGCATACCGTTCGTTCCTATCTTCACGTTAATGAATAAAACACCACCATTTTTATAGCATTAATGTTCAAAATAACACAAGTTTAGAAAAATAAAACAAAGCAAATAACACGTTACTAAGACGTTCCCGCCAAAAACCCCATCTAATGTATCGTTTACTATGAAAAATGCTACGTTCAGGGGGGGTTACCACAATCTTAATAGCAATCTTTTTTCATATCTTTGTCTTCCACTCTTAACTGTAGAAAGAGCGAGAAAAATTAAAAAGTAATATTGAAATAAAAAAGCTTGAACACTTGTGGTACGGCGGCTGCAGTAATCAGATAGGAAAGAATACAACATATTTTTTTATTCTTATATCTTTAATAAATTAAATATAAGAACTAAGTAAACTTTATACTTAACTAAGTATTGGTATACGGTAACTAGACAGTCAATTAAGCATACAAATATTTACAGCGTCATACATTGCCAATACCTATAATAATATTTAGATAGATTATTGATGAAGTTTCAGCTCATTGTACATAGGCGCGTTAGAAGCACAAAAATTAATAAAACCTTAGCACTACGGTAAAATTAATTGTTCTACCGTTTTGAGCAATGTGCCTCACAGTTTTGAGCAATATGCCTCATCGTTTTGAGCAATATGCCCCACTATTTTGAGCAATATGCCTCACCGTTTTGAGCAATATGCCTCTTTGGGAATTTAATAATTGTAGTTTAATAACCGACTTCAAATAGCAGCAGTTACAAAGTATTTATTTCAGTGGAACTGGTTAAAATGTTATTTCCATGTGTTTTAAAACCAAAATATTCAATTACATTTTTATAAGATCACACCTCAGATCTCTTTTTAATAAAATAACATTGAAATAGGTTCATAATTAGTGAAAATATTACTGAATTGACGAAACGCCATAACGATTCAATTAAAACCTCTATTTTGAAGTCGGGTATATAGTAAGTATATAAGCAAAAATATTTACATTACATATTTATAGCATCACTGGTAGATTATGAATTTATGTACAGTCAAATTCACACAAAAATAATAATATTCTACTCTCGCTAACTATTATTATTCACTAACTATTTTTATTTTATTATTATGAATCACATTTATTTATATCGATTCTTAATTTTAAATTTTTTACAATACAAATATAAACATATAAAAAATAACATAAATATTGTAAAAAACTTAAAACTAGTGTGCCGCTGGCAGCGGGGCAAGGCTCAAGCTGTCGACGGTAAGGGCTACAAACTGAGGAATCTCCTGACAATGCGCGCCGTGTCTAGGATGACTGCCTTTTGTATCCGACCCTTGATCCAACTATCAAGCGAGAGCTTCTTGAGATGTTGGTCGAGGCTCTTCGCAATTAAACCGTTTACCGATATTTATATTATTATTTTAACTGAGAAATTTCCCTTGCAGGAAAACTATAGGTGATTCAATTTTATAGCTATATGATGTATCAATTAGTGATAGATCATACACTAAAACCATTCTAGATACTTTCTTTCTATGATACTAAATAAAGTGATGAGCAAGTACTTCGTCTGATGATGAACGCCATGCTTGCTCTTAAGAATTTGCTCAACGCGCGCAGCTATCTCTCTCGCGCATCACATCATTTTCAAACATATAAAATCATTGAGTAGGGATATTAGAAAAGTGAGAAATGAATTTCTTTATTTTGACAGGGAAAATATTTAAAAAAAACGATTTTCTTTCATATATTTTAAATTGACTGAGGAGTGGGAAAATATATGTTTTTCCACCACTCCATCGCCAGTATAAGTGATAACTAAATGAAACTTTTTTTTAAAATATTTCTCTCACCTAAATACAATACCTATCTAATAAGCAAATTCGTTTCTCACTTTTCTAATATCCCTAACCAGTGATTTTATATGTTTAAAAAGGTTGTGATGCGCGAGAGAGATAGCTAATCGCGCGTTGATCTCCACATTAATAGCAATAGCATAATTGTTTTCGATTATTACATTTAATAACGATCGCATTAGTTACAATTTACTATTTATTTACACGCCTATATAATACTTAGAATTAAGTCATTTTTAGTTTGCTAACAAATACGGCGTATCTCTAAAAATAAAATAAAGTGAAAGTAAATTGGAAATTAGGTTATATAATCTGCCTTATTGGATGTAATATGACGTGCTATACGCATCGATTAATACCATAATTGTTAAATACAAGAGATTACGAGATTAGAGAAAACATAGTCGTATATGTAGCATATTAGAATTAGGTATAAATAAATAAATATTTGTGGACATTTCACACAACATCATCTAGCCCAAACTAAGCAAAGCTTGTACTATGGAACTAGACGGCTGATAGAATACTTATATACTTTTTTTTGTAAATATATACATATTATGATACATAGAAACACCCAGACACAGAACAAACCTCCATGCTCATCACACAAATGTTTGCCCTGGGTGGGGATTGAACCCACGACCTTTCAGTTCAGCAGGTAGACGTAAACACACTACCAACTGAGCCACAAGGCCATTATAACCCTCGTTCTTGTGTAGTCGTGTATAAAAAGATCATGGTAGGCCCTCTGAAGGCTTCCATCGTAAGATAAACCATCTACATATGGCATATTTACAAATTCTCTATTAGTTTACATACATATTTAAATTTCATTGTGTTTCACTGAATACAGTCTTAATATTTATTTGAAACATTCCGTCCAGAATCTGTCCAGTGCGTGGTAGAAATGTCGACTGACCCCCAATAGGGAATGATTCTCGTCGGTGTAGCTCTGAAAATAATAGAAAATGTCGTGTTAAAATTCAACATAATTTAAAACAGTGCCCGATCAAGATCAGTCTTTTAACTAAGTACATAATACAGATGAATTTTGAAATATTTGATGAATTTTAAAATAAAGACATTGGTAGTGGACATTTTAACACAGCGCCATCTAGCCCCAAATAGTCTAGTAAAAATAAGATTTGTGACAACATAAAAGATACCTAAGTATATTGTTATATACATGAATGTACTGATGTTTTGAAATACATTTGACACAATTTCATAATGATATTATAAAAGCTAATTTTGTTACCTTTACACGCTCAAACGGCTGAACCGATCGTTATGAAAATTAGTATAGAGATAGCTTTGGACCTGGAACAGGACATAAGCTACTTATCATCATCATAATCATCACCGTTTTTCATAACTACGCGAGTGAAACCGTGGAACGCAGCTAGTCTATAAATCGGGAATTATTATTGATCTATGATTTTTAGCTATTTTCCTATCATAATTTCAAAGAATCCTCCCAGTTACAAATACTGCGATCTGCTCCATACAAACGGATTTATTTTTACTAGACTAAAACTTATCAATGCTTGTACTATATGGGAACCAGATAACTGGTAGAATACATAAATACTTTTTTATAAATAAATACCTCTAATATAAAAACAGCTACACTTATCAAAGATCATACAAATGTTTGGCCTAGTTGGGAATCGAACCCACAACCA
This sequence comes from Lycia hirtaria, assembly GCA_947563715.1. NCBI lineage: Eukaryota > Metazoa > Arthropoda > Insecta > Lepidoptera > Geometridae > Lycia > Lycia hirtaria. Next base: position 30,271,760 of record OX387379.1, on the reverse strand, counting down.
ACTTAGGAGGCAGGCATACTACTAACTGAGCTAGGAAGCCACTCTAAGTTAAGTAAAATATTTGCTGACGTGAAGCAAAAATAATTTGATTTGAGATAATAATATTTGTTTGTATTTTTTCCATTTATTTCTATTATTACTAGGTTCATTAGCTAGGTTAGTGTGTGGATCACAAATCTATAACATTTCATACAAATATATCGATAAGTTATCCATTCCAAGTTTTTTTAGACACGGAAATATGTCCTTTAGATAGACATTTTATTTTTTTGATAATCTAAGGCCGGAAATTTCAAATTTCTGAAACTTGTGCAAAATAATATTATATTAAAGCTCTATAGTTCTTAAAAATCCCGTCTCGCTCGCGCTTACCAACATCTTTAAAGATAGAAAATAAGTATATAAACAGACTTACAAAAATTCGTCACATATTAGACTTACGAAGCAATAACATCACAAACATGCAACAAAATATATTTTCTTCCAAACACATTCTCATTCTCAAACATTTTAATTGGATCTAAAAATATTTTTTAACATTGACGAATACCTACTTATATGTAATAAATAAAGAGATACGTAGACGTACGAAAGTCACCGATATAGCACAGAGGATTAGTAAGTTGAAGTTGAAGTGGCAGTGAGCAGGGCACATAGCACGTAGAACTGATGGCCGATGGGACCGAAAGGTTCTCGAGTGGAGACCACGCACCGGCAAGCGCAGCGTAGGAAGATCAGCCACGAGATGGTCAGATACAAGTGGCGGGAAGACGCTGGATGCAAGCCGCTTCCAATCGGTCTTTTTGGAAATCCATGGGGGAGGCCTATGTCCAGCAGTGGACTTCTTATGACTGAGATGATGATGATGATGATACCTATATGTAACAATAATTGAAATAAAATAGCAGTTTATTAAATTATCGGAATTCGAATTGGTATTTTTCCATCATTTCATTCCAAGAATCTGGACCAGATGGTCCAGATTCTTGATGATTAGATAATCATGGTTGCATGGTAGCATAACATGTTAAAATGTCTTTTAACATTACTTATGCAATTTTATTACTAAAATAATCTAGAATATGTGTTAGTATTTATTTCACCACTAACACTCTTGTAAGGACTAATGTTAACATCACAAAAAAGGAAAAAATAGACTGACCCACTTCAGCAATATCTTAATCAAACCGGTAATATTAAGAAGACTGAGATTGTGGAATTTTTATGTGATAAAACGCAATGCGTGCGTCTTAATTCAAATTAATTTATCGTCGTGATATGTGTTAAGAGAGCTCTTAGCACATCATAAACATGTCTCATATAAATAAATAAATGTGTAAAAAACCTTTTTATGAACCCTTTAAAGATTTTCGCCTACACATTTTTACAAACAGACAAAACAATTAAGTGGTTTTTAGGACTCGTAGCTTATGACTAATTTTTATATTGAATTAATTGATTTTTGTAAAAAAAACATCAAAATATTTTTATTTCATAACTTTTTAAATATTGTTTATATGTATAATAATATCAATTATAATTTCAGGCCAAATTACGTTTGACCACAGTACCACACTTCGCCGTAAGAATATTAATATACATAATTAGTAGGCGGTAGCGTTTCAAGGGTCGCAACCAATGTGCGTTAGCCGCATGCAGCCGATATGGAGTTCAATTTTTTTAATCGCACGCATGGAATTCATTTGTGAATAGTCTGACTTACAATAAAAACAACATTTTTTACAGTTTTTTTTATATAATTAAAATTCGAACGGTTTTTTTTTATTCATGTTTATTTTTGGGACTTTTATTACATAAACATGTCAGTCCCATTATATATTCTTAAACTATTGATCACTTGAGATGACTTACACACTTACACAGTCAAACAATTCTTTAGCTGCGTCAATTCGAACGGTTGAAACCACACGTTGCGTTAGCGAGTGATGGTAACGATTGCGTGCAAGCAACTTCTTGAATATCGCTCGAAAGAGACAATATCCGTATGCGACAATCTACAAACTATTCAAAAACTGATCTTATGGACATACCTATAGATGGAACGGCCGCGACTGTCATGTCGAACGCTACCCACGGAATACTATACATATGTGTGTACATATTCATACATTCGCAATGGCTATGTTTGTCAATTATATGCGCTTTAGTCGCATTGGCTGCGATTGAGCATAAATTTGAATTCAGTTGACGATTTAATTTGAAAATGTTCAAATTTTTCGTTCAACGTTTTATGAACACAGAATTCAGTACACAGTAAATTGAGTTCTTTATTTTTTTAATAAAATACGTGAAGCAAAAAGGCAGACGGCTCGCTCGAATGGTAAGCTATAACCGTCGCCTATGGACAACTGCAACATCACTGACATTACTGTTGCTTTGCTAACCCGGAAAGGTGCTTGTAGATACCCTTTTTAAAACCCTCTTTGTTGAAGCTCGGCGGGAAAACCTTCCGAGGAAGGACATTCCACATTTTGCTTGTTCGCGGGAGGAAGGAGCGTGAGAACCTGACTGTATGGGATTTCCAGTTATGCAAATGTGAGGGAGTTTGTAGAGAGTAATTAAACCTCCTAAAATTTCTAAATAATATAGGGCCTTACCAAAAAACATTACTTAACTTTATAGTTAAGAACTTAAGACATTGGTTATCCAATGTCTTAAGTTCTCTGTCTTCTTTCCGCAAGTGTCATTACGTGTCAGCCAGAAGTTGACAAAATATGTTAAGCATTGCTTAAAGTTAAGTAACGTTTTTCGGTAAGGCAGATTACGTATAAAATATTTAATTTAAGAGAAGGGCGACATACATCCTTTTGAAACCAAATCCAACAAAACAACCAATCATCATAATCTGCGAGTGGATGACAATTTGTATGCAATTAGGATGAAATTTTAATCTCGAATATCTAAAACACATAAAATAAGAAACGTTCAGAAGAAGTGACATAAAATGTGTTAAGGAAAAGGTTTTAGATTTTAGAGCGCTTAAAGTACATACCTAAATGTAGAGTACAGTTAGAGATTTTTTTGTTATAAAATTTGAACAGCGCGATAGCTGGTTTTCATTAAAGATAATGTTGCTGACGTCAATAAATAAATAGACTTCGTCACGAAAACCATAGTCATAGAGTCGAGGAAAGTAAGTTGAAGTCCCTGTGATGCCTCAATATTGTGGTGACTGCCAAGCTTCTTAGAAGTTTTGATGACAACCTAAAAATCTTTTGATCTTAGAGAAAAAAAATATCTATGGATCGAACTTACGATCTGTTGAAAAGCGATATCGCTATGCTGTAGTTTCTTCGCAAGCTGCATGCTGTGTTGGTAATGCACGTTGTCGTCTCCAGTACCGTGCACGAGAAGATATTTCTTCCCTCTAAGTTTGTGCGCCAGCGCAGTGAGATCTGAGCGGTGGTAGCCGCCAGGGTTGGCTTGAGGTGTATCCATGTAGCGTTCAGTGTATATTGAATCTGCGGAACAAATAATATTTTATACAATATAGTATAAATACCTACTCTACATTAATTGTTTCGAAAGTCGTGTCAGTCATAGAGTCTTTAAATCACGACCAAAATGTAGAATATGCTTCCTATGCAGCCCCAGATCTACGATTTTTTCGAACCGGGGCAGAAACTTGACGGTGGCGCCCCTCTCTCCAGCGCTTAAAATAACATAATATAATTATCTATGTGGCGCTTTGTGGAGCAAGTTATTTTATTTTTAATCATATTAATTATGATTTTTGCGCCCCCTGAAAATTCCGCATGGGGCGGGTGCCCCGGTTTGCCCCCCCCCCCCCTAGATCCGGCTGTTCCTATGTGGGTATTTTGGACCCGTTCATACTTTCCCGCCTAGTCTGGATAAGGCCTTCATACTTGATTCCATATATTTATTCACCTAGGTAGATATAATATAAACATTTAAATGTGAAATTATATAATTTAAAACGTCGTAATTAAAAATAACAGCATGACTAACTTGTTATATTTCCCGTAATCCATGCAAATTATGAAATTTATTTTGTTTAAAATAAGATCGTCGAGTTGAATAAAATAAAATCCATAAACTTATAATATACATTCTTTAAAAGATAAAACATAAAAAAAATAGTTTGACTCGCATTGCGCTGTATGTACTTACGTACGAGAGCAGACACCCTTCATAGCTATACTTTGTTACATTCAACTGCGGCGAGAGCGCCGCACCTCACTCGGTGGCTTACTCGTAAAGTGAGTGCTATCGGCGTTTTGCTGGCGAGAAAACACACCATAGATGCAATTCTGCGTTGCAAGTATCAACCGTATCGTAGATAAACGATGTCATTATTATTCCAGCGCTATAACGTTGTTTTGTTTACTTTTTTTTTAATGTGACAATAATTTTGCTTCAGATAACTCCGCTGGTTCGTAAGTACATACAGCTCAATGTACGAGTATCCTCCCTTTTTCAAAATTCATTCATAGAATTATTAAAGATATTGTGCTAAAGCTGATTCACTCTAATGTTATCTATGCACTCTAACTTCTTGTCTATCTTCTAAATCGACGTGTTCCATCGTCGGCCACACCAGCCACATCCAGTACCTACTCTTTGATCTGGTGATCTGATCTGGTGATTTTGTCTGCCAAAGGTATTATGGTTATTTCGTAGTAAAAAAAAACTCCTTAAAAAACTTGAAATATACTAAATATATAATAATATAGGGTTTGTTGTCAAGTTTTAACCAAATTACCGATTTATGGTATCTTCTGGGCCCTTATTCCGTATAACCATCGGCCGTATAACGTGAATTTGACGTTGTGCGTCTACAATGAAAATTAGACTTTGACTTCTTAAACTTAAAGGCTAATTTTCATTGTCAATGCACGCACGTTACGTACGTGAACGCGGCCGATGGTCATACGGAATAAGGGCCCAGAGCGTCTCGGGATCCGCCGATCGCTAAGTAGATATCAATATTATTATGAATTATTCATCAGAATATTCGAGAGCCGAGAAATGCTCGTATTATGTGTACCATGAAGATTGCGATTTCGAGGTTTTTCCTGTTTGTCATAATCACTTTAAGAAATCAGGACGCATGAGTTACGTTCATCTGATAAGTTTAATGACCTATATAACAGTTTTTAAATAAAATACAAACGATTAAAAAAATCCGGAATCAAATATTTTTTTAAAACCACAGGGTGATTCATCGATTATGAATTTTTGCCTTTGATCATTAAGTGTGAAATTTAACATGTGCCCATAAAATCATTATAAAACGACGGGTGGTCGCATGAAGTTTGCATTTGCACCTATTATTTTTTGTTAAATGCCTAGTAACCATTTATTAATACAGCTGTACTAACAGATTTATATTTATGTGGAAAATTATTTGAGTTTCTTTATTCGGTTTCAATTTTGTAATAAATAACAAGTAATAACAATAACAGGCGAGTTGGTGGTCAAACGCGGACTTATTCGTATTTAAACAAAATCAAGTGAAATATGCCTAATGCATGGGACCTAAAGTGGTAAACGGTAAATCCTTTAGCAGGCAATAGAGAACTATCGTGGAAAAAACTGGGAACTAACGTTACAACTAAATTGATCATAATAATGAAATAAGAATCAGAAATGAAGAGATAGAACTGATGGCCGATGGGGCCGAAAGGTTCTTGAGTGGAGACCACGTACCGGCAAGCGCAGCGTAGGAAGACCTGCCACGAGATGGACAGATGACCTCATACAAGTGGTGGGAAGACGCTGGATGCAAGCCGCTTACAATCGGTCTTTTTAGAAATCCATGGGGGAGGCCTATGTCCAGCAGTGGACTTCTTATGGCTGAGATGATGATGATGATGAATGAAATAAGAACAGCAGCGCCCTTGTTCTCGAGCAAAATAATTATTTATAGAGTCATCAATTAACAATTATTAAGCTCATCACACGAAGAGCCCTAGTCACCGCAACACAGGGAATCCTACTGCGGTGACTAGCGACTTGAATGACAGCAGAATCATTTATTTCTGTGTTAAAACTTAAACTTATAATTTGGACAACATCTTAAAAGCTTGTCATATGTAATTACATATTTATTTGTATCAAAATAAATATATTATATTATAATGAAATAAGAACAGCATCGCCCACAATGCCAAATTAGTTCTCTATCCGTACAGACTGGACTGCTGATATGATAGCTTAGAGACAACCAAAATTAAAACTAGATTACAAACAAGAACTGCGAATGAAATGTTAGCGAAATGCATTGTAATACATAGAGTACTGACCCAGAGATGCATATTAATTTCGTGCCGGTTGACGATGTTTTGAATTATTAAGATAAACACAACAACACAAAAACGAAGTTCATTCAGTCATTATATCTTCAAAAATGAATGTATGTGCATTATGCGCCAGTGAGACGATGATTTGCGACCTACATAGCTTTAACAAAGTAGTGAGTGAGTTACCGTAGTAAAGCCAGGAGGTGACGGGCGCGACGGCAGCGCCACAAGCGATGGTGTTGAGGTCGTCTTGGATGAGCATCATGGTGGTCGCGAACCCGCCATAACTCCACCCCCACACGCCGATGCGGTCGGCGTCGATGAACGAATACAGGGCTGCTAAGCTCCTGCACAAACAAGTATAAGTTTAGAAAACGCAAAAACTCTACCGACAAAAAAAACGGCTGAACCGATTTTAACCGATCATAAAATCCTACTTAGCGAAGAAAAAAAGAGACCAGCAACAGGCAAAATATATGTAATTATTTTGATTTCTACACTGTTAATGAAACAACAGCTTTAAATAACGATATTAAAGTGACAGATTCTTTTGATATATCCTGATATGTACTATAACTCTATTCTCTCTACGGCATAACGTATATACAATTTATGTACTTAATTACTATTAAAGTCTTCTGTGAGAGTACTTTATGCAACCCGTGTCATTTTATTACTTAAATCGATCCAATGGATTTAGTACTTTATGCTTTCTTTCGCTCTTTCTACAATGGAAAAACGAAACAATGGGCAATAAAAACGACTTTTCATTCCTTTTTTTGTTTTAGAAAGTATGATGCATAAAAAGGTAACGGCAGTGCATTCCGGTACTTGTGAAGATAACTATTTCATCTAAAACCTTTAATAAAATGTTATTGTCTAATTTTTTTTTGAGGTCTTCGGACCTTTAAAATTGTTCAACTCGTCACGAAGAACAATAACTATAGGTTTGAATGTTTCAGATTTATTCCCTTGCCGGTTTCTTAATAGCAACAATGTGTAAAACACAATATGAATGGCAATAATAGACAATTGTCATCTTCGTTCACTCGTTCAGTTATTACCTAATAGTGGCGAGAGTGTCGCTGACTTCGACGGTGCCAAGCGCGCCGTTGACTCCATGCAGCGCGTCCACACCCATGGCGCCCGAGCCTCGAACGTCGATCGACGCCACGATGAAACTGCGGTTCGATGCCAGGTACGAGTTGTAGTATTCTGTAGAAATACACCCTTTAGTTGATTCGTGTCGGCTACACCGAGACCTATCATTTAATGTTTTAAAACTTTTCAACTGCTTTAAAATCAATAATCTTTTAAAGTTACTTTTTCGTAATTTTTTACCTAAAAATTTTTCAAATTCATTGCAAAAAGCTACATTTAAAATATAAAAATCGATCGTACACAATAATTTTAAAAGTGAAAGAGTGACGTTCTGTTCGCTTGCTCTTCATTAATACATACATAATTGTATTTTTAATATCACACCTATTTTCCCTTAAAAAGTAAGCAGAGTAATTTTTATATATAACGAAGTATTCCATCGGAATAATCTAATAAATCTTACCAATGTCAAAGTTGTCTTTCACTCTGCTGGTCCCAGGTCCAGCGTACACTCTCACAATCATTGGATACTTCTCTCCGTTTCGTATACCAGGAGGTAACAGCATCTTGGTATTCGCCATTAGGTCGTCTCCAAGCGAAAGCACATTATACAACGTCATCGGCAAGCTATACTGCTGTAATTTCTGACTTAACCTCAAATTATCATTGAGTAACGTAAACGATTCATCTTTGGTATTGTAGAGGAACGTTTTAGGGGGAATATTGCAAGCGCCGCAAGTGATCACTCCATAGTTGGCTCCGGGGCCGAATTCACCAGAAGCATATCGACAGGATGGTTCTTTACAAGTGACACACCTCACGACTCCGCCAGACGTGGCCCAAATCTGCCGTAGCCAAGGTATCGTACCTGGGGCGACTATATAGTAAACTGTGTCCGTGTCTTGATTCCATCCTAAAATTTTTTGCACGGTCGAGTTTCCGGGACTTAAGTCTTCAGTCGTCAAAGTTAGGAAGTTGAAGCGTGACGCGTGGTTGAATCTTTGTTCTCCATGGAATAGAGGCTCGATGTCAACCATCTTTGTCCCTCTCTTGTCGAAGAACGGATTGGTGATGTCGATCCAGCCGTTTGTTTCCCTCAGCTCCTTAACCATGCTGCACTTGTCCTTCCGCAAGTTGCAGTTGACTAGAATGCTGATGTTTTGTCTTCTATTGAGCCAGAGTACTATGAGGTTTTCTTCAGAAGCCCAGCTGACTCTACCGAGGATATGGTCGAGGCCCACAACATCCACCGGTGCGGGGATACTCCATGGCTCTTCCCTAGGGTTGTCAACCTTGTAGACGCGTAACCTTACCTTGGGATTAGTGCGACCTGCCTGACAGAAAAAAATGTCTTTAAGATAAAGTAGAGCTTAGACTGTTCGTTTTTTACTGTTACAATAAACGATAAAACTACTTTATGGGGTCATTGTACTAATCATTACGAAGAACTTCTACTGTAGGACTGAAACTGCAAAAAAAAAACATTTTGTCGAAAATCAATAGACAGTTTACATTTAGCAGCCGATTTTTCTTCGTGTTTTCACAACTATTTCATGAATTTATTGCCCATTGTTTCGTTTTTCCATTGTAGAAACCCATTTAAAAAAATTATTTTTATAAAAATTACAATGAACCCATAAAGTATATTTGCCTTTGCCCTGTCGTACAGTATTACCCTGGAGAAGTAAACACAAAATGAAGTACTAACCTTTGGGTATTTAAATTCAACGAGTTCGGGGTATTGGTTGTTGATATCGCCGGAGTCTCCGTAGTAAGGGTAGATGGCAGACTCCACTTCAGTGTCGTTGAACGAAGCTACCGCCAAGTACGTGCCTTTAGGAGAGAACCACATCGCTTCTGCGGCGTTAAATACCTCCTCTGAAATAAGAAATAAAATAATTATCAGCTGGAGCATTTGTAGGAGGAAGATTTTTTCGCGTATTTAGAGTTGTGGTAGTAATAAAATGTATAGCAAATTTTTTATTTATTGGTTTATTTGTTTTTTTTTTGCGGTTGAGTGACGAGACAAACAAGACGCTCCCTGATGTGCTTAGCATCAGGGAAGCGTCTTATTTGTCTCATCACTCAATCGCTTTCACGCTTGCCCATAATACTCCAAGGTCACCCAGAAATTTTGATAGAACTTGTTGCCCTTAAATCCAGATATCTGTAATGCACAGTAATGTTTCCCTAGGCACATTTTGCAAAACAATCCCATCGCTGCCATAATTTTCTTTATTCCATGTCCTGCAGTGCAAATAATATTTACTTGGAACTAGGACATTTTTTCGTAGAAGGAAGAATTGTATAAACCTTCTATACAGCGTTTTTGTTCCAAAGTACGAGAATGAATAACATTTTGATAGCAAAATACAGTCGCTCTAATTCACCAACTCTATAAATTAATAAGAAAATGGGTATAACTACGTAAATTGAAACATTAATGAGGAAACAAAAATAAATATAATTTAACATATGATGCAAATATAAACATTTTGTTATTGTGTATAACGTACATAATATGCTGCAAAGTTAAACGAACCGTAAAATGTAGGCAACCAAGCAACCATTCATTTTTATGGACGCAATACCTACATGTACCACGAAAATAATATAAGCGAGAAAATTGTTTCGAATTCAAAGAAGTTATTGTCGTGTTCACAGCTGCATTGTGAGGCTTTGGAAGGTCTCTGTAGCGAATTAAGAGACTTTTCAAGAATGATAATAGACTAGAACCTGAACTGTAGACAATACGTTTCTCAGAAACAAGACCTATCCATATATGGCATGTAAACTGAAAATGTGTATTGTAGTTGTACACATTGATTGTTATGCTCGAACAATTAATTTTAAACGTCAATCGTTTTAGTAGTTACCTAATACGTAGGTATTTCTAATCCATTGTTAATGTTATATTTTAAATATAACATAAATCATTTGCATTAGCTGACTGCTGAAAATTAAAATTCAGACTTGTTCAGGAAAAAGACATAGGTACTCGGAAATTCACAACTATACTTACTCACTTATTTTAAAATCATTATATTCCAACAGCATTACTATAGAACTCCTCAATTTACTATCACTCAATCTGAAGAGGCTTATATACAATCGTAATTTATAAAATATACTCAATAAGGACATCATGCACAAATTAATCAAAAAATATCTGAATACGATGAAATCAGTTTATCACAAATGAAGAGATCCGTAGACAAACGAACGTCACCGACATAGTGCAACGAATTAGAAAGTTGAAGTTACAGTGGGCAGGATGGGTACGGTGGGTAGTCATAATATATGTAATTTGTTGTGACCAGACAAACAAGGAACAAATTAAACCAAAAAATATGTTTTTGACAACCCGACCCGCTGGTTTTCCGCCGGGACCGGAGAGTTGATGGCTGCTAGAGCCGAAAAGTTCTCGAATGGAGATCAAGCACTAGCAAGCAACATAGGACTACCTTCCACGAGGTGTACAGACAATCCTCATACAAGTGGAAGGAAGACGCTGGTTGTAATGACTGGCCATATAATTATGAAAATCAATTGATCACCGTAATTGTACCAAATTGTTTCTAGCTTACCTTCGTAGATCCAATCGGCAGCCCCATAGTACACCTCTCCAGGCACCCCATCCACAGTGAGGACTTGCGCTTCGTTCTGCCTGATGTCAGGTACATAGAACACGTTATTGTCCTTCACATACGCCAGCGCCCCTGGCTTGCCCCATAATACCACTTGGAGAGCACCCGTCGCTATGGGTCGAATCGACCTGGCAAATAAAACGTAAATTAGTAGAGCAGTTGTTTCGAAATCTCATTTTTGAAGGAAATTTTCGGAATATACCCAATCAAAGTATGATAGATGAAGAAAACAGGTGTGATTCTAAATAACTTAGTTATACCCCGATGCAACTGTAGGCGGTTTCATGGATAGTATTTTAATTAAAAAACTCTCAAAAAAACGAATACTCTCACAGCTGCCGACTACACACTCAGTGGCCGATTAAATTGTATCTCGACGGGATCTGCTTAAGAACACGCTGAATACACTCACTGATACTCCATTCCTTGACATTACTTGGATACTACATTCTTCCCTCCCCTCTGCAACTACATGGACCCACCACACCGCGTATATAAGCTTGAAGGAATTACTGTGCTTCTTTGAAGCAGCAATAGAGCAAGAAAAAAATTGTTTAGAGTAGGATTTTTATCCTGAAAAAAAAAATGGTTCCTGTGATACTCTACGTGGGTAAACACAGGGTTCAACTAATTATTTATGAGTCTTCAGACATTAATGTCAATTCAGTGTTGAGCAAGAATGTATAATATATTTCGTTGGTATTTAATACTAAATTTTTTTATTTGTAATATCTATATGACTTTAATACCGAAAATTATTATTTTATTCCAATACTTAAACATAGTGAAGAAAATGTAACTACATTATCCAGAACAATAAAACATCTGCCCTTACTAATTGAACAATATCACTGCAAACATCTTTTGTTCTAGGTCTATAGAAAATAAAATATGCGTATGAGTAAACACAAATATCTTTATCGTTCTGTAGGACTTGGGTACAAACTATGTCCTACACTATTCCTATCATAATAACAGTTCTTCATACTAGTCCTACACTTGAAAAATATAACCGTCCTTCTTACGCAGTCGGGCAAAAAGACCATTGAACAATTTTTCAAAATCAGGTGCATTGTTTGTTAGCGTTATCACACTTTAACTCCGTTTATTACTTTTTACGACTGGACCTATCATGATATAGTTTGATAAGGAGGTAGCATATATCATGGGAATGGACTATTGCCTTCTCTTTCCGAATACTTAAGGACTTTGCGGGTTCGTAATAAACAAGTGATTTCAGTACATTTATTTTGAATAATGCGCATTTATAATCTTTTAGAGCGATTGTACGCATACATTCTCACAAAAAACGTACACTCAACAGCGTATCAAGCGTAACCAATTCGTAATTTAGACTGCAAAAACTGCTTTTCTGCAGTTGGGTATTTAGTTTTTCTTTTAATATAGATTTGCTTGTTACGAGTACATGCAAATAACATATACATATTACTGGCACACAAATAGCTAAAATAAAACGTAAGCAAAACTTTACAAGTAGAATTCCATTATAATAAAATTAGCAATTTAAATTTAATTATATTAAATTAAATTGAATTTATTTATATAATTTAAAATTATTAATGAATCATGATGAAATCACACCAGAATCACACATACCTAACCCGATATCTTCAATTGAAAATAAATAACAACAGTTGGAGTTTCCGGCAGCCTAGTGGTGAGACCGTCTGACTTGCGATCCGCAGGTCCTGGGTTCGAATCCCAGGGCACGCACCTCTGTCTTTTCGAAGTTATGTGCGTATTGTTGATTACCGCCAACTTCAAACGGTGAAGGAGAACATCGTGAGGAAACCTACATGTCTGAGAGTTCTCAATGATCTTGAAGATGTGTGAAGTATGCCAACCCGCACTTGGCCAGCGCGGCAGACTATGGCCTAACCCTTCTCACAATGAGAAGATGGCCCGTTCCCAGCAGTGGGACAATTTGTACAAACAGGGCTGATAAAAAAAAACAACAGTTAGAATGAAAATATATTATAACAACAGTTCTTCTTATTCCAATGACGTCAAAATAGGCAGTATTAAATACTTATTATGGGACGTGCCGAAGATAATCGAAACTTAACAAAAGTGCACATGACTCTTAAAGAGTATCTATTGCGTGAAACATCAGTAAAAAACCGGTCAAGTGCGATTCAGACTCACCAAGGGTTCCGTACAAACTAGTAGATAAAAGAGGGAAACAATTTTTTTTTCCTTCATACATCGAAAAATATACATAAAAACCTGTTTTAGCTTGTGCTAATAAAGCTCTTTCATATGATACCCCACATGAAACGGTTAAAGCACTTAAAAATTTGGAACTTCCTTCCTTGTATAAAGACCCTATTTTTTGTGGTTCAATTAAAAATGTAAAGATAACAAATAAAGATGTATAGACAGACAGAAACGGACATGGAGAAATTATAAAGGTTCCTCGTAGTTAGTACAGAACCCTAAAAACTGAAATAACCAACTACGTTTAATTGGACGAAATATTTTTTCCAGTTATTTTGTTTTAAAAACCAAAGTAGGTACTGAACCGATTTTGATATATTTCTTTTTTATCATTGAGAACTCTCAGTCATGTAGGTTTCCTCACGATGTTTTCCTTCGCCGTTTGAAGTTGGCAGCAATCAACAATACGCACATAACTTCGAAAAGACAGAGGTGCGTGCCGTGGGATTCGAACCCAGGACCTGCGGATCGCAAGTCAGACGGTCTCGCCACTAGGCTGCCGGAAACTTGATAAAATTTATATGGAACCAACTCTGAAGTGTTACCTAACAAACATAAAAAATCATTAAAATCATAATTGTAATAGTCGAATTGAGAACCTCGTCCTTTATGGAAGTCGGTTAAAAATAATGTTCATTATATATTTATGTACGTTAAGACACGCGTTTTAGACATCTAATCAATCGTAATCATATAAGGTAATATTATATAGGTATTTAATCAGCCGACCGTAAAAATCGCGTGCGTACTTTAAAACTTATTTAACAAAGAAACGCAAGGTTTCAAGCAACCGATTTGATTAATATTGTTCACTTTATATAAATAATTATTTAGAAAACCCTGATATCTGATTATAATCGGATATCAGGGTTTTCTAAGATCTAGTTTCGCTGGACAGAAAATCTTTTACGATTTTTATACTCCACAGTGTTGACTCATTCTTGCATGAGAACGTTTTTTTTTACATTATTTCTTTTCATATGCAATAATTTCATACTAAACACTGTATTACAGTACAAAAAGAAATAATTATTTACCTATCATAGTTAGTTTGATCTCTCGATCAATTGCATATCACCCCTGCACGATGCCCCCATCGTTGGAAGAATTTCATAAACTCGGTATTTCGGTATAATCGAGTATAAAATATATAAACGAATTACCCCAATGCTATTAGAATAAAATCTTGATTTTTTTTATAATACTTCCCCTACACGTAAAGTGAAGATGATTTTTCTTGCTAACCCTATCGTGTAAGGTATCGTTAGATAGCATGAAAACATGGGGCGCAACTACTATATACTTAGATATATAAATATTATTATCTTTCTAAATGCATTGATGGTTTAATAAAGAATGACTGACATATTATCACCATCATAACTCAATCACAGGACACTTACTCTACTGGACATACTTCTTGCTAGGAACGCGACTACCTAATTCTCTACTAAAATACTATTTCAAACTTCAAACGATTAATTTTTAAATTAATGTAACGCAAAAAATAAATACATTAATACTAAATCAAATAGTTGCATTCATTCATCAACAGGTGCTAATTTCGTATTATTATTTAAAAACTGATTTAATTTTAAATACCAAAATATTAATGTTCAGTGTTCAGTCTAAATACATAAATGCATAACCTTAAGATTACGTTTCGAGGGTCACGGCCGTCGCAGCCGATGGTACTATGTCAGTCCCTTCGAAAGAAATCCACGGAATGCTTTTCTTAAATTCACAGACGATGAGTAGCTGGCCTATCTATTTTCTATCGCCTCTATTTTGGGGAATGTGCACGGGAAATATACGAGCTGATCCTTTCATTGTGAACTTTAAAAAAGCCCACACTATAAACGTTTACTAAAGACCATAGATCGTTTAAGATGCTACCTGGTAATTGAACAACATAGGGAGGGAGGTTGGGAGGGCGACCAACAGTCCCAAGGTGGTGTCGGGTTTCTCGTCCACAAGTCCCTTGTTAACAACATTCTTGCCATCGACAGTGTATCGAGCAGGGTTGCGTACCTGATACTCAGAGTATCCAAGAGATATTCGTTGAAGGTCATCCAGGTATACGCACCGACCTCGGCACACTCGGATGATGAGGTGGAGGTGATGTATGAGGACATTAGTAGGGCCATACACACTTCTGAGACCTATTTTAATGTTGTTATGGGGGACTTCAATGCAAAGCTGGGCAGGAAATGCGAAAGTGAGCTGAGAGTGGGGCAATTTGGATATGGACAACGGAACCCCAGGGGACAGAGGTTGGCCGACTTTCTGGAGAAAGAGGGACTCTTCATGATGAACTCTTTCTTCCAGAAGCCACCTCATAGGAAATGGACCTGGTTGAGTCCCGATAGTTCTACGAGAAATGAGATAGACTTCATCCTGACCACCAAGAAACAAATATTCAATGATGTCTCTGTGATCAACATGGTTAAAACCGGAAGTGATCACCGAATGGTACGAGGCACTTTGAATATTAATGCTAAACTGGAGAGGTCCCGTATGATGAAGTCTACACTCCGACCCACTCGCGCCCATATCCAAAACCCCGAGAGCTTTCAGCTCGAACTATCAAATCGCTTCGAGTGCCTGGAGAGCTGCGCATCGGTGGATGAGATCAATAACAGGTTTGTGGAAACTGTCCGTACGGTGGGCGCGAAGTTTTATAAACCCCACCGTACAAATAGACCGCAAAAGCTCTCGAGCCATACCCTCGACCTCATGGCTGAACGACGCTCATTGCAACTGCAGTCTTCCGGTGACGCCGAGTCATATAGGCGGCTCAATAGACTCATATCAAAGTCTATGCGACACGACATCCGTACCTTTAGTACTAATCGTATTAAAGAGACGATAGAGCGGAATAAAGGCTCCAAAGTGTTCGCAAGAGACATGTCTATTGGGCAGAGCCAGTTGACGAAGCTGAAGATGGAAGATGGCAGTATAGCGTCGACCAAAGCAGAAGTCTTGAGGGAAATCGAGAGGTTCTATGGACAGTTATACACATCGGTCGCAAAACCTGTTAGCAGTTTGGGCAAAGATCCAAGAGCCAAACTGACTCGACATTATACCGAAGATATCCCGGACATCAGCCTGTACGAGATTAGGATGGCCTTGAAACAGCTCAAGAACAACAAGGCACCGGGCGACGACGGAATTACATCAGAGCTACTGAAAGCGGGTGGAACACCGGTACTGAAAGTCCTTCAGAGGCTCTTCAATTCCGTCGTGCTTGAAGGTACAACGCCAGAAGCATGGAACAGAAGCGTGGTGGCGCTGTTCTTCAAAAAAGGAGACAACACTTTGCTGAAGAACTACAGACCCATCTCGCTTCTGAGCCATGTCTATAAGCTGTTTTCAAGGGTCATTACGAATCGTCTTGAACGCAGGTTTGATGACTTCCAGCCTCCCGAACAAGCCGGTTTCCGAAAAGGCTATAGTACCATAGACCACATCCATACGTTGCGGCAAGTGATACAGAAGACCGAAGAGTATAACTTGCCCCTTTGCTTAGCGTTTGTGGACTATGAGAAAGCCTTTGATTCGATCGAGACCTGGGCGGTGCTTGAGGCTCTCCAGCGATGCCGTATTGACTATCGGTATGTCGAAGTGCTGAAGTGCTTGTACAACAACGCCACCATGTCAGTCCGAGTACAAGACCAGAACTCAGAGGCAATTTCATTGAAAAGAGGCGTGAGGCAGGGAGACGTTGTCTCTCCGAAACTGTTTACCGCCGGTTTGGAAGATGCCTATAAGCTTCTGGAATGGAAAGGGCTCGGCATTAATATTAACGGCGAGTACATCACTCACCTTCGGTTTGCCGACGATATAGTAGTCATGGCAAAGTCGATGGAAGAGCTCAGTACGATGCTCGAAGACCTCAATAGAGTTTCCCAACGGGTGGGCCTCAAAATGAACATGGACAAAACGAAGGTTATGTCGAACGCCCATGTAGTGCCCACCCCAATATCTGTGGGGAACTTCACTCTTGAAGTTGTTGACGAATACGTCTACTTAGGACAGACGGTCCGATTAGGCAGGTCCAACTTTACGAGGGAGGTCAATCGTCGTATCCAACTCGGCTGGGCAGCGTTCGGGAAACTTAAAAGCGTCTTCTCGTCCAATATTCCCCAGTCCCTCAAGTCGAAAGTTTACAACCAGTGTGTGTTACCAGTGATGACATACGGCACTGAAACGTGGTCCCTAACTATGGGCCTTATAAGGAAGCTCAAGGTCACGCAACGAGCTATGGAGAGGGCTATGCTCGGAGTCTCTCTACGAGATCGAATCAGAAATGAAGAGATACGTAGACGTACAAAAGTCACCGATATAGCACAGCGGATTAGCAAGTTGAAGTGGCAGTGGGCAGGGCACATAGCACGCAGAACTGATGGCCGATGGGGCCGAAAGGTTCTCGAGTGGAGACCACGTACCGGCAAGCGCAGCGTAGGAAGACCAGCCACGAGATGGACAGACGACCTCATACAAGTGGCGGGAAGACGCTGGATGCAAGCCGCTTCCAATCGGTCTTTTTGGAAATCCATGGGGGAGGCCTATGTCCAACAGTGGACTTCTTATGGCTGAGATGATGATGATGAATTGAACAACATTTTTATGTTAATTTAATTTTATGAATACTTGCTTGAATTTTTTTTTTATATGTGTTTGTTGACTATATTACCTCCATTAATCCGAAGACAGAAACATAAAACAAGTAACTTTCCTCGATAGAAAAAAAAAATCAGAACTTACCTCTAAAAATAACATTTTATGAATTTTATGTCGTAGTCATGTTTTTTCTGTTACATTAAAATAATGAAGAATGTAGATAATATCTTATTAAACATTAATTAGAAATCAGTTTTTAAGGGAACATAAAATTGAATTTTCAATATTTTTTTTATTTAGTATGGCGCTTACGTTATTTTATTCGAGCAGGTTGTATGTTTCCTCTCTCTATCTATTTACGTTGCTATCGCATCGTTCTATCACTCTCAACCATTTACCCAGTTAAGAGGTAAGAGGTATCGTCTTAACGAGAATAAGTCCAGGATATCACAAACACTTGCATGAATCGTCATTTGAATCAATTCCCCAAAAGAAATGTCGACTGTCGTAAAAAAAATAGAAAATTTTGTCGCTCATGTTTGTTGATTCCCGTTGTCCACTTCCGTGTCCACCACTGGTAAACATCGACACCTGTTTCAAAAATTTGTGTTGATGTCCTCCAGTGGGAGACAACGCCACAACTTTCTACATTGTTCCCGTTGTCCACCAATGGTGGACAGTGACACGTATTTTTATAAACCATTACCATTGCCCTCCACTGGTGGACAATGATACATTTCCAAAAAGTTTTCGTTCAGAGTCAAAAGGTCCAGTGACCCAAAACGTCCTAGGGCAAAAATGACTAGTACCAAAAGGTCCAGTATGATATAGTCAAGAGGGTCAAAATGACAAGTCCCAAAAGGTCTGAAATTCAGTTGTAAATCAAAGCCGCGTCAGTAAAAAGAGTTAAATAAAACAAATACGTCAACCGCTATCATCATTGCAAAAAACATTTTGTAATCTTGTAAAACCATTCACCCGTCTCTATACGTAACAAGCATTAAGTAATTAGCTACGTACCTGTTCTCAATGTCGTAGACGGCGTATTCCGCAGTACTCGAATATCTGTATACCTGAAAGTTGAAATAAAGCTGTTTGAACCAATCACAGTCACCTCCTAGTGTTAACCTTTCGTATTCGTATTGTATAACACATACAAGCTTATAGCTTGGTTAACAAGTAATCGTTTAAAAAAACTAAAACATGCAGACTTTAAAGTACGCAATTCGGTTACTTGGACGACATACTTTTCCAGTTATTTTGTTATAAAAACCAAAATACTATACCGATTTCGATAAAATTTCTATGGGACCACCTTGAAAGTATACTCTTTCAAACAAACGAAAAATTCAAATCGGTCCAGGTGTCTTCGAGTAATCAATACATAAAAAAAGATTCTGACAAATTGAGAACCTCTTTCTTTTTGGAAGTCGGTTAGAAATAAAGTGGTCTGGTTTTCACAGAAAGGGTACACTATAGATTATGGAAGATTTCCGGTACAGCCCTGATGGTTAGTTTGCTTTAAAGGCCTATTACACTACCCGACTTCTCAAACCTTGTCAATCGGGTGCATTCTAGGAACTGGAGATCGGGACTCTGTCTCTTATGACACTACACTGTCCCTAGCGACAGGATACGATAAATCTAGATATAATGTAACTTTAGGACCAGTAAAGTTGCATAAATGCTAAGCAGATTTTTCTACTCGAGAAAATAGATGAACTCTAAAATTTCCTCGCTACGTTAAGATGAAAATTTTTGTATTGCACTCGGCTGTAAAGTTATTTTATCTCGTGTCTTCTTGAATCCATCGCTGCGCTCAGGATTCTACACTAGAACCACAAAACGCTGGGCTCGTGGTTCAAACCTAGAATCCTTCGCTTGCTCTGGATTCAACTGTCAGACCACAGAAGACAGAATATAATAAAATAATGTAATTCTGTCTTCTGTGTGTCAGACACTCGACGGTAAAATACAACTTTCCAGCCTAGTACAATAAATACCTATTTTCCTGCTACGAAACCGTGGTTACGAATACGGAAAAAACTTCTTCGATCGACACCAGTTTCGTACCAAGAATAATTTTATTTCGTACGAAACTACTTATGAAACAATAGTGACGTATGCGGCCGAAGCGGTTATAAGTTTGACGTGTGTATCTGTGTCTATCAGTCTGTGGCTACGCTCAAACAGATGGACCGATTTTTTTTTATTTTTTTTTGTTTGAAAGAGGATTACATCGAGAGTGTTAAAAATATTGGTGAACATTTTACACTTGTTCTTAAGTTCTTAACTACGTTACATTGAAATCGGATCAGGCGATTTGTTTGTTGATGGTTTTGACTTTTCTTAACTTATTCTTGTTATGAACTCCTATGACTGTGAGATTAAACTTGAAATCGTCAAAAAAACAATATTTCATTCATAAGGAACGTCTAATTTATTCGCGCTTTCAAAGTTAGTCCCGCTAAAAGGTAATTTTTTTGGTGATTGTCTTGTTGTAAAGTGCCAGGTGCGTGTCGGGCCAGGCATAGGGTAGGGTTCCGTAGTTGCCGTTCACTATATAGGTATGCGGACTTAGAATCGAGCTATAGCTTGTTTGATATTATAAACATATTGATTCATTTTTGTTTTAAATTAAATTTGTACAAAATTTGCCACAACAAGTACATTTTATGAGTTGGTCGTCTGTAACTCGTTAATTTGTAAAGCCTACTTAGCCGTGATAGTTTTCCTTTTAATTTCATCTTAGATGCTATATATCTCCAAAGTCAACCGTTTAGCCGATAGAAGGGGGACCCTTGATTCAGTCAAAAATTATCACTTTACTAACGAATCTCTAAATTGAAAAATAGTTTTCGCACGCCCCCGATGTTTTTTTACTACCCCCACACGATGGGGTAGATGGAAAAAAATATTCATCTCAACTTTACGTGTAAAATTACCCCAATTTTTTTTCCAAGATTTTATTCTACCCTTTAGTTGGCGTAATAAATATGTTTTTTTTTTTTGCCAGCCCTGTTTGTACAAACTGTTCCACTGCTGGGAACGGGCCATCATCTCATTGTGAGAAGGGTTAGGCCATAGTCTGCCACGCTGGCCAAGTGCGAGTTGGCAGACTTCACACATCTTCAAAATCATTGAGAACTCTCAGACATGTAGGTGTCCTCACGATGTTTCGTTCACCGTTTGAAGTTGGCGGCAATCAACAATACGCACATAACTTCGAAACGACAGAGGTGCGTGCCGTGAGATTGGAAACCAGGACTTGCATAAATATTGATAAATATATACTTAATACCCGTAACCCATACTAAATTACAACTTTATAGTCTTTGAACTAAGCCGCGGACAGACGGACAGACGGACGGACATGGCATAACTATAAGGCATAACTATAACTATATATATATATATATAACTATACATGCATCGCATAACTATAAGGGTTCGTAGTTGACTACGGAACCCTAAAAATCAATTAAGAAATAATTTTTAGATAAACTCTACATAAAAATGTAAATGTATGACAGTACTATACCAAGACAAGTTTCTGAAAAGGATATTTGTATGTACGGTATCGTATCTCGAGTGCCTTGACCCGACATGCGACATAAGTACAACGTTCCTATTCAAACAACCAAATAACAAAAGTCCACTCACCAGAACCAAATAATGGTATATGCACTGAGCAATATCGTGAATTTTAATACTGGGTGACCAAGGTTAAGAATTAGTTGGAAAAAATCAACGTGACCGAAACTTTAGAATGTGTCTAACAAATGGTAACCTATATTATGATGCGAAGCACATTTGTTTGAATCTTACTTACCCCACACGATGGGATAGATGAGAAAAAATAATTCACCCCCATTTTACGTGTGGAGAGATACCCTAAAAACATTTTTTTTTTACTTAAAAATTTTATTCTGCGGCTTACTAATATTTATGCATATCCATGCCAAACTACAGCTTTCTAGTACTAATAGTAAGTGGCGGACAGACAAACAGACAGACGGACATTGCGAAAGTATTCCTTGTTTACTAAGGAACCCTAAAAACCTCGCAATTAAAAAAATCGTAAGTAAATACTTGCGATTTAATGACACCCAGAAGAATATTAAGTCTCCCAAATGGCGATAATGAAAAGATGATTTATTGACTTCGCTGACTAAATAACTCCATAGTAGGTAGGTATTAATTATAGATTCAAAGCTCAAAGTGTATCCGTATTCAATAACGTCCGAAAGTAAGCCAGAATAAATACCTTCGTATATAATAATGTAATCTGTGCTAAAATTTATGGGTCTATAGTACCAAATATCACAGGTTTATAGATACTCGTAGGTAGATAGATATGGACATACTATAGCTGCGTCCCACGTAACAGTTTTACCGGTATTCATAAAGAATTAGACAATTAAAAAATCGCCAGCAGAATATAAAAATAGCAATTAAACACATGACTTTTTCGCGAGTTTTAACGTGTGCCTGTAAAATTTTTTTTATTCGACGATAGGCTTGCGCTTGACCGTCAACTCACCTGGTGTTAAGCGACAGTTACGGTCTACGATGGAGCGCGTTTGCCTAGAAGAAACCTATTCACTCGCGATTTGAAGACAATTAGATCTATTCGGATATACCCATTCAGGAAGCATATTCCACATTTTGGCGGTACGCACAATGAAGATAGAGCCAAAGCGTTTCGTACGTGTTTTCGGAATATCAACTATGTAACGATGTCGCTTTTATTAATATACGTTATCTAATATTTGTTTGTTCCAACAACACTACGCCCCCACAAACAGTCAGTTTTAAAATAAAATTAAAAACTTGACAAACCCTCATTGTTGTAAAACTATGTAAAAGTACGCAGAACGGATCTATTTTCTCTACTTTGCATACCCGTCCAGTAGAGCGCGACACGCCAATGGACCAAACATTCATTAAATAAAAGAAACTCATGCTAACATGTTTTAACAGAACTCACGAATACGTCTATTCTATACAATGGTAAAGATTCACAATGGAAGATGATGCCAATATTTTCTCGCGTGTGAATGAATACCTACGACGCATTGAAGATTGAAAGCGTGAAAGTGAAGACGAAATCCGGCTTAGGGTGGCATTTTCCTTAAATATGTATGTTAGTAAGCGCAGCGTAGGAAGACCAGCCACGAGATGAACAGATGACCTCATACAAGTGGCGGGAAGACGCTGGATGCAAGCCGCTTCCAATCGGTCTTTTTGGAAATCCATGGGGGAGGCCTATGTCCAGCAGTGGACTTCTTATGGCTGAGATGATGATGATGATGTATGTTAGTTAATTTTTGGGATTCTTTTCGGGCAAGTTTTTTTTTTTTTTTTTTGATGTCTTATGGCGTCTATCGTTGGATAACAGTATTTTTAACCGACTTCCAAAACTTTTTACCATTTTTAACCGACTTCGAAAAAGGAGGAGGTTATCAATTCGTACCGTATTTTTTTTGTAATGTATATACACAAATTACTCCGTCATTCGAGAACCAATTTTTGTGTTTCCTTAATTGGTGTATAGAGAAAGCTCCCAAGTTGGTCCCATAATTATTAAACATCGTTTTATAACTTTTTGAATAATCTCTAAAAATGAAAATGTTTTTATAGTATTCCTAAGTAAGTGCGTCAGATTATAGAATTGCAGAGTTCCACCTACACGTTTTTCTTTGCAAGAGTGTCAAATATTAAGGATTATCGTATAAACATATGCACATTTTCTAATCTTCGAACACGAGCATTTGACATTCAATGACATTTGTTATTGCATTCTTGACAAAAGAAAGAAAAGAGCGGATGAAGAGAGGTCTCTTTAAAAAGTTTACAATCGTAAAGGATTTAGTAAGTTGCGTTTTTTAATAGAAAAAAATATTGGCAGATCGTTTTACTTAGATCTCAGAATTCTGTGAAATCCAGTTTGTCACTTAACTGAGATAAATATGTAATTAACAAATCAAATTTTTGCAACACTTGCAATAACAAAGACATCGCATTATCGCAAGAATTGCTTACTGAAATCTCTATTTCAAGAAATGGAGACTGGATTTTACAAAATATTGAGATCGATCGTTAGTATGTACTATCGATATTAGACATCTCATCTTACTCTATAAAACCCTCTAACCCTCTAATATCATCACCTTTCATCTAACCCTTTAACCACGGTCAAACGTGGCGTCAAACGGCCTCATGGTCTTTGATGATCTGCCTACCCCGTAATTAAAGGTTGTAGTGTACATACCTTTATTGTACATATTTGCACATATCTTTTATTATGATGCTATTTTATTATAATTTCTTTAAATAAAAAAACATCATAATAAAAGATATGTGCAAATGTGTACAATAAAGGTATGTACACTATAATCCCGTTACACTCCTTAACTTTAACCAAACGTCTTAATTTGTCTGCCTTCTTTCCTCAAGTGTCATTACGTGCCAGCGAGAAGTTGACAAAATATGTTAAGCATTCCTTAAAGTTAAGTAACGTTTTTCGGTAATGCCGTCAGTATGTACTCGTAAGTTACTGAGATGAGACGTTGGTTAGCCTGAACGATTTTATTGTGTGGTCTTAAAGTACCTTCAGACCACACAATAAAATCGTTCAGGCTGCAGAGGCACAGGTGAATAACTTTTAAATTAAAAAAAAACCGAACGAAACCTAATAACGAATTTTCTTAAATTATAGCTAATTATAACAGACTACAAAGCCACCTTTCAATTAAAATAATATGGAAATTAAAATCGGTTTGGAAGCTATGCTCACACGACAAATTTATAACATTCCTGTTTTTAGCAAAATAATTATAGTTTAAAAAAACTGAAGCAACCGACTTCTCATGGATGCTATTGTCAGAACTGGATCAACCAAATCGGGACCACAAGGGAAGCACCAGCTTTCAAATAAAAAAAGAATCATCTAAATCGGTTCACCCAGTCGAAAGTTATGAGGTAACAAACATAAAAAATAATAATTATGGGACCAACTTGGGAGCTTTCTCTATACATCAATTTCATCTCAGCCATAAGAAGTTCATTGCTGGACATAGGCCATACATCAATTTAAGAAACATAAAAATTGGTTCACGAATGACGGAGTAATTCGTGTGCATACATAAAAAAATATATACGGTACGAATTGATAACCTCCTCCTTTTTCGAAGTCGGTTAATAATAATACAGTCGAATTGATAACCGAAGGAGGTTATCTTTGAAGTCGGTTGAAAAAGTCGGAATCGTCCAGTCTAAAACTGACAATCTTACCAAAAATCGTTACTCAAGTTTGATCAGTGTTCAAAATATTCTGTCTACTTCTGCAGACACGAATAAATTAAATAAGTAAATAAGGGAAAAAGACAAAGAATTTGAGAAGAGCTTAAAACATTGGTTAAATTTAAGTAATATTTTTCGGTAAGTATGAAGGTATGAGTGTTGATATTTAAGCAAATATTCACAGCAGCAGGTGATACTTATTTAAACAAATAAATACCACATTTAGTTTCTACATGAACAAAACTCAAATTTTTCCTTCGTTATCCAATAATTATAGTTTAAAACTAAAAAAAAACAACTTCAAAATACGCAATACAATACATACGCTACTTGCTGTTCACTTTTCTACAGGCACTTGGATGATATTTTACCAATTATAAAAACCAAGGTACTGAACCGATTTTGATAAAATGTATATGGGTTCACCCTACCAAACAAAAAAATTAGTAACCGTTAAACAAACATACATTCCAATTGCGAACCTCCTTTTTGGAAGTCGGTTAAAATTACTTGTCCGAAGGATCATTGTACTCACCTTTTGTTTATTCTTCGCGAGCAGCACATACCGTCCATCATCAGACAATGTCGAAATTGAGTAGTTGAACAAGTTCTCCTGCGGATAAAAAAACAGATCATTCAATACCGCCACGGAATATTTCTCAAATAAATCTGTATATTATGCAAATCTCGCACGCGGTGGAGACGGACTTACCAAATCGATCGCGTTCACGATGGTACCAATGATGCCGGTGGAGACGTCATGTTTCTTTATTCCATCCACATCCCTGAATATGTATGCCGTTTCTGCAAAATACAATATTATTTTAAAATAAAAACGCATAGAAACTTAGTTTGCGGGTGTGAAATATTACATTTATAATTATGTAGCTTACAAAACGTGCAATTTTTAGTGTTTATTTTAAACATTATTTGAAATTTTGTTCTAAAAACCATACTAGAGAACTGATTTTGATGAAATTTTCTTTCAAACGAAAAAAATGATATTTTCAAATCTGTTTATACATGACGGAGTATGCGGTAACACACATACAAAAAGAACATACAGTCGAATTGAGAACCTCTTCCTTTTTGAAGTCGGTTAAAATTGATTACAGTGTAAATAATTGTGGTTTAAAAAACTGCAGCAACTTATATTTTTGTAAATATTTAAAAACTGAATTAACTTATAAAAACTCGATGTTTGTAAAACTAGAAAAGAACATCACAAATATACAGCAAAAAAAAAATTTTGATCCAAGTAAATTTTCACACATAAAAATCATGATTGCGTTAATGATTTCTAAAAAGGGTATGAATATTAACTTTGAATAATGTATGAAAATTAACTTTGATGTTTTTTTTTTTTTTTGCTGAATATTTGTGATGTTGTTTTCTAGTATTACAAACATCGAGTTTTGATAAGTTAATTCAGTTACTTAATATTTACAAAAATATGGGTATGCGCGGGCGTGACGCATGACTACGGACTCAGCTATATATCTCTGAGCTATACATATACCTATAAATCTCTCTTATACAGTCGGTTTTTTTTAATTCATACAATTGTCATTAACAAGATTATGAACAAAAATCTATATTAAAAGAAGTCATTTAGGCTGTATCATATAGAAATAACATATGTACACTTTTACATACAAACATACTACGAAATTTAGTCTCGGCTAACATAAACCTATGTACTTGTTATTAATCCATGATAGACTCCTATACTTTCAATGTTAAATATCTTTGTACGTAACAAACAAGTACGTTAATCAAATACATGATCATTACAGGTACAAAGTTTGTAATTATGAACGTGTTCTCCATTCGTTACGGTAATCAATCTATGTTTAGCACATTTTTAGGGTTCCGTACCTCAAAAGGAAAAAAACGGAACCCTTATAGGATCAATTTGTTGTCCGTCTGTCCGTCTGTCTGTCCGTCTGTCCATCCGTCCGGGTGTCAATACCTTTATCTCGGGAACGCGTGAAGGTATCGAGTTGAAATTAAAACCATATACGCAGATCCATAATATCTTAATGCGGAAATAAAACAGAAAACTGATCATATTTAATCACTCAATCACGAAAAAATTGTGTCTTCATGCAAGGAATGAGGGTCCAAATTTTAAATGATACTTTAACCGTATCATGTGGGGTACCCTATGAAAGAGCTTCATTAGCATAAGCTAAAACAGGGTTTTAAATATTTTTACGATGTATGTTTTTCGGTTTATAGAAGGAAAATATAAAAAATATATGATTTATCTACTAGTTTGTACGGAACCCTCGGTGGGCGAGTCTGACTCGCACTTGTTCGGTTTTTTAATACACGTTTGTGTAGTTGTGATATAAGTACATTCATGAAAATTGACGTATGTAGCCTACACTATGTGCTGGTTATACGTATAACGAATAAATTGAATAGGTACCTACGTATTAAAAAACCCAAATGCACACAAATATGACGCAATTATGACGTAGTTATATCTGTAGTTATACAGAGAATATGAAACAAGGCTTAGAGATGCAGCATAGAGCAAATTTTTGGAAAAACATCCTTACAGTTTCGCCATGTCCATCCGTCTGTCTGTTCGTCCGTCTGTCTGTCCGTCTGTCCATCCGTCCGTCCGTCTGTCCGTCCGTTCGTCTGTCCGTCTGTCCGTTCGTCCGTTTGTCTGTCCGTCCGTTCGTCTGTCTGTCAGCTTATTTCAAAGACTATTAGTACTAGAAAGTTGTAATTTAGCATGAGAATACATATTTATTTAGAGTCAAGGGTCCGAATTCTTATAGTCCAAAGTATGTAGTATTTTAGTTATATAAGGAAGGAAATTTGTAGTTGGTATTAGTACTCGTACCTACTATTATCAGAAAATTCCCTTCTTTCTGAGAACTGAACTTAATAATACTATTCAGACTAATGATAGAGAACAAAACAAGTATAACTGAACGTGTTATGTTTAAATTTATATTATTCATGAGTTTATTTAATATACTATATTCAATTTCCGATTTAGGACTATCCAAAGAAAGAAACGCATTTTGGCACGATTTGCATTTACTTGCTATCAGATTTATTTTAGACCCCCAATAATAGAAAAATACTGTTACTGGTTACTGGCATGTCGAACCACGTGCCTAATTCATAGGATTCCATAGCCATGGCATAATAAAAATAAAATAGGTAACTTTATTAATATTGTTTTCACCTCACAAGCTCGGAAAGATTCTGTTTGTCATTAGAAATCTGAGTGGAAAAGTGCATTTTGTCCGCTAGCGTGGAAAGAGTTTTTAAAATTCGAACCATTCTATTCCATACTTTTCTATACCGCAAATCCACTGAAAATGCATTAAATACTTATTTCATATCAGTGCGCCAACCTCATTTCTTTGAATAATCGCACTTACCAGCCACAAGTGGCAGCACTGGACTAGCGTTTTCCTCGCTGTAGTGAGGTGAAAAATTTTGTGTTTCACTCGGCAGCAAAGTTATTTTGCATCTCGTACTTTTGAAACCCTCGCTACGCTCAGGATTCAATACAAGTACTCGCCCCAAAAACCAACTTTGCAGCCTTGCATAACAAATAACTATTGTTGAGATGCAACGTCATTAATGTTTTACACATTATTTCGTAGGTACTATTTTGAAAATGAACATTCATAGAAGACATCCCCTTGCCAAATGCTCTCTGAATAAAGGGGCTGTGACATACGAACTGACATAAAGACGAAATTATATTGTTTCTCAGTAGTCCTAACCCTGTGTTAAATCTATAATTTCATAGACAGCTGTAATTAATAACAGGTACCTGAAATCCACTGAAGATTGAGCCGATCCGGGTAGAAGTCTGGCTTCAACGGGACGATCTCTTCCAATGAAAAAGTTTGCAGTCCGTTATGAAGGTAAGGGGAAGACTCCGAGTGGCAGCTCAGCAGTGCCAAAACGAGACCAATGAGGATTCGCTTTTCCTAGAAATAAATTGTAGTTGCAAATGTTACAATGCACCTAAATTGTGTAGGTATGCTAGTTCCGAGAGGCGCGGCCGATGCCACTAAAGGACGTTAAGGACGATGGAGATACTGTAATATTAATACTATCGCTAGCCATACAACAAGTATGTATATTAAAATAAAGTAAAGAAAGTATGTATTTTAAACAAAATACTCACTGCATAAAAACAGTTTTTGCAGTCTAACTTACGATTTCGTTACGCTTGATACTCTGTTGAGTGTACGTTTTTTGTGACAAGGTATGCGTAAGATCGCTGTTAAAAATTATAAATGCGCATTCATAGAATAATTCTAGTAAAATCACTTGTTTATTACTAAATAGTTCGTTGGAGATTACGAAGAAACGCATTTTTATTTTTGCAAGAGATGTATTATTATTATTACATACAAATATAGCCTATGACACTCTGGAAGCGAAGACGAATCTAATGACACCTCATATATCAAAATCGGTCAAGCCGTTTACGCTGTAGGATGTCATATATAAACATACGTACATACAAACATACATACACTCGAAAAACATAACCCTCCTTCTTATGCAGTCGGGTAAAAAATATATTAGTAATATTATATTCATAGTATGGTGATCGGTTTATGATGTTTTATGATTTATATTAAGACACATAAATACACATATTATTATTATGTTACTTACTACATTACCTATCGTATTAGGATTTAACCTTTAATGGTAGTTGTAAGTTGTAAAAAAATAAATATAATATTTTTTTCTATTGATAGGTACTGGATTTATTTTTTATAAGATGGCATAAGTCTTATTGTATCTTCATCGTCTGTAGTAGCCTTTACACGTACGAAAGAAAACGGCGTGCCTCAACATCCAGTAAGACTCCAAGAACTTGCGTGACATTGTGCTGTTTTCTTGAGCTTTGGTTAGAGTTGAATGAGCACATAAACTAATTAGGTTAAACATTTTAACGTTATATTTATCTTATTTTTAATCCTCTTAATCATAAACTTGTGTACGTATAATTCTCAGATGTTAAAAGAAACAAACGAAAATGAAGAAGTGGAAACCGTTATCGTCAAAAAATGAAATATTTAATTAAATTAGTACAAGAATATGCGATATCTCTGACTAATTTAATTAGCCACTTAGTTTGAAGGTTTTTTGCACACAAAAAGTAAAGTTTCAATGATAAAATTGTGTTCTTTGAATAATAATAGTTAACGTATTTATCGATACAATATTATGATTTGTTTACAATAATAGATATCGGTATTATTACTAATACGTTTGAGTATGATGTCTGTTAAATAACAGGAAAATATTATTACAAAAGCATAACAACTGCTAAACTACACTCTGTAGTTTTCCTCGCAATATTCTGAAATAAATACAACTCATCAAGTGGTGGTCACTACAAGCGAGACGCCTCTAGCTAAGACGACGCCTCTAGCTAATAAATTTTAGCATGCCTTTTGAGCAATGACTTTCCATAACGTAGACGTAAACTATAAAACAAAATTTACCGCTATGGTGTCCTGGGTTTACCGATACTCCTTTACCAACAATGACGAACTTAAAGATTTTGATACAAAAACTGTATGTCGCCGCGCTAAAGCCTAATTTAGATTGCGAAGTCTAGAGACGTCTATTTTGCCGCTTCGAATTATTTGGAAAATCGAAATTATTTTAATCGTGTGGTCTGATTAGACCTCATTGAGCTCGGACGTTTTTGAGGACTGACGCTACACCCCGTTGATACTTTATCAAATATTTTGAGGCTTGCTTCATCATTCTGCCGACTGATATTACACACGACAGGTAAGACAAATTTGGCACAATTTCACTTCTTAACTATGTGACTCCGTCTACCAACTTGAAAAACATTTCGAACGTTATAATGTGGTCTGCACACATTTTGATAGATTTTTGGCTTCACCTATGAACAAAATTTTGAAAGAAACTCACTCTTAGTGACATTACTCTAAGGTTATAAGAATTTCCTTGGGAAAATTTGCCAAACATATAAGTACTATGTCCTGTGTTTACACTCATAGTGACGAAAAATGGTCATAATGACAATGATGAAATTTAGCCTATGTCCTTTTCAAGGTCTCAGCTATATTTATATCAAAATATATTATGACGCGTAATGCCGTTTACCCAACAAAAAGTAACAAACAGAAAGACAACCAGATAGACAAGTTACTTTCGCTTTCATAATATTATGCCAGGCAAGATAAATAAAATACATTCGATTACAAAACAACTTTTTAATTTTTATTACACGGTAACGATAAATATTCCATTCGCGGCCGGAAAGATTTTTAAATAATTAATTTGAAATATTTTTGTACTTATGTATTAGTTAAGCTTGTTTTTGTATAGTTTTAAGAATATCCTCGACCTAGATAATACAAGAACTGCGAAGAGCTATGAATGGAAAAGATGTTTATAAAACAATTCATATTAAAAGAAACGTTTATCGCGCACTTGTCTATATTACAAAGAGAGAAACTGATTTCTACCTCTAAACGTGGGATAATTGCTATTTAAAAAAGAAACTTTGAAATCGGATAGTAAAAAAACTCGTTGCCACAATTTTGCTAGCACAAACATTTTAGGTGGCATCGGACTTTTATGGTCAAGTGTGAAAATCGAGCTCCATCTTCGACCACACCGTCGCTTAACATCAGGCGAGTTGGTGGTCAATCTTAGATCTATCATCCATTAAAAAAATCTAACGTCAAGAGAACGACTTAGGTATATACTTACTTGACTTACTTGGCCCTTTGTGCCATTGTTTTATGAGTGTTTTTTGTTATTTTATTACTTTTGTGGTGTCAATAAAGTGTTATTGATTGATTGATTTCGTTAGTCGCATAAAAAATAAAACCGTGTTCAATATTTTTTGTTGTTTCATTTTAACAGTTAAAAATTTCATAACATCATCCTGGACTCAAACCTGCACTTTCACAATCTGCATTTTTGATTATGGTTTTTCTGTTCTGTGATCTTAACCACCGTTGCTGAATCAATAAGAGGCATCTCATGTAAACTATCCATATTTCAAAACTATAAATATGTCAGTCAGAAAGTTAATTAGCTCCCGACATGACCTTACACGGTCTCGTTACAGGAGAACAATACTGAGAGGACAAGTGATTGAAACAGCGTCTTGCAATCGCTGGGTCTAATCTTCAAGGATGTCTCGAAATTATACAAAATATCAACAGAGCAAATTTTTTCTTCAAAATCAAAATCAGGTCTGTTTTTATAAACTGTCGCACTGCTGGGCGCGGGCTATCTTCTCATTGTGAAAAGGGTAGGGTCATAGTCTACCACGCTGGTCAAGTGCGGGTTGGCTGACTTCACATATCTCCAAGAACATTGAGAACTCTCAGAAATGTAGGTTTCCTCACCATGTTTTCCTTCACCGTTTCAAGTTGGCGGCAATCAATAATACGCACATAACTTCGAGGTCTGTCTACTAGAGAACTGTCGCGCCTGCCGGGAACTTATCTTTTTAACCTCTCCAAAATGTCAACACATATATGGAGCTACTATGGTACCTGACTCTCACCTGCCCACCCTCAGGTAATCTCTTTGATAAAGTATCAACGGGATGGAGCGTCAGTCCTCGAAAACGTCCGAGTTAAATGAGATAATAAGATAATTACACCCCTTGCATGATTAAAATAATTTAGATTTTCAAAATAATTCGAAGCGGCAAAATATAAGTATCTAGACTTCTCAATTTAAATTAGGCTTTATCGCGGCGACATGGACTATTTATATCAAAATCTTTAAGTTCGTCATTATTGGTATATGAGTATCGGTAAAATCAGGGCGCATCCGTATTACCTTACTCCAGACCTTAGGTTGTGTTACGTGAATTCGACATGGATGCGTTGACAATGAAAATTACACTTTAAGCTTAAAACTCTAAAGTTTAATTTTCATTGTAACACAGCGACGTCAATTTCACGTAACGCGGTCATACGGAATTAGGGCCCAAGACACTATATTCGTGAATTTCGTTTTAGACTTTACGTCCACATGATGGAAGGTCCAAAAATCCTAAAAAGCCTCTAAAATCTTAATTACCTAATATTATAAAAGCGAAAGTAACTCTGTCCCTGTCCGTCTTATCTCTCTCTGTTTGTTACCTTTTCACGATCATTTGGTACAGAGATAGCTGAAAGTTAGAAGACGGTCAAGTTTCACCGTTATCATCATCATCGTTTTTCATCACTATACGATGACGGTGAAACCACGCGGAACAGCTATTTAATTATTAATAACAAAATATTTATCAAACACAACATAAGAAATGTAAAATAATCGGGGAACAGCAAACCCATTGTACTATTAGTAGTACGAGTAATTAAGAGCTCCCTAGTTTGATGTATTTAAAAAACATGTAAAAACTCACTATCTGAAATATAGCTACTGTTATATTATTAGGTGCATATGCATATGTTACTATTTATGATATTTATGTAGATATTTACGTAATTGTATGTATGTTTATTATATTCTAGGTATATATTTATGAGTGTGTAGTATATAATTATATACATATTTATATAAATTATGTGTAAGTATGTTAGAGTTGTAAAATATTATGTTTACTAATTATTCTTACTTAGTTATTCTTTTTTCTTTATAGGCCACTGTTTAGCATATTATTCCTGCGATAAGGCCGCCAATTAAAAACCTTAGCCTTAGTATTTAATGTTATCTGTCTGAAATTTTTGTTATTATGTGGTTTTTAATAAAGAGTTATCTATATATCTATCTAAGATTGGTAGTAGCACTGGCAACAAACCACATTTACGCTATTTTACTAAAGAAAAAAAAAAGAAATTAATAGCGCTGCAAATCAATTAAAGCCAGCGCGTCCGTGGTATCGAAAATAATGAAAATTTGTTTAAGAACATAATTTGTTCCGATAATCGTGTTTCAGTATAATTATGGAGGTTAGATCGTAAAGCTATACCTATTTTGAATACATAATAAACTAATTTTAGCTTGTATACAAAATATTGGTACCTAGTACACAAAAACAAAAAAAAAATGTATTTGAATACGTTTCCAATAATACGATAAAATGTACTCATAATTGAAAAAAACGGCCAAGCGCGTGTCGGGCTACGAGCTGTGTAGGGTTTTGTAATTATACATCACAATAAACGAACAGGTCTTCTTGTTTGATACTATGAACATACAAGTAAAGATCAAATATAATTTGCACGAAATTAAAAAAAAATAAGTTTTAAGTTTATCGACTATCACTAAAGCCTTCTTAGCTGTGATAGGTTTACTATTAATTTCGTCATATTATATGTAACTGCCATTTTTTTTTCCACATATAACCAACACTGACCATTTATTTTATTACACCAATTTAAGGCTTAATATTTCTTAATAGAATACCTAAATTGAAAAATGGTTTTCACAGGTTCACAATATTTTTAATTTACGTACCCAATAACACTCCACACGATAAGGGAGGACACACTATAGAAAAAATTAATTCATCCCCATTTTTTTATGTAGAGAAGGCGTGCCATTTTCTTTATTTCAAAGATTTTATTCTACTACTTTATCGGCATACTTAATGTGTATAGGTACCCATACCAAATTACAGATTTCTGGCACTAAAATAAGAGTCTTCGAGCGAGGATGGCCACGGCGAAATTATATAGATTCCTCTTTGACTACGGAACCCGAAAAATATGCCCAAAACAAATTACAATAAGTTAGTTTTGCACTTTCAGTAGTATATAGGTTTTGGGCACATTGGTACAAAATTAAAAGTGCTTAAGATAACTTACCGAACAGCTGTGACAAGTAAACTCTATAGATCGATATCCTATCATTTGTAGTATATATTTTTTCCTGGTCCTATAGGTATATTTGTGGAGCAACTTCATGGCACCATAATATTATAAAATTTATAAAAAAAAATACCTACAATTATTCAAAAGATTTTTTGTTTATACTAAATAGTTTCGAATAACAAAACTATTTTCTATATAAACAAAAACCTGCCATTCTTTTCTTTATAGTAAATATGTAAGTATATCATACATTTCCATCCAAAATTCAGCAAAAAAAGAAAACCTTATCTCCAATTCAAAAATTCATTCAGGGATGGATATTATAGGATCGTTATCATAAAAACGCCGCCACCCACCTTAGAATTCGTTAACATTTTTAAACATTCACGCGTGCATGTTCCGTAGCTTGACTAACATTTCTTATATAGGTAAAGATATACACCAGTCTGCGTTCCAAATATCTACTGACGCGTAAAAGGACAGATTCAATTACTGTTTAAGTGCTTCCCTTTCGGGTCATATGACTTCCCCTCTCACGTTGTGAAATCTTAGTTTCATGTACCTTTAACCTTTATGTTAACCTCTATCTGAAATAATCTTATAGTGATCTTTATAACGAATACAAACTCTATTTTTATCCTTCTTGGCCTGGTTAATTTCAATCTGAAGGATTTTTACGAAATCTGTTACAACCTTACAACGAAATATGATATCTATTTTCATATATCTTGGCCTTTATGTTTGTCCCCTTTCTGAAGGAATCCTAACAGCCAGACATACAACGTCCATTACTCTAGTCTGGATATTTTCCATTTAACAAAACACGGCTTAAAGACAAAGATAAAAAAAAATACATATTGAGTTCGACACCTAATTCACACACATACTCATCCCCACGCATACACACATACTACTG
Source organism: Lycia hirtaria (assembly GCA_947563715.1). Classification (NCBI taxonomy): domain Eukaryota; kingdom Metazoa; phylum Arthropoda; class Insecta; order Lepidoptera; family Geometridae; genus Lycia; species Lycia hirtaria. Next base: position 30,235,816 of record OX387379.1, on the reverse strand, counting down.
AAAAAAATATGTAATTATTGATTGTAATCTTTTCTGGCTTTAATTCTAATTACTATAGGCAAATTTTTGTATAATTTAAGATGTTTAAAGCTGTTGATTACTGAAAATAAATAAATAAAAAATATTATAAATACCAATCATCATCATTATATCAGCCATAAGAAACCCACTGCTAAGCATAGACCTATCCCATGGATTTCCAAGAAGCGTCTTCCTGCCACTTGTACCTATGAGGTTGTTTGTACACATATATATTCTAATCTACGCGATTTATTATTCACTTCCATCTTACTTCCCACACCTTGGAAACGGCATTGAATGAATGTATCTCATAAAAATCAATCTTCGTTACTCGGCGTTACAAATCCCTATGCTATTACATAAAGTACTTGATTGGTATCGTAATCATGCCTCTTCAAACGCGCCGGGCCCGCATATTAACAACATACAAATTAAATTCGTTTTATTAATTACCACTAACCTCATACGAGTTTGAACACAAGCGGATATTCAAATAAGCGTGTAAATATTCTACATTATCATGGTGAATAAATATGCGAAAGCGTAGACGCTGACGTAAATAAAATTTTTAACACAAAGGTGTGTTTTGCATAAAAAGATTATGAAAAAACTTAAACTTTAACACTTGCATTTCTCGGCAAACTAGCCATTGACCACTTAAAAAATAAATTTAAGTGATTCGTAACATTTGAACATATGCTTAAATTTAATGTTTATTTACCAAATTTTTTTTGGTCTTGAAAACCACCTGAAATAGCACTGCAGTAAAACTAACACTACAAACGTGTTAAAAACAAAAGAACAAACAAAAATCAGTGTAACCATGGTTTATGTAAAATGCCATTTACCATCTCTCACAGCAGTCACAGCGCGAATCCGATCAGTAAATTGGTCCAAGTGGTACAATCATCACGGCACAACACACGCGTTCGTTCGACAACTCGCGCGCCAACAGACTGTACTTTACCGACTACTGCCGCTGTTCTGTACCAAACCAAACATCTCGGTGCGTTCGCAACATACACAGTTACACACTCACATTTCGAGGAGCAAAGGACTCTCCAGTGGAAAGTAACAGGAAAAGGGCGGATGAGATTGAAACACGGCTACGGGTAAACAAGTTTTTGTTTGTTGCGTGTTTCAGGGATAAAGAAAATGGGGGAAAAGAGGAAGTTGGTGTAAATTTTATTAACTTATTCAAACAATATATTCTAAGTAAAAAAATATAGCTCCATCCTAAAGAATAAGTAGGTTCGTATAGACTGTCGAGTGTTGCAAGTAAGAAGACAAAAAAATTAAGACATTATTCAATAATAAATCAAACAGCGCTTAACATTTAGCTTGCATTTTATTTTGAAAAATTCTATCTAACGAATGAATTTAATTGTGAGAGTAAAAAAATTTCGACGCAAACAGCTTTGACGCATAGGAAAAACCACGTAGACACTAAATGTTCAAATCGAATACGAAGAACTAATTCTCAATACGGAGTTTCTAAAATCATATTTTGGAAGGGGAATAACTTTTTAGTCTCGCATTGCGTATGCATTGTGGCCGTATTATAGCTTACCTACCTGATAGTGTACCTGACAAAGTAAAGTAATAATAAAAAAGAAAAAGTAGTAATGCAAAAACCCTAACTAATAACCAAATATCTTTTGAAAGTATATAAATTATTTTCTCTAAAGTCCGTCATAATACCTAAATCTGTCATCAATTAATTGTTTATTATTTTTTAATGCTAATGACAGTTTAAATTTTAAAAATTATAATTTCAAACAGACCCGCGTTGGCACTAAATACCATTTTTCCTAAATTTAAATTCGCTTAAGCCGAGCCTGACCAATTTTATGATGACTTTTATGACGATCTTACCCAACTTAACTGAATAATGCAACGGAAAAAAACTTGATTTCTGTCAAATCGTAACTCTACTGGGTTTAGCATATTTGCTCCATTTAAGATACCAAAAGTTACCTTGATATTGTACGATCCGTTTGAAAAGATTAAAGAGGTACGTTTTGTCACGTAATAACTTGCATATGACATCGAGATTGAGCAAGTAAATAGTAAAGCAATTTAAAGCCGCAAAGACCGTTTTTAGGGTTCCGTACCCAAAAGGGGTAGCCCAATAAGATGGTCCGACCAATTGTCACAAAATCTGGGCACAAAAATCTCTGATGCAATACATCAGGCTGAGGATCGTCAGAGATGGAAAGAGATTTGTCGTCATCTGCCACACCAAGGTCAGGAGCATCACGACGCTCAGCAGTGAGCAAACGAATGGAGGAGGAGGACCCAAAGGGTGAAAACGGGACCCTATTACTGAGACTTCGCTGTTTGTCTGTCCGTCTGTCCGTCCTTTCGTCTGTCACCAGACTGTATGTCATGAACCGTGATAGTTATATAGTTGAAATTTTCACAGATGATGTATTTCTGTTGCCGCTATAACAACAAATACTTACTAAACAACCGAATAAAATAAATATTTAAGGGGGCTCCCATACAACAAACGTAATTTTTTGATCGTTTTTCTCGATATTGATAACGGTAACAGTTAGACGCTTGAAATATTCACAGAATATTGAGTTATATTATTCACTTTAAAAATAAATAATTAAATTAAAATAAAATTAATATTTAAGGGGGGCTCCCATACAACAAACGTGATTTTTTGCCGTTTTTATATATAATGGTACGGAACCCTTCGTGCGCGAGTCCGACTCGCACTTGTCCGGTTTTAAAAAAAATGTTAATAATGGGTATAATTCATCTTCGGTCGCGCAGAAAGTAGAGTCGACGAACTTACACGACCTTACGCAGGTCATAATATACAATTTCCTCCCATTAATTCTCACCTGTTTGTTACATAATAAGCTTTATAATCTATAGTATATCGTGTAGCAATACACGCATGTTACGTAACATACATAGTTTGTAGTCGCTTATTTTAAGCAGTTGAAATAATGACCAAATATTTTAATAAACATAGATCGATCGAGACTGTGCTAATATATCAGTTAACTGGCCTTGTGGCTCAGTTGGCCAGTTGACTGGCCTTGTGGCTCAGTTGGTAGTCTGCCTGCTGAGCTTGTAGGTCGTAGGTTCGATCCCCACCCAGGGCATACATTTGTGTGTTGAGCATTTCTAGAGTGTTTCTATGTATCTTAAGTACATATTTACAAAAAAAGTATATATGTATTCTATCAGCTATCCTAGTTCTATAATACAAGCTTTGCTTAGTTTGGGCTAGATGGTGTTGTGTGAAATGTCCACAAATATTTATTTATTTATTTAATGAATCTGATAAATTATAGTGTGTTTAAACATGGGAATATTATATGCATTTTAAGTTAGCATTCCGAGTGGTAGCCGATGCGATAATCCTGCGTGCCTGTTGCACGCGGTGGTGCACGCACATACTTCCCAGGTGGTTCCATAGCAATTTTATTAAAATCGATTCAATATCTTGGTTCTTATAACAAAATAACTTGGTTCTTATATCCAATTAATTAACACAAGTAAACGAATTGCGTATCTTGAAATCTTTTTTTTTTATATTTTTTTAAACTAAGTATTATACTTGTTTATAAGCAAGACTTATAGTCGTTATGCATCTATCCGTAAACACAAATAAAACAGCAACACGACCTAGTTGACAACAGAAACGGTTACTATAACGAAAAATAAATATATCTACTTAAAATGGAAAAAACGAGAAAACGAAATCGAAAAGTGACATCCTGATCAAAATATCCGATAGCTTATGAGACATGACGCAAGCATGGTTATAGCAAAGTTATGGCGAAATCGCGCCATATGTGTACCTATTTAGTAACATCTTATGTAACAAGACATAGACAATTTTCATCTGTATGCCCAGAAACAATACTCTCCGAATTGTTTTATGCTTCCGTATCCAACGGAGTAGGAGTCTTTTCTGACTGTACTTCTGTCTTATTTTTAAACGGCTGCATCTTTGGAACAGCAATTTTGTATCTTTATATACCTACCTCATACAAGTGGCGGGAAGACGCTGGATGCAAGCCGCTTCCAATCGGTCTTTTTGGAAATCCAATATGGCTGAGATGATGATGTCGGTCTTTTTGGAAATCCATGGGGGAGGCCTATGTCCAGCAGTGGACTTCTTATGGCTGAGATGATGATGATGATGATGATGATATACCTACCGTGACTTTAAAGCACATTTATCAACAGATAATAATAACAAAATACAAAAAAATTCAGAGCAAACCTCCATACTACAAACAAGTTTTTCAGCGATTTTTTGTTGGGTCCTAAAGTAAATAATATTGGCCAAGTGCGTTTCGGGCCACGCGCAAGATAGAGCGCGAGAATAGAGCTAGTTGTTTGATACTATTTTTCGATTTAAATCTAGTTTATACGAAATTTGCGCTCCAAGTACCTACTCGTATGTACATTTTATGAGTTGATTGTCTTTTAACTCATTTACTTGTAAAGCCTACTTACACGTGATAGTTTTCCTTTTAATTTCATCATATATGCTACTAACGCGATTTTTTTTAATATCTCTAAAGTCAACCGTTTAGCTTGGTAGAGAGAAGGTACACTTGACTCTAGCATAATATATATCTCTTCAAAGCTTAATATTTCGCTAATTCTCAAAATTGAAAAATGGTTTTCGCTGAAGAAATTGATTCAAGTAAGTGCATTTCATTTTCTCACCGTAAATACACTTTGTAGCCATAAAATTTTGAAAGAGCTATTACCTAGGTAAGTATTATTTATCGTGAAACACATGAGTACACAGGTACGTAGGTTCATTGCATTATTTTATGTATTGTGTATGCCTTCGCTCTTTTTAGTATTTCACAACCTGGACAATCTCTTAGCTCTTTACATCGACATTTTACAACTAAGCGAGCATAATGAGCGTGATATGAAACCGACTTATTATTGGTGTATCTAGGTTGGTAACTTGAGTACCGCATGCCATCTAGCGGGGATACATAAAACTATATTAACATGCTTATGATTATACACATTATATCTATATGGGTGTTCTTGCGAGTTCTGCTCATAACTGTAGTAAAAATCTAAACTTTGTTTTTTTATAAGCTTTATTTCTTTGATATTCTCTTACGTAATTCTAAAAACTGCAAGATTCGATACCTATATAAAGGCACAAGTATAAACTTAAACGTACTGTTGATGTTGTGGCATCCTCATTATTCCACCTAAATTAATGAAGGCACCAGAAATATGTATCAACAGGGTGAAAGAAAATCCAATTCAGTTGCACTGAAACTTTCCAGAGAATCTTTTCACCGAAGAGTGTCTTTAGAGAAAAATTCAGCATCTTTACGAACCAGTTCTTGATAATTATATTTCTTCCACCACATCATCACTACCCATAAGTTATACCATGATGATAATTAAAATCCGTTGTAAAATTTAATATTTACCGAACCATGATTAGTACCAAAAAATACCTAAAAATGTGTACGCAAGTAAGCTTTTTTTTATCAGCCCTGTTTGTACAAACTGTCCCACTGCTGGACGCGGTCCATCTTATCATTGTGAGAAGGGTAAAGCCATAGTCTGCCACGCTGGCCAAGTGCAGGTTGGTAGACTTCATATATCTTCAAGATCATTGAGAACTCTCAGACATGTAGGTTTCCTCACGATGTTTTCCTTCACCGTTTGAAGTTGGCGGCAATCAACAATACGCACATAACTATGAAAAGACAGAGGTGCGTGCCGCGGGATTCGAACCCAGGACCTGCCAGTAAGCTTAGGTTGGCAGACTTCACATATCTTCAAGATCATTGAGAACTCTCAGACATGTAGGTTTCCTCACGATGTTTTCCTTCACCGTTTGAAGTTGGCGGCAATCAACAATACGCACATAACTTCGAAAAGACAGAGGTGCATGCCGCGGGATTCGTACCCAGGACCTGCTAGTAAGCTTTTCAAACTACAAATCCAAATTCTGAAGTAAAACTATTACAGAATAGCAGCAGTGTATACGACCCACTTAGAGCAGTGCCAGTCAGTTTGTATATTATGGCACCTATTTTGCAGCGTTGTATAATCGATGACAGCAGGTCATCTCGCTTCCTTTCACTTTCGTCGACAGTCATTCTGGGACACCGAAGGCCGTTGCTTATACTAGCGTCTGCCGAACGCAACAAAAATAAGGCAAGACCATAAACTGGTTTAAGTCTCATGATTCACCAAATTTATTTGAAACTTTGGAGCCCTAAGCGGAGGAATCTCCGAAATTTACTAAACTAACGGGATGTTTACGAATTTTATTTGTTTTAGCAATGGATACTTTTTGAAGAAACGCAAAAACCATGTTAAGGGGTACTTAAAAACGTTCCACCAAAATACACCACACAGAATAGCCCCTCACTAAGTACCTACTTACTTAGTTATTCTTGAGAAGATTATGTCTGGCTTCGTCAGCCATCTACAGTTGTGTTGGAAGACGTGCAAGTGTTTTCTGATTTTTTCCTGTTGTAATACCTACTCTTAAAATGTTCTATAGATCTGACTTAATTAGGGTTTGTTTTTACCTATTTATTGGCAAGTGATATGCACGTACCGGCAAGCGCAGCGTAGGAAGACCAGCCACGAGATGGACAGATGACCTCATACAAGTGGCGGGAAGACGCTGGATGCAAGCCGCTTCCAATCGGTCTTTTTGGAAATCCATGGGGGAGGCCTATGTCCAACAGTGGACTTCTTATGGCTGAGATGTTGATGATGATGATGATATGCACGATATACTTTTCTACCGATTGAGTACCTCTTACAGTGTGTGGAGACTTTCACAGTTCGTGCCTGAATGAATAGAAACTGTGATAATGTGAATGCTCTAAAGAGTTATTGAAAGAAGCGAATCTAATATCCTTCTTGTCCTTTTGTTACTACCTTTTTCCATCTGCTTTAGGGACGGAAAAAGAGGATTACAATCTGACTCTGGAATTCATAAATAATTTGAATATGATTTAAATTTGAAGGTACCTAAAGCAACTACCTACATATATCAAAGTTTTTTCTTCAATAAGATGGAAAAATACATAGGTATATGTTTATTTAATCAAAAATCCGAATGAAATTCATCTACAGAATAAAAAAAAAATAAGTTAAAGTAATATCAATTATATTATATTTCCCAAATTACGACTGGAAATAGGTATAAAAACTAAATTCGAAAACTGAAAAAAGCGACAACAAAATATCTATTAATAACTAAAACATTAAATGAAATATTTCTCTGCATAAAAATGCTACAATCCTAAAATTGACGAAGTCTCTTATCGTACTTTACACCACAAAATAAAATACAAATTTTAATAATATTTATCAATATTTATTACAAGATTGATATTTGCTTATAACCGTGTCTAATAGTAAACACGTCTCCAATAAAACCAAATGTAGATCATAGAGCTTATGAGTCGCTGGAAAGGCCAAGCTGACATTTTAAAGTGGGCTGCAATGACCTCCAAGGGGTCCTCGAACTGGTAACATAGCGGATAAATCATAAATATAAAAAGTGAAGAAATTCAAAATACTTAAACCTGGCACTGAATTACTTTCTAAAAGAAACAAGCAATCATTACCTAACAGAGATTGGAGTTAAAGAGAAGGTTGGTATGAAAGGAATTTAAATTAGTGATATGAATCACCCAAAAACCCTTATTTTTTATTGCTACAAAACTGTAACATTGCAATGCAAAATACGTAATATACGATTCCTACGTAAAATAATCTCTAAAATAAGAATAATTATTTCCGATCCGAATCTACTTCTGACAACAGGGAATCTACTTCTGACAACAGGGACCGAAGCGACCGACTCACCGATATTGAGCGATATCAGTCTATGATGGACCGCGCTGGGTCTATAAATTGATTGGCAAGTGCGCTCCAGCAAATGCACCTGGATATATTTAGAAAACGACCTACCCAGATGACGTATTCCAAAATTGAGATGTTTGTACAATGGAAAGTACCTAAATCCAAAGCACTGTTTTCGAATTATTGGAATGACCATCAAGAAATGATATCGTTTTCTCGATCCATACAATAGGAGATGGTTAAAAATCTACCGAACGAAAACGCGTTTTTTTCTGAAATTACTATATAAATCTTTCTGATGTAGGTACCTAGACAAACAGAAGTCGGTTAAAACTACACACAAAATCGAACGTTATTTTAGAGGTATTTTATTGAGTTGAATAACATATATGTATAGGTGTGTAGAGTAACAAACAATACACATAATTTTGTCACTCTGTCACGCTCAAACGGCTGAACCAAGTTAAATGAAATTGGGTATGTAAGTAGGTTATGCCCTGGAATAACACATAGCTACTTTTTATTTCGGAAAAATAAAAGGTTCCCGAAATATTGCGGGCGAAACGTCCCCATACCTCTAGGACATACGACATTTTTGAACCACCGCCATCATTACGTGGAAGAATAAAAATGTATGAACAATAATACGGATGGTGGACAGATGGAGTAAGTGGTGATCAATTGATGGTCAAGAGAGCAGAAAGGTCAGCAGAGCGACCGCCGGCCGGATGGGACCCGCCGCGGCCAGGGTCACACTGGACGGATTAACGCGAGAAAACCAGCGAGGTCTATGACCACTAACATACCGGCTGATTATGAACACCCACGCAAAAACTAATGCTAAAATAGGTAGGTACGTAAAAAAGTATCGCCTTATTTTAATACTGTCATTAAATTTTGAGATTTTGATTTTTTGTTTCGTGATTTTGTTATCGTCGTTTGAAATCGAGAAATCGAGTTTGAATCGAGTTTCGAGAGTAGAAGGAAGGCGGTGATCAATCGTAGATCTATGTAACATAAAAAAAATTGGTTGTCTGTAAATTCGGTTTACGGACGATAGTTTAACGTGACAACGTCTTAACAAAACATTGATGAAATGATGATGATGATGATGTAACGGGACAATGAGCGTAACGCGTAACGGGACAATGAGTCATGCTTTTTCGTGCGTGCAGCCGGCGTTCATCGATTTATTAGACGTTGTCGCGTTAAAAACTTAGTACAGAGGGGTTACGCTCATCTCTTATACTGATGTAAAGTAAAGAAGTTTGGATACCAAAATAAACGAATTACTATACGACGGTTAAAAGGTAATAGGGTATAAGCGACATTGTAGTCAAAAGGTAATAGGGTATAAGCGACATTATAGTCAAAAGGTAATAGGGTATAAGCGACATTGTAGTCGTACGGTAATAGGATAAGCGACATTTTTGTCAAAAATGAGTTATGAATGCTATCTTACTTAAAATTTTCCGCTTTTTCATTTAGCATTCATAACTCATTTTTGACTAAAATGTCGCTTATACCCTTTAACCGTCGAATTATGAGAATACGAATGTCTATTACAAAAGAATTACCTAGTCTGTACCTACTTATTTTAGACAATCACGCTCATTATAATGCAACGGTCGCTTTAGGCGAATATGTATCTGCCTGTATAGTCTGTGTGTTATAGTAATTAGTATACAAAAACAAATCGCATGGAGTTGACGTACGAATGTCACCGACATGGCATAGCGGATTAACAAGTTGGAGTGGCAGGGCACATAACACAGACCTGATAGCCGATGCTGTCGAAAAGTTCTCGAGTGGAGACCACGCTCCAGAAAAAACAGAAGCATAGGAAAACCAACGACAAGGTGGACAGAAGACCTCAAAGAAGTGGCAGGAAGACATTGTATGAGAGCAGTTTCCAACCGGTCTTTTGGAAATCCATGGAGAAAGGCTATGTCTACTCGTAGCTATTGACTTCGTGTCTGAGATGATAATGATATATTCTTTTATATTCATTATTATGCATGCTAAGTATGCATGTATTAATAAATAGGTGGACAGAAGATGTCATACAAGTGGCAGGAAGACGCTGGATGCAGGCCGCTTCCAACCGGTCTTTTTGGAAATCCATGGGGGAGGCCTATGTCCAGCAGTGGACTTCTTGTGGCTGAGACGATGATGATGATTAATAAATAAATATACTCATCGTAGTTCCGGCTTAGGTTTACATATCGAACAGAGCTTTAAATATAACGGAAGTGTACCCTTTATTCAATGCGCATTTCTTCCTTGTTACAGTTTCCTATGTGTAACAGACAATGCCGATGACATTTAAACCTTTTAATTCAGTCGTGATTGTCCAGTTGAAGTTGGTGTCAATGCAAAATCACGTTTAATGTCTATGTATTAAGGTTCATTGGTTATTGCCTGTGAACAACGGCAGCTATATGCCAAAGTTGTACTATGAACGAGACTTATTACTATCGTTTAAATTATCGTATGAGGAAATCGTTTAGAACAACTCTCGCCTACTAGTTTTTTATAGCTACGAAAATGTGAACACTGACACAAGTTGTATATTTTGGTACTTATCTATATTATATAATACATATATAGTTATGTTATCTAGCTATTTAATTGATGTCTTACTTTATTAACCCCCGACGTTAAAACGCGGTGTTACAAGTTTAACGTTTCTGTATGTGTGTATGTCTGTGGCATCGTAGCTCCCGAATGGATAAACAGATTTTGTTTTTTTTTTTTGTTTGAAAGGTGACTTAGTTGCGAGTGTTCTTTCTTTATGTTTCATCAAAATCGGTTCAGCCGTTCTTTTGCGGTTTTTGAAATTTCTAAACTTATACTTGTATAAAATAATCATACGTACTTTGTGATGGTATTATGTGTGTACTAGCGTAAGCACTAATGTTTAACAAATGATAATTTAAAATATTTAAATATAGATATGATTTACAATGACGATACTTCTATTCTGGGGCAAACTCGAAAATGCTAGAATTTTACAATACGTAATAAATATATGAAACTATTCAACCACATAATTGATTAGATACGTTCAAACTTTCAACGAAAATTATATTGCTTACTCCGTGATAAGAATTTTTCGAGATACAGCGATAAATGTGTAAAACATTTAAGACGTGATAGCTCAAAGGTTCTAGCTAATAGGTACATAGGAGCTACTTCTGCATTATTACTTCTGTGCGGATTGAGAACTATTGTGACATTGAAAGCACTGCTGTACTTATTTCATTATTATGTTCAATCGAAGCGTTAGTTCTCATTTTTACCCGACTGCGTAAGAAGGAGAGTTATGTTTTTCAAGTGTATCTATGTTTTTATATATGTATGTATGTTTCTATATGATCGCCTACAGCCTAAACGGCTTGACCGATTTTGATGTTCAAGGTGTCGTTAGATTAGTCTTCACTTCCAGAGTATCATAGCATAGGCTATATTTTTTTTGTAATAATAATACCTAATAAATATTTTCGCGAAAATAAAAAAATGCGTTTTTTCGTCATCTCCAACGAACTTTTTTTTTTACGCTGCCTCCATACTGTCCCCTGCTGCGCTCGCGCCATGACTCCTTTATATAAAATCAAAAACTATCCCTTAAGTTTTATTACAGATGTAAATAAAAAATATATTTATATAAAAATACTTTATTAACTTAGATTATTGAAAGTATAAAAACAGTAACGAAATATGTCATAATCATAACAATTACAAATTATTTATGAGGAGCTAGTGAGGAATCACACAATGAACGTTTACTATGTTTACATAACAGCTATTTCTTCTCATATATCACCTTGTGATTAATAAAATTGATCAGGAATTACTGTGTTTCTAACGTTGGAACAAATTACTAATTTTGAAGCCACGTACAAATTTGTGACTAACTACTTAGTAAATACAAGTAATATAGACTATTATTGTACGTACATATATACTGATTTAAGTAAATTAGTAGGAAGTGATGTTGAGGCACCTGGTCCAGTAGCGGTCCATGGCGTTGTAGCGGTGCATATTAACTCCGGCCAAACTGTGCGCCTCGTCGGGATATGACTGTGGACAAAATAAGAGATAATAGGCAGAATTTAGCGGTTTTATCCCCAAAACACGCAGCCGGGTATCTTTAGAAGATTTCCCCCTCGTCACAAAAAAAAAAAAAAAGGTAGGTTTTAGCGAGAACATTATGGAAACATTTTAACGGATTTATTACGTATATTTTAAATAATTTTATGACCTGACGTTTCGAACACTGCAGTTTCCGTGGTCACAGGTGAGACTAGATGACAGTTGTTTGTTCATTTCAATGAGTACCTAACAATCGCGAAATCCTTAGAAAACATTGTCATGGAAACATGTCGTTTTAGTTTATTTTCCTAAACTAGTGTTACTTTGAATATTAATGTTATAAAAATAATCATCATCATCTCAGCCATAAGAAGTCCACTGCTGGACATAGGCCTCCCCCATTGGATTTCCAAAAAGACCTAAGAAAACATATAAAAATAGTGGTGTTTTATTCATTAAGTGTTTGAACAAGTGCATAAGTGTGGCCAAGTGAAATAAAGTGGCGAAACATGTCTTTTACGTTGTCGGCAAAACTCCATAGAAGCCTCTAGTAGAGTCGCAAGTCGCCACTACTTTACTGAAGCACGACTCGAATTTAAAAATGACTGTATACGTGACTTAAAGTGTGACTAGAACATTTATGACTCGTTTTATTCAACTTGAAGAAATATTAATACTTGACACTGGCAAAAGCTCAAAGCGGGTCCAAATACAATAAAAAAAATAGGTAAGTTAGAAAATAAAACAAAAATTACCGCGCTAAATAAAATTATTTGTCAAAAAATTGTCTTCTACAAATAATAAAACAGTGTAGTCTGTTTAAATATAGAACTCGTGGCAATACACGGGAACCAAAGTCTGGAAGTATATACTGCATACTTCCAGATGCACTGACTGAATGATACATAACGAAATAAGGACAGAAGCGATGCCACATTAGTTTTCTAGCTGAACAAGCAAAAATTTCATGAGATCAAGTTTTTTGCAGTTATTTGGATTAGTATATGTTTAATAATTAATTTTAGACTTAGCACTACAATTAGACAATAAGTATATTTCTACATTGCACTAAATAGACCTACGAAAAATTCATAAGATCTTATACTTAGAAAGCAATATTATTAGTACTATTTTATAGATCTACGTTGGACTACCAACTTGGCTCATCCTCATCGTAAGCGACGACGTGGCTGAGGATGGAGCACATCACAAATATTCAACAGTTCTTTTTTTGTTATGAAAATTTATTTGGACCAAACTGATTTTTTGTGGAAAATTTATGACAATAATAAAAAGAATTTCGTTTCCAAAGTAACAAAATTATTATATGCTTAGAAACCTTTCGGCTATGGGGCAAATTCAGCTACTGATGTTGCTTTCTACGCCTAAGTTATTACGTTATTTTACATCTTCAGAAAAGTTAGCATGTGTGAGCGAGACAAACGATTAGCCACCTATGGAACCCTTATTATCTATTCGTATTATTATCATTCTTACCATTTGTTCAAAAGGTATATTCAGCTGCTGCAGCGCTGTATACAGTTTAGCTGCGTTCTGGTAGTGCACGTTGTCGTCTGCGTTGCCGTGCATGATGTAGAAATCGTGCCCTCTCAGCTTCTCAGCGAGAAGTGTGACGTCACCCGCCTGGTAGCCGGCGAGGTTGTCTTCTTCAGTCGGCAGGCCCATGTAGCGCTCCGTGTACATGGTATCTGGGGTGAAAATTAAAGTTTTGATATTGCTGATAGTTATTTATAATATATTTAGTTTTCTCTTCAAAGGGTAACAACACTCCTTCGAAGAGCACGTTATTGAAGTTATTGATACTATTCTACTCATAAATAAGAGTACCATATTTACGTCGACGCCTGCCTGTATTTGTGTGTGCTGTATTTGTAATATATGTATCGTATATTAATGTTTATTTCAGTAATTAAATAAATACATTTTCCAGTTTCCTCTGTAATTTTCATAGAAAGGTTTTCATTCCTGTCCAATGTCCAATATACGCCACCATTTTGCATATTTTCCATTGGTCATAAAAAGTAACAAAATCCAAAGTTACCCACTTACGTATTTAACTTATACCATCATGGCTTTTGCCCAGTTGTGAAAATTTAATTTATAAATAATACTATTTTCAAACGGATTAACCAAGTTTAATCTAGTTTTTTTAATGTTTGTTTGAAAAACTATTTCAATAAGAGTGACTACCTATGTTTCATTAAAATCGGTTCAGACGTTTTTTTACGTCCTCGACGACGTTTTTAATTTTTCTAAACTTACTTGTTAACACTGGTATTGTATGCAATATTGATTACAAATTCATATTGTATCTAGTTGTATCTCATCAGCAAATATTAAGGACGTATAGCTACGTAACCGATATCGAAAGAAAACTCGTTCAGCCTGCTGATCAAATAGTATTTCAAATTATGACCTTTTTAATTGCAAGTGTAGAAGAGTACGATAAAAAAAAAGTCACTTCTAGAAAAATTATCACCGATGAAACAAATCAGACCATTCGTGTAACCAGGTTTTACTTTTTAACCAACTACATACGTAATGCATGTTCCCTGATATCTTAACCGGTTCTGAACCGATTTCAATTATACTATACTAGATAATTATATTTAAATAGAAAGGAGACTAGAAACGGGTCATAAAAAAACCCTTATCTTAGATTCAGTACCTTTGTAACCAATTTCAATTGTATGAGTTGCCAAACTGACAAAATATTTTATGAACTTTAATTTAGAATTGTTATAGTGAAAGTGGGGATAATTCTTGAGGCACCACTAAAATAACTAAATTCAAAAAACGAACGAAATTCTCACACATTTTTTTTTTTTTTTTCAATTTAGTGGTTTTAAGAACTTTAATTTGTTTAGTAAACTTTCTTTAAACTTCCTTTGCCTGCAATAGGAACTGATTTTCCATTGGGGTTACCAATAACTTGACGACAGGTTTCCAACTTGATGCCGATATAATTACCCATCCGGATAGGTACTTAAAATAATTTAGCAAAGCAATAATAATTTCTCGTGGAATGCAAAGTGCAGTTGAACTTGAAATAAGAAAAAAGTAATAAATACCAATCTAAGCTAATGACATTATTAGCTCCAATTTATTTACAACAAAACTGATCATAAATCGTTATTGCAAATTGCCAAAACTGCCCTTATAAATTCCCAAATGGCAGTGTATCCATAAACGTCAGCATAAATAAATTCTGAATGGCTTTCGATGATGAGACAGGAATGCGGCCAAGTTGCTCACAATAACGAGACCAATGACTTATTTACCGTCGTCGCGAGCTGTATTCCATGAATATATTTTCCTCTAATATACTAAAAATACAATATCTAAATTATTCTAAATGGACGGATGCGACCAATTTTGCATAGTAATAAAGCGAAAAAAGTCACACACAAACAACATATTGAAAATATATTTATTTGTAACAGAAAATTACTGCGCGTGGGCTTAAAGCTTTGAAAAATTGCATCTAGGCATTTCTGATTCCCGATAAAACTTTGTCTTTTTGATTCGTTTCGGTTGATCACTATAGGTATGTAGTTTAAGTAAAAATTAATAATAAAATGCACAGAGTAAAACACTATTTTAAGGCTTTTTTTAGCCTGATAATTAAACCAATGGAAATTTGTGTTTACTTATTCTAATATGGCAATATCATTAAAATTTATATTTGAGCACAGAGATCTGATTTTCAAATGGCTTTGGCCATTATTTGTACAAACTGTCCCAGTGCTGGGCGCGGGCCATCTTCTCATTATGAGAAGGGTAAGGCCATTCTACCACGCTGGTCGAGTGCGGGTTGGTAGACTTCACACATATTTCAAGATCATTGAGAACTCTCAGACATGTAGGTTTCCTCACGATGTTTTCCTTCACCGTTTTCGAAGTTATGTGCATATAACTTCGAAAAGACAGGTGTATGCCGCAGGATTCGAACCCAGGACCTGCGGATTGCAAGTCGGACGGTCTCCCAACTAGGCTGCCGGAAACTTAATTAACCTTGGCTTTGTTTCGGATTTACTACTAGATTTCACTAACGTGAGATAGATTTTGTATCTTATTTCTTCTTTAATATGTTAACTGCAGACGTACTCTGACCTCGTAAATTTTAAAGATGGCCTTATTTGGGTATTATATGCGTATGTCTTGCTCTATGCGAAGAGTACCTTTTATGCTCTATGTATGTTTTAGTTGAGAGTTAGGCAAACGTTAAAGCGAAATCAATTTCGAATGGTAAATAGAGCTTAGAGTATAAAAATACAAGATGATACCAAAAATCCGATCTTACGTCATATAGTAAACTCTCAATAAAACAATATTAAACGAAAACTTTAACAACAACTTTTTTTTCTTTTCTTTTTTTTAACATCGTGAGGAAACCTACATGTCTGAGAGTTCTCAATGATCTTGAAGATGTGTGAAGTCTGCCAACCTGCACTTGGCCAGCGTGGCCGACTATGACCTAACCCTTCTCACAATGAGAAGATGGCCCGTTCCCAGCAGTGGGACAGTTTGTACAAACAGGGCTGATAAAAAAAAACGAAAACGTTTGTTAGGACATTGCGTAATATATCATTCCGAATTTCATAGTCAAAATCGCCTCCTGATTATTTCTTTAAAACGGCCTTACTTCTAGAAATTTCTGTTTTTTGCAGATCGCATTCTACCTGCATTATTCGAAGATTCTTTAATAAATAATAGGCATGCTTGTTCGCCAACTCTCCTGATATTAATATCAGACCGTTGCTGGCTACAATATAGACTTGTGGACTACACTTGCCTAGAAGGAGCTATTTATTTAGGAAAAATTATGACGTATACGCATCGTACATTAATTATCCTAGCGG
This sequence comes from Lycia hirtaria, assembly GCA_947563715.1. Taxonomy (NCBI): domain Eukaryota; kingdom Metazoa; phylum Arthropoda; class Insecta; order Lepidoptera; family Geometridae; genus Lycia; species Lycia hirtaria. Next base: position 30,218,963 of record OX387379.1, on the reverse strand, counting down.
ATCAAACCGCAGACATATTTTTTCATCGCTACGCTCAGTATCAATTTATTTTTACACCGTGTAAAATAAATATTATTCAGACACTTTTAGTGTCAAGTTTATACAAAATCGGTTCAGGTGAATACGTGTATGAAATATACACACTACAATAACATGTATCGCATGTGAATGAACTTGGAACACTATCCGGGATCTCGAAGACATTCGATCACGTAATTATGGAGGCGATGAAGAAATTTGACCTTTGCCGAAGTATTTCCGAGTTCGAGAAAGCCGTAATAAAAGGACAACGTTATGCAAAATGTATAAACGAAAGATTGGCGAGTTAAGATTTATTATACATTACACAAATATAGAATCTGCATAATTAAATATTTTATACCTGAGAAATTAAGTCAATCGCATAGACTTTTTGCTTTAACTTTCTAACCAACCAGTTTTTCTAGTTTAGAATCTGTTCAGACGGGTAAAATCTAATGATTCCAGTCAATTATTAAAAATGAACGAGAAATTATAAATGCAAATTTGTATTGCCCAGTCGCGTAACATCTGATTCAATTTTTGAAAATACATAATTTCGGTGCTCAGTGCAATGATAGCATCATAGATACCTACAAACCTGAGAGCTCAAAACGAAGTATCATAGACATGAGATGAAAATTAAGCACCGATATTTTCAGAATCAAATTAAAACTGGGGTATAGAGTAGTAGTTTATATGTAAGTATTTTGCCAGTTTCCATTTTTAACCGACTTCCAAAAATAAGGAGGTTCTCAACTGTATGTTTGTTCAACGATAACTCCCCAAATTATGATTTATTTTAGATGGTGCTTTTTTAATACCTGAGAGGTGGTCCCATTTTGGTTTTTATAATAAAATAACTGAAAAAATGTCGTACAAGTAAACGAATTGCGTATTTTGAAGTCAGTTTATTATTCACTTTTTTTAAACTATAATTATTATTTTGTTGGTCTTATGAGTCTTTCAATGCAGTTCAATCTGAAAATACAAGCTCCGATGTAGAGCCTAAATTACTAACTTGTTTTCGACTTAAATAAATAATAATTGGTAGATATTTTCATACAGCAGTAATCTACCCCACAAACTAAGCAAAGCTTGTACATGGGAACTAGATAGCTGATAGAATACTTGTTACAATAGAGCTGTCGCCGTGGGTTGAATGAATCTGTTCTTTGAGTTTAACTGTAGGGCCGGCCGGTATTCATTGCCTAGGCCTAGGCCAATAGTTGCACAATAAACTCAACATTCAATGAAAAAGCTAAATGTCGTCTTTAGTCCGTCCTTTAAATAAAATAAATAGGCCTAATTAACCGAGAAGTAGGAAAAAATACGTATTTTCAATACTCCCTCACCAGTATAAATGATAACTGAATAAAACTTTTTTTTTAATGTTTCTCCTATCAAAATAAACAAATTCGACTCTCACTTTTCTAATAAGGCTACTCAATGATTTTGTATGTTTAAAAATGTTGTGATGCGCGAAAGAGATAGCTGCGCGTTTTAATCTCCACCTTAAAAAGAGCAATCTACAATGTGATTACTTACTGTAGTAGAGCCAGGAAGTGACCGGCGCTCCGGACACTCCGCACTGGAAGAGATGGTCATCGTCATGAAGCAGCGTGAGTAGGGTGGCGTATCCACCGTAACTGTGGCCCCAGATACCGACGCGATCGCGGTCCATGAACCCATATCGGTCCAGCACTTGCCTGCAAATACATACTTCATTTAGAGTCCTTAGTTCGACCATCGTCCGTCTCACTCGCGCATACCCACATTTTGAAGATATAAAATGACCGAATGAACTTATAAAAATATAATATTTAAATAAATAAATATTTGTGGACATTTCACACAACACCATCTATCCCAAACTAAGCAAAGCTTGTACTATGGAACTAGATGGCTGATAGAATACATATATACTTTTAATTGTAAATATATACTTATGATACATAGAAACACCCAGACACAGAACAAACATCCATGCTCATCACACAAATGTTTGCCCTGGGTAGGGATCGAACCCACGACCTTTCAGTTCAGCAGGTAGACGTAGACACACTACCAACTGAGCCACAAGGCCAGTCGAATTCATACTTAAAAGTAATTTTTAGAAATTTTTAACGCAAAAATATTTTTTATGAATGAAAATTAACTTAGATGAAATTGAAATTTTCGTCGAATATTTGTGATGTTTACTAGTTTTACAAACAACGTTTTTTTTTGTTCCGTAAGTGTTTCTACATCATCTAACTTTTAACTATTATAACAAAAAGAAAAAACTCTCAGTCTGTTTGTTATCTCCTCACACATAGTCGGTTTATAAATAAACGGATCAAGATACATCACATTTAGAATGTAAAAAGGCGTGTATCACGCCTTTTTACATTCTAAAATATAGAATATCTATAAAAACAGAGAATCCAAAGAAAGTTATATATGTACTATATTTCATCATCATAATCATCACCATGCTCATGAAACTGTGAGGCACAGATAATAGGACACATTTTTCAGTTTCCATCATAATATTTGATATAAATTGAAACAAACACATATTTACATAAGTATCTACGATGGGTATCACATGACATAATTATTGGTACATATTAGTAATTAGTAATTACATAAGTACCTACCTGATACTTAAAATAAATACATAATACTGTTTGTTATCGAAGGTAAATCAAATACCTACTTTAATATGGTTGTGATCATACAATTAAACACAGGTGTACCGAAAAAATGCCACTACATATTGATACACGTGTAAATGTATGAATACATGTTTGTATGAGTGCGTCATTTAATTGGGTAAGTGAAGTGAAATCGAACGCTCATCGTGAGTTTAAATTTTAAAATTAATTATTTTTGTTGCGCTTTGCCAAGGGTAAAAGCATATCTTTGGACGTCGAAATCTTTACTATTAAAAATGTATGATAATGATAAAAAATAATTAGGAAATTTAATTAAAATAATCATAAATAAATAAATAAATATTCTATAATTATAAATAAATAAATAAATATTGGTGGACATTTCACACAACACCATCTAGCCCAAACTAAGCAAAGCTTGTACTATGGAAACTAGATGGAATAGATGTATATTTTTTTTTGTATACATGTCTAATAGGTGATTACCATTTATGATAACTGTGATGCATCCAAAATCAATCCATAGAATCGCTTGATTTTCACAGGGCAATTTGCAACTATGGAAATCAAGCTGAAGTCGGCCAATATGATATTGGCCAATCCAAAATCCTATTGGCTGACATACTCGTATATCAATATACATCCTTAGTAAGTCTTTAGCACTTCCGCCAGAACTAAGCTACGTAGCAGGCTAAATATATTAATAAAAAATGTGTACAAATTTTCAGTGCTCAATTTCTAGACAAGTACGACAACTTGGTAAAGGACGCCCAAGATACAGGCATAGCCTAGTTTGGGGTCCATTGCAACTATCTTATTAATATTAAGCGGATTGATAATTAGATTTGTAATTTATACACTGATACTATTATGGAAATATAAATTATTATTATTATTATTATTTATTATAAAAGTACCTATATCAAAACATATAAAAGTAATTTAAAACATTCGTACATTCGCTGAAAATGCGATTCTGATACTTTCAAGAGCAATAGAATGGGCCGATATTTAAATATAAGACAATAGACAAATCTTTACGTGGCCCTAGGAAAGCGTACGTTAAAACTGTTAAATAGATACCTGAGAATAACGAAATGGTCCTCGACCTCGACGGTTCCGAGTGCGTTGTTCAAGGAGTAGAGTATGTCCTGACCCTTGAGTCCGGAGCCGCGACCGTCCGCCAACAAGTATATCATGTTGCGGCTCGTCGTCAGGTAAGTGTGGTATCCTGACAATATCATAATAACTATTAATAATCCGGCAAAGTACGAGTTGGACTAGTATACAGACGCTTCCGTACTCCCATTCAATATATGAACACGGACACGGACATTAGTATAATGTGATTTAGATAGATTGATACTCTTTATTGTACACACCTTAGAAGTTACAATCAAGAGAAATTATTTAAAACTAGTGCAACAACTGGCGGCCTTATCGGTAACAGCGATCTCTTCCAGGCAACCGTAGGATGGAGAGGAACGAAACGAAAGTAACGAGACGATGCATGCAGTACAAGAGAAGGCAGGGAAAATAAATAAATATATTACCCTGAATATGTATATTTATATTTATGAATGTTTGTAACTTCACATACTATTTTATAAACAGGAAAAATATAAAGTTAAAGTAAGTTAGTGATATAAGTAGTTAAAATAATACAAAAAAAAACCGGACAAGAGCGACTCGGACTCGCCCACCGAGGGTTCCGTACAAACTAGTAGATAAAAGCGGGAAATATTTTTTTTTTAAATATATTCCTTCACAAAACGAAAAATATACATTGTAAAAATATTTAAAAGCACTTGCATACAGACCCTATTTTATGTGATTAAATAAAAAATGTACAGTTTTCGGATTTTTTCCTTTATGTGTACTATATGACAATGCTTCTTGCCAAATTTCAAAGTTATAGGTCAACAGGAAGTACCCCATAGATTTTGGTTCCCTTGCGAGTGTCTAAATATGCGTTTTTTACGACTTATACGGCTGATTTTATGTGATTAAATTTAAAATGTACAGTTTTCGGAATTTTCCCTTTATGAAATATATATGAAAAATGCTTCTTTCCAAATTTCAAAGTTATAGGTCAACGGGAAGTACCCCATAGGTTTTGATTCCCTTGCATCTTGACAGACAACAAAGTGATCCTACGAGTATAAGGGTTCCGTTTGTTTTCCTTTTGAGGTACGGAGCCCTAAAAAATTATTAAAATCTCATGTTTTATCATTCACATCACATCAAAAGAAAACAGAAGACCTATTTTCTCTATCCAAAGAGTAACACTACCGTACTCTATTTTACTTCACTTTCTGTCGACGACACGTTCACTTGTCATTCTGGTTTCTTTTTTGTGAGAACAACGGGGAGGTTTTAATAAGCAATTCTCGCACAATAATTTCCCATTATTTTAAAAATTATTTACGCATGCTTGTCTCGCACTAGACTAGTTTTTAGTATTTGTTGATTTAGGAGCTGTAACGAAACATATTTTGTGAAAATTTCAACTTGCTACATGTTACGGTTCAAAAGATACAGCTGTTTAAGTGTAGGACAGATAGAACGACAGACAGACAGACACCGTAGCCTCACGAATAGGCTCCCGCACCCTTAATACGAAAAGCTACAAAGCATGTCTGTTATCTACGCTGTATAGTGTTAAAATTGTGTACTCACCAACAGTGAAAGTATCGAACACCGTATTGGTATTAGGTCCGGAATACACGTAGAAGACTACAGGATACTTGGTGGAGTTATCGTTCACGTCCAGCCCAGGGGGTAGCCAGAGCCTGACTGGCGCGGGGAAGCCGTCCTGCAGCGGGACGGTGGTGATGATGCTGCCGGGACGCGCTTTGCCGACCAGACGGTCGCGGACTATTTGGTTGTCTTCCCACAGGTACAGGGTTTCACCAGTCTGTCAAAGATAATCAATGATTTATTATAGGTAGATAGATTTTCCCCGGCTCTGCATGGCAAGCCTCAAGTAAGGTGATCACCCGACTTATCTTCAGTCGCAAAACGTCGGGCAACGCTGTTAGACGCTGTGTCGTGACTAGTGAACAGTGATAATGCCATCCTATGCGTTTAGAAAGTGCAACACCAAGATATACATATTAGGCCATGATATTAAGATTTAAGAATGTATCTTATCCTCGAAAGTGCTGAGAAGTGAGATGTTTTACTTCATATTCAATACCCTCTCTATAGATACAATTTCAGCGAAGATAATATTATTTATATGCTTGTTAAGCCTGAGCTCGGATCACGCGTCTATCTCTTTAGCGCATCGCAACATATTTAAAGATATAATGATAGTTTGAAAAACTGAAAACGTGACTTCAAAATGTGCAATATTTTTAAACCAAACTACTGTACCGACTTTGATGAAATTTGATTAAATGTGACTAATCTTAAAGTGTAGGATACACTCAAATAAAAAAATCAAATCGGTTTATATATGACGAAGTTATGCGGTAACAAACATAAAAAAAAAATACAGCCAATATATTATAACCTACTTCTTTTTGTAGTCTGAATCGTCGAAGCAGGATAACACAAAAATGAAAGATGTAATGGATTAAATTTAACATTGTAACTATAACTTGACATGGATTAATTTGATATTATAATTGTAACTTGACATGGATTAAATTTAACATTGTAACTATAACTTGACATGGATTAATTTGATATTATAATTGTAACTTGACATGGATTAAATTTGACATTGTAATTATAACTTAACATGGATTAAATTTGATATTGTAATTATAATTTGACATTGTATAATTGAAATGATAACTTCATATTTTTGATTTTTTTTCTGTAATAATAGTTTTTTTTTGGAATGTCAATTTTTAAAATCACTTGGTGAGCCCACTTCCAGTATTGCATGCCTGCTGGAGAGGCAAGTTTGTATAGGGAAAATCTAGAATTGTTATAATTCCATATTAAGATCCTTAATGTACCTACAAACTGCAATAAAATTATTTGTATTTGTATTTGTATTTGTTTTTTTTTTTATCAGCCCTGTTTGTACAAACTGTCCCACTGCTGGGAACGGGCCATCTTCTCATTGTGAAAAGAGTTAGGCCATAGTCTGCCACGTTGGCCAAGTGCGGGTTGGCAGACTTCACACATCTTCAAGATCATTGAGAACTCTCAGACATGTAGGTTTCCTCACGATGTTTTCCTTCACCGTTTGAAGTTGGCAGTAATAAACAATACGCACATAACTTCGAAAAGACAGTGGTGCGTGCCGCGGGATTCGAACCCAGGACCTGCGGATCGCAAGTCAGACGGTCTCACCACTAGGCTGCCGGAAACTTGATTATATTATGTCTGAAGACACCTAGATGAAAGATGATTATATTATGTCTATTTAGATAATTTGAAAACCTACGAAATCGTAATGATTAATGATTTCTTAGGTTTTCGGGATTAATGCTGTAGTTTTATGTCACAACATGTTACTGGGCCAAGCTCCGTCTTACTCGAGAAGCAGAAAACGTGGTTGCTTCTTACTCTGGCATTCAGGATGTACGTCGCCGACGGTTCATTAGACGAGGAACAGGTGATGGTTAGGTAAGACCCCCCGAGGCTGGCGGTGGATGTGGCCCAAGTACAAGGTCCTCCATCGGGCAGGATCAAGTTACAGCTCAGACAAGTCTGGTTGGTCCCCGCCACGTGTACTTGCGTTCGCCACGGCTCGTTCGTCACGGTACGAGTATAATAACTGTAACGTATTTTTAATGTTATTAATAAATAAATAACGACATTGCCAGTACGTTATATACGTACTTTTTGGAATTTATTGATTTTAAGAATTTAATTTGTTTGATGCCCTCAGAATTGAGCATATTCTTTCAATTTGAATTGAATTCTGTTTTTTCATCACCGTCATAATCTTATCTAAAATAATGCACACAGGTTTTCATAAAGGCGCTTGGACCGGTTTTTTTTGTTCGTGCGTTTTGTTTCGATTACAAGTATAATGTAACTAAATGGACTAAACTTCAAAGTCTGGAGCATCGTCGCAAAGTAGCTAGTTTGTCGGTCTTTTATCGTATACATTTCGGTGAGTGTGCGTCTGCTTTGCATGATCTCACTCCCCCATGCCCATTTTTCTATCGGACCGCAAGAAGCACGAAAAAGCGACATCGTTATATGGTTGATATTTCGAAAACACGTATGAAACGCTTTGGCACTACTTTCATTGTACGTACTGCCAAACTGTGGAATACGCTTCCTGAATGGTTCTTTCCGACTGCATGTAATCTAGGTGTCTTCAAATCGCGAGTGAATAGGTTTCTTCTAGGCAAGCGCGCTCCATCGTGGACCGTAACTGTCGCTTAACACCATGTGAGTTGACGGTCAAGCGCAAGCCTATTTTCGAATAAAAAAAATGTAACTAGGTAAAAATAAAAAATATAGGGCTATAACTTAGTACCTACCCAAGTAGCAAAAGGTTATCTAAACTGGTCATACAAGATATCTTGAAGACAAAACGGGCATTGTCTCAACTTCTCTTGCTCAAGCCCTTAAGATATCTACTAGATATGCCTCAAGACATAGTTTAGTAAAAGTGGGCACAGGTTTTCAGACAAAGTTAAGGGGGACTTAAGAATACTTTGGAAGATAAAGTTAAGCTATAGTTAAGAATAGAGGTATTAAAATGTTCTACAAGTTTTCTTTAAGATATCTTGTAGATTAAATTAAAACTGAATTTAAGCTTTAAAGAAGTTTTCAAGTTATCTTTAATTCAAGCTTAGGGTACCAAAATTGATTTAAAAAATCTCACATAAGAAATAATTTAGTCTTAGTTTACTTTATGAAGTAAATTTTCACACAAATAATGGAGTATTAGTGAAATAGATTATGAAAATAATGGCGACGAATTTGATAACTATTTATGTACATCTAGAAATGCGTATTCATCTTTTTGTATACCCAGAAACATAAAACGCATGTTAGTTTCTCGTTGGAAATGACAAGATAATTGTCTAAAAATAACGGGCCTCATAAATAACTAAGAAAAAAAAATAAAAAAACGCCATAATTAATATTGAAAATATGAATTTTTATGTAGTATGACACACAATGATTGAATTTTGTTTATATTGTTGCTTACTATTACAATTAAAAACTGTTAAAAATGAATTCTAGGTGAATATAAGGAAATTAGAGGTATTAAGATATCATAGCTGATGATGATAATGATATTTCCATTTTCATAATAGGATACAAAATGGCGTTAAATGTAATTTGTCTAGCTGAAGTACAAGTTTAATCAACATTGCCTTAAATAGAAATAGTTAAGGTAAAGTAAAATCAATTCTGTGTTATTGTACCTATAGTTAAGGAAAACTATCCTTAACTTAGTCTAAAATAGATCTAATGAAATACGAGTTAATTCTTTTTGTATTTATGATTCCTTAAGTTACATTTAACCAATACTATCTTGTCTATCTTATCATCAGTAAATCATTACTTAAGTATACTGTTACGGGCATAAGAACGGATGAGCTTAAACAATAAAAAAGATAATTTTTTGGAAATAACTGAGCTCCACATGGAAATAAAATTTTACGTTTTGAGTGAAATAGTACCTATGCCTAACATGCCGTTTATAATTATAAAAGTGAAAAAACTGTCAGTCATAAAAAATGTTATTTTCGTAACTTCTAACAAACGTAATATATGTGTAAGATATAATATAACGTACATAAAACTTCGGTAGGTATAGATTTCTCGAACAGTAATAATCAATTACATTTGAAACAAAAATACAATAAATTTTCTCGCTATATTGATAAATGTTGATTGCATTGATAATCCGCAATGGCGCTAGTTTCTGAGGGTTGCAAATTTTAATGTGAGAGAGTTACTGTCAGCGTGGGTAACTTTACACACACTTTTTCATATTTTTTTACGATATTAGAGTATTAATGTATGAGTCTAATAATAGTTTACTTATTTAAACGCGTTCTTTCGTGGTCAATTTTAAAGTAAAGAACTAACAAGTCCAGTAGTATAGAAAATATTTAAGAAAATCGCGTTTAAATGGCTTGTCAAAGTTAAACCCGAATGTGGGTAAAATTGACTTCCGTTCATTTCGATAGCGGAAAATCTTCATAAACGGTCATTTACGTAATTTAGGTTGGATTTATTTTACTCATGTTCATTTTCTGGGAAATGCCATTTAAAAACTTTGAGCTACAAGCGAACGGAAAAAATAAAATAGTTTAATTGCATTTTTTTACTAATAAAATAATTTCTTAAAAATCAAATAAAGCCAAAAAATTCTACATTCATTTGAGTGTTGAATGACCTCATTATCAAATATAAGTTCTAAGATAAATAGTGAGTAATATCAAATTTAAAATAGATTCACCCCATTCTATGAACTGCATATATTATACTTACCTATTGTTTTCTTTATGTTTCTTGAGTTCTCTTTTGTTTGGTTTTTAGAAGACTGGTTTTCGGGTATGTACTAACTAAAATCAATTTAAAAAATCGGTCAAGTGCATGTCGGGCCTAGCGCAATGTACGGTTTCGTAGTTCCATATCACAATAAGTCTATGTCAATATTATGCGAACTTAAAATAGGGTTATTTGATACTTACTAAGAATATTCTAGTTAAGCTAAGTTGATAGACTCGTTATTACTCTATACTCGTTAACTTGTAAAACCTACTTACTTGTGATATTTTCCTTACAATTTCGTTAGGGAAATTAATTGCTGGATTTTTTCAGCATACCTATTCGACAAAAACCATTTAGCTGGTAGAGGGGGAGAGACACTTGACCCTAACAAAAATTATCATTTTAAAGCCTAATATTTTGCAAAAGAGACGAAGACAAATATGGAATACTAAATTGAATTTTAATATATTTTATTTTATTTTACAAGGGTACCTCCCTTGTAATTACTCTATTCCCATAGAAAGTGTTTTCAAGATACATTTTAATTACGCCGATAAAGTAGTAAAATTTATTTTAGCACTTGATCACGAGGCCATAGAAATGTAGAAAGTGCTAAAGTAAAGCAAAAAAATAATAATCGGCCAAGTGCGAGTCGGACTCGCGCACGAAGGGTTCCGTACTATCATCTATAATACTACAAAGTTTAGTTCTGTTTATAAAATAACGAGAAATCAACGAAATTCCAAGTAGTAAATTGCAAACTTATAGGTAGGTTTTTGATACACATCCGGGCAGCATGACGACGCTCGCGCGAATACGCGGGGTTATGGCTCGCTCCGTGATGCTACCTCCCCCGCTACCCGCGCGGCGCGACGCTCGCAACGTGTTTAGATGCACGGACTATTTTCATTTTGTGAGTTTTTATGTATTAGATTAGGTATTTATTTTTATAGTTAATATATTTCTAAATATTTACTTACAAATATTCAAGTTTCTACCTGTTAATTAAGATCGAGTAAAAATTGCTTAAAAATTACGTTTGTTGTATGGGAGCCCCCCTTTAATATTTACTTTATTGTTATTTAATTATTTATTTTGAAAGGTAATATACAAGTAAATATTCTGTGAAAATTTGAAGCGTCTACCTGTTACCGTTTTTAATATTGAGCAAAAAAATACAAAAAAACACGTTTATTGTATGGGGACCCCCCTTAATATTTTTTTTTTTTAATTTTTAGAATTTGTTGTTATAGCGGCAACGGAAATACATCATTTGTGAAAATTTCAGCTTTCTAGCTATCACGGTTTATGAGATACAGCCTGGAGACAGACAGACAGACAGACAGACAGACAGCGAAGTCTTAGTAATAGGGTACCGTTTTTACCCTTTGGGTACGGAACCCTAAAAAGACGTGTGGCACTCGGAGACTGCCGCGGTAAAGCTATTGCATAATAGCTTTACGCGCGGTGTGTTAGTTTATTTTCGTTACGGAATTTCTGGATTCGGTCTCCACGCTCAAGGCCCGCGATAGAAGATATGCAATAGCTTAAAAGTATATCGCCCTATTTTACGACTTCCATTCGTTATTTGTAAATTGTGGAACACTATAAAACCTTATGTTTTTTATTTGATTGTTCTTTTGCGTATATATCGTCCTTCTAACCTTTTCTTACTTAAAATTTATTTAGCGTAGAAATAATTGAATTAAGTATTCGTAATTTTACATTGACCGAGACAATTTGGTTGTTGTGACTAAATTCAATCTGAAGTTGGCATCTACAAAAGCATGTTTACTTAATAAAGACTCAGGCTATTCTTTATTAATCAATAAAGTGTTAAGTCGATCTTAAAATAATCAAAGTAGAGTAAAATATGTATTTTCGTATCTATTATAAGAAACACTTCAGACAAAATGGTTTTGTAAATACTTAACTTTGTATTAAAATATTCAAAATTTACTAAAATAGCCCTACAAAAAAAGTATTTTACTTTGAAGATAAAAAAGATTCAGTGAAATAATATTTAAGTAAGTGTTAAGTCGATCTTAAAATAATCAAAGTAGAGTAAAATATGTATTTTCGTATCTATTAGAAGATACACTTCAGACAAAATGGTTTTATAATTACTTAACGTTGTATTAAAATATTCAATATTTACTAAAATAGCCCTACAAAAAAAGTGTTTTACCTTGAAGATAAAATAGATTCAGTGAAATAATATTTAATTCATTTTTATTTTTGTAAACTCAACTTATAGACATAGTTTAGACCAATTAGATTTGACTACTATCCTTGATTGCTACTTGTATATAGTAACAGTCCTTATTGTTTAAAAATGTATCATAGAAAACAGATAATATATTTGCGAATACAAAGCAGTTCACATTTAGGAATAGAAAGAGAAATTGTTGTTTAAGTGGGCGAAGGGTATTGTTACTGTAGACCAACTTTACATCTTACCCTCCAAAACCTTCTAACCATCTAATACCCTCTCCCTCCCATCTAACCACAATCAAATGTGGCGTCAAACGCACATATAACCCTCACTAGAAATTCATTTATTAACCAGAATTAATAAATCATGAACCCAGTACTCACTATAACTCATTTTGCTCATCCATTCCCACGAAATTATTAACAGTGAAGGCTCCAGGAGTGATGGAGGAAGAGGTTATAACTCCATTCTGCCTCACGCTGAGGTACAGGTGCTGCCAGAAGACGCCGTCGATCTGTTCCGGAGACCAGCGGGTAGACACGTAATACGAGCCGTCTGAGCTGAACCGAGGGAGCGCTATGGGCACCCAGCCGTTGGGCTGTGAGCGGTGCTCCTCCTAGGGAAAATATATTAGGTCGGTTATAAAATATTAAATATAATATTAAACATATAAAATATAAATATATATAAAATATAAAATTGTAGAATTGAATGAATTAAAAAAACGGGCCAGAGTTGGACTCGTACATTGAAATCTTCGTACCATCGCACGAGATAATACATAAATGGTGGAACTTTAGATTAACCATTCATGGTGTTGTGTGAAAAAGTCCACCAATATTTATTTATTCATTATTATTTATTTATGTAAACTTGAATAAAATTTTGAAAAATCCTACGTTTTTTATTAGGTATTTAGCACAAAGCATACGTATACGTACAATCTAAGATATGGCATCTTACTTTACTGGCTTTATGTTTTTTGCACCAAACTCTGATTTTTCAAATTCAACAGCAGAGGAACATTTACCGCACACTTGTCACAATTTTGCTTTTCTAGGGTTCCGTACCTCAAATGAAAAAAACGGAACCCTTATAGGATCACTTTGTAGTCCGTCTGTCTGTCTGCCCGTATGCGCGGATGTCAAGAACTTAATCTCGGTAACGCGTAAAAGTATCGTGTTGAAATTAAAACCATATACGCAGATCCATAGTATCTTGCTGCAGAAAGAAAAATAAAATTTCTCAGTTTTCGTAAAAAAAGTTACAGCCGAATATGTCGTAAAAAACGCAAATTTCGATACTTACAAGGGAATCAAAACCAATGGGTTAACCGTTGACCTAGGACTATGAAATTTGGCAATAATCACTGTGTTAGAGTACACGTATAGGAAAAAGTCCAAAAACTGGACATTTTTAATTTAATTACAAAAAAATTGTGTTTTTATGCATCGAATGGGGGTCCAAGTTTTTAAAGTTCTTTTACCGTATCATGTGGGGTATCATATGAGAGCTTTATTAGCATAAGCTAAAACAGGTTTAAAATATTTTTACGATGTATATTTTTCGGTTTATGAAGGAAAATATAAAAAATATATGATTTTCCCCTTTTATCTACTAGTTTGTACGGAACCCTCGGTGGGCGAGACTGACTCTGACTCGCACTTGTCCGGTTTATCTTTTCAAGTATATATCTATATAAATTCAAAGTAAAAGTAAATACAAAAGCCTAGCAATTTATGATCCAAACCATAATTCAGAACAAGTTTAGAAAACTAAAAACCCCCGACATACAAAACGGCTTTACCGATTTTGATTTAACATAGCTAACAACACTCTCGATCGAATACTCTATCAAATAAAAAAAATACTAGATTAAAATCAGTCCAGTAGCTTTTTTTTTAATCGAATAACCAATAATTTTTCGCCTTTTGTATAATCGAATATCTTGATATGTACTATATTTGCACTCTGCAATACTGACTAAGTTTTCACTTGGTGAACGGAAAAATATAGTCAACTATACAAATACACAAAAAAAAATAAAAAAAATGCAGCAAACCACGCGCAACTGCACTTTTGGATTGTCTTTGGAAATAAGTAATAATTATAGTTTAAAAAACTGAAACAAACGACTTCAAAGTACGCAATTTCGTTAACTTGGACGAAGTATTTTTCCAATTATTTTGTTTTAAAAACTAAAGGAACCTATTTTGATAAAATTTATATGGGACCACCTCTAAAGTATTACCTACCAATCAAAAAAGAATCATCAAAATCAATTCATTATTGGCGATATAATCGCGTAAAAAACATACAAAAAAAAACATTAAGAACCTGCAAATTTTTGGAAGTCTGTTAAAAAGCGCTCACCTCACACTGACCAGTGATGACATTACAGATCCTCAACACCGTATAGTTCTGTCTCCTGTTCAGCCAATGAGCCGCCATCTCATAGTCCGTGGTCCACCGTACGCCGCCGAGGATGTGGTCCTCGGTGACAGACTCCGGTGGGTCCATCACTATGAAGTTCAGGTTAGTCGGGTTGTTCACCAGGGCTTGTAGGTCTACTACTCGCAACAACACTGTAGGGTTCGTGCGCCCTACCTGCAAATGAAAACATACTTGCTTTCTTTTTTTACGCAAAATAGATCTACGATTGACCACCAACTCGCCTTATGTTAAGCGACAGTGTGGCCGAAGATGGAGCCCCTTAATCTAGATTCTAGATATCTAGCTTTACTTAAGTAGGCGGCACCTTATTGCATTATAGATATTACATTCAAGCTGCAGCAAGATGGCAGCGGTTTTTCCATGATGATTGATTTTCCCAGGATACATTTTTGGGAACTTTGGGATATCAGTCAGTTACGTCTGTAACATTTCTACCAATTTTCAGCCCGTTACTTCAAATGTCCCGATTTTTTTCTAATTTGCCGAGACTATTAGAAAATAAAGTGTTAAGGTTACAACATTCTTCATTAGTACACTCTAGGATTTATTATTTTATTAAATACCGATGAACGAAAGAGAGGTATGAAACAGCTCTCTATCCTACTGCTAGGTATAGGCCTCTTCCTTATCACGCTTTCTACCTCGATCTTGTCCCATTCGAAACCAAATTCGACCCGCGATAGAGACAATATCGTCCACCCATCTTATAACAGGATGACCTTCGCTCCATTTTCCTTGTCTCCACCACCTCTCAGTCACAACTGCGTCTAGCAACATAAGTCATGTCATGCCCATTTTTTATTCCTTTACCTTGGGGTACTTCAGATCCACCAGTTCCGGGTACAAATCATCAGGTTCCGACTTGTCAACGAAGTAATAATACGAGTAGCTCTCCACATCAGTATCGTTGAATGTGGCGAAAGCTAGGTAGGAACCGTCGTTAGAGAACCAAGTCGCCTGACCAGTGTACATGACGTCCTCTGAGAAAAAAAATCACATACACGGCATAATTTTTCGCCCGAATTGTCAGAACCTACAAATGCCAGATTGTTTGACTGGACTAGAGATTGCAACCCGGTATGTTTCTCAACCCGGACGGGCCCGGTATCATTCGTCGCCTAACCGGCCGGGTCCGCCGGGCCCGGCCGGGTTGGCGGGTTGATGTGTTAGCGATGAAACCGTTAAAGTATTTTATGAAAATTTGCTATATAATAATGGAAAAGGACAATGATTCAAGGTTACGAATTAATATTTATTTCAAACTAACAAATCAACAATAATCACAATAATCAGTCTCACTCAAAGTCTCAAAATCTCTGATTTAATACAGAATTGATTACTTTTACTTGTGGACGGAATAGTAAAATTAATAAAGCCCATTTCTGCATTTAAAAAAACTTATTGGCGCGTTAGAACGGCTACGTGGCAGCTCGCAGCGGTTGTCATGCGAATTTTCTATGATTTCGCGCCGCGCCGCGCCGCGCCGCGGTTTTCATACCTACCGGGTTCGGTAACCGGGCCCGGGAAGAATGGCCGGGCCGGGCCCGGTTTGCAATCTCTAGACTGGACGCAAGAAAGTAAAAAGTCCTGTTTCCAAATAATAGGACAAGGAGAGGAAGAGAGTGTTAGTTGTTATTACTGCCCAATCCCTCAACAAACTACTTTTGTTGTATAATTTTTAAATAATAATGAAAATTATCTTTACTCACAAATTTTATGACAGCAGCTGGTTTTTGTTAATATAACATAAACCAGCTGCTGCATAAGTCGGTTACAATGCATAATAGTTTGCCTTGCGACGAATCGTGCAGTAACAGCAAATAACGGAAAAATATATACTGGAATACTGCAACTTGATAGGAACGTTGAGTACGTGACACTAGCTTACTGTGTTTTTACTCATATCCTGTGTCCATATCCTCAGTGTTCAAACTTAAAAAACTGGCAGAAATGATTATTGTATAGCTGATGTCGTCATGGGCGTACCCAGGGGGGGGCAGCTGCCCCCCCCTGGAAACCTCGCAGAAAATGTATGAACTCGCCTAATTGGGTATGTAAAGTTTTTTTTTGGTATTTTTTTTATATTTTTATATGATAGAATGGACCATTTAGAAAAACTAATTTCAATATTTTTTTATTCTGTTCAGTACTTATTTTTTAATATTTTTTTAAAGATAAAATTGTCCGTAGGAAAGATGACGTCATCGTACCTACTGAATAAGATGTTGTGATAGCCAACATGAACTAAAAAATACATATAAGTCAACTTGACAGTGACATGTACCTATATTCGTTTTTGTCTCTGACTGATACAAGAGATCATCGGTTTTTGTTGTGTTTTGAAAAACCAAATACGTTGTGTAAACATAAAGAATGAAAAAAGAATAAGTAATTAATCATTAATATTGAGCTCGTTGTAATTAATTAATGTTTTCTAAGGTCTTCGAGATTGTGTTTGCGCATTGAAATGAAACAAATTCACAATATTATTCAGAAACTACAACTGTGAAATGTTTCGACTTTCGTGCCAAAAATCCTAATAAACTGTTTTTTTCAAGTAAAGGAAACTTTAAAAGACTGGTGTGAACAAGTTAACGTAGACTAAGTTCCTGGGCGAAGCATTGATGCTGCAGAACAATGAACCAGAAAAAGGAACCAGAATAAAATAAATAATGTATAAATGTAAATAAAATAATCTCTTATATAATTACAATGAAATTGGTATGTAATTAAACACAATAAAATCCTTTCAAAAAAGAAGTTATGTACTGTCAATCACTTTTATTTCATATCCTGGCATTGTTCATAAGTTTTAGCTCTTTAGCTCCTCGGATTTTTGCGATGTTGTTCTTGCCGCTAGTTGAGATGAACTCCAGAATGATAAGATTCTCAAACTTAGGTAAGTTAGCAGAGTCGGCACGTACAAAATTATCCATAATTTATCCAATCAGTAGGCAAACAGTTTCTTACAACAAAGCAGTGGTCAACGTAAATGCAGTATCAATCAAAACGGTAGGAAAGCAAGGTCGTCGTAAAGATAATGAACAGAATTAATTTAATACAAATGAATAGAGTAGCAGAGCACCAAACACACAAAATAATTCTTTTCTTTGTTTATTTATTTTGGTATGACAGTTGTCATAGAGATATTGTCTCTCTTGTCAATTCCAATGCTGTCAGTTTCATCTTTTTTTACTAACTAAACTACATTTTATTTTACTACATTTTAGAGGTCGACTGAAGGTCAAATATTTTTTATATTTTCGCAAAAATTTGCGCGATCTCATCATTTTATGTGCCCTAAATAAAAAAATATGGTTTATAGACATATAATCTCGAAATGGTTTTGGAATCAGCATATGTTAAATTTTTCTTTACATACCCAATTACTAATCAAAGTGTAAACGGGGCCTTATTGCTAACTTTTAAATAAACCGCGCAGTAGACACTGGCAAAATGCACGGTGCAATTATTATTGCCATAAAAAAACCGCGCAGAGTGAGCAAGCGCTACAGTCGCTAGCCACCGCCGCGGCGACGATGGCGGACGAAGATTAGCGAATCTAACCACAAATTATAAAGTAATATGTCCAAGGAAGCGTTCGTATTCTTCACGGTAGGGAGCTGCGAGCGACTAGCATTTATTTTATTTGACATGTTATGCTAAGGCTTTGAATCTTGAGAGCTGCGTCTTCCAAGGACAGCAAGCCGCCAACAATATAGGGCAAATCAACCAGCTGGTTCGTTAAGCGAATATTTTCGCCGATCGTTCAAAGTTATTTAATATCCTTTGTATTTTGAGCCATCAGTACTGTGACAACATTAACAGCAAATCAGCATATGAATACCTAAAATTTGATAAAAAGTTGAAAATTCGCGCTCGCTTCGCTCGCGCCTGGTTATTTCCTATTATTTTTAGCCGACTGTGTAAGAAGGAGGGTTATGACTTTCAAGTGTATGTATGTATGTATATGGGTATGTTTCTATATGATCGCCTACAAGCCTAAACGGCTTGACAGATTCTGATATGCGAGGTGTCGTTAGAACTCCAACGAGCTTTTTCGTAATAAATAAATAATTTCACTAGAATTATTCTAAATAACGCGCATTTATATTCTTTTACAGTGGTACTTTGTCATAAAAACGTATGTTTGTAATTTTCTATAAAGTCATGTTTTTTAATTAGGAATAATAAATTTGCAATCAATGCATTCAAATGGTTGTATTTATAATTTTTGATAACGTATGTTTTAATTTATGTTTAAATTTAATCAGGAATAATAAATTTGTAATCAATAAATTCAAATAGTTATATTTATAATTTTTTATAGCGTAAAAGTCGTTCTTATCCAGTCGGTTATTTCATTTTTCTTTTAACATAAATACTTGTTTGGTTCATCTGGGCCACAAAACGTAGGACATGCTAACAAGATCAGTGAATCAAATTACTTCCAAGATTTAATTTTAAAAACCTTCTAAAATTTCGCGCTCACTTCGCTCGCGTTTTTACTACTTGAACATAGAAATACTGTGGGCTCACTAATATGAGAAATAAAGCATATTACTTTAAAAACACAATTAAAATTTGAAAAAATTTTGCGCTCGCTTCGCTCGCGCCTGTTTATTTCCTATTATTTTTACCCAACCGCATAAGAAGGAGGGTTAAGTTTATTCGAGTAAATGTATGTATGTATGTGGGTATAATAATAATATTTGTGGACATTTCACACAATGTTTGTTTGTAAATGCATGTTTAAAGTAAGTATGTTTTTTCATAAGATCGCCTACAAGCCTAAACGGAAAGCCTAAGCTAGAATTATTCTAAATAATGCGCATTTATAGTTTTTACAGCGGTTCTGCGACTCTACAACATATTAAGCGTTACAAAATCGTAAGTTACACGTCGGGTTTTTAGTATTTCTTTTAATATATACACTTGTTTATTTGTATTAATTATCAAAGTGCTGTGAACTTGCTAGTAAAATCAAATAATTCACAAATTTTAATTTAAATAACCTTTTCAATTTTCGCGTTTAACATTTTTCTAATTTAATATAAAAGTACTGTGGGCTCACTAATACGAGAAATAAAACATATTACTATAAAAACATTACAAAAAATTTCGCGCTCGCTTCGCTCGCGCTATTTATTAGCTATGTTTTATTACTAACCAAAAAATTGTTCACCCCCTCCCCCCTCTCCGCTATGTTTCTTGTAGGTGTTTTTGTGTAGTGTGTATGACAAAACAGCCGCGGACGATCTGACTTGCCCCCCCCTAGACCAGAAGCTGGGTACGCCCATGGATGTCGTCGTACATTCAATGATTTAAAATTCTGAACATTCCAACATATCTTATTCGAAACAAAAGGTATCCTCAACTAGTGCCTAACTGTCTAGACCCTAGTGTTTAATAAGTTTACACTCCTTTAGCCTGAACTTCAAAAAGTTTGTTTTTTCTCATCAGAAGGCGGAAGAGATTCTGAAAATGATACAAGTGTTCTCTAAAGCCGGACACCTGATATCGATATTTCTATATTGTAGACATTGTTTATATTTTGTATTTGTTTTTTATATTTGTAATGGTTGTATTTGTTGTGATATGTGGGTATTAAAAGGTGAATAAGACTGAAAATGCTTGCACGCGCACTGTGCAGTGCGTGACGTCACCTGACGGATCCAGCGGAAGACCAGCACCGGTTAGCAACAACTGGCACCATGCTGAGCTGGAACCGGCTTGTGGCAAAAACTTAGTTTAAGTGCTTAAATTTTATAACATGTTAATATTTTTGAGTTTTTGTCACAATAAATATCTTGTCTATTGTCTATTGTTTTTATTAAATTTACCTTCATACACCCAATCGTTATGTCCATTGTAGAAGACTCCAGGTATGCCGTCATAGGTGAGTCGGATCGGGGTGTCGTTAAAGTTGGGCATGTAGTAGACGTCATTGTCCAACACGTAAGCCAGGGAATGATCGGCGCCAAAGAGGCAAAGCTGCAGACGTTGGTGGTCCGCTATATATGTCACCTCCCTACAACATTTTCGAGCGGTTGTAACATAAATAACAAATAAATAAATATTATAATTCAAAGTATGCATCGTACTGTGTGCTTATTTGTTGTTTCACCCATGTAGTGATGAAAAACATTGATGTAGACGTGACGTGACGTGACGTAGACCAATTACCTGTATTTGTCTAAAAAGATGGTGAAATCACAGATTTACTGTAGGTGAAATGTAGTTTATGTATAATAATAATAATGTATTACCTTTATTCATCTCCAAATAATAAGCTATATCTGTATTAAATTTCATAATGATCGATTCAGTAATTCAATCGTGAAAGGTAACAAACAAACAGAGACAGAATTACTTTACTTTTTATGACATTAGCGAGCAACAGCTCGAAGAGTCAGTAAGTCTTGAAAATGTCTCGTAAAGAGGTAAAAACAAGAGTCAACAAGAGTAGGTACAAGTATGGAGGCATCGAGGCGACGACGGTGTGGCCAAAGACGGAGCGCTGAAATTATCTAGACTAGATGACTTATTAGTGATGTTCCGGATATCCGTATCCGTATCCGAGGATATCCGCGGGAGAAATAAAGTCCGTGTCCGTATCCGTCACTTTTCTCGCGGATTTTTTACGGATCTTTATTAATTTTCTAATTCAATTGGCAGGATAAAATGCTGCATAATAACTTAGATTATGTAATTAAGTAGTATAATTTAAAAAAACATTTAAGTATTTTTTTTTCTTAAAATCAAATATTTGGCACCTTTAATTGCAAACATAAATAGAATATATTATATTCTAGTAAGTTACCATACCAATAGTATATAACTCAAAGATACTACATCAACTATCTTATGAGATCACTATTACACATAGAAAGTTATAACATTACTTTTATAAATATGTATAAGAAAATGAAAAACTACGCGCGCAATTCAAGTCGAAACCTGCCTGTCGTTACGGCGGGCGTGATGTCAACTATCGTTTCAAGGTCACGCGCCGACACCGATTGAGTGAGAAAATAAAGATCCGTATCTGTGTCCGTATCCGTGGATCTTGACACTAAATATCCGTATCCGGATCCGTATCCGCGGATATACATTTTATACGATCCGGCACATCACTAATTCTTATAGACGCGGCGCTTCAATAGCATACATACCTACTATTAAAGTAAATTTCAGCGGGCCATGGTGGGCCTGTCGAATTTATTTCCAAAATGTCATCGGACCTCATGGCGCGCGTGGGGGCGCGGACTCTAGATCGACTACTAAATAAATCATGATGATTGACTATAAATAATTTTCAATCAGTAAGTACTAACCCTGAAGCGATTTCATAGAGGGCGTATCTCGCAGTCGTAGAGTAACGGTATACCTGAAAATTATTGAATAATTAGTGCTATTTTAATAGTATCTGTGATGCTATAGTTAATAGTATCTGTGATGAGAAGGTATAAAACTAGTCTTTCTGTAGATATTTAGCTTTATCCCTCATGTGGCTTTGTCTATTTGTCTAACTTTATATATTTTAATCTCATATTATTGTTTTTATTGATTTTGAATTTTGAACTAATATTATATAAACAAGTAATCTCTTTCTTTCTAATTTGAATTATTTTAGATATAATTATAATTACACTGTCATACAATTAAGGGACATAATAACAAAACTTTTTGTCACGAAGACGCATATTGGTATATTATACGATTGGGAGTTGACGAAATAGGGTTCCCAAGATACAGGCTTAGCCTAGTTTGGGGCCCATCAGTAACGATATATCTAGTGTGTTAATTATGTGTTATTGTAATTCGAGTATAGATAATTGAAACTGTAAAAATGGTTAATAAAAAAAAAAAAAAAAAAAATTATACCTAGCGATAAGCGATGAATTGTAGATATGGCTTCACATAATTAGGTATTTTAGGATTATGCTTATCTTTATCGTTGTGATAATGATAACAAAAATACCTACAAGTAATAACAAACTATAAACGTAACTAAGGCAATAAACATAAGGTATGTTATTAATGTAATAAAGAGGTAATTCTCTGTCGTTTGAGAGCTACGATGGCACAGACAGACACAGATATACCTACAGATAAACACGTCAAAGTTATAACACCCTTCTTTCTGGGTCGGCGGTTAAAAATAGGCGAAAGTTATATATTCCTAGGCCCCATGGTTTTACCAGTGTTTTTCCAACTTCCCTCAGGAAAAGCATTAGGTTTAGTCTCGTTATATTAATTACCACCCTTTTAAAATACATTATAATAAGAACAAAGATCACAGAGGGTAGGTATATTTACCAGACTGTCCAAGTTGTCCAAGTGGATGTTTTTTTCAGTGTAAAGTAAGTAACTATGTTTCTACCTAATATTATATACCTAAAAGCCAACTGACCGATTTTGATGTGAGCAAAGTATCATTCAATTTATCTCTCTCGATTGTCAGTCGGATATTTTTTTCTTGAAGTATACGAGTACATACTTAGGTATATTTAAATGTTGCTTAAATATTTAAACCAGCTGCTAAGAAGCTACTTAGTCTCGAGCACCGCCGTAAAGTAGCATGTCTGTCTATTTTCTACAGAATTCAATTCGGGGAATGTGCGCAAGAGCTTCACGACCTAATTCCACCCTCCCCATTTCACTACAGAACTAGCAGAAAGACGGCGAATTACCACCCATTTCTCGTTGAAATGCCAAAAACACGCACTCAGCGATATCGATCCACATTCCTGTTGCGTACTGCACAAGAATGGAATTCGCCGCCATCTCTGTTTCCTGAGAGCTACAATCTTGGAATTTTCAAGGCTAGAGTGAATAGATATCTTCTAGATCGACGAGCTCCATCCTCGGCCACACCGTCGCTTAACATCAGACAAGTTGGTGGTCAATCGTAGATCTATAATGTATAAAAAATATATATATATATATATATTAGCGTGCATGTTACTTACACTCTCCACTTCACTGGGTGCTAAAATGTACCTTCTATCAGCGGACAGGATAGGATTCGATGTGTTCAAGAAAGCCTGAAAAAAATACATTCGTAAGTATTGAAGCTTCTCGATTGATCTTTAAATAAATCGAAACCATGGCACAAAAGACAGTAATATAATTCCCAAGAGTGGTAATTATTACAATTACGAATTGGTAAAAACAAATTCAAGCTATATATTTTTTTATCAGCCCTGTTTGTACAAACTGTCCCACTGCTGGGAACGGGCCATCTTCTCATTGTGAGAAGGGTTAGGCCATAGTCTGCCACGCTGGCCAAGTGCGGGTTGGCAGACTTCACACATCTTCAAGATCATCGAGAACTCTCAGACATGTAGGTTTCCTCACGATGTTTTACTTCACCGTTTTGAAGTTGGCGGCAATCAACAATACGCACATAACTTCGAAAAGACAGGTGCGTGCCGTAGGATTTGAACCCAGGACCTGCGGATCGCAAGTCATACGGTCTCCCGACTAGGCTGCCGGAAACAAGCTATATGATGAAAATTAAAAACCTTAAAAAATACTACCAACTCCAAATAACACCAGTTGCGGTACTATTACTATCAAAACTACGAGTAGGAGTGAGGATAGATGCTATAGTCATACAAATTATAGTATTCAGTGATAATAGTACTCGGTCAACAACTTAAGTATTTGTACCGTAGTTCAACATCTGATTTTTGAGCTGCTGATTATTTATTTAACTGGATTACGGTACAAATACGTTCTTTTTGTTTTTATTATTAGAGATACTAACCATAAGATCCCCAGCAACCAAAACATCCCTACTGAGAGTGCTGGCATCGAATACGTTTATGCCAGATTCTCCAGGGATAACGAACGTGAACTCAGTGTCTGAAATTAAATTTAAAATTATTAGAAATCATCATCTCAGCCGTAAGAAGTCTACTGCCGGACACAGGCCTCCTCCATGGACATCCAAAAAGACCGATTGGAAGCGGTTTGCTTCCAGCGCATTTCATATACTACCTGAAATTCTTAAAAAAATAATTTAAACTACTTTGTATAGACCAAGCTCGTCTTATTTTCAGGCTCTAATGAGGTAAGCTTTAAGCTTTTGGATGGGCTTGGATTATGGGTGACTTGATGGCTATATGGGGATCTTGATGACTAGATACATAAAATAGAACTGTTTTAACTTTTTAAGAATAAATAATCTTAATAGCAAGTCATAATTGATCAAAAATCGCTTTTATGTTAGTTAGGATAAGTATTTATAAAGAATCTAATAATATAGCCATATATCGGCGTTTAGTGCTGCTTGTATTTTTCTTAGAAAAAGCAGTATCAGTCTCTCTTTCTCTCTAGAAGCTATCTGCATGAGTCGAGTGCGAGTGTAACGACATCAGGCTTTTCAAAATTTGTCGTTTAAAAACATCAGTTAATAACAACATATGTATAGGGAGATATTCGATATTTTCCAAATGTTTTCCACACTTCAGCATATACAAATTTACAGAAATTTTAATTTCATAAAAAAAATTACTGATTGGGATAAGCGAGTTCAAGTCCCGTGAAATGTAAAATGTTTGAACAGTTTATAAAATATAGGGAGTTGTTAACATATTTCATATCAACAAATTTATAACCATTATAACTAATAGTAGCAAATATATAATGAACTCACCCGATATCCATGTTCCAGTGAATCCCCTCTGGGCGAACTGTCCCGTGACAAATTCTTCAAGTGTAAAAGGCTCCTGTGCCACCGATGCAGCCACCAGCACAGCAAATACGCACCACGACTCCTTTACCTTTTATTATCATAATAATGAGCTGTTTCACGGGTATATTTTCCTCCCAGGCTGTTCAGTTAGAGAACTAATGTGGCATAGAAGGCGCTGCTGTTCTTATTTCATAATTTTTTTCGAAAACAAGAATGCTACTGTCCGTTCTGTTCGTTGATTTGTTCAATCGAGACGTTAGTTCCCATTTTTTTCCACAATAGTCCTTTAACCAAACAGACTACCGATTTTTATTAAATACTGTTATCTATGCTCAAAATTGATAATGTATTACTTTTTCAAATTATTATAATACACTGTATGCCCTACTCCGTACATGATTGCCTGGAAGAGATTGCTTTAAGCGATAAGGCCGCCTATCGAAAGATTAAGCCACAGTAATATTGTAATTTTGTCATGTTTGTACATTGTGGTCTTTCTTTTAATTTAATAGAGTTATCTATCTATCTATGTCCAGATTAGCAAATATAGTTGAATTTCAAATTACCGTCAAGTATTGATATAAATATACCTGTTAAATATTCTATGGTTGACATTTAATCGCATTAGTTTGATAAACCGCAAGAAATGCAGTAAAATAATCAGAACAAACAGATAACAGCTACTGAAAACATCTGTAATATTTCAACTAAATTAAACAAACCTACGATATATAAGACTACCAAAAGAATACAAAAATTCACTCACCATTTTCAACCCTAATTATTTCTAATCACTATTCACAGCCAGCGGTTGGCGATCGTAGGCCGCCAACTCGACTGCTTCAGTTTATCTCACAGAATTATAACTTATCCACGATAACAATACCTATCTAGAGATAAAGATAATTGTTTGAATTTTTCTGATAGATTTAATATAGGTCGATAATTTTAAACGGATTTGTATCATCAAGAATGTATGTAATAAGCCTGTAAAATAAAACCAAAAGATAAGGTAGGAAAGTATTTATTGAACATCGAGTTACAGGATTACACTTCTGACAAGGACACAAATACGAAGACCTGACTACATCCAAAAATACTTCCAGGCTAAAGTCTACATTTAAAAGAGGGCAATTGCCATACATCCCATTCTCAATATCCATACAATGTCTATATTACATGTGACGAATCTGCAACAATTTCAACAATTCCGATTTCTTAACTAAATGTCAATAGACTCCATAATGTGGTCGGCTCCAAAATTAGATGAATCACCGCGGCGCAGTGTAGCTCTCTTCATGAGTTCTCTGCCAAGTAAGTGCTTTGGTATTCCGTCAAAAAAATTCTTGCAGTCATAATTATAGTGACGTGGTATAATTTAGCCAATACCAAACTTGCGTTGTTCATCATGCACGTTTGGATGGTCGACATCTCCTTGTGGAGACAATAGAGGACCTCTTTCGTGCGTGTATCGAGCACGGTAAAGGCCAAAGTCAAGTGCGTTTGTAGGTGGCTAGACACCGCTGTCATCGACGTCGTTAGCGGCGCGCCCCGGTACTTCCCCTCGTGCCTTCGACCGGCTTCGACGAAATTTAATCAAGGGATTTCCTCCGCGTGTGCTATTCTATAACATTTTTCAGTAAATAAATGATCACGTCTTCTTCAGGAAAAATAAACCTTTTTACAGTCATCTTAAACATAACTAAAAATAAATCCTTGAAAGGTAATATTGTCACGGAGGACATCTAATGCTACCTGGAAAAAAAATCTCTAAGCGAGAAAATTGATTAGTATGTTTAGTGTGTGAATGTTAATGTGTGTGATGAATGAGTGAAAGTGGGGTGTATGAGTGTGTAAGTGAAAGTGTGAGTGGGAGTGTGGGTGGGGTGTGTGTATGAAAGCGTGGGACGGACCATGCTAGTGGCGACGGTGGGTGCGCCGTTGCTCCTGCATGCGTCGCTCGTGCTCCGCCATGTGCTGTCGACGCTGCTCCTCCTTTATTGCGATCTGGGAAATGAAAACACTTATTTTAACATTTCTCATAGGTTTTTTTTGTAAATGTCATTTTTCAATCAATCATTTCATTTTCATTTGTAAAATAATGTCAGTATAATGGGGACATTTAAGCAGGGCTCCATAAGAGGAACTCTGTTCGATTAATTTGACATATTTTATCTAACATATTTTATGACATATTTTAACTAATGCATATTATTGACATATACCTATATTATAAGTGACGATTTTAATAATTTATGTAATATCCCTATTACATAAATTATGCATGCATGAAATTTATTTCATATGAATAATAATTTTAATTGATGACTAAAAAATTATTTTTTAATATTTTTATTAATTTATTAACTATTTTTATCAATATTTTTATTAATTGGTCAAAAAACTTCCTAGATTTAAACATTAACGGCCTTACCGAAAAACGTTACTTAACTTTAAACATTGCTTAACATACTTTGTCAACTTCTCGCTGACATGTAATGACATTGGCAGAAAGAAGACAGAGAATTTAAGACGATGCTTATAATTAAGTAATTTTTTTCGGTAAGGCCGTTTAAAGTTATAGAGGAGACTCGCGCAACAGTTGTATTGAATTTATACGGCGAATTTGAACCATGACGTCATCATTCGCTATCGTGTGCTCTCTGTCTAACATGAAATTAAAATAGTTGTAAGTTTCTTATTTTTGAAGGTATTTTAATTTTGTATTTGTGTTTAGTTTTTGTTATTACCAAATTAAAAATAAATCATGCATATTCCCTATTAAAAAAGCCGTTACTATAAAATTTGCATTTGTTACTAGTTTCTGTGTAATACACAGACAAACATACAAATATACATACACTTATGAAATTTGGCAAACATGTTTAGAAGCTGGTATAGACTAACATATATAATAACTGTGCAATTCTGACAATATTACATACATACAGGTCGAATTGATGACCTTTTTTAGGGTTCCGTACCTGAAAAGGAAAAAACGGAACCCTTAAAGGATCACTTTGTTGTCCGTCCGTCCGTCCGTCGGGGTGTCAAGACCTGTATCTCGGGAATCCGTGAAGGTATCGTGTTGAAATTAAAACCGTATACGCAGATCCATAGTCTCTTGCTGCAGAAAGAAAAATCAAATTTCTCAGTTTTCGTAAAAAAAAGTTACAGCCGAATATGCCGTAAAAACGCGAGGAATGAGGGTCTAAATTTTAAAGTTCTTTAACCGTATCATGTGGTGTATCGTATGAAAGAGCTTCATTAGCATAAGCTAAAACGGGTTTTGAAATATTTTTATGATGTATATTTTTCGGTTTATGAAGTAAAATATAAAAAAATATATGATTTCTCCCTTTTATCTACTAGTTTGTACGGAATCCTCGGTGGGCGAGTCTGACTCGCACTTGTCCGGTTTTTTTGTAAGTCGGTTAAAAAGACATTCTAAGATCGCAACCGAATCTAAATCGCGGGTTAAATTTTATTATGTCGCAGCAAATTTGAAGAATACGCTATATTAAATTACGGCAAGGCGTGTTACTAAAACGGCGCTGTTTTCTAATACAGCGCTCTCCTGTTTAAACGGATTCGAAGCTCGATGTGCACATACAAAGCAGCTTACTTCATTTCAGCCGCAATTCACTGCGTTTGAAAATGAAGCCGTATTAGAAAACAACGCAGCTTTGTTACCCGCCGAGCCATAAGATAATACAAAGTATTATTCAAACCTCAGAACTTGAAGGTGAAAATTTTATCAAGAAAGTAACAAAAGAAATTGTAAAACAAAGAAAACACCGCAAAATAAATTTTAAAAGATCGTCATTCATCGTTCTAGACCTCACCGTCGGCAGTTTACGACAGGCGAGCCAATAGTTATGGCCGATCATTACTGCATAAAAAACAAGATAAGCATAACTTTTATTTTGGCTACTTTAAGGACTAGGCTAGTTATAAAATCGTGTTACACCTTTAAACTAACCGTTTCAGATGAGAGCGGCAACCAATAAATGCACGGTGTTGTTTTCGTCTTTTTGAATAGATCGTCCAGCAACTTGGCCGGAGCCTCTTCTTCTTTCTTTTTGAATTTTCTCGCTGTAAAATAAAAATACGCATGTGAAAATCAGACATATGGTTTGATCACCTTGCTAATGTATCATTGATACTCTTTAAAATCAGTAGGCCAATTATGAACTAATAAACTAATGAAGTAATGACACTCAGATGCAATTGTACAACAAATTAACTCTTAATGGAGTTCATACACATTTTTTAATTATTATGCTGATTTGTAGTGATTGATTGTCCAGTCATTGCTGAGAAAAAATTATTAAAATTCAATGAAAAAACGGTGCGCGAATGAGATGAAACAAGTATCAATGTTAAAAGAAAAACAAAATACCCGACTGCAGAAAAGAGGTTTTTGCAGCCTAACTTATTATTATTTTTTAATTTTGATGTACCCAGTGTCACTCTCACAACTAAGTCGAATCTATTGACACCACTCACATACAAATCGGTCAAGCCGTTTAGGCTCTAGGGCGTGTCAAAGAAATATACATACATACACTCGAAAAACATAACCCTCCTTCTTACGCAGTCGGGTAAAAAGACGGCAATTATACGCAGTGACGTAATAATCCTCTCGCTCCTCTGAAGTATATACTATTAATGTCTAAACATTCATACCTACTGACATAGTGAGTGAGCGTGATGTCACGTTCCGACGTCACTGGCTATAACCGCAAAACGGTCGCGTCTTAACCGGGGCAAAAAGAAATCCACCATAACTTCGTTAACATCTTACCCTCTAATACCCTCTCCGTTCCATCTAACCCTGTAATCATGGTCAAATGTAGCGTCAAACGACCTAATGGTCTATGACACTCTGCCTACACTGTAAGGGAAAATAGGCGTGATTGTATACCTATACGTAACTTTATTATTTCTTAATGCATTATAACTCCAAAAAGAATAAAATAGTCTAAAAGTCATAGTGCATACTTCTAAATACTTAGAATTCGAATATCTCTTGCGTGCATGAGTCTCATTGTACTTCTTAGAAAATATCAGTCTAGATTCAGATATTTAGAAGTTTCTTTGAAACTGATAGTTAATTTTTAAGCCTTTTTTCAGGGATCGTAAACGGTTAAGGTATAAGGTTACGCTACCGGTATAATAACGGTAGAGGTATAAATTATAAAGGTAGACCGAAAACGCGTTATTATCACCGTAAGGTACCGAAATAAAAAATCGATAGCGCTATTTTTATTTCGGTATCGTTATACCTATATAATAACTCTACAGTTATTTTATTATTTCGATATACCCAAAAAAGGCTTTTTTTGCCAAACCATAAGACTAATGTATGAAGAAAATAAATAAAATAAAAGTGCTTCAGATGGGACTTTATTTTTTTTAGGCTTCCGTACCTCAAAAGGAAAAAACGGAACCCTTATAGGATCACTTTGTTGTCTGTCTGTCCGTCCATCCGGGTGTCAAGACATGTATCTCGGGAACGCGTGAAGGTATCGTGTTGAAATTAAAACCATATATGCAGATCCATAGTCTCTTGGTGCAGGAAAAAAATCAAATTTCTCAATTTTCGTTATGTCGTAAAAAACGCATATTTCGACACTCACAAGGGAATCAAAACCTATGGGGTACTTCCCATTGACCTAGAACTATAAAATTTGGCAAGAAGTATTGTGTTATAGTACACATATAGGAAAAAATCCGAAAACTGGACATTTTTAATTTAATCACAAAAAACTGAGTCTTTATGCAAGCAAGGAGGGTACAAGTTTTAAAGTATTTTAACCGTATTATGTGGGGTATCATATGAAAGAGCTTCATAAGCACAAGTTAAACAGGTTTTTAAATATTTTTACGATGTAAATATTTTTCGGTTTATGAAGGAAAATATAATTATAATGTCCCCTTTTTATCTACTAGTTTGTACGGATCCCTCGTTGGGCGAATCTAACTCGCACTTGTCCGGTTTTTTTATGAACAAAGCTCAGCATAATCTATATATCATCTATTGGTCCAGTTTCGACTAGCTTGCTTTAGGCTACCATGAAAATCTAGTAATTTAAATTTACCAGGTTCAGGGCTCCTCTCAGGCGAACGGTGCCTCCGTTTGTCGAGCAGCGGACGCTCCTCGCGGCGCACTCTCTCTTTTTCTTTCTCCTTTTCCTTCTCATTTTTTCCAAGGTCCCATTCACGCGTCGCTAGCTTTCTCTCCCATGGCTTCTCCTGCAAGTTTTACAAGAAGAAATTAATAATATGAAATAACTTGTATACTGAGGATGGCTTGGTATATCAATACATGAAAAAACTATATACAACACATCTAGTTTAGGAAAGCTGGGTTCCTGACCATGTTTTACCAAAGCATAAAACATTGTCATTACAATATACATATTATTGTGTAGCATAAAGTACATAGCATACTTTTATTAGCTTTAAAAATGTAGAAGTGCTAGAAAAATCTACAGACAAATACATGAAATGTTACAAAAAATTAATCTCACCACTTCCCCTCGTTCTCTCTTCATATCTTGCTCCCGTAGCCAGTCCTCCACAGTTCCAGGTATAGTAGAAACTTGTGCATTATCTGAATCTTCATTCACCTTTGCCTTGTCAAAAGCTTCTTGAGTTGAAAAATCTACTTGTAAAGTTTTCGGGTTTGACACAGGCCATGTAACTCCATGCAGGGCATGCCTGGTCTCCACCGCTTGACTGAAACAAGCAAGATAATAAATAACATTGTTTGTATACTATTACGTAGAGTTAACCAGCAGTATTAAAATTTATGTTGCAATACTTACTCTTCACTCTCATAAATAACGAAGCATTTAGACTTGATCCTGTCAATCCAAAAACCATTCTCTACAATACGTCCAGTTCTTTGGAGCAAATTCTTAAGTTGTGGCAAAGTAAATGGTCTAACAAGATTTGTAATGTATAAAACACAAGATTGTTTATGTCTTGGAGGGCTTGGTGGACGTGTGATTATGCTGTCATTTTCTTTAATGATGGATATCTTTCTATTGGATGCCATATCTCTTGGCTTAACAATATCCCTGTCTTCAAGGTCTTTTCTGTCAGCATTGCGTTCCAGTTCAGCCCTTTGAACATTCTCTGAATTATCTATCACAATCTTGGGTAGAATTGGCCTCTCAATTCTTTCAGTTACCACTCGCTTATGTTTCTTTTCTTCAACAACTTCTTCAAATTCTACAGGCTTTACATCAGGAATGATATCTTTGAGAATGTCGGTGGATATAGTAATAGACTTTTGTTTACTAACTTTTGATGGCCTTGAGCCCCAACGTCTCTTCCTACTAATGACTAATGGAGCAGCTTGACCATTATGAAGATGCTCTTCTTGGTTTGATAGGGTAGAATCAGAACGTTCAAATGACTTTCTGTTATCTTCATTTGATTTCTCATTTATATTTTCTTCATTTTGGCTCTTCACAGAATCAGTTGACATAATCCTTGATCTTTTTTCACTCTCAGAACTCACTACAACACCAGTTTTATTAGTTGGTTTATCACTAATTGACCTCACCTCCTCAATGGGAGTTTTGTCTTGGGATTTACTTACCTTGTCCTTGTCCTGGGGTTTAGGTGGAGACTTCTCCAATTTACTTTTATCTGGTTCAATGTCTAATTCAACCTTACTTTCTTCAGGGTGTAATTCAAGTATTTCAGATTTGTCAACAGATGCACTTCTCCTGCGAGTTGGACTTTCTGGTTCAGGCATTTGGTCTTCAGCTTGACTATCCTGAGTTTCGGTTTTACTGGGAGATTTTGGCTCAGGTATTGCCAATATAACTGTTGGTTCAGCTTTCGGTGAATCAACAGTTGTATCAGCATCTGAAGCCTTATCATCTCCTACATTACTTGTATCAGCATCAGTTGTCTTGTCATCTTTTTCTACTTCATCAGATTTACCTGCACTGTTTCCAGTCTCTCCTTTTGTCGTAGAATCCTCAGTTGAGTCTACATTGGTCTTCTCACCTTTTGCTTCCTCGTTGGTAGTCGATATAGTATTTTCTGATGAATCAACTTGACCTTCAGCCTCACTCTGTGTAGCCTCAGTAGACTCTTTATCTAGTTCAATACCTGTTTTCAAGTCAGATTCAGGCTCATCATCTTGACTCTCTTGAGTCTTTTCAGATTCATCTTTAGATTCTCTATGAGATCTCTTAACACGATGCTTGCCTTTACGTTTTTCTTCTGGAGCCTCTCCACTTGGAGTTCCGTCACTAGAACTTGTGGCTCGCGAATGCTTTCTTTTACTACGAGGAGATCTGTCAACCCTCTCTGGCGTTGTTGGTGGGCGTGTTAAACATATTTTAAGTTTTTGTATCTCACCGGTATCTCCAGCGCCTTCTGCAGCCTTTACCCGCCAAACATGATCCGGTGCCTCTTCCTGATTACCTTCTTTGACGGGTGTTTTGGGAGGGTTTACCTCTGTTACAGGAGCAGGTTCTACTTCCTGAACCGGGCTAGAATCTTCTGCAGAATCATTCTCAGAAGAAGTAGATTGCTTCTTACTACGACGTGATCGAGTGCGTTTAGCTTTCTCGATCTTTTTTTCGGGTGAAGCTTTAGTTTTCTTACCAGCGGTACGTTCACTTTTACGTCGCATTTTTCCTAAAATGTAATAGAATATTCACGTCAACAAAACAAAAGAACCAGATGAAATAAAATTACGAACAATAAACAAGACGTACTTCTACAAATTGATCAAAGCTAAAAAAACAAATAGGCAGCGTGCACAAATATTCACAAAAGCGAGCAACCCGCCATTTTTATTTTATTTGTTTTTTTTTTATACCTTCCACAGAAACAGACAGTCAGACACACATTAAAAGATAGTCCGCGATCTTGGCTGTCTGTGGCGATAGTTCATATTTACGTAGCCCCATCTTTCCACCGCCTAATTGGAAAGTTTACGAGCATTAATAGATTTTTATTCCTCTAAATAGTGCACAACCAGTTCCCGCCACAACTCCCATTCATAATTTCCTTCTTCTGTCGAATAAATAATGTTGCCTATAAGTTCTATATGTTCATTCTTTATTTCTAATTTTTATCTGTGAAATGTTATATAAAAAAATGATATACCATAGAGCTGGTTAAAATAAAATTCTTTCATTCATTCAATTTATTGTCAAAAATAAAATGAATTTAATTCGGGCTTGTTCTACATTTTTTCGATAAAATGTGTATTATTCTCAAAGACCGGCCTTGATAAGGTGAAAGATATATTAATTTATAACATTTCTAGTTAAAATATAACAACTCTATAGTTGACCACATTTATATTCATCTTTGGAATATTCATATCGTGCCTTTTGTTTCAGATGTTATGGGCCTTTTATGTCGTTCTCCTTTATCGGCACACAATTTACGTATGTTAAGTGGTATAGTGGTGCTTGTAGAATGATAACGAGTTGTAATTAGTGCCCTTGCCTGTGCTACAACAATGGGTAACCAGAATAGTTGCTGTTGTTACCGCAGTCCGTCGCCGATTCGGAAAGACATAGTAAAGCTAGAAGATTACCTCCCTGAGGGAGAAGTAAGTTCCAATAACATCCAACACATCAGTGAAAGAGAGCCCGACGATGGCGACATAGATCCCTCCCAAGATCCCATAGCCGGGACCATCTTCATGGAAAGATCAAAGGCTTCAATCGAGAATGGCATGACTAGAAAACGTAGTCAACACCAAATAGCTGATAACAAGCTCAAAAAAAGCAGTTCCTGTTCTACTATTTATTTAGATGATAGTACAGTGTCTCAGCCTAATTTAAAAAATACTGTCAAATGTGTTGCTCTGGCCATCTATTATCACATAGAGAATCGGACGTCAGAGCGTCGACTAGATATATTTGATGAGAAATTACATCCATTAAGTAAGGATCGAGTATGTGAAGATTATGATAAACACAACCCAGAGCACAAACAGATCTACAAGTTCGTGCGAACACTGTTCAATGCAGCTCAATTAACAGCAGAATGTGCTATCATCACTTTAGTTTATCTTGAACGTCTCCTTATCTGTGCGGAGTTGGATATTGCTCCATCTAATTGGAAACGGATAGTCCTAGGTGCTATCCTACTGGCAAGTAAAGTATGGGACGATCAAGCAGTTTGGAATGTAGACTACTGTCAGATTCTTAAAGACATCACAGTTGAAGACATGAATGAGCTTGAGAGGCAATTTTTAGAGATGTTGCAGTTCAACATCAATGTACCATCTAGTGTGTATGCCAAGTATTATTTTGACCTGCGAACCTTAGCAGAGGCTAATGACCTAGCATTCCCCAGTGAACCTCTAAGCAAGGAGAGGGCTCAGAAACTTGAGGCAATGTCTAGGGTAATGGAGGACAAAATTGCTGCTGAAGTCAAAAATGGAATCAAGAAATGGTCAAGCTTGGACAATGTCAATTCAGGTGCTGGAGTAAGGCGAAGTGTAGCCATACTGTCGTAAATTAGTCAACAGCCAAAAGTAATATCCAAAAATCACAAATAAGGAAATATTTGTGTATTTTGTATTTATAGTACATGCACCAGATGATGAGAGGTTAATTTTATTACTTGATATAATTATTTGCTTCAAATTTTACTATTGAATGATCTACTGCCATCTGAATGCCTTGAAATCAATAATAGTTCTGTTAACTATTTTGGATAATAAACAGCAAATGTGAAATCCATAAATCCAATCATACATTTTGTAATTTAAGTCATACTCTAAGTTTTATCATTAGATTTATTTTACATTTGCACAAAAAATTGCAATTGGCAATCCACCTTAAATTTTTTAGAACTAAAAAATGAAAGACTTGTATGTGGTCCAATTTATTTTATAATCCTACCAGTGCTGGTCGTAGTGAATTTTGTTTGTATATTTATTGGCTTACAATTAATTTTATTTTAATATTAGTTTTAATTTCATTAAAGCACTAATTTTAGGTTGCTTCCAAAACTATGCTACTTAGTGTATTCTTAGGACTATTAGGATGTACAATTGCATTTTGACTGAAATAAGAATCTTGTGATTGTGAATTGAATGAATGTTTAGTCAACATGGTTTTTTTTAGAAATATTTTACCATTATTAATGCATTTAAAATTCTGAGTTAGTTACAAAAAATTACAAATTTGTTATTTGTTTATTTGAATTACACAAATGTAACAGTCATGTATTTAAATGTCTTGCATTATTTATTTGTTTGAAAGTAGCACTGTACAAGCAATAGTCATGAAGAGGTTGAGTAAATTACTTCCATAATGTGAAATGTGATTATATTATACAATCCATACTATATGTATCTTTATTATAATTAAGCAAAATAAACATTTTATATGAGACTTTAATAGGGGTTTTAATTTGTCTGTATTTTCAAAAACTGATATGCCAGTAGGAAAGCTATGGCAATCTTACTATTGGTTGTTGCCAATATTCTGTTATACTCAGATTAAATGTTACTTAGCATCAGGGGAGTTGGTGGTCAAGCACAAACCCTTTACTGAATTAATAATAACTACAACTATGTCAATTCCATTTCAGATGAAGGTTAGTGGAAATATGGGTTAATCTGGATTCAACAGAATATTGAAAACTATCTGATAAAATATGCTACAAACAAGAATAATTTTCATTATCTTGTAACTTTGTTATTTTAAGAATTAACAGTATATGGATAACTGACACTAACAACAAGCAAGCTAAATTGTTTAATTGTTATCATGCCTTCAAAAGTACTTTAAAATAGCCTCACTATCTTAATGTTACTAGATGAGTAATCTAGTCTTGAAACAGGTGTCAGGAAATGACTAATAAAATATGTATAATATCATATATTTCAATTCTATTTTATGCCTATTACATCATTATATACTAATTTCCTTATGACAAAGGTTTAAGATCTTTCAAAAAGCTAGCATAACTCTCAAATACATCTCCAACATCATCTTTCTTCTTAGTTTGCTCATCATATTCTGGTCCAACAGACCAGAGTGTTTCCAAGTCATATACTGCCCGTGCTTTGTCAGAGAAAATGTGTAATGCTATGTTTCCTGTAAAATAAAACAAGAATTGAGATATTTGTCACAATGAAAAAATGTGTAGAAAATTATTTATATTTTATCTAAACCTTTGTTTTCTTTACAAGTGCAATAAGTAATTAAAATAATCAATAAGGATTCGTAATTAATGAGAGTTGTTATTTTTAATACAAGCTATGGTAGGTTTTAGATCATATTCTACATTTATTAAAAACTTTCAGGAAGTAAGAAAGAATATATGTATTTTACCAAGATCTAATGCCACCCATTCTTCCGAGTCTTTCCCTTCAATTCTTGGTATTTGATCACTTTGATGGCATTTTTTTTTATAAACTCTCTTAACAAACTCAGCTAACGCTCTGATGTGTCGTTTACTTCTTGCACTAACAATGCAAATGTAATTAACATAGTGGATTTCTTCTGAAACTGATGCGACAAATATATCCTTGGAGTTCTCTCTTCGAAGTACTTCTACTAAATCTTCTATTTCGAAAACTCCATTTATTCCACCTAGAACAATGTTTTGATTGAAAATATTGCAATAAAAATAAGTATTTCATATCAAACAACTTTAGGGCAATTTTTTTTTTTTTTTTTTTGATAGATTAAACCTATAAGTATATAAAAGTTTGAGAACTTACGTTGTAAATTGATTCCATCAAACTCATCACTAAGAACAGGGTATTGAGTTTCTTGCGCATGGATTTCTTCTGCAGTGTTCTCAATAGTGGGTGAGTTCTCGTCTGTTATCACTTGGTACTTGCTCGCTAATGCAGGTGAAGTTTGGTTGTTTGCTTTAGGACTATGTCTTGGATATCTTAAGCAAATCTCACAGTGTATTTGCCTGTTGATAAAGTTATCGCATGAACGCAAACTAACTTCGAGGACAGGCCTTTTTAGAGACCTTAACGTCCAAATTAGGCCATTTCGAATCATTATCCTCATAAAATATTATACTGTTTCTATATTATGTTATGAAAATCTATGAAAATAAATAACTAACGAATTGAAATATTTTTATAACCTCAAAAAGTCTGTTTGAATACAAACAATGACATTGACATGATAATGTCGAGACAGTGACAGCGCCTTTAGGCTTTATTCTTCTTCTTTTATGTATTGGACCCGCATTTAAGCATTTGCCAGTGTCAAGTATTAAGATATTTTCAAGTTTCTTTAATAAAACAAGTTGTAAATGTCCTAGTCACAATCTAAGTCATGTATACAGTCAAGTCAATTTAAGTCGAGTCCTGCTTCAGTAAAGTGGTGGCGACTTTACTAGAAACTTCTATAGAGTTTTGCCGACAACGTAAAATCACACGTTTTACTGCTTTATTTTACTTGCCTACACTCACGCACTTTATCGAAAACTTAATGAATAAAACACCACCATTTTTATAGCATTAATGTTCAAAATAAAATAACACAAGTTTAGGAAAATAAAACAAAACAGCAACACGTTACTAAGACGTTCCCGCCAAAACTCCTTAGGCTTTATTATCTACAAGCAGACTCAACCTACGTAGTGACAGTTACCTGAAGGATCCGAATATTGCTAACTGCATTTTACCACCATCATTAAACCAAGAACTCGAGTTAAGTCAAGCATTCTACCACAAAGAACTTACAATAAAAAAGCTTACCAACTGCATAAATGCTGAAATAATCATGTCAATCAACTATAACATTAAACTAGTCTTCTGTGACCTAGATTCTTATAATCTTTCAGAGCATTTTATAACAAGGTTTGTTGGTGGGTTATTTGTGCCTTTTTTTTTTTTTTTTTTTTTTTTTTTTTGTATTGGACCCGCATTAATCTTGACTGGCCTTGTGGCTCAGTTGGTAGTGTGTTTACGTCTACCTGCTGAACTGAAAGGTCGTGGGTTCAATCCCCACCCAGGGCAAACATTTGTGTGATGAGCATGGATGTTTGTTCTGTGTCTGGGTGTTTCTATGTATCATATGTATATATTTACAAAAAAAAAAAAAAGTATATATGTATTCTATCAGCCATCTAGTTCCATAGTACAAGCTTTGCTTAGTTTGGGCTAAATGGTGTTGTGTGAAATGTCCACAAATATTTATTATTATTGCCAGTGTCAAGTATTAGGATTTTTTTCAAGTTTCTTGAATAAAACAAGTTGTAAATGTTCTAGTCGCAGTCTAAGTCACGTATACAGTCAATTTATAAGTCGAGTCCTGCTTCAGTAAAGTGGTGGCGACTTTACTAGAAGGTTCTATGGAGTTTTGCCGACAACGTAAAATCACACGTTTTACTGCTTTATTTCACTTGCCCACACTCACGCACTTTATCGATCACTTAATGAATAAAACACCACCATTTTTATAGCATTAATGTTCAAAATAACACAAGTTTAGGAAAATAAAACAAAGCAACAACACGTTACTAAGATGTTCCCGCCAAAACTCTATTTGTGCCTTAAGCATTTCAAAAATTATTTGAATGTTTCGGAACTTTAATTACTTCTTCTTTTTTGTATTGGACCCGCATTAAAGCATTTGCCAGTGTCAAGTATTAGGATTTTCTCAAGTTTCTTGAATAAAACAAGTTGTAAATGTTCTAGTCATAATCTAAGTCACGTATGCAGTCAATTTATAAGTTGAGTCCTGCTTCAGTAAAGTGGTGGCGACTTTACTAGAAGCTTCTATGGAGTTTTTCCGACAACGTAAAATCACACGTTTTACTGCTTTATTACACTTGCCCACACTCACACACTTTATCAAATACTTAATGAATAAAACACCACCATTTTTATAGCATTAATGTTCAAAATAACACAAGTTTAGGAGTATAAAACAAAGCAACAACACATTACTAAGACGTTCCCGCCAAAAAAAAAACTTTTAATACTAAAGATAGATATTGCTAACATTTGAATAGCTAGTATGAAATCGATCGATTAACTGTCGATAAAGGTAACGAGAATACTCATTGCATTTTTTTTGTTTTGCGTAGTGAAATCATTCCTTAAAAATGCCGCTACTTTTTAAACTTTTCGAAGCTTCCACCTTATTATTATGTTAATTTAATGTATGTTTGCAACATTACTCTTTGTTATCTTCGATAAGTACATCAATATTATTCAGTACCATTATTCATTAATTATTGTATAAATCTATAGGATAATCAAGACATTATTTGAACACCTAATTTACAAAACTAGGTATGCAATATTATGTATGTTATCACAACGAAAAAGGTAGGTCTAGTTATCTACTTTATGTATGTCCTTACCTGACTCAATTCTTTATCTTATCATCTTTATCAATGGGCGTCGCTCGCAAAATACAAAACGTATCATATATTGGAAACAAAACATTGTTTCATTCCGAGTAAAAAAGTGACTAAGTAAATTTATTCAACTAAATTAATCCTAAAATAAATGATACATGTTAGTTCATTTTCGTTACAAACTAGGTAATTAAACAGTTTTTTTTTAATTTAAGAATTTTTAATAAGTATTTAGATCGCGCATATAAGTGTGTTTTCCACTCGAGAAATAGTTGAAAGGCTTTTTGTAATTCGAAAGTGATAATAATATCCAACTCGTACTTCTACTCAAGGCTTTGTATACTTTGTTTGTCTTTTTTGTACAAAAATCATTTTCTTCAATAGCCTACCTACAACAAACCTACGAATACCTCTTACCTATCTGCAGGATGACTTTATGGTTTGATATGATGAACTCAACTTTACAAGTGAATCCATAGTTATCGCAAATATTTGCCAAATTTTTTTCTACATGATATTACGATGGTGACATGTAAGCTGGACCAGGATGTCTCTGGAGAGGTGATGGGTCTGAAGCTGCCGGCATGGCAAGCGTTGCTGTTACACCGAGTGCTGCCATCTTGCGGCGGCCTTCTTGTCTACCTCACGCTCATTTGTTTCGACTTGGCTCTGGTGGTTGAGCATTATAAGCATGGTGATGAAGGGTAAGATCTCAAGCTTAGACGTAAATGGTAGTCTAGTACAGAGTTCTTAGCATATCGCATTATATCGCCTGTACTAAGGCGAGATGTAACGTTAATTGTAGTCGCCATAACAAACAACTTTTGCTATATTATTATTATTTTATCTGCGATTCTATTTTGTGCAACTTGAAACAATGATTGCAAAACCATACATACAATAAATACCTATGATTTTATCTTTAAAAAAGTAAAAAAAAAAAACGACTTCAAAACAATCTAATTAACTGAAAAAGGAAAATAACACAAAAAAAATCAAAGCTGGGCCTCAAGGCTGCTAAGTGAACATCACTCGGTCGCCGCTCGCTGATACGATTCAAAGAAAATTTTGACGAATTGCTAGTCTATTACCATATAAATAGACTCGTATCAGCGAGCGGCGAGCGAAGTGATGTTCACTTAGCAATTAACCTTGAGGCCCTGGGGGTCTACCTGGGTTAGGCCCTAAACTATCATCAACTAAGTCCTATACAGACACCGACCTCAAAAATAGTTGGTTTACGTACCTACTTATGTAGACGCCCAGTTTTGATTATTTTGTGTGATTTCTCCCTTTTCAGTTAATTACATTGTTTTGAAGTGTTTTTTTTTTTTATTACTTTTATTTATAAATTTTTCACAAAACTTGACTGTGTAAGTTCGTTTAATTCTCAAACACACTTCACTACTATTGTAACGCCTAATTTTTGCGTTATAAGGGTATGCCAGATCTTTTTTATTTTTATTTTTATATACTTACATTATAGATCTACGATTGACCACCAACTCGCCTGATGTTAAGCGACGTTGTAGCCGAGGATGGGAGCTTGTCGATCTAGCAGATATCTATTCACTCTAGCCTTGAAAATTCCAAGATTGTAGGTCTCAGGAAACTGAGATGGCGGCAAAGAATTCCATTCTTGTGCAGTACGCAACAGGAATGTGGATCGATATCGCTGAGTACGGATTTTTGGCATTTCAACGAGAAATGGGTGGTAATACTTTCTGCTAGTCCTGTAGTGAAATGGGGAGGGTGAAATTAGGTCGTGAAGCTCTTTCGCATATTCACCGAAATGAATCCTGTAGAAAATATACAGATATGCTGCTTTACGGCGGTGCTCGAGACTAAGTAGCTTCTTGGCAGCTAGTTTATCGTCACCGATTAACCTCACAGCTCGCCGGTCCACTGATTCTAAAGCTTCCAGCTGATACTTGGCTGATCCATCAAAAAGGTGGCAGCAGTACTCCATACACGATCGGACCTGTGCTTGATATAGATGAAGCAGTTGTCCCGGTGGTGAGAAGTATCACCTTTTACATAGTATGAGTGATAAACCTACCGAATTTCGTTAAAATCCGCCCAGTAGTTCCTCCTTTTTTTGAAGTCGGTAAAAAATGTTGTGATG
The DNA here is from genome assembly GCA_947563715.1 of Lycia hirtaria. Classification (NCBI taxonomy): domain Eukaryota; kingdom Metazoa; phylum Arthropoda; class Insecta; order Lepidoptera; family Geometridae; genus Lycia; species Lycia hirtaria. The sequence goes on along the minus strand of OX387379.1, from coordinate 30,176,010 downwards.
CGAGAGAGAGAGATAACCTAGCTGCGCGCGTTGAGCCCATTCTTAACTAAGTCTGTCGCCCAAGCACTAGCCGTGTATTATGCAGCCTGACTTGAGAGCTAATTCTCATTCTATTCATGGATAAATCGTGAGGGTTTGATTGTGCTTCGCATGTGTACTTGTGATCGTGAGACTTGCTTAAGCGCCACAGGCAATAAGGCAGGCATAATTCGATATACTTACGTCCCGGGTAAGATAGCGCGAGCGGGATAGCACTCTACGGTAAAGTCTTCACCCTACTGCGCAAGAAGAAGGGTACTACTATAGGGGCGTACCTATATATGTATGTATTGTATCTCCTTCAGTCTAAACAGCTTGACCAATCTTGATGTTTGAGGTGTCGTTTTTGTCTACACTTCCCGAGTGTCATATGCTACATTATTTGCCATAATAAAAATAAAATTCTATCAAAACCTAAAAATAGTATATACTTTCACGTAGCCCCCTATAACTGATTTTACAAGAATTGTAAAGAACGCTGCTTTTATTTTAATTTAATTATTTATTTTTAAAGTGAATAATATAACTCAATATTCTGTGAATATTTCAAACGTCTGCCTGTTGCCGTGATCAATATCGAGCAAAAAATCACGTATTGTTCTATGGGAGCCCCATTAAATATTTATTTTATTCTGTTTTTTAGTGTTTGTTGTTATAGCGGCAACAGAAATACATCATCTGTGAAAATTTCAACTGTCTAACTATCACGGTTCATGAGATACAGCCTGGTGACAGACGGACGGACGGATGGACGGTCAGACAGCGAAGTCTTAGTAATAGGGTCCCGTTTTTACCCTTTGGGTACGGAACCCTAAAAATGAAGTTGTAGTTGTAAATTACATATTTAGAAAACAGGTGTTTTATTTAAACTGGCCACATTGTGCGTCTCAGCATTAACGGAAGTCGATAAAGTATGACCCGACACTTGACCTAAAGTTGACCTACAATTTATTAGGTGTAAGAAATTGCTGTGCTCTCCAGAAATTTAAGCTTGCTCTATTAAGAACTATTGGTTTAAGGTGGAGCTCAACACGCGCAGCTATCTCTCTCGCGCATCATAACATTTTTAAACATAAAGGGCTTAACAATTATTTACTAATATCCCTAACCAATGATTTATATAATCATAGGTTAGGGATCAAGAAAAAAAGAAGAATATTTTAAAAAAGTATTTAGATATCACTTATATTGGTGAAGGAGTAGAGATAAATTCTATAAATCAATGGTACTACTGACTTTACTATGGAAATTAACGTGGTTTTAACACATTTTTAAATAAAAACTACGGGCCACTCTGTTTTGAGCCGAAATATCCGACTATAGTTTCAACCGCATTCGGCGGTCTTTTTCAAAGGAGCAGCACACACGTCACTCTCGGTCAGTGACGCGCCTTGCACTCAAGCAAGGCAAGGCGCGTCACCGACCGAGAGTGACGTGTGTGCTGCTCCTTTGCAAAAGACCGCCGAATGCGGTTGAAACTATAGTCGGATATTTCGGCTCAAAACAGACGTGAGTGACCCGTAGGTTTTATTTAAAAGGTACTACTGACAATAAGGCATATTTTCCTACTCCTTAGCTTAAATGACATCAAAGAAAAACTTTTTTAATTTATTTCTGCCATCAAATAAACAAATTCATTTCTCTTTTCTAATATACCGAACCAATGATTTTATGTTTAAAAATGTTGTGATGCGCGAGAGAGATAGCTGCGCACGTTGAACCCATTCTTAATAAGCTCAGCAGAGCTCGTGTTCCAGCAGCAACTATACATTTTTATCCGACTTCATAAGAAGGAGGGTTATATTTTTCGAGTATAAGGTATGTATGTAGGTATATTTATGTATAATATGTTATCACAGATTGATTGATTTTGATGTGCGAGGTGTCGTTAGATTTGTTCTCATTTTCAGAGTGCCATTCATAGGCTATATTTTTAATAAAAAATAAAAAACAACTGTCGCAAAAATAAAAAATACACAATTATTAAATTGCTTTTTGTGTAGTAGTTTAGTTGAGTTTGTATATTGTTTTGTTGTAGTTAATAAAGGCACTTGCCCGATAAAATAATACGCTATTTCGTTAGAACCTCCAAGTGCCTCCAACAAACTTTTTCGTAAAAAAATTGTTACAAGCAAAGTGAGGGTCTGATAAATTATCAACTGTCCTTGGTGAGGGTACATTCCTTTGTGAAGCATAGGTTATTTAGGTTAGCAAGCATAATTTTCATATTAATATGTAATATTTCTTTACAGATTGGGAACGTTCTGCGTGATCCTCATGGTGACCCCGGCCCTAGTCTCCATGATCTTTACTCTAGCGTCTCCACCCCCTGGACTGCAGACGGAGCTGTCAGCATTCACTGTTAACGTGCAGAAGAGTGAAGTCAGATGGATCGTGATGCAGTTCGTCAATACTATCTTTTTCCCTGTTGCTACGATCGGCAGGTTAGTACCTACAATAGTACCCTGGAACTTAAGTCTTATAATTCCGCTATTTTCCCTAGTAAATACTCGCCTACTTACAATTTACAAGATACAACAGGGGAATCTCTTTTTACTTTGTTGTGTTTCTTACCAACTTGTTTTTTTTTTTTAATGTTTGTTACCTCAAAATTCTGTCATTTATAAACTTATTTGATTATTTTTTTATTTGTTAAGATATACATTCCGATTATTCCCTTAAATGTTATACCAAAGTTGGTTCAGTAGTTTGGTTTTTAAAAGAAAAAAAAATCGAAATTTTTTTGTCATACAAAAACAAAATTGCGTATTTTGATGTCTGTTGTTTCAGTATATTTTTTAATTACACTTAATTATTTCTTACAACAGGAGAAAATAGTTTTCCTTCCCTTAATATTACCTATGGCTATTACCTATGGCTGAGATGATATTACCTAATCGATTTATGATTCTTTATTAGGTATAATATGCTTGAAATATGGCTAGGCTCGTAAGTCTATAATATAGAGCACCAGAAAGCATACAAGATTGGTAATTTCTAATTCCCATCAGTAGTACTTATTCCTATTCACAATTCAGATTTCGTTCAGAATGTACATTTAGATCTCTGTCATTTACAGAGAGAAACACAGAGTTGAAGATATAGTTTCCAATTTTCCAATCAGGATCCGAATCCGACAAAATAACAAAAAAAAAATTGTTTAATTAAAATGTTTAAAGTACAAATGAATAAATAAAGTTTATTATGAGAATCCAATTATTACAATATATTTAGACTTCTAAAATTATATAAATGACTGTGCGCTTATTATATTTACGGGAATAATAATATATAAGTCAGTAATAAATTAAATTAGTACAAATTAGTTTTATTCTTTTCTATGGACAAGGACGCAGTAAAATACATTTTCACACCACCTGCCCAATAATGTTCCTTTTTATATCATGTACAAAGGATCCAAAGTACCTACTATTGACGCCCATGGGCTGTAATGTTGTATGTAATTTCATTATATCACACTGTGTTATAATGTGAATTGAATTTAGAACCTACGCCTACCAGATTGTCAGAGACCAATCAGAGATGAATATTTCTACCATAACGGCCCATAACAAAAAGAATTCACTCGAAAATCGATCTGGCAACTGAGAATAGAACATAAAAAAGAATTAAAACAGGCACGAATACTGCAACCAAAGAGAATGAAATATGCTAGGTACAACTGAAACATACGTTTATTTTTTGATATTGTACTACGGTTGTTTTTTATATTTTTATTATTGGAAACTTTAGCTTGACTACCGATCCCGCTAGTTTTGAACGACGTTTACGGTCTACAATGGAGCGCGCTTGTCTAGAAAAACTCTATTTTACTTGCGATTGTGACGTCCATATAGATAATGTAGACTATACTAATGTCAATCAAAGAAAATCTATTCAGGCGTATTACTGAAGTTCCTACGTTAAAAATAACAACAAAGCGCTCTGTTTTGTTATATAATGTAGATTCAAAACAATTTCTTTCTATTATCATGCAGTAGGTGTGAAAAGTAGAGTATGTACCACGGGGATAAAGGTGTTTTTGTCTTGGGCGACCTTGAATCCCTCATTACACTTCGGATTCTAGTCTTAAATCCCACGCTTCGCTCGGGTGTTAACCCTAAAATCCTACGTTACACTCGGGATTCAATATGTCGCCCGTGACATAAAACACTACTTTATCCCCTTGGTGCATAATCTACTATTGTTCTAGTACGAGGTCAGTTAGAGATTTGTTCAACTTTCACGGAGCCCTGTTTAGGTACGTGGCTGAGAAATGGACCCGAGAAATCCTTTATCAGCAGTCAGAATTTTGTGAATCAGCTAAATTTGATGAACAAATATCAATTCCTAAAAGTATTCCTGTAGGTACCTATGAGAGTGGGTCAAAAAGTTCGAAAATCGGAATGTTGAAAAGGGTTCAAAGATAAAAATTTATCGTTGCTGTATAAAGCTCGCGATATCAAGAAAATCAATAATTGTTATGCAGATATCTAAACTATCGCACTTGTTAGATATCAATAATACAAGTTCGGAATTTTCGTAAATGTTGTATCATATTCATACGTAACTTTACGACGGACAATCCAGAAAACCGGGATATGGATAATATAAATATCCCTGGGTGCGGTTATACCTAAATATTTATTAGCGTCCAAAGTTGACTTGCACTCGCTTTTATCTTAGCGATATAAAGAAACGTCGAAACGAAGCAATTGTGAGATTTTGAATTTGCTGCTTTTAATTCGATTGTATTTTTTTATATCGTTATTAGGTATATACAAGGCTGTAGCCAGGAGTTCATTTCAGAGGGGGGTTCAGTATAGCTTTCTCATAGCGGGGGGTTCCGCGGCCTATAAAGAGCGAGCGTAGTAGGAAAACTATCACGACTATGTAACCTTTACGAGTTAAAGAGTAATAGTCGATCAACTTAAAAAATGTACTTAGAAATTCAAATAAAACCGGCCAAGTGCGAGTCGGACTCGCGCACGAAGTATTCCGTACCATTATCTATAAAAACGGCAAAAAAATCATGTCTGTTGTATGGGAGCCCCCCTTAAATATTAATTTTATTTTAATTATGTATTTTTAAAGTGAATAATATAACTCAATGTTCTGTGAATATTTCAAGCGTCTACCTGTTGCCGTTATCAATATCGAGCAAACATGAGCAAAAAATCACGTTTGTTGTATGGGAGCCCCTTAAATATTTATTTTATTCTGTTGAAGTTGAATTAGCTGTAAAAATTTCAACTGTCTAACTATCACGGTTCATATGATACAACCTGGTGACAGACGGATGGACAGACAGACAGACAGCGGAGTCTTAGTAATAGGGTCCCGTTTTATCCTTTGGGTACGGAACCCATTGTATTAGTTATGTTTATGGGGCGCTTTGCTTTCACTAAGGCGTGTTCTTTTGTGACGTCATCATTTATTTATATACAAATCTTGGTCATGGCTTGCCACAGATACGTCTCCCAAATATTCTGGTGGGTGGAAGCAGTATGCGCGCTCCGAGCGGACGACGAGGAGCGCACCAAGGAAGCCTTGCAAGAAGCTCGCAGCCCCTCACCTGTGGAGCTCTATCTGTTCCTTCAGGCGTTTATACATTCGGCTCCGTTCGCCATCATCAACATGCTGGATCTAATGTCGAGGCACACGATTACGACGTTTGATAAAGGTAAAACTTTTAATAAAATTATGTCTGTCAAATCCAGATAATAATTTATATATTCACTGGCTATTGCATGAAATAATAATATTGACATATCGTGATATCACATTCCATTATAGAGGTATATATAGGTATTACTTTCTACGCAATGGTTATTGACATTAATGGCATTCTAAATCACGTTTTGTCTCCTTTCAGTCGAAAGTGATTTAAAATCCACAATAACAGGAAGGAGACGAAAAGTGATTTAGAATGCCCAATAACATGATCAGTTTAACCCTGTAACCACTAGTGTTGGATGTAATTTTTTTGAGCTCGACCAGTAAGTTTAGTGGTATAAGTAAATCCGACATAGGCGGAAGTGTCCGAATTTTTTTATAGGAAATATCCGACTCTGGCGGTTTTAGTGTTAAACCGGGTTAGATAGAATATTCATAAACACCAAATTACGCAGAACTCAACGGCCACTTATTATAGTACTTACTGTATAATTTTTTTTCCGTGTATTATCTAGTAAGCAGCAAAGCGGAAGGGTCTAACTCAGAGGTGGGCAAACTTTTACCACAAGGGGCCAGAAAAATAAAACATATTTTACGGCCCAGCCGAAGTGTAATCTAATACACGTAAATATCTTTTTGTTTAGATTCCCGTATCTCGGAAACGATTCTAACGATTTGAATCAAATTTTGTGTAACGACATGGTTTTTGCATGTTAATAAATAAATTTTCATTAATTAATTATTTTTAATAGATTAATTTAAAAATTCATTAATACTTAATTTATCTAAAAATGCCGAATGAAGCTTGGTCATACAGGTACTGAATACTAAAAATGCATATTGTGTTACTATGTTTATTAGTTTATTTTTTTATACTAGAATACCCTTCCATGGTAGGCGTATATATTATGTGAAACATGGCACTGCTTTTGATTGGCGGTGATGTCATAAGCGGGTTCGAGCTGAGATGATGATACATTTAATAGTGAACAAAAGGTGTTCGTCACTTAACCTGCTTCTAAGGCAGTTGTTTCATATTTTCATGGCGGAGAACTTTCGTTCGCATATGTATGACGACGCGAAAATTGCCATAACTTTCTGTTTCTGACTGAAAGAAATTTTAAGTTCACGTGTCCGGCAACAACAAAGAGACGAGCAATTCCCGGCAATTTTAAATTCGTTGGAATCTACGAAGCTGCTACTCCCTATGTATATTTTTATCTTGACGAGGTTAATTTAAAATTTACTTCGTCAACTTATTTAAGTAAATAAAATATTCATACTTTGTATAAAAACTTTTTACAAAAAAATTAAACCTCCGAAAAAACTGAAAAACATAGAATAATGGACCTTTTTTAATCAACTTTAATAACTAAGTCCTTAAAGTAATGTAAGTATACCTAAGTAATTTTGAGTCGGTGCCAAACAAGCAAATTAATTAATTACTTAAAGCGTGATGCGTTGCGTTGCGAGTGCTCGTGCGGAGAGCGCATTTTTTGGAATGTCATTGTTTATTGCTGGAGATTTCACGTTATTTTTTTTTATCAGCCCTGTTTATACAAACTGTCCCACTGCTGGGCGCGGGCCATCTTCTCATTGTGAGAAGGGTTAGGTCATAGTCTGCCACGCTGGCCCAGTGCGGGTTGGCAGACTTCACACATCTTCAAGATCATTGAGAACTCTCAGACATGTAGGTTTCCTAACGATGTTTTCCTTCACCGTTTAAAGTTGCCGGCAATCAACAATACGCACACGATTTCACGTTGCATTGTTATTTCTTTAAATTTAAGGTAATTTTTGGTGCCGACTCAAAATTACTAAGGTATACTTACATTACTTAAAGGACTTAGTTATTAAAGTTAAATAAAAAAGGTCCATTATTTTATGCTTTTTAGTTTTTTCGGAGGTTTAATTTTTTTGTAAAAGTTTTTTTTTTACAATTTTTTCTGGCTTAAGTCTAATAATTACCACATGCTTAATTTTTGATTACTTTTAAAATAGCTACCTACCTTATAATACACAACTCCGCATTAAAATCTGCGAGTGAACAATAAATCACCCCTATTTTCCCACCCTTAGGGTAGGATTTCTTATTTCAAATTTATATGGGACCAACTTCGAGATATACCCTATCCATTAAAAAAAGAATTATCAAAATCGGACTGCTCTGTAAAAAGTTATGCGTGGTCATACATTACAATCAGTGAGTGAACAATCAATCATCCCCTGTTTTCCTACCCTTAGGGATGGTTTTTTTCCAAATTTATATGGGACCAAATTCGGTGTATACGCTCTCCGATAAAAAAGAATTATCAAAATCGGACTACTCTGTAAAAACTCATGCGTGATCATACATTTAAAAAAAAACGCGTCGACTTGAGAGCCTCCTCCGTTTTTTCGTCGGTTAAAAAGGTGTTGACGGACCAGATTAAAGCCAGTCGCGGGCTGGAGTTGGCCCGCGGGCCGTAATTTCCCCACCTCTGCTCTACTCTTCCGCCCTGACGCTGTCTCCATTTCTTTTGACGCTCAAATGCCCAAGGCGTGGCTATTTAGTTCAATGTACAATATAAATTCGAAACGTCTATGCTAAAAGAGTTTCAAGACCTCTCTAGATTATAACCGTATACTACTACACCATTATGTCCTCCTATAACTCTAATGTAGAGTCCTCCTGGGAAAGTATCACAGCTTTGCTAGTTAGGTATTAATTTACAAAGTGATTATTGTACAAACATTAAGAAACTGTGTTTCGGTTTGAAGGGAAAAGTTTCCAGATAAAATTTTCGCCCAAGGAGATTTAACTTCATAAATATCAGAACTTTTAAATTTCAAAATTTAGAGTAAATTGCGCATTATGAAGTCGGTTTCTCAATTTTTAAAATTATGTTTAAATTAGTACAATAATCTGATTTGGTTTTATTTTCAGTATCCGTGCAATCAATAAGTATAATCGCCTCCTCTCTTCGAATGGCCGATACAGCTTCAATATATAGAAGATTTGAGAGAGAAAAGTTGTGCGGTAAGAGCTACCCTTGGAATAAAAACACGAAAGCAGGTGACATCCTCATCACCAATAAAGTTCTCAGTTTATCAGAGAAAAAAGAGATAGAGCATTTATACGAGCCGATCCTTAAAAGGCAATCGACCATAACAGAAACCTCTGACAAAAGATTGAACAGCGATTTAATTCAATTTTCTGCCAGGAACACTGCAGTTAATGAAGTCGTGAATGAAACTATGATGGACAATGCTAGACTTAACAGCGATTTCATCCAGTTTTCACCAAGAAATACTGTCGGATCATCAACCTTCTACGACCAATATTCCGATTTAGATTCCGAAACGAGTTCTGATTATATGCCACCTGTTTCTCCGAAAAAAGACTCGGTATGGTCATCAGCATTAGACAGCGATGACGAGTATGTACGACCGGTTTCCATCATAGATAAAGTGGCACCAAGAAGAAGAGATACAGAGTATACTATTGAAAAAGTAAATATCACTCCACCACCAGTGATGCCGGCACCTAGACCGGGATCTATAGCAGTATGGGCCGAAAAACTTGTAGAAAACGCTGAAGCCATCCCTGCATGGCTCTCTGCACCTCCTCGACGTAAATACTGTGATGAAGTTGTACAAGACGAGCCAGACATACCAATAAGAGTGGAGCGGACATACATGAGAGGCCTAGAGCCTCAGGATATATCGGCTATAGTAATGCATTACCTGGGATGGTATATGTTTTTCGTAGCGAGGCTGACTTCCATAGCGTGTTTTATTAACTTCTTCCCGTTTGTAGCAATTATTGTTCTATTCTCGCATTACCAAGTGATGCTGCTGTTTTTGATAGTGCCTCAAGCGAGTACGCTGAGAAGAACGTTCTACTTTTTCCTGGCATTTATTTATTTCTTTTGCCTCATGGAGTTCAAGATTCGTTTCCGACACGTTCGGGTTTGGCACGTTTTTTGGATTATTGTCAGCACTGCGGAGATTATCATCTTCACTATTCTCTGGAATAACATAGATAACGCTATGGACGACTGGTGGAGAAGTTTTATAGTAAGGTTGGTGTTTGGCAGTTTAATGCTGAGCTACGCATGTTTTCTAGTCTACTTTGTACTGTTAAAACCTCGCGAAACTATTGTTTACTTCAGAAATAAAAGCGGTAATATGCAGTAAACGATCGACTAATGTTTTCTGAAAATCATATCGCTTCACTGAATCCATTCATTTCTTTCTATTAAAGAGGAAGTTATTTTTAACCCTCGTATTAGGCACCAGCTGGTTACATCCGTATTCATTCGAAATAAAAACAAATACTTTGGGGAATTGATAATAGTTTTGTAAAGACGTATTTACGTTCACATTGCTACTCGTACGCTTAACAAGGATGTAGTAGATACTTTTAATACTTATATCTAAATTTTCGTAGTAAGGATGTACCTATCAACAGGTTTTTATCTAAACAATTTCGTTCGAAAAGCTCTGCCAATATGACGAAATTATTATTTTTACACCAGCAAGATCATTCCCCAGAATAAATTTCAACAAACCGTATGTAAAGCTTTAACCTATTCTTCAGAGCCGATTTCCCGTATGGAGTGCTGTAATTCAACCAGCGTCAATAAACACTCTTGTATCTAACTTCAAAGGGGTTCCCTTTGTTTCAAGAGAGTGAGAGATGCCTTTTGGTATAGAATCCTAAGCTGAATTTGTTACCAGTTCAATACCAACGTGTACAATGTGTACGTGTACATATCTATCTACCTACTGCGACAGATATATATCGGTAGGTAAATTTCCTTCACAGTGAATCGACACAGAATATTCAATAGTACTTTAATTCAGTAGGTAGCTTATATTGTAAGAGAAGTGTGCGAAATAGACCACTTGTAATGTTTAAAGATTCGAAACCAGTGACCCAGAACTGAGTTCGTTTGTATAACTTTACTCGCGTTAATCAGCAAATACTTCACTTTCAATATATCACAAAACAATCAGATGAGAGTAAACGTAGAAACATGTAGGCTGCAACGTAGGCGTCGTAGTTTTCTTCAATATTATTTTTAGGTAAGTCCGAACAGTATACTGTTGGATTCGGTTTGATGCTTCAGAAAGTAGTGGGTAGCGAAGCGTGACTATTAATTACCATCAGGCGAGTGCTTTTCTTGTCGCAGTACTCAGTTGTAGGTACATAAAAAATGTAGCAAATATTTTTTCTCTCTCATCATTAATATTAAAAAAGTGTAAGTTACTCTGTATACCTTTAAAACTCGAACGGCTGGATCGATCATTATGAAATTTGATAAAGAGATAGAGATAAGAGCAGACAAAGGCTACATTTATCATTATCATTTATATCATATTATTATCATTATCATCATCGGTTTCACCACTACGCGGGTGAAACCGCGGGGCACAGTATATATCTATAATCAAATAGTAGATTGCTAAACAAGGGGCTAAAAAGACTCATTGTAACAAGGTAGATTTTTACTCCCGAGCTTTAGCGAGGGAGTAAATAGAAACCGAGTTACAATGGGTTTTTAATGCCGTTACACTCTACTTTTCACTACGATTGCGAGAAAATAAAATAATCCAATACAATAATTCAAAGTTTATTTTATTAAAAATTATATGTACAATTTGTACAATTCTGGATATTTAACGAGATGTTTGCAAAGAGAATGTAAATATATTCCAAAGAGATTCAGATAAAAATTAAATTAAAAAAAAAAACTTTATCCCCTAGAGCTTAAAATGCTATTTTCCCCGCACGCTAAAAAAAACAAAAAAAAAAACAGTCAAGGCGTGATGGCTACAGTTGATAATGATACCAATTACCATTCATATGATTATACATTCACGCGAAAAATATGTATCGTTTCCGGGTAGTCCCGCAATAAAGAATACCTATGTACAATAATATTTCTTTGTTTATATTGAAAGAAACACCCAAATTCCAACCGTCGTTCATCTGTCAGCACTACTGCGTAGTAGGTATCTATAGGCACCTAATATTAGTACCTACCTAATAATTTATCATCGGCACAAACAATCCATCTTTGTTTCTCAAAACAAACGCGCATCTGATACAAGATAATCCTTGGCTTGTTACATCGAAATATCTGTACTATGCGTAGATAATCTCACATGAAAAATTAAGCGCGCGTACACTCTGACTGCAATGTTTTAAATAATTCAAACTCCATAGACTCAGATCACGTTTGTTGTATGCCCTTAAATAATAATTTTATTTTAGCTTAATTATTTATTTTTAAAGAGAATAATATAATACAAATATTCAGTGTATATTTCAAGCGTCTACCTGTTGCTGTTATCAATATCGAGCAAAACGAACAAAAAAAACGGCTAAGTGCGAGTCGGACTCGCGCACGAAGGGTTCCATTATCTATAAAAACGGCAAAAAATCACGTTTGTTTTATGGGAGCCCCCCTTAAATATTAATTTTATTTTAATTTTATTATTTATTTTTAAAGTGAATAATATAACTCAATATTCTGTGAATATTTCAAGCGTCTACCTGTTGCCGTTATCAATATCGAGCAAAAACGAGCAAAAAAAATCACGTTTGTTTTATGGGAGCCCCCATATTTATTTTATTCGGTTTTTTAGTATTTGTTGTTATAGTGGCAACAGAAATACATCATCTGTGAAAATTTCAACTGTCTAACTATCACGGTTCATGAGATACAGCCTGGTGACAGACGGACGGACGGACGGACAGACACCGGAGTCTCAGTAATAGGGTCCCGTTTTTACCCTTTGGGTACGGAACCCTAAAAATCATGACAATAGCAATGGCAATATAAATAAACAAATTTACGTACTTTTAAACATGTTTCTCAAAACTGTGAGATTCGCAAAACACCGAGTTGTTGCGAGATTAAAACTCTTAATCTCTATAATCTCGGTAGGTACTTTGCTTGAAGATGTTACTGCGAGATTGCATTCTCTACTGCACTTGCACCACGCGGCATCTTCCAAAGAACTTCCGAGACACGTACAGCGAGCAACTCGCTATTAATCTGGGTCCTGGCTGAGTTTAATGATTATTTTTTGCTAATTTACCGTACTCGATGCCCGGAGATGAGTGCTTGCGCCAGTAATTGCCATCTTGCTAAAGAAAGGAACATGTTATAATGTTGGACGTGCGTGCGTAATAGATGTTATTCGATCTTCTTGATTAATTATTCTTGGTATGTTTTATTATAAAACTTTTTCATTGTGCGTAGATAGATAGATAGATAACTCTTTATTAAAAGACCACACATACAGAAAACATAAATATAGCTAGGCTTTTAATTGGCGGCCTTATCGCTTAGAGCGATCTCTTCCAGGCAACCATGCACGGATAGGTAAGATGTTACAGATAGTGGCCTTTAAAAGTAACTAAAAACTATATTATACACTAAAACAATATACAGTAGGTACCTATTTATGTTTTATGTAGGTATGTATTTATGTACCTACTTTTTGCGGTAATTGCGAATTATTATCACATTCGACATGGATGAATATTTTACATACTTGCGGTTATTGTGATATCCAAAGACGAAGACAATTCTAGGTACCATCCAGGTACTTAGTTCATTCGTCCACTTGCTTACTATCCATATCTATGATCCATCCAGCCAAACCATATACATATGTATATCAATTGCAGAATAACAATTTGTTCTTCTTTGACTTTGGAAATTCCCAAAGAATCAGCTGTTCTATATATGTATAGTTATAGTATTGTAATTGTAGCTATTCTATATTTTATCAGAGCTCAATGAACTTTCTATAAGGAACACGAGAGTTTTTTTTGACGTGATAACGTCTTATAAATCGATGAACGCCGGCTGCACACACGAAAAAGCATGACTCATTGTCACGTTCCGCTTGAGCCGAGCGTGCAAGCGAGAGCGCGGAACAAGCGATAGAGAGGCACGACCGGCCTAAGCGTTCGTCTTGTGACGCATCTATCATGACGTTATCACGTAAAATTATCGTCCGTAAGTAAGCCGACTTTACAGACAACCTTAGGATGAATGTAATTGTGATATAGTGGATGGGCGGTGGTGTTTGTAATAATATTACACTAAGAATCTAAGCTTACATAAATATATCTAAAAATATACCAAATACAAGTATTGTGTACACAGATAGGTACTATAATAAATAAACATACATATGGGTCTGTTTATAAACTTACATAAATATTATTGGTTGAAAGTGCTTTTTTGTTATTTTTATATTATCTACTTCTACAACTTAGGTTTTATGTATTACACTTTCACACCGTCATAAAATGAGTTTAGTCTAATAGCTGTGAACCTTATATGGTAGATACATCTCTTGAATAATTATCTATAGGCAACTATTACCTTTTTTTGGATGTTTTAAGGAGGAGCCTGAAACCCACGACACAGGTCACCCTAGTGTGGGCTTCAGTGCACACCGTTGTAACTGTAATTTTATTTAGTTGTGAAAATAACAACTTTTGTTTGTTCCTCGGTGTCTGTAATAAGCCCTAGCATTTTTTCCAATAAACTTCATTTCATTTCATTTCATTATATAGGTATAGGTACGATAATAACAGTAATATTAATGAGTGAAAATATATTATTCATACAGTCTTGGAGAGATAATAATTTGATGCGTATTCCCTATTCTATAGGCTCAGCTCGTAATGATTTCATTCGAAATAATGTTTCAGGATAAATATCAGCAATGTCATGCCGGCGGGTCGGGCTCTCGACTGGCCCGTTCGAAACCCGACACCTCTTGTATTCAATCTTCTCTACTAATTTGCAGACCTTACAAGCCAGGGTTAGCACAAAATAAACAGTTTTTTTACGATTTGAAAGTTCTGATAAAGTATGCCAACCGGAGTCATGAAGTTTTTAACCGACTGCGCGAAATCCGAGTACCGACCAAAAAGAAGAGCATAATAAGTTTGATATGTGTATCTGTGTGTATTTGTCTGTGAATGTATGAATCGTAGCTTTCAAACGGAGAGACCGATTTTGATCTGGTGTTTTTGTTTGAAAAAAGTATTTCCCTGCCTTGCCCACTACCATTTCAACTTGCTAATTCGCTGTGCTATGGCGGTGACCTTCGTACGCCTACGGAATACAAAGTTTAAAATACAAAGCTTGTAAAAAGAATCATCCAAATCGGATAATGTTTAAGGCCTGATAATTCGTTTTATTTGTATGTACTTACATATGTATTTTTATTTAAATATACGCTCAAAAAATCATAGGTAGAAAAAATGTGATCTGCACAATAAAATAGGTACTATACTATCGTTTGTACTACCTAAGAGTGAGACGTCATGTCAACAGCGCCAGTTGACAAACTTCGCATTCCTAAAAAAATATATAAATATCCTGTATCAGCTCAGGATGGTAATAAAATTACTGTCGTAGTTTTGTTGTAATTCGGTTTTTGATAAACCATAGGATTATAATCAACATCTTGGTTGTATCAAAATCATGTGACAAATAATCTAGTCAACGAGCCCTAAGCGTTCGAAGTTCAATTAACAGATATCAAAATCTCACAAATTGCCAGGCGTTTCTAGCAGACAAAGAGCGTGCTCCACGGCGATAAAGTACGCTGCTATCGAAGCAATCGTAACTACTGTTGTGATACAACTGTCAATAAGATTTTATAGTACAGCAAACGAGTTCGTTAGCAGTGATATTGCGTGGAGATAGCCCTGCAGAGCCCTGCTAAAGAGGCGGAACGTCCACACAACGGACCGCCTTGTCCACGGACGATAAATTGAATTTCGCGACGACACCGCACACTGACACTCAAGATCGACTTCGACGATTACTGGACTTACGATTATATTCAAAGAATCTCCCTTCACAGCCCCGACCGGCAACATAATTTGTTGAACAATACATTTTGCCTCCAGGCTTGTCAGTGCGGCTCTTACCCCGTAAATTCTTAGTTATAAATAGAAAGCCGTATGTTGTGACTTATCAATTAGCTATTGCTATTTCTATTTTGAAATGCCTATCTCGCCTACTAGAACTATTCTGCTCTTAGGCATATTATAATACTGAAAGATCTTTTTTTTTTTACTCGAAAATAGGCTTGCGCTTAACCTTCAACTCAGCGACAGTTACGATCTACGACGGTGCGCGCTTGACTAGAAGAGACCTATTCACTCGGGATTTGAAGACACCTAGATTATATCTATTCGGAAAGACCCGTTTCAGCGCTAATAGTTAAAAGTTAAAAGAAGCGCATTCCACATTTTGGCGGTACGCACAATGAAAGTGGTGCCAAAACGTTTCGTACGAGTTTTCGGAATATCAACCATGTAACGATGTCGCTTTTTCGTGCTTCTTACTCTTCGATAGAAAAATCTTTTGTTGTGGCATGATTTCGCTTTTTCGTGCTTCTTACTCGATACCCGATAGAAAAATCTTTTGTTGTGGCATGATTTCCCGAGTTCACCTGAGCCAGGAAGCCATGCCAGAGTAATTCAACCGCCAGGCAAGTAAGTATACAATCAATGTTGTGGCAATTTGTAGTTTAAATGATCCATTGAAATTTTCATGCTCAGCGAAAAAATGCGACAGCTTCACGGGGTTTTGTATTGTTGAAATCAAAGTTATGGGTTACAATAGACTCATCTGCGCAAGGATAAAAGCTTTCAGGTGAACTAAGACTTCAGGTGACTTGTTCGAGTGGAGACCACGCACCGGCAAGCGCAGCGTAGGAAGGCGGCTAGTCTACAAGATGGATAGACGACCTCATGCCACTTATGGCAGGAAGACACTGAATGCAATCCGTTTCTAATCGTTCTTTTTGAAATCCATGTCCGATCCAAGAAATCCCCCATGGCCTCCCGGCCTATATCCAGCAGTGCACTTCATGATGATGTGAGTTGATGATGATGACGACTTGTTCATCGCGCTACTCAGCTGCATAAAAAAGCATCGATAAATTACTACGACATCGATAAGTTAAATACACAGAATTCACCCTATTACATAGGACCGTTAAATTGTTGAAAAGTTTTAGCTCGACGAAAATTACCTAAGCTAGTTGGGGCTCAACGAACTACCTATACGAAACTTCAGGATTTGACCACAGATTACAAGAGTTAGATACACAAACGGAATTTCGTATCTCAGAAGCCCAACCAATAGTTTCGAGTAACATTAAGTTCAAGAATGTTCTATACTGATTGCGGTCACGCAGACAATGGTTGGCACTCCGATAAGCCCCGTTGCTGGGCTGGTGGAGTGCATCCATTTCTCCGCGGCACGCATCGGGCCCCGATAACGTAATGACTTTCTTGTCTCATATCTACTTGCATTGTGTGTAAACAACGCGGATACCTACGGTACAAGTTCTATGAACTGTGATGTACTCGGGAGATACTAATTTATGTCAAGCTTTATCTTGGGGTGTGAATTTTGTAATGACGTTTTCCGGAGTCGCTTACTAGGAATGTGGAGAAATTGATGTGGAACGGAGCAAATTTTCGCATTTATACAAGAAGGAAGGTGATACTTAGTTTGTTCTGATGATGCATGACTTCTTATTTTCGCCTAAGTAACGCTACGTTAATAACTTAGTGGATCAATAAGTAACATTGTCCCTTAGGCGCCATTAAGACGATTTAGGTCGATCATGTCTTATTTTTTATTCAAAATGTACTTTTTAGAGTTCCATAGTAAACAAAGGAACTCTTATAGGAAACTATAAGAGACACCACAACACACAAACACACACATAAAGACACGGACATGGCACAAACAACATAGCATATTAAGAGACGGACTTGGTTTTGGCCATGTCCGCCTGTCTGTCCGTCTGTACGCAGCTTTTCTCAAAGTCTATTAGTCTGTCCGCCTCTACCGGCTAAACGGTTGACTATAGAGATATAAGATAAGATATAAGACGAAATTAAAAGGAAAACTCTCACGGCTAAGAAGGCTTTACAATTTAACGAGTAGGGTCGGTTAAGTTAAAAAATATACTTAGAGAAGTAATAAATGAATATTTCGTGCACATTTCATTTAAATTGCCATAAGTTAACTCGTATGTTCATCATTCCTATTTTAAGTACCTACACATAAATTATGATGTGCAACTACGTAACCCTACTTAGCGCGTGGCACGACACGCACTTGGCCACTAATTCTTCCATAATTCGTCATAGTTGAAGCAAGTGAAGTCTTCGTGTGTGGCAAACAACTACCATTTGTTTTCGGCAACAACTAACTTTTCCTAAAATGGTTAGCGAATCTCTTTCCGTCACGACTTGCGTCATAGTGCCAAAACTGTACATACACAAGTGTGTTATTGTGGTAGCAGTAGGGCTAATCTAATCCTGTGATAACCCGAAATAGAAATGGACCTATCCTACCTATCCCGCTACGTCGATTAGACTAACAAAATAAATTATAATAAGTACTAACCTACCTTCTATACCGAAACATGGATAGCAAAAAAAGAACGAATTACCACCCATTTCTTGTTATTACTCAGCGATATCGGTCCACGTTCTTGATACGTACTGCACAGGAATGGAATTCTTTGCCGCCATCTCTGTTCCTACTTGGAATCTTGGAATTTTCAATTTAGATAATGTATAGATTCTAGATTCTTGGGGTCGAAAGGTTCTCGAGTGGAGACCACGTACCGGCAAGCGCAGCGTAGGAAGACCAGCCACGAGATGGACAGATGATCTCATACAAGTGGCGGGAAGACGCTGGATGCAAGCCGCTTCCAATCGGTCTTTTTGGAAATCCATGGAGGAGGCCTATGTCCAGCAGTGGACTTCTTATGGCTGAGATGATGATGATGATGAGATTCTAGATCGACGAGCTCCATCTTCGGCCACACCATCGCTTAACATCAGGCGAGTTGGTGGTCAATCGTAGTATATCTCTTAGATTATTATTATTAATAATATTAATATTAGATTAGATTAGATATTATATATCTTGCATATAAAAATGTATCTCTGTGAATATTGGAAAGTCGGCGTTTTTTGAAGCATCTTGTAAGGAATGCAGTAACTCACCAGACAAACTGGGTCACCGACATAGCGCAGAGTATGTATTAGCTAGAAGAATTGGCAATGGACAGATCATATCATTAACATGTAACCATTTTAATTCGTATTTGAATCGGTCCCGATAAGACCTGCACTGACGTCCCGACAATATACCTCGTATTGTTACATTTTCCCCATGCCAACGTATTCAAACCAACCAAGCTCCTTATAGTTGTACGATTCTCATACAAAAGTATTTTTACCAAATATAGTCGAAATGTATATATTTATACAATTAAGTAATTGTCGTTAGCTTTAATCTTGTTTTTTAATGGCGGTAAATTACATTTATTAAGAAAAAAGTTGAGATTAATAGCAAAAATATCAATTATTTACTATTCATAATTTTCTATAAAAAACATTCGACTAAAATTTGCTATTAATCTCGATTTACCGGCAATAAAACCGATATGAAAGCCAATTATAATTCGGCGGCGTACCCAATAATGCGGTTAGCATGCTAGGTACGCTGCCAACTGGTAGTGGGTCCAAATGCTCAAGCATTTGGATCGTCTTTAGACCTTTATCGGTCTGGGGTAATCGATTTGCTTTTTGTGTAGTAGTTTAGTTAGTTGAGTTTGTGTAGTTTTTATATTGTTTTGTTGTAGTTAGTAACCATAATTACTTCATTATAAAAATATTATTTGATAAAAAATATCTTGGATGAAAATCCTACTATCTCAAATTACTTAGAGATAGTAGGATCTAGTATATAGTGCTCGTAGCACAGCTTTGGTAACCATGCGGGTATAGACGCATGAATGTAGACCGCGTTTCGGCAATATACCTACTTAAAGACCTGAAACGCAATGGAGTGGAAATGTACGTAATGTTAACATTATTCTTCATCGTTTGATATCTAAAGAAAAATACTAAGTGATCACACTCAAGATTTTAATTTGGAAATTACAGGTTACTCACTTATATTTTTGACTCGAAATTTCTGACTATAGTTTCAACCGCATTCGGCGGTGTTGAATAATTCATAATTTTCAAATGAAAATGTTTATAAACCACTTTAGTCTTCATAATAAAACACTCATGATTTGTATACTTTTTACGTAAGTAGGTAATGGGACAAAATTAATATAGGATTTTTTATCAAAAAGAATTTTGCGTATTTTTTTTTTTAAATCTAGGACTAATGGGCAGAAATCAGAAATAATTTATTGTATAATAACTGTGTGCAAAGGTGGTAGTATAAATATAAGTTTCAACAGTTTTGTCTATCACGGACATACAATATTACTCGTAACTTTTTTTAGAATGACAATATAATATGCACTGGATTAAAATTTTTCAACCTAAAGCTTTTTTAAACCTACCTAATGAAAACTAATTAGTATTTGACTTTACCTTAAATGCTAGAATAAAACTTCAGAATTAGCGCATCAAACGTTCTCTCGTAGTTCAAAACTGGAATACTCGGCTGAAAACATGAAAGCGATGAAAGTCTAAATTTACCAACACTTTTTTAATTCAGTTTACCCGGACCTATTTCCGATTTCCGTCTATAGTGATAGCAGTGGAAATCACTAAAAACCACTAAACAACCCGCTGGTTTATTTATTCAATGGTGAATTTGGCAGAATTAGGTTTTGTTTGTGAGTAGAAATCAATCCCACGTGCGTTGAGTGGCTGAAATTTAGTGCGGCCTAAATATCTCACAACGGGGGTCTGTGGTGGTAACAGCCGGTCACGGTGGCTGGTAATCTCTTCCATGTCAGCCGTGTGTGTACTTTGTATTATTACCCAACTTCTTAGAAATATGGTAATGTTTTTCAGATGTTGACTGGTCTCACAGCTTAGTTGATAGTACTTCTAGTAGTTTGCGTTCGATCTCCACCCGGGACTAACATTTGTATGATGAGCGTGAATGTTTGTTTTGTTTTGTGATATTACGTATATTTCTGTGTGTCACAAGTATGCACTCGTATTTACAAAATAAATATATACGTACAATACAAGTAAATACGTAATATAAACGAACGTACAATATACGTAATATTAACGAAATTACGCCTATTTACGCTTACAAGGTAGGCAGAGCATCAAGGAACATGAAAAATTAAATTAACGCCACATTTGACCATGGGAGAAGGTATTAGAGGAAGCGTTGCCCCGAGCTGGCGCGCGTTTTCCACACGCCACTCCGAGATGGTGGGGCAGACTTAGCTCCGAAACGAGAAGGGTCCTAAGGGACCAGGACCGCCGAGTCCGTGGATGAATTTCATGACGCACCCATTAGCTCGGCATGCAGGCGTCGAGACGAAACACCCGAGGTTTAATGGGTATACCGGTTGACTGGGCTGGAATTTCCGACATACAGGTCAACTGGGCGAGACTCCCACTCAGCCCATCGCCTACATAAACGCCATTTTCTCTCAAGTCCCTTAACTGACTTTTACAGTATGCCTGGGAAGAGAAGCAGCTGGTACTTTCTGGTTTTCTTTTTCTTTCAGTCCAGCATAGTACAAACTTTGCTTAATTTGGGGTTAGATAGCTGTGTGAAAATCTATCCATCAATACCTACTGTGAAATTATTTCTTTTTCCAATTCAGAGAAGCTGCGCGTTTTTGGGTTATTAATTAGGCGCCGTTTAATAAAAAGGCTAGGCTGTTAATTGGACGACTGAATAAGCCATTTGGCATTATCATGTTGGTATGCAGCGTATTGGCACATTGTAATAGCAACATTTATGTGTTTGGATAGATAACCATAGACAGACAATCATGTTTTTAACCCCCGCCCCGACGCAAAAACGACGGGGTGTGTCTGTGGCATCGTAGCTCCCGAACGGATGAACCATTTTTTTTGTTGTTTTTTTTTTGTTTTAATAGGTGAATTAGTCGGGAGTGTTTTTAGCTATGTTTTAAAATGGGTTCAGCCGTTTTTTGTCAGGGGTTTTTGAGTTTTCTAAACCGCCGTAAAGTAGCATGTCTGTCTATTTTCTACAGGATTCATTTCGGGGAATGTGCGCAAGACCTTCACGACTTAATTCCACCCTCCCCATTTCACTACAAGGCTAGCAGAAAATCGGCGAATTACCACCCATTTCTCGTTGAAATGCCAAAAATTCGTACTCAGCGTATCGATACGCGATCGCGACCGAAATAGAATTTTTGCTACCTCAATTCGTCTAACAAAATAAATTATAATATAAGTACTTACCTACCTTCTATACCGAAACATGGATAGCAAAAAAAGCGAATTACCACCCATGTCTTGTTATTACTCGGCGATATCGGTCCACGTTCCTGTTGCGTACTGCACAAGAATGGAATTCGTTGCCGCCATCTCTGTTTCCTGAGACCTACAATCTTGGAATTTTCAAGGCTAGAGTGAATAGATATCTTCTAGATCGACGAGCTCCATCCTCGGCCACACCGTCGCTTAACATCAGGCGAGTTGGTGGTCAATCGTAGATCTATAGAGTATAAAAAATATATATATACTTGTATCATAATCAATAGAATTTCTACGAAAGCTTATCTGGATGGTACCTTCGTATGCTATGCTAAATTCAGTTGATATACTGAATCACATTATTAACTTCCCGTATTACGAATTTCATCTCATTACGATTAGTATTACTCGTGCGTATAACAGGCGTCGCTTCTAAGAAGCACTGATTTATTTTATTGATTACACATTTGAACAATAGAAAAACAGTAACTCAATTACTAATAGGTAAACGTGATCACGCTTACGGAATACAGATTAGACTAAGCCTGGATATATGTTAGTAAATCAATTGCTAATCAACTAAGGCATTGACCTCGATCTTTTTAGGATTGGACAGGTTTCACAAATTAGTTTATTTGCACGCCATTTTTAGGGTTAAAACGGGACCCTATTACTGAGACTCCGCTGTCTGTCTGTCCGTCTTTCCGTCCGTCCGTCTGTCGCCAGGCTGTATCTCATGAACCGTGATAGTTAGACAGTTGAAATTTTCACAGATGATGTATTTCTGTTGTCGCTATAACAGCAAATACTAAAAAACAGAATAAAATAAATATTTAACGGGGCTCCCATACAACAAACGTGTTTTTTTACTCGTTTTTGCTCGATATTGATGACGGCAACAGGTAGACGCTTGAAATATTCACAGAATATTGAGTTATATTATACACTTTAAAAATAAATAATTAAATTAAAATAAAATTGATATTTAAGGGGGCTCCCTTACAACATACATGTTTTTTTGCCGTTTTTATAGATACGGAACCCTTCGTGCGCGAGTCTGATTCGCACTTGGCCGGTTTTATTATACATTGTATATTTTACATATGTCCATCACGTGTTAGTGTGACGAGAACTAATTTGACATATATTTGTATTTATCTGAGGATTTTAAGATAGGTTCTTACATTTCGAATAAAATGTCGACAAATAATATTAACGAAATAAATGAAAAAAAAAACATGAAAAATATGGGCAATGGGAAATGATTTAAATGAAACATTATTATAACGGATTTATCGCGTATATTTTACATAATTTTATGATCTGACTTTTCGAACATTTTGCAGCGTCCGTGGTCCAGGTTAGACTGACACGATGAAACCGTTAAAATTTGTTTAATTTCAATTAGTAACAATCGCGACAACCTTAGAAAACATTATAGCCAATGATGTATTATACATAGATAGGTTTTACTCGGCTCTCCGAGGCAATCTTGAAGTAAGGTAATCGCTCGACTTGTCTTCAGTCGCGACACGTCGAACTACGCTGTTAGACGCTTTGTGTGGTGACTTGTCAACAGTGATAATGCTATCCTATATGTTTAGAAAGTGCAACTTCAAGTAAATAATTATTTTTTGTAGCGCTGGCACCGCCAGAATAGTAACAAATAAACTTGTACTTTTGATAGACACCAGTCTATAGATTAGAGGTCAGTGTAGCTGTGGCAGAAAAGAACCTTTGTGCGTAAATGCTACTATTGACATAATTACAATAATGTGCGATGACGTCAAAGGCAGTCCTGGATTTGTCAATAGGCCGTATAGGGCGCGGCCTAGCGCGGCAGCGTCCTAGGGGGGGGGGGGGGGGGGGCAGATTTCAGAGGATTTAATATTTTTTAATATTTTATTTTATATATTATTTTTGCCGCCCCTTAGGCGGCAAAAATAATATATAAGTACCTACTGGCGGCAAAAGTGTCAATCCTCCACTGGTCAAAGGGACATACATAAGTCTAATGTTTCGGGATAAAAGAAAATGTGGGAATAACACATAACACGAGAAAGCCATTTAGCTATTTACTTACCATTAGCAAATATTTATGTGGAAAAAAAATGCGATGAACCAAAATTATACCTACGGGCAAGTAGTAAGTTACTGAGGACAGAAATGTTTTCATAAATTACTAATTTAACTAAATTGTAATGCCGACGGAACTATAACTAAATTAGGTAATGGGATTTGACAATCGCATTAAAAAAATTGTAGATCTGCGTACAGTAAGCCTCGCTAGCACAAGCAATTTCGCGGAGAATTTACGACCTTAAAAGTCAAAGCATCTCACGCATCAAAATCGCAAGTAGATTAGGCTGTATGAGGTACATATAGTTCCCGTCACATAATAAAAGTAATTTAATAAAATTAAACATACTTCAAAACAATCTAAATAACTGAAAAGCGAGAAAAAACACGAAAATAATCAAAACTGGGCGTATACCTTCCTTAGTAGTGTTAGGTCAGTTAGTACCTAGTAGGTACCTCGGCCTATGTCCAGCAGTGGACTTCTTATGGCTGAGATGATGATGATGATGAGGTACCTTAGTACGCAGGCGGGTAAAAATAAGTACCATTTACAAAGCTTATTTACAGATAAGGCATCACTAAATACTTAAAAGCTGTAAACTGAATCGCAGATCGCTCTCGTGGCAACAATGAATTTCCGTTCATTATCGCTTTCTAATTTGATCGCAAACATAAACCTTGTACCCATTGATCTTGTTGTTTTTACCTATTATGTAGATTCGATATACCCTAGTTACGGAAGGCGAGATAGTAGCTAGTAGAATGGACATGAAGGATGAATCTTCGCTTCCAATGTATTTTACATAAGCTCAACTTATAATGGATATGATAAAGTTTTTCTTTATTGCGAGCATTACCTATATTATTATTGGCAACGGATGGACCGGTCAGTCTTCGGATGGGTGACCGTGAGTGGCATTTCTTTCTGAGCGCTACCGTGGGTCGGATGACACGTTAAATTGTAGGTCCCGGTTGTTCAGCAATCGTCAAGCCAAGTCAGAGGCCTTTCGGCGGCTTAATAACTCTGACAATAGAGCTGGCCACTCAGTCTATACGAACTTACTTTATAGTGTTATTGGTATACTTCACGCATTTAAAAAATACATTCATTTTAATAAATATTTTTTGTAAAATAAATTGTTTGCTACTGTAGACCTATTACGTAACAGAACGAGTTTTATGTTTTGCAAGGGTTGGATTATTAATTTAAAAAAAAAAAACTGGCCAAGTGCGAGTCGAACTCGCGCACGAAGGGTTCTGTACTATTATCTATAAAAACTGCAAAAAAACATGACTGTTGTATGGGAGCCCCCCTTAAATATTAATTTTATTTTAATTTAATTATTTATTTTTAAAGTGAATAATTTATCTCAATATTCTGTGAATATTTCAAGCGTCTACCTGTTGCCGTTATCAATATCGAGCAAAGACCAGCAAAAAATTACGTTTCTTATATGGGAGCCCTCTTAAATATTTATTTTATTCTGTTTTTATTATTTTTTGTTAAAGCGGCAACAGAAATACATTATCTGTGAAAATTTCAACTGTCTAAACCCAAAAAAAAAAAAAAAAAATTACATATGACAGGCCGGCCCCAAAACGTAAAAAAATTGTCCATATAAAAAATTGCAGAACTTCGATAAAGTCTACAGTCTTATTTATTTTAGTACATTCAAAGAAACGCCTAATTAGGGTGATTATGTATGTACCTATGCTATGTATGTAATTGTAATGCAATGTAAAATAAACAATAAACAATAATTTATAACAGACTCCACAAAAAGGAGGTTGTGTGGGCGTTTTTTGAGTGGATGATTCTCTCCAGCTGTCACGTACTGAATTTCACATCCTGTAGGCTTAGCAAATTCAGTAATACAACCTCCCGATCTCGAATGTCATAACCTGGTTTATAGGGTTCCGTACTAAATGTGCGGGAGCTGTTACGCTGTCTGTCTGTCCTACCTTCAAACAGCTGAATTTTAAATCGTAGAAAGTTAAAATTTTCGCAGATTATGTGATGTTATGGTGGATCTATTAATATAAATAACTCTCTTTCTTACGAAATCAGGTAAAAATCCATTAAGCCACTAACAAAAAAGAAAATCTGGTAATTCAAAATTTATAATAAGAATTGTTTATAATCATTATACAATAACAATGTTTCCGCTATCTAGTAGCCGCCGACGGAACAATCAGCAAGTCAAATTTGAATAATGTTGTAACTAAAAAACTAAATAAACAAAAGACGCTTGATAAAAATTCATCACAGCTATGAGGAGCAAAGATATGGACGCTAAAGTGAGGAACGTGCGTGACGATGTCGACCTACATTCGAACACTGTGGCCAAATGGTAGCCGAACTTGTCTATTCAAAGCGGCAGATAATAGGAATCTAATTTGCATTATTTACCTGATGCTTTGACGACCGACGACTTACTGCATCCCGATTTTTCTAATAGGTACCAGTTTAAGCGATTGACTTGTATTCACGGACGAATTGAAATTATGTTCATGCCTTGTTTCATCATATTCAGCTACAAGAAATCCATTGCTGGACATAAGCTTCCAAAAAGACTGATGGTAGCGGCTTGCATCCAGCTTCTTCGTTTGTCCCTCTTGTGTCTGGTCTTCCTACGCTGCGTTTGCCGATGCGTGGTCTCTACTCGAGAACTTCATGCCTGCTTGATTATTACCATTTTAGCGATGTAGGGGATAAGAGCACAACTGTAACAATAATTTTACCAATTTAAAGCTTAATTCCAAACAGATCCCTAAATTGAGAAATTATTTTCACCTATGTACTCTCAATATTTATGAATTGCCTATCAAAAAATAATTTGAGACCAATGCAATTTACTTATTTCAAACACTTTCAAATCAAGACCATAAAGTATCAAGTAGGTAAATTCGTGATTATAATAACTTTTGTTATATAATCTAATAAAATTTCACAACAGTTACCGTTTGTATTGACAATACTATAAATTTTATTATTTTACTATCATGTTCTAGAAATTGACGACCCATCTTACCTAATAGAACAGTTCAGGAAACTTATTGCAAATGGTTTTCTCGTAAATTTTATTATGATGCACTCGATTGCCACATCTCAAACGTTTACAATGTACCTCGGCGGATTTTATGGCATAATATTCCGAAATATGTACAATGCTTTGTCTGTATATACTTAGGACATACAAGGCATAGTACATACAAGACATTGGTAGGCCAAACGGCTAATGTTCATTTGTAATCTATGTACCTACTTTCCTGCTACGTATTGGCTACGGGCCCTATCATAAATCAGTTTGAGTAATTGCCGAATGTACTCATTCAATTTCACTATGCCTTGCACCGCATACATAACCACGTGCACCGTAATATTTTAATTTGTGACACGATGCATGGTACCTTGTGGGAATCGAGCAGACCGCTTGCAGGCCGTCACGAACTCTTCAACTAGCTATGTAAAGTAGCTTCTAAAGAATCTGATTAAAGTTAAAACGGCCATGCAGTAAACAGAGCTCATACTGACAAAGTTAAACCTAAGCTCAATGAATATGCAAGCTCTAAGATGAAATGATTATCGTACGCTTCACATGTTAACATTTCTGCGTAGCGTCTTATCTCATTATCTAAATGTGATATACTGAAGCGTACTAACGATGGTTTAATCTTGAATTTTGTTAAGCCTAATTATCTGCTAGAACTAATCACGTAAACAACAAATTTAAATCGGATTAAGTTAATTCCAATCATAATTGAAGTTGATTAAATCTTGACACAGATATTAAACATAACTCATAATTATGACGAATAAATACTGAATGCCTGACCATTAGTAGTCATTGCAGTACTTGTTTGCAAGAGGTTGCGGTGTTAGAGGCTAGTAGTGGCTATTTAACCGATTTATGGCCAAATTGTGTTCAAATCGAACACCGCATACGCTAATTCTGACTAATGATAGCCAGTTGTCCGCTGAGGCGCTTGATTATCTATTTTATCTATAAGGCAAAGAAAGGAATTACGTTGCCATTCAATTTTGCCATCAATAGAGCTAACGTTGACATGTTGGCGCAATGTATTGGGAGGCTAGGCTCCAAATAAGGTGTGCTACATGTACGCACAGACTTGCAATTTTCACTAAATTTAAATTATAGAACTCACTAGCTGTGCTTCGCGGTTTAGTATACGATTCTGCTTTTCAACAAATTAAGCTCATGAAATATTTTAGGTAATTACATGTGGCAGAATTAACAGGATAATCTAAATAAAAAAATCTTATGAATTCGATGAAAAGTTTTGTTTTTTATTCGACGATAGGCTATCACTTGACCGTCAACTGACCTGGTGTTAAGCGACAGTTACGGTCTACGATGGAGCGAGCTTGCCTAGAAGAAACCTATTCACTCGTGATTTGAAGACACTTAGATTATATTATCTATACGGAAAGACCCATTCAGGAAGCGCATTCAACATTTTGGCGGTACGCACAATGAAAGTGGAGCCAAAGCGTATCGTACGTATTTTCGGAATATCAACCATGTAACGACGTCGCTTTTTCGTGCTTCTTACTGTCCGATAGAAAAATGGTGAAAAGTGCCTAAAAATAAACATAAGCTGAATTAATGGCTACTTTTGACTGACCTCGTAGCTCAGTTGGTAGTATGATAGACATGGCGAAATATAAGGGTTCCTTGTTTATTACGGAAATCTAAAAAGTATGTATATGTATTCTATCAGCCATGTAAATCCCATAATATAAGCTTTGCTTAGTTTGGGCTAGATGGTGTTGTGTGAAATGTCCACCAATAAGTATTTATTCGTTCCTACCAGGGAGTTTCAGTGGTTCTATTTCAAACCTTCGTTGTCATGTAATGGAAGATACCTACCTGAGATACGATACTAAGATACCTGAGATAGCCTAACGAGCCCAAACTCTCTTAGCACTTTCCATCACAAATTTCTTGTCTCTAATCCCGGTTCAACATTAAGGTCAATTCCATGTTACAATAATATTGCATTGTTATCTGATTTGTTGTATTATGTATACCTACATACAAAATGAAATTTCAGCTTAAAAGGAAACCGAGAAATGGGTTAATTTTAATTTGCGACATTTGATTACAGACACACAGACATCGAGATAAGTGAAACTAAATAAAAGCATATAATAATCCTGAAGGAGGTACCTGGACGCGGCTTATTAGGTGATACAAACAGACAAAGATTTTTGGCTCTCCACTTGATAAATCTTACAATCAGCGCAGTATAATAAGTAGACATACGTACCAATACGTAGCTAAAGCTGAAACGTATCTCCAACATCTGGAAAGTGGAAATAGAAAACAGTTGTCACTATTTGATCTCTCCGTAATCAATTAATTAAGAAGCTCGAGTAGCACGAGGAAAGCGTGAGAAACCTACTTACAAGTGTTTAATTAATTTTTTGTAGGATCGAAAGAATTCTACCTTACTTGTAAATTACTTGGAACTTTAGACTCACATATAAAACTGCGAACATACGTAGTCTTCGGTTTCGCTTTTCGCGTGAAACACTAACAAAAAATATACATAATATAGCTTCACAACTTCACAACTCCATTTTTTTATATAATATAAAAAAAAACTTTTCTAATATTTGTGCTACTTTGGAATGCCTGATAATTTCACATCCATGACGCTGTAAAAGATCAGTAATTCATGCGTGATCAAACGTATTTTCACAAACTTTCTCAATAATAATATTAGCAGAATTATTAGGCACAAATTTTACTAAAATATTACATATTATTGTATCACAATAAATAAGACTGACATATTCCTTGTATTTCTGTAAGTAATATATTTTCCACAGACTATCTTAATTAAGATAATCTATTTACTCAAGAACAGATTATAATTCACCGTTACTCAATATGCACATTCAGCTAATGGAAACCCAACATTACTGGTCATAACTACAATGATTGTGTTATGTCAAAGTTTGCATACAATTTGTAAGGCAAATAAATAAAGCGGAGTTTACTAAGCGCTACCGATTTGTATGCAGCGCTGATGCGTGTAGACATTTATTGCAATTCTGTAGTAGAATCATTAAGTCTGCGGCTTTGCCAAGCTACTACCCAGAAATTATTGCTGCAATTCTTGATAAAATGCTTAGAGCAGAATGTAAACCGTTAAAAAATATAAAAGTTTAAACGAAGGCTGGCCAAATGCACTCTGATATATAGGTATAATGCTACTCTGAAAATTTCTGTAGCATAATATTTATAAGAGTAGATACATAACGTTAAAATACGAAACAAAGAATTAGCGTTATAAAATAAGTAATTTAAAAAATTTAAAATAATATTTTTTCTCTTATGTGAAACCGAAAATTTTAATCAATTGTTTTTTTTTAACACCAAATTTTTAAGATAAAAAGTATATCAGATTTACATAGTATGAGTATTAAACCTACCAAATTTCGTTCGAAAAAATTGTTGTATTTAAATTAATACAAACATGTTAAAGAAACACATTTACAAATTTTTAGGGTTCCATACCCAAAGGGTAAAACGGGACCCTATTACTTAAGACTCCGCTTTCTGTCTGTCTGTCCGTCAGTCACCAGGCTGTATCTCATGAACCGTGATAGTTAGACAGTTGAAATTTTCACAAATGATGTATTTCAGTTGCTGCTATTACAACAAATACTAAAAAACAGAATAATATAAATGTTTAAGGGTACAACAAACGTGATTTTTTTGCTCGTTTTTGCTCGATATTGATAACGGCAACAGGTAAACGCTTGAAATATTCATAGAATATTGAATTATATTATTCATTTTAAAAATAAATAATAAAATTAAAATAAAATTAATATAACAAACGTGATTTTTTTGCCAGTTTTATGGGTAATGGTACGGAACCCTTCGTGCGTGAGTCCGACCCGCACTTGACCCATTTTATTATTATAGCTTAGCTTATAAACCTCCTTCTACTTTGCTTTCTGGTACGATCTCATAAAGTTAAAGCAAAATCTCCAATCAACAAAGTAGTCCTGATAGCAAACACTCGTAAAATGATAAAGATATACGAAAATTACAAAATATTGGTTCGATATGCAAAAATCCTTTGAACACCATCGAGGTAGATACCTCGATGTTGAACACCTAATTAATATGCGCGAACATGCAAGTGCAAAGATTAAAAGTAAAACGCGATTAAATAAGTGTAAGTGCTTCTAAATATTCATAAATTAATAACACAGATCTGTGATGATAAAGATTTTTTCATCCCCCTATCTCGGAAAGAGTATTTTTGCTCTTCGATATCTGAGTGCAAAAGCCGTTTTTATCCTCTAGAGGATAAATTATCTCTAGAGCGTAAATTCAAATTTAGAACATCGTGTGCACTGAGTTTGTGAATTCCAAACATCATTAAACCTATTTACTTCTACCTCCATGGTGCTAAATTTATCATACAACCTTTTTTAATTTGTTAAAAACTCAGACTCGGTACCTTCTTGGTATACTTTTTTTAATTAGCTTTGCGCGCGCCATTTTCACGACATATTGTTATAATCTTAGGTTAAAAACAATAAATTGGAAATTCAAATTCAAATTCAAATAATTTTATTGCAGTTTGTTGGTAAGTACATTAGAAGATCTTAATATCGAATTATAACAATTCTAGAGTTTCCCTGTACAAACTTGCTTCTCTAGCAGGCATGCAATACTAGAAGTGGGCTCACCGAGTAATTAAAAAAAATGACATTCCAAAAAAAAAAAAAACAGAAAAAAAGTCAAAATATGAAGTTATCATTTCAATTATACAATGCCAAATTACAATTACAATGTTAAATTTAATCCATGTCAAGATTCTCATTATGTCATATTACTATTATGTCAAATTTCAATCAAATGAATACATGTTAAATTACATAAGGCAATGTCAATGAAATAATAATTAATTAAATGTCAAACTTCAGATTACAATGTAAGAACTATCAGAGATGCCAAGATATGGGATCATTACAATGTCAATTACAGATTACAATGTCATAAGAGATTATCAATGTCAGTATTTCAATTAAATTCTTTGTCATTGAAATAATCTTTCACAGTGTAATAACATTTACTTATCAGAATACTTTTCAATTTATTTTTAAATAAACTTGTATTAAGATTTTTATGTACAATGGGTATTTTATTATAAATTACTGGTCCCATGCCGAAAATACTACAATTCATTACCTTCTTATTATGTCTAACTATCAGTAACTTATGTTTCTCACGCCTACTCCGTTTAAAACAAGTGAAAAACATAAAAAGACTGATTCTAGGGACGAAGAGGTTTATTTGACGCCAACAGAATTGACTGAAACTGTTAATAATGCGCAAATGAGCTTTATCATTAAGTATTACTACTCTTTAAGTATTTGAAACAGTACGATATGTTTAACACGTGGCGACTAGCTAAAGGAGCCAACACTTTCTCCGAAAACGTTTTGCTGGCATATTTTATTGAATTATCCGAGAGCAAGAAATCAAGCACTCTATGGAGTACGTATTCAATGCTAAAAGCAACAATAAAGATGAAAAAAGACATACATATCGACACCGATCCTAAATTAGTGGCATTTTTAAAAAGAGCCTCATCTGGTCATCAACCATTATGTGTATATATATGTAACCTAAGTGTTATTTGTTATAATTTAAAGATTATTCTGTAATACTTACCTATCATAATGTAGTAGTTAATACCTAAACTGAAATAAATGTATCTTGTGATTGTAAATGTTTTTTTTTTTGCATTTAGTCATTTCCTCGCTGAGGTGGGATGAAAAGTTACGTGTTGCACTCGAGTGCAAAGATTTTTCACCTCGTGCTCTTTTGATTCCCTCGCTAACGCTCAGGATTCTAATTTTAGAATCCTTCGCTTGCTTATAATCAAAATTGAGCACGCGGTTAAAAGCAACTTTGCACTCTTGTATAACAAATAACTATTAATCAATTCATATTAAAAACATAGATTCTTACTCAAAAAATTTAACTGAAAAAAAAACTGAAAAAACTGACTTTAAAATACGCATTTCGTTTACTTGGATGACATTTTTTCAGTTATTTTGTTATAAAAACTAAAGTACTGAACCGAATTTGATAAAATTTATATGAGACCACCTCTGAGGACCTATCAAACAGAAAAGAATAATCAAAACAATTAATACTTGGCGGAGTCATCGCTGAACAAACAAAAAAAAACATATTGTCGAATTGAGAACCTCCTTCTTTATGGAAGTTGGTTAATTAATCATTAAAGTTACGCCTGTTCTTATTTTCTTTTTATGACGTAGGTCAAAGATCTTCTGTTCACCTGGCTTCACGACAGTACGTTTGCCGAAATTCGACACCCTCTAATAGAACTATAGTTTCACTAAGCTGGAAATCCATATTTGTACGAAAGCGAAACACTGTCTATTCATGAAATACACTGCCTAATCATTAAATATTATATACCACTGGAGCTATGGAGCTCACATTGGGTAGGTACATTTACCATAAGGCTTAGATATGAAAGGATATTCCAAAAGAAGCGAATGGGCTTGAAACGGGAGATGTAATTCGACGAGTCTTGTGATTTCGATATAAGGGATAAATACTGAAATATATTTGCAACAGGGGTTATAAAAGGTTTGAATTTTTTTATGACAGTTCCTTGATTTTGATGTTAGAGGTTATACCTACTGTTTTATTTTTATTCAATATTTGGATGGAGAGGGTACGGGGCGGAAGTGGAGAAGGTGAAGGGGCCAAGAGATGGTCTTAATATACATAGCGAATATTTTTATATATTTTGTCACGTATTTGGAGTAAGTATTTAACCTCAATCCAAAAATAGAGGTTTTATAAGTTTGACGTGTGTAGAGTATCTTTGTGTGTGTCTGTTGCTCTCAAACGGATGAACCGATTTTGAACTTTTTTTTTGTTCATCGAGAGGTTTCTTAGCTATGTCTTATCAAAATCGGTTTAGCCGTATTTTTTTGCCTGAGTTTTTGAGTTTTCTAAGCTTACAATTGTTTGCGGCGAGTGCCTGATAGTTAAATAATCCTAACCGTAGCAATAAATTCAAATAGCAACGAGAGAGACCCAAATAACTTTGCAGCTGAGTGTAACACAAAACCTTTCATCGTACCATGGCGAGGAAAATAGCTCAAGCGTTTTCTCTTCTTGGAAGATCGGTTACCACTGATAATATTATGTGGGTATTTTAGGTATATATTTTTCCTGTGTCTTCTTTCTATATTTATATTTATAGTTTGTTCTGTGTCTGGGTGTTTCTATGTATCATATGTATATATTTACAAAAAAAAAAGTATATATGTATTCTATCAGCCATCTAGTTCCATAGTACAAGCTTTGCTTAGTTTGGGCTAAATGGTGTTGTGTGAAATGTCCACAAATATTTATTTAAGTATTTATTTATTTATCCTTTATGTTTATAAGAACTTTTTACGATGTTGAAATGTTTTAATACAGAAAAAATATGAATAATTATATATGTAGTTATTTCTTCTTGATAACACAATAATTGCCTCGAAAAAAGCTCTCAGTTCATACAATTCTCAATAGTTTCCTACCCGGAAAACTATCCATACCGAGCTGATGAAATATGAACAAAGTTTCATCTTGGGAAAATTCGAATTATTTACTAACTATTTTTTTAATATAGTCAATTGGTATCATTATTATTAAAATTTACTTACTTATCTAATTTTGTCTTAGTACATAATGAGATTTATCCTGGAGACTCCGAAATTTCCGGAAAACTTTACTTACTACGAAAAAGACAGCTTCGTTAAATTATAAATCTAAGGACTCAATAAATACCAAGTTTATATTGTATTTGAAAACTTTCGGTTATCCCCTTGCTGCATGAGAAAATTTAATTTAAAATCTAAATATATCCAATTTACTTATTATTTTCGTTATCTGTTTTCGAATTATACATAGCTAGATTAGCTAGGCTTGTATTTTATTGACTTTTTCAAAGTTTGCTGTTTCGAGATGCCGCAAAGCATTTAGCGAAATTGGCTCTATTGTTACCAGTAAATTTCTCTAAATACGACAAGTCTGGGACAAAGTTTTCTCAAGAGTCGTAGATATTACGGTGATGAAATAACTAAACCTGTCTAATTAACACGGGCGAAGATCGTGTCGGAATGCAAATGTCTTACGGACGGTCCGGTCAGTCTTCGGATGGGTGACCGTGAGAGGCATGTCTTTTTGAGCGCTACGGGTAGTCGGATGGCACGTTACATTAGGTCCCGTTGTTTGGTCTAAAAAAGCTATCGTCAGGTCAGAGGCCTTCCGCTTAATAACTAATAATTTTATTTACTGACTCTAGGGCTGGCCATTCACTCTATATGATCTTAATTATTTTGTCATATCTAAGGAATTTTTAATTACTTGCGCAATGATTTCAACTTATTTTTCTGACCATTCGGGAAGTGTTATGTTTCATATAACCTGAATTTTACGCAGACGTTATTCAACCACATATACACAAGGTAGATACTTCCCTCATTTGATACGGATACCGTACGCACAGAACATACCAACTGGAGGCACAAACAAGATCGTAAATAAAAACAATAAGTTCTTCCTAAATGCTGCTGTCAGATGGAAGAAATGAGAGGGACGGGTCACGAAATATTAGAATCATTCTATACATTTATAAATGTAGGACAACTTAAACTTTATATGATTAATTTCACTTAAACCCACAATTACGTTCTCATTTTTTTTTATTGAGATAGACATAGACAAAAATTAATCGTAACAAAAATTATACAACAGAAAATAAAAATCATACATACAAGATAGGTAACTAGATAATGTTTTTGTCACAATCCGGCCCCAATCAATTGATGATATCTTTTCAACCGACTTCAAAAAAGGAAGAGGTTCTCAATTCGACTGCTTTTTATGTTTGTTACGAAGTTTCGACAGGGTGAACCGATTATGATGATTCTTTTTTATTTGAAAGCTGGAGCTTTCAAATGAAAATGGTGCTTCCCGTGTGGTCCCATTTCAATTTGGTTCAGTTCTGACAATGGCGTCCATGAGAAGTCGGTTGCTTCAGTTTTTTAAACTACGAGTATAATCATATATTTTAAGATTGCTTATGTGTTGTTATATGACGGTGTGGCTGAAGATTCACACCTTTCCTAGAATGGGAACTGTTATTCTGAGTTGCACAACACTGCGCTATTGGACGATTGGGGCAAAATATTTTTTTAATTAAGAATGGTAGTGGGACCTGAAACAGAAATGTACTACGTCATCACTATTTTGACAGAGGAGCATTCCAAAGAGCAACAGCCCGTACCGAGAAAGAAGGTCCCTAAAACAAGTATGAGTCTGAGTAGAGAGGGCTAAATTGACGGACGTTGTTGGACGGAAATGGCTCAGGCGAGCTTTTATTATGATTTTTTCTGGAATTAGGAATGTGAGACTATTATAGTTCAAATGAGCCTACTTTGAGTTGTGATATTTTTAACGGTCGCTT
Source organism: Lycia hirtaria (assembly GCA_947563715.1). Taxonomy (NCBI): domain Eukaryota; kingdom Metazoa; phylum Arthropoda; class Insecta; order Lepidoptera; family Geometridae; genus Lycia; species Lycia hirtaria. The sequence continues at coordinate 30,139,373 of OX387379.1, read as the reverse complement.
TAACTGTTGCGTTAAAGCGACAACACAAAAGTTGTCGCTTCAACACAAATAGATTTTTCTGTAATTTTTTCTCATAATTGCAGAAAAGGCAAGTTAAAAATGGGTGCGAGCCAGTTTTGCATCGCTATAAGAGTTGAGCGCAACTCCCCTGAAATTATAAGTATGAGTGTCGCAAGTGAAGGTAAAACGTGAACTTATGTAAGAAAGAGGGTGTAAAAGGGTGAAAAAAGTTGCAGAAAAGAATAAAGAATGTGAGTATCTGCGATCCCGGCGAAGAGCCAAAGACGAACCTTCATACCTTGTCAGCCTTGGTTCAATACCTCAGAGTCGCTCACCTATATGTTTTTATCATGTGTAGGTAATTAATTATTACATACCTACAACCTATACTATTTTAGAATTGTGTTCATACTGAACCTTAAATACATATACATACAGGTGATTCAGGCATATGTTTTATTACAAACTCCACCTACTTAGTTTTATGACACTTGTAAAACTTTATGCAAAAGTAATTAGAATTTTATTTGCTGATCCTAATACGTCATATTATTATCACGAAATAAAATAAACCCACATACTCGCATAATAATAATTTATTTAATACTAAAATAATCTAAAATTTAGAGTTAACATTATTACATTTAGAGTCTAAATGTAATAATGTTATGAGCTCTAAATTTGAAACAAATATAACAGTAATAATTAAAAAAACATACAGTCGAATTAAGGAATATCCTTCTTATTAGAAGTCGGTTAAAAAAACTGCTTTCAACTGAATTAAAAATTACTAAACCGAATTTTATGTTTTTTTTAAATAACTTATTGCCACGTTTCTAATAATAAAAACATCGTTGGTTCAAAACCTGCTTTAAACAAACACTTAGGTAACAAAAAATAATAGGTATTAAATTTTTAAATTAATCTTACGAGTTTATTAAAAATATTAAAATACTCACGGCAAAAATCTTACACAGAAAAACGGGCTTATTCGTGTTAAAAAAAGCAATGTATTTTTTTTTATCTAACGTTTTAAAAAGTGCAATAGTGGGCAACGTGCGACAACATTATTTTCTACTTATGAAAACTAACTAACTTGATTCTACATCAAGGAAAACTAAACGACAGGAATAAATCAGACCAAGTGTTTTGTGTATAAGATTAAATGCGATACCTACAATAAAAATAATGTTTTGTTTACTTAGCAAGGGCGCGGGCGCCCGGGCGAGTATCGCGGGACGCTTGGAGCCGGGAGGCGGGAGTTTGGAGCCACTCTACGCCGGTTTCGGGTCGAAGCGCGACGCCTACCGCGTTGCTACGTACTACGTCCCGAACTAATTCGCGCCATTTTCATAACAACTTTTTTCTTCTTTTCATCGATCTATAACACCACTAAGGAGGTTTTATTGTACATGTGAACAGAAACTTATTTTTGAAAAATAATGTGCGTGGAAAACACAGTGCTAATTTGTGATTTGGATTTTGTGATGATAGTCCATGGATACTAAATCAGCGATGAGAAAGCGAAACAACAGCCAGTCGGCGGAAAATTCGAGAGGGAAGAGGAGGGTAAGTTTCCTCAGGTCGTTGACCAATTTATCTGTACCCTGTGGCGCAGTAAAATGGGGGTATCTGTGCATGCCACCGGGTCTAATGTAATTAATATTGATACGTATAACCTCTGTATCAGGCCGTAAAAAAAACAACGCGACTTTAGAATGAATAACATCATACTTTGTTAAAAAAACTGGCCAGTAGTAAAAAAATATAATGATAAAATATACATAAGTAATAATAATTATCAAAAAGCTGCATTTATAGAAACTTATAAAAGACTTACAAGTCTTAAAAGCTCTATAAAAGTACTTACATTAATTTAAATAAAATACATTAGTTTATTATTTTTTTAGATCTTGGTAAAATAAATAAAAAGAGAGTAAAATAAAAACATGTGAGGAAAATATTCAAAATTATAACTAACACGTTGACATTTGTGGACTTTATAATTTTGCTAAATAGCATATGCACAAGCATAATTATAGGAATTATATAAAAATTGCGCATTGTACCCTATCTATTGGGACGTAAGTCTTTACAAGGTCTTACGAATATTTTTTTACTGTCTATCACATTAATAATAACAGTATATAAAACTGAAAATCCCGACTTCAAAATACGCCATTCGTTTAGGTACTTGGATGAATTTTTTTCAGTTATTTTGTTATAAAAAATAAAGTACTGAACCAATTTTGATAAAAGTTATATGGAACCACTTTCTGACCACTTTTCACACTTGACCTTTTCCTATCAAACAAAATATAATCATCAAAAACATTTCATTATTGGCGGCGTAATCGCTGAACAAACTTACAAAAAAACATACATCGCTAAAAACATACCTACACTCGAATTGAAAACCTTCTTTTTAGAAGCCGGTTAAAAAGTAAATGTTATCTCCGTTTCCTGTTTGTTACATATTCACGATAAAACGCCATAATGAAATTTCATACACATCAAAAATTTTCATCATCGTACGAGTGAAACTGTGAGGCAATTAAAGAGAATAAAGAAAGAATAATAAAGATCGTACGTACGTTTATAAAGAATATAATTAGGATGAATAAAATGTAAGTTTATGTATGAACTTTCTAATAAAATAGTTGGAAATTAGAATAGTTTCATTTTTAATGATATTATCTTTAATAAAACCGGACAAGTGCGAGTCAGACTCGCCCACCAAGGATTCCGTACAAACTAGTAAATAAAACATCATATTTTTTTTTCATATTTTCCTTCTTATACCCAAAAATATACATCGTAAAAATATTTAAAAACCTGTTATGACTTATGCTAATAAAGCTCTTTCATATGATACCCCACATGATACGGTTAAAGAACTTTAAAATTTGGACCCTCATTCCTTGCGCAAACAACTTTTTTGGGATTGAAGTAAAAATGGCCTGATTTCGGTTTTTTTCCTATATGTGTACTCGAACACAATGCTTCTTGGCAAATTTCATAGTTCTAGGTCAACGGGAAGTACCCCATAGGTTTTGATTCTCTTGTGAGTGTCGAAATGTGCATTTTTTATGACATTTTCGGCTGTAACTTTTTATTATGAAAACTGAGAAATTTGATATGTTTTCTGCAGCAAGATACTATGGATTTGCGTATATGGTTTTAATTTGAACGCGATACCTTCATGCATTCCCGAGATAAAGGTCTTGACATCCGGACAGACGGACAACAAAGTGATCCTATATGGGTTCCGTTTTTTTTCTTTTGAGGTACGGAACCCTAAAAATGAAACTATTCATGCATAATTGATAAAAATCTATGGAATTATCTCAAAACTATAAGTATTAAATCCAATCCAAAAAAATATCTATGAACAAAATAAAAAAACGTGTCGAACTTACGAAAGCGACAGTAACTCTGTAAGACTGTATCTCTGCCTATTTGTTACCCTTACCAATAATTATGGGCACAGAGATTTTTTTTGACTCGTAGAAGGACATAGACATATTTTGTCATCATCATCACCACTTTTCATCAGTAAGCGACTGAAACCGCGCAGCGTAACAGTTAATATTATAAAAACGAAAGTAACAAAGTCTGTCAAACAAACAAAAGTCTGTCTCTCTGTTTGCTGTCTTTTCACGGTCAAACTGCTGAACTGATCATTATGAAATTGGGTACACAGATAGCTAGCTTAGTACCAGCGGGGCATGTGATGAAAAAGGATGATGATGAAATATAGTCTATGTCCGTCTCCCAGGGCCTAGCATGGAAGGGAGACAAATAGTCTTTCCACCATTTTATCCACTTCTCAGAGGAAATAAAGTACTGATATTGACAACTGACATAACAGCGTGGATAAATACTGTTTCTTCTTCTTTTTTGTATTGGACCCGCATTAAAGCATTTGCCAGTGTCAAGTATTAGGTTTTTTTCAAGTTTCTTGAATAAAACAAGTTGTAAATGTTCTAGTCACAATCTAAGTCACGTACACAGTCAATTTATGAGTCGAGTCCTGCTTCAGTAAAGTGGTGGCGGCTTTACTAGAAGCTTCTATGGAGTTTTGCCGACAACGTAAAATCACACGTTTTACTGCTTTATTTCACTTGCCCACACTCACGCATTTTATCACCACCATTTAAATAAAACACCACCATTTTTATATCATTAATGTTCAAAATAACACAAGTTTAGGAAAATATAACAAAACAACAACATGTTACTAAGATGTTCCCGCCAAAACTCCAAATACTGTTCATCTACCTTCCATGCTAGGCCCTGGAGACGGACATAGACTATATTTCATCATCGTCGTTTTTCATCACTACACCTGGTGAAACAGCGGGATGCAACTAGTGTAGATATATTTTGTGAACCCTACGTTTTTAATTACTTTTCCCCAATGTGCACAGTGTGACCGTCCGTTATCCGGCTCGTGAAAGAGGACAAATAAAATGAGCAGTCCGAAAGTTTGGTCGCAATGTACATTAAAAGTTATTCGCATATTTACCCTGGGCTTAATTACTCATTCCATTTTTTTTCCGCATAGCAGAGTTTTACATTTACTTTTGTACATGTTTAATAAGTACTTACTTTTACCGACTTAAAAGATGGAGGTTAAGGCTAAGGCTAGAGTGGCGCCGCCTGTCTCGCTCGCTCGCCGTAACTTTTTTAGATATAAAATTATAGTAATTAGCTGTTATTTTTATATTTATTATTTTGACTGAAATAAATGTCAAAACGACAAAATTTCCACGTTTATACGTTTATTTCAGTCAAAATAACAGCTATTAAATCTGAAGGAAGAATATTTTATCAAAAATAAATTTCAATACTTTTATATTTAAAAAAAGGTGCCGCGTGCGAGCGAGACAACGGCACCACCCTACTCTTAGCCTTAACAGTTCGATGGTATGTTTTATGTTTGTTACAGCATAATTCCGTCATTAATAAACCGATATGAAAAAATATTTTCTTTGAAAGGAGATATTTTTAGATTGTCTCATTTTTTTTTTTTAAATAAAAACTACGGATCACTCACGTCTGTTTTGAGCCGAAATATCCGACTATAGTTTCAACCGCATTCGGCGGTCTTTTTCAAAGGAGCAGCACACACGTCACTCTCCCGTAGACCCGCCCGTAGACGTGACCCGTAGTTTTTATTTAAAAATGTGTGAAAACCACGTTAATTTCCATCATAAAAATTTCATCAAAATCGGTTCAGTAGTTTGATTTTTAAAATAAAATTGCCCATATTGAAGTCGGTTTTGCAGTTTTTTTTTCAAGCTATCATTATTATCATCATCACCACTGTTTTGCATCACAGATGAAACCGCGGGGCTCGTAGTTTATATTTGTTTAACAGTAGGGACCTATTAATTAAAATCACGCGCATCATCATCGAATCAGAAATTATATTGAAGGAATTAAAACTTGATAAAATATTAAAACCTAACTATGTGCCTTATAAGGAAGCTCAAGCACGATAAGGTGCTCCCTCACCGGGCGCATGCGCGTGTAATGTAACATTTATAGATTCGACTTTGCGCATTACATTACAATAATACCTCCCTCACTGACGCGCATGCACGTGAAATGTAACATTTTTTTGCAACAGTTGCGCGCTGCAATGCGCGTTTTTCCTCCCTCACCGATGTAATGTAACGTTGCAAGGTGCGCGCTGCAATGCGCAGTTTTCCTCCCTCACCGATGTAATGTAACGTTACATTACACGCGCATGCGCCCGGTGAGGGAGCACCTTAACGAGCTATGGAGAGGGTTATGCTCGGAGTCTCTCTACGAGATCGAATCAAAAATGAAAAGATACGTAGACGTACAAAAGTCACCGACATAGCACAGCGGATTAGCAAGTTGAAGTGGCAGTGGGCATGGCTCATAGAACTGATGGCCGATGGGGCCGAAAAGTTCTCGCGTGAAAACCGCGCACCGGCAAGCGCAGCGTAGGAAGACCAGCCCCGAGATGCACAGATGACCTCATACAAGTGGCGGGAAGACGCTGGATTCAAGCCGCTTCCAATCGGTCTTTTTGGAAATCCATGGGGGAGGCCTATGTCCAGCAGTGGACTTCTTATGGCTGAGATGATGATGATTATGATGAAAATATAAACATCTCTACCCACACCGAGTAAGTAAGTTACAGTGTGTTTAAACCGCTTCGGCCGCGTACACCTTATTTTATATAGAGGTACAATGTAAACCGTAGGTTGTAACTTGTTAGTAACGTAGATGGCTTTGTAAATGTACGCCAAGTCATAATAAAAACCATTTAAATTCTCCATAATGCGAACTGATTGCAACCTATACGTTCAATATAAAGTTTCACCTCCATAACTTGGTTATTTTATTTGACAGGCACAGTTTAAATTGTACTTGACATTTTTAGGGTTCCGTACCCAAAGGGTAAAAACGGTACCCTATTACTAAGACTTCGCTGTCTGTCTGTCTGTCTGTCTGTCTGTCTGTCTGTCTGTCTGTCAGTCTGTCTGTCTGTCTCCAGGCTGTATCTCATAAACCGTGATAGCTAGAAAGCTGAAATTTTCACAAATGATGTATTTCCGTTGCCGCTATAACAACAAATACTAAAAATTAAAAAAAAAAAAATATTAAGGGGGGTCCCCATACAATAAACGTGTTTTTTTCGTATTTTTATGCTCAATATTGAAAACGGTAACAGGTAGACGCTTCAAATTTTCACAGAATATTTACTTGTATATTACCTTTCAAAATAAATAATTAAATAACAATAAAGTAAATATTAAAGGGGGGCTCCCATACAACAAACGTAATTTTTAAGCAATTTTTACTCGATCTTAATTAACAGGTAGAAACTTGAATATTTGTAAGTAAATATTTAGAAATATATTAACTATAAAAATAAATACCTAATCTAATACATAAAAACTCACAAAATGAAAATAATCCGTGCATCTAAACGCGGTGCGAGCGCCGCGCCGCGGTGTGGTGCGGGGGAGGTAACATCACGGAACGAGCCATAACCGCGCGTATTCGCGCGAGCGTCGTCATGCTGCCCGGATGTGTATCGAAAACCTACCTATAAGTTTGCAATTTACTACTTGGAATTTCGTTGATTTCTCGTTATTTTATAAACAGAACTAAACTTTGTAGTATTATAGATGATATTACGGAACCCTTCGTGCGCGAGTCCGACTCGCACTTGGCCGATTATTTAACTTTTTATTTTCTACGTTTGGCTTTATTTGCCGAATGTAACAAAAACAACGGTAAGTATAGCTGAGTATGGAACCTCGATCTAGAAAACATAGGGTCACTAATCTGTAGCATAACGTAACACTAGTTTGCCATCCAAACCTCTCTTTAAAAAAACGGACATGTGCGAGTCAGACTCGCCCACCGAGGGTTCCAAACTAGTAGATAAAAGGGGGAAATTATTTATATTTTTTATATTTTCCTTCATAAACCGAAAAATATACATCGTAAAAATATTTAAAAACCTGTCACCTGCTTATGCTACTGAAGCTCTTTCATATGATACCCCACATGATACGGTTAATTCACTTTAATGCATTCCTGAGATAAAGGTCTTGACACCCGAAGGACGGACAGACGGACAACAAAGTGATCCTATAAGGGTTCCGTTTTTTCCTATTGAGGCACGGAACCCTAAAAATAACAGTAGTAATTCTATACACATAGACTTCGGGAGCATACACTTTTAAAAAAAGTTGTACTTGCTGGCTACTGCTCATTTAATTATCTGCTACGCCGTAAGAGATAGATACCCCGATAAATAGATAGATAAGGCTTACGGGGTAGGCAGAGCATCAAAGACCATGATGCCGTTTGACGCCATGTTTGATCGTATATAGTTAGAGAGTTAGATGGACGAGATAAATAAATAAATATTTGTGGGCATTTCACACAACACCATCTAGCCCAAACTAAGCAAAACTTGCACTATGGAACTAGATGGCTGATAAAATACATATATACTTTTATTTTGTAAATATATACATATGATACATTGAAACACCCAGACACAGAACAAACATCCATGCTCATCACACAAATATTTGCCCAAAGAATACTCTTTAAAAAATAAGCTGGATCAGAGAATGATTAAAAAGGACCAAATTAAATAGACTAAAAGACAACCAGTAAATTTCTGCACTACAGGATATAGGCTCATAAGCTTCTGCTGTTTGCCTATCATCAAATAAATAAAATTAAAATAAATAATTAAATTTATTTATTATGTATTATATATTTATTATTATATATTAGAATCTTCATAAAACAAATATGATATTTGAAGGATTATTTAGCAGTGATTCACGATTGATTGATTAATGGATGGTGCGAGTGACGACGGAGAACGAGTATACGGCATGTGGGTGTGCGTTTTATGTAAGTGTGCGTGATCGATGGAGTCGGGTGCAAAAATAAGTAAACACTTGAATGTGTTGCCATAATAAAACTGTTTTTTTTTCATACTTAGATAGGCACTTTTTAGCCGACTTCCAAAAAGGAGGAGGTTCTGAATTCGACTGTATGTTGTTTTTTTTTACTGTATGTTTGTTTAGCGATTACTTCGCCAATTATAATTGATTTTGATAATTCTTTTTTGTTTGGTAGGTCACTTCAGATGTGGTCCCATATAAATTGTATGTAAATCGGTTCAGTAGGTACTTTGGTTTCAAAACTAGATGACCCAGCGTACTTCGTATCACCTATCAATGAGTGAACCCGATATTTTCTCAGCGTTTAAACCTTCCCTGGACAAACATTACAAAATCATAATCAGCTAAATCGGCAGCCGTTCTCGAGTTTTACCGAGACAAACGAACAGCAATTGATTTATATATATATATATATAATAGAGATATGGAGATAACTGGGAAAACATGTCATCCAAGTAAACCAATTGCGTATTTTGTAGTCGCTTTTTTCAGTGTTTTAAACTATAATTATTATGAAAGTGATGTTTACGTGTATTTTTACCTGACTGCGCAAAAAGGAAGGTTATTTCAAATTATTTTACATAATAGATAGATAGATAGATAAACTCTTTATTGTACACACCTTAAAAGTAATAACAAAGTGCTTAAATAGACTAGTGCAACAACAGGCGGCCTTATCGCTAAAAGCGATCTCTTCCAGGCAACCATAGGATGGGGAAAAATATAAATCAGACGGGAAGATAATACGTTGTTGTATTTGTATAGGTACTTTATTTCAGAAGCTAACGATAATGATGATTATGCTTATCCACACAGTATATAAGGATGTGATTATACCAACGGATTCCACGTATGCAAATGTATTTCGATCGAATGTTTGACGTCATTATCTCGGTAAAGGAAGGCTACTTAGTACATTTCATCCGTATTAAGTTTCTCCATCTGTTGAAGAGGCATTGCCTTCCACATGAGTGGCTTTTGTATCTTCGTAGTGGTATTGCAAGCAATGTTGTTTAAAACATGAATTAAAATCCATTATAAATATAAGGAGAGGTTAGTATTGGTACTTTATTAACAAGCAATTATATGCACAAGTTTATATACTTCATTGAAAAGCTTATGTTCTTAGGTATTAAATATATAAAAAATATTTTTAGTGCCTCCCTTTAAACAAAAAATTTAAATATATTTCTGCCTAATAATTTGGATAACACTAAGGTATGAAATCATTACTGTAGAAAAAAAATTAATGCCAAATATTTACAAGACGTATAAACTGTAATTTTTCATAATTTTGAGTTATCCTGTAACCTGATGTCACTCTCAGATCAAAGATCATGTTCCGAATTACGTAATAAATCGTTTATACTTATGCTTGAGGAATTTTAAGCTCGAGGAAGGTTGCGTGCATTTGAGCAACTATTATTTGCAATTTTTTTGGAAAATAACGGTAGATATAAATCAGGGTTACCAGTTATACATAATGTTACCTAGTGTAGTTATTATGATATATTGGTAATATTAATCAAAATTAATTTTAAAATAATGGAGGCTTGTACAGTGCTTTTATCTGTATGCATATTACATGTATATTTAGAATAATATGCTATTTCTTCAGATCAAATAATTATTAGGCGTATATTTTTCAACCATTTTAGTACCAACTTCCATACATTTTTGAGATCTCCTTTGTGAGTTTGACAATAAATAAATAAATAAAATAAAATTCATTTATTGCAGGCAATTAAAACCCATACAGTTAAAAGCATGTACATACAAAAGAATATTCATTAAATTTAAATCAGATATTATAAAATAAATAATTCTACATATAACAATACAATAACATAAAAGATAAACAAAGTACCCGAAAGCAGAAAAGCAGTTTCTGCAGTCTAACAAAGATTCCCCAAAGTGCGATCTATCCCATTTATTTTTGCTAGAAATCGGATGTCTTTTTACTATTTTAATAAAACTTTTGTGAAATATTTTTTTTTATATTTTAACGTAACAAATAAATTAATTTCGAAAAAAAATATTACAAATAATTTTCATCCAAATATATTTTAGTAGTAGCTTTGTGTTTACTTTCTCCGCAAAAACGTATACTTACTTAACACAACAACGCAACATAAGTGTAAGTTGCACTACGAAAGTCGCTCTTGTGAAGGCGTTTTTCTTTTAACATAGATACTCGTTGCAAGAAGTAGAAATTACTACGAGTATTTCTTTATGAAGATTTAAACACGAACGAAACGCTTTGGCTCCACTTTCATTGTGCGTACCGCCAAACTGTGGAATGCGCTTACTGAATGGGTCTTTCCGTATGGACATAATCTAGGTGTCTTCAAATCGCGAGTGAATAAATAGGTTTCTTCTAGCGCGCGCTCCATCGTAGACCGTAGCTGTAACACCAGGTGAGTTGGTGAGTTGACGTTCAAGCGCAAGCCTATTTTCGAATAAAAAAAATATTTATCACAAGGCTAGTAAGAGAATTGAGCAATACAGGTCAATAGCCTGCTATGACTTCCTAAACCTAGTACCTACAATGAAATTAGGTTACTTCAGGTCGGATAGTTCAAAGGCAGAATGATAAACTGGGAAAATCACTAGCGCTACTATTTTATCACTGGGTTCTCCCTATTGCATGGCTGTGATTGAGGCCGCAGTTTCCGTGTGTATATTACACATTTTTTCATAGTCCATACCACTATAAATATTAAAGACTTCTGTTTTTTTTATTTCAAAATTTTAATTTTTAACTCCGAAGTTATACAACGTTATATTATAACTATATTTTTCACTCCTCTTGCTCAAAAAGTCCGTCATTGTAGCGTACTAAAGCGGGGAAAAAATAGCATTTTAAGCTCTAGGGGATAAAGTTTTTTTATTTTTTTTATTTATATCTGTTACCAAAGAGCCTACATACACGAAACAGTCTTTATTCAAAAGTAGAATAATATCTTTGGAATATATTTACATTCTCGTTCAACATCTCGTTAAATATCCAGAATTGTACAAATTGTACACATATTTTTTAATAAAATAAACTTTGAATTATTGTATTGGATTATTTTATTTTCTTTCAATCGTAGTGAAAAGTAGAGAGAGTGTAACACACGGCGCTAAAAACCCATTGTAACTCGGTTTCTATTTACTCCCTCGCTAAAGCTCGGGAGTAAAAATCTACCTGTTACAATGGGTCTTTTTAGCCCCTTGTATAACAATCTCCTATTATATAACAACAGTAACATTGCGCTATTTAAAAAAATGCAACAATACCTAGAAGCCTAGGCAGTTTTGATAAAAATATATTCTTCGAAATAGGATATGTTCAGGGATAGACATTTTTTTTTCTCTTTTTGTGTAGAAAAGTGCTGCGGTACACGTTAATATTCACAGGCTGATTATTTATTATACGAAAGTTTATTTATTAATCGTGTAAGGGGTCTAATGTTATTGAGGACTAACGCTACATCCCATTGATACTTTATCAAAGTTTCTACCCCTAAACATGATTCGATTTCCATGATTATTTTATATCTGATTGGAATTATTTTTTATTGGATTGATTTTTCTTTTTGGTTTTTTACCCCTAAATAGTTATATTTAGGGGTAAAAAATGGTTCTCAATTCGGTTGTATGTGTTTCTTTTATGATTCGTCTCGTCGAGTCATGCTGTAACAAACCTGTTGTATTTTAAAACCTTGATTTGAAAATGATTTTTTTAAATTTTTTTTTTTTTGAAAGGATATACTTCCAGATTAGTCCTATAAACGTCATCAAAATCTGTGTAGTAGTTTGTTTTTGAAAACAAAATAACTGTAGAAAATATATTAACAAAGTAAACGAAAATGCGTATTTTGAAGTCAGTTGATTCAGTTTTTAAACTATAATTATTGAATGTATTTACTGTATGAACAGACTCCGTATTCAACAATCTTCCTAATTCAATACATTATGCAGAATTTTAGGTGGCTGAAATTTCTATTTTAAATTTAATACCTACTTAAAATATATACAATATACCGAAACTTAATTATTCTTTAACTTTATTTCCCGAGGTTTCAACGCATTACACATGCAAATTGTAGATTGATTTATCTCGACAAACTGGTAGATTGAATACATAATGCAAGCTGAAAACGAATAACTGTTTACCTAAGTTGATATTTTAAATATAGGAAGGTATTATATTATCGTATTAGGGTTTTTTTTTTTTATATTTATAGTTTAAAAAACTGTAGCAACCGACTTCTCATGGACGCCATTGTCAGAATTGGACCAAATTGAAATGGGGTCACACGGGAAGCACCAGCTTTCAAATAAAAAATAATATCAAAATCGGTTCACCCAGTCGAAAGATTCATGAGGTAACAAACATAAAAAAGAAAAACAAAAAAAGTATTAAAAAAATACAGTTGAATTGAGAACCTGCTCCTTTTTAGAGTTCCGTACCTTAAAAGGAAAAAACGGAACCCTTATAGGATCACTTTGTTGTCCGTCTGTCTGTCAAGACTTAAGGGAATCAAAACCTATGCTACTTCCCGTTGACCTATAACTTTGAAATTTAGCAAGAAGCATTGTCATATAGTACACATAAAGGAAAAATTCCGAAAACTTTACATTTTTTATTTAATCACATAAAATAGGGTCATGCAAGGAAGGAGGGTCCAAATTTTAAAGTGCGTTAACCGTATCGTGTGGGGTATTCAGAATATTTATTTATTTGTCCATAAAAAATATATAATTTCCCCCTTTTATCTACTAGTTTGTACGGAACCCTCGGTGGGCTAGTCTGACTCGCTCTTGTCCGGTTTTTTTGAAGTCGGTTGAAAATTGCTATTGTCACATCGTACCCTGAATTTGCGATATGACAATATTATTGATTTATCATTGATTGAGATTATTTATTACTAATAGTTAATTAATTAATAATGTTGCAATAGTAGAATCAATAATTGCATTATCAACAAAGTTAGAACTCGTTCAGGGATAAGCAGGGCGATGTTCGCGATTTCATCATTTCATTTCATATGTTTTTCTTTGTGAATGCGACGCCACAAACAACGCCGGGGGCAACGCCAAGCGTCTCTTCATTTCATATACGGAAAGAAATCGCTACGTGTCTCGTTCTGCAACGTCAGACGCGCCGTGAGTCATCCATTCGTAAACGAAGACAAGACGCTTCCAACGACACTTAATTTGACAAATTATGACAAGTAGTTTAGAAATTATGAGGGAACAGATGAACATACATACGGTCAAAACATATCCCTCCATTTTGCTTCGCCGTAGTCGGGTAAAACAAACGCTGAACGATCCTTTTTTTTATCAGCCCTGTTTGTACAAGCTGTCACACTGCTGGGAACGGGCCATCTTCTCATTGTGAGAAGGGTTAGGCCATAGTCTGCCACGCTGGCCAAGTGCGGGTTGGCAGACTTCACACATCTTCAAGATCATTGAGAACTCTCAGACATGTAGGTTTCCTCACGATGTTTTACTTCACCGTATGAAGTTGGCGGCAATCAACAATACGCACGTAAATTCGAAAAGACAGAGGTGAGTGCCGTGGGATTCGAACCCAGGACCTGCGGATCGCAAGTCAGACGGTCTCCCGACTAGGCAGCCGGAAACTTCCCCTATATACGTAATATGCGAAATGTTTACGTGATTAGACAAGCGAAACGAATCCTAATCATATCTACGATCACTCTGTGTACCGAAATAAAAGTTAACACACAACAACTACATTTAATATAAATTGTTATTAGTAGGTATGTCTGTACTAAGAAAAGTAACTGTACTTAAGTACCTCATTAAAATTAATGAAAAGAATTATTAATTCTCAGAATTTCGTCTTAAACGCGATATTTTCCATAACAATCGATAATTAACACAAATATACTTACTAATAATAGCTTATATTTACGGACGTATTATAAATACGTAGAATTTATGATGCTTATTTATACGATCGCCATTCAAGTTTGTCCTCTTCAATAACAATATTGACGACCTTTGCCATTAGATAAGAGGAAGTTAACGAATTCTACAATACTATAAAACATGTAACCGTCACATGACGTAATTTTATGCCTTTTAATTGCCGTTTCCGACTGTACATGGTTGCCTGGAAGAGATCGTTTTTAGCGACAAGGGCGCCTTTTGTTGTCCTAGTCTATTTAAGTCCTTTGTTATTACTTTTAAGTTGTGTACAATAAAGAGTTCATCTAACATCTATCTGTCTGTACATAATGCTGTTCTCCACATTACTAGATCACAATAGACCTCGCGAACACACTGGTAAGTTAGACGTAAATACATAACCAAAGTTATTAAAATGGTAAAATACATACAGTGACAGATGAAATTTGTCATCAAAATAAATCGTTGATTGTAAACAAATAAGTAAGAAAGTAATAGAAAAACTCCTAAATTTCTACATTTGGACACAAATATTTTGATAAATGTAAGTAAAACTATTTAATCTGCAGTTTATACAGATAATTCGGCAAAGAATGGGTAAGGTCTATAAGTATTTCCAAAACCAACATTTACCAACCGTCACTGGTAAAACCTAGCATGTACTAAATTCTAATGGTAAAAGCCCTATAAAATCGTTTCTTTTTTACATATTCTTACATTTACCGACTCGTGTTGGTAAACCCTAAGATTTACTGGTAAAACCTAAGATTTACCAATGTTCGGGCTTTTACAGTAACATAAACACGCATATAGTATCCATCAGGTCTTTGTGTAAATTCAAGGCCTATATCCAGCAGTGGACTTCTTGTACCTGAACCTACATAAATAAGGGCTAAATTTATAACCATTTTTTAGATTCGTCGTTGTCGAGTATATCCGCGGCAGTTCCTTCCTTTGGTAAGTGCAAATCGAAATGAACGGTATGTGACCTGTGACTCCCAGCGCGCGTACACGAGACCCCCTCGCTTGCCGGTGACAGTGGGCCACTTCCAGTCAGTACATTTATTTTTAGAGTAGGTATACACCGTACTATAATATAGTTAGTGAGTAGGGTACCATTACCCTACCATTATAGTATAGGGTACTGGCTACGCACCGCGGTATCACCCGCGTAGTGGTGAAAAACGGTGATGCTCATGATGATAAAATATAGCCTATATCTTTCTGCAGGTCCTATAGGTACTATGTGCCAATTTCATAACTATTGGTTCAGCCGTGTAGCCGTGAAGATGTAACAAACAGACAGAGATACAGATGACAGACTAAATTACATTCCCTTTTATAATATTATAGTTAGGATACTTACTCAGTGAATGAGTATACCCTTGGAGTTTTGGCGGGAACGTCTTAGTAACGTGTTGTTGCTTTGTTTTATTTTCTTAAACTTGTGTTATTTTGAACATTAATGCTACAAAAATGGTGGTGTTTTATTCATTAAATGTTCGATAAAGTGCGTGAGTGTAGGCAAGTGAAATAAAGCAGTAAAACGAGTGATTTTACGTTGTCGGCAAAACTCCATAGAAGCTTCTAGTAAAGTCGCCACTACTTTACTGAAGCAGGACTCGACTTATAAATTGACTGTATACGTGACTTAGATTGTGGACTAGAACATTTACAACTTGTTTTATTCAAGAAACTTGAAAAAATCCTAATACTTGATACTGGCAAATGCTTTAATGCGGGTCCCCTATGTAATAGGGCGAATTCTGTGGCGGGTCCAATACAAAAAAGAAGAAGAGTATACCCTACAGAAGAGGAAGTGGGACTATAGTAAGTAGTTAGTAATTATACTTCCACGCCGGACGTTGAACTGGGAGGAATAGAATATAAGGCTGTGTAACAAGGGGTCAAAATTATCTTCTTATGGCGAGGGTGTTTGCTCAGATTAGGAGTGCAACGAAAGATTCTAAATTAGAATCAAAGCGATGGACTCAAAAATATAATATTATATAGGTACATCTTAGTCTTATTTTAAAAAATCTATTCAACGATGGAGTGATGTTGAAAAAATAAACCGGACAAGTGCGAGTCAGACTCGCCAACCGAGGGTTCCGTACAAACTAGATAAAAGAACTACCGGGCGAGCTATAGTCATTAATAAAAGGGGGAAATTATATTTTTTACATTTTCAGTCATAATCCGAAAATTACACTTCGTAAAATAATTTTAACTTGTGCTAATGAAGCTCTTTCATATGATGTAACATGATACAGTTACTAACTCGCTTGAAAATTTGGACCCTCATTCCTTGCATAAGGACCATATTAAATAAAAAAACAATACAGTTTTCGGTTTTTTCCTTTATGTGTAGGTACTATATGGCAATTCTGCTTGCTAAGTTTCATAGTTCAAGGTCAACGGGAAGTACTTACCCTATAGGTTTTGATTCCTTTGAATCGAAATATGCAGTTTTTTGGGTCATACAAAACTTCTTGATTATCAGATAGATTAACAGATATACAGATCTGCGTCTACAGTTTTAATTTCAACTCGATACCTTCACGCGTTTCCGAGATATGTCTTGACAGACGGACAGACGGACAAACGGACAACAAAGTGATACTATAAGGGTTCCGTTTTTTTCTTTTTGAGGTACAAAACCCTAAAAACATCCCTTCTTTATATGTGTGGAAGGAGGTATTGCCTGCCACCCATATTCTTCAGTTATTTTATTTCCCCAAATTATAATATTGGTCATGTTTTTTTGTTACTTGTATTTTCCGGAAAAAGAACTAATCATTCCAATATAGTATGCGCTATCCCCCGTCAATGTATCGCTTTATTATCGGCTTTTATTAGATAAACTAAAAGTGCTTGCCCTCATAAATCAATGCTATCATTGCTATCAATCTACGTTTCATCAAAATCAAATCGATTTTGCTTAGAAAAAAATAATTTGAGGTTGCTATTAAACTCTATTTATTTTTCCCATGATTCCTACTATCGAAAATACATAATAGAGCAATAAATGATTTGACTTTGACTTTGAAAAATAAAACTTTTTTTTAGTGGATACCTGCAAGGACTTGTCCAGAATGGAACCCTCAAGTTTTGTGTTTCTAAGACAAACTAACGGCTGAACGTTGTCTATAAACCAGTCACTCACAACAAACCCTTTTTACCCGACTGCATAAGAACGAGGGTTTTTAAATAAAAACTACGGGTCACTCACGTCTGTTTTAAGCCGAAATATCCGACTATAGTTTCAACCGCATTCGGCGGTCTTTTTCAAAGGAGCAGCGCACACGTCACTCTCGGTCGGTTATAGTCGGATATTTCGGCCTAAAACAGACGTGAGTGACCCGTAGTTTTTATTTAGAAATGAAAACCACGTTAGTTTCCATAACGCGGGTTTTGTTTTTCGAGTGTATGTATGTATGTATGTATGTATGTATAAATGTCTGTGGGTATGTATGAATGTTTCTATAATTATGATCGCCTACAATTTTGATGTGCAAGGTGTCGTTAGATTCGTCTTGACTTCCTGAGTGACATAGACTACATTTTTTTGTATATTAATGATAATACATATCTCGCAAAAGCATTTTTTTTTTAACTGCGCTTTTTCGTAACCTCCAATGAACTTTTTCATAATAAACAAGTGATTTTACTAGAATTATTCTAAAGAATGAGCATTTATAATCTTTTACAGCAATTTTACGCATACTTTCTCACACAAAACATACACTCAACAGCGTATCAAGCGTAACAAAATCGTAAGTTGCAAAAACTACTTTTATGCAGTCGCGTATTTTGTTTTTCTTGTAATATAGATACGTTAGTTATGTTATCCCTTCAGATGCGCTTTTTTTTTTTGATATTCATTTGTGTATTAGGCCTTTGAAATAGCATCCTGTATTGAACTGAATCACTGAATAGAGGTCAGTGGCACAATGGACTTATGGCTGTCAAATAATATTCGAGTCTATTTATTTGTTGTCGTTAGGTGTTTCCATGTTATTATAAATATATAATTTACAAAAATACTACACTATTTTCTATTTAGTACAAGTTTTTTTTTAATTTGGGGCTAGGTGGCGCTGTGTTAAAATGCTACCTACCAATATTTTTATTTATTAAAAGTATTTTTTGGTACTATAAGCAGAGTCCACGAATTCGTATGACGATTCTGTGACATCCGCAACAACTATTTAAAATCTACGTCAAATTACATCTCAGGACAATTGTCGCTTTAAATTGACGTGCCAATATGCTATCATTTGCATGAGAAAACCCTGTCCAGTCGTAACAAAATAATTCGAGGTCATCAAACTGAATGTATCCTACGCTCAATCGAATCCGTGTGAATCGCTTATCTCTTGATCAATTAATAACACGGACGAGGTGGTCCAAAATGTAATAAACAATCCTACCACAGAGCGCCTTTCTAAATTAATGGGTTGCCGATGGGTGCCTTGGTTGCTTCGTACAGGAACCCAGCTCTCAGAATATAGGATGAAACAGATCAGTAGTAGTTGAAAGTACAGAGAAGCCTGTAGATATCATTATTTCATCAGACAACAATGGTTTTCCGGACACATCCCATTGAACAGTTTTCCACATTTAATGGGTAAGATTGAATCTCCTAGGTGTTCAGAGTGTAAGATTCCAGAAGACGTCACCCATATACTGGCGGAATGTGTCCGTAACGAAGCCGAAAGATACTTGTTTCGACTAGAATACAATTTAAATTTAAATAATATTGGAATATTTAACAGCGTACTGGCTACCCCGTTGTCAGAGGAAGCCAGGAAATTATATAAAATTGTAAGGATAGGGATAAAACGTAGTTTAAGATAATATAGGTACATATAATGTTTAGAGTGAACTATCGAGGGTGGCATTATCTTTTTAGATAAAACCCCCAGTAATAAATCTTAAAATCTTCTTGATTTAAAAAAAAAAAAAAAATTATGAAATTCCGTTTTTTTTATTTAACAAAATTAATCTCTGCAGACTCCGGGGTCCGTGCCTTTTAAGTTTTTTTTTATGTTATGCAAGGGAGTATGTATGTTTCTATATGACAGCGTACAACCTAAACGATTTTGATGTGCGAGGTGTCATTAAATTCGTCTTTGCTTCCAGACTGTCTTAGGCTATATTTTTTTATAATAATAATAAAACATTTCTCGCAAAAATAAAAAATGCGTTTTTTCGTAACCTATAACGTACTATTTCGTAATAAACAAGTGATTTTACTATAATTATTATTCTAAAGAATAGCCATTTATAATGTTTTACAGCGATTTTACGCATACTTTCTCACAAAAAAAAACGTCCACTCAACATCGTAGCAAGCGTAACGAAATCGTAAGTTAGACTACAAAAACTGCTTTTCTGCAGTCGGGTATTTTGTTTTTCTTTTAATATACATATTTGTTATCATCACTGTTTTTCATCACTAAATATTCTTGTTTTTCCGAATCACGAACCGACGCCGAACTAAATTGATGCTTTGTAAGTGATTATTTCTTTGTAAGTGAATATTTCTTTGTAAGTGATTATTTTCTTGTAAGTGATTATTTCTTTGCAAGTTGTGTCTCTGGCTCTCTCGAGATAGGTATACTTTATTTTGCGCTGTGAAGAATGCTCCGAGAGATGGGCGGGCGGCGCGCGGCGAACCCCGCAGATAGCGGGGTCACGTGCCCCAGATAACGTCGAGATAACGTGCACCGTTTCAGAGCGCGCTTGTATCTGCTCCAAGTCTCCACAGTCCACACACATCGCTGTCTCTTATGCCTGTGAAACGAGATGACAATAGAGTAGTTTCGTTGATAAGCTAAGTTTTTTTTTACATTTTAACTTTAGTTGTAGGGCTAATGTTAGAGTCGTTTAGTCACAATAACGAAATAGTTAACGAACGGTAGAACGGTACGGTAACGAAATATAAGGTACATTTAAAGTGCTCACTGCTCACGATGACTAATAAAATGAGCACAAATCTACCTGTGTTGTCGTAATACTGCAACTTAAATGAAAGGTTCAATTTTTTTAATTTGTTATCAATTTATGGGAAAAAAATTGCTTCAGGCAGGCAGGTTAGGTATATAAAATGAGTTTTTTTTTATTGTTTCTTGTTAATTAAAAGATAGAATGAATATTTTTTCTACAGGGTTACTCGTTATGACCATATCTTCTTAAGAGTGAGTGTTCCATCCGCGCGAAATCTATTCAACCCAATGCATCCGCACGCCTGTACGCTAGTAACTAGTTGACAAAATATCGAATCGGAAGTATTTATCACCTGAAATTAAATAAATCTTGGTCGTCAACTGCGATTTTTTATCGTACTTGTTGACACGCTAGGTTTTGTGATATCTATAGAAGTCTATGTTTCACCTCTATCGCGACCGTTTTAGCGTATGGTGTTCAAAAATCGCAGTATCTGCCTTTGTCGTTTTTGCATCCGATTTTAATATTTTTCAAAGGAATGAGTGGATTATATTAAAAATAATAATTATTTTAAAATTGTGCATAAGTCTCATTATGTAAGTAGGTATATCGATATAACGTTTGAGTTGTCGTACTGTACATACCTACTTTACTACGAATAATTATGTAGTGTAGTGCACCCTACCTTAGAGGCAATAATCCGTAAGTTTGAAAAGCAATAACATTAATTTGTATAACCTACACGATTGCGAGATATCGAGCTTTCATCTCGTGGTAGATAAAGTTAGTATCAAATGTCGAATGAAAGCGTCAATTATGGGCTGTTAATTCATGGCTTTGTATTTGTTAGCCTTCGTTCGCGTGCCATTAGGTTATTTAACTCGGATTTTATTGCGTCAAAATGAATATAAATGCAAAATTACGAATGTTTTAAGCTTTCACGCTATGATCTTTTATATACCTACCTTAAGGCTCGTTGTCCATTGGAACATCTCTGGGCCAGACCGGTAACAGACCAGTTACGGTGCGGCGCCGATGCATACTGAACCCAGCACCCGCGAAACATTTAGGGTCTTACCTAAAAACGTTACTCAAACTTGAGCAATGCTCAACATATTTTGTCAATATAACACTATTCTGGCTCCGAGGCGTTCAAATGGATCACCTTTAAATGAAATAATTGGGAAAATGGGGAATCCGAATTAGAAGAGGTACTATGTGTTATATACTAAACACCAATTACTTTGCAATTACTATAAATTTTTCTGCATAAAATTTCTATATGTGAAAGGATGGCAAGTATTGAAAAGTTGTTAAAATTTAGTTAAGAAAATCGTGTAACTAATAGAATCAACATTAATTTATATTCATTTATTTCAGACGAGAAAAAAAACAATAAATAAATATACTAAATAATTATCGTATTTAAACGGTCATATAAAATAATCAAGAAATGCCTATTATTTTACTTAGCTTAGATCCACGACTTTTAGAAATTCGCAAAAAATATATAGAAAAGATAATTACCGAAGTACACTAAAATATCATTTTATCTTATAAAATGGTTGAAACGTGTTCATCATACAAAATAGAATGATTTATTCAATGAATCTAATAAAAAAAAATATATACGATACAGAGGATAACAAAATGTTTGCAAGAACAGAGAGATTTTAGAGATAAAAAAGTTTCCTATAAGAAAAGGAAGAAGAAAAATATTACCAATAAGTATTAGTCGCAAAAACATAAAAGCTAACACATGCACTCTATCATAAACAGTCGCAATGGCGCAATTAGCGGTTATCAAATGCAAGTATATTTTATAACTAAAAATAGTGGGTTTGAGCATTTGGATTATCTTTAGACCTTTATCGGTCTGGGGTGATCGATGTGCTTTTTGTGTAGTAGTTTAGATAGTTGAGTCTGTATATTGTTGTGTTGTAGTTAATAAAAAAATAGTTGAATCTATAGAAACGTAGAAGACAAAATAAAAAGTACAAGAAACATTCACAATGAATTCGTTTTTTCTGCGAGGTGGGTTTCAAGCCAGTTTTCAACTCGCGTTCACACACGTTCGTTGAGTCAATTCATGACCTTTGAATTTGCCTTTTGGCCGGCTTTTTCTCCTGGTATAACATTTACGGACTTTCATCTTATCGCAAAACTAAAAATCATACTTAGTGACCAAAAACCTTAATTTAAAAAACTAACCTTTATTGAAAATGTTCAACTTCCTCTAAAATTACGTTTCTAGTACAATACAAGAGTGGCCTTATCGCAGTGTGCGATTTTTCCAGACAACCTTTGGACGTCGGTCGGAAACTATATGAAAGCTTGTTTTACAAAGATTCGTCGAAATCGACAACCGCTATAGATATCGGTACATATCGTAGAAAGAGAAAACAAGAAGATATAGAAGCAAAACTACCTACTTCTCTTTTCAACGTACATGATAAAGAGCAGAGTACTTATTGGTCACGAAAAGAAAAAGATAGAGCTTGCCATTTTTTTAAACTATAAATATTGTCTCATAAGGCGTGTTAGTTAGTTTATTGACGGATAGTTGCAAGGACCTCCACCTCCATGGATAGTTACGACAGTTGAACTTGATCAAATATTTGTAAATAAAACGTATGTTACTATTACCTAATCTATTAATCTTACCTTATCGCTGATACGCTGAATCGATCTGTTTCCATAGTATAGTATAATATTATCTCTATGGTACATATCTACCGTAGCGGTAAAATTTGTCTTAGTCTATGGTATATACACACAAAAATGCAGTCGACCTGGGAACTTCCATTATTGAAATCGGGAAAAACAAAGCAGTTTGCAGTAATGAGGTGCTTGCACCTCATCATTACTTTCAAGTACTTGTACTTGAAAGTAGACAGGTTCCACGAGACAACACCGTTTACAGACTGGACAAAAAGTGGCTGAAACCTAAAGTGACTAAAGCCAACTTACTAACAAGCTTGATCGGCTGGTTCTCAGTGTTTTTACCAGACTGCCTAAGAAGGGTAATATTTGCCATATTTAAGCAAATAAATAATGCCTGCTCTAGCCTAATCAACTTGACCGAATTTGACACATTAGATTGTCTATATGTAGCTGAGTGTTTTAACTACATTTTGGAATCGGGTGGTTGTTTTTACTAGCTTTTATTTAACTTGCCCTATTAGTATGGGACAAATCTTGCGAGTTAAATTAGAACCACTTCCTGTCGTTAGATTAGGTTGAAATTTGGTTTACTTACGTAACTTCGGTGACAATGCAATAATATGGACAAGGACAAGAACAACAAAAAAACAATCAAAAAAAAAACCAACAAAAACAAAAGAAAAGAAAAAACAAAAGAACAAACTAACTTTAATTCTAAGCAAATGATAAGAACGCGTCTAAGTCTTTTGTTGGAATTAAATATTACTTAGTAGATAGGTACGATGTTGTTTGAAATCTCACGACAAGCTTTCATTTATATCAATATAAATTTTATAATTTAATAAAATGGTGGGTTTGATTGCATTCAAAATTTATTTTCTTCCTTTTTTAAGCATAGGTATGTTTATGACTTAGCCGAGTCGACAGGAATATGATTAATAATCAAAAATAAATTCTATATTAATATATATATATATATATACAAATATGTATATTTTTCAAAAATTTTGTGCAATTTTCCTCGACGAATTTTCCTCGGCTTACTTAAAATAAGAATCAATGCATTTTTTTATTTAGATTTTCCTGTTAAAATAATATTTGTTCAATTCATACATATGAGCTAGTAATCTAAATATTATATCGAATTTTCCACAACTACAAACTACTAGCTATAAACCCAAACGTCCCCCCCCCCCCCCTAAATTTGCCAGCGTAACCAATGGCTACTATTTCACAGAACAATACAAATTTATTCGTTTAACTTATATGTTTGTTTACAAATAAACTATATCGTGGGTAGTGTCAGAGGGCCGGATCTAGGGAAGCAGAGCGCTTGCTCGTCTAAATCTCTTAAACTCCGTCTAAATCAGATTCATAGTTTACAAATTTATGGAACTGATCAGAAGCTTTCCACGGGGCAAGCGCCCTAGTATATACCCTAAATCCGGCTCTGACAGTTCTACCCACGATATAGATGTTTATTTGTAAGCAAACATACAAAATAAATCCGAACCGATTAAACATTCGTGTTGTTGGTTTCACCCACAAAATCATGTAATTTTAACTTATTGTAAGTTTAATAACCCTAATTTATCAAGTTATATTAATGTCGACGTGTAGACATACTTATTTGTTTTCTCGTTTTTCAAAGATGCGATGTGTATCCAATTATTTTGACCTCGGGTTCGGTTATTTATTGGTAGGCAAAGTGACCTTTGCGCTCAGAAAACAATATTTCTGGAATTTATGATTAGCGCGTCGTTAACCTACACCAGTGGTTTTTAATCTGTGGACCGCGGACTTCTTGTGGTCTCTGAGTGTGTGGGACCGTGAAATTGTTTTTTTTTTTTTCGCATGAGTAAAATTACTATTTACACACTCACCCTTTAGCGAATCTTATTTTAAATAGCATGAAAACCTATTTTAAATTATATTATATTTATATTTTAAAATACTATTTTTAAGCCCCGGCGAAAAAAAACGGTGTTATGAATTGACGTGTGTATTTGTGGCATCGTAGCTCTCAAACGGATGGACTGATTTTGATCTAGTTTTGTTGCTTGAAGAGAATTTGATCGAAAGTGTCATTAGCTATGTTTTGTAAAAATCGATTCAGCCGGTTTTTTTGCGGGGTATTTAGGTTTTATAAACTTACGAGTAATAATATTTTTAGTAACTTCTATGATTATTAGTGATATAATAAATGACATATTTTCATGCTCTCTGCACTCTCACTCGATGTCTATATTTGATATGGCAACACTAGTTATTTTATATTAATTTTCGATTTTAGCATTTGATGGTTTCATAACAAAAAACATTATTAGAACTTTAAGAACCACTGACTAAATAATCCTGACTCTTGAGGAAATTCGGCAGATTGGAAAATTCTGAGAAATAATAATCTCAGATGGCGTTTATGTATGTAGTTACTAACATACATACTTGCAGGTGTGATATTAGAGTAAGTACCTACCTTTGGTAAAATGTCAATTTATACTATAGAAATTGGTTTTGCAACTTGAACCCTGCCCCGCCCCATGTTGAACAATATTTAATATTAGATATTTATTAATATAATAATAAACAAATAAAGATAATATAATATTGTAAAAAAGTTAAAAAAATAGAAAATTAATCGATATGAGAAAAATACTAATTAATAATAACTTGAAAATACGTAAAAGCCTAAACAATATGTGTTTGAAGTAAGAAAAAACCTACTGTGTAGTTTTATAACCATGAAAGTATAGAGCGCGAGCGAGATGGCTGCAGATCCGAGATCGAGTTGAGGTAGTCTTGCTGCTTTTACGGCATTATTATGTTAAAGCAACGCCGTAAACCATTTTTTATTGTGTAACAGTTTCCTAAATACCCTTTATATTGTTTTAGGGTAACTATGTCACTAAACTATGAAAAAAACCATCATCTAGGTGTCATTCAAACCTGAGATTTATAAGCGCTAAAAATCAAATTATTACCTGTTGCATGGATTGGGGTTATTTATTGCCGCGTCTATAACGAGACGGTGACGACTTTATGGCTTACCATAATGTGGATGAAAAAAAAAGATTGACACTATGACGGCATTTTAAGTGTAATGACATAAGGAGACATTTGATCGTTAAAAATTTTCCCCAGTTGTGAATGACCTTATCAAGACGTTTTAGGGAGGAAGATAATGATATATGAGACAGGACAGAGTAAATTGATCACAAATATGGAAATATCATAACTATTATTTAAAAAATATATAACGTCAAAATATTAAAACGTCAACAATACAGACAAAATCAACAAACAACAAATAATACAATAAATTGGTATTGTAATTTTTACCTCGTCTATCTTTAATTCCCGATGCAATTATTTCCCGATAAATTCATAAATTAATATGTAGGTATGTTTTTAGATTTCCAGATTATAAATTTATTTACTTATATCTTATGCCTTAGCAACTTTAATAATAATTCGGTTGGGGTATCTGCTCATTGGTTGAAACAGGAAGGATCCGTATCATCGTAGTAGTTGCCAATTTTTATTAAATTTGTTTTGATCTTATTTAACTTTCTAAAACAAATGTAATTTGCCACCCATAAACAGCTAGCCACTGTTATTGTAATGTAAAACTATACCTACTCTTTCCAATCATATTTTTATATAGAAATCGTACCACCTTAACATAAAATATTAGTAAGCAAAAAATACCGTTAGTAAACAAAATCTGGTCGCAACAGTTTACGGAAATCGCTTTGGCTGGTCGCAACTTAGCAAGTTGCAAAATGTCTTAATCAAAGGAAATTTATAAAATTTTCCTGCAAAATATTAAAGAGGATAGTATAGAATTTATTAACTGGAACCTTTGAGCTCGTTATTTATTTATAATCTGAAAATCTGTTATTGAAGCCACCTTTCTCTACATATTTCAATTAGAGAAGCTTGTTCCGCTTAATATGCAGTGCGCAAGCAAAACAACCTCGCCGCCAGGATGTCAGTTTCGCAACTGATAAATTTTATACTTTCCTTTTTTAGCAACCATTAAAAACGAAGTAGGTGGCAGATTTATAGCACTACTTTATTAGTTTAGCTAGCTGTCGAGGAAGCGAAGCCTTTACTTTCAATTAGGATTTAAAATCATGGGATAACGATATGAATGTAGATATGATAAAAACATACAGGTTTATATTATCTGTACTAATCCAAACAGAGATCATTGTATTTACAATATAATTTGTCTATTGTGATGAGAACCTACAACAAAACAGTCTGAAACAACTTTTACGGCAAACAACAACTTTTATAAAATTTATATTTTTATTTTTATTTTATTTATAGGATGAGTGCTTACAAAAAGCATATAAGTATTCTGAGGGCTCTAATATCTAGGTCCCATAGTACGAGCTTTATTTTTTTAAATTCATTATATGCTTAACTTTTTCGTAAACAAGTGATTTTACTAGAATTATTCTAAAAAATGCGCATTAATAATGTTTTACGGTTATTCTACGCATATTTTCTCACAAAAAACATAATCAGCAAACAATAGTTAGTAAAATTGACAAAGGTCAATGGTATAAAGTTAAGTAAGTAAGTTTTGCAGTAAGGCCATAATATTTTTACTTACATTTATCAAATCATTTGTTTGGCAAATGTAGAAATTCAAGAGATTTTATATGTAAGTACACTTGTTTAAAATTTACGAATTATTCGATATAACAGATTTTATCTGTGATATTTATTGGACCTACGGTTTGTAGGCAGCTTACACGCTAGCTTCTTAGGTCATAATATATTAGATATAGAACCTACCTTCAGTCTGTAATAATATGTTAGATACAGAATATACCTCATGATGTGCTCGGGAGGCCTACTAAGTAAATGCCGAACCAGTAAAAGTCGGTGTGCAAAAATATAATTTTAATTTTAGTCGTTACGTACTTCTACTATTTGTGATTAAATTCAGAAATAATATTAAATTGCAAGAAACAGCCAGTAAAGAAACAGCCAGTAAAGAAACAAATACTTTGAAGATCTTTAGTCAGATACGATACTTAAGACTGTAATTAATTGACTACAAATAATACCTAGCAATACCTAGGCTATCTACTTAGCTTACGGCAAATCCAACGAGATAGCACTATGATAAAATAACGGAAATCAAAGGCCTGACTGATAAATCACTATAATAAATTTATAAGGTACGAATTAAAATTAGAGACTAATAAATTATTATAGTTACTGTTTAAATCAAATCAAATCATTGTTTTGCAAGAATACAAGTACATAAAGTTCTTAATTTTAATTTTGCTGACAACGTCATATCGATATTAAGTCAATATGATAACAGAGCATATGCATATAATATGGTCCGACAGCTACTTAACCCTAACGCGATGTAAAATGTTCCCGTCACGTAAAAAGAACGCTGGTTTGTTCGTAAACGCGAACAAACCAGCGTTCTTTTTACGTGACGGGAACTATAGTCATATCGAGATTTTAGTCTCAAACCGATTTAGTCATACCCGCTATCTAGTCATGTCGAGATGTAGTCCTAAAGCTTCTAACCCACACATTGTATGTGTAGTTGTAGTGTGCAGGGCAAAAGCTTAAGATCTGCTTATAAATTTATTTTAAAATGTTTATTATCCTAATTGAATTCTATATATTCTTTAACGCTATAAAAACAATTCATGAGAAGCCATTCAGTCAGAGACTTCTTAAACTTATTGCCATCCAACGTTTTGATATTGTTTGGG
Source organism: Lycia hirtaria (assembly GCA_947563715.1). NCBI lineage: Eukaryota > Metazoa > Arthropoda > Insecta > Lepidoptera > Geometridae > Lycia > Lycia hirtaria. The sequence goes on along the minus strand of OX387379.1, from coordinate 30,110,596 downwards.
ATTGGGACTTTGTTGTAAATTAAAATAGACATGTTGAAAACATTTCTTTTGCTTAAATCTCTTCTGGCCGGAGGTTGATATAGTAAGATAATGAATTTGTCTCTGTGTTGTGTGAAATGTCCACCAATATTATTTATTTATTATTTAGTAAGTAAGTTCGTATAGACTGAGTGGCCAGCCCTATGGTCAGAGTTATTAAGCCCCCGAAAGGCCTCTGACTTGGCTTGACGATTGCTGAACAACCAGGACCTACAATTTAACGTGTCATCCAACCTACGGTAGTGCTCAGAAAGAAATGCCACTCACGGTCACCCATCCGAAGACTGACCGGTCTGTCCGTTGCTTAACATTTTAACATTGGTGATCGTTCGGGAACACCTAGTCAAGCTACGCCACGAGCGCTACTGGTAATGATAATGAATGGTAATGTGCTGACTTTCTGCTAGTCCTGTAGTGGAATGGAAAGATGAAATAAGGTCGTAAAGCTTTTGCCAACACTAACCGAAGTGGATATTTGTGTTATGTATTAAATGTATCTTTCTAAAATAGCAAATATCGGTTATATCAGCACTGGCGATAAGTGCTAGACGACAGTTGAATAAACACATCGGCTCGCTCAAGGGCAACTTTTTGTATCCAGTTATTAAAAAACCATATGATCTCACCTTTACTTTTCCTCGTGATTGCATCTCGCACTTTTGTCCGCAAATCCCGCGATTAGGAAATTTTTCCTCAGTCCATGGATAACACAAGGAATTAACACCCTACCTAGTCTTTTATCCATCCAATTTTTTTATTACTTCAAGTTTATGTCTACAATCTGTGGATTTTTTATTTTAAAATACAAATTACCGGTATGTAAGTATCTACTTTTTGTATATTCAAAATGTACGATTTTTTAAGCCTTGAGTACAACATAGAGTATAAAATGAGCAATAATCGACGAACTCCCTCCTCGGCTACGTAAAAATCTCCTTTTCATGAAGTCGATAAAAAAATAATTAAATCGGTCTAGTTATAATTGGAAATTGGTTATAAATATAGCTGGAAATTGGACCAACGATACACATGCGGCGTTAAATTCAAATTTCAAACAGTTTTTGTGGCCTTGTAAGTACCCAACTCGATGAATTATTGACCTAGCGAGCGAAGCGTCTCTGCATCAACTGGCCAAATTTTCTTTCGTCTTTCAGTATGTTTGTGAGTTTGTATGTTCGTACTCGCGTACAGGGCGTAACTTTGAACCGATTTTGATGAAACTTGGCGTATAGGTCCTATGGATTATTTAAATTTTTTCGTCGTCGGTCATTGTCACATGATGTATTATTGGTAAACAGAATGACATGATGATATAAATAATAGTTTTAGATTGTAGCAAACATTATGATCAATTACAAAAAATATCTGACTTAGCTACAAGGACAAAAAAAACTGTTTGAAATTTTAAATTCCCGCCGTATACGTGACGTACTTTATTTGCATAGCGTATTAAAATCATACATTTTTAAGACGTTCTTGTCTCGCATATTAGGTATATTAGTTTCGTAATGAAATCTTATTACAACTATGAAAACTTAGCCTTATATCCACACGGATATACGAAACAACCCTGAAAAAACTGGATATTTTCCGTTGATACGCTGCTCTAAATTATTCTAACAGCCTGTCCGAAGCCTGTCATAGCAGCTGACGTCACAGTTTATACAAAGTTATGAATGATCTGTGAGATTAATGAACTTCTGAAAATTGTAAAATATTTAAAAGAGATGAGAACAAATTAGAAAAGTATTTGCTGGAATTTTTCGCACACTCAGAGACAAAGCGAAGCTTAGTCGATTGTGAATTGTGATAGACTTTCGGAAGGCTTACATTTGAATCTCTATATATCTATCTAGCGCGTTCCATCGTAGACCGTAACTGTCGCTTAGCACCAGGTGAGTTGATGGTCAAGCGCAAGCCTATTTTCGAATAAAAAAACTAGAAGTTCTACAAACAGTAGACATCGCGAGCACAAACATAATGCAACAATATTTGTTGCAAAGACGTATCAAATAAAAGTTTTTTTTTCAAATCGGTTTATAAACAATAGAGATGGAGATAATAAACATCACAAAAATACAACCGTATCGATAACCCCTTCCTTTCTGAAGTCGGTTAAAAATCTGTTCATCACGTATAATTTACTGTTTGTAAACGTTTCGTTACAGAGATAAAAAGTGAAATTGGGCCAACAAAGTGATCCTTTAAGGGTTCCGTTTTAAATTCTTTTAAGCTACGGATCCCTAAAGATATTAGAAAATACGTAATATCCGTTATAGGGTGTGTGTATCATACATACACAATACACATGTATCATTCCACATCCATTAGAATAAGGTTTTTCGATCTTTTCCACAGAACTTGTTCGTTTACCCAGTTCACGTAGTATATTGAAGATCTTTAGAGCTTAAATACTTAATGAATAATCAATCAAAGGGAATAAGAAACCAATTGGTATTCATATATTTATACGGTTAAAATGAAAAACTGTTTTATTTTATAGGAAAGTGTCTGTAAAAAAACAAATTGCTATCTGAGAACCAATGTCGATTTACATAGTAAATTAAATATACTGTAATAGAAGACGTGAGTGCCGAAAGAATAAATAAATAAAGGTATATCGGAGAACAAAACGAAAAACCAATTTGCTTGTTTCGAGAATGGTTTGTTTTACAAACAAAATATTACTAACACAAAATAAGTAACCGATCGGTGTGCGAACTATTTTAGAAATAAGAATAATAGTAATAAGCTAATAATATAATAAGTTTTACGGTCAAAGAACTGGTATTGCGTAACTTACTAACACCAGTTGCGTCCCGTGGTTTTACGTGTGTTTCAGATTTGCACGGGTTTCAGGAACAGCTCTATCTCTATGACCCCCGTACAAAACAGTCCATAGTCAAACAGGAAGACTAGAAGGGTACAATTTGTTTTCTCACATTTACAAACTTTTATTTAGGTTCAGTAGGTAGACGGAAGTAGGTACGGACGGATTGCGAGCGGTACTTAAACGTAATAATGGTTAATCTTGTAAATATTTTTAAATAAAAACTACGGGTCACTCACGTCTGTTTTGAGCCGAAATATCCGACTATAGTTTCAACCGCATTCGGCGGTCTTATTCAAAGGAGCAGCACACACGTCACTCTCGGTCGGTGACGCGCCTTGCAGTGCAAGTAAGAAACTATAGTCGGATATTTCGGCTCAAAACAGACGTGAGTGACCCGTAGTTTTTATTTAAAAATGTGTGAAAACCACGTTAATTTCCATAGTAAAATCTTGTAAATAATTAATTAAAGGGTCTCGAGAGTTACCAGCCTATCTATAACAAGAATTATGAAATATCGTGTATGATGTATGTATGTTGTGTACAAAATTATTTTGTTTGACGTGTAAATTTATTTTACTAATATATAATAAATACGCTCGTAGCGTAGCTTGAATAGGTGTTCTCGAACGATCACCAATGTTAAGCAACGGACGGACCGGTCGGTTTTCGGATGGGTGACCGTGAGTGAAATTTCTTTCTGAGCACTACCGTGGGTCGGATGACACGTTAAATTGTAGGTCGTATCGTCAAGCCAGGTCAGAGGCCTTTCGGCGGCTTAATAACTCTGACACGTCACTCAGCCACTCAGTCTATACGGACTTACTTTTTTACCAATAAATGACTTTGACTTTGATTTCGCTGAAAACGTTTTTTTTTTTCAAAAGATTCGGAGCCTTCCATGAACTACGTCACCCGAATTTCTTGGTCTTTTGACCCCTCGCTCACTTACCTTGTCACAACTGGCTTAGGACCCTCCCCTAAGCCTTGTCTCACAATGTCACACTTCGTCGACCCCCTCCCCTCCCCTTAACGTGAGATGTAATTTATGAATGGCCCCTTCTTACTAACATAAGCTCATTTGACAACTCGTCTACGTCAAAATCGGTCAAGCCATTTAGGCTGTAGAAATCAACATAGAAACCTCCTTACATTCCCGCCTTTGACTATCTGAAATGTGTGATTCCCACACACAAATATCCCAAAAATATTACCTTTATTCTTGTGCAATCCGGTAAAAATACAAATGCCAAACAAAATCTATAAGGCTCTTGTGCTACCTATATATTTTCAAGTACTGGCAGAGTTTATTATCGTACTTTCCCTTGATTTAGAAACATATATTCAAATACAAGTGCATCTAAATCCAACAAAGCATTGCGTAAACGACGCATGCGCGATTACCACTCGGTACGTCTAATTAAAGGATCATGATTGCTCAGTATGTGTGCCAGGTCGCACTTGGAAGTAGGGTTGGAAGATTTGCAGGCTATATTTTTTTAATTTGCTACGTTCGTATAATAAATATAGTCTCTGTATAGGAAAATACGTGATTGTAAATATAAACAAATATATACGTAAATATGGTATAAAAACCGGCCAAGTGCAATTCGGACTCGCACACGAAGGGTTCCGTACCATTATCTATAAAAACTCCAAAAAAATCACGTTTGTTGTATGGGAGCCCCCTTAAATATTTATTTTATTCTGTTTTTAGTATTTGTTCTTATAGCGGCAACAGAAATACATCATCTGTGAAAATTTCAACTGTCTATTTATCACGGTTCATGAGATACAGCCTGGTGACAGACGGACAGACAGACAGCAGAGTCTTAGTTATAGGGTCCCGTTTTACCCTTTGGGTACGGAACCTTAAAAATACACCAATATGCCGCATGCCGGTGAGAAATTGCACGCTCAACGTTACTGATCAGCAGTGGACCGGTCATGTCTGTGGCTGTATCAATAATTAGGGTAGACGTGTTTCACAAAGACCACAGCGAATCGGTAAATGCAGTGCGTTGGTGGGACACCCGGAGGCTCGATATAGTGAGTATATAAATATGTATTAAAAGCTGGGAACCGAGATCATCTCTATCTTTTTTAGGATTACGTATTAACTACGAAGAACCCTTATAAATTCGCCATGACTGTATGTCTGTCTGTTTGTGTGTCAAAGCTATTTTAATCAGAGGCTTTTAACATTACAAAATTGAAATTTTGTTTGGTGTGTTAGTAAATTGCAACCCAAAGCTGTAGTAAAATGTTCAATAAGGTAAACAGGTAACTTTATTAAAAGAAAAAAAATCCTGACTGCAGAATTTTGTGAGCTGTTTGCTGAGAAAGTATGCGTAAAATCGCTGTAAAAGATTGTAAATGCATATTCTTTCGAATAATTCTAGTAAAATTAAATATTTATTACGAAAAACTTCGTTAGGTTACGAAAAACGCTTTTATTGTGATGGTTGTATTATTATTACCATAAATAAATATAACCTGACACTTAGGGAGTGGAGACGAATCTAACGACACCTTCCACATCAAAATCGGTCAAGCCGTTTAGGCTGTAGGGAATCATGTAACATACATTCATACATATTATACCCGAATTGTTTTAATCCCATCCATCGTGTCGGGTATCGTTCTTTTCTTCTCAGATATGACATGAACGAGTTATGGATAAAGGTGAAAACAATTATCTTTTTATTTTATTTGCACAAAAACAATATACCTACTTCAAGGAAATAAGTATCTAAATAGGACTTACTGCTTACTTCATTCTCCACTACATTCAACAGTTCGTTGTGGGTCTTAGCCGTTTCAATAGTTCTTTATCCTTCTCGTTCCATCTTCACTCATTCATAGCTTCACTTCTCCAAGATGTCTTCTTTCCCACAATTACAACATCCTTTTCTAAAATAGTCACACCTCTGATAAACTAGATGACGTTTAGATGACTAGTTAAAGGTATGTACATGTAGAGACAATTATTAGATTAGTTTTAGCATGGTTACATGCTAATAACGGTGGAAATTGGAAGAATTCTGTGATAACAGTTGATGATACCCTTATCGTCTCTACAAGCTTTACGAAAAGTATTTTATTGGAATGAAGTAAGTACGATTGAAACCGTTTCTTCTTACGATTTTCATTAGCCGAAAGAACAAGCTTATAAAATGATCTACCAAACCAATACACGAAATAATTTACTATTTATCTATATGAGGAGTGTCTGCCACCGAACTTTGTGGGTATCTGTCGGTCGTTGTCAATTCGTCCCAGCGACATCTAGCGGTCACATAATGAACTACTAGCGAGCGAGGTTGACTTGATCTCATAGCTAGTAGTATTATAAATAAAGAAATAGGCCACACGCTAGACCCTGATTATCGGCTAAACAACCCTAGTGCCGAAGTAGAGCGATCGGAACTACGAGTGCCGCCGCCAACAATTCGAGCGACCCAAATGAACGTTTCCGCATTAGGACCCCGGTGTGAAGGACAGATGACAGTGACAGCTAGACGTCACCAATGACGTTCTAATAGCAGAGAACATACATGTAGAAGAGATTTTTTTTACCTACACTAAACTTGAAGAGCCTACCTAACTCTTTTTTCTCACGATTATAGGTACTTTCTATGCATTTCAGCAGTGGTTTGAGCAGTGTTTTTCGAGATCATATTTTTTTTTATGCAAGATAGATCAACGATTAACCACCAACTCGCCTGATGTTAAGCGAAGGTGTGGCCGAGGATGGAGCTCGTCGATCTAGAAGATTCACTCACTAGTAGATTCACTCTAGCCTTGAAAATTCCAAGATTGTAGGTATCAGGAAAAAGAGATAGCAGCAGCATCGCCCGACTCAGCAAGCTAGAGATTTAAATTGGCTAAGATTATTTTAAAGATCTATAGATTCTATCGATAGTCAGCACAAGAAAATGAAATGGCTTGTTTGTAGTATAATGCATGTGTTTGTTTGGAGCTAATGCACCTACTCACTTTTTTCCCTGGCGTGATAACGGGAAATGGCGATGATCATTCTACATGACTTAAGCTACACATTTCTATAGTACTATAGTAGGTACAGCCCTTTAATATATCATACTATAACAAGAACACATTTTATCACGATCCATTTAGTCGTAAATATTAGTTAGGTATGTTTATTTACGCAATACTCGTATATATTCTTAAACTAGATGACCGCGTACTTCGTATCACCTATCAATGAGTGGACCCGAATTTCCTCTGAGTAAGGGAATATATATCTAGTAAAAACCAAAGCGTAGTGAGGATTCTTTAATTTTGTCTTGACTTCCTAAGCGAAAAGAATAATTTAATAAAGACGGCCTTATAACCGTGTTGCTCAAACTTTCACCCATTTATGAAAATATTGGCGAATAACTAAAGAATCACTTTAGTCTTGATATACCCAAAATTCTACTATAAAATTCGCTCAAAAGCCTAAAATATCATTGGCCGTCTTGTTATACAATCTCGTCAATCTACTATTTCATTTCCTTTACAATTTACGTTTAACTGCTAATTAAGTAAGTTGGTACATAGTCGAAATTCCAATAAAGCTAAGACAAATGTAAGTATCTGAGTCAGTATATTCGCAACAGTCGCGCATTGTACCATGTTTTATTGAAACATAAAACCGAAGTAACGATTTTGAAAACCATAATTGCATTTGTATTACACACATTAGCCCGCTGTAAGAAGCGAGGTGGGATTAAGATCGGCGGATCAAAGACCGGATCGACCTTCGCGGAAGATTTATTAAAAACAAACACTTGTCTTGATTCGATCTCGATTTCAGGATTGCGGGTTGACGGCACAATAAAAGTGCCTCTTTTGACACCAATCTGGAGTTTATTATTCGGGACAAATGTGACCCGCCAGTAACCCGATACCGCGCCGTCTGTCGACCGACACTACTCGTCTTGTTTGATCTACTGAGAGCTTTTTAAACTTTTTATGTCTCACTTTAGTGCGTTTTAGGCGCCTTAACTGTTGAATAAACATTTGAGATTATCTCAACTTGCCGCAATGGGAAGACACGCGCTGACGAACTGTTGTGTTTTGACACGTTGCTTTGTCAGGGTTGCTTTTTGAAAATTATTTCTAAATACTGCTTCATGACCGCTTACGCAATTTACGGTGCATGCATTACGACATACAGAGAACACTTTATTAAAAGGCGGTAACAATTAATAAGGTCGCTAATATAGGTACATAGATTATATTTCTGTGTTAACTTTAATCGCCTAAACTTTCTTGGTAAATAAGGGGTCAATACACGTGTCTTCACAATGCGCGTCATTGATCATATGACTTCGTAGAACTTCTAATAAGGCGGAATTTATAACATTTCAATGGACAAAATTTTATATCAAAAGTAATTCCAAAAAAGTAACGAACAAAAATGTATAATTTTGGTATCTAATAAATACAATTACTATCAATAATTAAATTTAAATACTTTGCAATAAAAATAATGCATCGTAGCAATAATAAGTACATAGTCGGGTTTTAGATTACAGCTTGTTTTTTTTTCAGTGATAATAATTTGTTATTATATTTTTTTTATTAATAATACAATACAAAGCTTCTAACTCAACCCAGGACACATTTTAATTATTTTTTTCTCTCTTCGAGACGTATGCACCGTCGCGAATCGGGCCTACTTTTTCCTAATACCTCAGCAAGTAAGTATATTAAAAGAAAAAAAATTAGCCGACTGCAGAAAAACAGTTTTTGCAGTCTAACTTACGATTTCGTTACGCTTGATACGCTGTTGAGTGTACGTTTTTTTGTGAGAAAGAATGCGTAAAATCGCTGTTAAAGATTATAAATGCAACAGATAAGTAGAGATAAAGAATAATCTTTAGAATAATTAGAGAATTAAAAAGAATAGTTAGAGGTTACGAAAAAATGCTTTTTTTTGGAAGAGATGTATTATTATAATTAAAAAAAATATTGCCCATGACACTCTGGAAGCAAAGACGAATCTAATGACACCCCGCACTTCAAAATCGGTCAAGCCGTTTAGGCTGTTGGTTGTCATATAGAAACATACATACATACATACCCACATACATACATATGTACATGCATACACTTGAAAAACATTACCCTCCTTCTTATGCAGTCGGGCAAAAAGGGTTAGCTAATTAACTAATTAATAAATTTACTTCTAAAAATTTAGTTTTGATTGAAAATTTAAGTAATGATCATCTATCAAAAAGTTTTCATGAATACAGTATTGTTCTCATTGTCTTGTTTGTTATTAAGTTTTCTTGTGGTAAACCATGTTTATTGTACCTACGTTCATTGATACGTTGACGATGGTTCCGGGAAAAGCTCTTGTTTTGTTTAAAAGCACCGGCCGACTCGCGAGCCGTCACGGAACTCTCAGACACGTTGGGTAAATAGAGAGAAAACACTTTATGCAGGAGTTCATCAAGGTTTTATCAATTAAATATTTTAATTTTAAAACATAAATGTATATAAGCAATGAATATTTTCATAACAATTATTATACTTTAAAACACTGAAAAAAACGACTTCAAAATACGCAATTCCTGTTGCAATTCCAAAAACATACAGACGAATTGAGAACGTCCCTCTTTTGGAAGTCGGTTAAAAAGACAACTGTCATCTAGTGGTCACCTGTGACCACTTTAAGATTGCTTGGTTAGGCCGCTTGACCGCCAATTCACGTGATAAGCAACGTTGTGGTCGACGATGAAACGCGTTTGCCTAGAAGTACCTAACCTATTCACACGCCCATACATTATTTATCATTAGAAATGAGCCACTCCAGCAAATTAGTTCCACATTTTAGGAGTTCTTACATTGAAAGTGGAATTTTGCATTTGCATTTCTTGAATAATATAAAATTGGGGTAGGTATATATTTCTGAATATGGTGAGCCCATGATTCAGTTCAGTCAGTCACAGCAGAACAGAATAGATAATATTACTCTCTTACTATTCCAGTTGTTGGAATCTATATTTAAATCCCAAAAAACGCTTAATCTTATATTTTTGTAACGTAATAATAACAATGATTCGGTATCACAAATGGTTCACTCTCGCTGAGCGTTCCTCGCGCGTTAAGCGGTCGGACTTTTAAATAAACATTTTTAATGATCGGCCCGCGCGCGGTCCAGGTGCACCCATACGGTTCTTCTTCCCCCCTCCCGGGCCCCGGGCCCTCCCTTTACTACCCTAACGTACTACGCTTTTGTTCCAAAAACAGTAATCTATTTGTTTTGTATGAAATCGAGCTCTTTTTGATAGACATTGATATGAATCAGGAGAGGAAACGCACCACAAGGGCCAGGAAATCCGGATCCGACATTCCCCGAGAGGCGCCGGCGGGGTTGATTGAAGTTCTCAAGATATTAATTACACCGAGTAAACGAACATAACGAACGAAAGTGTTATAGCATAGAATATTTACGCCGAAAGATTTAAAGTGGTGATCAACGTGCACAGCTATCCATCTCGCGTATCCTAACCTTTTTAAACATATAAAATCATTATGGTACTTATATTCTCTGACAAACTAAGTCATTGCTTTGAGGGTATATTAGAAAAATTAGAAATGAATTTGTATATTTAGATAGGAGAAATATTTTGTTTTCGAGTAATTTTGTTCAAGAAAGTTACAAAAGTTCCTATATTCATAATAATAAAAATTACCAAAAATAATTTTGTTTCTTTATTTGGTTTAGAAAATTAAAATGATCATTTTTCTTATATACTTTACCAAACATAAAACATGAAAATAAACTTGAGACTATATTCAAAAACTTTTGATACACAAGAAGTTAGAATAATAATGTTGTACCTATTTAGGCGCAATCCAAACAAATCCAAATGGCAAAATATCCACCGGTCGCAAAATGATTTCGAGAAATGTTTTTCTATCAAAGACACACCTAAAAACCAAAATAAGAAATTGATTCATATAGTAGGTGTAACAATAATATAACAAATGACTGTTGACGTAAACTTGTCTCAATTTAGACCATTTGTTCTTCGTCGAGTTAACAGTACAGTGTGGGCGTACCACGATTCGTCTTTGTAGTGATGCAAGAGCTTAACAATAGCATCGATATTATTATGTATTATTGTTTTGCCATCAACGAAGCAGGTTGGAAACGAGCGTGTCATGTCCCCGAGGTACAACGTGTCGACGGATATTTATGTTGTAATTTGTTAGCGAAAATGTCACGTGGGTGCTACAATGCCCAGGGAGGCTACTCAGGTACGATGCAAATTGATTGTTTTTAGAATTGCATATTTATTTCATTCTGTGAGGTAATTAATTATAAGGAATAAATTGTGTAGACTGAGCGCACTTACTCACTCGTACACTCAACAGCATATCCAGAATAACAGTTTTTTTAATTAAATAGATCCACATTTAACCACCAACTCGCCTGATGGTAAGCGCCGATGTAGCCGAGGATGAAGTAAGTAGATCTAGAAGATATCTATTCACTCTAGCCTTGAAGATTCCTAGAATAACCAAAAAAGTTTGCAATTTTTTAAATTTAATTTTAATAATAAGTTTGCATTATGAAAACCACTCTTTTTGTATGGAATAATATTAAAGACACGCTATGTTGGCTTATTTTTTGAAAATTTTGCCGAAGTTACTTACCAGTATTTCATCAATTACATCGCACCCTTTTAGGGCTCCGTAGTAACTACGAGGAACCCTTATAATTTCGCCATGTCCGTCTGTCTGTCTGTCTGTCCATATGTCACAGTAATTTTACTCTTTTGTTTTAGTTATTAAAAGTTAAAGGTCGATCAAAGTATTTCAATGAGTAGGGCCCTTCATGCACCAGGCTGTAAGGTCTCGTATAATTCGGCCCGGCCATAATGTAATTGATATTATTGTGGTATTTGTGGTCACACGGAAAAGTTGGCCGAGTGTAAAATATCATTCTCCAAACGGCTCCATAAAACCGCATTATTGTTTGGCATTTCGTAATGCTCCGATATTTTTGTGCTTAACCAAATGTGTCTGATACCGTTTTCTTGAATATTTTATCTTTTGTCACAAAATGCTAACCCAAGTGTGTAACTGTGTAACTTCATTGGAGAGTAAATACTCACGGTACTTAGATCATTTTTATTTTATGTAAGTAATAATAACTTAAGAGTAAAAATTACCTAAGTAGTAAGTAGGTAAAATTACCTAAAATAAAAATTACCTCAGTAAGTATTATACCAATTTCAAAGATTTATCGTAATGTTACGATACTTAGAGTTCCCGTCACGTAAAAAGAACGCTGGTTTGTTCGCGCTTACGAACAAATCAGCGTTCTTTTTACATGACGAGAACTATACAAGTCTATTATACGCTCGAATACTCTTTAAATAAGGTATGTAGGTAGAATATAAGGTAGAAAAAAAACTTATTTTTTTCTAGCTTAAAGCATTCTTTGATTTTTATTTAATTTACATTAAAAACTTATTTCATATGAAAATAATTCTTATGATAAAAAAAATTGGTAAAATACATTTATAAGGTTTCTCATCATTCAGATGCCTCCTTCTCAAAGTAAGGCAGGTAAGGCACCTTACCACAATTTAGAATTTAGTATAATAAAAATGGAGCCAAAACGCTTCATGAAAAAATGTCGCAATTCTAACCACCCCGTATATTCTGTCGTAACTGTTAGAAGTTGTTCAGTTAACATCATCTCAACCACAATAAGTTTACTGCTGGACATAGGCTTTCCCCAAAGTACATCTAGTCCCAAAGTATATCATTCATTAAGCCCTTGATTACAGTACTTATATAGCATTTGTAAGAGAGACATGTATAACTAATACAAAGATTTATATGCCTACTATGTGACACCCCATTTCTTCCTTCTAATTAGGCCATCAAATCGTTATAATAACCATTCACTGTTATTGCTGAGCTACAATTATAGTAGAGTTATGTGAAGATTAATTCTGTCTTTGTCAAAACAATCTAGAGTCGAAAATAAGCGATGTTCGAACGAATAGTCTCACGCACACGGAAAACGCGTGTAAAGGAAGAATTTAAAGGATTTTACGAATTTGAGCATCAAGTCTCATGGTATTAAGGTTAACTTACCCTACTCGTGGAATTGAGGTTAATAGAGTATGTAATGTTTTTTTTAGATATTTATTTACGAATGCTTTTATTTGAACTTTGATTTAAGCTTTGACATTCCGACCGTCTTTTAAGAAAAACAAAATACCCAACTGCATAGGTTTTTCTTAATTAATGCTGTAATTAGATTTGCGCTTGATCAACGACTCACCTGATGTTAAGCGACGTTGTAGTCTACGATGGAGAGCACTTAGCAATTTTTATTACTTAGAAGAAACCAATTCACTCGCGATAAGTGCAATTTTCTTAGTGTTACTATTATTAAAGTAGGTTGGTTCAGTTCGGTCCGTAAAGAAACAGACCCGATCTGTTAGATCGTGTCTTAGCACTTGTATTGCCCGACTACGGCGAAGCAAAAGGGAGGGTTATGTTTTTGACCGCCATGTACGTACATATTATGTACGTATTTGCGCTTGATATGCGTTTTCGACTAATTTTGTTATTCTAGAGTCTCTTATTTGCCAGAACAAATTTACGAACAGTGCATATTTGTTTCATGGTTTGTTTTTTTTATTATTATTTGAAAATAATATCGCTTAGGACACTCAAAAAGTAAAGACGATTATGTTGTCACTTAAAATTCGGCCAAATCATTTGGGCTATAAGAGCTTAAATAGAAATCTAGTTAGGTACTGAAATTAATTTCTAAAAATAGATAGTTCAAAATTTTCAAGTAATATACATTATATAAATAATGAAGTTCCCGGCAGCTTAGTGGTGAGACCGTCTGACTTGCGATCCGCAGGTCCTGAGTTCGAATCCCACGGCACGCACCTCTGTCTTTTCGAAGTTATGTGCGTATTGTTGATTGCCGCCAACTTCAAACGGTGAAGGAAAACATCGTGAGGAAACCTACATGTCTGAGAGTTCTCAATGATCTTGAAGATGTGTGAAGTCTGCCAACCCGCACTTGGCCAGCGTGGCAGACTATGGCCTAACCCTTCTCACAATGAGAAGATGGCCCGTTCCCAGCAGTGGGACAGTTTGTATAAACAGGGCTGATAAAAAAAAAAAAAAAAATAATAATAATAAATATTTGTGGACATTTCACACAACACCATCTAGCCCAAACTAAGCAAAGCTTGTACTATGGAACTAGATGAAAAAAAAATATGTTAAAATGTTAAGTAGGTAAGTATATGTTTTTCTTGAAAACTATAACCGTTACTATAATTCAGTAACATTATTATTTATATGACATATATATGTTAGTATGTATGTATGTTTTTTATATGAAATAAATATCACTTGTGAGTACACCGTTACTAGGCATTTATGTAAGTACTTAAAATGAAACCGTTCATTGATTGCGCAAGACTACTGCTATCCAAGTGCATGGATCATTACAGGCTCTTTAGAAAACTCATATCCGATCGTAAATTCTTATTATCATAACTCAAATGCAATATAGAAACCAATAAGATGTATGAATAATATAAATATATCCAAAGCACAGTGCCACATTATTCTTGGCGTATGTAAAATTGGGGAACTGTTATTCTAACCGAGTTTTCAGAGGCTCCGCTCGTTTTCATAGAAAATTTTGACTGCGTAACATTTTGTAAAAACAGACGTCAAGGCTACTTATTGTAAGTAGCTGTAACTAATTAAAATAGAAATACGAAGCCTTCCTACTTCTGTTGTGAATGAAACAGTATTTGGTATGCCGTCGTTAATTTACATGGGGATTTATAGAAAATCTTTTTGAGTACCTAATCTTAGTTTACCTACTTTTTATAAAGTTTTGAGACTCATTTGTTAGCTCTATCTCCAATTGTATTTTTATTAGCAATAAAATCGGCATCCTCAGTGAGGGTAAGCAGTATTTTAACTGGAATAGTTGCCTATAGGTACTCAAAGTACGTACTTTAAATCATGCATCAGACATAAAGTGTCACATTTTTGACGGAGTGGCTAAGTAACAAACTGAAAGCTTTGGAGTCGCTTGGTACATGAACTATGAGGTTAATAACCAGCAATGATAAGCTAGATGCTAAAAAGCTACTTAGCTGGTTATATACTATTGGATTAAGTTCGATGAGTGAGCCCAAGAGTTCACCTCAATTCTGCACCCATCCATTTATCATTTTCATTCGACTAAAGCAGGGTTTCTCAAACTTTTGACTCCACGAATCCCTGTTAAAGTTTCCAGATTACAGCGAACCCCTTAACTAACTAATTAAATCCTCCGCCTTCCCCCTTCCCCCCCCCCCCCCTCATAAATAATAAGATTGACTGTTTGAAGAAACCGTAATTGTGTGCCGCACTTAACTGCCAGTCATCAAACCACCATTACGTAAATCTTGTCGCGAACCCCCTACCGACGAATGGCGAACCCCTAGGGGTTCGCGTACCCCACTTTGTGAAAGCATGGACTAAAGGACAAACAAAAACTCTGCGCGTTACCAACCATTTCTCACTATTATCGTAGACCAATACAGAACTACTTTACTACTTCTGTATTGGTCTATGCTATATATTAACAATTTCTCGACAGTAGTACTCTCGGAACTCATTAAACTCTTTGCTTTCCGTGTTTATGTTTAATGATTACTACCATCTCGAAAATTTCAAGGTTAGCGTGAATATCAGATTTCTATGCTCACAATGGTAAATCTGCACTTGCTGTCTTAAACGTCGGAGCTTATAATTTCCAAGGTTCAACCAATAACATTTTATCTACAGAGAGATTATACTCATTGAATATGAAGTAAAATCATGGCAAATCTTAGTTCTTAGATCTTTCGAGGATAAGACTACATCCTTATAGCCTTTTAGTATCTTGGCGTTGCACTTTCTAAAGACACAGGATAGCATTGTCACTTTTCACAAGTCACAACACGCGTCTATCAGCATGTCGGGCAGCCCGACGTGTCGCGACTGAAGATGAGTCGGGCGATTACCTTACTTGAGGATTGCCACGCAGATCCGAAGAAAACCTATCTACGTATAATAGGCACATCATTGGGTCCAACTTATGGTATGACCACGTATGACTTAAAAGAGTAGAATTTAATTTTTTTCGAGTGATATAATTATTAGAATTATTATCATGCCATGGGTGTGAAACATGACATTTAGAAGAAAAACTATGAATGTAACGGCACCTCACAAAATCAGCCGGACCCATAGATCTAATAATATAAACATGTATAAGTCCGAAAAACGTTACCACTTTCTTGAGAAGTCAGACAAAAATGCTTGGAAGAGTAGGTACCTATTCAACGTTTATTTTACGGGTGATATCGCTCTGTTTTATGTGGATAGGTGACCAAAGTGCAGAGTTGATTATGATTGACAATACGAAGCGGGCCAAGCACGTGCATGTAGCAATCGGATTGCGAGCTCCACTCACAGGCATTCACAAATAAACAACTACGACTGGCATCTGTATTTCCTTCCAGTGAGAGTTTTTTTTAAATCCTTATTTCTTACGTTGTTCGCTAGCTGTAATGTCTGTCATGTTATGAGTGCCATTTAACGGCAATTTAAAAAAAAAAAACGTCATTATCATGACATGCTGCATAAATTAAAATACCAACTTTGAGTTATTAGGATTATGATTATATTTAAGAACTCGTGATTCGAAAATCATCAGAACTGGGCCCTTATTCGCTATGACCACTGTAATTACAACCACGAGACGTACGAACGCGTGGAATCCAAAAACTTCGGACGGTGTGGCTGATGTTATAGTTATGTTGTTTTCCCGATGTTTTCCTAAAAGAGTATTCAGTATGCCACACGGTAGGTTGTCTATGGCGCGTTTTCTGATTACACTACGTACGTTCAAAAACTTACTTCTGGTCAAACGGAAAATACCGGATATTTTTTACATCGTATAAATATAAGCATATCTTTGTTTAATTCGAATTCTTCTGCATTTAAACACTGATATATCTTATTAAATACCATTTTTGTCTAGTTTTGAGATTAAAAAACCCAAGTTATTAAAATATAGAGGACGACGAGTGTATTTTTAGAACGAAAATGTATTTATTTTCAACTGATTCTGATTGTCATTATTGTCAATCACTGTCATTGCTTCGTGTAATCCTAGATTGCCTTCGCGAAACTTTGTCCAAATACATATTAAATCCCGTATTGTTCTGTGACTTTGTATTCATTTTGTGATAACATGGATGTTATACTACGAAGGCGGCATGTGAGGAGGTGGCGCCAACGAAACTCAGCTATACACCAAAGGTTGCCGAGAGATGCAGCGGATCCCCTAGCCTTAGATCCTAAACTATTTGTGAGGAGCTACCGGGTGTGAGGAGCTATCTCAATACACGAATATGAATATGAATTCATCTTGAATACCACATTATTATTTGTGATATACCTATTGTAGTTTTAAAATGAATGATCAAAATCTTTAAATTAAAAAATATTAATGATACAAATTTCATAAAACCTGTTTTATTCCTAACACAAATTAAAAGTTATTTCCCTATCACTGAAGAAGACAGAAATAAAATAAAACAGAGGCAATATTATTACAATTAAAATAATTTATTAGTTCACAACCGTTTTAATAGGTCCTCCCATAGAATTCAACTTGTTCGCAAGCTTCTGCAAATTAAATGCTAAAAAGCTAAGAATTTATAAATACTTTTAATACTTTTGAAAATTTTATGTACACAAATGTCACAAATCGTCTTCATGTGCGATGCCAAAGAATAAAAGGAAAAAAAAACACTTCGAAAACGACTAAACGCGCAAACCGTATGCAAGGAATTTTTGACAGTTCAAAACACTGCCATTACGTACCACCCCATTGTTAAGGATCGGACAAGTGTCATACAGAATACCGAGTTAAGCAAAATTCCGTGACGCAAGTACGGTTTCACGTCAAACGGTCATAGCGAATAAGGGCCCTGGTTTTTTCATTCATCAGAAATTTGTTCTTCTTTCTGAACATTTGGGTAAAAACTTCACATGCCTACCACAGAATTCGCCCTATTTACATTGATGCCTACCTTAACGCGACTTTTCCTAAAACCTAAACTCATTTCACATTCGTATCGTTTCCGTATTCCAAGTTAACACGTACAAATTCCTCTAGGGAAGTTTCCGCAAATTACAATTTCACCTTGGTCACCTATACAAATAAAACACTCATTGTGAATAAGACGGATGTGTTTCGAAACCATAGAGAAATAATAGGATTCCAAGATATCCTATTTCAAAAATTTTAAATGTTACCTTCTACATTATAAAGAGGCAAGTAAATAAAAGGTTTCTTCTAGACAAGCGTCAAAGTCATTAGGCGAAATACCTATTAAGCAATAGGCAAAGTGTTACCAAAATAATTCGTTATTTGTGAATTGAATTGAATTTAAATGTTGACATTAATTCTGTGTTCGATTTAAAGAGAAGTACACTGATCAAATCAATGGCAACAAGTAGGTGGTTTCATGTTTCAGGATAGCAACAAGGTTATTTCATTCGAACACTACTAATCATGAACGGCAAACAGAAATGCATTGGAAAGTGGAATATGGAGCGAATCAGATGCAACAGGTTGGACATGTGTATCTGAACTGAATCTCTTGGTAATTACCGACAATATTCACATTGTCTGTACGAATTAGAGTATCTTGATAAACATTTTTCATGCACAAGCAATGACGAAATTGAGAAAACGGTGCCGAAAATTTATATAGAATGATGAGAAGTCCTAGTATGCTAAATGGACCCATGCAGTTTGGCGTATTTTTATTATCACATGATCACTTTTCTTGACATAAAAAAAAACTTGTGTAAGTATTTTTGAAGTGAATACTGTTTTAGGCACGTTGCACTCGCATTGAATGAGAGTGAGCCGTCACGCTCGACTATGGAACGCTCGTTCGGGTAAAGTCGGCTCGAGTCGACTAAGGAAGCAAGAAAGATATAGTCAACGTGACATTGCTAAATGCTATTTCGTATTGTTAACGTCGCCTTGATCAGAAATCAGAAATCAGAAAATATTTATTGTAAGTATAACTATGTGTACAAAGGTGGTAGTGTAAAAATAAGAAGTTTTCATTTATGTTGTGTGATCTTAACCACGCACATTTTTTATTTGTGTTTATCATTGTAATTGTCAACTCTGTTCTATTTTGTGTATAGGTACTCAAGTATGTAGATACAAGTATTTATATGACAAACTGAGATTAATTAATCGGTAGTATAAATCAATTACTCCAACTGCATATTAAAGTCAAAATTGAGGTTACTGTACGGACAACAGACGTAAAACATTGATAACTTACTTCGGTAGGTATGAGATATTAATTTATCATTGCTCAGGCCACGGCAGAGAGCTTCTCTCCACGATAACGTAGCCAAAATAACTCCAAGCGAGTTATTGTCGTTCCTGTCTCAACGTTTCTCAGTTGTTCGAAACTCGAAAGATAACGAATACGTTATTTCTGAGAATGCACTAGAAGCCGTACCTATTTTTTGGTTTCCAGAGTACCTACTAGTAGGAATCATGTCTGTCCGTTAGTCATGTCTGTTTGTCTGTCTGTCTGTATACCATTTTATTTTAGATTAGATTAGCAAGCTCGCCTGATGTTCAGCACACAGAATGCGTGGCCCTATTTACATATTGGGTCAGCACTTGCCCATACAGTGCAACCAAGAACTCTATGTGGCTCTGCGCTTATAATAAAAAATATAATAACCGCAGGGGCGGCTTTGTGGCGAGCCGTCAGTGAGTGGCGACACCGCGTACCCCGATGTTTCCCTGGGGCTAAATGAGATGAGACCCCTGACCTCCAGCTTGCCTTAATTGGCCGGCTGGATGGTGGAAACAGCAAGAGCTAAGTACCTAAGCTCCAAGGTAGAAGACTAAGTGTTAAAGGGCATTACGCCGCTAGTAGCTCTTAGTGAACTCGCAGCACTTCTCTCGACACCTTTAGCCACCCACACCGATGTGCTTCCCCGGCGCCAACATGCGGCGCCACTATGGGGGCCCATTTAGTGGGTGGCGAGTCATCACGTGCCTAGGTATTTTTGGATGATGAGACGGAATTGGCAGGTGTCGTTTTCTCATCCTGGTGCTCTCACACAGAGGTGTGAGAGTGAGTGTGCATCTTACCTGCTGTGTGAGAGCATAAGACAATAAACTAGTTTTCAAATTCATAACCATTTCACCACAATAGCCAAAAACTTTTCAAACTCCATATTGTACAATAGTTTCACGAACCATCCACATAACCACTTACTGTATTTTTATATATCTTATTTGTAAAGGGCCTCTCAGTGTTGGCTTCGGCCCCACTGATGCCTTCCAAAGATCCGGGCTTGACCCGTGTAAAAGTTTGAATATAATAATATGCTGTGATATAATATTACGAGTAAATTCGGAAATTTCTAATTCAACTTTTTTTATTAGATACAAACTCGCTTCTTCTTAGAAACTTTGATATATATTTGAAGTTGACCACCATTGTCATCATAACAGCCACAAAAAGTCCCTGCCGAATATGGGCTTCCCTCATGGATTTAAAACTCTCCATATATTATAATTATAATCTACGTAAATGTATATCTTTGAATATTTCTGTTAAATTTCGTAAAACTTTTTTCACGACGACATATTGTTTATATTTCCTTCAATCGCTCGATCGACCGAAGTAATAATAGAAACATGGGTAAAACTGTTGAAACTGTATTTTTTAAGAACTCTGTACACAGTTACAAGCAATAAATTATATTCTATTCTATTCTAAAATACTAATGTACAATAACACTCGAACTCTAACTAAACATGGCCAGTATTTTGCGAATGCATGTGGGTAGACACAAATTAAACACGCGTAGGTAGATCAGCTGAGATTACACGATCGTGTCTCTATTACAATTGGTAAAGAGTGAGATTACGATGGTAATCTCACTTTATGCATTCCATGCGTCGAACAATTAACGTGAACGCGTATTCTAATTTGCTTTAATTGCCTGTCTATAGCCTGCTTTACATGGATAACGGGTCGTTAAGCAAGTGGTGTTTGTTGCTTTTGTCATAGTATTATCATTCCAGTGTCGACAAAACCAATGCACATCATGTATGCTAGTAAAATCACGGATTTGCCCTCGATTGTTATTTTACGACTCTACTGGCTATGACATTGTTATTTTTTTTGTTGAGTATGTAATATACTACTTTTCACTAAATACGGGTCTACAGAATTATAATTAACTGTACTGTACTTTACTTTTTATTTATGTTCTAGAATCTAGACGATTTTTTTATTTTTTAGCTCCATCCTCGGCAACACTGTCGTTTAACATCAGGCGAGTTGGTGGATAATCGTAGATCTATCAAACATAAAAAAAAACTAATAAAATTTAATATGCGTCCTCGTAGCGTGTTTTTGTATTTTTTCTAAAATTTATAAATTTCCGATATTTTTTAAGTGTTTTTCCACATCTAAATATTTACTAATGTGTAGACAATTTATAAAATGTTCAACATCCGACGGGACTTGAACCCGCAACATCCCATTCAGTACCTAGGAGCCTTTACCATTTTGGAAACGGATGTGTCACGTGGGATACTGAAAATTTGTAAACTGTCTAAAAATTTTGCTCGATTTTCACGCCATTTTCGTATTTTGTGTAAATCAGTTTAGTAATTTAATCTAAGCTACAAAAATGTGTGTACTAGTATGTACAAGAGACTCAAAAGATTTATTACCGTCGGGACGGCACCTTAAACAAAGTTTTCCTAACACTATCTAAAACCAACTAGACTGTATCACGTATTATATAGTTTTGATCCTACAGAGTTGTAGCTGCATATGCAACTAGCTTTCGAACAAAAACTAATCTGAATTGTAATTTCCATTTCAGAAGCAGCGGGAACACGCTGAGAAATTGGCACGTGTACCTCGCGAGGAGGCGCGTCAGGACCAGGATCACAAAAAGTCACGAAGTAAGCATCTCCTATCTTAGCTTATGGGGACATTTACGTGCGTTAACTGGTGGGCTTGGCCCCCATAGTCAAATCTAGCGTCAATCCGTTATTTTATTCGAAAATAGGAAAATAGACTTGCGCGTGACTGCTAACTTTTTAGAATCACGTCAGGGTCACCATTTACCGGGAGATGTGCCCGACTCCTAAAGGCAACCTCGGAAGCGAGAAAACGACCGGTACATGGCGCGACTCTGGCGCAAAACTACTAATAGTCTAGTAAAAATAAATCCGTTTGTATGAAGCAGATCACAGTAAATGCACTTTGAGGGATTCTTTGAAATTATGATTGGAAAATACATAAAAAATATAAATTCACAATAATCCCCGATTTATAAACTAGCTGCGTTCCGCGGTTTCACCCGCATAGTTAAGAAAAACGGTGATGATGATAAGTAGCGTATATCCGTCTCCAGGTTCCCAGCTATCTCTATACTAAATTTCATAACGATTAGCTTAGCCGTTTGAGCGTGTACAGGTAACAAAGTTTTATTTTATAATATAATTTTGAAATTGTGTCAAATGTATTACAAAACACCAGTACATTCGTCTAAATAACAATATTCGTGTATTTTATGTTGTCACAAATCTTATTTTTACTAGACTAAAACGCTTGCATTCCTCTGACGCAAAAAGGACGAAAATTATGTGTATTGTCATAATGTTCCATCTAATCTACTAAGGTGTGTGACATCGGTTGGAAAACTATCTTGATCGCACAAGACACCTTTCACCATCATCATCTTGTGTCCGTAAAAAAGTTTTATATATATGCTCATATGCAGTATAGATAATTGTTTGGCCCTTGTGCCTTATTTCAACAAAAATCTCTCAGCTACGCCGCGGGCTCCCTTATCAGCGCTCACGCATCTCGTGTGTGTTATTGTATAGATAAGCCGGTTTGCACAGTTAATCACCAAACATAGTAATAAGAGCTTTACAAAAATTGTGTTCTCTGCCTACGTGATACTTATTCGAGGCTTTGTTGTTATGTTACTCGTACCGGGGTATATCGGAGCCTTACTAGTATTTTTTTTAAGTGAAAACTTCTTTAGCGGCGTTGTGCATTTTATGGATGGGTGAAAAATGTTAAACTCGCGTCAGATCGTCAGATCGTAAGACGGACAGTCAGAAAACTATTCTAACGTTCAGCATTTAAAGTTCATTATTGTATGTACAATTTTGTCCTTCTAGCATGAAGTCATTATTTTAGTCAGAAACCTATTCTAATGTTCTGCATTTAAAGTTCATTATTGTATGTACAAGTTTGTCCTTCTAGCATGATGTCATTTCGTTGCGCAGAATGCTTATTTTCGACACATGCACGTAAGACTCGTTAGCTCAATAGGTTAGAGCACCGATATAAATTTCAATTTGTCAATCGAAGGGCGGAGGTTCAAATCTTTTTTGCTATTTTATTTGTTTAGTTTTCACTTCTGCCGGCACTCCCGGAGTGCAACCCGTTGTTTTTTTTTGTCAATAAAACTAAATGAAGCTTTGTTACAGAACTTACTCTAAAAAGTCACTCGCATTGAATACTTCAATATCTTTTAGTGGTTTACCTTATAGCATCGCTGTAGTTGTGTACCGCGATTTCACCCGTGTAGTAATGAAAAACGGTGATCGTGATGATTCTGAAATATGGCGTACGTCTTTAAATTCCCAGCTATCTCTCTACTAAATTTCATAATGATTAGTTCAGCCTTTGATAAAACATAAATGTCATTGGGATCAGCGGTTTGGTAGAAAATATAAAACATAGAAAAAGAGTCCTTTCGCTTTTGGTAATACGAGTTTTACTTAAATAGGTACCGCTTAAAATCATAATGTTTCATATTTAACTGTAGGAGATGTAGGTAGCTAAATAGCACATCAGACTAGCCCTTTTTAGGGTTCCGTAGTAACTACAAGAAACCCTTATACACAGTCACAGTCATTTTACTCGGAGACTAGATTTTCAAAAAACTTTTTTTCTACGTCATCCTATCCTGTGGAGTATCGTTAAAATGGGTCTCTTAGATGTGATGTGTGCGAGATATAGTCCGCTAAAGGTGGAAAAATTGTGCCGCCCTCCCTGTATTTCTAAACTGTTTAATCTAGAAATTCTTGAAGAATGATTATCTAGTATATTACATACTTTCAATGAATTTTTTTGCAAAGTAGCCTAAACAATAAATACTAACCAAGTAGTTTTCTTTTAAATTACAGCATTAGCTACGGAACCCGAGTCTCGACACGGTCTTGTCTACTTTTTTTTAGGAATATAAATAGTCCCACTGTAGGGCGTCAATTTATGTATTAGGATGTAACTTGTATTGTAATTGTATAGTTGTATATAATTTTTTTTTCTCATTCATTCTCTTTGTTAATCACCCCACCATCTATTTATTATTATCATTTCTCCATCCCAAGGTTGCCTGGAAGAGATCGCTATTAGCGATAAGGCTGTCTGTTGTTTCACTAGCATTTAAGCCCTTTTCACTATGTTATTTGTGTTTTAGTAAAAGTGTAAACAATACAGAGTTTATCTATCTATCTAGAAGAGATCGCTATTAGCGATAAGGCCGCCAGTTGATACACGAGTTCTTAATTACTTTCTATTGATTCCAAATGTTATGGTGTGTACAATAAAGAATTTATCTATCTATTTATCTATCATTCTTGAACTCTCAGATGAATGTACCTAAGTTTCCTTAAAATATATTCCTTTGCTGTTTGAAGTTGGCGACAACATAACTTCGAAACAAGTATAAGTTTAGAAAAATCAAAAACCCCCGACAAAAAAACGGCTGAATCGATTTTGACGAAACATAGCTCCCGTCAAATTCACCTTTCAAACAAAAAAAAACAAAATCAAAATCGGTTCATCCGTTCGGGAGCTACGATGCTATAGACAGACACATAGGTACGTACACAGATACGTCAAACTTATCAACCCGTCGTTTTTGCGTCGGGGGTTAAAAATAGAGATACAATGGTTTGCATGTCAAACCGTCTACATTTTCCAACTAGACTATAGGTCATAATCATCACAGAATTCGCCCTATTACATAGGACTATAATCATAATAGAAATGTATTATATCATATACCATGTAGACGTCCTAAATGTAGATTTATTATTTTCCAGGTTTGTACTTCGAAGACACATGTACGTTACAGTCATGCGAGGCGGAGCAAGCTTGTACGAAGTTAAACGAGACTCACAACTACTGCCGATGCACATCCGACGGGAGTCCGGTCTTATCAGGGAGCCCATGCACTCGGAGAACAGGTTAATTAAGTTACATTTTTTGAAGGACATGATTCGAATTTAACAGAAGTTCTCCATGTTTGCAATGTTAATGAAAAACTAGTGAAAAACGGTGTTAGTGATGATGAAAAACTAAAGCTTATATGTCCTTCTCCTGGGCTTAGGCTGCTTTTCCACCAGATATGTGCTATGCAGCTAAGCTGCGAGGATGCGAAAGCTAAACTCGTAAACTATGTGACCGTTTCCACTAATGCTAAGCTGTGTAGCTTGGTGAGTATGATGTGCTATGAAGATGCACCGCCGCGAATGCTCGATTGTACTATACGATGTAGCGATGTATCGACAGTCGAGAAGATGTCATGTCTACTTTCGGTAGCAGACGTGCGCCTATTGTAGTACTAGTCTGTCAATAGCTATACCATTCGCGCATCCATAGTTCCCAACCATAGCACACACATAGCTCCCATCCATAGCACGCATCCTTCCATATAAAAAAACATAGATTAGTTGAACTCGTTTCCACCAGTGCTATGCTATGTGGACCAATGAATATGATTGGTGGATATCAAACGCATCCATAGCAACGTAGCATAGCACATATCTGGTGGAAAAGCAGCCTTGTTATCACTATATCACCTAGATTGTTCTCGTAAAAAGGTTATAGAACCCGACACGTAGAGACAGAAATTTCTTTCAATAGAATTGAGTTTTATGGTTTGTCTGAAACTATATGGAATATTGTGTGAAACATGTATTAAAAATAGCACAAATTACATGTATTATGTATTATGGTCAAAATGATTTACTTATAATATCCTAACAAAGGCAATCATTACGTAAATGCGAAAGGATACTCCACACATATACGCCCATGACTCATAGTAGCATGTTTTTTTAAGAAAACGTGCTCCACGGTTAACCACAAAGTAAGCGAGGCAAGTGTATGCCTATCATGGAATAGAAAAAAAAAAATATATTTATGCTGTTCATGATTCCAGTACCGGCTGGGCGCGCAAACCCGATCGTCGGTGTTCGCCCTCCGCCTCCAATGCGGTCATCGAGTACCCCGGAGAAATACGCGTCCTCAACGCCCACAGATCAGGTACACCTATCTATCTTAATTAGAACCCTTTATCTCCTTATCGAGACGACAGGCGACTGAATCTTGTAGATCAGAAGAAGCCGGATCTTGTAGATGAGAAAGCTAATAATTGGATTAGAATTGATGGAAGTGGGTTATCTGTCATTTGGTAATGAATCAGCCAGTGCTTTGATTATGTTGTCTTTTTTAACCGACTTCGAAAATGGAGAAGGTTATCAATTCGTACAGTTTTTTTTTTATGTATGTACATGAATTACTCCGTCATTCATGAACCAATTTTTATGTTTCTTAAATTGATGTATAGAGAAAGCGCCCAAGTTGGTCCCATAATTATTTTAGAAACATTGCTTTATTACTTTTTGAAAAATCTCTAAAAGTAAAAATATTTTCATTGTATTCCTGAGTGAGTGCGTCAGATTATAGAATCGCAGAGTTCCACTGACACGTTTTTCCTTGCGAAAGAGACAAATGTTGAGGTTTTTCGTTTAAACATCTGTACATTTTCTAATCTGCGACGACGATGCATTTGACATTCAGTGACAAATGTCATTCTTGAAAATAAAACGTTCGTTTCAAGTGATTTTACTAGAATTATTATAAAAATCCGCAATTATAATCTTTTACAGCGACTTTACGCATACTTTCCCACAAAAAACGTAGGTACACTCAACAGCGTATCACGCGCGTCGGGTATTTTGTTTTTCTTATAGATATGTACATACTTGTTTGCCACAATAGTTCTTTTTCCATACTTACCGATTATATACTGGATTAACAATTTGTATCCCGGCAAAAATAATGATTTCTGTGTAGAACGCGGGGCTGAAGCGATGTTTGATTGTGTCGCACCGTTTTGTACTACATTGTACTACCTACGAATATACAATGTAGTACAAAACGTTTGAATTGTACGTATAATTTACTTTGTTGAAGTTGTAAAACTCACTGAACTTTACACGAGCTCATCGTCCCTCAATAAATACATCCGTGCTGCGTCGCACGGTTGAGCTGCCAATGCGCTAGAGTTAATGTCTCGATTTAACCTTCAACGAGTTGACTGCTTGAAAGTTAGCCATTTGGAAACGGCTGATTTTAGCAAGTTTTTTGAACGACGTAACACATTACGAGTAAAACTAAAAAGAAAGTACCCGATTGCATAAAAAGGATTTTTGAAGTGTACCTGATACGCTGATTATTATTATTATTATGGTGGGCGTATATTTTCACGATATGCACAGAGTCACTAAACTAAACAATTCATGTATTTTACAGAAAAACATTTTTTTGTGATTCAAAACTTACACTGTTTTGTCATGTATGGGCGAATATTGTTTTCTACCACAAAAATCAATTAGTTTTCTTGTTAGAGCCAAGTTTCCAAGGCTTATGGACTTAATTAGGTGTAGGGTACGGAATCCTCGGTCCTGTCGGATGTTGTTTTGGACTCTATTTGTACATTGACAACATATTTGCTTTATTTTCTTGTTGCAGTTTTTAAAATCATTGCCTGGTGACATCAACGCAGACGTCACACGAGGAACCGAGTCCCAGCCTATTGGGGCGTCACTGAATCCCAGCATTGGGCTGTCACTTATAGTGCTAGCAGGGTGTGTGGCTCTGATCATCATATTGGTACCTGTCGTAATATGGTACCTAAGAAGACGCATCTGTACACTCAATGGAAAAACTAAACCGGTAAAAAACGAAGCTACAGTACTCTTTATGTTCCTTACCTACTTTATGTGCTTTACCTTTAAATCGCCTTTATTTGTTAGCTACATAATTTTAGAAACCTAAATCGAACAGAACTGTCCTTTTATTCATAATGTCGTAAAAGTAAAATGTACTCGACTGCCCAAGGCGGATATTGTTTATACGGTATGTTGTACGTAACAGCACAGGTAAACTATGTTATTTATCTTTATGGTTGGTAGGTAATGAAGGTATGTCTATTTTTAGGTTAGGTATCTACTTCTTATCTACGAATTTTGATGGATTTTGACGTGGGATGTATGTCAATTATCTTTCTGAATCATTCAATATTTTATTTCGTCGTTGCAAATTTAAAATCTCCTATGTGAATTTTTTTCGCATATTTGTTTTAAAGATTTTTAATTTTTCAGAGTAATATCGAATCCACAAACTCTCATGTGACTATATAAATTTATCACATAGGATATTTTAATTTGTAGCGCTGATTTTTGGTTTCCAAATGTACCTTTAGTTAAAACTTTTTTTACAGAGAGTGCTACCTGGAGAACCACTGTTGGCTGAACGGTATATCACAAACCCACAATATGGAGTTTATGGTTCGGGTCCACCACCAGTTCCAACTGACGATACAAATGAACCGCAAGTGCCGCTTTTAGACAGGCATGCTCTTACATTCCTTGAAGAGGTTGGAGAAGGATGTTTTGGGAAAGTTCACAAAGGTACAGCATTCGTTCAGTTATAATTTGTACCATCTAAAGCTCATGCCATAGAGCATTACTTCGAAAGGAGATGCCTAATTTGCTTTCTTCTTCAGACGATTTCTTAATGAGATAGATATATTAATGCTAGCAGATGTCTCTCTAGAAGCAGCGACACGAATCTAGGGGTAGCTATAGCTATAGCCAGGCTAGCAAAGTATCAGCTACTCCACTGGTGTTGCAATGGTCCATGGTTACCGTTATGGCTAAATAAAGAGATAAAAGCATTGGCAGTAGACTGGCAAACATTTAAATTCCTCCATAGGCATATTAAGCTGTTAATGCTGAATGAATTAAAGTCCTAAGTAAGTTACAATTTTAATGTTTCAGGATTATTGCGAGCTAACAGCGGAGAGCAAGTGGTGGCTATCAAAGTACTAAAAGAAAGCGCAAGTCGTAGCGCTGAAGAAGACTTCGTGCGTGAAGTATCTATAATGTCGGCGTTTCGACATGATAATATTTTAACACTTGTAGGAGTAGTTTACAGAAGTAAGTGTGTATAACGAACCTTTGAAAATTACGAATATTTCGAGTCCATGAGCTATGACACAATTGGGTATGTAAAGAAAAATGTAACATATGCTGATTCCAAAACCATTTCGAGATTATATGTCTATAAACCATATTTTTTTATTTAGGGCGCATAAAATGATGAGATCGTGCAAATTTTTGCGAAAATATAAAAAATATTTGACCTTCAGTCGACCTCTAAAATGTAAAATGAAATGTAGTTTAGTTAGTAAAAAAAGATGAAACTGACAGCATTGGCATTGACAAGAGAGACAATATCTCTATGACAACTGTCATAACAAAATAAATAAACAAAGAAAATAATTATTTTGTGTGTTTGGTGCTCTGCTACTCTATTCATTTGTATTAAATTAATTCTGTTCATTATCTTTACGACGACTTTGCTTTCCTACCGTTTTGATTGATACTGCATTTACGTTGACCACTGCTTTGTTATAAGGAACTGTTTGCCTACTGATTGGATAAATTATGGATAATTTTGTACGTGCCGACTCTGCTAACTTACCTAAGGTTGAGAATCTTATCATTCTGGAGTTCATCTCAACTAGCGACAAGAACAACATCGCAAAAATCCGAGGAACTAAAGAGCTAAAACTTATGAACAATGCCAGGATATGAAATAAAAGTGATTGACAGTACATAACTTATTTTTTGAAATGATTTTATTGTGTTTAATTATATACCAATTTCATTGTAATTATCTATGGGATTATTTTATTTACATTTATACATTATTTATTTTATTCTGGTTCCTTTATCTGGTTCATTGTACTGCAGCATCAATGCTACGCCCAGGAACATATTCTACGTTAACTTGTTCACACCAGTCTTTTAAAGGTTTCCTTTACTTGAAAAAAACAGTTTATTAGGATTTTTGGCACGAAAGTAGAAACATTTCACAGTTGTAGTTTCTGAATAATATTGTGAATTTGTTTCATTTCAATGCGCAAACACAATCGCGAAGACCTTAGAAAACATTAATTAATTACAACGAGCTCAATATTAATTATTCTTTTTTTCATTCTTTATGTTTACACAACGTATTTGTTTTTTCAAAACACAACAAAAACCGATGATCTCTTGTATCAGTCAGAGACAAAAACGAATATATACATGTCAATGTCAAGTTGACGTATATGTATTTTTTAGTTCATGTTGGCTATCACAACATCTTATTCAGTAGGTACGATGACGTCATCCTTCCTACTGACGATTTTATCTTTAAAAAAATATTAAAAAATAAGTACTGAACAGAATAAAAAAATATTGAAATTAGTTTTTCTAAATGATCCATTCTATCATATAAAAATATAAAAAAAATACCAAAAAAAAAACTTTACATACCCAATTGTTGATGTTTTACCTTAATTTCTAGATGACATCAATGCTAGTCCATGGATGGTTTTCGAATACATGGAATTTGGAGATCTGGCCGGTGTACTCCGAGGGTCCCGCGGCGGCGGTCGTTCAGGTCCTACTTTGGATGAGCCTGCGCTCCTTCATGTTGCCATACAAGTCGCGCGAGGCATGCAATACCTCGCCTCGCGAAGATTCGTCCATCGAGATCTCGCGGCGAGGAACTGCCTCGTAGGATCCAATCTCGCTGTTAAAATTGCCGACTTCGGCATGTCCCGCGACGTCTACACTTGCGACTATTACAAAATGGGCGGAGAACGCCCTATGCCCGTACGATGGATGTCACCAGAGAGCATAGTGTACGCACGATTCACGCACGAATCTGACGTGTGGTCGTACGGCGTCGTACTTTGGGAGATCTACAGTCGAGGGAAACAACCTTTCTATGGACATAATAACGATGGTGCGACAAGGCTGATCTTACAGGGTATAGTGCTGGTACCACCTGAAGAATGTCCGCGATTCGCTTGCGAATTGATGCGTGCGTGCTGGCAAACAGATCCCCGTGATAGAATAAATTTCGATGAAATTTGTAGAAAATTAGAAGTGGTAGCAGGGAGTCAAATGGAGACCGTGCAGACGGGTCTACCGCGGCCTCCTATATCGGGTACACCGCAGGATTCAGCTGGGTACTTGATTCCAGCACGGCAGCCGCCCGTAGATTACCTAACGCTGTCACTGCCGGAGCCGGACGGCGGAGACTCCTCGGAGTCAAGCGAGGAAGAGGAAGAAGAGTACTCCTGACGCGCGGAGCCGGCGCTGGTGCTAGCAGCTGCCTCACAGTACGTGCCTGTACCTGCGCCTCTCGCCGCTACCTGCGTCGTCACCGCTCACCTCTCCCCCACATTCCTACCCAACACTGTTCTCACAACGAATCAGAATAAGTTTTAAATAGTGAATTCAGTGTCAAAGTGGATGATATTAGTAAAAACTGTGTTACCAAGGTGGTCAGTAGATCTACAGATTCACGCAGAATAAGTTGTGCTAACGTGTGTACATTTATTATTGTTTGCATTACACGATGCGCCGCAAGCGTTTTCATGATGTATTTGTATATCATTAGTATACATACACATTACGTGTGTGTGCCCGTCAGAGTGAGCAGCACTATTACTCACACGTACACAAACACAGTTCGGTTGCAAACAACCGAATTCGGCACGCAATCGTGGCTTGAAACAACTATACGTACTACCCGGTAGTACTTGGTACTAGTAGTGTACGATGAATGGAATGGGCAATGTACGTTATATTTATGTTTACCATGTATTTGGTTGTATACTTTTTGTAGAGTAATTACCTAGTAACCACTGATTTATAAATATACTCGTAAGTATTAAACTATAGTAACCAATACTCAACCTACCTACCATGAAAATGTGTGATATTTCTAAGTAAATATAAATGTATATACCTAAAATCATTAATTAGATAAATATTAATATGTTTATGTTAAGTTGTATAATAACTATATTGTACCAATGCCAAAAAATAAGTGTAATAATATGAATTAATAATTGTTACAGATATGTTTTACCTGTTAATTATAAATGTAATTTGATTAGGTATATTCATGCATACCTTTTATACTGCTAAAACGACTACAGAATGAATTAGGAGGTTCTCAACAAGGAGTTTTTTTTTTTTCATTAAAAAAAAGTCGCTTCCCTCGTGGACTCGAAAATTGTCAAATTGTTGTTCAATAGTATTTACCCAGCTCCAATCATAGGAAAATGATTTTCAGTTTTTAAACTATAATCATTTAGTCATGTAAGTACGCATACCTACTATGACTGAATTCGAGAATTTAAGATTTAATTAAGTAAGTTTGTATTTTTTTGTTTGTTCATTTTGTAAATAAATAGTAGTTTTCCATTTATCAGTTAAACTTCGGATCCCTTAGTATGAGATTTGGCCTATAGAAGGAATTCAGACACGATCGATCTTTTTCCCCTGCGCAATCAAATTTATACATGTGGAGTATGGTGGTTTTGGCGGAAATGTCATAGAATCATGATATAGCTATCTAATCTTGTGTTATTTTTTTTTATACATTATAGATCTACGATTGACCACCAACTCGCCTGATGTTAATTCGAATGGTTTTTAAATGGTGGTGTTTTTAGTTTTGCTGCGAAATGTGTCTTTCTAAATTGTGGGCAAAACTTCATGAAAGCGTCTCCACTACTTATTGAGGCGTGACTTGAACTTAAAAAAGACTATTTATGTTGCTAGAACAAAAAATAATGACACAATAGCGATACATTAGTTCTCTTTCCGAATAAACTCTACTTTCATTAAAATAATATTATTTGTTGGTTTTAAGTGTCGTCAATGTCAAAGGAATAACTTGAGGCTTTGGCAGACAGCAAGTGATTTTACATAATTTTCATGAGAAAAAGTTACACATTCATCTCAGCCAGTTTGAATTAACAACCGCAACATCAGCTTAACATCAGGTGAGTTGGCGGTCAAGCGCAAACCTATTAATACATTAAAAACGACGGGTTGCATTCCGGGAGTGCCGGCAGAAGTGAAAACTAAAAAATAAAATAGCAAAAGCGCCATCTAGTACGTTGGTCTGGAACTAGACTATACAGTGCCATCTAGTACGTTGGTCTGGAACTAGACTATACAGCGCCATCTATTACGTTGGTTTGGAACTAGCAAGCGCCCTGCACCGTCATAAGACTACGAATTTTCCATCAGGTCACGTGACACCTGGCGGCCATCCCAAAAATGCTCAACGCTGATAAAGAAGTTTTCACTTTTAAAAAAACAGAGGGGCAAAAATTATTCTCGCAAAATGTAGAATGGAAGTTTATTCGGATGAAGTAGATAGAGTCTAAAATATGAAAATATACAAATCCCATTTTAAGTGAGGTAACTATTTAAAATAATTTTATTGCTATTAGGTAACGGTATGTTGATTCTGAAATTTTGATTTTATTTAGATATAAGTAAATAAATGTTGAAACTGTATGTATGAATTATTTGTATGTACATTAATAAATAAAATGGTTTTTAAATTGATTAAATAACTTTTTTCAATTACTACCTACCTTGCTTTCTTATTTGCGAATACAACATATTAATTGTCCATAAAAACTATTAAGCACTGCCGCAGGCTAATAAGTGGTCGAGCATGCATGTCGTGCCACGCGCAAAGTAGGGTTCCGTAGTTGCACTTCATAATTTATGTAAACTTAGAATAAGGTTAATCGGTGACGACCTATCGGCGGTGACGATCGGTGGTTAATTGGTAGCTGCCAAGAAGCTACTTAGTCTCGACCGCCGTAAAGTAGCATGTCTGTCTGTTTTCTACAGGATTCATATTCATAGAATGTGCGCAAGAGCTTCACGACCTAATTCCACCCTCCCCATTTCACTACAGGACTAGCAGAAAGTCGGCGTATTACCACCCATTTCTCGTTGAAATGCCAAAACTCCGTACTCAGAGATATCGATCCACATTCCTGTTGCGTTCTGCACAAGAATGGAATTCTTTGCCGCCATCTCTGTTTCCTGATACCTACAATCTTGGAATTTTCAAGACTAGAGTGAATAGATATCTTCTAGATCGACAAGCTCCATCCTCGGCCACACCGTCGCCTAACATCAGGCGAGTTGGTGGTCAATCGTAGATCTAGGTAATGTATGAAATAAATAAAAAACTCATATTTACTCACATTTAGGAAAATAAAACAAAGCAACAACATGTTTCGATGACGTTCCCGCCAAAACTCCCAATGTATATTTCATACTTCCCGCCACAAAATGAGCGGGATTTATAAATGTGTGTTTTCCTGAGGCTTATAATAACGGATCATAGATTAAAAAATAACCTAAAAATTAAACTGACAACATGACATGTCAACAGTCTTTTTGGCGGGAACGTCTTAGTAGCATGTTGTTGCTTTGTTTTATTTTCCTAAACTTGTGTTATTTTGAACATTAATGCTATAAAAATGGTGATGTTTTATTCATTAAGTGTTCTATCAAGTGCGTGAGTGTGGGTAAGTGAAATAAATCAGTGAAACGTGTGATTTTACGTTGACGGCACAACTGCATAGAAGCTTCTAGTAAAGTCGCCACCACTTTACTGAAGCAGGACTCGACTTATATCTTATAAATTGACTGTATCTGTATACGTGACTTAGATTGTGACTAGAACATTTACAACTTGTTTTATTCAAGAAACGAAAAAATCCTAATACTTGACACTGGCAAATGCTTTAATGCGGGTCCAATATAAAAAAGAAGAAGAAGAACATGAAAACTGACAGATTAGGTTAATGTTATTGTCAACAAACTGTCAAAATAGTTATCACTGTCAAACTAAATTTCTATCAATGTCAGCTTTGTCCAGTTCAATTCATTTCATTTTCCATCCTGCCAATTTGTGATCGCGTCGCATTTCTATATTTTGTAATGCGGACTGTAGCTTGCAGTACAGTGCGGCGGTGTTTTCGGTTTTCTATTTGTGACTAAATATCGATATTTTTACAATGTAAAATTAATCTACATTTAACCTAGTGTCAATGCCTACTGTTATTTTTATTTTAGCTTTGATGTAGATCATCATGCCTCCAGTCAACTCGAAGGTAAAGAAAAGTGGCGCAGAATACGAGGTAAGTAAATCATGTTTCTCGTTTTTGTGCTCTTTTCAATATTTTTATTGCAGAAGCAATCAACAATTTACACAACAGGTGTTTTTTAATATAAAAAAATATAATGTAATGTACTTATAAAAAGAGGTCGGTGTACGTAGCTATAAACACCTATAGATTTTATGATAGGATAGTGTTACTTTTTGTGGCAAAATATATGTGTTAGAATGATCTTACACTGATACAGCTTCATTGTAGAAGGAATAATAATGTTACACATAGGCATGTTTTTATAATACAGCTTTTGTCAATCTGTCTTGTTTTCATAACAGGAACCGGTATTTATGTATCATCGAAACTGCTTATTTATTCAGGTTTTTTTTTTTGGTATTGTTGCCTTACTTTTTTGTAGATATAATTATAATACACACTTAGTAAAATTATAATACAATTATTTTACTGAAAATGGTCATACATAGACATGTTTTTGAAATTCTCTTGTAAACTAAATTTTGTGCATATAGTTAAACTATTACTGAATGTTATTCTTTTTTTATCATTGTAAAATCTTCATTGTATTTCTTTGTTGTTAGCTCTTCATATTGTATGTCACACTATGTGCTTGAATGTTGAAGCTATGAAATCTCTTGGAAACATAAAATGGAATAAATGAATGCATAACTTTTTTTTCTTAATTTCCTCAAATCTTTAGTTTGTTTTAAATTGACAACTACTTTCATCCTACTGGCAAGACAAGCTAGTTGGTTGTCTTCATTCTTACCCATGACAGTGCAATGTCCAGAACTTAAAATTTCAATGTTTGAAACAAGTTATTTCAATGCACTGCATTGGTTACTGAGATGCAAGTTGTTTACAGTAATACATGAAAATTGTGTAAACATTGCCTTATAATCTAGAGATTCTAGAGCACACTGAAGTTTGCACTATACTTGATTGTCTAACAACTATATTAGTGATGATTGTATAGCCAGAGTTTATAAATGAGTCCTATGAAAATAAAATTAAGATAAATAACACTTTATTAAAAACCACATAATAACAAAATTACTTAAAGATACAAAAAAGTAAAGTAAATTTTGGTAAATTAAAAAGTATTTAAAATTTATATAAGGAAAATTAATATATTATTTTGTATGAGAACATGTGAAAAACAATTTTGAAGGAGCACTTGAATTATAAATTGTTTGTATTTTTTAGAATATCATCGCTCAGAAATGTACTGCTTTGGACTTCGAGCAGTACATACAAGACAATAAGACCATTCTGATGAACGATCCGCTTCGAGATATTCTACTGTATCCAACTGATGATGTCTCTGTAAGTTTCTTACTTTTATGAGAGTTATGAGTGTAGAGGTGTTCATGAGACAAGTGAAATAAAAATTATCATGATGTGCCAACATTTCCTAAATATCCAGTGCAAAACCAGTGTAGCTGCACAAGATTAGGGTAATCTGAATGAGAAGATATTATTTTGCAGCTTTAAATTGATCTTCTTTCAACAGTCAGTCTTTTAATTGATATAATATTAACTTTAATTTAAATATCAATTACTTCTGTGTGGCATTACAAGCATATGGATTGTAGCTGTGCTTTGTGGGTTTAGTAATTGTTATCTCTTTTCTTTAATCTCTTGATTTGGAATAGTCTAACAAACATATACTTTTTATAATGTGGTTAAGAGATTATTTTTTTGTTATTACAACTCACATAAGATTCAATGTTTAATAATTTATAAATAAGGGGAGGCGCCTACTTGTAGAAGTTTTAACAAGCTATATTTTATAAAACATACTGAGCCTGAGAAGAAAGTGACCTCTTATCTTCATATTACAAAGCCTCACACATTGTTCCTCTATGAAAACACTGGAAAAGTTGAATAATCTACTGTTTTATTCTTATTAATAAACTTCAAAAAAGGAGGAGTTTGTTACCCCATAACTCGGTAATTTATAATCCGATTTGGAAAATTCTTATTTTAATTGAAAGAATACTTTCAGATTTGTTCCATAGTTTTTTTTTTTAAATCGATTTATTAGTATTTTTTTTAACAACAAACCAACTGGAAAAATATGGAT
Source organism: Lycia hirtaria (assembly GCA_947563715.1). Classification (NCBI taxonomy): domain Eukaryota; kingdom Metazoa; phylum Arthropoda; class Insecta; order Lepidoptera; family Geometridae; genus Lycia; species Lycia hirtaria. Next base: position 30,073,109 of record OX387379.1, on the reverse strand, counting down.
ATATTAATCTACTAGCTGTGCCTTGCAGTTTCACCTGCATAGTGGTAAAAAATATGATGATAATGAAATGTAGCCTATGTATATTTTCAGGTCCTCAGTTATCTTTATACTAAATATTTAACCGACTCCCAAAAAGAAGGAGGTTATCAATTCGGTACGTATGTTTTTTTTTTTTGTATGTTTGTTCACCGATTACTCCGAGAACCATTTTTGTGTTTCTTGAATTGACATATAGAGAAAGCTCCCAAGTTGCTCCCATAAACATTTTATAGACATTGCTTTAATACTTTTTGTATAATATCGAAAATATGTAAATTTTCATTATATTCCTGAGTGAAGTACGTCAGATTATAGAATTGCAGAGTTCCACCGACACGTTTTCCTTTGCAAATGTGTCAAATGTTAAGGATTATCGATATATATAGACGAAGCATTTGACATTCAATGACTAATCTCATTCTTGACAAAAAAATAAACGAGCGGCAACGCTGTTAGATGCGTGAATAGTGACAATGCCATCATGTGTGTTTAGAAAGTGTAACACCAAGATACCTATATAAGGCCAAGATAATAAAATACGTATTTTATCCTCGAAAGTGCTGAGAACTGAAATTTGCCATGCTTTTGCGTCATATTCAATGAGTATAGCCTCTCTATAGATAAAAAAACTCATTGCCTACCCCCATAGAAATAATAAGCTTAGATGAGTCGCCTCTAGCTAAATGTAGCAACTGACTGCCCGCCGCTATTTCACTTTTTAACTCTGTGACAAATCCGTCTACTCACTTGTAACATCAGACGCTCAAGTGCATGTGAAAGGCAGTTAACGTTATGCTCGTGCACACATTTTGACAGATTTTTGGTTTCACCTATAAACTTAATTTTGAATGAAACTGACACTCTAAGTGTCATTACTCTAATCCTGCCCCTGTATACACAATAACAGAAACTATTACGACTCGAGCATTGCTATTTGCTAGATTCAATGCCTTTGACCTTCACACGATTCCTGGTAGCCTCGTCAAATTCACCAACATCAGTCGCTTATCAGCTATTGAGTTGCCTTGAATGTAGGTCATTTTGTCTATGCCATGATTTATGCAAAAGAGGCAAATGGCAGAGGCGCGTTATTGTAATCACCCTGAAATATTGGATGTTAAATCCATCGTTACCTTTGCACACTAATGCTGGGCCCTTAAATAACTGTCAAAGATGTACTTTTATAGACGAATTTCGTGCAATGATTATACATTGCACGAAATTCAAAGCGAGATATTGTTTCTGCCGCGTATCCACCTCTATCATTTTTGTATAAAACACGTCTGTAATTAGAGTATCTGCAAATCTGCAATAGGTATTCAAAATACTACTTAGTAATAGAACAAGTAATATTAAAATGTTTCCTACTTTAGTATATTTATTGCTAGTTTGTACTGTATTTCCCGGGAAATAAAGTACATAGCATAATATCCTTATTCATAACCCACGCTATTTCCTGGTAAAAAAATATCAAAATTTTTCAATCATAGTTAAAATTCAAAGGAAAAATAAGCTTTAAAATAATAATTATAATTATACCTATATATGTATACATATATAGAGAGAATGAGATAAATAGAAATAAAAAACCGCCCAAGTGCGAGTCGGACTCGCGCACGAAGGATTCCGTACCATTATCTATGATACGGCAAAAAAATCACGTTTGTTGTATGGGAGCCCCCCTTAAATATTAATTTTATTTTAATTTAATTATCTATTTTGAAAGTGAATAATATAACTCAATATTCTGTGAATATTCCAAGCGTCTACCTGTTGTCGTTATCAATATCTAGCAAAAATGAGCAAAAAAATCACGTTTGTTGTATGGGAGCCTCTTAAATATTTATTTTATTCTGTTTTTTAGTATTTGTTGTTATAGTGGCAACAGAAATACATCATCTGTGATCAAATTTCAACTGTCTAACTATCACCGTTCATGAGATACAGCCTGATGACAGACGGACGGACAGACAGCGGAGTCTTAGTAATAGGGTCCCGTTTTACATTTTGGGTACGGAACCCTAAAAATGTAGGATGCCTATCTGGTGAAATGTAAACATGTATTAAGGTGGTTCGATTTCCATACAAAGGTATTTTTTAACAAATTAAGATTGAAAAGTGGGCTTACAATGAAGTCATTGTTATTCATCTTCAATAAAGGAGCTTATCAATTCGACCTGTATGTATGTAATATTGTCAGAACTGCACAGTTTTTGTAAAGATAAAGATAAAGATAATTTATTTGCATACAACACGAGAATTTTATACAACAAGTGCATAAAGATGTTACACTAAATTTAGTCGCTTAAAATCATGTTGTGCCGATTAGGCGTACAAATGTCAGGTAGACAGCATCATGCATATGCGAAAAATTAAAAAATAATAATTATTATTATTTGTTATTAGATTAATACACAAACCAAAAATATATAAAATATGACAAAGCAGAAGCAATAAAAGATACACATAATGACACCGATTCGCATGTCAATCACTAAACTATAATTCGCGTAAAATTGGTTTAGTCCTGTCAAAACCGCATTCGCATGTCAATCACTAAACTATAATTCGCGTAAAATTGGTTTAGTCCTGTCAAACACCACTTTCCTATTCAAAATATTAATATTTTACGTAAATTTAGATGCGAACGAACTAAAAATAGTTTAAATTACTCAATTTAATGAAAAAACTATTCACAGACGTCTAATTTTAAGTGATTCGCACCAAATTACTGTAAAATTTAGACAGGACCTAAAACTTGTCGCTTAAAATTAGTGAGTCTGAGTAAATCGTCTTTGCTCTTTATTTTGTCTTTTTTCTAAGAAACACTACGATTACAAGCCATGAACTTAATTACAAGCAATAAGGGATGCTTCTAACCCCATCGAATTGGCGGAGAAAAAAATCCGGAGACTTTCGCCTTCCAAGATCTGGTGCTTGTTTATATATGTTTATTTCATTGACATGTTCAAAATTTTGGAATTAACAGATAGCTAGGTACATATGCGCTCCAGTTTTTTGCACAAATGAAGCTATCAAGCTGCTGTTCGGCAAAACAATATTTTGAGCCTGAGGCATCTGACAGTAAGAATTGGGTCTCAAAATTACTATTAGAATCTCCAAAACACAATCTGAGAAAGAGTGCCCATACCGAATATGAAATGTTGTAAAGATGTACAATTAGTCGCTTAAAAAACAAATTTACATGCCTGCACCGCCTTGCCTGTGTTATGATCAACAAAAGGCAGTGAAATATTACTGCATAATGTACAATATGTTCAGTGATTCCTTTTATAATTTTGTTGAAGATGAAGCGGACAAATCATGTAGAATATACAGATATGAGCAGTCATTGTTATTCGGAATGAAGATGACTAATGATTAATCAGACTTCCTTACAGAAGCAAGAATAATTCAACAGAACTTCATTAATAATAATTTTAGATCATATTATCACAAAATAAACTACTTTTACAAAACACAGAATGAACTCGCTCACTGAATGACTTATAGTAAATTAGACATATTTTAACCTTGTGGAGTGGAAATTAAAGTTCTATAAAAATTTTAATTTTTAACCGAAGACTCCGGAGAGACTGTTTTTTTTTCACAAATCAGAAACTTGATTGAGTAATACTATTCGAACTGCATTTATGGTTGTATTCCAATGGTTTTATAATAAGCTTGAAGTAACTACACATTTTTAAAGAAAAAATTACAAAAATGATTTCATCGTCCTCTCTCCAAGAAAAATATTTTTCATAATTTAGAATTTTATGTTATGCTATGTGAACTGTACCTATATAAGTAACAAAACTACATTTAAAGAATTTCGAAATACCTTCACATTTTTGAGAAAAAAGTAAATTTTAGTAGTTTATCGTTAAAAGTGGAAGATTTTTTTTTACAATTTCAAGTTTTTTACAATGCTATATCCACCACCCCTATTGCCGTGACAAAACTGCATTGAAACAATATTGAAATATCTCCACATTATTGAGATAAAATTGAAAATAAGTAGATTTACGTTCTCAGCTAAGCCTAGACATTTTTTTGATATATTTGTTATGCAACTTGTTTAATATCATTTACGGCATTATTCTAAACGTGTACTAATAGACAGAATGAAGAAGACAGAACGATTCTACAAATAATGCTTATGCTAGCTTGGCATACATAATTTCAGGATGCGATACAGTTTATTATATGTATTTGAAATGTGAACTTTCTTTTAATGCATTCTGTCATGTATGTTATTGAATAAAGAAAGTATACTTTAACAAGTATAAGTTTAGTTAAGAACACTCTTGAAATCCTCTTTCAAACAAAAAACTAGATCAAAATCAGCCCATACGGTTTGAGAGCAACAATGCCACAGACAGACATACAGGTCAATCTTATAACGCCCCTCTTTTTGGGTTGAGGTTTAAAAAATAGTTAAAATATTTCCATTTTAGTTTTTATGAGGACATTATGGTTAGTGAGTTAAACAATTGAAATATTTTTAAAATCTTTATTTATTATAGATGGGTTTGTCAGACATGACTGCTACCATTGGCCAGCTACAAAATTACACTAAATTTAATAATTTTAACACTTCATAAAAAGCATTTATAACAGTAATAGGTAAGCGAATGTAGGTATCAAGTGTCCACATGAAATGCATGCATGCATCTCTAACAAACTGGCCTTAACTTGAATTGTTACTCCTTTTTGGTTTTCTTTCAACCTGTATCAGATTGTTAAACTTTGCTGCTTTTCCATATCTTATTTCTCTCTTCATTATCTTTGCTGGACATGAGCACCGACATAATATGATTACCTCCCCAATTAACACATTTAAAAGAGGTTTTCTCACAATTAGACTGGTCAATACATCAACTTTCTTAGACGGGCATTTTCTTGTCAAGTGGCCTAAAGCCCAACAGTGATACAGGACTGCATTGCATTATGATACAGAACAAACGTAGGGTTCAACTGTAATTCGTAACCCATCCGAGGTTATAGTTTCTGGGCGAAAAGATTTCGCCATTTGTTTTTCGTCGTAAAAGCCTTTAACACTGGCACGAATTTTCCTGGAACTTCCATCCTCGATCTAAAGCTCTGAATCGGTTATTGAATACAAAATAATACTATTTAATATAATAATAGTCTTAGATAAGTAGGTATGTATTCTAATTGTATTGTAAACAAAATGCTGGGAGGAGGCCGGCAACAACAGGTAAAGTGTTGCCAGATGATGTCTGCCGAAAATAACCACACGATTAACGATTTTTTTTCATAGATTTTTATTATTTGATTCTGTCATCTTTCCCAATGATATAGAGAAATGTAAAAACGAAACTTTAAAAAACACTAAGAAACTATTTTTGAACTATCACGGTTATTCACTATGTTTGTAATTTTATTATTTTTTGAACACTGGAAAACAATTAGAAATGTCAGTTTGCTGTGATAATGTGAAAAAACATGTAGCTCTTATTGAGCTGTATGTACTTACGTACTAGAGGAGCTACCTGAATCAAAATTATTGTCCCATTTTTGGTAAAGTAAACAAAACAGCGTTACAGCGCTGGAATAATAATTACATTGCTTATCTACGACTATACGATACGATTGATACTTGGAATGCAAAATTACATCTATGGTGTGTTTTCTCGCCAGCGAGAAGTACCTACTCACTTTACTAGTAAGCCACTGAGTGAGGTGCGGCGCTCTCGCCACAGTTGAATGTAACAAAGTAGCTATGAATGGTGTCTGCTCTCGTACGTAAGTACATACAGCTCAATGGTAGCTCTGTTTTATTTCTATAATTTAGTTTTATTCCGTATGCTATTTTATGTTAGTTATTAATGGTGTAAGTCATACATGTTTTTTTTACTTAATATTTATTGGTAAACATTACAAACATTCCCAGTAAAGGCACCGTAATTTTACTAAAGCGTGATTAGGATTAAAATTGAGGTAAAATTACTTACGATAACGTGATTTATTTTATTTTGGCTGTAATTTATCTACTTTAACTGTGACTATCATTCTATTGACGCTAAATAAAAAGTATCGAAGATAAAACGAATAAGTAATTTAAAAAATTACACAGTACTTCAAAACAATGTAACTGAAAAGGGATAATAATACGAAAAAAATATCAAAACTGAACGTCTATCTAAGTAGGTATGTACACCAAATATTTTTTGAAGTCGGTGTCAGGCCCTAAACTATCACCAACTAAGTCCTATACAGACACCGACCTCAAAAAATAGTTGGTTGACGTACCTACTTAGGTAGTATAATAAAATTACAAACATAGTGAATAACCGTGATAGTTCAAAAATAGTTTCTTAGTGTTTTTTAAAGTTTCGTTTTTACATTTCTCTATATCATTGGGAAAGATGACAGAATCAAATAATAAAAATCTATGAAAAAAAATCGTTAATCGTGTGGTTATTTTCGGCAGACATCATCTGGCAACACTTTACCTGTTGTTGCCGGCCTCCTCCCAGCATTTTGTTTACAATACAATTAGAATACATACCTACTTATCTAAGACTATTATTATGTTAAATAGTATTATTTTGTATTCAATAACCGATTCAGAGCTTTAGATCGAGGATGGAAGTTCCAGGAAAATTCGTGCCAGTGTTAAAGGCTTTTACGACGAAAAACAAATGGCGAAATCTTTTCGCCCAGAAACTATAACCTCGGATGGGTTACGAATTACAGTTGAACCCTACGTTTGTTCTGTATCATAATGCAATGCAGTCCTGTATCACTGTTGGGCTTTAGGCCACTTGACAAGAAAATGCCCGTCTAAGAAAGTTGATGTATTGACCAGTCTAATTGTGAGAAAACCTCTTTTAAATGTGTTAATTGGGGAGGTAATCATATTATGTCGGTGCTCATGTCCAGCAAAGATAATGAAGAGAGAAATAAGATATGGAAAAGCAGCAAAGTTTAACAATCTGATACAGGTTGAAAGAAAACCAAAAAGGAGTAACAATTCAAGTTAAGGCCAGTTTGTTAGAGATGCATGCATGCATTTCATGTGGACACTTGATACCTACATTCGCTTACCTATTACTGTTATAAATGCTTTTTATGAAGTGTTAAAATTATTAAATTTAGTGTAATTTTGTAGCTGGCCAATGGTAGCAGTCATGTCTGACAAACCCATCTATAATAAATAAAGATTTTAAAAATATTTCAATTGTTTAACTCACTAACCATAATGTCCTCATAAAAACTAAAATGGAAATATTTTAACTATTTTTTAAACCTCAACCCAAAAAGAGGGGCGTTATAAGATTGACCTGTATGTCTGTCTGTGGCATTGTTGCTCTCAAACCGTATGGGCTGATTTTGATCTAGTTTTTTGTTTGAAAGAGGATTTCAAGAGTGTTCTTAACTAAACTTATACTTGTTAAAGTATACTTTCTTTATTCAATAACATACATGACAGAATGCAATAAAAGAAAGTTCACATTTCAAATACATATAATAAACTGTATCGCATCCTGAAATTATGTATGCCAAGCTAGCATAAGCATTATTTGTAGAATCGTTCTGTCTTCTTCATTCTGTCTATTAGTACACGTTTATAATAATGCCGTAAATGATATTAAACAAGTTGCATAACAAATATATCAAAAAAATGTCTAGGCTTAGCTGAGAACGTAAATCTACTTATTTTCAATTTTATCTCAATAATGTGGAGATATTTCAATATTGTTTCAATGCAGTTTTGTCACGGCAATAGGGGTGGTGGATATAGCATTGTAAAAAACTTGAAATTGTAAAAAAAAATCTTCCACTTTTAACGATAAACTACTAAAATTTACTTTTTTCTCAAAAATGTGAAGGTATTTCGAAATTCTTTAAATGTAGTTTTGTTACTTATATAGGTACAGTTCACATGGCATAACATAAAATTCTAAATTATGAAAAATATTTTTCTTCGAGAGAGGACGATGAAATCATTTTTGTAATTTTTTCTTTAAAAATGTGTAGTTACTTCAAGCTTATTATAAAACCATTGGAATACAACCATAAATGCAGTTCGAATAGTATTACTCAATCAAGTTTCTGATTTGTGAAAAAAAAAATCAGTCTCTCCGGAGTCTTCGGTTAAAAATTAAATTTTTTATAGAACTTTAATTTCCACTCCACAAGGTTAAAATATGTCTAATTTACTATAAGTCATTCAGTGAGCGAGTTCATTCTGTGTTTTGTAAAAGTAGTTTATTTTGTGATAATATGATCTAAAATTATTATTAATGAAGTTCTGTTGAATTATTCTTGCTTCTGTAAGGAAGTCTGATTAATCATTAGTCATCTTCATTCCGAATAACAATGACTGCTCATATCTGTATATTCTACATGATTTGTCCGCTTCATCTTCAACAGAATTATAAAAGGAATCACTGAACATATTGTACATTATGCAGTAATATTTCACTGCCTTTTGTTGATCATAACACAGGCAAGGCGGTGCAGGCATGTAAGTTTGTTTTTTAAGCGACTAATTGTACATCTTTACAACATTTCATATTCGGTATGGGCACTCTTTCTCAGATTGTGTTTTGGAGATTCTAATAGTAATTTTGAGACCCAATTCTTACTGTCAGATGCCTCAGGCTCAAAATATTGTTTTGCCGAACAGCAGCTTGATAGCTTCATTTGTGCAAAAAACTGGAGCGCATATGTACCTAGCTATCTGTTAATTCCAAAATTTTGAACATGTCAATGAAATAAACATATATAAACAAGCACCAGATCTTGGAAGGCGAAAGTCTCCGGATTTTTTTCTCCGCCAATTCTATGGGGTTAGAAGCATCCCTTATTGCTTGTAATTAAGTTCATGGCTTGTAATCGTAGTGTTTCTTAGAAAAAAGACAAAATAAAGAGCAAAGACGATTTACTCAGACTCACTAATTTTAAGCGACAAGTTTTAGGTCCTGTCTAAATTTTACAGTAATTTGGTGCGAATCACTTAAAATTAGACGTCTGTGAATAGTTTTTTAATTAAATTGAGTAATTTAAACTATTTTTAGTTCGTTCGCATCTAAATTTACGTAAAATATTAATATTTTGAATAGGAAAGTGGTGTTTGACAGGACTAAACCAATTTTACGCGAATTATAGTTTAGTGATTGACATGCGAATGCGGTTTTGACAGGACTAAACCAATTTTACGCGAATTATAGTTTAGTGATTGACATGCGAATCGGTGTCAATGTCAAATAAAATTAAAATTTGTCATTTAAAAAATCATTGATAGAATAATAACACTTCTGCAATAACAATGCCTTCAACTTTTTTCTAAATAAATTACTATTCTGGTCTCTTATTGACTTAGGAATCTTATTGTAGATTTTAGGACCCATACATCGATGCTATTTTGCATCAGTGCTGTATTTCCTTCATGTACGCGCCGTTTGTCTTGGTCGCGCCTATTTCTTACAGTAGTATCAGATAGTGTGGGGAATCGCTCCCGGTTTGTTTTTACAAAAAGGGCCGTTTCTAAAATGTATAAACACGGAAGTGTAAGAATTTTATACTTTAAAAAATAGGGCTTACAACTATCTTTTTTGTATATGTTAGTCTATGCCAGCTTCTAAACAGGTGTGCCAAATTTAATAAGTTAATCTATGTTTGTACACGTATTACGCAGAAACTAGAAGTCGTATTCCAAAAAATGTGATTAATTTTAATATCTATATTTATTGGCGGTAAATCATATTTGATGAGGAAAACAGCTAATTAATACTAAATTTTATCCATTTTTAGGGTTCCGTACCCAAAGGGTAAAAACGGGACCCTATTACTAAGACTTCGCTGTCTGTCTGTCTGTCTGTCTGTCTGTCTGTCTGTCTGTCTGTCTCCAGGCTGTATCTCATAAACCGTGATAGCTAGAAAGCTGAAATTTTCACAAATGATGTATTTCCGTTGCCGCTATAACAACAAATACTAAAACTTAAAAAATATAAAATATTAAGGGGGGTCCCCATACAATAAACGTGTTTTTTTCGTATTTTTTTGCTCAATATTAAAAACGGTAACAGGTAGACGCTTCAAATTTTCACAGAATATTTACTTGTATATTACCTTTCAAAATAAATAATTAAATAACAATAAAGTAAATATTAAAGGGGGGCTCCCATACAACAAACGTAATTTTTAAGCAATTTTTACTCGATCTTAATTAACAGGTAGAAACTTGAATATTTGTAAGTAAATATTTAGAAATATATTAACTATAAAAGTAAATACCTAATCTAATACATTAAAACTCACAAAATGAAAATAATCCGTGCATCTAAACGCGGTGCGAGCGCCGCGCCGCGGTGTGGTGGTGACGCGAGCGCGAGGCCGCGCGGGTAGCGGGGGAGGTAACATTACGGAGCGAGCCATAGCCGCGCGTATTCGCGCGAGCGTCGTCATGCTGCCCGGATGTGTATCGAAAACCTACCTATAAGTTTGCAATTTACTACTTGGAATTTCGTTGATTTCTCGTTATTTTATAAACAGAACTAAACTTTGTAGTATTATAGATGATAGTACGGAACCCTTCGTGCGCGAGTCCGACTCGCACTTGGCCGATTATTTTTATCGATACCGATATTTAATTTAAAAAAAAAAACAATTAATCTTAACTTTTTTTCCTCAACGAATGTGATTTACCACCAATAAAGACCGATATTAAAGCTCACCACAATTACTTCATCGTAAAACTCTCTTTTAAACTCTCGTCAAACTGTACTTTTTTCGACAATAATTGGTAGAAATACTTTTGTATAGAAATCGTAAAACACAATCTTACAATCTTGGAATTTTCAAGGCTAGAGTGAATAGATATCTTCTAGATTGACGAGGTCCATCTTTGCCCACACCGTCGCTTAACATTAGGCGAGTTGGTGGTCAATTGTAAATCTATCTTGCGTAAAAAAGCAGGATAGGGCTTGGTTAATAGTTTTGGTAGACCTGCTGCCTTATCGTCTAACTCGTATGACACTGGACATGGTCTTGGACTTTCATTACTCTGTGCTTTAATTGGTTGATTCAATGAAGTTCACCAATGCTGTCTGTTATCTGGTTGTATGGCAATGGTCATTATGACCACTAACAGTGTCAACAAAAATAATAAAATGCGTTTTTCGTAAGCTCCAACGAACTATTTCCTAATAAATAAGTGATTTTACTAGATTATTCAAAAAAATGCGAATCTATAATCTTTTACAGCGATTTCAAGCATACTTTCTAACAAAAAACGTACACTCAATAGCGTACTTATCAGGCGTAATGAAATCGTCAGTTAGACTGCAAAAACTGCATTTCTGCAGTCGGGTATATTGTTGTTCTTTTAATATATATACTTGTTTAGTAATAGGCTTGTGCTTGACCGTCCATTCACCTGATATACCGTGACAATACGGTCCACGCCCTGATTAATATTCCCAGAAACATAATTATAGGACACACTGATATGATGGAGTGTCGATAGGTGTAAGGCCACAATGTAAAGTTGATGATCGCACTGAATTTCATTCCTTGAAATGGAATATTGATGATAATGTTCATATACTGTTGAGACGTATAACGTAAACTGTTAAAATATTAATTTCCTGTGCTATTCTATATTTATAACATTGTGTATTTGTTAAAATATGCAGCATTTATGTGACCTCTTGTATTTTGCAAGATGTATTACGAAAATGGCATTTTAATGCAGCACTTAAGTTAGTGTTAATGTTATACATGTTGCAATTTAAAAAAAAACTGATCATTATTAAGTATATTTTGTGTGGTAGAGTTTATTTTCATTTCGAGTAGATCTCAAGCAAATTTAATATACACTTATAATTCAAAACTAGGACAGGATAATTTATAGTATACATATATTTTTTATAGAAAAAGTTCACTAACTTCCGAGATTCGTAATGTAACACTAAACAGAAAATGTTTTTTTTCTTTGACCTGGAGATTTTTTAGGATCTGGAAAAGGACAGACTATATTTTATCATCATCTTCACCACTTTTCATCACCACGCGAGTGAAACCGCACGGCGCAATTAGTTATACATATATTTATACAGATTGATAACTTACGATTTATATATAGATTGCAACATGATCTTGTTGACCGAGTGAGCGAAGCAAACGAAAAGGCATCAACAAGTAAGACCTTCGTTCTTTTGTCCGGATGGTTGTTGATATTTGCGTACAGATCATATTTTTCAACCAATCTTGACGAAACTTAGTGTACAGGTTCCTCAATTTTACAGATTTTTTGTCGGCGTGAATTTTTGATAAGGTATTTCTCCATAAAAGGAGGAAAGATTTAAGCGACTCTATTAACTGACCGATTTTATGTAATAATCGTTAAAAATGTTTAGTACGTAATTCTAAATAGTTTTTTTTTTATATATGAGCAAAATTAGTTAGTTTGTCGAGATTTAATCTTATGAAATGTTATTTGAAAATCGAAGTTTGCTTCAAGTCATTTCTCAGTCGATTTCAATAATATTTGGCAAAATCATTCGATATATAATTCTAAGCAAGAGTTTATTTTATTTATTTATTTATTAGCGTTCCACAATGTTACATAGGTGTTAAATAAAATATTAGTTACAATTGCGGACCCCGTCGGGCACAGCTAAATAATGAAAGAGTTTTGAATATGAGCAGTAGACCTTGCGAGCATTGACTTTTTGAGCTTGCAACAAGTAATTTTGCAAAAGTTTGTGCTCACAAAATCTACTGTTTGTAGAACTACTATTGTATAACCAATTCGCATTTTCTTGACATTTTACATTTAAAATATTAGCCTGATTGGTAAGAGGGTACGATGAATATGCGTAGTATAGATTGGAAATATACACGTCCTTATAAAATCGTGTTTACATCAGAGCGTGGTGCTTCCCCGGCGCTGGCGCACGGTAACCACTGCTGTTCCAGACGTGAGGACTGCGGCCTCCTGCCCCCTGCTCACACGGCAGGCTCTCCTCAGCTACGCGTCCAGCTGGAACCTCATACACTTCAAGTATAGCAACTATGCCGGGACCTATCTCAACTTGCCCAGGTATTTATATTACACTGAATAAGGAATATTACACAATATTTTCTTGTATAAAAAGTATTAGCTTAGGAAACTCAAAAATCTCTAACAAAAAACGGCTGGACCGATTTCGATGAAAGATATTTAAGAACACTCGATGAAATATTCTTTCAAACACAAGAAACTAGACCAAAATCGATCCATCCGTTTGAGAGTTACGATGCCACAGACTGACATACAGATATACACACGTCAAACTTTTAACCCCCCTCTTTTTGGGTCGGGGGTGAAAAATGGGGTCACAATCACATTACGTCTTTCATATCAAGTTTGTTTGATAGAATTATATTGTCTCACCTGCTGAGAGAATATTTTGATGAATATTTGCATAATTATTTCGTTTGCCTTACAAAAAACAGGTGGGCAATTCAGTTATTCAAAACCGATCCGTAACTGAACCTTATGCGAAACATTTCCTGCCGGCTGCTATCATTTTTTGATTTAATAGTAACGATCGAAGGACGTGTTACGTTTGACATCAAATGTGTCAATTGTATGACATAAAAGTGACTGAATCAAACAAAATATGGCGGTCGATGGGAAACGCTCCACATATGGTTCCGCTATGGAGCGGTCTTGAATAACTGAATTGGGCCCCAGTAATATAAAAAAATGTAAAAATGATTCTTACTTTGACAACTATGATAGACATGTAGGTCCAAACATGCCTAGGTTAATTTCGGTCAAAATAATTTCAATATGGAATATAAATAAACAGTGTTTTTGAAGTGAGATTCGTATATTTATCAAATTATACTCCTTGATGTTGTATCTAAAATTATTTCGCGTGATACTGCTGCAGTACCCACTCTGGCGCCTTAACATTAAGCTAACTGTCGGCCAAACACATAATGTTAAAGAAGTTGTCTAAAAATAAATATTACATAACAGCGTGAATAGTACAGAAATCAAGTCTTCGGTCACGTCTTTTCTGACCAATTACATAATTATGTTATTGGTTAGAATTGACAAAAACTCTGCCGAAAATATATTTCCGAAAAATCTGCCACAGGCTGCAGACAAACAGTATTGGTAATACCATTATATAACTATTTCGACGAAAATAACTTTCGTTTCAAATTTAAACAAGTACTTCGTATAAAAAAAACTAAAAGAACCGACTCCAAAATACGCAATTCGTTTACTTGGATGACATATTTTTCTTATTTTGTTACAAAAACTAAAGCACTGAACCGATTTTAATTAAAAAAATCATAGATAATAATAAGATTTTAAAATTACAATCGTCGAAGTAACTCTATCTTCACCTTAAACACATTGGATGAGGAGTAGGAAGGTTTTACATTTACTAAATCCTTCACGGTTGTAAACTTTTTAAAGAAACCTCTCTTCACTAGCTCGTTTTTTTTTTGTTGTAAATAATGAGTTTTGTCATTGAATGTCCAGATGCTTCGTCTTCGAATATTAGAAAATGGGCAGATGTTTATACGATAATCCTTAACATTTGACACTTTGCAAAGAAAAACGTGTCGGTGGAACTCTGCGATTCTATAATCTGACGCATTTCTCTCAGGAATACAATGAAAAAATTTCATTTTTAGATATTATTCAAAAAGTAATAAAGCAATGTCTATAAAATAATTATGGGACCAACTTGGGAGCTGTCTCTATATATGTCAATTCAAGAAACTCAAAAATTGGTTCACGAATGACGGAGTAATCGATGAACAAAAAAAAAATACAGACCGAATTGATAACCTCATTCTTTTTGGAAGTCGGTTAAAAATAAATAAATAAAGCATTTATTCCAAAAATAAGACATTATTACATACATTAATTTTCTGCCAAACTATAAAATAGTTTGTCGGCAGATAAGATCTCTCTCTGTTAGACTATAATATTCGAAGTTCCATACGAATGTAATCAAGAAATGGTCTATATCTGGGTCTATGGAACCTGAAATAGATTTCGTATTTATTTTATGTGATTGGAACGTCAGGCTTCAAATTGTTTAAAACTAGTTGTGCCCTGCGGTTTCACCCGTGTAGTGATGATATCTAAGTTACCAAATATCAGTACCAATACAAGTACCATAACTAAAGTAGTTATACCAAATTTCACAACTATCTTTCACCCATTGGACCGTGAAAAGGTAACAAACAGACAGAGAGACAGAGTTACTTCGCTTTCATAACATTAGTTATGTTAGGATATACGAGATAGATCCGTCAAAAGTTACTTTAACAATAGCGAAAACATAGATACCGTTAGAGACAAAGTTATTCAATATTATTATTGATACGATTATACGACGACGTAACATCCTAGGCCTGCGGCTGTGGAATAATTTTTACATCCAATCCATATCCATGCATATTTTAGTCGCATACCTTAATTTGCATTCTTTATAATTAATTTTACTTTCAAATAAGCAGCGAATATATTTACTACTGTATCGTCACATTAATAAATTAGTATTATGCCTA
Source organism: Lycia hirtaria (assembly GCA_947563715.1). NCBI lineage: Eukaryota > Metazoa > Arthropoda > Insecta > Lepidoptera > Geometridae > Lycia > Lycia hirtaria. The sequence continues at coordinate 30,057,509 of OX387379.1, read as the reverse complement.
GTATACCTAGTTAAATTAGTATGTCATCAATTAGTAATTCAAATATGTGCTAAACCAAGGATATCCAATTTGAATTGTGCTAAAAATCACATACCTATATATTCCAGTATCATTGAACAAGTGGCAAGTTGTATATTAAAAGAAATACGAAAATCTCGACAGCGAAATTTTTATTATATTTTTTGTGAACTCTATATCGACGTAATATACTAGTATATATAGTCTGTTCGGAAAGTGAACTAATGTGATATTGAGCGCTGCTGTCCTTATTTCGTTATTTTGTTTGACTAGCAAATTAGCAACACAATCGAGACGTTAGTTCCTATTTTTTGCCACGATAATTATCTTCCAAATAGACTCCCCTGTTTTCCCACAATCTCTCACTTAAGACATGGTGAAATCCATTGGCTGTTTAGGCGGTACAGCGTGCCTAAGATTTGGGCATACGTACGCTCAAAAAATATTCCCTCCTTCGTTTCGGCACTCGGGAAAAATGCGATAAAAACCTACGTGAAATGCGTTAAAATGATTCCAAACTCATTAGTAACGTAATTAACATTGTTAACATGACCATGATGTACGTATGAACTATAGAATACCCTGATACAGTTTTACCAAGGTCACAATATCGTGCCAGCATTTCCTATGTTCTGATTCATATCACAATTCATAATAACAATTACGTAATAGGACGAAAGGACAAGAAACCGTATCAAACGCATAAATATTTATGTTTATTTTGCGTGAAAGCCAAGATGTTCGCTTTCACTCACGGCATTACGAGAGCAAGTTTATAATGAATATATACATGTTGGAATTATTGTTATGAATGGAATTTCCCTTTCGTATCCTTTAGATTGATCCTGCTGGTAGCGCCGCTGTATACGTTTCGTTATTAACGTTATTTATTTGTTTATTTTTGTTCTTTTCTTACGGTTACTGTTTTTTTTTAATAACAAGCTTTTTATTATAATATGCCTAGTATAAATGTGAGTCAAATCACGCAATTGAATTTTAGACCATTAGTAATTTTAACCATATCCAACCGTTTTACAATTTAGTTGAAATATTGCATTCGAGTTTGGTTTCGATTATAAATCCATTGTTAGTTATGTAACATAATTTTTTAAATGCAATTACTTTTTATGGAATCCCATGATATGGGTATCAAAGTGAAGGGATTGCTGAAAGAATACGAGTTTATTAAAGTTTTTTTTTAAACTAATAATTTGATAGTTTAGCGTTTCACTGCCATGATGCCATGCCTGATGTTGAACAAGCGCCGTTGCGTGTTACGATTGAGTTACGACAGATTTTACGTAGAAGATATCTACGTACTCGTGATTTAAAGACACCCAGATCACATTTATCGCGGAAAACTGACTCAAGTAACGTATTAGCGTTTTTTCACTTTCCACAATTTAGAAGTTCGTATAAATAAAAGTGAAACCAAAGGGCTTCAACGAATGCTAAAACGAAGTCGGTTATTCATGCTTTTCGCCGTCCAATAAGAAAATAGGTAGGATGGAATAATCATACAAATTAGCAGTTTTTACCAGTCTAACATGTTGTAGTGCACTATTTTGAAATTTCGATTTCTGTACTAAAAATACGTATAGCTCGCAGGTAACATAGGTATATAATCCTTATTGTTTGTAGTATTAAATCTAAAAATGATTTTGCAAAATTTCAGGCCGGCCTTATACTCTCTCTAAGGTTTCGGAAACGGCTGCAACGATTTTGATGAAATTTGGTATGTAGGTATATTGAAGGACGATAAATCGATCTAGCCGAGTTTTATTTTTCGTGAACCCGGGTTTGCTTGTATATTCGGAATTAAAAAATCCAAATGCAGCTCGGTCGCCCAGGTACTTGACATTATACAAACGACATATTGATGGAATTGGCATTTGCCGTGCTTATACATACAGGAAAATATTGACACGAAAATTCGTAAAATTACAAACATGACGCGCGAACATACATAAGTATATTATTACTAACACTTAATAATATAGCTGTGTACCCGACATTAGAATCACCATTACCAAGAATGCCATGAATACACATGCTATCTGCATTACGTGTGTTTGCAGACCTATCGAAAACAAGTTTCCAACGGAAGTGTACGACATCGACGCGGAGATAGAGAGCGATAATGAGAATCAAACTAAAGTGGACCACGGTACCAAAGAGGGCTACCTCCTCAAAGGGCCGGAAATCGGCTCGGAGAGAATATTCAGTAATCTCGCATCGAAGTCCTTTAAAAAACGCTATTGCTCAATGGTTAGAGAAGCAGACGGGACGTATATCCTAGAAGTGTACAAAGATGAAAAGAAGACGGACACGAAGCTCACTATCGTCATGGATTTTTGTTCGGATGTTGTTAGAGTGAGTATGGAATTATGCGTTAATTTGCGAACGCAAATTAGGGTCATGGCAACAATTTGATCCTCGGATCTGCGGTTGAAACTTATGTAAAATGAGACTAGGCTAGAAGTCAGGAGAATCAACCTCATTAATTTTGACCTTTATCTTGTAGTGTCAGATTTTATAGCTGTCTTATAATGTAAAAAAAAACTGACTGGTGACCAAAGAAGGCCCCTATTTTTGATATGAGACAATTAAAATTATATTCTATTCTGTTCTATTCTATTCTATTCTATTCTATTATATTCTATTCTATTCTATTCTAAAGAAGCGCAAATAGTGCATGATACTAAAATGTTCATAAAGTATTTTGTTAACTATTTATTTTTATTATTAGAAACTATAAACTATCGTTTTTGAATAAAAACTACAGGTCACTCACGTCTGTTTTGAGCCGAAATATCCGACTATACTATACTTTGAAAAAGACCGCCGAATGCGGATGAAACTATAGTCGGATATTTTGGCTCAAAACAGACGTGAGTGACCCGTAGTTTTTATTTAAAAATGTGTGAAAACCACGTTAGTTTCCATAGTAATCTTTTATTATTTTAGTAGCTTCTTAAAATATAATTCAAAATTTCAAATAAGTAACATACAAAAAATAATAATTATTTATTAATTATAAAGCCCCAAATTTGCTGTTGAAACTTATGTAAATAAAATACACGTCTAGGCTAGAAGACGAACCAACCTTATTAGTTTTAACCTTGATAATAAAAGAATGTGATGCTTTGATTGTTTTTAGAATCCAAAACGCGGTAAATACTGCTTCGAGCTGCGGATGTCGGGAGGTAAAGGTTACACGTTTGCAAGTGAAAATGAAGACGACATGAACGATTGGATCAACGCTTTCAATGCCGCCTTGAAGAAGAACTACGACCAAGACAACCACCAAAGTGACGAGCCTTTGGATAAAGGTATTATTTATTTTTAAGCTAGAATGTAACTATCAGAACATTACTCTCCTTCTTGCGCAGTCAGGTAACAATTATCTATATTAAAAACAAACATAGGTGACGGTTATCGCTCACCATAGGGAGAGCTCTCGGCCTTTTTGCTGTTCGTTGAAGGTTACGAAAAACTGTTTATTTTATATTTTTGCGAAAGCTATATCTATTATGTTACAAAAAACGAATCCTGTAACACTCGGGAAGTAAAAACGAATCTAACGACACCTCGCACATCAAATTCGGGCTAGATGTTTAGTATTTAGTAGGTAATAAAGAAACATACATACTCATATCATATACTTAAGCTAAAAACGATTCCCCTTCTTGTGCAATCGGGTAAAAACATGCAGCCTGGCGTAAAGTTGTATTCTTGCATCGTTTTTCAATCGCAGTTTATGCTGTACTATTTTCATCTTTCAAACTATTATAATTCCTATAAAACTACAACCGATCACTGTTTTATATGTAACATGCTATCGTTTAATGTGCTAACTAAACATCGTCTAGAAAGCTTACGAAATTCCATTGATATTTAGGCCAGAAAATATCAACAAACTGTTTATTAGTGCAATTAACGTCGACCTTCCGGCTCTCCTACATTATGGTGTTCTATTTATATCGCGTGGCTGAACAAAGCAAGCTCACCCGGCCTGCGCACAAAGTGGACAACAATGGACCGTCAAATGCTAAACTGTCATTATATCCAAGTTCAACGGGCATGCAACTTGTTGCGATCGTATCGCGAAATGTACTTGATGCAGGGGGTAATTCTCCTACTTCGGTTCTTTCTAATTTAAAACATAAAATACCGCGTGAGAGCGAGTAAGCGTGTCAATTATATTTATCTGTAAACATGTTTTTCAAAAGCTATTTTACAGGAATTTCAAAACAAGCAAATAAATAATTATTCATGTCATAAATATAAGATAACTACCCAGGGGCATTACTGGTGAAGGGACTTTACCACTAGATACTGACAACGCGATCAGTAAAATTAAACAGCTTTTAACTGATCTATTACAAATTCATTTCTCATTGAAATGTCAAAACCCGTACTTTACTATTTCGGTCCACGTTCTCGATGCGTGCCACACAGGAATGGAACTTTTTTTACGCGATATAGATCTACGATTGACTACCAACGCGCCTGTTGTTAAACGACGGTGTGGCCGATGATGGAGCTCGTCGATCTAGAATATATCTATTCACTTCAGCCTTGAAAATTCCAAGTTTGTAGTTCTCAGGAAACAGAGATGGCGGCAAAGAATTCCATTCTTGTGCAGAACGCATCAAGAACGTGGACCGATATAGCTGAGTACGAATTTTTTGGTATTTCAACTAGAAATGGGATTCCCTGCCGTCTTCTCTATTTCCTGAGAGCTACTTGGAATTTTCGAGGCTAGTAAATAGATATCTTCTAGATTGACGAGCTCCGTCCTCGGTCACACCGTCGCAAATCTATTTTTAAATTACTTCAAAAACTGAGATTGTCAATTTGATTGTATTTAAAAAAAAATATTGTTACCGCATGATAACAACTTCATTACTCCCTTTTGAAGGCACTGGTTCTGGTTTAGCACCTTCTCTTAACTTTAAACTAAAATCCGTGAAAGGAATCCTAGCTGAAGTTAGTATCATGTCACTAGATGGCCCCAGGCTCATAACGTTTTAACGATAAGTTATTGTCCTTTTATTTCTAGATGCAGACGTGTCTCTAACAGCGGAACCTCCGCCCCCTACATATGGCACTCTAAAAGGCCTCGAACACAGCATGAACCCTCTGCTAATGAGGTACTCCCGAGAGACCGACATGTCGATAGCAGTGGCGCGCAACGAATGCAGATATAACATATTCGGATTGCCCTTCAAGAGGGCGCCTTCTCCTGAACCGCAGTTGGAACCTTTCAAGTACGTTCACTGATTATTTTAGTCAATAAAATTTATATATCGTCTATCTATTGTTTGTTACCTCTTCACGGTTAAATGGCTGAACCAATTGTTATGAAATTTCGCACAGAGATTCTCTAGAACCTGGATAAGAATATAGGGTATATTTTATCATCATCATCACTACGCGGGTGATACCGCGGGGCGCAGCTAGTTCTCTATATAAAAAAAATGTGAAAAAATCTTTGGATACCTTTCATCCGATACTTTATCGTTGCGAATTTTTTTTACTATGATATCAAACTTAAAACCTAAAAAAAAACAGTTCAATACATTTTGTTGAATGTGTTTACTCCTTGTATGGAATAGCTGATTGTTTTTTTGTGATTTCAGTATCGGTCCCATAGTGGTTCTTAATTATGATTACCCTTTAAACTACATCTGTTGCAATGTTTTCTTCGTAAGCTTCTCACTTTAACTAGTATATATATATTATATATACTAGAGTTATGTGTTTGTGAAAAATAATAAGTCTGAGTACTTCAACCACACACCCAGTCGTGCCGATAACTTGCGTACCAAGCATACATTTAATCTATGTATTCACCAGGTGAACAATACCATGTACGCAAAAAGTACTTTTATAAATGCAATATTAAAAGTGTATAACCATTTACCTGTACATTATGTACAAATAAAAATGTTATGTGGCAACAAATTTAAGTGCACCCTAAAAGAATGGTTAAGTAGTCAAGTCTTCTATGATCTCAAAGAATATTTTGACGCAGACATGAATAAATGTTTGTTGTGTCTTTTATATCACTGTATTGGTTGTATAGAAGTTACCTATTATAATATTTTATGTGCATAGTATTTTGTCATTGTAAAAAAAAGTTACGAGTAATATTGTATGTTTGTGATGGACAAAACTGTTGAAACTTATTTTTATACTACCACCTTTGTACATAATTTCTGATTTCTGTCGTAGACTGTTCCATTAGATACCTATTCATATTTAAATTCAAAATAGCACCAGACTTTTTAAATCCCCAGTAAACTGTTTATTTTTCTAGACGGCGATCTACATTCGATTATGAATCGGTCGAATTTTTTTCACACATCCATTAGTCGTTCGAAGAAATCATTGTTTGATTCACCAATACCGACACATAATCATAACTTTTCACATTTCAGAGAACACTTTGGCCAAAGAATATTGCTCAAATGCGAAAGTTTGAAGTTTAGGTTACAAGCGCCGATAGATGGTGATAAAGAGTTACTCTGTCAAGTGGAACCGTACTACACGTATTTAGCTTTATATGACGCCAGGAGTGGAAAGAAAGTGACGGAAAACTTCCATTTCGATCTGAACCATGACGCCGTTAAGGATCTAGTCAATGAATCTGAGTGTACCAAGTCATTAGTTGAGAATTTTAGTTACGATGTTAAGTTAGACGTTAAACAGATACCGGAGGAGTGGTTTAAATCGAAGAAACAGGTGAGAATTATATCTATCTAAAAAAAAAAACAAAAAAAAGAAGTTTCTGGCAGCCTAGTGGTGAGACCATCTGACTTGCGATCCGCAGGTCCTGGGTTCGAATCCCACGGCACGCACCTCTGTCTTTTCGAAGTTATGTGCGTATTGTTGATTGCCGCCAACTTCAAACGGTGAAGGAAAACATCGTGAGGAAACCTACATGTCTGACAGTTCTCAATGATCTTGAAGATGTGTGAAGTCTGCCAACCCGCACTTGGCCAGCGTGGCAGACTATGGCTTAACCCTTCTCACAATGAGAAGATGGCCCGTTCCCAGCAGTGGGGCAGTTTGTACAAACAGGGCTGATAAAAAAAAAAAAAAAAATGCTAATTTAACGGTTTTTTTTATTTGTGGAAAATTCCAAAATCTTTATTATCTCGACTGTGTTAAATCAAGTAGCTATTGAGTATTATTTTTTTTATCTTGCATCTTCATGTGTATGGTAAAAAATTAAAGGTCCAAAATCCAGCTTTATGTCCAGACGGCCTTCTTGTGAATGAGGTGATGACGATGAAATGATTAAACAAGGTAATCGGACTATTTTTCTCTTTTATCCTTCTCTGCTTATTTTTTTTTTTTTTTTCATATAAGAGTATTAAAAATAAGTGTATTTAGACGCAAATGAGAGAACGGTATCTTCTCATTTTTATGACAGCTCACTCGATTCAACCAGGACGTGCTTATGTTACGTTGAGGTCTCTTACGTTTCTATAGTCCCTCGCGCTACGAAAATATGCAAACTAACAAATGTTTGTGCGGACAAAAGCATTCCCACGCAATAATTTTTTATTTCCAGGCAGTATTATCAGTGAACAATCCCCATCCGGACCTCTTCTTAGTAGTAAAGATAGACAAGATACTCCAGGGGCACGTAAGCCAAGTGCTGGAGCCGTATCTAAAAGCCACCAAGGAACCGCGGCTGGGGTTAAAAGTGCACAAAACCGTGCAAGCGTACGCTAACCGTGTCGGCACATACAGGATGCCGTTCGCTTGGGCGGCCAAACCATTGTATAAGTAAGTTTTGCATCTTCTATATAAAATATCCACCGAATATAAACCAAACATTTGGCTATCAACTCGCTTGATAGAAAACGCAACGCTTAAGCCGAAGATGAAATACGTTGACCTCGAATTACTTAGAAGTTCCGACGCCCGTATCTTACATATCTATAAATATTTCTATCTCGTTCTGTCTTTCGGAGTTTTGAAATCGCTATTTCTTTCGGCGTGAATTTTAAGATTGAAAAATCAACTAATCTCTTACACCACTATTTCTACATGTCTTCTGCGTAAGAAAACGCTATTGCTGTTGTTACGAAATCTGTTTTAACATTCATTTAAATTATCTACGTACTTACCTAAAAAGCATTATTTCTATTTCAGAATGTACAGCAACGATCTAGACACGGCACCAGAATTCCCTGCAATTTACCGCCAAGAGCCGAACAAGCTGTCTGACGAGGATCTGGTGAAGATCCTCTCTGACTTCCGCAAGCCAGAGAAACTTGCCAAACTCACAGTCGTGCCAGGCTGGCTATGTATCAACGTGCATCACACCAACGAGCAAACTCCCAGTAAGTGATGACCACAGACCTTATTTTTACAATAGACTAACAAAACGTGGAAAAAGAGATATCTTGATTCATATGTATGTATGTTTTTTTTTTTTTTTTTTTTTTTTTTTTTTATCAGCCCTGTTTGTACAAACTGTCCCACTGCTGGGAACGGGCCATCTTCTCTTTGTGAGAAGGGTTAAGCCATAGTCTGCCACGCTGGCCAAGTGCGGGTTGGCAGACTATGGCTTAATGTATGTATACCTAAATATAATTACGAAACATGCGGCCTGTGTATACAGAAATAATCTGTGTGTCATTAAATCACGACCTGGTTTCTTTTAGTAAGCGCGCTCCATCGTTGACCTTTAAAAAGTTGCTTCACATAAGTGATATGGCGGCCAATCGTAAACCAGTCCCTGAAAAAAATGAATACTCGAAAAAAGAGACAGGAGATAAATCTATATCTATATAAATTTTTGTGACTGACAGACAACGTACCTACAGTAAAACACTGGTCCTAAATAATGAATTTGATGGTGCCTTCCTTAAACCTACGAGACTAATTTTCTAATTCTAATTTGAGTTGGGGGTGATAAGACCTGCACTGACGTCCCGCTTGGGGTGTATTGTGCATTTCCCCCCACCAGCCTACCCAAACCATCCGAGCTCCTTAACATAACGGAGCACTGCCTTGGGTCGCTGGCACAACTGTTCCACTTCTCTTGCGTCAGGTGTTATGTTGCAGAGTTGATCTGGTGACTTCTCGCAGAGTCCCGATGTAAGCCTCATCCGTTCTGTGGACTTACAGTGTAGTAGCACATGCTCCACAGTTTCGTTTTCTTGTAGACAGCCTCGGCATAGCGGGCTGTCCGTGGCTCCGATCTTATGCAGATGATAGTTCAAATCACAGTGACCTGTGATGATGCCTATCATTAGCCGGAGGTCCGGTCTTGATAGTCCTAGTAATTTATTGGTCAGTTTCCGGTCTAGTGTTGGGAAAAATTTTTTTGCATGCCTGCAGTCTATTTTCTTATTCCACAGGTTTTGCTGTTCCTTTTCAGTGTACAGACGAAGCAGGTTCCGTGTTTCCGCCGCTGTCGGTCTGCACAGTTCCGCAACGTGTGTACATGTCTCCTTCTTCGTACCTTCTTTGGCGAGTAAGTCTGCCTTGTTGTTTCCTTGGCAAGAGCTATGACTCTTTGTCCATTGAACCGTAACATTATAGGAGCTAGCTAATTGTTGTAATGTCGAGTGGCATTCTGATACTACTCTGGACCTAGTAGTAGGTTTTTTAAGTGCATAAATAATGCCTGCACTGTCCGTGGTGAACGTGAGTAGTCTGTTATTCCCTATTACATTACATTCCTCTTCTTGCGCGAGTACAGCTTTGGCCGCTAGCAAAAGGCCCATCGCTTCTGCCTGTATCACGGTAGTAGTCTTGTTTAAGCCTATCGAGTTTTTTATTTTTAGTTCTGGTGAGTAAAAACCACAACCTGCTCCTTTGTCATTTTTTGCACCGTCTGTGAAAACGTTATATTCGACATCCACGGTCGCATTTTCCTCTGAGGCGCATTTTTTTGTGACTAGTCCATAGTTTTTTCCGTCTAAATATGTAGTGGCCACTCTGTCCGTGCCTCGACAGGCGTCAGGGATTATTCTCATTGCTTTATCTAAGATTTTGCAATGATTTGTGCTGATTCCAGAGCCTTTCCACTGGTTGGTGGATTTGATTCTCAGTGCTGACGCCATTGCTTCCTGCTGTATATGCAAGTGAAGTGGCGTCAGACCGAGAATGATGTCCAGGGCAGCAGATGGAGTGGATTTTGCGCACCCGCTAATTAGTGAGCACGCTAATCTCTGTGTTTTCTGTAGTTTGGTGATTGTTGTCGCCAATATTGTTCTAGGCCACCACACTATGCAGCCATATGTAAGTACCGGTCTGACAACTACTGTGTACAGCCAGCGACATAGTTTTGGTTTTAGTCCCCAATCTTTACCTATAGCTCTGGTACATTGCCATAATATGTTTGTTGCTTTGGTGGTGACATGGTCAAGTTGCTTTCCCCAAAGGAGCTTGCTGTCTAACCATATACCCAGATATTTTACTTCCTTGCTAAGAGTTAGCTGAGTTCCAAATAAAGTAGGAAGTTTTAGGTTTAGTATCTTTGTTTTTCGTGTGAATAGCACCATTTCAGTTTTTTGTGGGTTAACAGAGAGATTATGGCGCTCACACCATTGCTCGACAATACGTAGTGCTTTTTGCATTTTTTCACACAGTGTTGATTCTGAGATTCCGGATATCATGATTGCTAGATCATCCGCGTATCCTATAGTAGTTATTCCGTCCTTATTCAAGAGCTCGATTAATTCGTTCGCCACAAATACCCACAGAAGCGGAGATATAACCCCTCCCTGTGGGCAGCCTTTTGTGACGACGCACCGTGACTCTTTCGAGGACTCTATGCTTGTTGCTCTATTAGACAGCATGGTTGTGACCCATTTGCTTACTCTTTCGTCTACGTCATGTCTCTTAAGCCCATTCTCTATGCTAAGAAACGTCGTTTTATCAAATGCACCTTCAATGTCAATGAAGGTTACTAGGCATGATTGCTTATTTCCTAGAGCGGATTCAATTTTATGTACCACCTGATGTAGAGCGGTCTCAGTTGATTTGCCTGATTGATAGGCATGTTGGTTTTTGTGTACAGGTTTTTCTCGTAGCGGACCGTTGCGTATGTACTTGTCACATAGTCTCTCAAGCGTTTTCAAAAGAAAAGAGCTGAGGCTTATAGGTCTAAATGCTTTTGGATTGGTGTAGTCAGATTTACCCGGCTTCGGTAAGAATACTACTTTGACTTCTCTCCACGCCATGGGTATGTATTTCCAGGCCAGACAAGCCTTAAAGATGGCGGCCAGGTAATATTTTATTTTACTTATGCTCCATTGCAAGAGAGCCGGAAAGAGTTTGTCTGTTCCTGCAGCTTTGAAAGGTTTGAAAGTACTAACGGCCCATAGCACGGCTTCCTCCGTTACGATGGACGACGCAAAATCCCAATCTTCCTTGCTAGGTTTGTGAGGTGTTCGAGCCTCCCACCCGCCTTCCCTTTCCAGCCGACACTCCGGGAAATGTGTCTGTAGTAACAGATCGAACTGCTCTTGTTCCGATATAGTATATGTACCATTTGGTTTTTTTAAAGTACCTAGTTTAGTCTGAGTGTTGTTCGATACTAATTTTCTTAGTCTTGATGTCTCACTTTCAGATTGGATTGAGTTACTATACTTTTTCCACGAGTTTCTCTTGCTTTTAATAATCTCTATTTTTAGCTGGTGTCGTGATTGTCTATATGCTTGCCAATCTTCTTGGTTGTCGGTGTTCGTGGCTCTGTTAAAATGGTGTCTTGCTTTTTTCCTCAATTTGCTGAGCTCTTTATTCCACCATCTGTCCTTCTTGTGCAGCGTGCCACTGCATTCAGATTTTAGTGGGCATGCACCTTCGTAGCTCTTCATCAGAGCTTCTGTTAGAGATTCGACCATTTGCTCAATATCTTGAGTTGTGGCCTCTGTATCAGATTCCACCTGTAGTATGTCAGGCAATGAGTTGTTTAGTAATTCTGAGTAAAGAGATATGTCAGTCTTCTTTGGGTTCCTATAGGTTTGCGGTTTGTGTTTCTTCACTTCCAGGCTAAACCTGATTCTTCGGTGATCCGACCCCGAGTACTCGTTAATTGCTACGTGCCAGTCGGAGATTGTGTCAGAAATTCTGCTTGTTGCTAGTGTTATATCTACGATGGTTTTCGCCCATGATGGAACGAAGGTGGGTTCTGACCCTCGATTTAGAATGTTAAGGTTATATCTAAGAGCGAAATCAAGCACATCCTTTCCTCTATCGTTTGTGTCTGGGCATCCCCAGACGGTACAATGTGCATTTGCATCGCATCCTACTACACACTCTATATCATTGTTTGAGCAGAACTGCATTAGATTATCTAGTTCTGCAGGTGGCGTCCCAAGCGTCCCATCCATATATGCTGAGGCTAGATGGATAGAGCTAAGGCTGCCCTGCAGGCCAGTCTCCAGTTTTACCACGGTAAGATCGTCTGTACATAAGTGTGTAACCAATGAAGCCTTAAAGGGCTTCGGTACGTATATACAAGTACGGGTCTTGTTATGTAGAGGGGGAATAAAGAGATTTCCTTTAAGGTCTAAGAGATCGGTTACCTTTCCTCTGCGTATGTAAGGTTCCTGGACCAGTGCTATTGTGTATGGTTGCTCCTCCAGGGTTCTGCGTAGCGTGGCTGACCCTGTGACGCTGTGTTGGAGATTGGATTGTATGATACCTATCTTAATTGTTTTATTGTCGCAATTAGTTGATATTTGTTTAGAGTTGTTAAGCATTTTTTTTTTTTTTTTTTTTTTTTTTTTTACATAGTTTTAGTTTTCTAGTCTAGAGAGTGGACGGGGGTGGCGCGGTCCCGCTCCGTATCAGTGAGCGACATGGGCGAGAAAATACTCAGGCCCATAATGTCGCCTGCTATATCTTCCTCGACCCGCTCGCCCTCCTCAAGGAGGCGGTCCACTTCCTCACTCGTCCAGTCCCTGTCTTCAGATGGTACCGCGTCGTCTTCGGCGTCAGTCTGGGTTGGAGCTCTTCTATCGTTCGCTGCAGCGTTTGCGCTCCCTCCCACTCCTGCTTTATTCGACCCGGTACCCTCAGTTTTACGGTTTTTCACTTTCACATATACTGAACCGGTTGTGTAATGCAACCGGTAGTTTGCACTTTTCAGGTGTTTTAAGTCCTCGGATGGAATTCCAATCACAAGAACATGGTTAAATGTCTCTCCGGCCTGTCTCACCATATGCCGGAAGATAGGCCACCCTTCAACATTTATGTCCCTATTTAGCTCGGATAGGAACTCCCTAATGATGTAAGGCCATCTCTGCAGGTCGTCCCTCTCTTCGCCAAAATCGGGTACATAGATCACGCCAGTGTGATACCTAGGCAGCTCACTTTCAGGAATTATTCTGAGCCCCGCTGACCCCTCCCACAGACTGGGCATCTGCTCGACGGTTGCCGACAGCCACGCCAGTGTGAAATCGTCGCGGGGGGTCATTCTTAGACACCCTCTGGTCAACCGAGGTAGCTGCCAGAATAGCGGTAACCTACGGTCTTCCTTCGGCTTCTTCCTGTTTTCTTTAAAGAGATCATACTGCGCTCTATCTATGGTTTTCCTGAGCAGGGTTGCCCGAAGTTCGTCCATCATGACGCCACCTTTGTCCTGCACCACCACTCGGTACAGCTTGACAGCAGCGGCGTATGAGGTGCGAGCCTCTGGCTCCCTCCCTGCTCGGTTTGCGTTTCGGTTAGTCCCGCCCGATCCGGTCGTAAGCGGCACGGTTTCAATTTCCGCCAAACACACCTTCTTATCTGCTGCTGCAGAGCTTGGCGATATTTGGTCGGAACTACGCTGTCGCTTAGCACCACGGGTGGTCTCCACCAACCTCCACGGTTCTTCTCCTGTATCCGAACCAGCTTCAGCTCTAATCGACCCGGCTGAGACACTCACGCTATCCTTTCGATCCCTGCCCCCATCCAAGCTCTCGTAAGGGCTTGGAGGCGGCTGGGGCCTAATCGGGAGCTGGGCCACGCCCTTGGCTTTCGCTGCGTCGGCTGGTTCTGATTTCGGTTTGTTTTCTTGGTTCCTCGTTATAAGGTTTTTTAGTATTTCGGCTTCTGCCGTATCTGTCCCTATGTGACATTCGTGCGGCCGGGAGTCCCGTACTTCAGCGAGTGTAGCCGCGCCCCCGCTTGGCACACTGTCCTTTTTAGGATGGGCTTTGCGAGGGGGCATCGCTTTTGAGGAAGGGATCCCCTCCCCATCGGTAGTCGTTTCTCGTGAGACGCGCGCCATACACACCGCGACAGACGGCGCAAGCGCCGTCATGCTGTGCAGTTGAATGACGCCCTCCCTTTTTTGGCGGTTGATCACGTCTACTCTCTCCGCCTCCTTTTTTAAGAAGGCGAAGTGTTTTTTACCTCCGGTTTTATTGGGCAAGTTAACGTTGGGCCCCTGGGGCTTTCCATCTCCTTGCCTCGAAGCTGTCGCGTCCAACACAGCGCTTGGGGAGGCAGCCTCCCGCTCACGCTGGATTCGCCTCCTATTTGAATTCGAGCGCCTCACGTGCCCGTCGTTCTTCTGCACTGGTCCAGGTGCAGTCTCCCTTGCCGCTGTAGTAGCAGTAACAGCAGCGGCAGCAGCGGCGGCTCCAGTAGCATCTGCGGTCGACGAGGCCTGGAACTCCACCCCGCCGTCGCCTTCGGTTGCCAACTTCCCACCCTCCGGCCCGGAAACCAGAGGGCGCCGGGTGCTGGCCGGGTCGCTCGGCAAAACATTCACAATTTCATTATTCTGCATCATTATTTAAAGGTTTTTGTTCTGTGGACAGTAAGCTGAACATTAGTGGGCGCGTTAAGCGCGAGGTGAAGGCGGTTGCCCCATCCGCCTCTCCCCCGATCTTTCGTATGTTGGTGATAAGCTGATCGACCCGAGAAACACAAGGGAAACTTACTCCTCCCCAACATACCGGTTACGGGCTACCGTGGTACTCTCTGAGTACCATAGCCACACTTTTTGAGTAAACTAGGAACTCGAGGCTCGTGGAAGCCTTGGGAGAGGAAGGATGTTCGGGATAGGGTTAGGAGGGAGTTTAGGAACACGGGATACGCCTGGCTGTTTCTGTTATATCTGCTTCATATTAAACCAGACTGATAGCGGGCGACAACCTCTGGCAGGTTATTAGCAGCCACACTTGCGTTGAGGTGTAATGCTGCAACGTGAGCTTGTTCCTCAAGGCCGATGTCAGAGCACTGGTGGGACTGTCAGTGCAATGAGCGAGCACAGCCGTTCCTCGTCTTACACTTGTTGCGAATAGAATCGGCCGCCCTCGCTCGCCCTCGGCCGCCCTCGCTCGCCCTACAAGCCTACTCGCTAAAACCTACGAGACGTTGCTAGTAAAATATTTTTAAATTTAATATTATAAATATTATTTTGAATATCTACATGCTTAGTGTATCTATGTAAACAAGCAATCCTGGTAAAACTTAATTACAAAGAAATGACACACAAAATGATACTCTATCTTTGGAGTAATAAGTACTAAATTGCATCTACTTAACTCACTCATGCGCCTTTTTTGTAATGTGTATAAAATAATATAGGTCGTCTTCTCATTCTAACTCTATGGTGATGGATCTTTTTGTTCGCGCTTGGAGCGGTAAAAACACAAACAAAAGGACATAATGACGTTTGTGTGTGCAAAATCGCTCGCTTTTTGTTTTGAAGTCTACATTTATTTTGTATGTTGTATTGTTTGTTGAATGTTTTGTTATGTATATTAATAGAATTGGAGTAGTAAATTGTTGTAAGCATAGATAATATAATTTATTGTTGTACACGATTATATATTATAAGTAACAGTATGTTAGTTTTATATTTTCAACTAAGTAAGAGGTTTTTGATAAGATAAACAGAAGCCCAAATCAAATTTTGCTACAATAATTACAGAAGCGATTATAGTGCATAGCATGACAAATTATTCCTAACCATATTCCCTATATTAAACAATTAATACCGCAATCAGTTTTGATATGGGTGACTGCGTGTAGAATAACAACAAATTGCTTCCCAGTGTAGAATGTTATAATACAATTTAGGTCAGACTGTAAGAAAACAGTGTGAATCTTCAAAAACAGAGCTCTTCATGCCCAGTCATATTCAGAATGTCTGTCGATGCCTTATTTTCAACATCATTCAAAAAGTTTCTATTAATATTTACTCTTCCTATCTTTGTCTTTGGTTTTGAATCGAAACCTTTTTGATTCGGTAGAAATTACGGAAACAGGTAGCTTCAAATTTGACATCAGAGCCTATCAACTCATTCTACATAACATATTTTAACACATAGTACCAGTGATGCATAGTACTTTCAGTTTGTAACTTTACATTCCAGATTCCATGACAAGCGCCTACGCCGCCCTAAAGCCCTTCCCCCTCCCTCCAACGTCGCCGCTAACGCTAGAACTGGCGACATTGAACGTAGAACCGGAACAGCCGTACGCAGCGTATGTACATCATCTGTACGTGAGGCCATTGGCGCTTAATTTCGAATCGCAGAAGGTGTTTGCTCGAGCGAGGAATATAGCGTGCTCGGTGGAAATAAGGGACAGTGACACGGGAGAAAATAAACCTTTGCAGGTGAGATAGTAGCATTGCTTTATTTTTCTCTTTCAAGTTTTTTGTCTTGAAAAACTAGCAAAGTTAAATGCAGAAAAATACCTCAGGCAGACTCCTAGAGTCCTCACAGTACAAAATAATGATAGTTTGTTATACATTAAGTTTTTTCTATGACAGTTCAATATCACACATAATTTTGAACTTCAAATAAAGAAATATTGACGCCACATTTGACCGTGATTAGAGGGTCAGATGGAGGAGATACGAGAGTAGGATGTAATTTTGTCTGATTTTTAAAATTATTTTTTTGTTTGAAAGAGTATACTTACTAGGTGGTCCCAGTTTATCAAAATCGGTTCAGTACATTAGTTTTTATAATAAAATAACTGGGAAAACATCTCATCCTAGTAAACGAATTGCGTATTGTGAAATCGTTTTTTTTTTAGTTTTTTTAAACGATTGTTTTAAATGTGACGCTTCAAGTCTGTGGCGATTATTGCTTTATTTCCAGTGTGTATACGGGCGAAGCGGCATGACGAGTCAGTACCGCTGCTCAGTGTTGCACCACAACGCGAGCCCGACGTGGTGCGACGAGGCCAAGCTGCGGCTGCCGGCCACCATCACTCCGCACCACCACCTCCTGTTCACTTTCCACCACATATCCTGCGATCTAGCGAAGAAGAACGACGCCAATGTTGAAACGTGTATAGGGTGAGCAAGTCGATGCAATATCTATATTTTAGTGAAAATTTAGTTGTTAACCGACTTCCAAAAAGGAGATTCTCAATTCGACTGTATCTTATTTTGTATGTTTGTTCCGAGATTACATCGCCAAATATGAATAATTGATTTTGATCATTATTTTTTATTTGATAGGTCCACACTTCAGAGGTGGTCCCATACAAACATTATCAAAATCAATTGGTTTGGTTTTTTAAAACAAAATAAATGGAAAACGTAATCCAAGTAAAAGAAATTGCGTATCTTGAAATTAAACTACTTTTAGGTTTCTGTTCGCCATAACAGGAACAGCAAATGACTCTTAGCTATACTTCTGCATTATTATAAGTCGATAGTTACAGTGTGCAATTTAGTTTAAGTTATAGCAATTTTCTTTAAGATAGATTTGCAGCTTTATCTCTGTTTTTCTTCGAGAAAAGTCACGCTTTGTACGTTGGCTCACAGCCACTATTACGAAGTTCAAAGATTATAACGTTAAACACATTTCCACAATTAATTGTTATAGTCACGATAAATAATGTATCACCGTCTAAAAATTTATTAGATTATTGGTAATCAGTAAATAAGTAGTAAATACTAAAGGGAAAAGTTCTCGAGTGGAGACCACGCACCGGCAAACGCAGCGTAGGAAGACCAGCCACGAGATGGACAAATTACCTCATACAAGTGGCGGGAAAACGTTGGATGCAAGCCGCTTCCAATCTTTGATCTTTTTGGAAATCCATGGGGGAGGCCTATGTCCAGCAGTGGACTTCTTATGGCTGAGATGATGATGATGATGAATCAGTAAATACTTAGGGATTCTTGTAGGGATCATTTTAAAAACCTATCGATAATGACTTCAGTTTCAGTGTACATTTATGAGGTTCTAAAATACGTTCGGTCAAAATTTAATGAATACAAAAAGAAAAATAAACCAAAGACAAGAAACTGTAAAAATAGTAACAATTTTCTTTCACATAGGCTAAAAATGGTTGGAAAGTTACCGAAATTGATGGGACAGAAGCTATATAATAAACTACCGGAGCGAATCCAACATCTTGAAACAGAAGGAAAGTTCCGTGCGAATGTGAAAAAATTACTTCTTTCAAAATCCATCTATTCAATATCCGAATATTTAACCAATGATTACAACGAATTTCAATTGTTATTAACACAGACTGATTAGATATTATTTATTAAATATACAATCTTTTTTACTCTTATTATATGATTTATTTAATTTATTGGTTACAAATTATACAGTTTTATTATCTTATCTCTTATGAATTATTAAATAATATTGTTCAATTAATTATTACAGTCAATTATCATGTACGTATAAGGTTTTTTAAGTTTAGTTATCTGACGAAGCCCTGTTACGGCCAATATAATGTTCACGCACTAGTCATAAAACGTTACTTTTGTTGATATGTATTGTATAAGCCGCATAGTTTTCATCTTGTAGTGGACTTGATAAATTATAAAATTTAATGACCTCATTGCTAATCAATTTTAATTATTTTAATTCTTAGAAATGGGATAATAAAATTATCCTATTTCTAAGAATTGTACTATAATACTTTTCAATTATTTATTATAGTCGCTTTTCATGTACTTGTAACGTATTTTTACTAACTTTGTTCAGTTGTCAGACGAGGCCCATTTACAGCCAATATATTGTTTTAGTTAAAAACTAGTTATAAAACGTAAATTTTATTTTATAATCCATAGTTTTTTGCATTTTTGAAGTGTTCTAGTCTGAAAAGGTCCTTATACAACCGCTAATATTATGTAATTTTTATTTTGCACGAATGCAACTCAACTTCAAACTACCCTCATATTTTTGTCGTTTTTTGAGTGAGATACAAAGCATGAAGTAGGTATTATTTCCAATTAATATTATATTAAGAAATTGTAGAAGAACTGACGAGTCCATATCAGGAACATCCTTAATATTATTTTATATAAAATTGTTAGGACTGTGACTGTATGACAATAAAATATATTCTATTCTATTCTTCTATTCTTAAAATAACAATTTTATATTCCGTTTCAGTTACGCATGGGCGCCGCTTCTCAAAAACGACAAACTGATCGATGAATTAATAAACTTACCGATCGCCACCCACCTACCATCAGGCTACCTATCCATCCAGCCTCTAGGCTTGGGTAAAGGCAACGCCGGCCCCGAAGTCGTATGGGTCGAGGGGGAGAAGCAACTGTTCAGATGTCAGCTGGTTCTAGACTCCACAGTGGCTACGAGAGACATACATCTTCAAAACCTGTTCAGTCAGGCCGAGAGATTGATAAAGTCCAACTCGCCGCCCACTTCGCCGTCGCCGCCGCCTTGGAATGATGTATGTAACGCGCTGAAGGCGGCGCATGCCATCAAGTTGAGTTCCTTGATCGGATTCTTGCCTACGATTTTTAATCAGCTTTTCGAACTGATGGTGAGTATTATATCAGTCATCATTAATTTGTAAAGTATAGGAATTGAATTAACATGTCAGTAACATAGTTTACTAAAATAAATCTCACAGCGAACCTGTTCTTATTCCAAAAAGTTTTTTTTTGCCATGAGTTTTTGTGTCCATAAAGCTCAAACGCATAGCTAAAAAATATCCCTAAAAATAAAACAATTTCCGGTCGCACTACTGAGATCCAATATTCCTCCCAACGGTATAGAAAACTGTAATATTGTAACAAACCTCTAAAATCTAATTTTTCGTTCCCAGACCGTTGAGAAGAGTTACACGCAAGAAATGGGCTATCAAATTGTGAAATTAATAGTTCATTTTGTGCATCTGATACACGATTATGGACGGAAAGATCTTCTAGACAGCTACGTAAAGGTAACGTAATAATAGGGCCATTAAATTTAGACATAGACATAGACAGAAATTAATTGTGATAAAAAACATACAACACAAAATATAAATCATACACAAAATACTTATATAACATGTTTTTGTCACAATCCGGTTGTAAACAACCAGCGCTGGTCTTCCGCTGAGACCGGTAGGTGACGTCACGCACGTCACGCACAAGCGAATACAATAAAAATATATTTGTAATAATTACATTAAATATAAAATATAGGTACTCATTAACTTGTATTCTTGCGTGTGGCATGTCTGGTGGTGTCTTTGGTACAAAATGTCTTCTCAGTGCTTCCCCGCTTGTTTTTATAGTATTCTAAAATCTGGAGTCTTTTTTTATGTTTTATACACTTGCTAGCTGGGCCATGCGGTTACACCCGCGTAGTTATGCCTTTTTCCATGTTTTTAACTATCTTTGTACTAAAATTCATAACTATCGTTTAGCCGTTTAATCGATAAACGTAACAAAGAAACATACAGAGTTATTTTCATTTTTGTAATATTTAAAGTAGTATACGAACTTAATACGATAAAAGTTTGTCCTTAAATTTCAGTATCGATTGTTTAACATCAGGCGAGTTAGCGGTCGATCGAAAGCCTAAAATCGAATAAAATAAAATAGCACAGAATCTATGTTTACGATCGAGTATAAATAAAATAAATAAATATTTATGGACATTGCACACAACACCGTCTAGCCCAAACTAAGCAAAGCTTGTACTATGGTACTAGACGGCTGATAGAATACATATACATATTTTTTTTTGTAAATATATACATATGATACATAAAAACACCCAGACACAAACATCCATGCTTATCACACAAATGTTTGCCCTGGGTGGGGATAGAACCCACGACCTACGGCACAGCAGGCAGACATAGTACCAACTGAGCAACAAGCCCAGTATACTAACTTATCAATTATATGTTTTCAGTACGTATTCAGCTGCGTCGAATTCAAACTGCACACGATGCTGACAGCCCCTCTGTACATGTTCGTAGACCCGAGCCAGCAGGATTTCCTGCTGGGACACAAGTTCATGCAGTACTCGGGGTTCTTCTTCGATATCGTCGTTAAAAGTATGGCGCAGTACCTCATCAATACGGGAAGGATAAAGGTTTGTATGTACAATATTGGAACATGCTTTTAGAGAATCTTTGTCCCGCATTCTTCCATACTTAGAGGAGAAAACGTTTTCTACTCCTTAACTTCATCCGATTTCGATTCGATTAGAGTGATAAACGTCTGTGCCTTTACGTTTTTTTATTTTTTTTTTCAAATTTTGTTAGAACTCTGAAGTCAAAAAATTCAAAGTTTTATTTTTTTTAAAGGAAAACCATAGATGCATAGGATACGGTTCCAACCGCATAATAAAAATTATTCGAAGTTTCCGGCAGCCTAGTCGGGAGACCGTTTTACTTGCGATCCGCAGGTCATGGGTCCGAATCTCGCGGCACGCACCTCTATCTTTTCGAAGTTATGTGCGTATTGTTGATTGCCGTCAACTTCAAACGGTGAAGGAAAACATCGTGGAGAAACCTACATGTCTGAGAGTTCTCAATGATCTTGAAGATGTGTGAAGTCTGCCAACCCGCACTTGGCCAGCGTGGTTGACTATGGCCTTACCCTTCTCACGATGAGAAGATGGCCCGCGCCCAGCAGTGGGACAGGTTGTACAAACAGGGCTGATAAAAAAATCGAAATTGGATAATATTTAGGAATAGAAAACAGTTTTCTGCTGCTGTATGAAAAACGTGTAATTTACTTGCGAAAATTGCCGTAACAACTGATCTGAACTGCTTTTAACTGATTCTGATGCCTTGAAAACTTTGAACTGAGAACTTTGAGCAAATTGATAATCTCCTTTACAATTTATAGCTAAGAACGATGTCTTGTACGTAACCCGAGGATGATGGTTATTGGTCAATTTTCTTAATTTTTGTGTTGGTCTATTTAGTTCCCCACCCACTGCTGAGAACCCATATTTACCACGTTTTCAACATTCAGTTTAAAATTGTATAAAACTAACTAAAGCTGTAGGTTGCAACTTATTATAGTTACGTCCCGTGGTTTCATCCGCCTAGAGATAAAAAACGATGGTGATAATAATAAAATGCATTATCCAGTCTATCACTCTACCAAATTTCATAACAATCGGTTCACGTGTTTGGTCATGAAAAGCTAACAAACAGAGTTACTTTCGCTTTTACAATATTCATTATGATTTTTCTCTTTTTATTATAGATGTCGAGAAATGAACGGTTCCACTCCGACCTATTAGAAAACATCGATAAGTTGGTGACGGCCGTCGAACCCTCTTACATTCTGCAGCAGCCGATGCAAACGCACATTTTCAACAAGAATCTCGCCCTATTCCTCAAAGTATGTTCAAGTTTAATTATATGATAAATGCTAATTTTATATTAACCATAGAACTTTTTTGGCCCACTTCAAAAAAGGAGGTTATATATCCATTCGGATGTATATATTTTAATTTTTAACCGACAACAATAAGTAGGTTCTCAATTCAACTATATGTTTCTTTGTATGTTTGTTCAGCGATTACTGCGCCAATTATGAATTGTTTTTGATGATTCTTTTTTTGCTTGGTGGGTATTACCTCAGAGGTGGTATCATATAAATTTTATCAAAATCGGTTCAGTACTTTAGGTTTTATAACAAATAAACTGAAAAAATTACATCCAAGTAAACGAATTGCGTATTTTGAAGTCGTTTTTATTATTTCAGTTTTTTAAACTATATTTACCTCATAACTCACGTCATTTATAAACCGATTTGGAAAATTCTTATTTATTTGAAACAATATATTTCTAGATTGTTCCTATATATATTCCATCAAAATCGTTTTAGTAATCTGGTTTAAAAACAAAATAACTGAAAAGAATATGTCGTTCAAGTAAACGAAATTGGGTATTCTGATAGATAGATAAACTCTTTATTGACACACCATTAAAATTAACAAAAGCAAGTACAAAAAAGAAATATTTTTTACACAAGTGTAACAACGGGCGGCCTTATCGCTAAAAGCGATCTCTTCCAGGCAACCAAGTGAGTTTTGAAGTGGGTTATTTCAGTTTTTTTTTATCTACAATAATTATATTGTATTGTTACGTAAAGTCCATAAAAGGAATAAACTATCTGGATTAATATTAATAATAAGGCAACAAGAACACAAACACTATAACGAAAATCATAGTTTACCATGGAAGTAATAGGTACAAGGTGGACAGAAGTCCTCATACAAGTGGTAGGACGACGGTGGATGGCTGCTTCCAACCGATCTTTTTCTTCTCGAATCCATAGGAGAGGCCTATGGTCAGCAGTGACTTCTTGTGGCTGAGATGATGATGTAATAGGTACTACATTTCATGTACTTTACACATTATCAGGCGGGTTGGTGGTCAATCGTGGATCTATATTGCGTAAAAAAAAATAACAGGCCTAAGACTTAATGATATTTATAGTGTTTTTTATTATTATTTCAGTCGTGCCTATCGTTCATGGATAGAGGCTTCGTATTTCGGCAAATAAAAAAGTACCTCGACAAATTCAAAGCGTGCGATCCTAAAGCACTCTTCGATTTTAAATTCACATTCCTGCAGACGATATGTTCGCACGAACATTTCGTCGCTTTCAACTTGCCTCTACACGCGAACAAAGTCGCGAAAGGCGATGAAGGTGCGTATAACTTTGTTATGTGCAAACTTGCCTGTATTTAACATCATTTTTATGTACTTCATTATTTTCACACAGATCCCGCAAAACTACGACTCACTGAAGACTTCATTATGAGACATTTTCTTGCTGGAATCTTACTAAAACAAGTAACAAAATATTTGCTTTATTATTAGGAGAAGTGTTGTCGCGCGATCCCATTCAAATAGGAAAAAAACTGTTTTTTACCCCTGAACAATAACCGATTTCGATAATTATTTTTTTCCTCTCTTTTATAATTATAATTTACAGACAAAATATCGTGCAACAACGTTTCTCTTAAAAAAAAAACTACTCTGGGTGAAGGGTTGTCTTGTCTTAAGATAATTGTCGCATGATTATGTGAATTGGTATATTTATTGCATTTTCCATGTAAATAATACAGTGATTGCCAAACTCATTTGTATGATATCAATCGTCTTTTCTCTACTTGTTTTTTTTTTAGATATTTTGCTAATTGATTTTCCATCTACTATATTATTATGTTTACAGTATTTTGTAGTAAATATTACACAGTCAGCTTTAGTAAGAGAGTTTCGGCGTCATAGAGCATTGTCACTGCCACGGTCATTGTCATGGTCGCAAGATTTGCATCTATGTATTTTTCATTCGATGATAAATCTGCCTTTCGACTCTCCTGATGTTAAGCGACCGTTGCGATCTACGATAGACCTTTGTTTGTCTATAAGTAACCGATTTCATGATAATATATATCTTTTCGTTAAGATTTATTCAGTTGAATACACAAAGAATGATGTAATTTTGGCGGTTCATTAAAAAATATATTTCTTTCTATCATCCTATCTATTATTCTCTTTCTAATCCTCGGTGTGTAATGTTTTCTGCCATACTGCACAAGTAAAAAATGTTTTAATTTAGCCCTAACTCTGCATAGGTCGAGCAATCATTAAGAGAAGCTCCTCAAAAGCGACGCACGGCTCTAGGTGTCTTTCGGGCGTTGTTGACGAAACATGAACACGATGACAGATACCGCTTAAAACAATGTCGCGCCAGACTCGCGTACTTGTACTCGCCTTGGCTGACCATCGTCACAGGTAAGCTAGTAGTGTAGTAAAAATAAGATTTGTGACAACATAAAATACAACTAAAAGACAACTATATTGATATTTAAATGAATGTACTGGTCTTTTGAAATACATTTGACACAATTTCATAATGATATTATAAAAGCTAATTTTGTTACCTCTACACGCTCACACGGCTGAACCGATCATTATGAAAATTAGTATAGAGATAGCTTTGGACCTGGAGACGGATATAAGCTACTTATCGTCATTATAATCATCACCGTTTTTCATAACTACGCGAGTGAAACCGCGGAACGCAGCTAGTCTATAAATCGGGGATTATTGTTGATCTATGATTTTTTAGTTATTTTCCTATCATAATTTCAAAGAATCCCCCCAGTTGCAAATACTGTGATCTGCTCCATACAAACAGATTTATTTTTACTAGACTATAGATTTATTTTTAGGTTTCCGTACTAAGGGTTCGGAAGCCTATTCGTGAGGCTATAGTGTCTATCAGTCTGTCTCTCCTACACTTAAACTCCTGTATTCATGTTCCATGGGAGTACGGAAGCCTCAGTGTGCGAGTGAAACTCGTACTTTGCCGGATTTATTACAGTATCCTCTAAAGAACGTAAATACTTGTAAAATATATATTTCGAAACGAAAACAAAAGTTCGAAAGTTAAACGAATGAAATTAATATAATCTGAACGAAAATAATATTTTATTTAGGTAAAATATTTGTACGATCGACGGAAAAATATGTGATTGCCAAATTTTTTGAAACTGCATATAGACAACATCTACTGGACAGTTCTCACTGAGATTTGGCATACATATGTAACTTTAATGACAGTACAGTAATATGGTAACATGAGGCTAGTTTTATAATGTACCCGAGAGCTGTCACTAGAACTTCCTGGAGGTAGAGTTTATGTGTTTTTATGCATCATAAGCATTATTGAGTCCACGTGTCATTCATACTTATATTATAGTATAACATAGTATAATCATAAATCTTGTAATTTAACAGAGAACGCACACCGCCTTGTCGCCAAAACTGTGGCAACTCCGATATTAGAAAACGGAATCGACAAAATAGATGGTGACGCCTCAACGAACCACGCTCTGAACAACGCACACAAAGACGCGGCATCGGTCAATAGCACGCCGAAACGTAACCGGCTCACCTTGCACTTTGACCACACCCCTGTCAGAAACTCCGCCCACTTCAAAGATCCGCCGGTCATACAATTTAATCATATGTACGGAAAAGGTACGTATTTGTTTAAGTTTTTCCGGGAGTACATGTAAATTGTGTTCAATTGTCCCTTGTCACTAAATGTATTTTTGGTAAGCTGTGCTGCGATTTTATCCTTTATCTATAAACCTTTTTTGTTCACATTTAAAGTAATTTTCAAAAGCTTCACATCGAATTTTCCGATCACTTATTTTCAGCGTTGTCACACCTAGCACTTTGTTTATAGATCACGCAAACAATATGTCACAGAGTTCGCTAGAGTCCGTCTCGACGATGTCTGGCGGGGATTCCCTTCCCAGAAACGCGGGGAAATTGGACTTGAGCGAGATCGGTGATCAAGTTAATAGGTAAATTTATCATTGAAACGTTTAGACAATACTTTCCCTTTTAAACAATAGCATTTAAACAAATTATCCGTGCACGGTTCTGTGAATTACTCTTGATAGAGTGACGCTGTAGGTACTAAAATTGCTACCAATGTTAGTGTCTAAAACGTACACTAGTATGCCTAAGATGCGCGCAGCGATTTTTTAATGGACCGATGTCGATTTCTATTCTTTTTATCTTGCGTGACAAGATTACGAAGTTATATATGTCTGTCTCCTTTTACAAACAAACAAAACAAAAAGAGTCGAGAATATTTTGTCGCTGCGCGCATATTTGGCCTGCAGTTCTAATTAGAAAACTGGTATATCGTTAATACGAAATTAAAATATTTTTTTTTGATAAAAAATTACAAACTCAACATATTCAAATTGGCTGTTATGTAAAAAGTTTCTCTAATAGCTTCATAACATGACTTAAAAATATCTCTCTAAAGTCCATTTTTGTGCATCCAGATTTGGTGTGATGTCCCCTGAAGAGGTGCGCGATGTGCTTTTGTGTTTCCTGTTTGTGTTGAAGTATTTGGACGACGAGAGGCTCGTGGAGTGGTGGAGAACGCAGTCGCAGGCGCAGCAACATGCGTTCTTCAATGTCTTGGAGTAAGTGTGTTATGGATGTCTGTGAGGAACTATTTTTATGTGATTGTGTTATCTGTGGTTTGTAGTATCTTTCTAGTCAATGTGTTGTTGATTGATAGCTGATGCAAATCTGTTACCACCAAACTACGAGGTGAGTGAAGCTTAAAGCGTGTTACGAAAAAGGTAGCGAGCGAGAATCAAGGTTATTTCTATTTCCTTCTCTAGAAGAAAACGGCACTCTGTGAAAGTAGAAGCGTGGTGGTCGACTCATGCTCTGCTAATAAAGTCATGAAGCTTAAAAGTTTGATAACGGCTACGTTAATAATCACGAATATTGTGAAAGTATTTAGTAGCGAGAGGTCTTCAACAGTTTGTCTTATAATATATTCAATAATTTGCCTTTACAGCGATAAAGTTCGCTGTCTCGCTCAAGCTTTTCCATATGTTCATGTTATCCAGGTAGCCCTTTAAACTTGCACCCTTTTTTTCTTCATAAAATTAGCAAACAATCGATTACCCACCTAAAGTTAAGATATTGCAAAACCCTCCCAACCAATAATACCCTTCTATTCACAGTGTTTTATATATAGCGGCAAACATCTAAAGACATGTTCCATCAGGCCCTCTCTTTTGTTTTTATTGAAAACAAAAGAGAGGGCCTGATGGAACATTGCTGTTTGCCGCTAACTGTACCTATATATCTGAAAACTCTCGATTAGAGAATACAAATGATTTGTAAAATGAGCTCCATATTCGTTTTAAATTTTTATAACTTATGAGTTATTCCTCTCATTTCCACTCATTCCTTTTTCTAGGATATGTGCAGAACAATTCCAATATTTAGGACGAAAAAGAATCCTGTCAGAGATGAAGACAGTGACACCGGAGTGTAACGGCAAGCTGAAACCGATGAAAGCGAGAACGCTGCCCGCTAGGATGAGCCCGCCGGACTTTTCAAAGGAACCGCCCATTATTGTGGAGAAAAACAACACGGTTAATAGAGAAAATCTCGTCAATACCACAGTTACGACAGGTGGGTAAGAACATGTAGATGGAATTATTTTCATTGAATAGGGTTAGTCACATATTCAAATTATCAGACATGCTTGCATCTTGCACCACATCGTTACATGCCGTTGAGTTATGGTCAAAAGCAAAGAGTATTGTACTAAACAGGAAGTCAAAAGCCTAGGCTTTCGACATTAACAGTCCGTAGTTAGTTCGACCATCGTCCATCTCGCTCACGCATGGGTATGCGTGACCAAATGAGTGAATGAGTGATGCGTGAGTGTGGGTACATTTACTTGTACAAACGACGTTTTTTTTTTTATAAGTTCATTCAGTCATTTTATATCTTCAAAAAAGTGGGTATGCGCGAGCTAGACGGACGACGGTCGAACTACGGGACTCTTAAAAATAGTGGCATCAAGACTCATTCATTTTTACTGGAACTTCGAACAATATGTCCTGGGGCCATACGCTCAGTAAAGTTTACGTAAAATTAATGGAACTAAAACTCGTGCTTACTTGTACTGCCGTATTTGATTTAGAGGTCCTAATGTTTTTTTAGTATTTTCAGTTTAGGTTAAGTTTTAGTAAGCATGTAACAGAATTAACCTCAAAATATTTTTACTGAATACTACTTAACAGAAGCATACCTACCTACATACTTCCGACACAGTTCATTGGACTAACAGACTAATTTTGTTGGAGAGCGACCCAAAATATTCCTGTTTTATTCATACGAATCGAGAACGAGATATAATTCAATGTCATGCTATAAATAAGGGTTGGTCTTAGCTAACATTGCGAAAAGTGCTGAGTAAGAATTCAGTAGAAATACACCACGTATCACTTCTTTTCAGAATTAGAAGCCATGGCGGAACATACATTCAACTCGGCCAGTTGTCTAACCACGGAAGTGGGTCTCACGATCATAGACCGAGCGTGTCTGTTCATGAAAAATCTAGGAGCATCGGAAGGCGCTGCCGCCAAACCATATATAAAGCTACTGCAGTTTCCGCAGAGTGAGACCATGTATAAACACCTGTTTGCGGCGCTCAGGGCGTATATTAACCAGTTTTCAGAGACGCTGTTTGAAGGTTGGTGTTATTTTTAGAATTAGATTAAAATAGTTAATGTCCAGCATGAAAGTTGAGTTTTTAGCTGGGGGCGCTATTCACCAGATACTCGCCCGACAAACATAGTTGCGTTATGAAATGTCCGAAGAAGACGTATATGCGGTGGTCTTGGGTAGACGCCGATGAACGATTCATTGCAATTTTCATAACGCTTACACAGCAGAATGAATGAGTATAGGCGGAATGTGAAAAAATGAGGACATTTTGTTGCTGTCAAATTTTTATGTAAACAGAAAAAGCTCCACAGAATCGAAAACGCCTAACAACTTTGTAATGTTTCTTCAATAGGTGGCAGCACGGTCTGCGCAGGAGTGGTTCGCGCAGTGGTGCAACTGTGCGAAGCGCGCGCGGCCGGTGTGCGGCGCGAAGCTGCGGCCGCACTCTACCTACTCATGCGAGCCAACTTTCAACACGCAGGCGCTTCTGACCTCACTAGGGTGCATCTACAGGTATGCACTGCGCGTAATTCGACTCGCACTTGGCCGGTTTTAATGATTCTATATTAATAGCAAATGTAAATTCGGCAGGTGATAATGGCAGTATCGAAACTCCTCGACAACTCGACGGCGCTCAACTGCAAACGATTCCAAGAATCTCTGTCTGTGATAAACTGCTTTGCGACCGGCGACAAAGCGATGAAAGGCACTGGTAAGTACATAATATTATTTACACAAATACTTAATCAATCAATAAACTAATATATACTAATTTAGGATATGGCGAGATGATGTTTATGAACGAGGTTTTTGAAAATGTTTAGGGATTTAGTCTGCCTGATCTAAACAGGCAGCGCATTCCACAGTAGGACAGCTTGCACAGAAAAATATTCGCTATATAAAAGGTGGAATGGGAATTGGAATGGAATGGGAAGCAATTTTAGGGCACGGAACGAGCGTAAAGGACTGGAATAACCTTGAATGAACTTAAAGAGTTCTTTTAAGTATGGGGGTATACATATGAGAGTTACGGCGAAGGCGGATGGATAACCATTTGAGCTTTTGACAATGTTCAGAAATGTTATCGTACTTGCATAACCTAGATACGAACCGAATGCAGAAATTTTATAAACGATCTAGCTTGCCTAATTACTCTTTAGTTAAATCCAGATAGCAGGCATCAGCGTAGTCCAGTATTGGGAAAGGGAGGAATTCTACAAGCGCAGTTTTGGTAATTGGAAGGAAGTTACGCAATCTTCTAAGTTACAAATAAATGATTCGATAAAACGCTTTTGAAAAGTTCTCGACTAGAAAGGCACTATAATTATAAGAAAAGCAGTCACAAGGTGGACGGACGATCTCATATTAGTGGCAGGAAGGCACTTCATTCAAGCCGCTTCCAGCAGATCTTTGTGTCTATACATATTGTAACGATGATGATGATGGTGGTGAAATTTCTAGAAGGAAATGCTCCTTGACTATTTAAATAAAGAATCTCGTCAACATTCTAGAAAGTTCGAAACAAATGATAAAAACAAAAGACGAGCGAAAAGACGATCGAAATTGAACATTCTGGAACGAAACAAATGACGGACGAAATGACTATCGAAATAAAAGCTTCTAGAAGGTTCTGCGGGGTATATAAGGAGCTTCTGTCGCGGACAGAGGGCAGTTCAGATACAAGTAGCATACAGGAAAGAAGAAAAAGTTACATGTGAAAGTGAAGTGTTGAAGTGAACAGTATAGTGAAGAGACGTTATAGTAGTAGTGTGTTGGTCGGAACACGGTCTCTGTGTGTTTGTAGCGCGTCGATTCTGTAATTATTGTCGGTGTTCGTGTTGTAGACTGTGAGTGCTCTGTAGAAGATACCACGTGTCAGTGAATTAAACGGGCTTGAATAACATCGTTGTTTCCTTCCAATCCCTATACCCACTTCCCGTAACAATATTATATATGTCCAAATAGACTTCTTGTGGCTGAGATTATGATAATAATGATCTGTGGAACTGATGAGAATGGTGAGAGTTCGAATCCAGTTGGATGTTAATATTTTTGAACTATCTACAATATTGACCCATGACTGATCGGAACTGATTCGAAATATTTTTCTTTTCAACAATTGATGCGTCGAAGACGGCCATCCCAGTCTTTAACCTACATATTATGTAGTTATTTTTAAGAAGGAGGTTCTCAATTCAACTATATTTTTTATGTTTGTTTTGCGATTACTCCACCAATTATGCATTGTTTTTTATGATTGTGTTTTATTTGGTAGGTAATACCCCAGAGATGGTCCCATATAAATTTTATCGAAATCTGTTCAGTACTTTATAACAAAATTACTAAAAAAATGTCGTCCAAGTACACGAGTTCCGTATTTTGATGTTTGTTAATTTGTGAGTTTTTTTAACTATAATTATTTTTATTCAGTGGTTTTTGTGTACAGGGCTGTCGAGTGAAGTAGCAGAGTTGATGCGGCGCGTACGCACTGTAGTAGGCGCGCGGGCGCGGCTGGCGGGTGTCGGTGGCACCGGGGCATCTGGTAAGTCTATCGCCTGTTACTTTCAATATTCCCATCTTTTCAAAGAATATTTACGTAGGCTTGTCTCGCTTTTGACCCCTTTTAGTATGTGTAGATTTACATCAAAGCTAATTCTACAATTTGCCAATTCTGACTCTTGTACCTGTTACCGTTCAAAAGATACAAGCGTTTAAGTGTAGGACATACAGACAGACAGACGCCGTAGCCTCACGTATAGGCTCCCCTACAAATAAGCCTATATCCGCTAAAAGTAGTGTTAATTTCAATGATTGACCTGTTGTGTGTCGGTAGGAGCAGGCAGCGTCCACCTGGCAGAGTTGCAGCACGCGTTAGCCGCGTCGTGTCGCGCCACGCCGCGGCTGCGTCACGCCTGGCTGGCCACGCTCGCCGACCACAACGCGAGGCAGGGGGACCACGACGAGGTCAGGATTAATTAGGCCTACTATCCACATTTTAACGTATGCGGAGACATGTAAATAGAGATAAGATACCCTAATATTTATAAGTACATTAAGTTAAAATAACTCTGTTTGTTTCCCAAATAAAATAAAATAAAATACCGTCACTTTATACGCAAGTAGCAAGCAGTCGTCAGCGCATAGACCTATTTCCTCTATCGAAAGAGCTTGTAACATTATCATTTACTGTATTTCAAGTTCTACAATTTACTTTATTTCAAAAGATACAGCCGTTTAATTGTAGGACAGACAGACATCGTAGGTTCACGAATGGGCTTCCGCACTCTTAATAGTAGTATTTACATTATTAATTACATTATTATAATTCTGTCAACAGGCTATGTGCTGTCAGCTCCATATTGCTGCTCTGATCGCGGAGTACCTAAAACTGCGGGGAACTTTAACATGGGGCGCTGACAAATTCATAGAAATATCCAAGAACATTCCACATGACGAGACGAGCCTAAAGATCGACGAAGGTAAGTAAAATACATACATAAAAGTTACATTTGTGAATTTTATTCTATTGTACAAACAATTTTGATAACACAGCCTCGAATATTTTGGAATAGTTTTTGATTAGGAACTTGCAAATTTTATAGGAGCATATAACACCAAGAAAAGGATCACTGATATGTCATTTATGTTATGTTATTTATTTATTTATTTATCTAGCTTACATTTACTATATTTATAGCGCCTATATTTATATCTTTGTTACACGGTGGTGAATTAACGAATAGGAACGTATTAAGCAACGATTCCATGAATACGCATGCGCGCGTTACGCGTTCCTACAAAATTTTCCTTTATATAGAAATCTAGGTGTATTAATCCACTGCGACACACGTCCACGCAAGTACGCAAATGTAAAATAATATCCATATCCAGAAGATATTCAAGAGTAGCCAAACGGATTTCACACTCGTGATTAAAATTTAGCTGTATATGACGCTATTCTAAGATGGCGTGATCGTCAATAGCACTTTAAAGGTACTTGTACACGATCGAAATGATTCGGAGCGAATTTGCAAAATCGTTCGTTGTGACGTCATAGCGTACTATCAAAGTACCGTTATATTCGGCCCTCTGCTCTCCACACGAAAGGATCTTATTCACTCTAAAGATTTTTATGGTTCGGTCCCTACACATCCAATCGTGTGTTGGTACTTTTAGACTGCGTGCACATCTTGCGCTTCAATGGAATATTAATTTTATGCTAGACAAGTCTTGGCGGAATTTATTACGAAATAATCGAATGACATCTCTTTACTTGGCGTTACTTGCTCGAATATTTCATATTATTTGGTATTGGTTAGATATACAGTAAAAATCACTAATAAAGCACACATATTTACAACAATAAAAAAAATATTAGTTACGTAGACACAATTTTGCAGTCTTCTTTATAGTCATGCGATACGATGTATTTGGTAAGCTCCTGGAAGGTTTCAATGGGACAGAAGGCGGCGGAGGAACAGCCCGGCACCTCCATCAGACGAGGCTCCGCCGAGTCGTCGTCCCAATAGTATATCTGTAATGTAATATGTTCGCGTAATCTTCACATCCATGGTATGTCGTCACTTACCACCAGGCGAGTTGGTGGTCAAACGTACATCTAATTACTACTAAAAAGTCAAGGTTAAGGAGATACTAATCAGAGTAATGTAGTCCAGTGATATTTATTTAAAGCGCGGTACCATGTTACGTTCAGGCACTGCACGTATACTTAGCTTGTATCATGATTATAGTTTGAAAAACTGAAAAAAAACGACAAAATACGCAATTCGTTTAATTGGATGACATATTTTCCAGTTATTGTGTTATAAAAACCAAAGTACTAAACCGATTCTGAAGTATGACCTACCAAACAAAAAAGAATCATCAAAATCAATTCATAATTGGTGAAGTAAAATCGCTGAACAAACATACAAAAAAAAACAAAGTCGAATTGAGAACCTCCTCCGTTTTAGAAGTCTGCATTCTTTCTTACCTTGGCGTTAAATTTAACCTTTCGAACACAGTATTTTTTAGTTTTTTCCTTCATTAGCTGTTATAGCTTAAAGTTCACATGTTGGCATTGCATATCGCATACAGATCGAATTTAATATGGCTTATTAAGTACTTAGTTTTTTTTTCTGAATGCTGATATTTAGACGCATACTTTTAACAAAACCGCTACGGCGGCGGCGGGCGGTTATATCATGCGTGCAACCAGCTACGCCTAGATGTACTCATGCGCACTGAGTATCACATACTTCTTTATAACACTCCATAGCCATACCTTAAATCCAAACCGCAGTCCTTCCGACAGCGGTTTCTGATCTTTCTTCGGCTGCGGCTGCGGCAGCCGCTCGTGTAATTCGAACAGTAGGGCGGCACCCGGGTCGGGCAGGCGCGGCGGCGGCGCCACACATGCAGCCAGCAAGGCAGCCACTGACACCGGTGTTCCAGTGCGCACTATCACGCGCAACTGCGACGTGCCAACAATGTTCGACTTCGCTTCTCTTATTATCTGCTGGAGTAGAGCCCCTGAAAACATATTTTTTTTTAGATGTAACAAGCAAGTCAGTTGTCTCTCTGCATCACGTTTACATCTCAGTTCAATTCCCAGAAGAGAAATTCTGTTCTGTGATGAAAGTGAAATTTCATTTTCAAAATCATTCTAAATTAAAATCATAGTTAAAATTTTGTGATGATACTCGTCACTGTATTATAAAATTATGAATCTTTCTTATATCATCTAGAACTTAACAATGAGTTATAATTATTATAAACTCTTCACACCTATCCTCTCTGCAGAGCATCAAAACAAAAGCCATAAGGCCGTTTTACGTTATATTTTTAAATTAGCGGAAGGATACATGAACAAAAACAGTTTTTTTTTTTTTTTTGCTAGTATAATTTGAAGAATTAGGCATTATACTTTTTTCGGACTCGTGTCTTAAATAATAATGTGTGATTAATTAAAAATAATATGGATTGATTGATTGGTTGATGGATTTGAAATGTTGTCTGACAAGTTCAACATTCTATGTATAATAATTAATATTACTAACATAATTTTAATAACACCTTACCTAACACAGTAAATTTCGATTTTATTATTTATATTTCATTTTAAATTTCGTATTTTATACCGCAAGCAGTCGTTCATAGACAATAGACATAATTTAAATATAAATATTAGTAGACTTTTTTACACAACGCCATCTAGCTTCAAACTAAGAAAAGTTCTTACTGTGGGAATCTGATAACTGAAAGAGTACTTAGTCTTATATACATTTTTACTTATGATACAAAAACCTATACGCAGAAGTCTATAATATCATTTGGCCATCGGAATTAAAAGTAGCTATTCATGCATTTATATAATTTAAAGATTTGCTTAATGAAACATTTTAAAATGTGGAATGACTTTTAAGCATTCTGTATTCTATAGTATCCATTTATGCCTAATAGATTATGTACCCTTAATAATTATAGTTTGGGTACTGAAACCCGAAGCCAAAAATGGATAATTTTGTTTTAAAAACCAAACTGCTGAACGATTTTAATAAAATTTCTGTGGGACCAATCTGAAAATATATCCATTCAAACAATATTCAAATAGCTTCATAAAACAACCGAAATTTTTAACCTCCTTATTTTGAAGTATATAAAAATGCTTACCGCCACTTAGTTTTCTCAATAGAATGTTGTGGAACATCATAGTGTACTCCAGCTTAGCGACGTCCATCAATTTTCTCTTGACGTGTTTCGCCCATTTAGGATTCGGTACTTTTATATCATCCTGTAGAACAAAATTATTAATTACAGACTTACTCTACCGGTTAGCATAATTAAATATAAAAAAGTAACTCACGTGTTCAAAAACACGTTCTCGAAATGTAATCAATACTCAATCAAAAATCGCTTGATTATTTTGTATATTATAATTGTAGTTTAAAAAACTGAAATCCGACTTCAGCCAGTTATGGCCCGAACCAGATATTCAAATTGGAGCTGGTTAAACAAGTATGTATATTATAAGATGCTCGAAAAACAAAATACCTGCATGGTTGCAAAACTAAGAGCTTCAAACAAATGTACAACAAATCGCACGAACAAATTGACTAGTCTATCGTTTGCTTTAGGACGTAAGAAATAATATAAAAACATACAAACTGACATTCTATCCTGCATACTTTTATGCTTACAAACGTACACCCGAAAACATTACTTTCCTTCTTGGCCCAATCGGATAAAAACTACTAAATTGAATTTAATCGACATTTATGAGGTATAAATTCCTTTTAAATAAAAATAACTATCAAAATCGAACTACAACCAACGTAAATATGTGAGCAAAGAACATAGTCTCATAACTCGGTAAAATAAACATGTAAAACTGCTGTCAACGTGGGTAACTTTGACTACATGTCAAACACTACATACCCGGATTCGAAGGTTCTTGTTTTTTTTTTCAAAAGATTAATTATCATTTTCTTCTCCAAGCTTATCATAAATAATAATTAATTAATTAGTAGTCATTTGACAATTACTCTTTTGGGAAATAAATAACGAACCTTCGAATCCGGGTTCGAATCATTATAAATGAGGTGAGTCGAACGCAAGCCTATTTTCCAATTAAAAAGAAATGTTTGTCACAAAGTCAAAGATGCCCACGTTGACAGTATTTTTTAGTGATCTACGCAACCTGTATGAGGAATAAATTATTTAAATAATACGCTTCTTGGGGCGTGCTAAAGTTCGTGTTCGTCATTTGTGCGATCTTGTGGAACAGATCCTTGTAGGGCTGCAGCAGGCCCTCATCCGTGAACGCTTTCAGTAATCTCTGCTTCTCGTTTTGATAACGAGGACAGTTTTCTTCGTACAAAAGCTGAAACAGACATTAATAATGCCTTAAAATATTACCCAAACAAGTATCTATATTAAAAGAAAAACAAAATACCCGACTGCAGATAAGTCGTTTTTGCAGTCTAACTTACGATTTCGTTACGCTAGATACGCTGAGGAGTGTACGTTTTACCGCAAATTCCATTAATACCACATTAACCTAATTAAAAAATCTAAACAGGAAACTCACAAAGTCGTCGTCATTATCAGGATACGTATAAGGCACAGGCTGCCAGTTCATCGTCTCATTCCATAGCTGCGCCTCTGGAGGCTGCCACAGCCCGGCAGATATCAACAACGCAGTCATTTTGCTCAGCTCTGTGTCTGATGCTATCACGATACTATTTTCTGGAAAAAAATTAGGGCAAATGGGTCTATCTGTGCAACAAGTATTTATATAAAAAAAAAACTGCAGAAAAGCGGGTTTTGCAGTGTAACTTACGAATGCGTTACGCTTAGCGCCCTGTTGAGTAAAATCGATGTAAAAGATAAATATATTATGTAAAAGATTTAAAAGATAAATACGTTGAACACGAATAGAATAATTCTACTAAAATTACTTATTTATTACGAAAAATTTCTTTGGAGGTTACGAAAACATGCATTTTCTTATTTTTGCGAGAAATGCATTATTGTTTTTACAAAAATATAGCCTATAACACTCAGGGAGGGAAGACGAATCTAACGACACCTCGCACATCAAAATCGGTCAAGACGTTTAAGCTCTATGCGATCATATAGAAACATACATGCATACACTCGAAAAACAAAACCCTCCTTCTCAAGCAGCCGGGTAAAAGTTTCAATAATTCTAAAATTTGGTAACAACAAACGAACGGTATACTACAAACCTGCATCATAATAAGGTCCTAAAAACTCGTCATATCTTTTCCTAAGTAATGCGCCCATTTCGTAAGTCAACACCTTCCCTTCCTGAAAAGAAAATTGAATATTATTTGAATAGCCAATGATAACCCTTTTTAGGTTTCCGTAGTCAAATACCAACGTTTGTAGTTTCGCCATCCGTTAGTTTAAAGGTTAGTACTAGAAAGCTGTAATTTGTCATGGCTATACAATACATATTAATCAAGTTGAGAAATAGATAAATATCTTGAAAAAGTCTTAGAGTCAAGTGTCGTCGTCGTAAGCTGTTGTAACCTCAGAAGTGAACTGTTTCTTTAAGCGAATGAAACCGCGTGCCGCAACTGATATATCAATAAACCATGAAGGTGGTGTTTTTTCTTGCTTATACTTACCTATTACGTGTGTGCTAGTCTTGAATACCTTGCAACGAGCTATAAATCATTATTAGCTGGTGACGGCAATCTGCGTGTGCGCAGACACCTCGTTCCCGTTTAGCCGTAGCCAGCGACCTTCGAGGACCCCCTCCCGCGACCGACCAGGAAGTCGACGCCTCGTTAAAAAGTCATTCGTCCTGGCTGGTCCTTCCAAACCGTCCCTATACAGTTCCGCAAGTTCAATGTCGTGAACTTGTACACAACTGTCACGTAACAATGACGTGATTCATTTGTTTAGATTTTTTTTTTATTAGTTTATTTTTTTATATTGGTGTATTAACAAGTATCCAATTTAGTAAACTTTTCAAGGAATTAGTCGAAAATTTGTAAGTTTTACAAGACAAAAAGTAGTCTATAAAGTCAAACAAACTGAGTCATCAAGCAAACTCCTGCGCCAGGATAATGCTTGAGATTATACAAAATGCATCAATTAACTTATTAAAACAATTAAAAAATATGTTTCAAAGTTAATGCAAATACCCATACTTATGTAGAATTTGATATACGAGGATATGTTGATATAGATGTTTTTTCGGGCCGCATACATGTTTTTAAATCACGATAAAGACTGATTCTTTCTAAAGTGTGATATCATCGCATTGTTATTAGAGAATATATACGAGTAACATGTTAATTTAAATATACATACAACAAAATTTTATGTTTCAAAATTCTATGTTTCAAAAATTAGAACTTTCAAATGGTTAAATTTTTTTTTTTGTAAATTCTATTAAATCATAATTATGTTTTGTTTTAAGTATATGTGTTGTGTAATATAAATTCTTGCATGTAGTTTATACCTGTAATTGAAGTTCCACTCAATATGTATCTCACTTGTGTACCTTATTTTTATTTGATTTGTCTTAGTGGTTGCTTCGTTGGTGTAACAATGAAATAAATTAATAAATATTTAAATTAAGACATCGGGGACATAATTATCATCGTGAACATGGAAATGCAATGGAATATCGATTTACTATTAACACTTCACACTACTTCGATGGGAACAGCTGACGTTCAAGGACGGATTAACATGTATTCTTTTGTCGGATCAGCACCATTGTGCATGCTCTGGATAAAGGAGCGCCGTTCCATGAATGAGTTGTAATGCAGTATCTACATCGGTGACGTGAGAGTCCACCTGTGCTGGTGTATAGCAAATGTCATTCGTTACGGGCCGCGAACCGCGAACGCCCGGTTACATCAATCGAGGAACTACGCCAGCAGGCTTCATTGTTGGGGAATTATGTCTCACGCGGTTCCCATGAAATCCAATGCCATTGAAAATTGAAAATTTCGTTGACCGTATTCGCAATATTATATCACGTTCAGACTATCAGTGATGAAGGAGTGTCAAATTGAAGGCCCATATCGATCTGTAAATGCGGAGGGCTTTGATCTTTATAGTTTCTTCGTGCTCTGCATAAACTATTAATCTTGACTAGGAGTTTTTGCAGGTTATAAAGAACTTGATGCTTATGACTTTTGCGCATTTGTGTATTTTTTTACCTAAACTTGCAGTATAATAGAATTCGTGTAAAGATAGTTTCCGGCAGCCTAGTGGTGAGACCGTCTGACTTGCGATCCGCAGGTACTGGGTTCGAATCCCACGGCACGCACCTCTGTCTTTTCGAAGTTATGTGCGTATTGTTGATTGCCGCCAACTTCAAACGGTGAAGGAAAACATCGTGAGGAAACCTACATGTCTGAGAGTTCTCAATGATCTTGAAGATGTGTGAAGTCTGCAAACCCGCACTTGGCCAGCGTGGCAGACTATGGCCTAACCCTTCTCACAATGAGAAGATGGCCCGTTCCCAGCAGTGGGACAGTTTGTACAAACAGTGCTAATAAAAAAAAAAAAGATAGTCCCGGTCGTACGTACCCGCTCGCTCACATGGCGGGGGCACGACTGTGCCCCCAGGTAATAGAATCCTATTGAGTTTTTCTGTGCCTGTATACTTTTAATTACCTTCTCTAAGTATCTGAACTTTTTCTCAATATATGCGAGATATTGTTAGTTACGTTTGTTTTTTCTCCAACCGGAATTTTATATAACTTTTTGCAATTAGGTGTTTTGTTTTTTTAATTCTCGACCCAAAAAGAGGGGTGCTATACATATGTTGACGTGTCTGTGTGTCTGTCTGTGGCATCATAGCTCTAAACCGGAAGGACCAATTTTGATATATATATTTTTTTTTGTTTTAAACAGAATGTCATCGAGAGTGATCTTAGCTGTTTCGTCAAAATCTGTTCAGCCTGTTTTTTTTTTGTCGGGGGTTTTCGAGTTTTCTAAAGTTATAGGTCCAATTACAACACTTGTTATGTGGTAGATACCACGCACCCGCACCACTTCAAAGTACCTATGTAAATTTTGTCTTTATTAACAACTTAAGGCTACATATTTCTTTCACAATAAATTTTATTTAGGAGAATAGGGAATATGTATGTCATAGGAATACCTATGAAATAAAATTTATACATATTCCCTATTCTCCTAGTATATTCTCATAGTTTCAATTGATAACATACTAAAATGTCATTCTCATACATTTACTTTTGTATTCTATTGGCGTTCACGAAATTAGAATGCCACTTGTCTAACCAGGTCTGGTGCCAGTCTACAGTGGTTTCCTACTGCCTCATCAATGTTATCGAACCAATTGACGATCCAAGTGGTCGCTTCCAGTCAAGCGACCTTTATTTTGTGACTCGTTTGGTCCACCCTCTATCTTAATTTTTAATTCTTAGTTTTTATTTAGGATACTTAAAGCGGTGGTCAAAGCGAAAGAGATGGGCGCTCGCGCATCACAACATTTTTAAACATATAGCAAATGTAAGAATAAACAGAATCATTTCTCAATTCGAATGTATATTTTTTTAATGTTTGTTACCTCATAACTTTCGACTGGGTGAACCGATTTTGATGATTCTTATTTTATTTGAAAGCTGATGCTTCCCGCTTGGCATCCATGAGAAGTCGGTTGCTTCAGTTTTTTTAAATTATAATTATTGTATCCCCAATCAGCGTTTTTGTATGTTTAATAATTATAGATAAAAAGTCTAAAAAAATCGACTTTAAAATGCACAATTTTGTTTTTAAAACTAAACTACTGAACCGATTTTAACGATATTTTTATAGGACCAATCGGAAAGTATATCCTTGAACAAAAAAAAAGAATTTTTCAAATCAGTTTATTAATGACGAAGTTATGCGGTAACAAACATAAAAAATACAGCCCTCCTTCTTTTTGAAGTCGGGATAAAAATGTTGTGATGCGCGATAGAGATAGCTGCGATCTTCGAGCGCAGTCTTAAGCGTGCTTAAACTCAGACTCACATTCGTCATAGCCCCGGCACCGTACGGCGAGAAGACGTGGTCTGGCGGCGGTGCTCCCAACATCTCGAGCTCACGCTCGCTGGGCGTGCGCTCGCCGTGCGACATCAACTGTTGGTTTATAATCAATGTCAATTTACATATTCTAGTAATCACCGACAGTGTTGTGTTAACAGGTTTGAATGTTATAAAATACAATGTTAGAAAAAATCTTATTTGGGTACCTGTCATACCTGGTCTACAAATTTTACAACCGAATTATTACATATTTTTAAATAAAAACTACGGGTCACTCACGTTTGTCACGTACACGTAGTTTTTATTTAAAAATGTGTGAAATCCACGTTAATTTCCATAGTAAAATTATCACATACATAATTGTATCGCATAGCTTCGACGGTTCTATAGTTTTATCTGCCTCATTTGCTTGTATAGTTTTTATTTAAAAATGTGTGAAAACCACGTTAATTTCCATAGTAAAATTATCACATACATAATTGTATCGCATAGCGGTTCTATAGTTTTATCTACCTCATTTGCTTGTATTTATGCTGCTTTTTCTTTTTAATACATTATATATAAAAAACATTATCTTAATAGTGGTGTAGACACTTGTCAAGGGTATTCATATCAGAGCAAGTTATATTTGAGCTTACCTACTTATTATTGGTGTTTCCAAAATAAATTAATCCTCGTTAGTTTTGTGATTGTTTGTTTTTAAATGAATAACTGAAGGTGACTTTTGAAAACGTGCTTACCACATGAACTTGACGGAGGGCAGTTACGTCCACTGTCGTGTCCTTCATTAGGATCACTGCTACGAGGGCTGCAAGTAGAAAAAAAAAACATGTCTGTCTCAACCATAGAAATGAAATTAAGTTTATTGGTACCTTCATCACTTGGGAACGTCTGGACCGATTTGTAATAGAGGGCGGTTTGGGAAAGCTGACCGAAAAATAGGAATATTCTGGAAAGCAGAAAAAGCTCTGTCGAATTTTTATCAACTCAAGATTGTCTTTAACGCGGCTGAAAGCCAGACTGTTAGAACGTCTTCCAGTCTTTTCCAATAAAAAAATTAAAAAGCTAAAAGTCTATCTTTGTTATGCACTGCTCAATCAAATATTTTCTCTTGCGAACTGTCGATTTTTCGAATTCGTAGATTGTAGAAATTGTAAAACCTGTGGTTCAGACATTTACTTATGCTGGTCTTAAAAAAAAGATCGTTATCGTTATTCAATAAAAAATATATAATGAATAATAAACACTACAGGATGATGTGGTTGTTGTCCTAGGCAATCTGCTTTTTATACTTTTTTTTGTGCATATGTGCACATTTCGACGCCAAATTAACAGCCAGTCATCATTAGACTTTTTCTTCTTTTTGCAGGCTTCATATTAACATTCCTTGTATGAGGTCAAATCTTGCAATTAAATTTTAAACCAGTTATCCCAAACTGATTGAGCTGGATTTTTACCCGACTGCGTAAGTAGGTTTATGTTTTTTGAATGTATGTATATATATGTTTCTATATGATCACCTACAGCCTAAACCGCTTGACCGATTTTGGTGTGCAATTTTCGCAATAAACAAGTGATTTTACTAGAATTATTCTAAAGAATGCGCATTTATAATCTTATGAGGCGATTTCACGCATA
Source organism: Lycia hirtaria (assembly GCA_947563715.1). Lineage (NCBI taxonomy): Eukaryota > Metazoa > Arthropoda > Insecta > Lepidoptera > Geometridae > Lycia > Lycia hirtaria. Next base: position 30,014,057 of record OX387379.1, on the reverse strand, counting down.
TTTTTTTCATTAAAAAAACGTACACTTAACAGCGTATCAAGCTACTGAGACTGCAAAATCTGCTTTTCTGTAGTCGGGTATTTTGTTTATTTTTTTACTTGTTTAATAACATTACAACTCGCGAATAAAATAAAAATTCTACATCTTCGTAGCCTCATATTATTTATTATATAAATAAGTTATATAATAAGAATAAAATTAGACTAATGAAGTTTAATTTGCATAAATTGAACAGCAGCTCGGCGCATACTTTCTCACGAAAACGTACACTCGAGGGTACGCATCATTATATATCAAGCTCAACAATTACACTACGCAAATAGCAGTTAGGCATTATGATGACCTATGACCTATCCAGGGACATGGAGGGCGGCGGTATAGATCCCATGTAACATAAATGTGAAACGAGAGCAAAGTTCAATATTATGATATATACCTTAGTTGTTGACTTCAACGACAAAAGAAGTGAGATCTAAATGGGTGCCAAGTGCAATGGTCAGTCCTGAAATTTATTTATACCAACGTAAAATATTTTTTAACAACTTCAAATATCATTTTTTCTCAAAACTTAGGATAATATAATGAAGCCTAAGGTCTGACTTGGCTAGTTCTCATATACAGTTCAGCCGTTTTTTTTTTTGTCGGGGGTTTTTGAGTTTTTTAAACTTATACTTGTATATATACTCGTAATCATCTTTCGTCCTTCTCCAACATTTGAAAACTCACCGGCGATGAGCGAGATGCCCACCAACACGCCGAGGCAGCAGCATGTGTGCTCGGTGCGCATGCCTTGCGCCACAGCCGTCTCCGGCGCATTGGTCGGCTCCTCCTCGCGGCCGCCCTCTTTCCTGCAATCACATCAAAATACTTCCCATCGTGTATAGACAAGCATGCCGTCCATCGTGGACCGCAGCCTCGCTTAACATCAGGCGAACGGTCAAGCGCAAGCCTGTCAATGAATAAAAAAAACCGGACAAGTGCGAGTCAGACTAGCCCACCGAGGGTTCCGTACAAATTAAATAAAAGGGGGAAATCATATATATTTTTTTATATTTTCCTTCATAAACCGAAAAATATACATCGTAAAAACCTGTTTTAGCTTATGCTAATGAGGCTATTTCATATGATACCCCACATGATACGGTTAATTCAATTTAAAATTTGGGCCCTCATTCCTTGCATAGAGACACTGTTTTTTTGTGATTAAATTAAAAATGCCCAGTTTTTAGATTTTTTCCTATATGTGTACTCTAACACAATGCTTCTTGCCAAATTTCATAGTTCTAGGTCAACGAGAAGTACCCCATAGGTTTTGATTCCCTTGTGAGTGTCGAAATGTGCGTTTTTTACGACATATTCGGCTATAACTTATTTTACGAAAACTGAGAAATTTTATTTTTCTTTCTGCAGCAAGATACTATGGATTTGCATATATGGTTTTAAGTTCAACTCGATACCTTCACGCATTCCCGAGATAAAGGTCTTTACACCCGGACAGACGGACAGACGGACAACAAAGTGATCCTATAAGGGTTCCGTTTTTTCCTTTTGAGGTACGGAACCCTAAAAACAGAAAGAAGATTGGAATTATATACCGCCATCTCTGTTTCCTGAGAACTATAATACATAATAATATAATGCATTGGGGTTATTTCACACAACACCATCTAGCCCAAAGTAAGCAAAGCTTGTACTATGGTACTAGATGGCTGATAGAATACATATATACTTTTTTTGTTGTAAATATATACATATGATACATAGAAACACCCAGACACACAAAAAAAACATCCATGCTCATCAAACAAATGTTTGCCCTGGGTGGAGATCGAACCCACGACCTACAGCTTAGCAGGTAGACATACTACCAACTGAGCCACAAGGCTAGTCAACTATTGACGATCTTTTCTATACTTGACGGTCAAGCGCAAGTATATCGTCGAATAAAAAAAAACTATAATCTTGTAGTTGTCTTGGCTAGAATGAATATATATCTTCTAGATCGACGAGCTCCATCCTCGGCTACATACACCGTCGCTTAAAATCAGGCGCTTTGATGGTCGTCAATCTAACATAAAATAAAATCTTTCCTGATTAGGCTAAGCCAAATCTTGTAAAATGTTCAATTATTATCGGTTGCAATGCATGGTCCCGTGTTCTCGCCCATTTGATCTTAATTTTATCTGTTCCCAAAATTCTAAGATCGTTTGTAATCGTCATTTTCATGTGAAGATACCTTCTTCGAAAAGACTTTGTGTTTTGAGATACTTATATTGTTCTTCTTTCTAACCTTAGTATTGTTTGATATTACCTGTTTTGTACCTTTACAATAAGGATCAATTTTAAAATTACAGCTGCTATGTTATTGCTATGATTGTTATTTTTCGGACAGTCACAAAAGAAATTTTAATCGACTTCAAAAAAAGGATGTTATCATCTCGACCTGTATTGAAATTATAGTACTTACAAAATACAAGAAATAACATTTACAAGTCATAGACTCACAGAAGCTCGCTATATTGATATTCGTTATTTTCATCTTAAGCTACCCATGCTCAATCTATAGCACATTAAGATTGACATTTGCTTTTGTCGATGATATGTCTAACTGGTTTTCTAAAAATAAACTTTAAAGTCGGTTTCAGACAGATTACGACATTCTCTAATGGAAATTAGCCTAACTAAAACTGTGCTTATTAAATCAATTGGTTTGGAACAAGTGCCACACATGCCAAAAAATAACTTGTTACCTGACTTCATCGCCATAAATTGAAAACTGAAAATCGTTCACAAATGCCACTCACATTATTCCCCGAGTCTTCAGCTCTACATCGTAATCCGATCTCAATCTTCACTTTTCTTAATAAATTCGATTAAATCCACCGTTCTTAACCATGCTAGGATATTTACGGGATTAGATCATACGTAGCAAGTGCACTGAATTTTGATTATCAGTGTACGTATGGTAGGAAATGGCAGGAAGTGCACGACGCGCAAGGCGGGCTCCCACTGAGAGCCACTCGGGACACGGTACAGATTCACGGTCGCCGCGACCTGTGCCCGTTTGGATGATTGACTCTGTCCAATCGATTGTACCTACCTATTTACACATGCGTGCCCACATCGTCCGACATTGCCGTTTGTATCGCTGTCGGTGGCGTCCTCAGCCCTAACCTTGCCCGCATGAATCGGAAATTCTGATTGTCCACACTGTTAAACTGTCCTACTCGGATTAGTCAACCATCTACGTTGTACATTATTGAAAAGGGGAACTCCGCGTATATGATTCGCAAGAGATACCAGAGGGAAACAGCTGATAGGATGCTTTTGCATGAACCTGTTTGCCTGATAGAGTGAATTAGAAGATTGGCGAACCGACGCCGTGCGCGTTCATTGCATTTCGATTGTACTCAACGACTCCGTTGACTATGTATATTATAACGTATATTTCGCATATTCTATTAATTAAGAGACAAATTACATAAACGGGAGGGTGCTCTTCTTACTTTGAATATTAATCAAGACATAACTGCAAATATTTCTAAGTGTTCACACGATTGACGTCACCAACTTCTCCATATTGTAATATCTTAGACCTAAATTATATTTTTATTTACATATTTTACAACATAACTATTGATCATTAAAAGATATGTTTCGCCACGGAATGATATTTTAAATGCAGTCACATGACAAGACATTTCTCACAGACTAAGTATATTACTTACTTGATGCAAATTATGCTAGTTAGATGTACCATTTTCACTTCTCATTAAGTGCACTAAATAAGAAGTCTTGACGACAAGGACTCGGAGACAAACTAAAAGATGAACGCTTGTGAGGAGCAAGGAAGCATGTGTCTGTTTCATGCCACTAACAGTCATTAGGTATATCTAATCTCATTGTAATTAAATCGTAAACCAGCTTCTGTAATGACTCCTTGGCAAGGTTACGCGAGATTCTTACGAAAATATTACAATTCTCACATATGTAATTGTTTAATAATGCATTTTTTTTCTTTTAAAATGCATGTTGGTTAAATTACAGTGGTTTGGCGGCAGCACGTGATTTTAAAGGTTTATCCTCATAAGTTTAATTTTCCTTGAGTGTTATGCACCCGCGATATCATCCGCATGGTGATGATGAAGATTGAGCTATGTCGTTCTACAAGGCTTTAAGGTTTAGATCAACGCGTGCAGCTATCTCTCTCGCACATCAACATTTTTGAACATATAAAATCATTGGATAGGTATATTAGAAAATTGAGAAATGATTTTATTTAATTAGATTGGATGAATATTAAAATGGATGGAGTAGTGAAAAATATATGTATTTTCCTACTCCTCAGCCAATTTAAAAGATATCAAAGAACAACTTATCTTAAAATATTTCCCTCATCATCATCATCTCAGCCATAAGAAGTCCACTGCTGGACATACGCCTCCCCCATGGATTTCCAAAAAGACCGATTAGAAGCGGCTTGCATCCAGCGTCTTCCCGCCACTTGTATGAGGTCATCTGTCATTTCCCCCATCAAAATAAACAAATTCATTTATCACTTTTCTAATATCCCTAATCAATTATGTTATAATGTTTTAAAAACGTTGTGATGCGCGAGAGAGATAGTTGCGCGTGTCGAGCGAATCACGTAGTTTCACAGTCCGTACCGACTGTCCGCATGCGTATAGTTCGTGGCGCCTGAGCCGTGTGCGACTGCTTGCGGATTGTGATGCTGATGGGATCTATGCACCAAACCTCGTCACTGTAAAATTATGATATTGTGATGATTCTTATTCTTATTCGAGATGGGGGCGATAAGTCCTGCACTGACGTCCCGCTTGGGGTGTATTGTGCATTTCCCCCCGCCAGCATCGATGATTAAAACATATTGTGATGATGTAAAATGGACCGTATCGACCATATACATAGCTGTGAAAGCACGCTTTTCTATTCTATATCCTAAATTTCATTTTGACTGTTCTAATATTTATTTTTTTACGTTATACAGATCTACGACTGACCTTCAATTTCCCTGATTCTTAGCGACAGTGTGGCCGAGAATGGATCTAGTTGATCTAGATGTCTATTCAGTCTCGAAAATTCCAAGATTGTAGTTCTCAGAAATTATTTATGTCTAGAGTAGTAGTACTAGTTATATCAGTAGCTCTTCCTCAGTACTAGCTGTACCTACGGTTTCAAAAACGGTGTCATCAGTATAAAATTTTACCAATTTTATACTGATCCACATACATACATACATACATGTTACCTACTTGATCCAAACAATATCTACAACGCCTATTATGTGAAACCTGTTTACTGCATATAAATTACCAAACACATTTTAATTTGGTGATCATTATAACTCTTGCATGATAACATTGTCTTGTGTCTTTCATTACTTTTTACAAGATGATGTTATAAAGGTAAATAAACAATGCCAAAAGGTTGTGTGAAGGTATATTTTATTGAAACAAGAGGCATTTAATGCACTTATAAATATCACAGTAACAAATAAAGTAAATATTCCAGAGACTGTTATTTTGTACTTCATTTGAAACTCACAGCCATTATCTTGCTACAAATACTTCCCATGTATCACACTTGTTACCTAACTGCACTGGAAAGGGGGTGACGTTGTAGGAAAAAGGTGTATGTCTACTAATACCTTCTAGGAACCTAAACGGTTTGACATAGGTATTTTGAAGTTAGCTTCCGCTAAATTCGTCTCTATGTTATCATTTAGGCTACATATTATTTTACAACAGGGTGTTTCGTTGTTTTATGGACAATAATATATTTGTTACTAGCTGTGTCCCGCATTGTCACCGGCATAGTGAAGCGGTGATGTAATGATAAAATATCCTTATCCAAGTCCTAATAAATCTCTGTGCCAAATTTCATAACGATTGGTTCAGCCGTTTAGGTACAGGTAACAAACAGACAGAAAGACACGGTTACTTTCGCGATTATAATATTAGTTGAGATTACATTCTTCTAATCTTACTATAGACAAATTCATTTCTCACTTTTCTAATATCCCTAAACAATGATTTATTATGTGTTTAAAAAAGTTGTGTTGCGAGAGAGAGAGAGATATATATATTTAAATATAGCTGAGCGCGTTGAACTCCACCTTAACATTTACAGTTTGATTTTTGTGTTCAACGGGACTAGATAATCACTACCCCTTAAAGTTACGTATTATCTAGATTCCGCACGCGTGGTTGAACTGTTCCTTGCTCCACGCGTCTTCTTTCACTAGGCTGACGAACTGATTGAATTCACATAATAATGCGCCCCCGCATCCGTCAATTGGAAGAACCTTCCCTGGTCCTCCGGCGTCTTTGGCGTATACGGCCTGAAAAATTACATATTATTAGTAATGGTTACAACCAAACTTAGAAATCCTGGAATCAAGGTTTTTCGAAAATCTTATTTTTAGCAGAAATAGGGCGATTAAAATATAGACCAAAACGTATCTAATACTATTTTTTTGCAGAAATGTATTGATTAAAATATTGACCAAAATGTGTCTAAGTACCCACACACACACACATACACAACACACTGTATAACACACTGAGAGTATATAATTATCTATTGTTTTTTAACCTGCTATATCCCACTGCTGGGCAAAGGTCACCACCATTTCCTTCCATTTCTCGCGCTCTATTGCTGTTTGGGTCCAGTCACGACAAAATGTGTTATATACTTATAAAAAAAAAACATGTTGATCTGTTTGTCAACCGACAGACAGGCGCTTAGGAGATAGAGCTCCCCTAATAGACCTCCATAACAAGTTATATTTTTCATAATATTCATGTTATTCTGCTTATCAACCACAGACAGCCGCTTAGAAGATAGAGCTCTCCTAATAGACCTCCATAACAAGTTATATTTTTCATCTGCATTTAGGGATTCTCGCTACTTTCATCATGTCGTTAGTACATCGTGTTAGATCTTTCCCAACGTAATCCAAGTGGAAACTGTGTACACACAGTCTCCACTCAAAACCTTTGAGTTCAATGTCATCGGATCTGCGAGATGATGCTTGCCCACTGCCATTTGAGTTTAACCAATTCCGGTAACTTTGGTGCTCCTATAGATCTCCTCACTCGTCGCCCCTTTGATGAGTAAGATTTTTTAGGAATAATTATAGTTTATAAAACTGAAGCAACCGACTTTTCATGGATGCCATTGTCAGAACTGGACCAAACGGAAAGCAGCAGCTTTCAAATAAAAAAAGAATCATCAAAATCGGTTCACCCAGTCGAAAGTTATGAGGTAACAAACATTAAAAAAAAACAGTCGAATTGAGACCCTCCTCCTTTTTTGAAGTAGGTTGAAGATTACTAGTATATTATTATTATTTATATCACAAAAAACCGCGACGGAAACTTCCTGGTTTGTTCCCATGGGCTGATCGTATCCTTGTCATTATGTAGAATTATCATTGACAGTGACCGAGGCCGATTCTAACGATCTACGCACACAATACGTGTAGAAGGAAAATCATCTGAGTTCTGCAATCTAAAGGCCTATTACTTATTTATTCAATTGCCTACGCAGATTAACATATAAAAACAATTTTAACAATTTGCTCGTTCCAGTTTGACTAATTAAAATCAAGTATTCTTATCGATTAGAAAGTTCAATTTGCCGGTTCAGTGATCGAACTGATGATGTCAATTTTGAAGTCAAGGATAATATTTTATAGTTGTAGCCTTCTCGGAAACCATATACTTATTTTCTTTCTTGCGATTATATTTATCCGTTACAGAAACTGTAAGTTTCTGTACCAACTTGTACCTCCTGATCCTGTACCTGGATAATAGATGTTTACTCGCTCTGAAATAAGTATGACAAATTTCGTTTCTAATTGTCAATTCGGATCACGTTTTCTACTGTTTTTCTAAGTTAAGATTAAGTGTATCCAAGACTATAATGTGTACATGAATGTTTTCATTCAACTGCTTACAATGTTATTGCAACTATCGACGTTTGTGTTTGTCGAAGCCGTCCAAACTCTTAGGGCCCTATCTCACTGGGGCACCAGTGATAGCGTCATCACTGTCGTTGCCACCAATTAAATGTATACAGCAGTATTTTTATTTATTTTATTTTAACAATTTTGGAGAAATTAACGGCTTTAACTGACAGGTTATTATTATTACATAAACACAAATAACCCATTTACAAATTTCTACTATTAGATTCAATTTATCATTTTGAACGCTTTTGTAATAATAGGTATTTATATAAAAACGAAAAGAAAATATGTACGTAGTTAAGTGAAACCATAAGTACCAGACATACTGCACCTTATAAGGAATATAATTATTTACCTAGTATTACTGTACATATAAAACTAATCTAGTAACTATATTTACTGAAAAAGTTGTCACCCAGTCGCTTCTTTATAGATCCTATACTTGAGTAGAAGAGGTCTATATCTTTATTAGACTTAAGAAACTTATTACAAAACCATGTGTAGTATGGTCCAATCTTCTCGTCTCGTCCAATATTCCCCAGTCCCTCAAGTCGAAAGTTTACAACCAGTGTGTGTTACCAGTGATGACATACGGCACTGAAACGTGGTCCCTAACTATGGGCCTTATAAAGAAGCTCAAGGTCACGCAACGAGCTATGGAGAGAGCTATGCTCGGAGTCTCTCTACGAGATCGAATCAGGAATAAAGAGATACGTAGACGTACAAAAGTCACCGATATAGCACAGCGGATTAGTAAGTTGAAGTGGCAGTGGGCAGGGCACATAGCACGTAGAACTGATGGCCGATGGGGCCGAAAGATTCTCGAGTGGAGACCACGTACCGGCAAGCGCAGCGTAGGAAGACCAGCCACGAGATGGACAGATGACCTCATACAAGTGGCGGGAAGACGCTGGATGCAAGCCGCTTCCAATCGGTCATTTTGGAAATCCATGGGGGAGGCCTATGTCCAGCAGTGGACTTCTTATGGCTGAGATGATGATGATGATGATGATGTGTAGTATGGACGGTGCTTCACCTGGTGTCTACTGAACTGAATTTCGAAATCATTAATTTAGGTACTTACATACTTTGAACAGCAGCGATATAAACCAATATCGTAATACGCACATGAAACTACATGCCTATCAATAAAACTTCGTATCTATAATATTTTGAGAAGTCTATTTGCTCACCACTATATAATGCTGGCCATCCTGCCCCTTTCTCAGCTCCAGAGAGAAAGTAGCACCATAGTTTGGTTGATGAGGCTCGAACACCCTCGCTGCGGCCATCAGGGCGGCTACATTGTTCTCGTGGGCAGAGTACAATCTCAGCTTGGGCTGTTCCTTGTCACCATCTATGTACGAACTGGTGTAGTTCAGTATATTATCCAGAAGTACTCCTGAAAATTAAACATGAATAACTAGTAGTTCTATGAACAGTGGACCTCGCGAGCGCAAAATCTTTACTCGTGACACCTACCACTCATATATGAAAATCTTGTTCAGAATTGAGTTTCGAATGTTTCTGTCAAATATAAAATCGGCCGACAAATGCCCTCTTAGTAAACTTCTCTTTTCAACCAATATTTCATAACCTTTCTTTCCTAAAATCTCACAACCTCTTGACCGGTTTTGCTTATACTTAAAATTCTCATTTATTATTAAGTACCAAAAATATTCTAGCAAATATTGTGATAAACGTCACCGCAGTAAACTTCCCCATTTTTTTTGGGGAAATATCATATTTATCAAATATTGTCAACGATAAAAAAATCTATAACAATAATTAATTAATTAGAACCTGTCAACCAAGTTTCGTAGAGATTGGTTGAAAAATACGCACGGTATGCGAGTACCAACAAACACCCGGACAGAAGAACAAAAATCTTGCTAGTTGATGCTGAGACCTTCTTTCGCTTTGCTGACTCGGTCAATAAGGAACAATTTTAATATCAACGTTCTATATTTTCACCGCGTTGAATTATAATTTGATACGGTATTAAACATTAGTATTAAAAATACTACGTAGATTATATGAGTTAGTAGTAACACAGTGTTACTTATAAACACATTTTAAAATCTAATTCACTGAATATGGACTTTTCAACTTCTGTTAGAAGAGAACTGTCTCGCTCACAAAATATGGAACAAACACTGTTCAACCTTAAGATTCCGTAGTCCGATCATATCGTCCGTATCACTCGCGCATACTCATTTTTGAAGATATAAAATGATTGAATAAACATAGAAATAAAATCGTCGTTTGTAAAACTAGAAAATAACATTACAAATACTCGACAAAAATTTCAATATAATCCAAGCCTATTTTCATACATAAAAATAATTTTTGCGCAAAAATGATTTTTATGTATGAAAATTGACTTGGATTATATTGTAATTATTGCCGAATATTTGTAATGTTACCTATTTTCTAGTTTTACAAACGACGATTTCTTTATATGTTCATTCAGTCATTTTATGTCTTCAAAAATGAGGGTTTGCGCGGGCGAGACGAACGATGATCGGACTAACTAAAATGCGCTTATTGACGGTTTATAAATAAGACGGTTAGTTAGTTAATCCGTTTACCTGATGCAAATTTTCTCAATTCAGGTGTATAGAATTCGGTAGCATATTCTATTTTGGTTACTTCTCTTATTTGTGGCCACACATCGTTAAGCCATTTTGGCGGGTTCACTCCTACATTTTTCTGAAAAATACAATCAATATCGTTAATTTGAAATAATTTTCGACATACAGACTAAACAAATAAAATAAAACAAAGTTTGTCGAACTTATCGAGTAAACTGAATTTATTTACTACGTTATTTTATTAAGTAACCAATTGAGTAAACAGAGTAGGTTGCTGAATATACTTCTGAAGTCTGAGTAACTAAACTGAGTATTTAATTAAAATTTTAGATTATAACATTTGATATACGCTGAAACACACCATGTACAAGATAAGTTTAGAAAACACAAAACCTCCGACAAAAAAACGGCTGAACCGATTTGGATGAAACATAGCTAAGAACACTCGATGAAAGACTCCTCCAAACAAAAATAAAGTATGGGAATTAACGTGGTTTTCACACATTTTAAATAAAAACTACGGGTCTCTCACGTCTGTTTTGAGCCGAAATATCAGACTATAGTTTCAACCGCATTCGGCGGTCTTTTTCAAAGGAGCAGCACACACGTCACTCTCGGTCGGTGACGCGCCTTGCACACAACTTGGTTGAAACTATAGTCGGATATTTCGGCTCAAAACAGACGTGAGTGACCCGTAGTTTTTATTTAAAAATTAAGTAGATCAAAAGCGGTCCATCAGTTTGAGAGCTACGATACCACAGACAGACACAATATACAGATACACACGTCACACTTATAACACCCCTCTTTTTGGGCCGGGGGTTAAAAATGGGCTCCGATAAATCAACATTGGCTACGCAGATCTAGTTCACGTTATCCTACTCATATATACTTACATATTTTTTTATTATTGTTAGGCTTGCACATAACACACCTAATGTTGATCGGCGCTGCGGTCCACGATGGAGCGCACTTACTATATATAAACTCACATCTTTTTTCTCTTATGAGGTAAGTAAAGCATCAGCGCCTTGTCATTGATATCGTTTGACGCTACATTATACATGTTTTATAAAGTTGCAACTTTACAAGATCAAGATAATGTTGGCTTACAATGAGAGGGAAATTCGGTAAATTCATTTCAGTGTGCCCGGAAAGGGAAGTAGCTGATGTCATAAATATTACTATATTCGGTATAATAGTACCATAACACATACCAACGTCTGCAATAGGTTGTCTACATAGAACACGTCCTCAGCAGTTTTAATATTGGTGGCAGTATTTTCGCGAAGGTAATCTTAAAATTAAAATAATCTTTAAATAGTACCATAACACATACCAACGTCTGCAATAGGTTGTCTACATAGAACACGTCCTCAGCAGTTTTAATATTGGTGGCAGTATTTTCGCGAAAGTAATCTTAAAATTAAAATAATCTTTAAATAGTACCATAACACATACCAACGTCTGCAATAGGTTGTCTACATAGAACACATCCTCTGCAGTTTTAATATTGGTGCCAGTCTTTTCGCGAAGGTAATCTTAAAATTAAAATAATCTTTAAATAGTACCATAACACATACCAACGTCTGCAATAGGTTGTCTACATAGAACACGTCCTCAGCAGTTTTAATATTGGTGGCAGTATTTTCGCGAAGGTAATCTTAAAATTAAAATAATCTTTAAATAGTACCATAACACATACCAACGTCTGCAATAGGTTGTCTACATAGAACACGTCCTCTGCAGTTTTAATATTGGTGCCAATCTTTTCGCTAAGGTAATCTATTAGGGGCTGGTAAGGTTTCAGCCTTTGTACGATCTCTGGTTCCTCGTACGCCTTGTTTCTTAGTTCCAAATAACGAGGACAGTTGTACCAGTACATTAGCTGCAAATATACTGATTATTGAATACAAATTCAGCACTGGCGCTGATAAAAGCTGATTTACACCACATTGTTCCAATTTAATATTGCCTATCGGTGCGTGACATTTGTGAATAAGTTACAATTAATGAAGCTTGAAAAACTGAAAGAATTAGGGTTTGGGTATTCCCGCTGACCATGTGAACTTGCTTTAAACTTCTAATCATTCCACAGAATATTTAATAGTATTTCAATAGTCTTGCTCAATGTTATTTCCTCTTTCAATTGTTTAAAGTTTAATTATTGAAATGTCAAAAATCCATACGCAATAATTTCACTCGTACATAATGCGTACTATAAAGGAATGGAATTCTTTGTTGTTTTTGCATCGACAGAACTACAATCTTGGAATTTTAAAGAAATCTTGGAATTTGTATAGATTTCTTTTAGATCGACGTTCCTTGCTGCAACGTCCCTTATCTTCAGGTTAAATATAGTGCATGATAATTTTTATCAGGAAATTTTATTTTTCCCGACAAAGATACGTTTTTGTACTCACATCGTCTTCTTCATATTTTTCCGTATCATAAGGCACCGGCTGCCAGTTTAAAGCAGGGTTCCACTTTTGGGCTGGTGGTGGCGGATACAAGGCTGCCAACGCTGTAAGGGCGGTCATCTTAGTACGAGCGTAGCTTGTGGTCCTCGTTTTGATTTCATCGGGCAAGTACAAACTGGCGATAAACCCGTCATAGCGTTTCCGTAAGAACATTCCAACGGCGAAGCCGCGCTGTTTGCCTTTCTGTTGAAGAGTTTCTGAATTATTTCAAATTTAGTGCCTCACACAAAAAAAAAAGTAATGTGAATTTAAACTCAATCTCGGGTAAAAATCGGTCCTTTGGTGGACATCAATGGGGCCAGAGTCAGCATTGATAGACGTTCTTAAACATAAAATGAAAAAAATGCTCTTCTTGTGTGTGACTGATAAATGCATTGTGCAATATATGGTTAAGCCAATCTTGGCTATTAGCCAATTTAACAATATAAATTAGGAAACTTAAGGGTTGATGTTCTACACTATGGCCAATTTAACAATATAAATTAGGAAACTTAAGGGTTGATGTTCTACACTATGGCCAATTTAACAATATAAATTAGGAAACTTAAGGGTTGATGTTCTACACTATGGATAAGATCGTATCATTACACAATAATTTTATAGCACATGATGAGTCGCTACCCAATTAATGGGTACACAGAGGTACAGCATATTGGCTTCGGAGAAGTAACATTGTTGGGGTGGCTAAGGGCTTCAGTTCAGCTCTTACGGTTTCCAACACTCAGCAGGCCGGTTAAGGCAAGCTGGAAGTCAAGGGTCTCATTTAGCTCCAGGAAAATATGGAAGTAAGCACCGTACACTGATATTGCGTACCGTATACGGTGTCATCACTCATCGCCGATTGCACTAAGCCGCCTTATGTAACGCACATAAAAAAGTTACAAACGTGTCAATAAATTAAAAACATAACTTACATTAGTCAAAGCTTTCATCCCAAATGGAAAGAATATAGAGTTATTCAGTTTTTCTTTAACAGGATATAGCTTTAACTCTTCTTGGTCGGGGGTTCGATCACCATGACGAAACATCTGTAAAAAACAATTCTGGTTAAATACGGTGTCTGGTTTAATAAACTTGTTGCATTTTGCAGTTTAATCTGTAGTTTTTTCATGTTGCCAAATTTTATTACAAACGATCCAGCAACTTAGTTAACTAACCACCGAAAATTAAATCTTAACCAGCTGTCAAAATTACTTATGCATTTCGTCGCTTATATAACAATAGCGCGGAAGTCGAATTTGCTTGCTTTTCAGGATAGATAGATAGATAAACTCTTTATTGTACACACCATAAAATTTACAATCAAAATAAATTAATTAAAAACTAGTGTAACAACTGGCGGCCTTATCGCTAATAGCGATCTCTTCCAGGCAACCTTAGGATGGAGAGGAACGAAAAGAAAGTAAAATGACGGGGCGTGCAGTAATAGAGAGGGGAGAAAAAAAATATAATATAATAAAATAAAGTATTATAATCTTTTACATACAATTTTTTTTTTTTTATTATATTTAATATGAATAGACATACATTCTATTTAATCTACACACTAATACTTACGATACAAATACTATAAATATACTAATAAATATCATAAAAATAAAATAAATTACTTACAAAAACCAGGGAAAGCGAAAGAATAACAAAAATAACTAAAAATAAAAATAAAAACGAGAAAGAAAGCAGGATATAAGAAAACAGGAGAGACAAGAAACTGTTTTCCATCCGAAATGTGTGATATATGTCCAGGAATTAATTTATAATTATTTGAACTGTATGTTCTGTAGAATTAATCTGAACTGTAGTATATTAGGTTAAATATATTGTTATTAGGATGCGCTTCGAGAAGACCTATCCAATGATGTATGTAACTTCACTGGACCAATTTTGTATAAATCACGATTTATACCTAATATATTATATAGACCACTATCTGTAACATCTTACCTATTCGTGCATTGTTGCCTGGAAGAGATCGCTCTAAGCTATAAGGCCGCCAATTAAAAGCCTAGCCATATTTATGTTTTTTCTGTATGTGTGGTCTTTTAATAAAGTTTTATCTATCTGTCTATCTATCTATATGTCGTAAAGAGTAATAATCGTTTACCTTAGGGAGGAGAATATGCTCATTGTCTAATACTCTAAGTAAGTAAAAGAAATTAAGCGTACCGGTATCATAACACAAATTATGACAGGGCACGGTGGGTTTACCGAATACCTGCATCGATTCAAGTGTAAGGAAAGCCCATCGTGTATCTGTGAACCTAATAAAGAGGAAACCATACCCCCACATACTGACGGAGTGTCCAGCTTATGCGAAAGAAAGATACGATATGGATCAAATAAAAATATTAGAACATATATTATAGAGTATTGTATAAAAATTGCAAAGAGGTCATAAAAAGAAATAAAAAAACCGGACAAGTGCGGGTCAGACTCGCCCACCGAGGGTTCCGTACAAACTAGTAGATAAAATGGGGAAATCATATTTATTTTTTATATTTTCCTTCATTAACCGAAAAATATACATCGTAAAAATATTTAAGAACCTGTTTTAGCTTATGCTACTAAAGCTCTTTCATATGATACACCACATGATACGGTTAATTCATTTAAAAATTTGGACCTTCATTCCTTGCACAAATACACTATTTTTTGTGATTAAATTAAAAATGTTTTCGGATTTTTTCCTATATGTGTACTCTAACACAATGCTTCTTGCCAAATTTCATTGTTCTAGGTCAACGGGAATTACCCCATAGGTTTTGATTTCCTTGTGAGTGTCGAAATGTGCGTTTTTTGCGATATATTCGGCTGTAACTTTTTTTTACGAAAACTTAGAAACTTTATTTTTTTACGGACAACAAAGTGATCCTATAAGGGTTCCGTTTTTCCTATTGAAGTACAGAACCCTAAAAATGATACATAAGTATAATAGAATAACTATATTTGATAATATAGCTAGATCATCTCATTAAATATATAGATAAAATACTAAAATAAATAAGCGAATGTTTACTGCAAGATAAAGTAAAAATAGATAATATAATATAGTACTTTAAAAAGAAACAATAGAGAAATGTGTATACCCCTTTATTCTCCCGATCCTCGTATATAAGAAATTAGCTTAGAAGATTGAGAGTTGATTCCAATCAACAGGTGAAGAAGATATATGATTAATGAGAAAATGGAAACCGAATGAAATTACGAGCGGTAGTGAAAGCGAGAACTGGTATCAAAGGGTAGTGTAGATAAGACTTCAGACCTTACTTTGAAGAGCTACGTATATTTAAAAAAAAACATTCAATACTTATTTGATTCATAAAAATTTCATAGTTTTCAAGTTTATAGTTGGTTTTTGAGCAATAATAAAAAAAAAACTTCAAATACTCCAAAACGGCGGTACTTTTACTGAGAATACTAATTTTAAGTATCAGACACTAGGGATTGGTTGGACCTAGTTCTAGCCGGAATGATACCAGCTAGACCTAGTTTTACTCTAAAACAATCGGCTCATAATAGATTTAACCAAGAGTAAATGGCTACACCTGGTTCTAACCGGCTAAAACTAGACATAGCCGCGCTTCGGTTTCTAGCCGTAACATATACATACCTTAAAATTACTTTAGATCTATTGTATTCAACGACACCTACATGGAAACAATAATCACATGTTAGAGACTTCTATGCTAATTCTATATATTACTGCGATAGTATCAAAAGGTAAATATAATATACTGAAAATAGTAATATAATCTAATCTGGTGTATGTCGTTAGCGCCGGCTACCTGCTATCAACTTCAACTCACTCTTCTTTTTACCAAACCTTCCCAAAAAAAAAAAAAAAAAAAAAAAAAATCTAGAAGCATCGTTGAATGGGATTCCATTATCATGAAACAGGCACAATAACGAGTAACGCGTGCATAGCACAGGCCAGCCGTTGTGGGTATTCCAAAATTACATTAGTTTGGTTGTTGTCTCGCGTATTAAAATGTGAAATTTGTTTCCTGACTAAGTAATTCAAATAAGGAACTTCTCGTGACATCAGGTGAGTTGGCGGTCGAACCAAAGCCTCTGAACTCAGAACTCTTTCTGTCCCTCTGTCTGTTTGCCACGGTCCAACGGCTGAATCTATCTCTATGTAATTTGCTACAGATTTAGTTCAGAACCTAAAAACGGATATAGGCTACATTGCATCATCACCATCATCAAATGAAACCCCCTTCAAGACTGACCGATCAGAACCCTGATTCCCATAATTTTAATTTTCCATCAATTTTAATTATTGTAGTATTAATTATTCCTTCTTGAAAATAAATGCTCGCTTATTATTTATTTTTGTCGTGGATGCATATATAATATGCTCTATATCACTCTCAACTGAGAAGAATCTTATGACACCTCCAAACGGGTTAGATTGTACAGCCTACCAATGATTAAACTCGAGAAACTTTACACTCCTTTACAATAGTCGGTTAAAAAAATCTCTGAATAGGTGGATATGAATCCATTCAACGTAATTCAATTTTCAAACGTACCGTGAACACCTGTTCTAGTCGCGTATTCGCCAAGTCTTCAGCTGGCTCCAGCAGACTACTCGCCGAGCTGGCTTCCTCTCCAACCACGGCTACCACAAATAGAACACCCAACACAAACACTAAACCCATTTTAATTCTGTTCTGTCCGATCTAACGTACGTTGATATAACGTACGCGCGTTCGCGGGCACTTTTCGACTGCAACACAAGGAGGCGCTGCTCCATTTATATACAGATACATAGAATAGCAATACAAGAAGATCGACAGCACAACGTCACTGCTCTCTGCGAATTTTTCACGGCGCGCCGTAACTAATTATTTTTCGTCGGGTTTTTTTTTTACACATTGGTTTCCTAGTCGTAAGAATTTTATTTTCCAATATGGTAACCACTGTCAAGGAAATTCTTATCTTGTATGCTTCATCATAATTGCAGAATATATTAATTTAACGTTGAGATGTGTTTTTTTAGGGTTCCGTACCCAAAGGGTAAAAACGGGACCCTATTACTAAGACTTCGC
This sequence comes from Lycia hirtaria, assembly GCA_947563715.1. Classification (NCBI taxonomy): domain Eukaryota; kingdom Metazoa; phylum Arthropoda; class Insecta; order Lepidoptera; family Geometridae; genus Lycia; species Lycia hirtaria. Next base: position 29,995,936 of record OX387379.1, on the reverse strand, counting down.
TGTCTGTCTGTCTGTCTGTCTGTCTGTCTGTCTGTCTGTCTGTCTGTCTGTCTGTCTGTCTGTCTGTCTGTCTGTCTGTCTGTCTGTCTGTCTGTCTCCAGGCTGTATCTCATAAACCGTTATAGCTAGAAAGCTGAAATTTTCACAAATGATGTATTTCCAGTGCCGCTATAACAACAAATACTAAAAATAAAAAAAAATTAAATATTAAGGGGGGTCCCCATACAATAAACGTGTTTTTTTCGTATTTTTTTGCTCAATATTAAAAACGGTAACAGGTAGACGCTTCAAATTTTCACAGAATATTTACTTGTATATTACCTTTCAAAATAAATAATTAAATAACAATAAAGTAAATATTAAAGGGGGGCTCCCATACAACAAACGTAATTTTTAAGCAATTTTTACTCGATCTCAATTAAAAGGTAGAAACTTGAATATTTGTAAGTAAATATTTAGAAATATATTAACTATAAAAATAAATACCTAATCTAATACATAAAAACTCACAAAATGAAAATAATCCGTGCATCTAAACGCGGTGCGAGCGCCGGTTTAGCGGGGTAGCGGGGGAGGTAACATCACGGAGCGAGCCATAGCCGCGCGTATTCGCGTGAGCGTCGTTATGCTGCCCGGATGTGTATCGAAAACCTACCTATAAGTTTGCAATTTAATACTTGGAATTTCGTTGATTTCTCGTTATTTTATAAACAGAACTAAACTTTGTAGTATTATAGATGATAGTACGGAACCCTTCGTGCGCGAGTCCGACTCGCACTTGGCCGATTATTACTAATCAGTGGTAATTATTGTTTCGTGTGGTTGTCTATGTCTTTGCTCTTTTTTAAAGTGGTATTTGCGTAACTGGTGCTGTATTTTAGTCTCACTGACCTCAACATAACATTTTAGCGTCTGTTATTATTAATATCACACTAATTTATCTCTATTTGATAATACATAGATATCACGAAGCCGAAAGAAGTTAAAGTCCAGAGTAAATTCAATAGAAAACTCCGCAAAAAAATCTGCTGCTCCGTGGCTGTTCCACATTTTTTGTCGAGGGTCAAGGAACTTTTTGTATGGAGATTTGTTTTAGGGTTCTGTAGTAACTACGAGGAACCCTTATAAATTCGCCATGACCACGATAGATGTTATCAGCACTACATGAATGAAATTTAACAGTTAAATGTATTTCGTGAACCGCTACAAAATCTCGTAGTAAAACTTTCAGAAAAGTGAAAAATAGAGGTGGAGGATTTTTTTTCAACCACACCCCATCGTGTGAAGTATCGTTGAATAGGTATCTTACAGGAAGGTTAAGGTTTCATACATATATTATTCTTCTCAGTTGTAATGTATGCGAGATATAGACCGCCAAAAAAAAAGTACTGCATTTCTAAACTATTAGACCTAGAAATTTATGATCGACCACAGTAGTAGATCATATCAATAAAACCGGCCGAGTGAGAGTCGGACTCGCGCACGAATGGTTCCGTACCATTATCTATAAAAACAGCAAAAAAAAAAAAACACGTTTGTTGTATGAGAGCCCCCTTAAATATGTATTTTATTCTGTTTTTTTTAGTATTTGTTGTTTTAGCGGCAACAGAAATACATCATCTGTGAAAATTTCAACTCTCTAACTATCACGGTTCATGAGATACAGTCTGAAGACAGACGGACGGACGGACGGACAGACAGCGAAGTCTTAGTAATAGGGTCCCGTTTTTACCGTTTGGGTACGGAACCCTAAAATGGGCTAAACAGACAACTCGCCAAATGTTTTTCTTTTAGATTACAGTATTAGCTACAGAACCTACCATATGCGTAACTCAACACGGTCTTGGCCACTTATTTGCGAGTTTTGTGTTGTATTCATAGGGAAACCTGTTCATGATGATATTTATAATTGTTATATAACACCTCCTTTCGACTTAGGACGGGTCACCGTAATAATTATATATTTGAGAGGTATTAGGTAATAATAACGAAAAGAGATTAAAGTTGAGTCATGACATCATGCGTCTATAACAACCTCGTGATCAACTTTGCTTTGCGGAGGGACATCTACTTGCATACATTTTGTGTAGTTAAAATTGTTTATCAGGTTACATATCCTCAATAAAACAGATGCTTATATTTTCCGACTGGCCAATAAAGAATATAAGTAATTATATTGAATTTTCGAGTGTTGACGGATTAATTCAAATATAAGGATTGTACGTTGTCTTTTCCCAACAAGAAAACTAAAAAACTTTCCATTTTCGAAAACTGCCATAATGTTAAATACACTGAATTATTCCACTAGATGTGATACTTCTACCATGTGATACTTACTACCACTAAATAAAATTTCCACATAATGACCCACCCTATTCCAAAGTAAAACCACATGCAAAGGTGAAATAGACTATGGTTGACACGTTACATTGAAGAGCCTAGTAGAATCATGAGTCACAGTTACTAACATCAAAACATTCAGCAAATCAATTGAGATGCGTTTGACGTAAAGCAAAAATTCTTTGAAAAATAGTATTGGAATACTGCCATGATTTAATAAATATGATATGTTGTTTGCCTCGCGGTTTTCCCCACTTCCTGCAAGGTGTAAAGCCACAAACAGTTTGCTATGGGGGCTTATACGTGCGAGGCGAGCACTTAAGCCTAGAAGAATCCTTCAGTCGTGATACGTAAATACTCTCAGATTTTATCTATTGGAAAAGATCCACTTAGAAAGCATGCTTCACAATTTAGCAGTCCGCATGATTAAAGTGGAAATTAACGTTTCGACCTGGTTTTTATGATATATCTACTATATAATGATGCTCTTTCGTGTTTCTAAGCGTCCAATAGTGAAAAAGACAAAGGAGAATGAGACCATGCAGATCACATACACACTCGCGAAGTGGACAGGCCTTGCATATCAGTTGGCTATGCCTGCCTTCTAAGTTGTAGGTCGTGGGTTCGATCATCACCCAGGGCAAATATTTGTGTGATTAACATGAATGTTTGTTCTTTGTCTAGGTGTTTATATGTATCATAAATATGTATTTACAAGAAAAAAGTATATATGTAATCTATCAGCTATTTAGTTGCCATAGTACAAGCTTTGCTTATTTTAGGGCTTGACAGTACTATGTGAAAGTGTCCACCAATGATAAAAATAAAAAACAATTAAAAAAATACGAATATTAAACAATTCCTACACACTTTCCTTAAAAAGTTCTGTTGTTACAGGCATGACTGACGTGCAATACAACGAACAAGCACTCCTCGACCAGCTGATGATATGCACAGAATACGTCGACAAAGCTGAACGATACGAGCTGCTTGGCCCTCTTTACAGACTCATCATACCCATCTACGAGCGACGAAAAGACTACCAAGCCCTCCTAAATTGCTACCAACACCTAACGAAGGCCTACGCTAAGGTCATCGAAGTCACCAATTCGGGGAAAAGGTTACTGGGAAGGTTCTACCGCGTCGCGTTCTTCGGAAAAGCCCATTTCGGCCTTGACGAGGAAGGCGTGGAGTTTATTTATAAGGAGCCGAAATGTACGTCACTCAGTGAAATCTCTGAGAAGCTGCAGAATTTCTACGAACAAAAGTTTGGCGCGGGACATGTGAAGATGATCATGGATTCCGCACCGGTGAGTACTTTGTACGTCTTTGTAACTTTGCATCTTAAGTGTAATTTCGTCTTCCTCTGGAAAATTAATTATAAAAATAAATAAAGTTAAAAAATAGATGAATTCAATCAAAATTTTAAACTTTGACAATTCAAAACTTTGTGGGAAAATGCACTGCGCTCATCGCTCGTCGGGTAGGTTCGCTGCAAACATTTTCAAATATTTTTGTCGACTTGGACATGCTTAGCATTTGTAAAACTGGAATGTTAATTTTCCAGGCGTATAGTGCAATTGAGTTTACAAACTACAATCATTATAACAAGCAAATATAAAAGTTAACAGAATCGTCATTGATATACGTAATCTTCAATAATGATTCTGTTAACTTTTATATTAAATGCCGTGATAATCATGGCAATCAAAAATTGTCAAAAATCCGTACTCAACGATTTCTGTGCACGTTCTTGATGCGTACTGCATTGGAATGGAATTATTTACTGCTTTCTCCGTTTCCTAAGAACTCTAATATTGGAATTTTCTAGGCTAGAGTGAATAGATATCTTCTAACATCAGGAGAGTTGGTTCAAAGGACTCAGAATCCAGAGCCGTTAAATAGTTAAAAAAAACATCTGGAGAGTTAGTAGTCAATCGTAGGTCTACGTAATGTGGAAAAACCCGCATTTATTCAGAGCTGAACAGATTTCAGAATATAAAACGTCCCTACTAAAATTGCAACGGCAGGATCTCCGTATACTCGTGGGCCTCATTACAGGTCACTGCAATTTGAATAGCCGCTTGTACAAAGTGGGAAACACGAATAGCCTTGTGTCGGGGCTGTCTGAAATAAAATGAAACCGTGGAACACATACTGTGGAATTGCGAAGCCACAGAAGATCCACAGGATTGCATGTGGAGGCTTAAGCCTCTCAACCTCATCATCGCTTTGGTCACTATTACAACGGTGCGTTCTTAGCATCATCATCACCTTCACAAATACCCTCACCATTGGAGCAGTTGTGTCACCAGCTTAGAGTTTTACTCCGATATTTCAAGGAGCTGGTATGGCTAAGGTAATACTGGTACGGGGAAATGCACAATACATCCCATACAATACAATAAATCCTATCGCCCTTACCTCCAATAATAATAGGTTGTCTTCGCTCATCAGGATGTTTATGATGTTTAAAAAAAATAGAAGATAGTCTCCTAAAATAAAGGCTACGGAAGCTTCGACAACAACTTTTTATGTTAAACCTGTGATATTAACGTCAGGCGTTAAAAAAGAAAACACTAGTTTTATTCTTAATTATTAATTGTATATTGTGAAAATTGTAAAGACTGTATTCTGTTCGTGTACCAATAAACTAAATAAATAAATATTCGACTGTAAATTGAGTGCATGTTACGCGATGCTTTCACCGGTTGAGAACTGCTTTCAATGATTAGTTTAACCCCCTATTTTAGAGATGGTATATATATATATATAAATGTAATTTTGGTTCAGAAGTTTTTATCACCAATTCAAATATACATAGAAACATTGAAGACGTAGTTCGTACGCTTGGTCTTTGTAGCCTGTTGTTCAGTTTCTTAAATTATAATTGTGTATTGTTGTAAAATATAAAAACCTTTGTTTTTTTATTTCTTTAGATCATCTTTATTTTATTTTAAAAGTCGTACCATGCTCAACTAATTATTCTTCTTTTATTTAAACAGATTTTAGCCATTTAAACAGATAGACTATTATCATTCAAATTGGTAACAAATGGACTGTGGTGTCTTTTGTGTGTTTTCACGTGGCTAATGTCAGCGTAACACGTGCGTGAATGTAAAATCATATTGGTTTTGTTAATGTTGCGCCAAATAATTTAACAAATGCTCGACAGATATTCAAAATCCTAACTACATAGGTATAATCTACACTAATATTATAGAGGCGAAAGTTTGTGAGTGTGTTTGTATGTTTGTTACTTCTTCACGCTCAAACGGCTAAACTGATTTTGATGAAATTTGGTATGGAGGTAGCTGACACCCTGGATTAACACTCTGGATTAACACTACTTGTGTAATTGGCTACTTTTCATCCCGAAAAATAATATATTATTGATGTAATTTATGTATAATGTTATGTATGTAATTTATGTATTAGTGTATGTGGGTAACACCGCGGGGCGCACCTAGTCATCATCGTCATCATCATCTCAGCCATAAAAAGTCCACTGCTGGACATAGGCCTCCCCTATGGATTTCCAAAAAGACCGATTGGAAGCGGCTTGCATCCAGCGTCAGGTCTGCTTCTCGCACCTAGTAATCTACACTAATATTTTATAAACGAAAGTAACTCTGTCCGTTGTCTCTCTCTCTCTCTCTCTCTCTCTGTTCGTTAGGTACTTTTTCACAGCTAAACGGCTGACCCAATCGTTATGAAATTTTACACTGAGATTATTTAGGAGCTGAAGAAGGACATAGGCTTATACTTTGTCATCGTCATCATCATCGTTTTTCATCACGCGGGTGAAACCGTGGGACGCTGCTAGTCTCTTTATATATAAAACAAAGTCGGGCTAGTTACACTCAACAACGGTTGGACCGGATTACGTGAAATTGATGAAGAGGTAGCATATGCCCTGGAATAACATAGGCTTTTTTTATATTTCTGTAGGACAGCGGGTGATACCGCAGGGCGCAGCTAGTAAGAAATACATTATTTATTTATGTGTGTACTTGATCGAGCGTTACTGATTGAAAGGTATTTTTTTATATCAAAATTAATAATAATAATATCCGAAATCGAAACCAAACCGTGAGGCTGAAAAGTTCTTGAGTGGTGTCATGCAAGTACAGCGTAGGAAGACCAGCCACAAGGTAGAGTGGACCTCATACAAATGGTAAAAATACGCTGGATGCAAGCTGCTTCCAAACGGTCATTAAAAATCCATGGGAGAGGTCTATGTTCAGCAGTGGACTTGTGGCTGATACGATATACATGAAAATCCGTAACGTTGCTTCCGATTTTATAGTTTCCTCACATTTTCCCAGTAATACTTTTTATTTTCTTGCAAGATATTATCTTGCCAAAAGTGCTATTAAAATTTTCTCAGTCGTTTATTAGTTACACATGTCACATTTCATCATCATCATCTCAGCCATAAGAAGTCCACTGCTGGACATAGGCCTCCTCCATGGATTTCCAAAAAGACCGATTGGAAGCGGCTTGCATCCAGCGTCTTCCCGCCACTTGTATGAGATCATCTGTCCATCTCGTGGCTGGTCTTCCTACGCTGCGCTTGCCGGTACGTGGTCTCCACTCGAGAACCTTTCGGCCCCATCGGCCATCAGTTCTACGTGCTATGTGTCCTGCCCACTGCCACTTCAACTTGCTAATCCGCTGTGCTATATCGGTGACTTTTGTACGTCTACGTATCTCTTCATTTCTGATTCGATCTCGTAGAGAGACTCCGAGCATAGCCCTCTCCATAGCTCGTTGCGTGACCTTCTAATGTCACATTTATATTATTTTTATTTTATTCGAAAACACAGTGTTAAGTTAACTAAATTATAACTTAATTAATAACAAAGCACCATTAATTGATTTTCGCAGTTCTAATCTAAATAAGCTATTCGCTCAAACTGAAAAAAAGAGAGATGTCAATCGGGATCCAGAATATCCAGTAAATAGTAATATAATATGTCCAATATTAACTGAAGTGAGATTTTTTTACATTATAGGTGAACCGCGATGAGCTGGACAGTCAGTTAGCGTACATCCAGGTGACGTGGGTGAAGGCAGCGCCGGAAGGCCTCGCCGCCGGTGGGTCCGCCTGCGAGGGGTCTTTCGAGCGCGCCCACAACGTGCGCCGGTTCGTCTTCGAGACCCCCTTCACGAGAGACGGCGCTGCGAGGGGTCCCGTCCATCATCAAAGACTTCGGCTTACGCATCTTACTAGTAAGGATATTACTCATACTTTACAAGCACCTCAATATCTACGTATAACCCAACCTTGAATCTATTATTTGCTAATGGATCGTCAAACTCCTACAACTTCTCTTTCTTACTTGTCTTTCTTTGTTATTTATTGTTCAATCGTTTTATTTTTTGGTAATTTTATTAGTAAACCTCAGGCATAGGATAATTATTTCAATAACTATAATTATTGAAACAAGGATTCTAGGGAAGAAATCTAAATGCAAGCAAGCGAAATGCAAATCCATAGCAAGCGCAGTAAACCACTGCAGCTCGTACGTAGCCTACACGACCTGTTAAGTATATGGATATACATGCCCAATCTTAATCTAGTATTTTAGTTGGCATGGATTGATAATATAATTATATGGATTAATATTGATATTGATAGGTAGAAATGTATTGACATTGTCCCGATCGAACGCCAATTTTCCATAGGTATATTAGTATATTATTCCAGTACGTGTTCAACGTTTATATTCTGTCTTGCCCGCAGCGGAGAGCTGGTTCCCGTACGTAAAGCGACGCGTGCCCGTGATCGACACACAAGTTGAAGAGAGGAGCCCCATAGAGGTGGCCGTCTCCGAGATGGAAGCTCAAGTCAACGAGCTCACGGAGATCGTGCACGCGAAGACGCCCGATGTCAAGAGATTGCACCTTAGGTGAGACGAGTATTAAGAGTTGTAGCTCGACCATCGTCCGTCTCGCTCGCGCATATCAATAACAAACATTATCTCATAGGTTATGTAGTGCGGAGCATCCTGTATAAAGTTGTTTACTACATGGAAACTGAGCAGTCGGCCGTTGTTCATGCGACGGTGGCATGACCCCTAATGTACCTGTAATGTTATGTTTGAAAGTATTCATGTGTCGAGGAGTACCGCCAAGATAAACCTCGGCAAGGCTTTTGGTGTTACTATATTTATCGTATATTAATGTTTATTTGTGTAATTAAATAAATTATTTAACTTGAAAAAAAAACGACTGAATGCACTTATTACAGTAATAGTCCTACAGAGCACTAGAAAGCAACGTCATAACTTATCGACAAAATTTTAATTTTGATCCAAGTTAATTTTCATTCATATAAATCATTTTTCCAGTAATAATTTGTAAAATATTTTTTTTTTGTTTTGTGTATGAAAATTGACTTTGATCAAAATTAAAATTTTGCCCTTAAGTTGTGATGTGTGTTCTAGTGTTCTGTGGGACTATTTTTTTAATAAGTATAAACTATATAAGTAGTAACTATTAGGGATGTACAATTATACTTATGGAATTGTTTTTATAATGATATATATTTTTTTGCTTTCTAATGAAAGAAGGTAGTGTGCAAAAGAGTTATACATTGTACCACCGTAAGTATTGAACCGCCTTAAAAAATCTTCCTGACATGTTAATCTTAACATTTATAAACCTTATTTCCAGGTTACAAGGCAGCGTGTGCGTGCAAGTGAACGCGGGTCCGCTCGCGTACGCGAACGCATTCCTGGACCCGACGCTCGCGCCGATGTACCCCGACGACACCGTCGACAAACTGAAGTCGATCTTTAAGTAAGGGCTCTTATAACTGTTGTCGGCTTTTTGCAGTATTTTTTATCGAGTTTTTGTCGGTGTGCGTGGCCGCTGCTCGCTACGAGCACACACACACACACACACTCCCAAACATACAGAGTCATACTAACACAATTTAAGTGTACAGTACCTATTGCTACAACGAATATTTATAAGGAAAATTAATAAGTTCCGCCCACAGTCGTAAATTGATACAACTGTACACGCATGCCTATGGGTTTTTATTTTATCATGACTTGCTTTTCACCCCCGACCCAAAAAGAGGGGTGTTATAAGTATGGCGTATGTATCTGTGAAATCTCTGTGTGTGACATCGTAGCTCTCATACGGATGGACTTACTTTTATCTAGTTTTTAGGGTTCCGTACCTCAATAGGAAAAAACGGAACCCTTATAGGATCACTTTGTTGTCCGTCTGTCTGTCTGTCCGTCTGTCCGTCCGTCGGGTGTCAAGACCTTTATCTCGGGAACGCGTTAAGGTATCGAGTTGAAATTAAAACCATATACGTAGATCCATAGTATAATTTAATAACCTTTAGTTTGTATCTAACTGGGTTTAATCTGCAAAAACGTGTAATTTGGGAAAAATGTTGTATGTTGCTTGTAATATTTCATGATTCCCATTACCTGATCAAGTAGAATTGTTAGTCGTGATCATTGCTAGTACCTAGTTAAGAAGGCAAATCATGGAACAATTCGTTGTTTTGTTTTCTGACTATTTAATATAGGAGAACCTACCTTGTAAAACGACTAGCCTAGTATAGCGATTTTGTTATATGGCCAATTTTTTTTTTTAATTCATTTATTTATTTAAGACCAACAGCTTATAATTTACATTTTAGGAACTTATAAATACTTAATTAATAAAATCAGCCATTAGTTTGGACCAGCGGGCCTTGTGGTCCGTCAAAATAATCTAAAAATTCGAAGTGTCGTTGAAGTTGTTAACCGATTCATGTTTATGATGCGGCAAGCGGCGGTCTGACCGAGGATGGAGCTCGTCGATTTCGAAGATATCTATTCAGTCTAACCTTGAAAATTCCAAGATTGTAGTTCTCAAGAAACATAGAAGTTACAACAGTAAACAGTATGTTATTCCGTTTATGGATGCTGATAGCGCTATTCCATTTTTAAGTCGCGTTCGTTACAATTTCATCTAACATATTGTCTATTGTTTCCAGAGAGTTCCTGACAATATGCCACGCTGCACTCCAACTCAACTTAAAACTGATCAGCGCCGACCAAACATCGTACCACGAGGCTCTAGAGACGAACTACTACAAGCTGAGTGACTCCCTTTCAAAGATACTAGGGGAGCCCTTACACGACATCCTGATCAATGGAAACCTGAGCACCACTGTCACTGGAGTCGAGATGGACTCCAGCAACGCATGAGGCCGGAAACTTTAAATATGGAATCATTTTCATGGAATCTCGGGGCTGTTGCATCGTTTGGAGATGATGTTGAATAATGGAAGTTGGTATTTATTCATTATTTTAGCGTATTAGATTTGTACGGTCGCGATATGTATTGGATCAGACTGGTTCTGCGGACAGATTTTTTTTTAACACGAATATGTCGGCGTTTGACCACTAACTATGGTCTATGGTATGTTGGAAAGTTTCGATGTGGAAACACGATTTAGAAGATACGTATGAGATTGCCTCAGACTAGAAAAAAAGCAGACGGAATGCGTATACTTCGGGATGCCGACTTTTGCAAAGTATATGAAATATAATTTAGCAAAATTGGAGGACAGTTTTTATCATCATCATCATCTCAGATATAAGAAGTCCACTGCTGGACATAGGCCTCCTCCATGGATTTCTTAAAAGACGGATCGGCTTGTATCCAGCGTCTTCCGGCCACTTGTTTCACAGTTTTTATACTTAATAGTATTCTAATAATATCTTATTATTCTCTAGTTTGAGTTTAGTACGTATTTTTATATCGTTCGTATTCTTTCGTATTTCCTATCAAAAGTTGGACTTGTCTTTAGAGTAGTCCAGTCCGACTGCATTTTTTTCGTCTGAGGATTTTACATTAGCTAAATGGCTTATATGTTTGATCTTGAATTTCTCGAGGCGTGGATTCATTCATATGTCATAAAATTCATTTTTATCTATTAAACACATTTTTGAAGTAAAACAAAGTAATTCTCTTAAATAATCTAATTACATAGCGGTTTATAAATTCAATTATAATTAGCATTGAAATTCAAATACAGCTCATGTTATACATAGTTATTACTTGTTGACCTATCTTTGTATACTCGTTCCACTTATAGTGGTGACGGTGCACTTCGGAGATAAACAAAACAAACAAACAATTAAACAATTTTGTTTCTTTTTAAAAAAAAAAAAATTTTGTAAACAATTTTTGTCATGAATGAAGGGCGACTATTGATGATTGGGTTTTAATAAAGGGGCTCTACGAATGGAGTACGTTATCCATCTTACGCACTGAATTAGAATTGATCATATATTTTTTATTTATCTAAGATAAAATGGAATTATGTGTAATAAATGTGCAATATTATTTTAGATTCCTTAGGAACAATTTTCGTAAATACATTCAAGAAATTTATTTCTTTAAAAAAGTAGACATGCGTGTTCAAGACTGCGCATTTCAATCACGTAAGCCCTGTGAAAACAGTCATCAACGGTCTATCATTCGTCCATTCATTCTGAACTTTGCTCCCGGTCTGTCACCGCACTTACATCTCCTAAAGCAATAACCAATCCAAGACTGAAGTCCAATGAAACGAACAGTCGCCTTAAAGCCTGCTATAAGTGGGAAAATATAGTGTAAAGTCAATTATCACTTCCATCCTTCCTCGAATGAGGCCTATCTTCGTAAAACTTAACAAGTAAACGAGTTAGTAAACGTTGAAAAGTAACTTATCCACTTAGGTTTGGTGAAGACGGACTTTGCACGATTTCGTCCAGTGTTACATTTTGAACATCAATAAAGTTAATCGTAATTAACCGACTTCAAAAAAAAGTTCTCAGTTTGACTTTTTTATTAGTATGTAGTATCTATAAACCGATTTCAGTGATTCGTTTTTTTTATTTAAATTAAAAACAAAGCATCTCTGTAGATAGATTAATAACTCTTTATTAAAAGACCACATTGTACAAACATATTGAAAAATGACAAGATTACTATGGCTAATCTTTCAATAGGCGGCCTTATCGCTTAAAGCGATCTCTTCCAGGCAACCATGTACGGAGTAGACATGTACGGTCTATTGGTCCCATTAAAATAATACCTAAGATTTGTTGTTATTTTACCAATTGTATGAGTATGTACTGGCTACCCTAGACAGGCGCGAATTGAGGGCCTGTCTTGTACTCTTGTTTGATAGGAAACAACAAGGTTTTCGGATTAAAAAGCAATGTTGTTTATATATATTTCAAAATACATTCAAATCCTTTAACCGTTTCAGCGTGAAGAAGTGACTTACATAGAAAATTTCTCGTCTATAATTTTAGTATTATTTTATTCTAGCTGAGATACTGCTTGGAGTCGGTTTATACGAATATTGAACTAAAATTATCTAAATCTGAGGGATTATTATAGGTTTTTATAACTACTCGATCGCATTAACGTCAACTATGAATAAGTGAAATACCGCCATCTGGCGACAACGACGCAGCATGGTTTTGACACAAAATCGAGCATCGATCATCCGCTCAGAGATCGTGCAAATCATTTTAGTATTCGTTGGAATAAGATCTGAACAATAAATAAATCAAAGATACCAGTGCCATGACTCCTGTGTCTCTCTTTTCTATACTTTATAGAGTTAATGTTCAAGTTTTCTACTTGTATATCTAGTTAGAGGAATTTTGTAGAAAGTCTTAACTAATTAAAAATGTCAGCGGACAAGTTATTGTAAAATTTAATGATTGCTTTACATAAGATATAAGCTTATGCGGTCAAATGAAAAAAAATAAAGTAGCCCTATAATAAATAAAAAAATAACTGTCTGTTTAAAGCTATTTCATTATACATACTATTTAAAGATATTGTGGTCAATTGTGAAGGCACCACAATTTTTTTTTTTTAGAGCAACTAAATTCAAAAAACGAACGAATGTCTCATACAATTGTGTTCCTTTTTTGAATTTAGTGATTTTAAGATTTTTATTTTAGTTGGTAGATTTTACCACATCGGCATAGTATTGACAACACGCCACATGTCTATAGGCGACGAATACCGCTTACCATCAGACAGATTACCCACTCGTTGCCTTCTTAAGGCACCTGGCGCTCGCACGCAAAATCTCTTTCCTAGATATAAAATATTGAATATGCTTTTGACAAACATCTCAAAATAACATATACAAAAATAACAGTTATTGTTAATATATTGTAACAGTGTTTTAGTGAATCTAAAATTACAATATTTGTCAAAAGTATTTTCATTAATGTTATATTTTTTTTTTAAATTGCGAGCTTTCGAGAGAGCCGTGTCACATGACTAAAATGTCTTTAAATAATATGGATTACTATAATTATATGACACGAGATGGACAGATGACCTCATACAAGTGGCGGGAAGACGCTGGATGCAAGCCGCTTCCAATCGGTCTTTTTGGAAATCCATGGGGGAGGCCTATGTCCAGCTGTGGACTTCTTATGTCTGAGATGATGATGATGATGATGACTATAATTATAGAATTATAGAAATCGAAAAGTCTGAGCCTTTGCTGTAGAATTTCGACACTTCATGAGGTAAAGTCGCCATCTATCTTCATAAAACTTAGTATATTATTAATTTCTTATTTTCTATATCATAATGTAATAAACGTTTTTGGAAATCCGTCTCCAATCCTATGTCCAGCAGTGGACTTCTTGTGGCTGAAATGATGATGAATATAATTAACAAATTATAATGTAATCGCGTTTAAAACGAGAAAAAATATAATTCGATCTATTGCTAAGTGCTCAATATTTAATATATTCTGAATGCATTTTCTAGTTACTAGTGAATTAATACTTACACTACAATCACACACGTAAGTAGATCTAACTTTCACACATTAGTTTTTGATATTAATTCATTTAAACTTCAATACTCCAACCTCAGACTAGAGAAAAACGCAGTCGGACCGCACAGAACTATAAAATAAAGCCAACTCTATGTGAAGGATACAAGATTGTGTTTATCTCACACTAGACAACATTTTTTATGCATAGATAATGACTCTTATTCTTTTTTCGATTTCGTAAACTTCTTTTGGATTCTTTGTGTTCTCTCTGCCTTTTCTCTAGTTTGAGATATTAAGCATGGCTTCGCCTACTATTTAATTTTATACATTCTTGATTTTAATTAATTGTTTGTAAATTAGGAATAACCTAATGGTTATTTATACATATTATTATGCCGTTTTACGTACAAATAACGAAAGCAAGCGCTCAATCTCATTAAGTTTTATTTACTTTTACTTTAAAACAGTATTCTTGCTACAACTCTAAACATACTTCAAATGCCTCTGTATTGTTTATGTTAACTACAGAATATCTAATAATTGTTAATTTTGTCGTACTACCCTATTAAGGTACCTGCGGGGCTAGCACGGCAAGTGGACAAATTAGTCTTTCCCGGCTTATGCCCTCTCGTCAGAGACCAAAATTAGTATGTCACCCACACAGAGCACGGCAACCGAGGGAGAGACAAAAAATGTTAATTTGACGTTTGTCGATGACTATTTTATCCTGCTACCCCCCGCCACAGAGCACGGGCTTGGGGACCGCGGGTTAAATACTCTCCGATTGACATTAGACCGGGGTTTGAACGCGGACTGTTAGTCACGTTCCGTTGAGGTGGTGATTAACAATTATATTACTTGTTTTGTGAAAAAAAAAGATGTCGCGAGCTTTTGTTCACGATATGATAGCGCGAGAGGAAGAAACGTTGCGAAGAAAATGGCATCGGAGGGAAATAAGGGATGCAAGCAACCCTTTCGAGTTTCCCGATAGGGAATTTCAAAAAATCTTCAGAGTGAATAAGGTCGTGGCGCTTTATTTGTGCCATGAATTAAAAGACGAATTGGAACCGCAAAATCCTCATGATGGGCTGCCGGTACACATAAAGGTAAAATTATCTTATACTCCACGAATTTTAGGAAAAGAGGTTAAGTACCTAACTGAGTATCACATTTTTATAAATCTTTCTAATATCCTACTAGTCGTTCTGTGAAAAAGTGTTTGTGTGTGTCTTATGTGAGAAGGTATTGTACTTTACCATTAAAATTTAGGAATACCTTAGCTTAGGTATTATTCTATCTATAATAGAATAATTGCGCCCTGCAGTTTCACCCATATAGTGATGAAAAACTGTGGTAATAATGACGATAAAATATAGACTATGGCCTTCTAAAGTTCCTAAAGAATCTCTGTGCCAAATTTTGAAACGATTGGTAACCGTTTAGCCATGAAGAGGTAACAAACAGACAGACTTACTTTCACTTTTAAATTAATTAGAATTAGGATAATAATGACATTGAGATAGATAGGTATATTATTATGTAGATCCTAAATAATTTCTGGGTGTAGTCTGTTCTTTTCTTTGATTCATTAGTTTGTTTAATTGAGATGTTAGTTCCCATTTCTTGTGACTATAGTACTTACTGTCCTATGTAAATAGGGCGAATTCTGAGCTTACTGTGTGTGTAACCAATATATTATATGTACATTTTGGCATTGTACCATAAGAAAATAGATACTTATATTTAATGTCTACCAATAAATTGTATGGGCACAAAAAATCAACATTCTAAATATAGCTATTTGTTTTCTCTGCAAAAGGTCCTCTCATCCATAAGGCTATTGGGAGATGGTAGTTACCAGCATGGGACAGGTCAAGATCATGGCCTGGCAATAGCACAGACCACCGTCAGCAAATATTTGACCCAAGTCTGTGGAGCTATCATAAAAAAGTAAGTGAAAGATTTGAGCTATCTCTCTATATTTTCTTCCATACTTAACTGCAACTTGTCTACCATATTATCTCTGTGTATCTCTCTCTAGTCTAAAAACTGACTGACCAGTCGATGAGGATAATTATTTGGTATATGATAGCTGAAAACCCAGGAAACATGGCTACTGTCCATAACCAACACAATCACCATAATAATATGGGGCACAATTTGATTGGTACTTATAATATAATAGATAATACTAACACCTATCTGCCTAAATCTCAAAGATAATAAAAACTTTCAGGCTTATGCCAAAATGCATTGTGTTCTCAGGGTCGGAAGATGCCAGGCAGAGTGTGTCCAATGGGTTCGCACAGAAATATGGCTTGCCAGATATTTTAGGCGCCATAGATTGCACCCATGTGGACATCTTCCCTCCACCATTCCCGAACGGTGTACAATTCAGGAATAGAAAGGGTCATACCACAATCAATGTGCAACTGGTAAGGAATGGTTTTAATAAAATATAAAGCTATATTAAAAACAAAGTTTTATTACTAATATACAATTATTGTTGTAGGTTGTTGATGTCAATTGCCATATATTACACATAAACGCAAGATATCCAGGCCGCTGGCCGAGTACATGACCAATTTATATTTAACAATTCCAATGTGAAAACTGGGGCTCAAACGACTTAACAACAGCGGAATTGGACAGTATTATCTTTTAGGTAAGTATATATATTTCATGGCTATGCCAATAATGATAGCCTAACATTATTAAATATTGAGTAACAGCACAATAAAGATGAAATTCAATATTATAATGTTTACATATCATGTACATTCTAATTTGAAAGCAGTTAAGCTGTGGTTAATAGCCAAGCCTGACGCTGCTTCATCAGGCTTTATTGATTGCATAAGCTAGGTGTGTATACCATTTCCGACTACATCATAACTAGGGCTCGGATAAATATGTAATAAAAATAATAAAATATTCACATATAATATGGACTGGAAAATCTAAAATATGGGATAAGTATGTTGTAAAAAAACCAGTTAAATTTAAAAAAGAAAACACTTTTTAAATAAGAAATTAATTATTTAATCATCATCATCTCAGCCATAAGTCCTCCATGGATTTCCAAAAAGACCGATTGTAAGCGGTTTGCACCCAGCCGTCCAGCCACAGTCGCAAATTTGGATAATAGCGACACAAACATATTGAGTTGCTCGCACAAAAAGAATTTATATTAAAAATACACATTTAATAACTAAACAAGTTGTGTTATATACATTCCATCATGTTGTTTGTTTCAGAGTCCCGATTATATGCATGGAGTCAACTGTTAAGAGCCTGCCACCCAGCCACACACATCCACAGTTGCAAATTTGGATAATAGTGTCATGATTTAGTGTCTAGGGCTTGTGAATGTGGAGTTAGAATCTTTGCAAAGCCACGAAGTACCCTCTCGGGGTCCATGAAGGACGTTTTATGTGATGAAATAATAAATATGTGCAATTATACAGTGTGGACTTTGTTATTTTTCTACAATACAATACACAATTCTACAAAGCGACACAAACATATTAAGGGTTGCTCTCTGACACAATAGATAGGTACTGCCACACTATTGCTTGTGGCAGTTCTGGCTCGAGCACTTGAGGCATTCTCCATCCTTGCATGTTTTTTTACTTCTTTGTAATCCATGTCTGCAATTTGACAAAACAGTGTATAATCAGTTGGGTGACGATATTTGATTAGTTAATACACATTAAGTACTACTTTTCATCCTTGGAATTGAATAATATGTCTTTGGAAGAAACTGATTGATAAAATTGTTTGCTAGACAAAGGAATACTAAAAAAAGTTATAAAATATGGTGTACTAATAATGTCTACCTGCTTCCACTGCGCTATTGTCCTGTCTCGGGGCCATAATTTTTAAGTAGGGCTTTCAGTTTGGCCCAGTGCGCCTTCGCTTTTCGGGCTCCAAGCGGCCCAGTGAATTCTCCCGCCTCTAAATGTCTATTGGTCGGTAGTCGACCAATACTCTAATCTGAGCCTTGTTACTTCTTTGTCTGAAATTGAATAAAATACATTAAATCGACAGGATAAAGAGCTATGGGTGTATTGTTTAGTGATCATTACGATATTATCTTCAAAATATTTGTGACAATACAATGACACATTAAATACTCACTTCTTACTAATCGTCGGTCGTTCCATTTATATTTTTTATTAGTTATTTCTTCGAAAACAAAAGGAAAAGTAATTTTAGGTAACCTAACATTTATTTTAAACAACAGTGTTACCAGTGTGACAGCGCTAGAACGCTATTTTGTCGCAATGTTATTTTTTGTTGTAAAATATCATAAAGTTTTCTATTATTACGTTAGGATAGATATCCAAAACGTTATTTCTTAGACAAAATATTAAAGAAAAAAATTAGAAAAAAACATAATTCGTAAGTAGCAAATATATTGTTAAAATCGGTCAGTATACTTCCCACCCCACCTTTTTGGGAAATACCACACTTATCAACATGGCCGTAGGCAGGGGGGGGGGGGGTTGGGGGGTCCAAACACCCCCCAAAATCCTGGCATTATCAAAAAAAAAACAGGCTTCAATAATTTTATAAAATGCTTCAAAATTTCGTGCTCGCTTCGCTCGCGCATTCATATTATTTTGAGATGGAAGTACTATGTATTCACTAATAAAAGAAATAAAGCATATTACTATAAAACACCACAAAAATTTTCGCGCTCGCTTCGCTCGCGCTTTATTACTATTTTTGCAGAGAAGTACCGTGGGTTTACTAATACAAGAAACAAAGCACTACTAAAATTTTCGCGCTCACTTAGCTCGCGCATTCATATTATTTTGACATGGAAGTACTATAGATTCACTAATACGAGAAATAAAACACCACTAAAATTTTAGCGCTCGCTTCGCTCGCGCTTTATTACTATTATTACTATTTTGACAGAAAAGTACTATGGGTTCAGTTATACGAAAAACAAAGCATATTACTATAAAAACACCACTAAAATTTTAGTGTTCGCTTCGCTCGCGCTTTATTACTATTTTGAAAGAGAAGTACTGTGGGTTCACTAATACGAAAAACAAAGCGCTCACTACGCTCGCGCATTCATATTATTTTGACATGGAAGTACTATGGATTCACTAATACGAGAAATAAAGCACATTAATATAAAACACCACTAAAATTTTAGCGCTCGCTTCGCTCGCGCTTTATTACTATTATTACTATTTTGACAGAAAAGTACTATGGGTTCAGGTCATCCGACCCACGGTAGGGCTCAGAAAGAAATGCCATTCACGGTCACCCATCCGAAGACTGACCGGACTGAGGTTTTCTTAATTGAGATGGTGAGAGAAAAGTGAGATGTTTTTGGAGAATTAGTTACCTATATTGGCCTGATGTTGACTTCCAAGACTATCGATGTAGATTGGTGTCGGTCCGTCGCCCAAACCACATTGTTTTTTTTTGCCGCTCTGCAATTAAAATATCTAAAAAGTGGTCTAAAGTGCTCCGATTTAAGTTATAAACCAGAAAAATAAAAACCACATGGTCACGTGGTAACAGAAGGAGGAGTACCTTTTACTTTGTATATCTGTTATTTTGACCGTAATAAACGTATAAAAGAACATTTCCGGGAAAAAATTGACGTTTATACGTTTATTTCGGTCAAAACAACAGCTTTTGCTAAAAAATTGTAGGTAATAGTGTTCTCATGAATCCGAAGGAAGTATACCTATTTATCAAAAGTACGTTGTCGTGAAACAAAGAAATTTTAAACTATATTTTTGTAGTTTTAAAAGCAAAATTTTTTTTAACCAACAGAACTGAAATTTAATCCTTAACAAGACTGCATTTAAAAGTGATTTTTGATAAATGTGGCGGTTGTGTTACACAAGCACTAAAGCGACGATATGAGTACCAACAAACATCCGGTCAGAAAAATAAAAACTTTTCTAGCTGATACTGAGACTTTCGTTCGCTTCGCTCACTCGGTCAACTATATCTGTCATATATATAGGGAATATCAATCGTAGTTTTGATAACTCTAAAAGTAACTTTTATAGCAAAAATGGCTTAACTTGGCACACCACCCAAATTTAGACAACCGTAGATAATCAAAAGAACGAACGATTTTACAAATTTTGATAGATTGAATAAAATATTGAAGACTGATACGTCATTATCGTTTAATTTTCTACATATGGCAACAAAAACACTACCCCCGGCGTAATGTCACTATGTCACCCGTAACAAAATAGTCCCGGCTGTTAAAAAGTGAGCCCGTGCTCGCGAGGATGACTAAAATGACAGGCGGGACATGAGGTTTTATTAAAACCCGGGAGCAATTAGTCCACTTGCCGTGCTAGCCCCGCTGCAGGGATACGCTCAACTCTTATAGCGATGCAAAGTTAGCTCGCACCCGTTTTATCTTGTTTTTTCTGCAATAAAGAGAGTGACACAAAAGTTGAAGAGACTGTTAAAAATATCACAATTCAAAGTAGGCTAACACTCACACTGACTTTTGTCTCACACTCTTAATTATAGACAAAGCAAGATTAAAACGAACGCGAACCAATTTTGCATCGCTATAAAAGTTGAGCGTAACCCTCCCCCCTGTACTAAAGCCGAAAGGAGGTTATTGTACTCATTATAAACAATTATTACTACGAATACAACTACGAAATCGTCAAAACCGTTCCGTGCATATTGACCGAGGTCAATAAATGACCATATTTCTATGAAACAGCTGATTTGTTGTCATAGTTTTATGAGCGCTCGCGAGCGTTTCCATGTAACATTGTGAACACGCACATTGCATTAGTGTGCGTGGGGGGCGGGCGGAGCTAGCGGGCCTCACACATACAAACATGACATGGACACAAACAAAATCTGCGGTCAATCATACAACTATGTATTTGTAATGATGAATAAATAACCTCTTTTCAGTCTAATTCAGGGACTAATAACTCCATAGATTAAACAAAATTGTATGATACTCTTAATTTAAGTAGATTCTGTAAGGAGCTGTATTATTTTTTTAAAGCAAAGTTTATGTGAAATTTTATGCCTGTTTTATTTATTGTGTTATTTATTGTACTTATAGACATGTTGTACACTGTACAACCCATACTGTATTTGCGGAACATCTACGTAGCTTTAACCCATAAAAAGTTACAGTTTAGCAGTTAAACTGTATACTTTTTATGGGTTTTATTTAATTCCATATACACCATTGTTTTTTTTTATTATTAAAAAAAAATGACTTCGTACCAAATTAAATTTTCCGTATTTTTTTTAGCAATAACTAATTTTTATGAATGTCTAGGTGTGAATATTATACTTATTTTCTATTGTATTCTTGAATTCCAATCATGTGTATGAGATACATACTATATTTACTCACAATATCATAATTGTAATAGTGTTTTTATATTAACTGCTCTTGGCTCGGAGAAAAGAATATCTTACAAACGTATATGTGGCGTTGCTATCGTATTTTCTATTGTTTGACATCGACAAATTCTGACCAATGTTATATTCCAACATTTTCGAAATTATTTTGAACAAACTTCTATCAGTATATTCCACAAATCGCTTATATTAATTATTTTCTCATTTTATTAGTTTCACGCCATTAAAGATGGCTACACTACACATAATTCTTGTAAAAAATGTAATATTTCTTAATTATTTATGAACAAAACTAACTAGAGTCTGAATTATATGTAAATCTGAAGATTTGATATTATTTTTGTCGTATGTGTCTGTGAAAATATGCAACACCGTGCAGTTTATTTGAGTAAGTCAATACTGTGCGATATTTATGTATGTTATAATTATTTTCGTTCCTTGAATATAATAGTCATCGTAAAATAGTAGGTACTTAAGCTTTCAATGTGTCAGTATTCAGGCAGCGCAAGATTTTATTTATATTCTTATATTTATGAAAATATTGTTATATATTTGGCACAATGACTTCCATAAATTATGTATCCGTTCTTTAATGAATTTTGTATTTTGAATTTCACGGTTTTAATACATTTTATAAAAACAACTTTCGTTTTTATTTATTTTCTACAATTATTAAGTTATTATTTAAAATTCCAGAATGTAAGCACATAATAATATAGATGTAGTACCTATTTATTATGAATTGTAGTTTTCGAACATCCTTGAGTTATTACGATAAAAAAAACTCGTCTATGTGCATAATATTGTCGTACATATTTTGTCTTTTTAAATACATTCTGTTCTGAATTTATGAGTAATGATGATCTATATAATGATGTCGATTAAACGCGCAGCGTAGGAAGACCAGCCACAACGTGGACAGATATTATATTAGAGATATTATACAAGTGGCAGGGAGAAGCTGAATGTAGGCCGCTTCCAACCGGTCTTTCTGGAAATCCATGGGGGAGGCCTATGTCCAGCAGTAGACTTCTTATGGCTGAGATGATGATGTACATACAATTAAAATGTCAAAAACGTCGGATTCGTCTCTATAGTCAACCGAGCGTCACTCGGTACGAATTTACTCTTAACCGGGCGTCACTCTGTCCAAGAACTTACCCGTAACGTGAATACGCGACTATATCGACAGTCCAATTATGGAAATCGGATATGTTTAGGACTAGAAACTTTTTTTTTTACACAGAAGTGCTTGCCAGCGTTTCTCGATAAGAAAATGTTTTTACCATCAGGGCTGGAAGTCTCGATTTCATATGAATCAATATATTCTATCAACCATCTAGTTTGCATAGTACAAGCTTGGTTTGGGCTAGATGGTGTGTGAAATGTCCACCAACTACAAATAAACTAAATGAAATCCAAAACTGGACTTTAATTATTAAATTTTATTCACGGAATTAAATCTACTACATCGCATATGAAACATACTTAAACTACTATGTATGTATATTAGAAAAGTGCATCTAATTATCCATAGATTCCATGGACTTCAACGAAAACAGCCGCTTCTTCAGTCTGTAGTTCCTCACCTTCAGCTTTCTAATCAGTATGTCTTGCTCTTGAATTTTGGCCCGCATCACTTCTATTACTCCTAAATCATCTTCGTGTTTATGTGAATTCATATTCACATCTGACTTTGGTAAAGTCGCGTTACGCGGGCATAGGATAATTTTATTTTCTGGCATTATTTCAACTTCAATTGAAGTTATTCCGTTTTCGTTTTCCAAAGGGCTTGTAGAGTGATGAGCAGGGGCTAGAGAAGAAATGATGCTTATTGGATTGCGAGGGATTCCTGGGTAGAAACTCTTCTGCTGAAGTGGGCTGACCCTTATGTAGGATGTAGATGATGGTGGAAATACGCCCGGTGAAGGTTGTAACTGGAAATATAATTATAGACAATGTAGTACTTTGGTATATTTATGTGTAGGTATTATTTATTATTCTATATCTCTCTCAACTGTAGAAAGAGTCAGTCTCTTTCTACAGTTGAGAGAGCAAGACAAGGTTCACATATTATTAACTACAAGTACCTACACTAAGATTCCAATTAACATTGTGGTAACCCCTCTGTATTTTTCTTTGTTTTTTTTTTATTGTAACCCCAGATATACCACCGCAGTTGCATATCCTGTGACCGTGATAAATTCAACTACTCCGAAATATTGGAACGGAACAAATTACAAAACAAATCATGTTTCTCACAAGAGGATACATGATGTCTCATTCATCAAAACATCCGACCTTCTGACACAAGAATCATAAAGTCGCACCCGACCATTTGGTTCCGATGTCGAGAATTTACGTCATAGGTGTGACTGTGATATATCCGTTACTTTGTGTCTCATGCTGCGCTTCCATTACAGCGACGACAAGATGAGCAGAACAGAGTGTAGAAGTGTAGGTAAGGAAACAGAATGGTTTACTATACCGTTGTTTGTTGTAGTTGTTGTACAGGAGGTTGGATATTCTGAGAAGGAACAGCTGAAGAGTGGAGGTAACGTCTATCACCGGTTTTTAGCACAAAATGTCGTGGTTCGAAATGATCTGAACATATCGTTGCGACTTTGCTCGGAATCCAGTTCTGATGTCTTCCCGTCGCCAAAACCCATTTTTCTTTTACGCTGGTATCTCTAGGGAAACTGAAATGAAGAAAAATGAACTTAGTAGGTATGTAGATTTATACATATATAGAACCTGAAACCTGTATAGAACTGCATAAAAACTACTAAACCGAAATTTTATGGCCACCCGTTCTAAATGAGAAGAGAAATCAAATTTTTCAGATCATCAAACTAGGCAAAGATATCACGGACATCGTTACTTTTCTACACACAAAACACAGTGGAATCGAGAAAGAATCATCTTAGTAGTCAAGTCTGTTAAAATAGAGGCAAGTAAACGCAGGTGGTTGGTAAATATATAAGACAATTTCAATGTTACCATGAGTGTTATCTATAGAACCGTTCTAAAACTGAACGCCCCTCTGCCAAAAAGAAATTATTTCAATGTGTGAAAGGAAATATTTATTCCATTCCTTTCCTATTCCAAGGGCCGTATCACAAGCGTTCAAGCAGTCTTATATCAATACTAGCTTTACCCGCGACTTCATACGCGTAAGAAAAGACATCCGCCGTGCTCCAACCTAACTGCCGACTCAATTTATTTGTGTCGAGTATGTGGTCAAACGTAAAAATAAATGTAGAATAAACTGCCGTCCCCTTTTTAAACTCGCTCCAGCCCTGCTCAAGTTCAGTTCCTATCTCGATCCCACCTCGCTTCTACTCCACTCCTGCCTCACATCTTTTCCACGTCCACCTTGCTCCCGTCGCACTCCCGTTTAGCTGTCACCTGCTCCCACTCTACCTCTGTCCTACTTCTGCCATATTCCCGCCTTGCTCTCACTCTACTACCTCACTTTTATTTCACTTCCTCCTTGCACTTATAGCATTTACACCTTGCTCTTCTCCCTCTCCAACTTCGCTCCCAGCGCACTTTTTCCCCGCTCCCATTCTACTTCCATTCCACTCCCGCCTCGCTCCTATACCACTTACGTCCCGCACCCACCTAGATCCTTTGTTGGACTCCCATCTCACTCCGTCCCTCGTTCCGTTTCATTCCTGCCCCACACTAATACAGCTCCCAGGTCGCACCTGTCCCATTTCCACCTATACTACTACCAACTCGTTCCTGTTCTAATTCATCCCTGTTGTAAAAATATAATAACAGTATTAGTTCCTGTCTATTAATTAGCCTAAATGTTGTTATTTAACGCCTCTAATATGAAAATTGTGGGTATTTCATAGAATAAAATAATTGGAACCTAATTTAATAACCTTAATTCAGCCCTATCTATATATTATAAATGTTTGTGATTATTACTTTGAATACTCAAATACTAAATTTTACGCCCCTGGCATTACAATCGTGGTACTTTCATGGAATATTTCAATCCTCTGTTGACCTCCTCAATTCATCCCTGTCACAAAAAAAAATATTATAGTTGTAATTTGTATTCATTTTATAGTCCAAATACTAAATTTCAAGATTCTAACATAAAACTTAAGGAAGTTTCATACAAACTTTCAACCACCTTTTGACTACCTTCATTCATCCCTGTCGCTGAAATATAATAATTTATATCTATTAGGTTACCCAAATACCAAATTTCATGCCCCTAACATCAAAACTCAGGAACTTTCATACATTCGTTTACCCCCCAATTTTACCCCTTAATTCAGCCCTATCGCAAATTTCGTTCTTAGCTGACCTATTTACTCTATATGTAACATACCTACATGCTAAATTTCAGATTTGTAGCTTATGTAGTTTTTGAGATTTAGTGATGAGCAACGCAATACTCGTAATGTTGAATGTTGTAATTTAATGCTATATCCCACGGGAACTATCAAATTTTTCAGGATAAAAAGTATGCAAGATTCTTCTACATAGTATAAGTAATAATCCTGTCAAATTTCGTCCAAATCTGTCCAGTAGTTTCGGCGTCCATTGGACACACCGTACAGACAGACAGACAGACAAAAAAATTCAAAATTGCTGTTTTGGCTTCTGTATCGATAGGAAGGTATCCAATAAAAAAAAATATATATTTAATGTACAGAATTTGACCCGTTACAGTCTTATTATATGAATAGATTACTCTCTTTCGTCTTTCTATTTCTACAGTTGAGAAAGCAAGACAAAAGTCAGTGATATTGTATTATGATTGCTACTATGATTGTAGTAGCCCCACAGTCTAGCCGGCAAATGAAGAACCAATGAGATAATTGAGATTGGCAGGACATGTGTCTATTGTGTCTGAGCACAAGATTTGCATATGGGCATTATATTGGAGGGGCGTTCAGTTTTAGAATGGTCGATCTCTACCTAGGTAGATAACTAATCTGAAACACTCATCAAACTAGGCAAAAATATTACGGAACACAGTTACATACACACAAAAAAATCATGCGGACTCGAAAACCATCTTATTGAAGTCGGTTAAAACGTAGGTAGTTGGTAAGTATAACAAGGTATATAACAAGTTCAATCTTACTATGGGTGTTATATTTTATATAAATAAGTAGGTATATATATAGGTAGATAACTAATCTGAAGCACTCCTTAGGTACCTAACCTAACACATTAGTGGGTAGATAAAACCATAATACATGAATGTACGAAAACGTCTTACCGGTGATACGATACACCCCCACGAGATAAATTTCGCGTACAACTTTTGTTTTTACACGATAAAACAGCGCAGAAAGGCATTATTGATTTTATAAAACTAAGTTAGGACAGACGTACTTTGACAGTCATGCGCTCTTTCGGACATAAACTGCGCAGTACCTATGTGCAATAACTAACTTTTCAGCCAGTTTGTATACCAATCATAAGTATAGAAACTTTTTGGAAAGTTCATGGCGTCGGCATGGGAGTGACCTCTCCTGAATTATTTTTTTATTCGAAAATAAGCTTACGCTTGACCGTATACTCACCTGGTGTTAAGCGACAGTTACGGTCTACGATGGAGCGCGCTTACCTAGAAGAAACCAATTCACTCGCGATTTGAAGACACCAAAGATTATATATATTCGGAAAGAGCCATTCAGGAAACGCATTCCAGGTTTTCACAGTACGAACAATGAAAGTTGAGCCATAGCGTTTTGTACGGGTTTTCGGAATATCAACCATGTAACGATGTAGCTTTTTCGTGCTTCTTGCTGTCTGATAGAAAAATTATGTATTTAGATTAGTATTAAAGTTGCTGTTGAATTCAAGGGATAAATAAATCTTTAGGGGGTAATTATATAAACTTGCCTTTGTTCGAAGGCTTTTATTTTAAATTAAACGGAAACGGATGGGATAGAAAAAAAAAGATGGATAGATAAAAAAAAGGATAGTTATGTAGATTTATAAACTCTTTTGTTACACCCTAACGAAACACAAATTACAAATTGAGAAATAGTTAGGCTTACAAGAGAGTGAAACAGGAGGCGGTCTTATCGCTAAAAGCTATCTCTTCCAGGTAACGTAACAAATAAGACCCGAACGCAGGACCATTAAATAAAGTACCTACTCTTTGCGCGGGACTTGGCAAGTTCTTTTATGTTGGATCCAAGCGATTAGCGCATTTGCTAGTCTAAAATACTAATATTTCTTCAAGTTTCTGGACTAACAAATATATACCTAATTCTATGATATTTATGTTCCAGCCACAAACTTAGTCACGTAAATTGTTATTTTCAAATTCAAGTCATGACCCAGTTTAATAGTAAAATAGTTTATAATAACTTTACTGGAATGGAAGCTACATTAAGGAGTTTTGGTGACAAAGTCAAAAGACACGTGAACGCGTAGCGTTCTCTTACTAGTCTGTGGACAACGTGTCACCGCTTTAAAATTACCGGGGCTCTACACTTGTGCCGTGAATTCACGGCGCGAATTCGCGGCAGAGGCGCACCCTCCACATTCACGGAGGTCACTCATTTGTGCCGTGAAACCTGCCGTGAAACGGACGTCGAAACTGCAGCTGCGTTAACTTTGTTTGATGCGGCAACATATAACTTTTTACACCTACAAAATAAAAAATCGTTCGAAAGCGTTGGAGAAAAAGGAGATGATTGATGACTGAAATATATCGTAACCGATCGATATTAATTTGAAAACCAATCCTTCTCCAGGAGTATTACTATTATTATTATGATGTGGATGCTTCGAGTCCCACAGTATACGTTCAGCGTGAAAATATTTCAAAAAGCGAATTGTATGAATTAAATAAGATAGTGAATTAGCACTATCTCAACTTATATTAATCCGATGCGCTGCCATTTAGCTCGCATTACACGTCCATGAGCACCTATAGTCAGGAGCAAACTGGCACGGTGCCGTGAATGTGGATGTGCGCACGTGAACGAGGCGCGAACTGCCGCGAACCCTTTTTCGCGGGACAAAATACCGACTTCGATCGGGAAAGAGGTGTGAACGGCCGCAAACGCCGTGAAAACCCCCGATAAATCCGAAATAATTCATTTTGACTGTATTTCACTAGTAACGAGTTTTCCCTAATTGTAGGGTATAATTGTTCATCACCATCATCTCAGCCATAAGAAGTCCACTGCTGCACATTGCTGGACTGCCTTCCTTCCCCATGGACTTCCGAAAAAAATCGATTGGAAGCGGCTTGCATCTACCTATTTACATTATACTTTCTTTAGCAGTGTAACGTATGTAACGTGTAAAGTATTATTGTACTCGTATTGTAATAAATGCTCATTATTTAGTTAATTTTAACTATTTAATTTAACACTATTTTAATACAATAAGAATTTTAATACTATACCATATTAAAATTCTTATTGTATTAAAATAGTGTTAAATTAAATAGTTAAAATTAACTAAATAATGAGCATTTATTACAATACGAGTACAATAATACTTTATTGACACCATAATAAAATAACAATATTAATAATTAATTAATAATAATTATTATAAATGATTAAATTAAACCTTATGTAGCTTTATGCTTTTGACACCAGCAATGTGGAAACGCATTTCACTGAAACAATTCTGTTATCTCAGAGAATTGAGGCCCATTTACAACGTTATTTATGAATTCTCATTGAAATAAAAGTTTTCAGTTTTTGGCTGGATTTCCATCGTCTACTGATGTCTTTGCGCTTTATCTCGTAATGATTACTCTTAAAAGCTAGCTGTAGCTGCTGAATGGCGAATATAATCATGAAAAATATAAAAATGCATTAAATGCATAATTTAGCTGATTTATATTGCCTGTAATCGGGAAATTTTATGACACAGGTATAGTCATGGGCTCATGGGGAATTTTAAAAATCTAATTTGGCATCCCCCAAATGTCAATTTCGTTGCGTTGTACACAAAAATGAACTGAATTTCGTGATTTTACAAAAAAAAGGTTATTATTCATTATTTTGCTTCTCAATATAAATACATACGTCTCAAGGACATGGAAGACGAATTGGAGGATCGAGTTGTGCATCAAACATACCAGTCCTTCATAAAAATATTGTCACGTTTCACTAACAGTGCTGCGCTTGATGCTCCCGTGAGCTATTTATGGAAAATGGTGCGAATTTATTTACTACGATCAGAAGTGCTGCTGCTTACAATCGGTATAATTTTATTTTTTATGTACCTGCAAACGATAGAGTCATGGAGTCTCACAATGTTAAACAGATTGTCACAGGCGATGAGCCCTATGGGCGCAGTTCAACGCATGAAGCTGCTGGAAGGATCGGAGGCAGACAAACAGAGCTGGGAGCTGAAAGGAAAGTTGAGTGCAGCATACGCAATCAAAGGCAGAAGAATGCACATGGAAGACCGGTTCATTATTAACGAAAATATTCATAATACTGGTATCTCCTTATTTGCCATATTCGACGGCCACGGAGGAGAGTTCGCAGCCAACTACGCCAAAGATCACCTTATACAAAACCTGTTCAATAAAATAATAGAGCTAAATGCATTTAAAGATGGCAAAATACTTGATAACCCCCAGCCTGAAATACTAGAAGAGTTAAAACCAAAGGAAGAAAACAAAGTAACTGTAGAAAAGAAAAATAGCTTTAAAAAATCTGTGAGCACTGCAGATGACTCATCAAAAAAAGAAATAACTGATCCTCAATTGTTAGCTCAATTGTCAAAAGCTAGACCCATCACTAGAGAAGTGAGACCAAATGTAGCTCCTGTAAAGAATGTCTCCAAACCTTTGTCTAGCTACTTGGATAAAGGGAGGATTAACTTTGGCAAATTGTTGACGGATGAAGTGCTTGCTGCAGACAGGCTGTTAGTGGAAGCAGCTAAGAGATCCATGAATGTTGCTGGCACCACAGCTCTCATTGCTGTGATGGAAAGCAATTATCTCATTGTGGCCAATGTTGGTGACTCCAGAGGTGTTATGTGTGACTCTAGAGGCAATGCTATTCCTGTCTCTTTTGACCATAAGCCACAACAAGTAAGTAAAATTTCCACTAGATGTTGTTGACTGACTTGGTTGGTTGATGTATGCTAAGTAAATAATTTAATAAAACTAAATATAACTTAGAGAAGATTATAGACTTCACTAAATTTATATCATCAACCTGTGAAACTGGTGTGTTTAGTGTGATTAATTTTTTGTCATGTAGTTTATAGCATTCTGTTAACACAATAACTGACGATAACAAACACAAGGTGTTTTTTCTACTCCCAGGCAAGTGCAGCTACACACACCAGGCGTGTTGGCCCAAGTTTCTTTACAACAATGCGAAAAAACACTCAGTGATTGAGGAGCATTTAAAAATACCTCAGCAGTTATTGTGTTAAGATACCCTACTTTTGAAACTGAGGAGATTAAGAAGATATACAAATTAGAGTTGCTGTGGTTAGGTTGGCTGTTATTTAATATTCGTCATTATTCAAAAAAAATAATTATTTATCTAATAGTGTTTATTACCATGAATAATTTGAAAAAATGGCAGTTATTTATTCACAACAAAAATTTAACAAATGTAACATCAACAAGAATATAAATATATAATATATACACACACACATGAATAAAAATAAAACTACTCTAAAAGACCGTTAGCAGTGGGAATTGTTCCCAGGATGCTGGCCCCATTGCCTCGTTGTATAGCGATACTTACTCTTTGAGCAAAGTAGAGGCCAGCATTCTGGTCACGTGTTGCGTCTGTTTTATTTGAAAAAATAAAAGTCTCATTACTATATAAACATACAAAACTATAAATAATCCATACCAGAGCTATGAGAGTGCAAAAATCCAATGAAATCGTGAATAGTCCTAAAGCATCTCAGATAATATATGTTTTGAGATACACCTCCCAAAAATATTACAATTCAACTTTATGATGATGAATAAAATGCATTTTTTTTCACAGGTTCGAGAACAGAAGCGAATTGAAGCTGCCGGTGGCTATATTGCCTTCAATGGAGTATGGAGAGTAGCAGGAATTCTAGCCACCTCACGAGCAATGGGGGACTACCCTCTCAAAGATAAGAGGTTTGTGATTGCTGACCCAGATATCTTAACATTCAATCTTGATGACCACAAACCAATGTTCTTAGTTCTTGCATCTGACGGTTTATGGGATACATTCACCAATGAAGAAGCAGTGAAATTTGTCAAAGAAAGACTAGATGAACCTGACTTTGGCGCCAAAAGCTTAACTTTACAGGCTTACTTTCGGGGTTCAGTAGATAATATTACAGTTTTAGTCATCAATTTCCTAAATGGTAGAATCTCATCAGCATCAACTCAGTAAAAGACGAGAATTACTAAAAATGATTTTGAAGAATTTAAAGGAACCTTCAAATTCACACAAACTCAGTACCAAATTTAAGATAACTTAAGTTTGAAACATAGAAAAAAAAATACGGAGTCTAGGAACGGCAAATTCCTACAAAGCGAAAGGTACACAGAGATACTTATAATAAATTTAATATTTTTGCAATTCGATTTACTAACTTTTGAATAACTTATAAATATGTATTAAATTCCTACTTTTCAAACAATGTGTAACATGGTAGTTTGAGTAACCATTGTTTCTTTTGTTGGCCAGAGTTCATTAGCAACTTTTACATAATAACTGCTTATCATGGTCAAACTAACAAAACCCTAGTAACAATTACAGTTTGTTGAATTGTGTAGTTACACAATCCAACCAAACCAAAGTTTGTTATGTTATAAAGTGGTGTATGGCTGTATGGTCTCACCTGCATAATGTATTGATCGGATAGAGTTCATGGTTACAAAACATACATGAGATGTGCCAATTCATTGTGAAATTGGTCATTCACATCCACAAATAATATTGTATGTACTTATTAGCATTCTAATGCACTTGTAGCCAAACAATGAGTATAAAAAAATTGTATTGTTTCTTAAATATATTTATATATCTATATAAACATTGAAAGTGCACAAGTTGTAAAGACAGTACTTATATTAGTACATTATATAAATACATGTATATAAAATATGAGAAAGCACTATATTTCCACTTGCGAACAATACTGTTACAAGATCTTTTATTTCATCTAGTTGTTGTAAACAAGTGTACTTACTGTTTTGGTACATGTTTCGAAAAATGCTCATCAGTTGTGGGTACTTTTACATAACCTTAAATTCAGTTGTGATATATTTGGCTATGTCAAGTCAACTCTTACAAACTTGCCCATTCAATTGCAGTATGAACCTGTTTTATTTTTATTTTTTCTTATGCCTATGGCTGAACCATTTAAGCATCTGTTCCTCTATCTAAACATGTACAATTTAGTTTTATGATGAACTCCGGCCATAATAATTTAATTGTAAATAGTTACGTCCAGTAATAATGAGATTGCTTAGACAAAAACATATTTTTGAATGTTTCATGTATAGTATTTTTGAAATCTAAATTTTATAAATTTATGGATGGTTGTGATGTGAGCAGTTGATTCAAGAACTGCAAGTTAAGTTAGGTTTTGCAACAAAAACTAATTTCTAGTGATTACAACTAGTTGCATTGTGTTATTCCAGAGGTCTGCTCTAGTTGTCTACCCTAGGACAAATTAAATTATGTCACAAAATACACTAAAGATAAGACAGTGATTTCAAGATTTATTCCCGAA
Organism: Lycia hirtaria; assembly: GCA_947563715.1. Classification (NCBI taxonomy): domain Eukaryota; kingdom Metazoa; phylum Arthropoda; class Insecta; order Lepidoptera; family Geometridae; genus Lycia; species Lycia hirtaria. The sequence goes on along the minus strand of OX387379.1, from coordinate 29,962,668 downwards.
ACCTACCCTACTAAAAAATAATAATATTATGTATGGTAACAAATGATATGTTGATTTTGTATGCTTTTAAGGTTTTACAGATAATTTAATGATAAAAAATTGGCTTCATTATTGTGAAACATAGTCTAATAGTCTATATGTATTTTTTATTACTCTTATCTGTAAATGTATTAAATCACACAAAAAAAAATTGCATAATTATCATTATTTGTCAATATATGTTTTTTTGTAGTAGGGGCTTTAAGGGCATTGAATTCCGTAGTTATTCTCGAGTATAATCCCCATAATCTTTGCAGGGTGGATTCAAATGAATAATTTCTAAGGTGGATGAATAGGGTCAATTTCAAGAATAACACATTGCATCGTTACATTGTTTTATTGATGTGTCCATTTATAGGTGTTTACCTTTTAACTATGTCCTCGGTGTGATAATTGATAAACTATAGGTATCTTTAACTAATAAATTGGCGTATTGAAGTAGAATTAATAAATATTTCTATAAAAATGTAAATTGGTGTGTGTGGTCTTATGATGAAAATTAATTATTGTATTTGATTTAATATTTAGCTTTTACCATAGCTTTATTTACTCATAACGTACCTTCTATTTGCCTGTGGTGCTAGTCATAATGATAGTTTAATTTAAACTGTTTTTTCTAACAAGCCCACTAATGTAAACAACAATGTCTGAGGAACTGTTATTTTCGAAATTATGAGTTGTAATTGGTACGCTATTGTTGTTTATATTTGGACATACATGGAAATATAGATTTTATGTATCTATCTACTAATTACCATTTACTGTAAAAAAATTGTTTGTCAGATGTTATTATTTTAAAAAAGTACATCTACCACTTACATATTTTTTAAATATTGTTTGTCAAATAGTTTTATTGAAAAAAAAAGTATAATTATAAAGTATATCAGCATAATACAAAGGCCTATTGCATCATTGTATAGTTGTCTCATAAACTTTGGGGCCAAAGTCATTCGACCTATACCTTTATCATTCTTAGAGAAGACCACAGTACAATAAACATAATAAAACTTGTGTTGGATGTTTATCAGTGACTTATATTATGTAAATGATATTAAATCAATGGCCTATATGTATAGTCTGTTGCATTTATGTTCATTCAATGTATTATATAAATTCTCTTTAGTAGAGTGCCAAAAGAATATTTTGTAAATTTGGTATTATTCAGCGCCAAGCGCCATCAGGCTTTCATATATAAATACATGTTCTGTTTGGTATATACTTACACGTATTTATACATACCTATAATTGCAGATGTCTTAGAAATTGCATTAATAAAAATTAAATTATTTTGTATTTGAATTTATTATTTTTGTTAAAGTTATGGTATTGTTATGAAAATATGTCCACATATTTTCTTTCACCAATTTTTTTAAAGATTTTGCCTTATGCAGAATCGTAATACTTAGTAACATTTTGTATTATGTACATTGTTCGTAATCGTAAATAATAAATGGCAGTCATTAATATTATCTTTTATTATTCATCGCAGATCTTGGTTCTTCATCAACACCTTATGGTGCTTATAGCACGCTACGCCAGAAATTTATATTTCATAGTTTTTTGACCTTATATCCAAATTCCAAAGCTCGTATACATATAATAAATTGTCAACATTTGTAACATTCTAATTTATCTATCTAATACCTTTAAACGAGCAATTCTTGTATATATATATATATATACAAGATTATATATATATATATATATATATAATCTGAATCTCGGACACGGCTCCAACGATTTTCATGAAATTTAGTATGCAGGTGGTTTCGGGGGCGATAAATCGATCTCGCTAGGTTTCGTTTTTAGAAAACGTCGTTTTATCCGTTTTTTCAGGCAATGAAAAACTGCTACAGTATCATTAGAATACGAAGGTAAATTTCGCCAACATCTACTAGGTTGTAATAGATCAGGTGGGAAGTCGGGCGATTCGTAATCCAGAAGACCTCGGTTCGATTCCAGATAGATGATATGATATTACACTTTTTTTTCAAGTTCCTTCTTCTGTGAAAAAGACTATTATAAAAAACCGAGCAAGGTCATCCAGGTACTTAATCTTTATCATACTATCAAATGGATCTATTTTTCAATAATACTTATTACTTACGTAAGTCTAAATCAAACTTAGCTGTGTAAGCAGAAGGGATCACAATACATTGATAGTGTTATTATAATAAAGAGTTATACTATGTTGTCGCAAAAATGATATCATTTACAAGAAAAAAACTTTATTTGAATCAGTATTGACGTTGCAATTCAATATTATAAAGGTGGTTTGTTGATTGTAATTTCAGGGATTACGGATTTAAAACAATCTGATGAGAAGCTGATACCCGAAAGCTATAAATACCCCTATATAAAAGGTACTCTGGCTATAAAGCTGATTTATTTCGATAAGTATTCAGTGCGTTACTAACACACTACATTAATTGACTGAAGTTGTACATAAGCCGCCTAGATGCTTTATCGGCTTACGCAGGCATGCAGTGTGTTAGAACAAGTATGTATATTAAAAGAAAAACAAAATATCCGACTGCAGAAAAGTTGAAAAGACTGCAGTTTTTGCAGTCTAACATATGATTTCGTTATGCTTGATACCCTGTTGAGTGTACGTTTTTCTGTGAGAAATTATGTGTAAAAGATTATAAATGCGCATTCTTTACAATAATTCTAGTAAAATCACTTGTGTAACGCCTCTTCCGGGATGTTTGTAGGAGTTTAGGGAGTTTGTGGAGGTTACGAAAAAAACACATTTTATTTTATTTTTGCAAGAGGGGTGTTATTATTATTACAAAAAAATATAGCCTATGACAATCAGGAAGTGAAGACGAATCTAACGACACCTCGCACATTCAAATCGGTCAAGCCGTTTACGCTGTAGGCTGTCATATAGAAACATACATATCCACATACATATATATATACATACACTCGAATAACAACCCTCCTTTTTACACAGTCGGTAGAAGATAAAATATTATGTAGAATTGAAATAAATGTAACAAAAGAGGGAGAGTCGCAATGCAATATCTTAAAAAATAATAAAACATTTCCCATTAATGTTTTCATCAGTTTATTAATAAAAAAACGTTTGTTTCTTTGGCTGCCTCCAATTTTATGGGTTTAACTGAAAAGTTCATATAATTATGTACAGTAACCGTTAAAAATCACGAATCAATCAAAATGTACAAAACGATAAGCATGCTTATTTCTACATCAAGAGTATTTGACGTACAAATTGTTTTAGTGGAGTACTAATATATCTATAATTCTATATAATATAATTCTATTAACATACATTTGTGATTCTTTAGAGACTTAAGAGCTAATGGCATTAATTGGCTTTGCAAATGTATGAGCATCACGTACATTTCTTACGTAATAAAGTAAAACATGGAAACTGGCTCTATGTAAGGCGCATCGCTCACTGGTAAGTCGAGGCGCGGGCGCGCCACACTCAAGGCGTGGTGTTTATGGAGTCGAGGCGCGGGCGGCTATGCTTCCTTCACACATTACTGTGTAAACACGTCTACGCACGAAACAAAATAACAAAATGGCGGTGGAGTCGCGGCGCGGTCGCGCACTGCACCCCTGCCGCGACCGCGCCTCGACTCCACGTCGCCTGCGACGCGACTCTAGTGTGTGCCGCACTGCCATTTGAACCTGAAGGAAACGTAGAAGCGGCGCGCCGCTTGTGCGCCCGTGCCTCGACGCCGCCTCGACTCCAGCTCGTGTGGGCGATGCGGCTAAGTAAATGAACACCTGATTACGACACTGATGCTAAGTCTCAAACAGCTATTCAAAAGTCTTAAGAGGTTTGTGAAGTGCTCACCTGTTCCCAGTACGTCACATGTTTTCCATGCAACAGAAGCAATTAATCTGTATTTACTATTAATTCTTTCTACACTGATTGATACCGTTTTTTTTTATTTCGCATAATATCAAATCGAGTCATGACTTGGTTGGCTGTCAAGTGTAAGCCTATCATTGATACAAGAAATTTTAGAAAACTTTAAACCCCCCGTTTTTTTTTATTGCTGAACCGATTTTCATGAAACATAGCTAAGAACACTTGCGATCAAATCCTCTTTCAAACAAAAAATAAACTAGATCAAAATCGATCGATCGGTTTGAGAGCTACGATGCCGCAGGCAGACACACGTACAGAGTAAGGTTGTCAAGACCTAATCCGTAAAATGTTTTCAAAATAACGTATTTTTTCAAACACTACAAAAAGCATATACACATGCCTAGTGCCACGAAGAAAGTAAATGATAGATACCGAGAGGTAGGTAAGTAAGTAAGTAAGGTAAGTATTTGTTGCGAACATATTTCTCTTTCGCAGACTACTGTTAAGTAGAGTAATATCCTCATTTCCTCTTGTTTTTTGGATTAAAATATGTACAAACTTGGTAATAAAGTAGAAAAAATATAGATACCCATGTAATTCATAATTCCAATCATATAAAAAAAACATCGAAATCAGGTATTGTTTCGTTAGGAGTAGAAATAGTTTTCTTTTTTGCCCTCCGATCCAAAAAGAGAAGTGTTATACTCGTAAGTTTCACGTGTGTATTTATTACTATTTGTCTCTAGTTCTCATACGGATGGACGGATTTTGATTTGTTTTTGTTTGGAAAAGGATTTGATCGAGTGTTCTTAGCTATGTTTCATTAAAATTAGTTTAGCCGTTTTTTATGTCGGGAGTTTAAAAGTTTTCTCAACTTGTTTGTTGTGACAATGAATAAATGTGCGATATAATAGTTAAGAAATGAGAACTCCACAATCCCCTTAACTTACACTAAACATTAGCACAGTTCACGTGAAAATCATTGCCAAATATAAAATAACAATATCATATTGTCCACAACTAAGTTCGTATAGACTGAGTGGCCAGCCCTAGTGTCAGAGTTATTAAGCCGCCGAAAGGCCTGTGACCTGGCTTGACAACTTGAAATGAAACTAAAAAAGGACGTCTACATATTTTCAGCCTGACTAGAAATAAAATAAAACAAAAAATCGCTTGAGAAATAATATCGAAGAAATAAGGAATGTTAGTATAGTTTTAACTTGTAACATTGTTATACATAAACAAAACGTAAGTATATAATTAATTTTCTATCAGTTTTATATCAATTTCAAGGCACTGCAATAAACTACAAGCATTTGCTAACGATTTCAATATGGTCAGTTATTACGCATTTCTAATATTGATATATCCTGTTTTTTTCGACTCAATTTATACATAAAATTTATGTTCCTTATATGACTTATGATTTATAATGTGAACAAGAACACAATAGACTGGCGATCAATGACAATTCTCAGCGTTAATTAAAGGGGCTATATAGATGGAATTCGCTCTCTCGCTCACCCATTTACCAATACCCTATTCAAATAAAAGATTTTTCCATATCGGTTTTTTAAATGACGAAGTTACGAGGTAAACAACATTAAAAAAATATACAACGAAATTGATAACCTCCTCGTTTTGAAGTCGGTTAAAAATTAAAACACCTCAATAACGTTCGCAGTATTGTCCTTAAGGTTTCGTTACCTTATTGTTAAGTACACCCTGGGATATTATATTTTCAAAAATATTGATGATCCAATGAGAGGTCCAATCGGACCTCTCTTTCGATCATCAAAGGGCGTGTCTATTAAGTGTATTTTGTTTTGTGTCCCATATAAGTAAAATTACATCTCGTATTTCCGGGAATCATTGGTCCGGGAGTCACTGTCTGCCTTTGTTGTTTCCATCATAGATGTAGGCCGCTACACAGTATTCAGTTGGCCGGCCCGTGTTGTCGCTAACTATCAATATACCGCCAAGTAGATCTACACGTTGGCCCAACACCTTGGCCCAATGTGTACAGACTACAGCGGCCAGAATCGTCGCGCAATCTTTTGCCAGCAAATTACCCATTTTTCATGCATGAGGAAAACTGTTTTCTACCCCTAATTTGCAATTTTGGTCCTTATTTTTTTTATATCGTTGGTACTATTAATGGCATCGCTTTCTACGGTTTGATTAACTTACACTTAATTTTTTTACCTCTGAAAGGCATAGACATTTATGAAATCATCGAAATTGGCTAATGATCGCGCGACAACAATTCTCTTAAAACACGTATGAAGACTTTCATTGATCGCTGTTAAGAATTCGCTTAACGCGAGCAGCTTTCTCTCTCGCGCATCACAACCTATTTCAACGTATTAATTGAGCAGGCATATTAGAACAGTGAAAGGCTAATTTGTTTCTTCAGATAGGAGATATCTTTTAAATTGGCTGAGGTATTGAAAAATATATGTTTTTTCCCTTATCCGTCGCCAGTATAAATGATATCTGATAAAAAAAATATTATATGTTTCTCCTATCCAAATATACCAATTGAGAGAGATAGCTGCGCGCTTTAATCTCCACCTTAAGGCGTTTGCAGCCTTCTTTGGTGTATAAGCTACCTCCATGCAAAAGTAGGAAAAACAAACTGAACGTTCTCTTAATATACATAGCAGACAGGTATATAAAATGATAATAAAGCAAAGTACCTAAGTACCAATAAATTCATAAAACTAAATAAATGTATTGACATATTAAACTAAGTATAGTTCTGTATTGAATAAAGTGCTTACAGTAGCTCATAGTATTTCAAATTCTTCGTCTGAATCATCGAATTGTCTGTCCACTTCTTCAAATTCTGAAACAAAAAGAAAATCATTGTACTTTGAAAAAAAAACTACATATTTGCATACACTAGGAGAAGCTTAGACATCACACCACTCTCCACTTTGAAACTTAAAAAATGATTAGAAATGTAAATAAATATCTATCTATATTAAAAGAAAAACAAAATACCCGACTACAGAAGAAAATTTTTTTTTCAGTCTAACTTACGATATCTTTACGCTTTATACGCTGTTGAGTGTACGTTTTTGTGATAAAATATGCATAAAATAGCTATAAAAGATTAATAAAACCGGACAAGTGCGAGTCAGACTCGCCCACCGAGGGTTCCGTACAAACTATTAGATAAAAGGGGGAAATCATATTTTTTTTTATATTTTCCTTCATAACCCGAAAAATATACATCGTAAAATTATTTAAAAACCTATTTTAGCTTATGCTACTGAAGCTCTTTCATATGATACCCTACATGATACGGTTAAAGAACTTTAAAATTTGGATCCTGATTCCTTGCATAAAAACCCTATTTTTTGTGATTAAATTAAAAAAAAAACAGTTTTCGGATTTTTTCCTATATGTGTACTCTTAACACAATGCTTCTTGCCAAATTATATAGTTCTAGGTCAACGGAAAGTACCCCATAGGTTTTGATTCCCTTGTGAGTGTCGAAATGTGAATTTTTTACGACATATTCGGCTGTAACTTTTTTGTACGAAAACTGAGAAATTTTATTTTTCTTTGCTTTTTCACACATTAAAATCGATCGAGCCAATTATGCTGTAGGCAATCTTAGAGAAACATACATACATACCCATGGATTAGAATGAGACAATAATGTAATAAGAAATCGATTGGCGAGCGAAGTAAGGAGTATGAACAGGATGGTGATAATAATCATTAATCACACACGTATCTATATTAAAAGGAAACAAAATACCCGACTGCAGAAAACCAGATTTTGCAGTCTAACTTACGATTTGTTAAGCTTGATACGCTGTTAAAGTTAAATGTACGTTTTTTTTTGTGAGAAAGAATGCGTAAAATGGCTTTAAAGTATTATCATGCGCATCATTTAATTACAATTCTAATAAAATCACTTGTTTATTTCGAAAAAGTTTGTTGGACGTTCCGAAAAACGCATTTTTTTATTTTTGCGTTAGATGTATTATTATTATTACAAAAAATATACACTACACCTATGACACTTAGGAAGTGAAGACGAATCTAACGACACCTCGCACATAAAAAAATCTATCAAGCCGTTTAGGCTGAAGGCGATCATATATACATACAGACATACATACCCACATACACACAAACATATATACACTCGAAAAACATAACCTTCCTTCTTACGCAGTCGGCTAAAATATGGAAAAATTCGCATCTGACGACAAATACGCATGCTATTGAATGAATACGTGGTTATTCGTACCTGTAAACAAGTTAGTGTGCTGTAGGTCGATGTCGCTATTGAGCGGGCCCCAGTGCGCCGGCCTATGCTCGGTTATCTCGAACAGAGCTTGGCTCTCCTTCATCAGGCTCGTTTCTATGGTCGCGCAGAGCTCGTCGAAGTCGCTTCGAGTCCGGCACAGGAAACACTGAAACAGAACCAAATACATTTATTTTTCTGCTATAATAAAAACCAAGCACATACAATTTTAAAGTAAAATGAGAAAATAAAAACCCCGGCTACAAATTATTCATTCTACACGCCTCAAACACCAAATCCCTCCAAGGGATTTGGTGTCTAACCCGTCGAGATTCTACATTTCTAATCCATACAGCCAAGGAATGCAATAAGTTGCCGGCTGTTCCTCCCTGTTCCCTGAGATACAATAATGAGATGTTCTAGGTCAGAGTGAATAGGTATATTTTAGTTCTGCGTGATTCAGTCTAAATCGTTGCTTGTTACTAAGCAACAATTTAGACTAATCAATTCTTTATTTTTCCGTAATCAAATTAATCATAGTGGGTATAAATTGAATGGTATATAGCAACTGTATTGTTTATTTATTTATTTCATTGTTACACCAACAAAGCCACCACCAAGACAAATCAAGTAAAAATAAGGTACAAAAGTGAGATACATATTGAGTGGTACTTCAATTACAGGTATAAACTACATGCAAGAATTTATACAACACATTTACATAAAATGATTTAATTGAATTTACATGAATTTACACAAAAAAATACAAATAATTTTGACAAATTGAAAGTACATCATCATCATCATCATCATCTCAGCCATAAGAAGTCCACTGCTGGACATAGGCCTCCTCCATGGATTTCCAAAAAGACCGATTGGAAGCGGCTTGCATCCAGCGTCTTCCCGCCACTTGTATGAGATCATCTGTCCATCTCGTGGCTGGTCTTCCTACGCTGCGCTTGCCGGTACGTGGTCTCCACTCGAGAACCTTTCGGCCCCATCGGCCATCAGTTCTACGTGCTATGTGTCCTGCCCACTGCCACTTCAACTTGCTAATCCGCTGTGCTATATCGGTGACTTTTGTACGTCTACGTATCTCTTCATTTCTGATTCGATCTCGTAGAGAGACTCCGAGCATAGCCCTCTCCATAGCTCGTTGCGTGACCTTGAGTTTCCTTATAAGGCCCATAGTTAGGGACCACGTTTCAGTGCCGTATGTCATCACTGGTAACACACACTGGTTGTAAACTTTCGACTTGAGGGACTGGGGAATATTGGACGAGAAGACGCTTTTAAGTTTCCCGAACGCTGCCCAGCCGAGTTGGATACGACGATTGACCTCCCTCGTAAAGTTGGACCTGCCTAATCGGACCGTCTGTCCTAGGTAGACGTATTCGTCAACAACTTCAAGAGTGAAGTTCCCCACAGATATTGGGGTGGGCACTACATGGGCGTTCGACATAACCTTCGTTTTGTCCATGTTCATTTTGAGGCCCACCCGTTGGGAAACTCTAAAGAGGCAGCGCTAAAGAGCTTGCACATTTGACCACAAATACTGAGGGGATCCCATCTGAGCCGGCGCTTTTAGTAGGGTCAAGTCTCTTTAAAACTCTATAAACTTGAGTTGATGTAACAGAAAGTGTCGTTAAAGTGTTCGTGGGAGTGGGTATTTGAGATTCCTTTGGGACAGAGGTATTGTCAGTATTATAAACTGAAGAAAATTGTGTTGCAAAAAGATCACAAATATCCGGTCCATTATCTACAACTTTATTTGCCGAAGACATCTGAGCCGGATAGTTGGAACTGTTCCCTCTTTTCTGTTTTACATAGCTCCATATTAATTTAGGATTTGACTTCAAAGAAGACTCTAAGCTTTCCATATAATTTTTATAGTTTAAATTATGCAATGAAGCACATCGATCTCTTAACATTTCAAATGTGAGACGATCACGAGGATTTCCATACTTAATATACTTATTCCTATACTTATATTTTTCCTTGAGATTTCTAATTAATGCAGCAGAAAACCAAATAGGATACTTATTTTTATTGCGTGGCTTATGTTTGGGGACATGTTTACTTATTAACGTTCTCAGTGTATCATAAAAAACTGAAACCATGCCGTCAACATTAACACACTCTGAAAATATATCTTGCCATTTAACATTACTTAGAGTTTCTAAAATTTTGTCATAGTCTGCTCTATAGAAGTGGAATCTAGCTTCATTATTTGGCAGTAAATTCTCAGAGTATTTGACAGGCATAATAAACAACAGAGGGGGGTGCGATGTGTCAATTTTTGTTAATGGATTTGAACACACCGTAAGTCGTGAAATCGATAGAGAGCTAAGAACAAGATCTAGTATATTATTTTTTAAATTTAAGTGGGGGTTATACTGAGATAAATTATTAAGCGACATAAAATCAATTAACATTTTATGGAGCAAACTATTTGAAGTAATAGGCAACAGTTCATGCTGAGCAGTTTCAAGCCAGTTTAAATTACTTAAATTAAAATCACCAAGTATTATAGTCTCTCCATCATGATTTTCTAATAAATTATTAGAGTGGTTTATATAATGTTCTAGAATATGTAGTTGGGTAGGAGGAGGTAAGTAAACAGCACATATATACAAGTATTTAAGTTTGTTGTTTGTGTTACGCAATTCCAATTTGACCCAAACATCTTCACAGTCAGACATATTCTCATATAAGCGATATGATTTTAAACGTTTTGAGACAGCAATTAGAACGCCACCACCCTCTTTCTTACTATGGAATCCACTGTTTTCGCGATCACGCCTATATAGTATGTACCGATCATCGAACAATTCATTATCTGAAACACTGCTGTTCAGCCAAGTCTCCACCAAAACAATCACACCATAATTTGAACAAACAATATTGTTAAATATTTGGACAGTTTTAGTTCTTAATCCTCTTACATTTTGATAGTAAAAACTTATATTTTTTAAGACGCCTTTTAGTTACACAAGTCAAATATAGCGTAATTATGACAATCGATTTAATATATCTTTGTTTTTGACGTGTACATAGTTGGATTCCTGATTTTTTCGCATGAAGATCCGTCCGTCACGCACCCACACATATCTGTATTTTAATTCTTTCGCTTTACTACGAGCAGCAGCGTGAAGATTTTTATTTTCTGGGGTGAGATGTTCCACAACGTAGATAGCAGACTTATTGTTGCCGCCAATCCCTAAATGGATAGCATTTAATTTGTCATCCTTGTTTATTTTGTTGAATTTGAGAGTAGCAGCGAAAAACTCATCTCGTAGGCGTGGGCTACTGAATTTAACTAGAATGGAGCGCGGACGCGGATTCTTGCTATCTAGTTTAGCCATTCTGGAATAGTAATGTATGTTGTCTTCATTAACTGGATATTTTATTATTGCACCAAGTTGCTGAACTGTTTTTATCAGGTTTTCGTCCTTTTGTTCAGGAACGCACTGGATTTCGATATTGGTTGACCGTGAGTGTTGATCCAGTTGAGCTAACCGAGACGAAAGCGACTGATTGTTGGTGCGTAAATCCTCAATCTCTTTCTTCATTGTCTTCAACGTATCTGACAGTACCACATGTTCAGATTTAATATTTTCCAATTCAGTGTTAAAATAAGACAGCGACGATTCGAAAGATAGCACTGCGTTACGAAGTTCTTGTAACTGTGGGTTAAGATGCTGTGCAAATGTGACCTTAAGCTCTTCACGTATAATATCGCGAATGTTAGTAGCCGAGAGGCAAGAGCAGCTTGACGCCGACCGAGTTTTAATGCGACACACGTTACACGGACTTATTCGAAATAAAATAATTATAGTTTAAAAAACTGAAAAAAACGACTTCAAAATGCACAATAATATATAACGCCTGTAGGAAAGTGAATAGCAAGTCGCGTCACGGAGGATACATATGCGATTTACTATTCACTTTTCTACAGTTGTTTGGATGATACTTCAGCAGTTATTTTGTTATAAAAACCAAAGTACTGCATCGATTTTGATAAAAAAAATATGGGACCACCTCTGAAGTATGATCGACCAAATACAAAAATAATCATCATAATAATCGGTGAACAAACATACAAAAAGAAAATATACAGACCGAATTGATAACCTCCTTTTTGGAAAACGGTTAAAAAAACAAAACATTGTATGACACTTCAATCCATATCTCAACACAAGACTTCTTATCAATATCTATGTGAGTAATAACAAATATTTCGATCGAATTAGAAATGAAGAGTAAACGTGCGTAAGTGGAAGTGGCAGTCGGCAGGGCACATAGCACATAGAACTGATGGCCGATGGGGCCGAAATGTTCTTGCTCGACAAGCGCAGCGAAGGTAGACCAGCCATGAGATGCAAAAATGATCATACAAGTGGCGGGAACACGCTGAATGCAAGCCGCTTCCAATCGGTCTTTTTGAAAGTCCATGGGGAAGGCCAGTTTACTTCTTATGGCTGACATGATGATGAACAAATATTTAAAAAAAAACAACCAGTTTACAATGTACATACCACCGCCACTGAAGGGTCCATCGCTATTATAGGTATCCGTGAAGCGTATTTACAATGATATGTGCAGTCCATTTCTTTTTGTTCATCAGTCAATTTATTCTGCAACAAGAGATCAAGATTTAAGCGGGCCTTTCCTCTTTCCTTAATGCGATAATATACGCTGAAAATTGTCTTCCAAGGATATTTTAATCTTCATTTTAAAATCTAAAAAGCTTAATAAATAATGTACAATCAGTAGAGTAAATCAGAACACATTTATTGTGATTTTACCTCGACAAGTCCAGATCTTTGAGTGGTGTGTGGGTCCAAGTATATGACTTCATCTTCTACACAACCAATCAAGTACAAAGCTTGGTTGGGTTTGCCGCCGATCACTCCTATGGATTGCGGCGATTGGAAGCATGTCTGGAAGAAAAATGAATCCCTAAATTTATAATATGATAACAGTATCGTATTAACACCAACAATATTACAAGAGCGTCAGAGAGAGAGAGAGAGAATAAATGGCTAAAAGCGTATCGAATCTTGAGAGCTTCTTAGCTAATGCCTAGTTCGGTAGTTTCCAAATTGTGCCTCGGAGAGAGTAAAGAGAGCCGCTATGAGATGGTTCTATTACCCTACTCTTTTTCAGGAACTTAATCATTCAAAATATTTATGCTCAGTAACTAACTACATACATTTCGTGTATTAATTTTTGTTTGCCTATATTGTTCGACCAATTAGGGCTCCGATTAGCCAAAAAATACTAAAGCTGTAAATGCGTTGAGAACTCAAAAGGTTTAGGAACGCCCTGGCATAGACAATAGGAATAGCGAAGAAGCTTATTATTCATGGTTATTACCTTTCCTTCAAAAATGACTAATCCATCAACCGCTAATTATCCAGTTTATAAATGGCAGGGTAAACGGTAAACATGATTAAAAAATTATACAGAAAATCTTTTCTGACTTTAAGTAAATAGGGGGTTATATCAGCTCTGTATATCTCTCGTAAAATTCTAGCCGGAAATGATGTATTTGTTGTACCGCTTTTTAGATTACAATTCATTGCTGTCCAAAAAAGACATTGATTTTATTTTTGTGATAAAGTTGATATTGTGAGTATGTTTTGGAACCAAATTACTTTTGACAATATTTTTTTTATGGTAATACGATTGTTACCGATTGTCTCTTTCAATGTTTCCGATAATTGCTGAAGCCCAAACTTTACCAGTACTGTATATGTTACTACTCATTTCATACCTTCAGTCCATCTATATAAACAGGGTTAATTTCACTAAGTCCAAGTCGCAGAGGCACAATCAGCAACAACGGCATCCAATCTGTTACAACACTGTCTGGTGTAGACGAAGTGTCTCCTCTGTCATTGCTTTTGATGCATTGTTTTACTGAAAAAAGAGCATAATAGAAAATGTATCAATCAATACAGTCTTTCATTTTAATTGTGCAAAAATTAGAAAGTAGCACGAAACTTAAACATAATGACAATATAATACTTCGATGTTGCATTCCCGATTATGGGTACCTATGGCTAAACAAATTTTTCATAAAGTAATAATCATAGTTCTTTTTTGTCTGTTGGTGATATGAAATGTATAATTTATTTAGATTATTGTATTGGTGCACAAACACATAAATACATAAAATTGCACCTATTTTCCCTTATGGGGTAGGCAGATGATCAAAAACCACAAGGCTGTTTGACGCCATATTTGACCGTGGTTAGAAGGTTAAAAGGCAGGGAGAGGGTACTAGAGGGTTAGAGGAGATTAGAGGGTAAGATGTAATATTGGCTTACAGTGACAGGGGTCAGCCCATCGCCTACATAAACGCCAACTTCCCTCAAGTCCCTTAACTGACTTTTACAAAGTGCAGTATTTGGTTAGCAAAAAGTTTTAATAAAAACCGGCAAAGTATGAATTTTACTCCCACACAGAGTCTTTCCCATGCAACATATGAACACAGAAAACTGGACTAATTAGCAAAATGTAAATCTATATTATGATATTCTATGATATCTACATAGTTTCAAGGTCAAGGTCACGGAACAAGCTATGGAGAAGGCTATGCTCAGAGTCTCTCTATGAGATCGAATCAGAAATGAGATCCGTAGACGTATAAATGATAATGGTATTCTAATGTAAAAAATTGCAATCGATATTTCAATGTTTACTTACAAATATCTTCTTTCACAACTGTGTTATCTAATGCAACATGAATGACTAGGGAGCTCCATTTATCATACACCACAAGTTTCCTGGAAGTATAAAATAATTTATTTCTAAAATCTCTACTGTATAAAGTGATAAACAAATTCTTGAATCACTAAAACTATCACTAAAGTTACCTTAAATGAAAAGAAAAAAAGCTAAATTAAATTAAACAAATCTGTTTGTCTGTGGCATAGTGGTTCAACATACAAAGAACTTTAAATTTTTAAACCACTATGCCATAAACTGATATACAGATATAACAACCCTCTTGTATTGGGTTAAAAATATTATTTAAAAGATGCTTATACCTTTGTATTTATTTGATATCTTAATCTCTAGGTTTTTTCAAATATATAAGTATGAAAACATATATATTATAAAAAAAACTTAGAAATTAGCATGCAGCCAACAGAGGGGCAGGGCCTGGATGATTATCATTATTATATGTACATATTATATCTATAGGATAAGTTCAGTTTATTAATTTCTTTAAATTAACTGAGACAACTACACAACTCATGTCAAATGTTAAACAAGCTCATAATATATATATGGTTGACAGCTGTCAACATCTACATAATCATCCATTAAATTTGTTTTACACTCTAACAGCTTACCTCAACACTTGTGCTACAGTATTAGGTCCAAACCACTGACCCACTTCTTTGCCCTCAGAAGCTCCCATCAAGGCCACCTGATGAATTGAGTATGGTGCTTGCTTTCTCTCTTCAAACCTTTGTATTATCTTCAAATATGTGGGATCTCTGTAAAGGTTTAGAGATGATAGGTAAATAAATAATATGGTAGAACTAACAAGTAATATTAATTAAAGAATCAAAAAATCCTTGCATATATGCATTTTGAATCTTATAAGATTCAAAATGTTTTAAGCTCTGAATAACATACTTCATAAATAAATAATAAATATTTACATACTTACTTTTTTTTTGTAAATACATACTTATAATACATAGAAACACCCAGACATAGAACAAACATCCATGCTCATCACACAAATGTTTGTCCTGAGTGGGCATCGAACCCATGACCTCAGGAGGCAGTCATACTGATATCCTATTCATATGATTCATCTTATCAATAGGATATCAGCCTGTTTTGACAGTAGAGTGAATTTCAACTCTGATTATTCCTGAGTGAATATTTACTCTTGTCAGTTGAAATTTCGCCCTAACTGTACCATTCTAAATGTCTGAAAATTACCCAAGATGTTTTGGAACAGTGTTAGAGTTTCGCCCTTTGCCAGATAAATTTATCTTTTTCAGAATGGGGTCTCAATTATACATACTTAAAAGTATACTTATCTATATATTATGTCAAATGGTTAACAATGTAAAACCAAAATATACAGGTAATAAAATGTATCACAACAAAGCAAATAATGAGTATTCACTAGGATACATATGCAAACAATTAAGACTGAGAAACAAAACTTTATACCTATTTATAGTCAAGAAACCAAAGAACTTGAGAGTCACATAGATACATAACATAAAAATACTCATATATACACACTATGTAGTTACCTTGTTTCAGGTGTCCAGGTCCAATCTTCAGACAAATGAATCCTGGTTAACGCCACTCCAAGAACCATCTGTCCACATCGCAACATGCAGCCCCAGCCTTTATCAGAAGTCCAGAGACCCTCATCTCCGATAGGGACAAAGCCTTTACGATAAGTACACCAGATGATAGAAGTTATATCGCGCCTGATACGATCTAACTCTAGAATGATAAAAATTGCAATGATTACAAGTTACATAGCTACATTTTTTCGGATGATAGCAAGGGGAAAAGGCACGTACCCTGGACAGCGCTGTATTTTTTACCCAAAACCCAAACATTTTCCTTTGTCTTCGGAATATCATCTGGCTCAGCACTACTACCGTCGGCAGCAAGGTAGCAAATATCAAATACTGCATCCATGTTCGGACATACTTTGCTATCAATTCATTAAGAATTAAGAGACGAAATTAACGGAGAGAAACAGACCAGAAAAACAAATCACAAAACACACATGCCTGACGATGACTGCACATGACACCACAACACAACAAATAACGTTGACAATTGACACGACTTATTTATTATTTAGATTTGGACCCGTTTAGAGCATTTGTCAGTGTCAAGTATAAATCGGTATTTGCGGTCGCTGGTCCGGTTCGGTTGTCCGGTCAACCGGACCACGAGAAAAAGATTTTTCCCATGGTACGGTGGACCGGACCACGGAAGACTTAAAATGGATTTTATTTGGCCTTTATTGTTGAAGCGAGATCTTATCGAAAGATAACAAATACGGTTGACCGACTATTACTCGTAAAGCCTACTTACATGATAGTTTACCTTTTAATTTCATCATTATAAGCTACATGGATTTTTTCATATCTCCAAAGTCAACTCCAAAGCCTTCAAAGCCGCTTCGAAAGGTTTAACTACTGTTTCTCCGGTCCTTGCCCGTGGTCCGGTTCGGTTGTCCGATCAACCGTACCACGGGAAAAATATTTTTTCCATAGTACTGTAACCGTACCACGGAAGATTTATTCTTTTCCATGGTCCGGTTAACCGGACCACGGAATTTTATATTAAACTTTTTTGTGATTCTAAGCGATTCTTATTTAGTTTGACCTTTGTAAGAGAGACCTTTGTAGGTCTGGCTGCACCCTTATTCTGATTATATTCGATTCGATGCAATGTTCGATATGGAGAGAGATCTCGAAGGATTTCACACGGTTTCTGGAATTAGCGATTCGTTTTCCGGATATCGAATAATTTTGACATTTCCATTTCAGCTGATCATCCCAAACGGTACCATTGATTGAAAGCGGCATGTGACATATCGATTATTAATCGATTAATCAGAAATTTTGGAAATTCGAAAAACCGTTTTTTTTTATCGATATCATGCTGCATGTCTTTTTCGTGAAAGTGTAATTTTCGTCACGTTATTGTATTTTTACTACTGTAGTGCCTACTTTTTTGACAGCACAGTTATTCATGTTTGATGTAATTTACATCAAACATGAAGCGACCGAACGATTTAACCGATTAACGATTATTCGATTAACGATTATCCGATTAACGATTAACCGATTAACGATTAAATCGTGCTTGTTCGAAAAAAGGAGGTTACAATTTGCATATAAAATGCAAGTTTGATGAAAACGCAATGTTATGGTATCATATTTAAGGTTCCGTAGTAAACAAGGAACCCAAATAGTTTCATCATGTCCGTCTGTCTGTCTGTTTGTCTGGGGGAAGGGGAAAATCATATATTTTTTATATTTTCCTTCATAAGCCCAAAAATATACAGCGTAAAAATATTTAAAAACCTATTTTAGGTTGCGCTAATGAAGGGCTTTCATATGATACCCATACCCATACATGATAGAGTTAAAGCACTTTAAAATTTGGACCCTCCTTCCTTGCATAAATACCCTATTTTTGTGATTAAATTAAAAATGTACAGTTTTCGGATTTTTCCCTTTATGTGTACTATATAACAATGCTTCTGTCTAAATTTCACAGTTATAGGTCAATGGGAAGTACCCCATAGGTTTGATTCCTTTGCGAGTGTCAAAATATGCGTTTTGCTACATTTTTTTTATGTAAACTCAGAAGTTTGTTTTTTTTTCTGTAGCAAGATACAGAATAGATAATAGATCATATACGTCTACGGTTTTAATTTCAACCCAATACCTTCACGCATTCCCGAGACACAGGTCTTGACAGACAGACGTCCGTCCGTCTAACCTAAGGATAACAAAATGATAAGGGTTCCGTTTTTTCCTTTTGAGGTACGGAACACAAAAAAAAACTGCCTATTTTGTTTATTTAGCACATATATGCTGGATGATAGCACATTTTTCAAAATTGCATTAGTAATAATGTATTTTGAAATAAAAGCGCGAGCGAAGCGAGCGTGAAAATTTTGAAGGTATTGTTTAAAAAAAATAGTAATTTGATTATTTGCTCGTATTAGCGAGTGACGCTCTTAGACCCCATATAAACTTAAAAAATATCAAAGTTTAAAGTTTTTTTTATAGAATTTTTGGTATTAATAGGGTTTTTAGAAGTAATAATCACAATAATTATATCTAAGAAATTAGTTAAAACTAAAACCTATATAATAACTTATATTACCTACTAAAACATTTTTGGGATTGGTTTGGGCACATGCAAGAATAAAGTATTCACCGAGGCGTCTCCCCGCACAAACATGTCCATTAGACTGTGGCATTATATGCACAAATTATAAAGTAATATGTCCAAATTATAAAGTAATATGTTATTGCTAATCGAGGCCTAAATTGTATGAGCTGTCAGAGCCGTGATTATATGTATGCTTTTTTACAGTTCTCAGTATGGTCCCAGTGCTGCTATGCAATAATGCTATAATTACAAAAGATGTCGTCAGCTCATTCACGACCCCCGTTTTGAAACAATGTTGAACTAAATGAATGAATGGTATCATATTTTTGTGTATTCTGAGGTATCATATTGTTTAATTAACCTTTATTTCTATGGTTGGCACCTAGCAGAGGTTGTAAATACCTCTACTTCGGAGCTTTTCCCAATCCTAACATAGGCTCCATTACAGGCAAAGGTTACGAGTTAATGTATTATTCTGGTATACAATAAATTCATTTAAAACTACGCTGTGAACTCGGTTCTGCAGAGTGCGAAGACATAAATACTTGGAACGCACAACCACCAACATGCGAAGAATAAAACGCAATGAGCAATTGGGTGTGTGCGAGCGACCCGGGGCGAGTCAAAATATAGAGAAGAGAGCGCCAGGTACCGTCCGAAAGCGGAGAGGTTGTCAGATGGTTCACACGTGTGTATTCATAGAACAATAGGGGAGCACTAATTGCTTATTTCTGAGTATTTCCAAACAAGAGTTCGAAATTTTTTCGCCATACCGGAGCACGAGCAACTTTTACGAAAGGGAACGGTCATTTCACGAAGCGGAACGGGGTTCCGGTCCATTTCGAGCACTGGAATCACGTAAAAAAGTCGTTTTCTTTCTTCTATGTGTTACAAATAATTACGTGTGACAAATACGTTGTAAGCATTTAAATCCAAAAAATGTTTTAAGTTCTAGCTTTATTTTAGAATAATCGTTAATTTAAAGCTAAGTTTTCTTTTGCAAAATTACACGGTAATTTTGCTTTTTAACAGATTCATCGTAATTTTGCCTAGAAACAGGGTATGTTTACTCTTGCAACACGGTATTCTTAATTTACATACGAAGGGAGACACTGCCACCTTGTAAACCATGTTTACAGCATTTCCCGCCAAAATTGTATTATTATTTGATGTCAGCAAAGACTTACAAGACTCATACGGCCTTACCGGAAAAAGTTTTTAAAAAGTTAGCCAATTGCTAGACTAATGGTTAGCGAAAATCTCACCGAAAAACGCTTCGGAAAGTTATAAATATGCCCAGCATATGCTAACTAGCTGTCAAATTTAAACAACGTCGGGAGGTTGTTTATATCGCTAAAAGCCATTATGGCGGCTTTTTTTTTTTATGTGCCAAATTGTGTTAGTACTTAACCTAGCGCAAATATTTGAACTTTTTTCTTCAAACATTTTCGAAGCGAAGTCGATAAATTACGACAATTCAGTCTTTGAGGATAAGAAGAAAACTTTAGAAGATTAGAAATACTCCGTTTCAAGACCTTACCGACGACGAATTTCGTCTGAGGCATCGCTCCAGAAAATATACTATAAGCTGTAATTTATAGGAAGTCTCATCGATAATACCGGCTACCCATATATCTCTCATCTCATAACACCGGTTCAGAAACCTAACACTGAAGAAGTGGAACGTTTTAAGCAATGAACACACAAATGTTTTTGATATAATTGATTTGGTATCTTGAAGCAAAGATTCAGAATATTAGAAGGGGTAATTATGACACATACTTGTGTCATGTGTACCCCCATGAAAGAGCTACCTACGCCACTATCAAAGGTACAATTGTCCCAAGTCGCCTGTCCTGTGCTCCATAATAGGTATAGCAATTAGGTATTCATAAAGATGAAACAGGTGTGTAGGTATCTCTTGAATATCTGATTGAACGCGTTAAATTTAGAAAACTCAAAAACCCCCAAAAAAATAAAAAACAGGCCGATTTCAATAAAACAGAGCTAAGAACATACTCGATTAAATTCTCTTAGAAACAAAAAAACTAGATTAAAATCTATCCATCTGTTTGAGAGTTGCGATGCCACATAAAAGACAGATATACACATCTTACTTAGAACACTCGGTACTCCTTTTTTTGGGTCAAGGGTTATTTGGTTATTTTGGTGTATGTGATGGCTGTGTATGTTTCCATTTTACCTACTGTAAGCTAAAAAAGGTTACTTTCCAAGTGTTGTATGCTACTTTAAAAAAATGCTACCTCACTCCAACGAGCTCGTTGCCTCACTCACAGAAAAACCTCTTTTTACAGTTGGGTATATTGGTTTTCTTTCAATTATATCTATTACTATATTTATTCTTAGGTGCAGTGCCTCTGGATTATGAAGAAGTTAGAATCTTAGAAAGGACATAGGCTATAATATATATTAACAAACTGTGGACCACAGCTGGTATCAAATGGTTATTATATGCATATACAATGTTTGCTCATTACCCTGATAGAAATCAAGCTCTGCCCTGTTACTGGAAACCCTATCTTTTACCCAACTGTCCAAGAATACAGAAAATAATAATGTAAATAAATGAAAAATAATAATGAGAAAATTTACAGGTACCATTTGTTTTTGTATTATGTACTAGAGCCTAACTGATATTTGGTGTAAGAAGTGTTGTTAGATTTACTTTTAGGCTATATTTTTTATTTATAAAATATCTACATGATTTAAAAAATAAAATAAAAAACTAATACTTTTTTGGTAATTGTATGACCGAACTAGCTGGCTATACATAAGTGTATAGTATTAATTAACAAATTAAATTTGTTGATGGTGTTTACTTTAGGCTCATTTTGTAAAAAGTGTCTTTAATTTAGTAATATCATTTAAATTTACTGAAACTTTTGTCAAAATCAAAATTTATTTATTTACATAATTATATTTTTAAAAAGAAATAAATATGTGAACATGTACTTTTGTATTCTTTAATGTATGCTTTGATAACCACAATAAAACTGTTTACAAACATGAATAAGTGTAATTTTTTCAGTATGAGTATTCCAAGCATGCAAACAGTAAGCTTAAATTCTCCTTTCATCACCAGGACTGCAATAGTATGCTTCTTGAGTATGTTTTCACGGATATATAATAGTCTTTAAATCATTTCCATGCGTTTCTCTCATTTGTCATGTTGCATTCATGGACTGTTTTCTTGATGCATAATTGCCTCTCTATATTTTATCTAGTTCATTATCATGTCATGGCATGGATTATCATGGAATGCAGCACTTTTAGTTAATATCTGTAAAAACGTAATGCATTAGAAATATTGATACTAGTTACAGCTATTTTTTTAGCATAGTTGGTGTTAGTAGATCCATTTTTATTCTCTTACATCCACCTCCTAGAAAAATAACATGTTAGTATATACTAACATATTATTTTTCAAACCCCGAACCCTGTGGCTCCTGCATTCAACTAATATTAGTACAGAAGCCACAGAATTCGGGAACAATTTGCAATGCCCAATGCCCTTTAAATCTCTGATATTATAAAAGCGAAAGTTCTGTCTATCGTCTGTCTGTTACCGCTACCGGATCAATCATTATGAAATTCGGCTCAGAGATTCTTTAGGACCTGGAGAAGGACATAGGCTATATTTTATCATCATCACCGTGTTTTGTCAGCGCTCAACTTCGTCTAAACCAGCATAACAAACCTCGATATTCACACAACAAAACTTTTCCTCTTCCGTCGAATTTGAGAAAGATTTTTCTTTGTTTACTTCATTTTGGAATAAAAAGCTTCAACTTATTACTTGTGATTCATATGAATACAACTCTGCCTGAAAGAAATAAACCTAAGCTCTGGGAAACGGGGAATTAATTATTTTCATATGTTTTCGCGATATGAAATTGACGGTTATACGTCAAATGACAATGACATTTCACTGTACCTGACGTCAAATTGATAACTTTGCTAAGATTTCCTTCCGATATCGTTCTTTATTCGATTATTCTAACCATAATCTCTACTGACCGAATGTATTTTGTTTCTCTGTGCGTCTTCTACGTATTATACGTCTAACCAGATGTGTATCGGTTTTTTCGGTGAAAAAAAGTTAGCCACTGCATAAGGGTTTAAAAATCGGTTAGCTAGGATGATGCTAAGCGATTTTCAGACAGGTTTTTTTCGGTAAGACCCATAATGCGATACAAAATATTGTTCCAAAAACTTAACACCAAATCAGGTGTTTGCTAATGACAGGTCACAAACGTCATTTAATCTTAAACGTCATCTCATCTCATCGCAACAGTGACGTTCCTGATACGGCTATTGCCGTAATATACGGCTTTTAGCCATGCTAAGTATCTAAAATACGGCATACGGCAGCTATCCTAAGGCCGTATAACATTTGTATGAAAGTATACGGCTGATATCGTAAGTATCGACAAATAATAATTGCTTCGTATAACGGAACGCATCAATGTGGAAATGGTTTCAGGTTTGGGAGTTCCCCTGCACTTAGCGTATGAATAATACGGAAAAATTAAGATGTTACGAAAATAGAGCAAAAACAATATATTATATCTTTGTTCTCCGAGTGACTTTAGAATTTTGTTGCTAAACCAAAAATAACATCTTAATTCTTTGGATTGTTTTGAATAACATAAAAACAAAAAAAAACTAAATAAACTAATAACCTCCACTATCAATGGAGCTTTGAGGGAAGCAAGCTGTGCGAAAAAAGGCAATAAAACGCAATTTGAAGTACCAGAAGAAATTATTAAAAAATGAAGGAGAAGAAAACAAGAGACCTCGCACCAACTGAATCCGAAGTATTAAATATCATTCAAAACTATACGGAGATTAGTTATAAGTAAATAATTAGTGTAATTAAGTCAAATAGTACCCATAATTTGTAAAACTAAATTAAATTTTAGTATACGGCCGTTTTTCCGGTTTTCCCCGAAAATACGGCAATTATAAGGCGGAGATACGGCAACATCAAAATTAACTTGGAACATCACTGGATGTCACTTCTCAATTCTTACGGTGCCAAGATGGTGAACTGTGTTAAACAATCTTGTAAAAATTACAAACTTCTTTAAAAAACTATGGAAAACATTATCACCTTCCATCTCTAAGTAGCAAAAATATATTTCTAACAGTATAAAAAGCGAAATGAAACAAATTTTTACGTATTTGTAGCGTATGTTCGTCTCACCTATGACCACGGATGCTCCAGTGTTCGAAAAATCGGGTCTTAAATAATGTGAAATATACGCGATGAAATTGTTG
This sequence comes from Lycia hirtaria, assembly GCA_947563715.1. Lineage (NCBI taxonomy): Eukaryota > Metazoa > Arthropoda > Insecta > Lepidoptera > Geometridae > Lycia > Lycia hirtaria. Next base: position 29,938,294 of record OX387379.1, on the reverse strand, counting down.
AAATTTATTTCATTTCAATAAATAACATTCGCGAATATAAGTATAAAAAGCATATATGCATTCATTTCATAAATTGATTTTATTATTTATACAAATTACTGCAAAGAACTAGAGATGGGTCGATGTAATATAAGTTATCGATGACAATTATTATTTTTACGGACTTCAAAAACGAGATTATCAGTTAGCTTATATTTTTCTTATATGTTACTCGCATGATTTCGTCATTTAAATTGATTTAAAATTCCTTTCAAATCTCAAAATCGGTCAGTAGTTTGGTTTTTAAGTTAAAATTGCGAATTTTGAAGTCGGTTATTCTAGTTTTGTAAACTATAATAATTATGATATGTGAATCATCATCATCATCTCAGTCATAAGAAGTCCACTGCTGGACATAGGCCTCCCCCATGGGTTTCTATAAAAGCCGATTGGAAGCGGCTTGCATCCAGCATCTTCCTGCCACTTGTATAAGTTCATCTGTCCATTTCATGGCTGGTCTTCCTACGCTACGCTTGCCGGGGCGTGGTGTCCACTCGAGAACTTTTCAGCCCCATTAGCCATCAGTTCTACGTTCACTGCCACTTCAACTTGCTAATCAGCTGTGCTATGTCGGTGACCTTTGTACGTGAAACATGGTATTTGATTTTACGATAAATGTTTATTTTTTTTATTCTTAAACTAACACAGCACCTTGCTAACTATTCTGTTTAGATTTTCTAGTTGATGCTGTACAAGCAGAACATTGGGCAGATATAGTAAGGCGAAGTCAAAATGATCCTTGGTGGAAACCGAATTCTCGCTTAACAATTTGTTCAGTGAATTTCCACAATAAATGTAAATACATAACAAATACAGGGCGCCAGCGCTTACAACATTGAGCAATACCTTCAAAGGTTACTTTGAATTATAAAATCATGACATTAATAACATTTATTCAAATTTAAATTTATAGTCCCATAGAGAAGTTGGAATCACAGAATGTTCAAAATAATTTTCATTGAAAGTATTTAATATGGTCTACTATTATGGTTAATAATGAATTTTTAGGTCTTAGTTGAGAAATGTAGGGGACACAACTTTTTAACTTTAGCGAGCTATATCTCGCACATATCACATCTGAGACACGATAGGGTGGGGGCTAAAAAAATTATCCAGTCTTAATTGTATATATGAAAAACCCAATCTCTATTTTTATTTTTTTTGAAAATTTTACTACGGCATTTTGTAGCGGCTCACAAAACACAATTATGTATAAAAATTTGTTTTTATAGGGTTAATAGTCTCCGAGTAAAATGACTGTGACATACGGACAGACAGACAGACGGACATGACGGAATTATAAGGGTTCCCCGTAGTTACTACGGAACCCTAATAAAACGATGTTTCTTGAAACATTACAAAAAAATTCAAAAGAAAAAATTGGTACCTATAATTACTTATCGATATCGATACTTTAATACCTCTTGGTCTATCTCTGGCTTAATGTCATTAGGTTTTTTTTTATTTATTTCAGTATTGCCAATATATGTTTTCTCAATTTCCCTGTATCATTTGTATTTACCTATACTATATTGTTTGTAAATAGGTGTGAAAATTTATTTATTCAGTAGAATTTAATCAAATTAATTGGGTCCATTACTGGTGCTACGAATTAACCATTGACATACTTATCTAAGTATTGTGATAAATCCATTAGATTTCGAGAGGCAGTGATGTGTTATTGAATACGGAGGACAAAAAATAGTGCTACGTTAATCACAATGTAGGAACTCTGCTATAGTAAAATAAACATTTGCTGTTTTACCCTATTTTCAAAAATGAAGTTCCGAATGAAATAGCTGGGCGTGGACCGTTGCACTCCAACAAAAAAAACGTAATATATGTTTACCTGACTGTCAACTGATGCGAAAGCAAAAAGAACCTTCGTGATCTTAACCTACATTATGTACACATTTATCACGCACACACACACACACACACACACACACGTATGTTTCACCGTAGCATAAAAATATAGTCTTTCCAGTCACAATTACTTTGACTCTTATTCTTCTCAACAGATCGTGGAACTCAAAGTCCGTGTTAAGGCCGGCTTAAAGTTTACTAAAATAAAATATGACATATCAGAGTCAAATTGAAATGAAATGAAGTTTATTGGAAAAAATAACTGCGAATGACTTCTACTGAGCTACTGAGTAATTTTTTTATGAATGAGGTATTAGTCGATTCATTGCCGTTGTGACATCAGTTATATGACGTCACAATTTGTTAATTGCATGTATAAACTTATTTAATAAATACTATCATCATGAACTGTATTTTTTATTTACAAAATAAAAATACATTAGATTCTTTTATAAAGTGATGAAAGTGGCGCCGCTGCCTGTTTCGCTCGCACGCGGCACCCATAGATATAAAATTATTTAAATTACTGATTTCAGATTTTCTTTCAGAGTCATAAGAACACTATTACAATGTATTAACAGTAGCTGTTATTTTATATGTGATATTTTGACCGTGATAAACGTGTAACCGACAAAATTTTCACATTTATACCTAAATTTCGGTCAAAATAACAAATATAATAATGTTATAGTTTAAAAAACTGAAACAACAGACTTCAAAGTTACTATTATTTCAGTTATATGATTGTGTGAATCTCTCATGGACCATTCTGACTTTAATCATGATTACCCGATCAAATCGGGAGATATCCTTTTCAAAGGCAACTTTGTAGATAAATTTGGCAAATGGACGTGTATCTATGGTTAAAAATAAATTTATAAAAAAATGAAGTGTCAAATTGAAAAAATAAAATTGGCCCGAATTTAAAAGGCGGTTTGTATGGAGATTATCCTTCTGGGTCCTATGTAATAGGGCGAATTCTGTGGATGTCAGTATGGACACCGAAGAGATAAGTTCATTTATATTTATGAGGGGATTTTCTAGGGTAATCCGCCTTTGAACATATTCGAAAAACGAAAATCTCTGTTGCCATGTTGCCAATAACAATTATGCAAATGTGCAAGCATGATGCCAACATCAAGCAAAAAAAGGCGAGTTATTATTCATGTCAAGCCATTTTTTAGGGTTCCGTAGTAACTAAGGAACCCTTATATTATAGTTTTGGCACTGCCATGCCGTTTGTCGTAGCGTTCTCTTACTAGTCTGTGCGTTTGTCTGTTTATCTGCCCGTCGAGTCAAGTGTCCTGACAAGTGTGTGAGGATTTATGCCTATGTGCGCGCAAGGTATATAATATATATTTAGAAATTTAGATATATAGATGATATTTAGAGATTTGAAATTATTATTAACAGTTTTGTAATTTTATATTGTTTTGTATTTGTTTTGTAACTACGGAACCTGACATTGCGCTTGGCACAACACGCACTTGGCCATTTATATTTTTTCGTTTCGTCTGATTGTTTACCTTGCTGTCACTTGCTGTTGTTAAATATTTGAGAGGAAAAAAAAAGGCGGGAAACTTCTACGGTGTTAGGCGCGTTTTTTAGAAATATTATCTTGAAAATTAAAATTAAAGTGTAAATAGCGTTCAGGAGAGTAGATTTTAATATTTTAGTATAATTTGTAGTTAGTGTTTTTTTGTTAAATTGTATATATCTTCGTATTGGTAAGTAATTTTATTTATTTTGTCATAAAGAAAAATGGGTCGCCCGCCGGATCCCGGCGGCGGCGGCAACGATAAAACAGAAGCTTCGGTTGCATACTATGTAACCGTTTCTTCTACAAATGAGTCGGCAATGGACTCTGATGTATCTGTTGGTCCTATGACCAACAATCGTTCGACTTTAAAACGTTCGCGCCAACATAAAAAGAATTGCAAAACATGCAATAAGCGAAAGAAAAAATATTGTAGGGACACTAAGGCTGAACAATTTTGTTGTAACTGTTCAGACAGTGACACCATTCCAGAGAAAATGCAGGATGAGAAAAGTTCCACTACATCAAATATTACCTTGACTGCTCCTTCATCTGAAAGTACACTGCTACAAGCAAATGCCCCTTCAGTAGATGTGCCTAACCTACCTAGCAATAAAGTTGATGTTGGTAGACCAGCCCCAATCGGACGTACTTTTTATGAATCTACAGACAGCATGCCATATACAATTCATGTTCAAAAAGAGACTGTTGAATTAAATGATAACCACATACTTCACCCTATCACATTTGGAAAGTTCTTGAAACTTAATAAATTTAATAACATAATTAATGGCAGCGTAAAACGTATCGGTCGCAACAGAATGGCTCTTTCGTTTTCAAATTACATTGATGCTAACAATTTTTTGAAACACCCCACCTTGAGCATGAATAAATTTAAAGCATTCATTCCGACATTTAATGTAACAAGATTAGGCATTGTTAAGGGTATTCCTGCAGACTGGTCTGTTGAAGAAATAATGGAAAATGTCAATCTACCAATAGGTTGTGGAAAAATTTTAAAAGTAAGACGACTTAACTACAAAGTTATAACAGATGGTAATGCTTCCTGGAAACCTTCACAAACAGTTGTAATAACATTTGATGGTCAAGTTCTACCTAAAAGAATCTTTATATGTTATAATGCCCTCCCAGTAGAGCTGTATACTTATCCAACAATTCAGTGTTTTAAGTGCTGTCGGTATGGGCATACAAAACTACAATGTAGATCAGTCCCGAGGTGCTTCAAGTGCGGTAAAGAACATGATGGCTCAAACTGCAACATAGAAGAAGATATGGCCTCATGTTGCCTATGTTCAGGTTTACATTTTGCCACCAATCGAGGATGTCCAGAACATTCTCGCCAAAGAGCCATCAAGCAATCAATGGCAGACAGCTGCATTTCATATTTTGAAGCTTGTAAATTACACCCACCTGTTAAAAAATCATTTGCAGATGTTGTAAATACTAAAAGTGTACATAAAAACCCACAAATTAGCAATAATAATAATAAACATAGTTCTCTAAGCCAAAGCCCTATTAAATCATATAAAAAAACAGTGGTTTCAAAACCTCGCACTCATAATAATGAGCAAAATCATCATTATGATTATAATGCTCACAGACAGCTCACAAAGGACTATGACATGCCATCACCTTCTAATGGTTGTGCATTGAAATCATCCAATGAAAATAATACATGTAACATATATAATATTATTACTAATCTTATCAACTCTCTTTCTCAGTCAAATATCATTAACCCTGACCACGCTGCTATTATTATTGATGCACTTAATAAATCTTCCACCATTAATGGACCACACATTCCACAATATAATTCAGTGGAATTGTCGAAGTGTGCGCAGTAAAAGACATGAACTTACCTACTTGCTAAATAAATATAATCCATCTGTATTTGCTTTGGGGGAAACTTGGCTCAAGCCAGGATCCACCTTCAAAGTCTCCGGATATGCTTGTCTCCGTAATGACAGGTCAGATAATTATGCCGGTACGGCATTACTTGTACATAATTCTATTCCTTTTACTCAATACTCTCTTCCTTCAAGTAATAATAATATATCTATGGTAGCTGCTATTATAAATAATATATGTATTGTCTCCATTTATATACCACATCCTTCTTCTTCAATCTATCAAGAATTCACAAATTTACTAGGTATAATTCCTAAACCTTTCTTAATATTGGGTGACTTTAATGCACAACATATTTCATGGGGTAGCTCAACTTCAAATTCATATGGGAATCAAATAGTTAATATTTTAAATGATTGTAATCTCTGCCTCTTAAATACTGGTATTCCTACAAGACGCACAAAACCAACTGAAGGTCTGAGCGTAACAGATCTCTCTATTTGCACACCAAACTTAGCATCCACATTAAACTGGTATGTATTGACTTCTACACATGGCAGTGATCACTTTCCTATTATAATCAGTTTCCCTTCTTCCTATAATAGACAACCAGCAGTATCTAATTACCGAACTATAACATTTAGAATATCAAAAGAAAACAATAATTGGTGTAATTATAAAGAACACATTGAGAAAAATATAGACACCCTCCCAAATATTAATAATACTAATGAAAATACATGTTCCAATATTTTAACAGATTTAATTATTGAATCAGCAAAATCAGTTTTTCCAGTTAAGAAACCTCCTGAAAAACTGCCCTCTCCGCCATGGTGGGATAATGAATGCACTAACGCAGTCAAAGCAAGAAAGGAGGCTGAAATTTTATATAATAAAAACATGACCGATGAAAACTTTACTTCTTTAATGAACATCATTAAATCAACAAAAAAATTATTGAAACAAAAAAAAAATTCTGGATGGAAGAATTTTTGTTCTACTTTAACTCCATCTACACCTTCCACAATAGTCTGGTCACATATCAAAAGATTTAAAAATTCCATGTCAGAATCCAGTTTTAGTACACTTCCTCCAGCACTCACTTCTCAGTTTTTAAATCATATAGCTCCTCCTTATGTTCCAGAACAAGAATTGTTAAATAAACAATCCATAACACTAAACCACAGTCTGTCCAAAATAGAAACATATTTTTCCATGGAAGAATTAATCGGAGTACTTTCTTATCTTCGAGATTCTGCGCCTGGGGAAGATGGAGTGATTTATAGTTTCATGTGCAATTTAGGAGATAATGGTCTACAATATTATCTAGATTTAATTAACTCAATATTGCAATCCGGTAACATTCCAACAGAATGGAAAACACAAACAGTGTTGCCAATACTAAAACCGGGCAAGTCCCCATCAGATATCAATTCATACCGACCTATTGCTTTATCTTCTGTGATGGCCAAAATTTGTGAACATTTGGTCAAAAATAGATTAGAATTTTACATTGAAAGTAATAATTGCTTGTCTCAGTCTCAGTATGGTTTCCGAAAAGGAAGAAGTACTCTAGATAATGTTAGTATCCTCAATACTGATATTAGATTAGCGTTCCATAAAAATCAAGTGACAGTAGCTGCCTTCCTGGATATTAAATCTGCTTATGATAATGTTTTGTTACCTGTCTTAAAAAATAAACTTCTTGCTTTAAAGGTACCTAAAATTTTAGTAAATTTCATCTTTAATATGTTACGAGAACGAATTTTAAAATTAAATGGTGATATGAGACTGCTGTGGAAAGGACTTCCTCAAGGTTCAGTCCTTAGCCCCATACTATACAATATTTACACGAGTGATTTAGATTGCTTTATAAAAAATTCAATCAACATTTTACAATACGCTGATGATTTAGTCTTATATTGCCATGATAAATCTGTGAATACTGCTTGCTCCAGTTTAAATAATGGGTTATCGGATTTGAAATCCTGGATGGTTACAAACGGCTTAGACATATCGGTAACGAAGAGCTCAGTTGTCTTATTTACTAAACAAAGAATACCTCCAATATTTAATGTCTGTTATGATAATGTGCCTTTACCTATCAAACCACAAGCAAAATTCTTGGGAGTAATCTTAGACTCAAAACTTTCAGGAATTCCACACATTAATTATTTAGCCGAAAAATGTGAACGTAAATTAAACCTCCTTCGATGCCTCTCTGGAGTTTGGTGGGGTGCGCATCCATTCTCCTTAAAGTTGGTTTATAATGCACTAATAAGAAGTGTTCTTGATTATGGATCCTTTTTATTGGAGCCGTGTAGTCTAACGGCATTGAGGAGATTGGATAACATCCAATCAAAAGCGCTACGTATAGTATCAGGAGCAATGAAATCAAGTCCCATAAATGCACTTCAAGTTGAATGTGTGGATCCACCTTTAAATTTGAGACGACAGTATTTATCTGACAGATTTTTCTACCGAGCAATACAATTTTCAAATCATCCTTTAATTCCCAAATTGTATGAATTAAGCCAGTCGATTCCCCAAAATTATTCCAAAACTATCCCTCCTTTAATTTTAAGTTTGCAAAGGTTCCTTAAAATCAGTGCACGCACGTATCGCCTTTCTCACTTACCAATCTATAACTCCAAATTTGAGACTTTAATCACTCCCATAGAAATATACAATAACATAGATATAACAAAAGAATGTCCAACAGCCCAAGAAGATTTAACTTACACAATCCATAACAAATGGCCCAATTGGCATAATATTTATTGTGACGCCTCCAAATTTGAAAAAGATGGATTTGTAGGTATAGGTACATACCATCAACAATATAACATTGTGCAAAAAATTAAACTTCCACCCGAATCTTCAGTTTTCACAGGTGAGTGCCTGGGCATTTTAAAATCAATAGAATATATATTACTAGCAAAGTTGAAACAGACTGTCATATTTACAGACTCTAAAAGTGCACTCCTGGCTCTTCAAAGATTCCCATTTAAGCCACAAAAATATTTCCCCCTTCTTTATGATATAAAAAATAAAATACACGAGTGTTCGAGAAGGGGTTATTCTGTTGCGCTTGTATGGATTCCAAGTCATATTGGAATAAAAGGAAATTCAAAAGCTGACGAATTAGCCAAAGATGCTGTGAAGTGCGGTGACTTGTTACCTTATGTTAATTTTGCTCATGATCTTGCGTCTCTAGCTGCATCTCAACTTCAATCCTCCTGGAATGATGTGTGGCTAGAGAGTACACAAAAAAAAGGGAAACACTATTTCTGTATTCAACCAAAAATTCCGCCGAAACCATGGTTCCGTTCTAAAAATTTCGATAAAATATCCACATCAATTTTAATTCGAATGCGGTTAGGACATGTTTGCTCTCCAGCACATTTAGCAAGATTGGGTATAGTGGAGGATGCTTCGTGTGAATGTGGATACGATACAGCTGATGTCAATCATATATTTTTTGGTTGTCCTTTGTTTGATGTAGTGGACTTTTACAATACATTAGTTTCCCTGCAAGTTTCTTTCCCTACGAACATGATGTGTTTATTGTCGTCTCAAGACCATAATATATATAAAGCTATTTCAACATATATATCTGTAAATAATATTAAAATTTAAGTAATGTACATACATAATATGTATTTGTTTTTTGTAAATAGTTTACATTCTTTGATAAATGCACTAGTATGTTGTAAGTATAATTCTACCCTCCCTCCTTAATTTTTCCTCATCCATTTTCATATAATAATGTCGACTTTCCTGATCCTATCCTTTTCTAAATTATCCGTACCACTCCTATAATTACTGTTTCCCTAATTTTTACGTAAAAATAAGTAACATAAAATAATAGCAACATTCATAAACTCGACCAATGGCAAATGTGGAAGCATGATGCCAACATCAAGAAAAAAAAAAAAAAAAAAAAAAAAAAAATATTTGAGAGGCCCCGTGAGGGACAAAAAAGAAGAAGAAGAAGAGGGTTTTTTTATCCTCTAGTAGATTGTGGTGTATTCTACTGAGTGCTAAGCAATGGAGTCAAGTGCTTTGGATTACGTTGCTCAAGCCTGCTTGGACCTGAGTGATGCATTGAGCGTAGATGATTCCGATCGAGACACAATCCTTAACAATCACATCAAGAAGGTTTCTAACATCGTGTCCCCTGTAGAAGACTTCAAGAAAAGTAAGTGTATTAATCTATATGAAATTTAATGCTCCTAGTCGACCTATCAATTGAACCCAAATTAAATCACAGAATTAGAATTATTATTCTTCAGTCAGTATATAATGCCTTCAACAACACAACACAACTATAAAGAATAATAACAATTAATGTCTACTTGTTTTGATGGTTCTTTAAACTGGTGAAATTATTTTAACTTTCAGATTTAGACTGGGTTAATGTATCGGAGCCATTATCACTTTCCCAACATTGTATGGATAAAGTAGTCGTGCTGGATTTCTGGTCGTATTGCTGCATCAATTGCTATCATGTGCTCCCTGATTTAGCGTATTTAGAAAAACTGTATAAAGTTGAAAATGGCCTAGTTGTGGTATGTATTTATGTTGTAATTGAATTTTTTGTAGTTTTATCAACTTCCAATATTAATGGGGCATATAATAGATAATCCTACCTAAGTATAAAATATGTCATGAAAACCAAATTATATGGAAAAGAGGCTTAGTTCTCGTCACGTAAAAATAATAATGAACAAATCAGCATTGTTTTATGTGAAAGGAACTATACATCTGTTACTCTCTGGTTCATCAGATATGGATTTGGTTGATTTCACTAATTAATTTTATTTTTATCTTCTTAGCATTTCTAGCACCATCAGGTTATTCATTACAAAATAAATAATAATTATGTTATTGTTAATTTATTTATATTATTACATCTTTTTTCTGTAAGTACTACTAGCATGGGCGTATATATAGGGGGGGTCCAGGGGGTCTGGAACCCCATGGCATTGGCCGAAAAAAAATATTATGTGCTGTCAGAATGCCGGAATATTGCGGATGGCACAGATGTTACAAAATATACATAAACACCTGATGTGTGGTTGTCATAGCGACAGTTTAATTAGAGATGCATTATGAATTTAGTCCATTCTTTGTCCGCACATATCAAATCGAAACTATAATATATTGTACCCGACTGTGTAAGAAGGAGGGTAATGTTTTTCGAGTGTATGTATGTTTATATGTGGGTATGTATGTTTCTATATGACAGCCTACAGCCTGAACGGCTTGACCGATTTTGATGTGCGAGGTGTCATTAGATTCGTCTTTGCTTCCAGAGTGTTACAGGCTATATTTTTGTAATAATAATAATACATCTCTTGCAAAAATAAAGAAAACGTTTTTTCGTAATCTATAGTGAATTATTTCGTAACAAACAAGTGTTTGTTTTTTAAATAATTCTAAAGAATGCGCATGTATAATCTTTTAAAGCGATTTTACGCATACTTTCTCACAAAAAACTTTCTTAATATGCTTCAATATTTTGCAGCAGCATGCCTTGCAGCATGTTCAGCAATGAACATGGGCATAGCTTATAGCTTTCTCATAGCGGGGGGAGAGAGTCTGCGGCCCATGTCTTATGATGTGCGAGCGTAGCAGTTTGTAATATGCTGTATAACGTGCTCCTAGCACTTTAATGTCCCAGATGAACACCAAGTTTGTCATAACAAAATTTTCTATTATATTTTGTAGTAATATAATATTTTTTTAACGAGGGCTTAGCATTTTAGCATTTGCATGATCTAAATAAACAAAAACATAGGTAATAAGTATGCGCGAGCGAAGCGAGCAAGAAAATTTTTTAGTATTACATTTTTTTAGTAGTGTTTTATAGTAATATGCTAAAATTCTCGTATTTGTGAACTCACAGTACTTCTATGTCAAAATAGTAATAATGCGCGAGCGTAAAAAAATTTAGTAGTGTTTTATAGTAATATGCAAAATTTCTCGTATTTGTGAACTCACAGTACCTCTATGTCAATAGTAATAATGCGCGAGCGCGAAAATTTTAGTGTTGTTTTTATAGTAATATGCTTTATTTCTCGTATTAATGAACCCACAGTACTTCCATGTCAAAATAACAGATTTTTTAAAGGTTTTTAATATTAAATCATGGAAGTGATTTGATTCATTAATCGTGTTAGCGAGTCCTAGATTTTCGTGGACCAGATGAATCAAACAAGTAACTGTGTTAAAAGGATATACCCGACTGGTAAAGAGCGACTTTAACGCTATCAAAAATTATAAATACAACCATTTGAATGCATTGATTGCCAATTTAATATTTTTAAATATAAACATATGACTTTATGAAAATTACAAACATACCTACCAGATACGCCCAAAAATTAGTTGGTTAGTGGCTATTTTTAGTGAATTATTTCCCCATATTAGAAAGTTCAGTGCATTAGAAAGTTATGAATAAGCAATTACTTTTACTTACTAACAACTTTACTTTTTTTTAGTTCTTAACAATTATATTGTTCAACTTTCTTTACATATACAGACAAGTTAAATTATTTAGTTTCATTCATTTCCATTTTTTTATATATCCATTTATATCTTAAATTTTGTACAATACATAAGAACATTGATGTGTATTAAAAACCTTAATCATGATTTATTCATACTATTCCTTAAATTATAAAGACTGGCCATAAATATATAAGATTAATTTATGGGTTCCACAACTGGGTTTTATTTTATAGTAACTATTTCCAATATTCTTATATTGGAATGGAGATATTTCTACAAAATTTTGCAATATGACATGGCTTTATTTGTAAGGTAGTTATACAAAAGATTAAGAGCATGTTTGTTACTGCTTCATATTTTGAATGAAATTATGAATAGATATGATAGCTTGTGAATAATTGTTTTCAGATTGGGGTTCACTGTGCCAAATTCCTTAATGAGAGAGACTCATCAAACGTTCTGGCTGCTGTACAGAGGTACAATATCCACCATCCTGTGGTAAATGATGCAGACAGTGCAATGTGGGGAGTTCTTGGAATCAGATGCTGGCCTACATTACTCATTTTGGGTAAGCATTTTTAGGCTTACGTTACTAAAGGTGCTGGAACCTATTTGTGAGGCTACAGTGTCTGTGTGTTCTATAGTTAAACGGCTGTATCTTTCAAACTGTAATGGATACAAGTCTCAAAATTGGCTAGATTATAGGGTTTTAAAAGCACCCTTAGCATTCATAATACATTTTATACACCAATCCATTGTGATTATAAACAATAGCATTCAAAACTTTAAAGTATATACACCAACACGCAGCCCTTCCATATAGAATGGAATTTACTAACAAAAGACGGAAACACAATGTCTCCACAACTAACTGACTTAAAACATGCCTTCGCTACAAAATTCTATATGTTCCTTGGTCCGCTTCTGTACAATAGATTGAATACATTAGTCAACATTTATTCAGCTAATTTTAATATATGTAAAAAACTAACGAAACAAGTCCTTCAAAGTATGGCATACAACGATATGGAGAAATTATTATATGTGTTAAAATAAAATGTGTTGCTAATGTTTAGTGTTTTTGCTACTTGACAGTTTTGTTGTTTTGGTTTATGTAAAACGTATTTTTTTTTCTTTTAAGTTTTATTCAACTTAGGTATATAAGTAATATTTTAGTTAAGTAGGCTATTGTTATTAAATTTTAATTGTCTTAGATAACTTAATTAATATTATGGTCTTCTGGCCTAAAACACAGGATTACCTAGCTTAGGCTAGCTTAATAAGTTTACCTTTGTAATATAGACCTGTTTTGTATTTGGATATCTTAAGTTTGAATAAATGATTTATTACAATTATTATCTAAACACACTCTAAAATTATTGTGAATAACTTTCACTATAAAACCAAAATTGAAATTATGAAAAATAAATTTAAAATCCGGACAAGTGCGAGTCAGACTCGCTCACCGAGGGTTCCGTACAAACTAGTATATAAGAGGGGGAAGTTAAATATTTTTTTATATAAACCGAAAAATATACATCGTAAAAATATTTAAAAACATGTTTTAGCTTGTGCGAATGAAGCTCTTTCATATGAGTATTTCACTATAGTTATAGGTCAACGGGAAATACCCCATAGGTTTTGATTCCCTTGCGAGTGTCGAAATATGCGTATTTTGCGTCATATTCGGCTGTAACTTTTTTTTATGAAAACGGAATGAAAGTTTGATTTTTCTTTTGCAGCAATAGACTATGGATCTGCGTATATGAATTTAATTTCAATTCGATACCTTCACGCGTTCCCGAGATACAGGTTTTGACAAACGGACAGACAGACAACAAAGTGATCCTATAAGGATTCCGTTTTTTTCCTTTTGAGGTACGGAACACTAAACATGAGTTGAGCTATATGTTTTGTCCTATATAAACTTTCAAATATGACTCTACATTTAGTTTATAATGAATGCTATTTAGCATCTGAAAATTATATTAAGTAACATGATATTATAATGTTACAAAAATACATAGAATTGCAGTGACTGAAATTATTAAGATACAAACGAGTAAATATATAAGCTTTTATTTTCCTAACCAAATTAATAAAATAGAATTCTTGATGTTTGCGTATTTGAGCGATTGTATTTTTAGTAATGATTTTTAAGAATTAGATTTGATTAGTAGAGTTATAATAGGTTAGTAAGAACTGCCGGTTGTGGTGAAAATCTCCTCTGTCTGTCTGTCTGTCACGACATGAGTTGATTTTACAGTCAAAGAGCTTCTATAAATGCTTCGCATCAAAAATGCTTGTATTAATTCACTCGTATCACTTGTATTTTTATTTCCGTTAATTTTATATATTGCAGGGCCAGGTAACAAACCAATTTTCGTGCTCACTGGGGAAGGTCATAGAGAGGAGTTGGAACTGTATGTCGGAGCTCTGCTGAAGTACCACATGAACCGAGTCAACACTTCTTCACTACCCATCTCTGTTTCTAAACACGTTGCTGGGAAAAAAGACACTGTTTTGAGGTTTCCTAGTAAGGTCTGGATAACTTTTAAACTGACTTCTAAAAAATCCTCCTTTTTTTCAAATGAAATCTTTTTTTATGTATGTTCCTCGATTCAAATTCAAATTCAAAATAATTTAATTCAGGTTAATTACCCATACAGAGACATTAATTTTAACAATAACAATTAAGACAATTAAACATACAATTACAATCAGCCAATTACAAGTAAATAATGTCACAAGTGCTAACATTACAGATATAATAATAAAATAAAACTCGAATATATCTCGCCCGATTTGAAAAATTATTTTTTGTTTGTAAGGGTATACTTCCAAGGTGGTCCTATAGAAATTTTGGCAAAATCAGTTCAGTATTATGGTTTTTATAACAAAATAGTTGGAAAAATACGTTATCCAAGTAAACGAATTGCGTATTTTGAAGTCTGTTTTTTTAGTTTTCTAAGCGATTACTTATTGATTACAGTATTTGACATAGTAATTATTGCCTAGATGACTAGAAATATGTGGTAAATGTTTCTAGACAGTTACGGCTGGATTTGCTCATATCATTTACAGCAGTGGACATTGAATTACATATTATAATAAATATAAATAAGCATTGGTGGACATTTCACACAACACCACCTAGCCCAAACTAAGCAAACCGTATATTTTGGAAATTAGATAACTCTGATAACTGATAGAATATGTAATGTATCCTTTTTTTTTTATAAATACATCCATGTAATATATAGAGACACCCAGACACAGAACAAACATCCATGCTGATCACACGAACTTTTGTCGATCGAAATGTGGGTGGTAATCGAGTCCACAACTATAGCTTAGAAGACAGACATACTACCCACTGAGCTACAAGGTCAATCATTTCCCCGCATATGCTGCAAAATACACGTTGTAAAGAAATATATCTTATGAGGAGGATCTGATGGATTGTTGTAATAAAACTATATGTATAAGTCAATCGATATTTTTGGCGCCACTATCGTTTGATTGGCTTAAGCAAATAAAAGGCAGTTCGATAGTTTTGACCATTTCATAAGACGCACCTGTTAGTTAGCAGTGGTTTTGACTACTTGTCTTTTGGGAAAACATTTCAGAACTTGGAAAAAAGCTACGTACAATGTTTGACACGGAGTCAAAGTTACCCACGTTGATAGTAATTACTTTTTATTTTTATTAAATTCAGCTAACAACTAACCCGTACTACCGCGGTCGCTCCGACGAACCATTCTTGGCGATATCCGACACGGGTCACCACCGAGTCTTGCTCACAGATTGCTCTGGGCTTGTACTGAAAATCATCGGAGGGCCCGATCCCGGATTCAAAGATGGAAGTAAGTTCATTACTATTAAACAACTTTTAACAGATTTTTCGTTTATTTTTTTATGTTTGCTGTTGGTCTTAAGTAAAATGACATACAAATAGACATACGGACCCTAAAAAGGTATTTTATTTATTAAAAAATACTGTTAGCGTTGGCTTCAAATAACACTCAGAGCTGAAATATGCTCAAATAAAGTTTCGACATCGGATATCACGGATATACGGTGGAGCGTAATGTTGTTAAGATTCCTGATATCTAAAAGATTGTATTGTATCCCCCAGAGTTATCAGAAGCGCGGTTGAACTGTCCGCAAGGGCTGTGCTGGCTGTCGAGCAGTGTGATAGCTGTGTGCGATACCGGCAACCATGCAATCCGGGCTATACACCTCGATGAAGGAACTGTTGAGGTCCTCGCAGGCACCGGCGAGCAAGCGGAGCATGGGGACTTAGGTATGTTTCTGAAACACAGTATTGAACCTTATATTCAGAGACCGGATTATATGCATTTGCATATTTACCACATTATCAGCGATCATTGTATATTTTGTCTGAAATTTTGTGATCATGCATATTTTCGCTGTGGTTCATTTTTCGGTAGGTTACCCTATAAGTGTAAAATTATGACTTACAATTTTTTTCTCTTACACAAAAAAATGCTAAATTAAAAAAATGTTAAATATTGTTCGTTTAATTGTATTGAGTATTAATATAATATTATTAGTATTATAATTTATAGTCTACAAGGTTGTTAAATTTTGAACGAATACGTAATTTACTGATTTAATGGTGATTTAGAAGTAACAAAAATAAATATGGCACTTTTCCCTTTTTTACTTTTCTAAAATTCATCATGTATGTTGCATATTTTAACAATTTTAATGCATATTTTACCCATTTTTTCATGCATATCTGCATGCATATTTCAAGCTTTTTATGTTGCATATAATCCGGTCTCTACATAAATTAATTCTTTCATTGATGGTTGTTCTAAGTGACATTGGCGGAGTAGTGAAAAACCTATTAATAAGAGCTACAAACAAAAAGTTCAAGTTCTGAAACAAATATTAATTATGATTGAGCCAAGCGATACAAGTATAGGATGTTCTAAAACACCAAGTACAATTTTGTAGAAGTTACACACAAAGAGGTTGGAGTACAAACAAAGGAGAACTGCTTTGGCATACTAGTTCCACCCCATATTGCGTCAAGCGTTGTATAGCTGATTTGGGATTCCCAGATCTTTATGTAGTCATCCTGTACTCCTATACTGTAGAGGCTTATGATGATGATGATAAGTTTAGCAATAGCGTATATTATGTTTTTCAGTCTCATTTTCTTGTAGGCAACATCTGTTGGGGGATATATGTAGGTCCGATCTCGTGCAACTTACACTTGACTTACATGACTTGTGATAATACCTATACAAGAGTCTATATGAATAAAGAACAATCGCGGCAAAAAATGGGAAGTAACGTTTCGATTTAACAAAATAATTAAAAAAATCACTGCAGCACCCTTGTTTTTGAACAAAATAACGAAATAAGGAGAGCAGCGCCCACAATGCCGCATTAACTAACGCTCTAACTAATTGAGCAGGTCCAATACATATAGAACAAGTAATTTGTGCGTTTCTCTTTATTGATAGATAGACAAGTAATCGTTTAAACAACTAAAAAACCGACTTTAAAATACGTAATTCGTTTACTTGTATTATATATACTTACTTTATATATATATACTTATCCAGTTATTTTCCTGAAGAACTGATGGAACTTCCTTACAGACGTTTTTGTTCACAGTTGAAAAAATGACTGGTAAAGGAGTGTTTTTACGAAGTTAATGATTGTTTAAATAAAATGGCATGTCGCTTACATGCTTACGAAAGAGCTTGTTATTTTGTTATAAAAACCAAAATACTGAACCCATTTTGATAAAATTTCTATGAGACCACCTGGGAAATATAACCTTTCAAACAAAAAAAATATCCTTTTTTCCAAAAAGGATTTTTCCGACTTCCGTCGGTTAAAAATTGTTTCATGCTTGTAGTTTATTAACCTATTGTAACTATATGTGCAACGCTTTCAGGCGGTAAATGCCTGGGTCTGCAATCACTGTCTTCCCCGTGGGACATCCTCCTCTTCACGACTCCTGATATGGACATGTCGGTGCGTCCGCTACTGCCGCCACCGCCACCGCCACCCGGTAGCGCAGAGAAGGAAAAGGATAAAGAAAATATTGAAGATACTAGCGGTATGCAATCACGTGACATTGAATCTCGAAAATGTATCTCAATAATCTGCAACATACAGAACATTTTAGTGATAGAACTCTTGCTGAGGCCATCTGGAGTATCACATAGCTTTGCTAGTTATTTATGTACCAAGCGAGTGTGCAAGTGTTTTTCTGGTCTGAACAGCAATGCTTCCAACGAAATTCCTAGCCATAATGAGGTTTAACATCTAATGCATCACTTGCCAGAGTTACAAGTGCAGTACATTGCCATAGGGCATAGTTTCAACTGTTCTCGTCCACAGTTCAGTGTGGTATTGAACTATTATGGACAAGCGTGACGTTTAACATCAGACGTCTTGCTTGCTCGTCTTGGCACAGAAAAATAGATCTACAAAGTCACGATGAATCGGTGGGGATGGTTTGCCCCATATATTTCTTAGCTTAGGTTATGCTTATATGGTATTGTGTCTTTTCGTTTTCAGAGAAAGAGAAGAAGGAAAAGGATAGCAAACGGCGCGTTCTACTGATCGCTTGCGCAGGATCGCATCAGATATGGGCCCTTTTCCTCGACACTACTATTTGGTGGAAGTACAAGACCTTCACGGAAGGTACGATTCTGGTTGCATACAAATTATGATATTGTCTTGGTTAGAAAATGAGCCTATTCTAAATGTAATTTAATTACTATATTTGATTTATTTTCGCTTCAATATTTAACTGTTTACAAAATAACCTTGTCTTTTTTTATCAGGTTTTTTTTTTTTAATGAAAAATAAATAAAATATATCTCGAATTATAACTAAAAAAAAAACATTGTGAAATACTCTGAATAATCTGAAGCGAAAGGTAAAAAAAACGGATTTTTGAAAGGATTTGGCATGTAAAATACTGTGTTAGGTGGTAGTAGGAACGTGTGGTCTGAAAATTAACCAACTGTGGATTAATGACATTTAGAGTGATAGATTCTCCCAAAATTCCGTTCATAGATGAAGCCAAAAATCTATCAAAACGTGTGCATGATCATCACGTATTTACTGTCTTTGACATGCACATGAGCGTTCAAATTCATGTTTCAACTGAGACGTATTTGTTTGTGCCATATATAAGAATGAAATTGTGTCTAATTTTGCTTACCTGTCATGTGTAAAGCCGGATGTGACGTTACAAGCCTATAAAGGCTTAATTTTTTCTAAGGTTTTCGCAATTGTTACTCATTGAAAATAAAATAAATTAAAACAAGTATCAATGTTAAAAGAAAAACAAAATGCCAGACTGCAGAAAAGAGGTTTTTGCAGCCTAACTTTTGATTTTTTTAAATTTTGATGTACCCAGTGTCACTCTCACAACTAAGACGAATCTATTGACACCACTCACATCAAAATCGGTCAAGCCGTTTAGGCTCTAGGGCGTGTCAAAGAAATATACATACATACATACACTCGAAAAACATAACCCTCCTTCTTACGCAGTCGGGTAAAAAGGCTCAAAAATGAATATAAAGGCTTGTTAAAAGTTTCTCACTCGACTCTCATTCTTAGCTTGTTACTTCTATGCCTGTAGGTACGTGCGTGTGCATCGCTGGTTCGGGCGCAGAGGCGGCTCGGAACAGCTCCTACCCAAACACGGCTGCGTTTGCGCAACCCTCCGGACTCACACTCAGAACTGGTAATTGATACATTTCTATTTCATAATAGTCCTCGTTGGGGGTTATAACTTCTTCTTCTTTTTGTATTGGATCCGCGCGATTAGCGCACTTGCCAGGTTTGTCACGGCATATAATAACACAGTAAAAAGCTGGGCACTCAATCACAACTCGAAATTCGCGATAATAAATCTACTTTTTGTTCGGGGTCAACAAACTCTTTATGGAGCTGTTGAGTTGTCCCCGTAGTAAAAGTTGTTTTAAAATGAATTTTCGGCTTAGCGCAGGTCACCGTACTATCCCTGTGTTTACGTTTATTGTATTCGTTTTGTTTTTTAAATTATTTATTTGCTGTAATTTTTAAATTTGACGATAATGTGATTCATTTAATGTAATTGGTTTTCAACCATATTAATTGAATTAAAATAAATAAATTGTCAGGCACGAGTCCGGAGATGTTCATCGCGGACGCGGAGAGCTCGTCGATCAGGAAGCTGGCTCTGACCTCGGGCCAGGTCTCTACGCTCTGCGGGGGAGATAAGAATCCCTTGGTGAGTACATGTTACACGGTATTTCATAGTGTTTAATTTTCACCGACTCCCAAAAAGAAAGAGGTTAACAATGCGACTGTATGTTTTTTTTTTTTTTTGTATGTTTGTTCACCGATAACTCCGTCTATTGTGCATTGATTTTGACGATAACTTTTTTGTTTGGTAAGTCATACTTCAGAAGTGGACACATATAAATTTTATCAAAATCGGTTCAATCGGTACTTTGGTTTTTATAACCAAATAACTGGTAAAATTTCATCCAAGTAAACAAATTGCGTATGTTCAAGCCGGTGTTTTCAGTTTTTCAAACTATAATTATGTCCGTAGAATAATGACAATAATACTCATAATATTTCATACATTGCCCAGATGCTCCAGGTATTCTATGCATTAAATAAATAAATAAATATTTGTGGACATTGCACACAACACCATCTAGCCCAAACTAAGCAAAGC
This sequence comes from Lycia hirtaria, assembly GCA_947563715.1. Lineage (NCBI taxonomy): Eukaryota > Metazoa > Arthropoda > Insecta > Lepidoptera > Geometridae > Lycia > Lycia hirtaria. The sequence continues at coordinate 29,917,727 of OX387379.1, read as the reverse complement.
TTGTACTATAGAACTAGATGGCTGATAGAATACATAGATATAAACTTTTTTTTACCTAGGTATTTTATAGAATACCTGAGTTATACAGATTGCGGGTAACATATACACTCGAAACACATAACCTTCCTTCTTACGCAGTCGGGTAAACAAATATTTTGTTACAGAACCTTTTCGCCTTCGGAGACGTGGACGACATAGGCATCGCTGCTAAACTCCAACATCCTCTCGCTGTCATCTACTCGGAAACGAACAAGGCTCTTTACATAGCGGACACATACAACCACAAGATCAAACGAGTCGACATCAGCACGCAAAAAGTAACGACCATGAACATAGTCAAGATCGAATCAACGGAACCGACCGTTTTTAGCGAACCCTCGGGACTCTCCCTCAGCAACGACGGCAAGTACCTTTATATAGCAGACACAAACAACCACAGCGTCAAAATCATAAACACGACCAAACTCACGTGTCAGGAATTCAACGTGAGGTTGCCCGAACCGAAATTCGTCGAACCCGAAAACCTGATTCTATACCAAAACGATTTGTTCGTGAACAGGAAGTGTGGAAATTTAATTATATATTTCAACGTAAATTTAGACGCTAAAACGAAGAATGTGAAATTCACACCGGGAGCGCCCCAGAATTGGAACGTTTGCATTCGAGATGACAATGGTAATGATGTGACAGATGATGATTTCGATTTCATAAACTGCAATCGTAAAGGAGGGAAGCTGCCCGGGAGAGTGGAAATGAAACTTAAAACTCGAACGGATAGGACTCATTATCGTTTGTATCTGAGTTTCCACACGGCTCTGTGTGACGCAACTTTGTGTTTTACGCACACATTCACGATTCGATCGACGATATTGGTCCGTGAATCTGTGAAAATGGTCGAATCTTACAAGATTACTTGTAAAGTCAATCCTACTAATCCCCCTAATAAATCTTGAATATCCCGAGAGAAAAGTTTGGGGGAAATATTGCAACTGTATAATTTTTTTGTTTACAAAGTGGTTTAAGTATTATTTTAGGTAAAGTGAACCTGTTAAGTGTAAGCGTTATTATAATATTAGCAATGTTAATTTCAATTGAATTTTATCAATTTTGTTATCACTACTTGTAATATATTTTTTAATAAATTGTATAACATATTTTTTTTTTGCAATGTCGATATTCATAAATAATTACTTTAATCGTATTTTATACAAAATTTAGGAATGTATCTGGGTTAAAAATACAACAGATGTCTTGAACTTTTGGGACCGCGCGCTCTTCCTTACAAAAAGGAGAAAACTTTTCTACCCCTAACAAACCCTAATATTATTTGTTTTTTGTTTTATCTGATTGCAATTATAATTTACTGTGTTTCTACAGTTAACTTTCAGAATTTTGTTATAATTCCGTATAAAAAAAAAAAAGTTAACAATTCCGCAGAGGCCTATTAATAGTTCCAACAATATAAAAAATAATTATCTAAATCTGACAATATTTAGGAGTAGACGGTTCATTAGATCCATTCATACTCATCCAATTCACAAAAATACACGTATGAAATCAATGTCAGTTATCGATTCAATGATTCACGAACACATGATGTAATCAAACATCACCCGTATACTGACATAACCAAGGAAAGTGTCCGTGGCATTTGTCCCGTCACGAGGAGCTTGAGGAAGCCTTACGACCCAATAAAAGCAATTTGTATTACCGATCATGACTCGGCCGACCTCGGACAAGGGCACACGTCACTATCGAGAATATCAAACAGCGAGATCCTGAAACATTTTTGTAAATAGATTTTGTTTTTATTACTAACGACTCGTTTATTCAAAACTGGCGAGTCAGTTACTGGTTTGGGTTCAGTGCAAAATTGATTAAAGTGCTCTGAGTTTACTTGCACCAAGTTACATTTTTGTTATATATTAAATGAACACATATATTCTAAATCGTTATAATACTCAGCTTAGATAGAAACAATAAGCCTGTTTTTAGGGTTCGCGATGCCGGTAAGGCGACGGGTAAATACTAAGAACAGTAAGAACCCAATCGTTCAACGTACAACCAGACCCCAGGTAAGATTAGATCAGGGTTGCATACCTTGGAACCCTTAGTATTCCTTCGATGTCTGTCAATCTTGGGAACCTAGACTGTTATAAACGCGTGGTAATATCAATTTACGATTAACATATTATAGGCCACTTAGGCCTATGACTCTTGGAGATCCAAAATAATCAAAGTTTTAAGTTAAGTCAATAAAATATGTGCCAGACAAGTGCGACTCAGAATCGACCACCGAGGGTTCCGTACAAACTAGATAAAATAAATACCGGGCGAAGCTAGTCATTGCTAAAAGGGGAAATTATATATTTTTTGCATTTTTGGCCATAATCCAAAAATAATTAAAAACCAGTTTTAGTTTGTGCTAATGAAACTTAACTCACTTTACAATGTGGACCCTCATTCCCTATTTTTTTTTGTGAATAAATTTAAAATGTAGTTTTCGGATTTTTTTCTTACATGTGTACTACAATGCTTTTGCCAAATTTCATAGTTCTAGGTCAACGTGAAGTACCGGTTTTGATTCCTTTGTGAATGTCGAAATATGCTGTTTTTTGCGACATATACGACAAAACTTTTATTACGATAACCGAGAACTTTGATTTTTTTCACAGCTGCAAGGGACTACAGATCTGCTTATATGGTTTTAATTTCAAATCGATACTTCCACGTGTTCCCGAGATAGAAGGTCTTGACAGATGGACAACACAGACTAGTGATCCTATATGTGTTCCGTTTTTTCCTTTTGAGGCACGGATTCCTAAAAATATATTGTATTGTATATTTGGAAAATACAACTTATAAAAGGATTACTGTTTGTTAAGTTATTACAGCTTATGTAAAGAAAACTTTCATAAATCATTAGTTTCTAGCTACTTCAAATAAAAAATGTTCAGTTTAGTAAATGATCTAACGAACTTATCCGGATCCTTCGCTATATGAGTTCAACTCAGACGACTTTTTTTTAATACAATATATTAATTTATAACCACGTCTGGAATTAACATGTTCTAATCTATTTCCTAAAAAATTAGTCAATAGTTTCATAATTATACATATTCCGAACGAACCCAATGGCCACAATCTCCTCGTCTCGTAAACTCCGTACTCCGAAACGCATTATAATTTAATACCCTGCACTTATAAATAAATAGCATCAGCGTGATATGCGCCGACGCATCCGCTCTAGGGTAACCATGACACGTTAAAAATTGTTTGGATAGCGATAGGGACTAGTAGCAATATATCTCTTTCGCGCATCACTACATTTTAACCATATAAAATCGCTGAGTGTGACTGGGCATATAATATAATTATAGTTTAAAAAACTGACAAAACCGACTTCAAAATACGCAATTCGTCCACCTCTGAGGAATTGCTTACCAAAGAAAAAAGAATAATCAAAAACAATTTATAATTGGCGGAGTAATCCAAGGATACAAAAAGAAACATACAGTCGAATTGAGAACCTCCTTCTTTTTTGGAAGTCGGTTAAAAAGTGAGAAATAATTTTATTTATTTAGATTAGAGAAATATTTAGTAAAAAATCTATTCAGATATCATTTATACTGACTACGGAGTTTTGAAAAAACATACATTTTGGAACTCCTTAACCAAGTAGACAAGCTGCGCGCATCACATTTTAAACAATAGAAAATCGGCGAATGGGGATATAATAAAAGTGAGAGATGATTTTGTTTATTTAGCTAAGAGACGGAGAGCTTACGGTCAAGCGCAAGCCTGTTTTCGAATTAAAAAACTCCATCATAATTATCGTCACTACTGTTTTTCATCACTACATGGGTGAAACCGCGGGGCAGAGCTAATATACTTACATGCATGCACCCGAAAACATTACTCCCTTTCTTAGGCAGTCTGGTGATAACCTATTGACTAGTGTTCGAGAAAAAATGAAACCGTTGTTACCTTACACCGATCACTAGAGCCAGGGTTACAAGTGCGCGTCTTGAGACTTCATCTCATTTACATTAGCAAGTGCTTGAAACTAGAACGGCCTTAGCGGCCTTACTATCTAACACCGACGTAATTAGCCGATTCTTATTCATCCAGATTAATTTTATCTGTGTATTGGGCTTAATCCGTTACTCTTGTGACCTTATGATGTTAATGAGACGTCATATACTTTTTTAAACGATCACGGTCATTCATTAAAGCACCGTGGTTCGCGTTAATTTTGAGCTCCCGATATAAATAATAAATCCCGGTAAATATCCCGTTAATAATAATAGAGACGTCATAATATACATACTATGTTTGAATATTTCATTTTTATAAGAGCATGCTATTTTGTGGGTAATTTTGAAACCTATCGAGAAATATAAGTTATTTTTACCGGACTAACTTCAAAACTTCAATGTATTCGGGCGTAAAAGTGTGCGTTGTTTGTTTTAGCCCATAATTATATTGGTTCCTTGAAATCATTTGCGTTAGTATTCGTTAAAAAATAATTTGTGTAACAAGTACCAAAGTTTAGAAAATTAAAAAATCTCTGACAAGTCTTCTTTCAAACAAAAAAAACTGGATCAAAATCAATTCATCTGTTTGTAAGATACGATGCCACATTACAGATACAGCAGGCGCGCGATCTGAGTGCATTGTACACACGTCAAAATTATAACACCCCGATTTTTGAGACGGGGCTTAAAAATTTGCCTCAAAATTGTTGAATATGTATATGGATTTACGGCAGTTTTTTTTCTTTTAATACTCTGCCTTGCATTAGAAACTACCGCAAAAAGAAAAGTTGGCATCATCATCATCATCATCATCATCATCATCATCATCTCAGCCACAAGAAGTCTACTGCTGGACATGGATTTTCAAAAAGATTGATTGGAAACGGCTTGCATTCAGCGTCTTCGTGCTACTTGTATGATGTCATCTATCCATCTCGTGGCTGGTCTTCTTACGCTGCGCTTGCCGGTGTGTAGTATTCACTCGAGAACTTTTCGGCCCCAGCGGCCATCAGGTCTACGTGCTATGTGCTCTCTGCCCACTGCCACTTCAACCAAGTAAACATACTTACCTTTTAATTTTCTTAAAGCCTAGACGGCACTTTTTTTTTTTTTTTTTTATTCGAATTGGCCTCATGTTCGCCAACCTAGTAGTCCTAAAATACATACAAAATACAAAAATGGGAAGAAGAGAAGGTAGTTAAGGTAGGTTGAAGATAGTTACTTATCTATAGTATTTAGCACCACTACTGTTACTATATTATTGTTATTATATATTGTTATTTTGGGACCGCTTGCTGTCGGCGTACACAACACCCTAACCTGGATGACCTCATTAAACCACCTTGTTTATAAGTATTATAATACAGTTTTTAGCTTAACCACAAATTGTAGGGGTAATCAGAGCCGTCATTGTAAAAATATTGTCTTCTTGGCGGTTCTTCTAGACCTTTACCAAGGAGGCTAAGGTCACACCGATCATTACCGCAACAGTTCGTCAGCCGTCGACCAAAACAATCGCGCGGCTCGTGGCCTGTCAATTAGACCTCGAGTGTCGTTTGTTCGCCGTTTTCAATAATCTGCGACAGATAAATGGTGAGACCTCACATGTAGGATGGGATTAGCTCTGGTACATAAGTTACAGCTATTGCAAAAATTGTAGACATTTGCTTTGTTCATTTCTACCCGACTTTCCAGAATGAGGATAATGTAGGTAATATTGTCTTTTAGCGATTATGTATTTAAGGATAGTATTAGGGATGTCTGTTAGTATGTCAGAAAGTTGTATTGCCGAGCGAGAGATAAATTTGCCCACTATTTAATGTTTAAAGCAACGTGCAACAATAATTCGTTACAGATCTTTCAGTCATAGGTAGTAAGATATTTTATGTGTTTTTTTTAACATTAAAAAATATATCTAATTGGTAACCTTTTTCCAACGGGTTGAATGTTTCAACTAAGTAACTCTTTGAATGTTACGATGTGAACCATCAGCCAACAAAGTTTCGTCCTTTAACAGCCTAGTATCCGAAAATATTGTAACGATGATGATGATGATGGTGAAATTTCTAGAAGGAAATGCTCCACGACTATTTAAATAAAGAATCTCGTCAACATTCTAGAAAGTTCGAAACAAATGATAAAAACAAAAGACGAGCGAAAAGACGATCGAAATTGAACATTCTGGAACGAAACAAATGACGAACGAAATGACTATCGAAATAAAAGCTTCTAGAAGGTTCTGCGGGGTATATAAGGAGCTTCAGTCGCGGACAGAGGGCAGTTCAGATACAAATAGCATACAGGAAAGAAGAAAAAGTTACATGTGAAAGTGAAGTGTTGAAGTGAACAGTATAGTGAAGAGACGTTATAGTAGTAGTGTGTTGATCGGAACACGGCCTCTGTGTGTTTGCAGCGCGTCGATTCTGTAATTATTGTCGGTGTTCGTGTTAAAGACTGTGAGTGCTCTGTAGAAGATACCACGTGTCAGTCAATTAAACGGGCTTGAATAACATCATTGTTTCCTTCCAATCCCTATACCCACTTCCCGTAACATTTGGTGTCAGAAGTGGGATTGGAAGGAAGGATGCCTATCATGCCTAGAGATGGCCCAAACACCCGCTCAAGGGGAGCCGCTCAGCAACAAAGCGGCGGAGACCAGGAAGCCGCTAGTACGGGAAATCCTCGGACACGTGAGGAAGCCGGTGAGGGGACTTCCGGCGGTGACACTGTGAGTGCTCCGGTTCCTCCAATGAACCCTCATGAAGGAACCTCTGCCAGTGCTACTGTGAGTGCTCCAGTTTCTCCAGTGGACCTTGGTGCGCTACTACAACAAATGCGCGCTATGCAGGAGGAGCAGGCACGCCGCCAAGAGGAACAGCTGCGTGCCTTGCAGGAGGAGCAGGCACGCTGTGAGGAGGAACGCAAGCGCCACCAGGAGGTACAGCTGCGTGCCTTGCAGGAGGAACAGGTACGCCGTGAGGAGGAACGCCAGCGTCGTGAGGAGGATCGCCAAAGTGCTATGCAAGAGCGTATTCTGACGGCTATCTCTGAGGGGGCAGTAAAAGTCACAGAAATACAGAAGACTGTAGAGATGCACGAAGATCGTCTAAACGAGTACCAGGCCCGTTTCGAATCAGCGGAAGGACGTCTCCAAAGACTCGAAGTAAGCGGAACCGGCGGTCCAGCAACTGCAGTCACAGCTACTTTGGGTGGCAGTTTCAAAATTCCCACATTTGACGGGACCTCTTCATGGGCTGCATATAAGCGACAGCTTTTGGCTGTTGTCGAACTAAACAACTGGAGCGAGGAAAAAGCAAAGACAGCTCTCACTTTGGCGTTGCGTGAACAAGCCACGTCGGTACTGGAGGCCGTAGAACCTAATGCCTCATACCAGGAGTTGGTGGATGCTTTGGAGTCCCGATATGGCGACTCGCATCTGGAACATGCCTACCGGGCTCAGCTTCGTGATAGATCTCAGAAAGCCAACGAAAACCTGCAACAGTGGTCACTAGAAGTGGAGAAGCTCGTAAGGAAGGCATATCAATCTTCACCAGCGAACCTAGTCGACAGTATGTTGTTGCAGACGTTTGTCGATGGAATCAACGACAAAGAAGTGAGGGCAACAGTACGCTTGGCGCACCATGAAAACATCAAAGAAGCGGTGGCACACGCTCTTGAGGTGGAGGCGGTACGTCGGGATTCCAAGAGCGGCTCTGTGCGTAAAGTTGTTTCAACAGAAGAGCGGGAAATACCACGGCGGACCTTTGCTCCGCGTTGTTACCAGTGTGGAGAGCGTGGGCATTTGAGATATGGTTGCCCCAATCGTAGCTCGGTAAGGCGAACCGACGCTGGAACACAAGCGTCGGAGAATTCGGAAAACTAAAGCAGGCCAGAGCTACGGGGTGGGCGCTGGCCGGTAATCAGGGAACCCCAAATTTTATGATCTATCAAAGCTCAGACGGGAACAGCTTAACCGTCGATGGAAGAATAAATGGAACTGCATGCCAACTGACTTTGGACACAGGAGCTTCGCGTACGGTAGTGGGGGTACAGATGACACGGAATAGTAGAAAATTATATTCCTGCAGAGAGACTGTGCAGTTGAAAACGGCTACCGGCCAGCGCATACCTGTAAGAGGGGAGCAGAAGGTTGCGATTAAGGTTGGTGACAAGCTTTACTGGCATTGGGCGGTGATAGCTGAAATTGTGGATGACTGCATCATCGGTTTGGATTTTCTGAAAGAACATCAGTGCAAACTTGATATTGAATCCGGAATCCTTAAGTGTGGATCGATAGAGGTTCCAATGAAGGGAGCCAGGGGAGGTAAAGTCTACTGCCTTAAGGACACTAAGCTACCACCACGAACTCAGACTTTGGTGCCGATAAAGTTAGCCGAAAATGTAAGCACTGATCGACAACATTGCTTATTTATAGAGAGAGTCAAAGGAGAGAACGCATGGTTACCGGCTAGAACGGTTGTTGGAACGACAAAAAAAATGGCGGTACCGGTCTTGAATTTGAGTGATAATCCTCAAATACTGAAGAAGGGGTGTCTGATCGGTGAGAGCGAAGAAATAGTCTGGCTTCGAAATTGCGACGAAGTGAAGAAAACTCACTCAAATGCGGTTGATTTTAGTAACGTCCTAGATAACTGCAAGGGGGATTTAAGCACAGTGGAGCTGACAAAAGCGAAAAATTTACTGCGACATTTCGGTGACATTTTCTCCAGAGGGGACGCGGACATTGGAAGAACAGGGCTATTTCGACATCGGATCAATACCGGGAACGAGCAACCAATCCGCCAACGGCCTCGGCGGATTCCGTTCGCCAGAGAAAAGGAAGTTGAGGACATGTTAAAAGAGATGGAAGGTAATGGAGTCATTGAACCATCTTCTAGCCCTTGGTGTTCTCCAGTTGTCCTAGTTAAGAAGAAAGACGGGTCAACCAGGTTCTGCGTCGATTATCGGCGATTAAATAATGTGACAAAGAAAGATAGCTATCCACTACCAAGGATAGACGACACGCTGGACACTTTAAATGACATGAGATGGTTCTCTACGCTTGATCTCAAAAGTGGCTACTGGCAGGTGGAAATGGATACCAGTGACAAGGAAAAGACGGCATTCTCCACAGGGAAAGGACTTTGGCAGTTCAAGGTGATGCCATTTGGATTATGTAATGCTCCAGCCACTTTTGAGAGATTAATGGAGCGTATACTAGCCGGTCTGTTAGGGGAAGCTTGTCTGGTGTACCTCGATGACATAATAATAATCGGACGGAACTTCGACGACCATCTAAAGAAGTTGGAGAGCGTGTTCAACAAAATAAGAGGAGCAGGCTTGAAATTAAACTTAAAGAAGTGCTCTTTCTTCAAACGCCAAGTTGAATATTTGGGGCATGTTATATCTGAAGAGGGCGTGGAAACTGATCCAGCAAAGATTTCCGCAGTGAAAGATTGGCCTACTCCAACCGATAAAACTCAAGTAAGAGCATTTATGGGACTATGCTCGTATTATCGTCGTTTCGTAAAGAATTTTTCCGATATTGCCAAACCACTGCATAGACTCACAGAAGAAAAACGGCCATTTGTTTGGGACCAAGAATGTGAGGCAGCTTTTAATGAACTGAAAGGGCGGCTATGTGAAACTCCAATTCTCGGATATCCCGATGCGAATGGTGATTTTATAGTTGACACCGATGCGAGCAATGTAGGCATCGGAGGAACATTGTCACAGAAGACACAGGACGGGGAAGTGGTCATAGCCTACTTCAGTAAATCGTTGTCCAAACCTGAAAGAAACTATTGTGTGACGAGAAGAGAACTACTAGCTGTAGTAAAAACGTTACAACACTTCAAGAAGTATTTGCTGGGGCGGAAGTTTCACGTCAGAACAGACCACGCGGCGTTGAAGTGGTTACTGCAGTTCAAAAATCCGGAAGGCCAGGTTGCACGTTGGATTGAGCAACTACAAGAATTCGATTTTGAGGTAGAGCATCGAAGCGGAAGTTCCCATAGAAACGCTGATGCTTTGTCAAGACGGCCCTGTTCTGAGAATTGTAAGCATTGTGGAAGACAGGAAGCAAGAGATGAAGTTACAGTCCGACTGATTAGAACAGATGCCCTTGATGATGACTTTAGCAACGATGCTATGCGTAGAGCTCAAAATGAGGATGAAAATTTGAAACCAATTCTAGATTGGATGACAAGTGGAACTCCTCGTCCCGGGTGGAGTGAGATATCTGGTATGAGCGCAATCACTAAAAGTTATTGGGCACAGTGGAATAGTTTGGTCCTCTGTGATGGAGTTTTGCATCGGAAATGGGAAAATGTGTCTGGACACGACACCCATCTACAAGCTATTGTACCGAAAGCAAAAATTTCGGAAGTACTAAGAGTTTACCATGACGGAACATCGGGTGGGCATCTCGGAGTAAAAAGGACACTTATGAAAATACGGCAACGTTATTATTGGTTACATTGCAAGGAAGATATCGAGGACTGGTGCAGGAAATGTGAACGATGTTCTTCGGTTAACGGACCACATACACGGAGTCGAGGGGCGTTACGGTTGTATAACGTCGGAGTTCCTTGGGAACGGATAGCGATAGATGTTGCCGGTCCATTTCCCTTGTCCAATAATGGAAATCGTTATATTCTCGTGGTTATGGATTATTTCACGAAATGGCCTGAAGCGTTTGCGTTACCTAATCAGGAAGCTGTCACTGTAGCGAGGAAATTGGTGAACGAGGTCTTCTGTCGATTTGGGTTGCCACTTGAAATTCATAGTGACCAGGGAAGAAATTTCGAATCGCATGTGTTCCAGGAAATCTGTAAGTTAATGGGGATACATAAAACGCGAACTACACCATATCACCCACAATCCGACGGAATGGTGGAGCGATTTAATCGAACTTTGGAGCAGCATCTGGCAAAAGTGGTTGATTCACATCAGAGAAATTGGGACGAGTATATTCCTCTGTTCCTTTTGTCATATAGAACGGCTGTTCATGAAAGTACTTGTACTACGCCAGCTCGAGCGAACTTTGGCAGAGAGCTTCGACTTCCAGCAACGCTTTTGGCAGGGTGTCCTCCGGATGCACCGAGATGTGTCACAGAATATGCAGATGAACTAAGAAAGCGTATGGAAGACGTACATCAACACATGAGGGAAGCCAATTTGCATGCCAGCGATCGGATGAAAACGCGATATGACAGAAATGTTAACTCAAGAGGATTTGTGGAAGGTTCTTTAGTTTGGCTGCACAACCCTGTGCGAAAGCTAGGTAAATCACCGAAGTTACAGCCAAGCTGGGAGGGACCGTATCAAGTTATTACAAAGCTCAACGACGTAACTTACAGAATTCGGAAAACATCACGAAGTCCTGCGAAAGTTGTGCATGTGGATAGGTTAGCACAATACTACGGTTCTAATGATGCTCGAGACGAGCATGTCTAAGGAGGGGGTAGTGTAACGATGATGATGATGATGGTGAAATTTCTAGAAGGAAATGCTCCACGACTATTTAAATAAAGAATCTCGTCAACATTCTAGAAAGTTCGAAACAAATGATAAAAACAAAAGACGAGCGAAAAGACGATCGAAATTGAACATTCTGGAACGAAACAAATGACGAACGAAATGACTATCGAAATAAAAGCTTCTAGAAGGTTCTGCGGGGTATATAAGGAGCTTCAGTCGCGGACAGAGGGCAGTTCAGATACAAATAGCATACAGGAAAGAAGAAAAAGTTACATGTGAAAGTGAAGTGTTGAAGTGAACAGTATAGTGAAGAGACGTTATAGTAGTAGTGTGTTGATCGGAACACGGCCTCTGTGTGTTTGCAGCGCGTCGATTCTGTAATTATTGTCGGTGTTCGTGTTAAAGACTGTGAGTGCTCTGTAGAAGATACCACGTGTCAGTCAATTAAACGGGCTTGAATAACATCATTGTTTCCTTCCAATCCCTATACCCACTTCCCGTAACAATATGTATGTGCTAACCTAGAGCGCAACGGTTTTCGCTTTATTAATCTGTTGTAGGCAGTATAGCCGATTTTTGTTTCGCCGGATTCATCGTTCAATACTGATCCTATAAAGAAAAGTTTGTTCTGATGCCAGATTTGACTTCAGTTTTCACTTTCATTTTTTTTTACTTTATAAAACTTTTTATCCTGAAAATCAGGAAAAAGAAAATTCTCATGAATATTCCTACTCTCCGACTGACGTGTCCAAATGTAAAAAATCGTCCAGACGACTTTCTGTTATTTTTAGCATACCTACTTTTGACCCATAGGTAATATTATTATGATAAATATTTCTAATTGTTTAACACCTAATAGGACTGAGTAGTTATTCTAAAAATTCCATTGTCTAGTTGAAAGTTGAAATGAGTTTCGAAAATACATGTCGTAAAACACTTCAACGAACAATTTGTTGCCCTTAAACTTTGTGTTAATCGCAAAACTTTAATTGTTCCATGTTTATAGTTGTTAACTATGGTGCTTTTATATTATTTCTCAACATGCGCCATTCTCGACAGTAATTTTATCAACGATCGTCCTCAAACGCGCGTATTTTCCATTTAATCGATCGACCATATCTCAATGGTATAAAAAGCTTGTATTATGCGTGATTAATTACAATTAAATAGCTCTGTTGTCAATACATTCGCCTGGGTGTTACCACAATCTTAATAGCAATCTTATTACAATATTTGTCTTGCTCTCTCAAGTGTAGCAAGAGCGAGACAAAAGTCAAAGTAATATTGAAATAAGACTGCTTGAACGCTTGTGGTATGGGAGCTGGTTGACAATGTATACCGGCCAGGGTTCCCAGGTTGGTTCCGAAATAACTGCAGGAAATATTGGAAAAGTTTTTTAAAATTAAGTATATTACTTGGTAATTACGATTCAGATAGAGTTTATGTTATAAATGATTTAAACCAGCCAGCTAACGATAAACACAATTGTAGGTACCTATTCTGTGAAAGAGCCACGGTTCTAAAGATATTCGACATTTTCAAAATTGTGAATACCTTCACATCTCTTCGCAACGATAAATAATAAATAAAAAATAAAAAAGTAATAGCGTACTAGATGTCATGTTGTTCGTCGCAACTGCAGAGCAGCGTCTACACCTTGTTGTAGCTGTCTGCTAGACAGTGACGTGTAGCGGCTATGCAATAGCGATGCGGCTTTGATAACCGTTTTGTCCCTTTTTTATATACCTATTCCTTGTTCTGTATTTTTTTGTCGAAACGGAAGATCTTATATTCTGACGGGACTAGTCGAAAAGTCGGGAGAATCCAGATATCTGGCAACTCTGACTAGCAAGATGCGGTACGCATATGAAACACCAAGGGTGATTTTTTCCTCCGTTGAGAAGTTGGCATTCAAGCCGCGCTCTGATCAAGCGATGCAATGCGACGGACATTCTATAAAGTAAAGGTAAGTATAGTAAATATAGTTAAATACTGTTTCCTTTACGTTTCGCAAAGCATCGGCCCTGGTATTTAATAGAAAGAATACTTCAAACCTTTGGTTTGTTCACGTGATAGACTCGAGGGGTTCCGGTCCAAGTCGTGACTCCGAACCGCAGTAAACTTTAATAATCGTAATATTAGAGAAATCCACTGTTTACGATGTTAGGTGATTCACGCAGATTGCAATCAGAAAAGCGTAAGGATAGATAGCTAAATAAAACTCTTTATTGTTTACACCTTAGCTATAACACTAATCTATAAGAAAATATTTACGTGCTAATGAAACAACCGGCGGCCTTGTCTCTAAAAGTGATATCTTCGAGGCAACCTTGTGATGGAGAAGCGAAAAGAAAGAAATAATAATAATAGAAATGAATATTTACGTAATTGTTTTGGTTTTGGCGATTGGAATCTGCAGCCGTATCTGAGCTCTAACTGCTAGCTGCACCAGAACATTGTAAACATGAAAAATCAATAATTTAAAAAAAGGTACATTTCGGCACCATACAAAATCTATGTCGACAAAAAAACGTCACGTTTGGGTAATATTTGGATTATAAGAGATAGCGCTTTCAATAGAGCTTTTTGAGTTGCGCAAAACAAAACGTTATAGCTATACTATATATATAGCTAACATAATACCTATCTTAAAGAAAACGTAAGGAGGTAAACGTAAGAAAGAGGATTTGAGCGAGACGATCTGAGACTGTTCTCTGCAAGTTTTATAGAGCCCCGCTATCAAGAGTATAGAACCAAAACGAGGTATACCTATTATTATGTATAAAGAATATTATATAAGCTAAGAATTACTTATGTGAAGCGTCCATCAATTAACACTGCAGTTAAAATACACCCACACCTTAGTAACGGTGTACTCATGATAATCTAAATAAACACACGTTCAGGGTCTCTATACAACTTTACTATAATTGTTACTTAGGATTGGATCGTCAAGTCAAATATCATATTTAGATATTCAAATGTAGGTTCGACATCATGTGATCAGCGAAGGCTAAAATAATCGTCACAAGCGAGTGGACTAAAAATGAATCCGGTTAAAAGCTGATGTTGTGTATGGTGTTAACGTCAATAAAATGCATTGTCTTTGACTAGAGTTACTCAAAATCAGTTCCTATTTTTTACGTGCGCGTACCCGCGGACTGGTGTTAAATAATTTTCGTTTTTTTTTTGGTGTTGAAAAACCTATATCGTGGCTGGAGCTGCCACACTCGCTCACTCACTCACTCACTCGCTCCATACCGTAGAATATTATACAACATAACATCTTCTTCTTCTTTTTTGTATTGGACCCGCATTAAAGCATTTGCCAGTGTCAAGTATTAGGATTTTATTCAAGTTTCTTGAATAAAACAAGTTTTAAATGTTCTAGTCACAATCTAAGTCACGTATACAGTCAATTTATAAGTCGAGTCCTGCTTCAGTAAAGTGGTGGCGACTTTACTAGAAGCTTCTATGGAGTTTTGACGACAACGAAAAATCACACGTTTTACTGCTTTATTTCACTTGCCCACACTCACGCACCTTATCGAACACTTAATGAATAAAATACCACCATTTTTATAGCATTAATGTTCAAAATAACACAAGTTTAAGAAAATAAAACAAAGCAACAACACGTTACTTAGACGTTCCCGCCAAAACTCCAACATAACATCTGGTTATAAGACAAGATTTGTGGTGTTTGAAGTTTTGTATTTATATTCGTTAAACCTCAAACTTACAGGAAAAATTAGTGCCACACTGGTACAAATCGTTCGAATTACGAATAAAATCTTAGAATTTTGAAAAAAATATTGTACACATTCACCACCTCCCACAGGTATGTCATTACCACCCTAAAATTTTTTTTTTTTTTTTCGCAAAACTCTTTGCGAAAAAAAACTCCTTGGCGGCCATATTGGAACTGTCGGAAAAGTATGGCAAGGTAATTTTCGTGAATGGCTACTCGACGACGATTAGTTGTACAAAAATTAGCCTGGTACAAATGGTTGAATTGTTTTTTTTTTTTTTTTTTTTTATTTATTAATGTATTTGCATCGGTATGGCGGGTTGTAAGTCACTGGAGAAGTATGGCATTACGCTACCGCCTACTTCTTTTTTTTATCGACTATCGGAAAATATAAGCATTTTTGTGGAACAAATCGTTCGACACTCGTTATTTACCCGACGCGTTCGATTAACCCCCACGCGATTGGGCCGCCGCCGGTACCAGCGCTGCGACCATCATTTTCCTTTTTGTCTTTACGTAATTAGACCCCTGAAGAGCCGCCATACTGGTACAAATGACCTAATATTTTGTGTCAGCATCTCCCGGTCTACGTCTCGATTTTGTTGCTAGTCGAACGAAATAGTGAATAAGGAAAGCACCCTCAATGTTTACATTAATTCTCTTTCCGAACAGACCCTATATGTTTTAATTTTTTTAAAGACTTAATTGTCTAAGAAGTTAATAAGGATATTTGAATAGATAAGTTTGAGAAGCCCTGTTTTAGATTGTGCAGTCATTTGGTAATCCCGTTACAACTCTCGATCTAATAGTACCTAATCATATTAGTCTGCTGTATAATTTGAACCCTGCTGTCTATGGAGGCAATTCTTTTTTTTTCGGATGATTCTTTACCTACCAATATACCAACTCGGAGACCAACTTTATAGTTGCCACATATATGTTTATTACTGTACTACCTCCTATATCCTGAACAGCTAATAGGCAATTGGCAGTCGGAAATATTTTTTGAGATTATTGTCTTCAAGGTATGCCATGAGTTTTCAAGGTATTCATCTTCAGTTCTTCTTAAATCTTCTATAAAAACACATTTACTCAGGACCACCTCAGTCTGAGAAATAACTATTTCTAAAAACAAGCCATCGAACTAAGTGGACTGGTAAATCAAACATACGAATTGAATATACTAAATGAATGTCATTATTTTTGAAGTGGGCTAAAATTAAAGCATACACGTTGAAAAATTCAATAGATTTGCTCTCTTTCAAAATAGGACCTTGCGATTAAACAACAAAACAAGAGTAATTATCACGTCTCAGCTACTTACTTGTCTATATTGTATGTATGTCTTAGACACAATGAACGACTTACAAGCAAGCACGTACTCAGAATTTTTGTCTGGGGGATTCCAGATCCAGATCCATACTACTGTTCGATTGAAGCACAGGTTGAAGTATTGTGTAAACGTACGCATAATAAAAAGCAACAATTTACACTAATTCTTATTCAGTGGGCTGACACCAAAATCATTGTCTACTTTATTGTGTAAAATTATTACTGGCTCTGTGTTCACTTGTTTAGGTATCTAGCGTGCAACATTTTCGGTGGGGGTCTGTTGACCCCATGCCCCACCTCCTGGCTAGGCCCTTGCATATAAGACATTTATCTCGTTAATATTCTGCCGCGGATTTGGCATGACTTATTGTTACTAGTAGCTTATTCACGGTGTATTTTCGCGATGGCAAACAAAAGGTTTCCCACGGCGAGCTATTTTTTAAATGCAGTTAACACAATAGCTGCGTTTGGCAATTGTTTGGTGTAAATAAGTACGCGGAGATGTTGATCTGATCGTTTAATTGTAGTATTTTTATCAGATACGTTTAGTACCGTGAGTGATGGAAGTTTAAATAGTTAATGCCCGTAATAATTCGATAATTTTTCACACCAAAGTAGACAGTTAAAAATAATCTACATCCGACGGGACTTGAACCACAGGAAAAAGAAAGTGCGTAGGTACTGCACAAGAATGAAATTCTTTGCTGCCATCTTTGTTTCCTGAGAACTACAATCTTGGAATTTTCAAGGCTAGACTGAATCTTCTATATCGACAAGCTCCATCCTCAGCCGTCACTTAACATCAGGAGAGTTGGTGGTCAATCGTAGATCTATCTTGCGTAAAAAAAGAGTCCCAGATACTGGTTGGGATGTTGGGGGTTCAAGTCACATCCGGTGTTGACAATTTCTGAACTATCTACGAATTTGTAAATTATTACAGCTACTGTTAAATTACGATAAAGTTGGCACGCGGTCGCCTTTGGGTTGCCTTTTTTTGAAGTTAAGAAAGCGAGACAAAAATCGAAACAAATTAAAAAACTCACAATAAAAAGTTGGCTCCTGAGTAAAAGAAACTTAACAAATATACAATAGACAAATAGAAACACAGACAGACGGACAGCGAAGTAAAAAGTTCAAAATAAACAATAAAATTTTTCAGAATCATCGAAATTGGATACGTAGATAACGTAGAAATAATTTTTCTCTATTTATAAAAGTTTACGGTTAACGTTTCACTCAAATACAATTCCATGTTAACAAGGTAAGATTCAATAAAGATACAGTAATGGGTCGTGGGTCATGTGATGTGTAGCGTTTTCCTTAGCAGCGCGTTACGCAACGGTATTCACTTCTAGTGCGTCGTTTTTGGATGCTCCCTGCACCGAGCTGCATAGCATCTCACAGAGCATGCAGGTACTACTAACTAGATATTCATGTTTGTGTTTGCATACGAGGTTAACACTGTATTACGATTATAAATTATAATCGTATAATATATTATACAACATACCAGAGAAGCTGTTGCCCGCAACTTCAGACGCATAGAGAAATTCCCGCTCCCGCAATGTTCAAAACTGCATCGCCCTTATTTCATAGAAACCGTCAACCAATTTGGACCACTTTACTCTAAAATTCTACTCTAGATTTTATTTATTTCACTTTATTTAATTGAAATTTAACGCCATTAACGTCGAAATCATGTGATATTTTCATCATATGTTATTTAAACCCCTCGTTTCACCTCCTTAATTCGTTCGTTTCACAAAATCCTTTGGATGTTTCAATCTTCATTCTCTATGAACAATCTACTTACCAAGGATGGTAGAAAGACCTTTGTCCTACGGCTTCAGGAAATTCATCATGAACCATTCTTCGTCATTTAACAGCTGATTTTCGCGTATCTTAAAAAATCGAAGATATCGGGTTGTTTGTTAAATACAAAACCAGCTCGGTTTTAATAGTATTTTAATATTTAGTAATATTATTATTCGTAGATAACCATTTAGGAGTCACAAATACATTCCACAAAAACTAGGTAGTTTTATAAAATAAAATAAAAATGCTAAAAAAATACTGAAATGATTCAGAAAAATAGTTAAAACCCGCCAATAATATATGTAGGTGTGTTTATGTATTCTTACTTCATCTGTATTGTGACAGCAAATACGTTTTCTTTTAGAATAATAGCGTAAAACAGAAAGTAACTTTTCAAAGACAAGTGATTATAAACACACGCTGTTTCATAATTACAATAAGTCTAAAACATTTCCGAGACCTCAATAGAGTTTCCCAACGGGTGGGCCTCAAAATGAACATGGACAAAACGAAGGTTATGTCGAACGCCCATGTAGTGCCCACCCCAATATCTGTGGGGAACTTCACTCTTGAAGTTGTTGACGAATACGTCTACTTAGGACAGACGGTCCGATTAGGCAGGTCGAACTTTACGAGGGAGGTCAATCGTCGTATCCAACTCGGCTGGGCAGCGTTCGGGAAACTTAAAAGCGTCTTCTCGTCCAATATTCCCCAGTCCCTCAAGTCGAAAGTTTACAACCAGTGTGTGTGTGTGTGTGTGTGATGACATACGGCACTGAAACGTGGTCCCTAACTATGGGCCTTATAAGGAAGCTCAAGGTCACGCAACGAGCTATGGAGAGGGCTATGCTCGGAGTCTCTCTACGAGATCGAATCAGAAATGAAGAGATACGTAGACGTACAAAAGTCACCGATATAGCACAGCGGATTAGCAAGTTGAAGTGGCAGTGGGCAGGGCACATAGCACGCAGAACTGATGGCCGATGGGGCCGAAAGGTTCTCGAGTGGAGACCACGTACCGGCAAGCGCAGCGTAGGAAGACCAGCCACGAGATGGACAGACGACCTCATACAAGTGGCGGGAAGACGCTGGATGCAAGCCGCTTCCAATCGGTCTTTTTGGAAATCCATGGGGGAGGCCTATGTCCAACAGTGGACTTCTTATGGCTGAGATGATGATGATGATGATGATTTCCGAGAAATTTCATACAATGCATACCAGCTTTATGTAATAAAGGAGTCCGTAGACGATCAATTAAAACCATCAATGGCATCAATAATTAATCACTATATACATACAATACACTGTACATACAATACAATACATAGCTTAAAGTGTGATTATTGATGAAAGTTAAGTTTTTGT
Organism: Lycia hirtaria; assembly: GCA_947563715.1. Taxonomy (NCBI): domain Eukaryota; kingdom Metazoa; phylum Arthropoda; class Insecta; order Lepidoptera; family Geometridae; genus Lycia; species Lycia hirtaria. The sequence continues at coordinate 29,897,945 of OX387379.1, read as the reverse complement.
TTTTCTTTCTATATCGGTCGAAATTATTATTACGTTTTATAAAGCATTTTTTTTGCGCTAACTACTTTTCCATTCATCTATACAAATAAATAATTGGAATCCTTAAATTTTTTATATGAGTCCAAATCGGACTTACGAAAAAAGCATTGGGGCGTTTCCATATGGTCCGAATCGACCCATTCCAAAAGATACTTTGGGTCATTCGCACCGCTCCAACTACTGCGGTGTGAATTGGCCCATTCAGAAACAGTACATGTGCGAGTCGCACCACGGTTCGTATCACTCATGGTGCAAAACGAGTAAAGACCCCAGTGGGCAGAGCCTGGTACCTACGTAGAAATGATGGCCGATGGGGTGGAAAAGTTCTCGAGTGCATGGAGACCACGCGCCGGCAAGCGCAGCGTAGTAAAGTAACACCAGCCATATTTTTATAAAAGAGAATTTCTGAATCAAATTTGAATTTTATGAGAAACACATACAGATTTGTCAAAAATATAATCAGACAAATGTGCGAGCAAGATAGCGGCTCTATAATTATAGGCATTTAAGGTAGTAGATAATGCTTATGTGCATAGTGCATAATGCAAACTTCATGTGATTGGATTAACACTACGATTCGTTGAGAAATAGTCCATGAGATTTTTTTTAAATCACTGAACACTAGACGGTAATGATGTCATAAGATATAAATACCCTATGGAGCCATCTAGGTCAGGCAGATATGTACCTACTCATATGGGTAATTAATGATTTACACGTCGACATAGCTTAGACGTCGCATTAGTGAAATCCGTATACCAGATTACTTCTGAACTGAGGCGGGAATTTTTAGACCCAATAGTGCGAATGAAGTGTAAGCGGCGCGAAAATTATCGATAGCTATTGAACGATTGATTAGGTACATCGATGTAACTTGAGTGTCTTAATGTATGCCGAAGTACGAGTAACTTCTATGTTGTGTAGTACTGTACCTCTGTTTCGGTCGTAAATTCTCCATTAGAGACTTTCATAGATGTTAGAGACCGACTTAAAATACGCAATTCGTTTACTTGGATGATATTTTTTTAGTTATTTTCTTATAAAATCCAAAGTACTAAACCAATTTTGATAAAAAATTTGTGGGACCACCTCTGAGATAATACCGACCAAATAACAAATAACAAAAAAAAAACAAACACAATTCATAATTGGCGCAGTAATTGCTGAACAAACATACAAAAAAAAACACACACACAGATTAATTGAGAACCTCCTTCTTTTTGGAAGTCGGTTAAAACTGCTCGCCGCTATCTCTTTCTACTTTGTAGTGGACTAGTGGGGGCATGCATTTTTAAACTGCAAGATCTCTACATGTATGAGAAATGCCGAAAAATTAGGACTAAAATGGGTACAGTACTACGAGTACATAACTTAGAAGTTACTTCGATATAGCTTATGACATCACTATATCGATTTTGCCTAGCAGTAATCTTTAGATTAACTAATTTAGCCTAAACTAACACGAAGTTGCTTGGATCTATTTTCTTTTCCTAGACTAGACCTTCCTAAGCAGATAGACCCCCTGTATCAAATTTAGACATACTTATGTACAAGAATGGTGCATGAACGGTATTTGTTGTAATAACACGTTCCGTCCATGCACTATTGTATCAAATTCATGAAGATCGTACAAACGTTGAAAACAAATGCATGTTATATGCACACTTATACAACCTTATTTATACCACACACATGCACACAGATATGTACAATGTCAATTAGTTCCCGTAAAACCTTTTAATACTGGTTATACGAGCAGTAAATCTCGCAAACACTAACTGGTACATACTTACAATGTATACTCGCTATATGGTGCGATTGGTGCGTATAGTGCGAATGTCTATATGAGTAACTAATTAATCCTTTTCTCGGTTTTATACGTAACCTTATATACTGTCATTAGCTAGACTAGTTCAGTCAATTATAAGCACTGATCTATTTCTTTACTTTGTCTACCAAATTGCCTAAAGAGTGGCCGAGGATGGAGCATCTCAAATTAAAAGAATAGTAATTCTAATTTTACCTTAAAATATCTTAGACTGCAATTCTTACTAAAAAAGAACACGGCAGGGTTATTCTGTTTCAATGGAAATAAGAACGTAATACTTTATAGAGTCCGTAGTTAGACCATCGTCCGTCTCACTCGCGCATATCCACAAATTACGGTTACAAATACAAACAATAAAAGCGTGTTAAAACATTTTTATCAGCTTCACCAGTATGCATGTTTGTTTGTTTGTAACCGACTCATTTGGACTTGAATTTGACCCACTTCAAACGGTCAGATTTCATTCAAACTTTGTAGACTTATCGAGGACCGATAACAATACGAGTACAATAATTTGATGCGTGTTTTTTTTAGTTTCTTAAACTGTAATTATTGAAGATATAAAATGACTGAATGAACTTGTAATGATTTATTTAATTATAAGTTCATTCAGTCGTTTTATTCGTCGTTTATAAAATTATAAAAAAACATCGCAAATATTCGACAAAAATTTCAATTTGATCCAAGTTAATTTTCATACATAAAAATAATTTCTAAAAATGATTGATTCTAGAAATGGTCTAACTACAGCTTAAAAACATTCGCTTTGCTCTGTCATATATGTACAAATGTAGCCTACAAGAAAATTACATTTAATGTGTTATTATGACCAAACAAGGCTAGTTATTAAAAAAACTGATGAATATAATTATAATATATACGTTGCTTCATCGTTGCTAGATCACATGACTTGGAAGCCGGAGATCCGCTTCTGCCTCACGACACTAAACGAGCGATGAGCGAGCGCTCGAGCACCACCAATGTCAGCCCCCGTATTCTGAACCCATTCCGGAATCGATTCGGAATGTAAGTATATCTCCGTGTCTGTCATTTCCATAAAGAATAACAGAGACGGAGATATAGATTCCGAATCGATTCCGAACCCCAACGGGTTCAGAATACGTGGCCTGATATCTACCTGGCTATATGCCTAAGCATTGTCACTTGAATTTTAATTACAAACACGACTACATGTGTGACAGAAATCGCATTACTGTAGTTAAATACGCAAATCAATCTAATTTAACCTTGTGTTCACCTTTAATTGTAGTTAGCAGCTAATCTTAGACGAAAAAGAGTCTACGTAATGTTATTTTACTCTAGCCAAAACCAAAAGAGCGGGAAAAGTGGTTTTTCTATTTGATAGTAAAGAATGTTTTAAGTGGTTTTGAAATCATCCAGATACTGAGAGAATAGTTGAAACCTCAAACAATATTTTGTATATTTTTCTTTAATAGTAGCAGGAGAAAATTATATTCTGCTCCGAAATTGATTTCAATGTGTATTTAAATGGTTAGAACAAATGGCTTGACATCTGTGGTTTACTTTTTATCTTCGAAATTATAACAAAATTTTGATTCCAATCGAAAAAACAACAATAATGTTTTCTAAGGTTTTCTGCAAGTGGAAGGAAGACGCAAGCATGCAAAATGCAAGCCGCTTCCAACCGGTCTTTCTGGAAATCCATGGGGGAGGCCTATGTCCAGCAGTGGACTTCTTATGGCTGAGATGATGATGATGATGAAGGTTTTCGCGATTGTTCCTCATTGCAATGAAACTGATTTGGATGACGTCAGGTCATAAAATTATGTAAAACATACGTTCGATAAATCCGTTAAAATTTGTTTCATTTCAATGAGAAAAACAAATTATTAAAATCGGATAATGTTCAGATTTTTAACCAACTTCAAAGAGGAGGAAGTTCTCTATTCTGTTGTAGTTTTTTATCTTTGTTACCGCATAACTCCGTTGTTTCAAAGGATGTATTTTCAAATTAGTACCATAGAAATTTCATCAAAATCGGTTCAGTAGTTTGGGTTTAAAAACAAAATTGCGCATTTGGAAGTCGGTTGATTCACTTTTTTAAACTATAAAAATTATATATTGACAAGAATGCGGCCTTACGGAAAAACAGTACCTACTTAACTTTAACCATCATCTTAAATTATCTGTCTTCTTTCCACAAATGTCATTACGTGTCTGCTAGAAGTTGACAAAATATGTTGAGCAATGCTTAAAGTTAAGTAACGTTTTTCGGTAAGACCGTTAAATCATTTACTTTAGGCTAAGTAGTCGTAACCGGAACTAACCGTAGCCCTCCGTAGCCCTTGTTTATTTCTGGATTTAGCAAGCTACGATCACTACGCTACGCTCGGGGTGGTAGGGTATTTGTAGACCCCTCCAGACCAGAAAGTAGCCATGCTCCGAGAATCATGATAAACTGATATAACTATAATAATTGTTAAATTTCGTCCATTTACTTTCTCGTCATTCCTACCGTAAACGGGGATGAAATATTAACAACTATTGATTTATAACAGTTGATCTCCAATCACTATTCTACACAAATATCTCACACGTGCGAAAAAGGCAGATGGCAGACGGAGCACACGGAACTTGAACGCGAAGTCTAATTTTGTTAGAAATACGAAAAAAGTATAAAAGTATATAAAACTAAAGAAAATTGAATATTTTTTTCATTAATAGAAACAGGTCCTCATTTTTTTTTTCATTGTTGTCAAATTCGAGAAAAATATGTTAAAAAGTCAATTGTTTATGCTAACTATTTTACTTATTAGGTACTATTTTTTTCCATCAGGTCGTTTTGGAAATCCTTGGAGGAAGACAGTCCAGCAGTAGACTTTTTGTGGTTGAGATGAAATGTCTATTCTTTGAAAAATTTGGATCAATTTCGACTTCTGTGCTCTCTGTTTGTCTTTTTCCAAACTTTTAGTGTCATCTGTCCTGATATTTGTCTGAAATCAAATTTTGCAAGTTACTTCTTGGTTTACGAATGAGCTGAATTTTACATAGGTAGGATAACAAAGCAATATTATGACGGAGCCGATCTGATAATGGAACCGAGATGTAATTGGAATCAGGAATGGAAAGTATAATGATAAAAAGATAGTTGAGTCTGGGCTCGTTAGCTTTGTTGTCATGGGTACATTCCATTCCACATGTTAAGATCCGGAAGCCGGAATGGAGTCGGGAAATGGTCACTAGAACTCCCTAACGGAAAGTGCTAAAATAGTCTAGTGTGTGCTCATGTGTTTAGTCATTGTAAGCACTTTTCATTGCATTAATAAAGCTTCTACCTAAAAAGTTTATTTAAATTATCTTATTCTATAATCTGAGAGAAATACATTAATTTTTTGTGATAACCAAAACAACTCTAATTATTTCAAATTACAGAAATTAAATTAATATTATAATCTATTTTATTGCTTAATGATTTTTGCAAAATGTTATTAATCAGTTCCTGATAGTTTTTTTTTTACATTGGACTACGTATAATTTTAACTACCGCTCTTTATGGGACAAATGACCTCATACAAATGGCAGGAAGACGTGCGCTGGTTGCACGCCGCTTCTAACTGGTGTTGTTGGAAATCCACGGAGGAGATCTATGTCTAGCAGTGTACTTCTTGTACCTAAGATGATGATGATGACCAGCTGGGAAGCGACGATGCAGTCAAAGATAGGTAATAAAAACTTTTTGACCCTCTTAAACTCTACCCGACTGGTAATTTGGCGGAAACATATTCAACGATCCACATTGCAAGGAATGTGGATCGTTGAATATGTTATGCTATTATTAATTTGACAAAATAACTAAATCCCAAAAACACCAGTGGATCGTTTGAACCTCCCTGAACTTACAATCACTTCCTTGCAATAATACCTATTGTACTGACAAAGAGGACCATTACGGAAGCCTTCGCTGCTAATGGAGCTACCTCCGAAATGTTAACGAACTGTGTATTGCTTACGACAATACTATTTTAGCTTTGAACGATTTTTCGTATGAATCGATTGAGCTTGAACTTTAATATTCTTGGTAAAATGATAACAAGGAAAACTTTTGATTACTGTAGCGGTGTGTGATGATGAGTCAGTCGAAAAATTCTTATTATTACTCTATCAGAATTTTGGTTTGATTTTGACTATGGATCCGAATCTTTATTTTTAATTCTGTCAATAAAATTGTTTTTAGGATTCCGTACTATCTCGGAAATGAAGGTATCAAGTTGAAATTAAAACCTTAAACGCAGATCTGTAGTCACTCATATTAACACTCCATTTGTTTTCTAACAAATAGACATGTACACTTACACATATACCTTCCTTATCCCCCCCCCCCCACACTCACACACGTACTCAAACAACCCCACACACACATTCACCACTCACATACATACATTCCGTACACATATAAACACACAAACATTCACGCATATTATAAGCTTACTTATTTACTTGTTATTTCGAAACAAATTGTTTTGCATAAAGCTGTACCATAATTAGAAAGAGCACGGATATCTGAAGTACAAGCTTATAATCAAATTTGTAGCAAAATAATTCTTCTAGATGAATAGTATTTGTTATTTGAAACGCTACTGTGTACCCCTATGTTTCTGATCAATAAATATTTTTTTTATTTTTGTATTCCCTTGCAGCTGTGAATAAAATCCAAGTTCTCGGTTACAGTAAAAAGTAACAGCCGCGTATGTCGCAAAAACCGCATATTTCAATACTCAAAAATGAATCAAAACCTACAGGGTATTTCCCTAGAACCAGGGTTAAGGTTAGGGTTAGTGTTGGGTTTTGACCTAGAACTATGAAATTTGGCAAGAAGCATTGTCTCATAGTACACATAAAGGAAAAAAATCCGAATACTGTACATTTTTTCACAAAAAAATAGGGTTTTTATACAAGGAATGAAGGTCTAAATTTTAATGCGAGTTAACCGTTTGGTTTTGAAATGTTTGTCGTAGTCCAGGGAAGGTTGAGAAAATATCGGGTCATTTAGTTTCAGATATTTATTTCAATAATAAAAGATATACATATTATCATATATAGACATATAAAAGAGTACAAAAACAATATATAAAATACCTACACATACTACAAAAGTTTTAGTTACAAAACCGAAAAAAGTATAGTTTAAAAGAAACTGATAAAATCAACGTTGTTGTACGATGTTTTATCAGTATTTTTTTTCGACTGGTTAAATAACTACTGAAATAAGTTTTTTTTATGCGACCAATTCCGTATTAAAAAAATAGGTACCTATTTATATCGGTTACCAACCGAGACGGAGAAAAAAGGAACTTATAAGAAAACAACAGTCGAATTGAGCTGATCTTTGAAGTCTGTTAACAATGTATGGAAAATTATAAAATAATTGAAGAAACCAACAGTCCCTGGTGCAGAGATATCCATAATGCTGGCAGCAAAGAGAAATTATATGCTGACAGTTATTCTACGTTGAACGACAAAAATCACAGAAATGCCGATTATATTTTTACCATTACTACCTTTGAAATGCCGATTTTAATATTACGCATTATGTAGTAGACCATTGAATTAATTATACTTGCGAGACCTTATTAGTTATATAGCTTCCTTTATCTTCACTACCTACATACACTATTACAGTACATATAAGTAATATAATACAAGTAATCGTTTAAAAACTATAAAAAGCGACTTCAAAATACGCATTTCGTTTATTTGGATGACATATTTTTTTCAGTTATTTTGTTATAAAAACCAAAATACTAAACCGATTTTGATAAAATTTCTATGGGACAACTTGAGACCACCAATCTTTCAAATAAAAAAATAATTTTTCAAATCGGTCCAAGCGGTTGAGTAAACGAAGAACATAACATAAAAATAAGATTCCAACGAAATGAGAACCTTCTCCTTTTTGGAAGTCGGTTAAAAAGCGAAAGTAAGTTAAAGGTAACAAAACTTTCCACTATAAAACGGATCTTGATAAAATGAAGTATAGAGATATGAGAGCCTGGAGAAGGACACGCGACGAAATAAATAAAATTAATTATCAACATCAGCATTTTTCCCCAGCGCCCGCTGGGAAATAACTGACACACCATTCTCTGTGGAGAACTAAGAGTCCGTAGTCCGTACGATTACACACCAGTTTCATCTCAAATAGTAATACTTAAACTAGCTGAAGCTAGCTTCTTAGAAGAATTTATTCTAAGTCATCAAAGTATGGCTATGATCTTCGCGGAATTTACGAAATTATATCCGCGTCTACATTCTTCAAAACAAGGAAGTCAGCTCGCAAACAACGGTGCATCATCAGTATTCACCTAAAACTCGCCAACCTTACTGACCAATGTATGAAATACTCGAATATTACGCCTTGTTTGCATATACTTCTATTGTGATGGCAAATATTTGCCTAGCTAATGATCACATGGCGTTCGGCGAAATTCACAGGGCAAATGTTGCTAAATCTCAAGAGTCTTACGTTTGAAGTGTGATGAGACGGCAGAAGAAACAGTGGAGTAGTGATGGATGGAGCTGCAAGAGCTGGTCTGCGGAGCTTGCGCACGCGGCGTCCCCCCGCGGGCGGCGAGCGCGCATCCCCGCTACTACGACTATAAAAGACATCGTTCAAACCAGCCGCGCGCTATTACAACAGTGACTCTGTGATTTTTCCCGCCGCCGTATTTATTTTAATCATCAAATAAAGGTAAGTGAACTTGAATAAGGCACGCGAGGGATGATCGCGATAACTAATTTTTAAAGTGATTGTGAAAGCTCAGTGATATTTCTATAGTGATCATTTTTAATTAATTTAAAGACTGTCATTGTGTCTTAGTTAGAATTATTAGTTATCTGAATAGAGAATTGCCTATGAGTCGAATTGACGTGCATTCTTGCGCAAGTTAGTCCATTGAGTTTGATTGGTCATCAAACTTGACACAAAAATTGCTATGTCGGTGTCCTTACAATTTGTAGGCAGCGGGTCTGGTGCGGATCACCGACCATTCTGTAATGTATGTCAAGCTGTGGTTGCGACAGACTGCTGATGTTGTGATTATGACTGAGAGCCCTTTTCTATGGGGCTGTTTCAACACTTAGCCGCCTCCAGTGACTTAGCGGGTGCTGTTTGCTTTGACATTCATTAAGATTCATTAGGTCATTAACAAAGCGTGAATAGAATACGTCTACCTATTTTTTATATAATTATCAAATAAATATGTATAATAGTAATTACTATCAATGATATAGCTTTTGAATTTTTCACAATAACTTACAGATGCGGAGAGGATGTTCTTAATTTGACTGCATTACCTAGCGAATATTTTCGGCAATTCATATCTTTGCGCATTGTAATCAGATTTTGATCTTTTTTTCTTTTATTAGAAAAAGTCCTAAGAGTTTACCTAGAAGTTATTATATTAAATTAATACTTTGTAATGATGCCTGCTGAATGAGACTATTTTTCAGTGTTATAAAACTATATGCAATGCCCAATCTTTTTAATTTTCGGCGGTTAAAATAATAAAAGGAATAATATTTATCACTTGTATTATTGATTGATCGATCCCATATACTCGTAAGTTGGAGCTCAAAATTAATATGTAAATAGCTAATTGATATTATCGATGCATTTCTTAACTAACGAAGGTCAACGTCCAACTGAAAGATGTGGACTTTCAAATATTTCTGTGACTTAAATGTATTTAAAACAAGATAAGTCTGATGTCAATGAAACCTGTTTTTGGTCTACGGAACGTATCTAGTAAGAAATACTTGTCTCACGGGTTTGAGCAAACGTTCACATAAATATACAAAAGTTTTCGGGAACTTTTCGTTGCATTTTTTAGAAAGTTTCGAGTAGCAAGTTGCAAGTTAAAGATAAAGCTGGTTGTAAAAGTTTATGGTCGTATTATGAAGGCAGGTTGTTGATAAGCTGCGGTAGGCATTTTGAAATATCCTGTGCGTATGGTGAGTGGTCACATGACGATCGGTTTTTTTTTCGTAATATGAATACTTAAAATTATTACTTCTTTAATGTTTTTAAAAGACTATAAATTAAAATTAAATTAAAGCTTTAGCTTTGTTCGTGTTAAATTGTATCGTACAGGGTCACAAGGCCCAGTGCGCCAAAAGGTCCAGTGGATCAAACTGATAAACCCCTAAAGGCCCAGTGAACCAAAAGCTTAAACTGTCCTTTTTTCTTGAAAGTTTATAACTTTCAAGTCTTTGCGTGAATAAGTAACTTCTAGACCTACGTGCTTCATGTTTGGCCACAATCAGGCAAGCTGGTGGGCAAACGATGTGCTATTCTATACAAACAAAGATAAGTTTAGAAAACTCAGAAACCTCCGACAAATAAAAACAGCTGAACCGATTTTGATGAAACATAGCTAAGAACACTCTCGACGAAAGCCTCTTTCTGTTTTCTAACAAAAAAAAACTAGATTAGGACGGTCCATCCGTTTGAGAGCTACGATACCACAGACAGATACACAGATACATACGTCAAACTTATAACACACCTATTTTTGGATCGAAGGTTAAAAATCATAGTGAGCTTTATTGCTGAGCTCACAATAGCTAGTTTTTGAAAACAGAGTAAGCCGTTAGTCTGACAGTATGGATAACACTTGCTGATAAAACTTTTACCGAACGTAATGCCCACCAAAAGTTTCAAATTTAGTATTAGGCGTTAATAACTACAGTTTAATAGCAGAAACATTGATTTCAACCTAAACAAAATATTTCTTAACATTTATCCTATCATCATAATTTCTTGCCCTTTTCGCACTAGGTGGGGTAGGTTTACTCTATCAGATGTCATTTCTATACTCACAGTTTTCACACGCATATCATCTTTCACAAAGTCCATTGACACTTAGTATTTATCTTATAATAATGTTTTTTTGTTAATAAATTCCTTAGAAAACCCTCTTTCACAGATTCTAAAAAAAAGAAAACAGTTTCATTAATCGAAATTAGAAAATATTATGTGTAGTCAAATTTAAAAAGAAAACAAAAATACGATTCTATTAAATTTTTTGTCGGTTAGTAAAAATATCGGGTTTTGATCCATGATCTCTTATTACCGGTCAAAGTTAGTTTGTGCACACAATTCACGCAAGTTATCTACTTTTTCTGCAGTAAATCAAAGCAATTTATCAAAATAAATACAATTCAAAGTTGGCTCGCTTCGGCTTTCGTCTTGTTCTCATCTCTAAAGAAAGGGAAGGCAAGCAAGCGCGAGTCAAATTTAAACGGTAATAAGAACCCTCAGTTGCCCCCGAAACCATTTTTCTAAAACTTAAAAAAATGACTAAAACCTCCTTTGATGCATACAGATTGCTTAGATATCAATGAAAAAATGTGACCTTAGCATAGTAGGCTACTCATTCACATTTTTAACTTAACAAAAACAAAAATTTCAAAGTCACAATTTAATTATTGAAATAGTATTAAAAATAACCGGTTAGTGATACAGAAAAATAATTAATTCTGATTTATCTTGTTTTCTATCTTGGCCTATTAATCGTTTTCGTAAATAGATTTTTATTTTCATCAAGACTATTAATTATCTACTAAATAAAATACAGATTTACTTTATGGAAGGCATCAACTGCCTATTATAATGTGGACCTTTGACATTTTGACACGTATTGGTCGTTACATGATCGTAAAATACATTTATTATGTAAATTTTATGGGAATGAAATATGTATTAAATTCTAAAGCAAAGAACATTTAAAAATAAACAATAAATATTTATTTAACAATAAATATTTAGGCCAAACAGCTCTTAGGTGAGTTGGGCCACCGAATACTTGATAGGACAGGTGACTCCCGCTCCGGCATGTTTCTGGTGCAAAGACTGGCAATCCCCATTCAGCGGGGTAACGATTTCCAACTAAGTTCTTGTTCATATTTATCATTATCATGAGTATAATATTAGTAAATATTTTTGGCTAAGTAAAACCTGAGGAAGGTTTTGTAACCTTGTATTTTAGTTACACTATATTATCAATTTACGAGAGGTATATTCTGTCCATATTGCATCTAAGAAGTATACAGTGATTGTCTAAATCCCATAGTTGATATAGGAGGGTTAGTTGTGTGAAAACTTTTATGTGAGTATCCACTTTGGATACAGCTTTACTTACAGAAATCGATCATTCCGATTTTGAAGGGATCAAAAATCTCATTAATGTATATATAATGTCTATAGTCTGAAGTATCAACTATATAATGCGAACCACACTAAACCTGTGATTTCAGCGTGAAAGTAACAAACAAACGCAATCATAAATTTTCGCGTCTCATATGACAATTATAAATAATAACACCCTAAAATATTTTACTTTCTTTTCGTTCTTCTCCATCCTAAGGTTAACTGGAAGAGATCGCTATTAGCGATAAGGCCGCCAGTTGTTACACTAGTTCTTATTTAATATCTCTTGCTTGTAAATTTTATGGTGTAGTTTATATATCTATCTATAAATAATACCTCTTTTTGTGCCATCATGAAAAAAATAGAACGATATACGATCTTACGATTTTAATTCTTCCTAAAATATTAATACATACATTTACGTCGTCTGCATTTGGTCGGAAGCACTGTGATTAGTACCTGTCGAGTTACTGCGAATCGTATGCAATGTATTTTATTTAGGTGTGAATTGCTTTCAAGAGGCTGAGGCATTCAAAAGTATATCCTTTCATACCGAATAATATAACTACATTATGATTCAGGAAATCGTTATAACCGACATTTCTTACTGTCATCGCAGTAAATAGACTAATAAGCTCACCAAATTACAGCAATCTATATTATCATATCTGTATTGTCTATTTATCTTTATTATCTATATTTTGGTCGGGTGCGTGCTGATTGAAATAGGTTACTTGAGTTTTTCAAACATGAATGAATATACAACTTACCTACATGCAGCTTCTTTGAATGCAAGATCGATCTATGATTGACCACCAACTCGCCCGATATTAAGCGACGGTGTGGCCGAGAATGGGGCTCGTCGATCTAGAAGTTATCTATTCACTCTCTAGTCTTGAAAATCCTAATCGAAACATAGGTATCGTTTTATCTATAATTTAATCTCATGAAAGTAGCCTATTTTCACTGTCATCACAACATCATTTTACACAATTACGAATTAATAAGCATATTAAGCAGCTAGCCACCGAGTACTCTATCAGCCATTTCTCATTGATAAACACAAAATCTATACACAAAGATTTCGATTCATATTCTTGATGCTTAGGTACTGGACAGGGGTGGAACACAATGTTTCCTGCTAAGCCGCCTATTGTTTTTCCTGAGAACTACACTCTTGCAATTTTCAAAGTTAGAGTTAATAGATATATTTACTAAATCGACGTATTACATCCTTGGCCACACCATCGCTTATCATCAGGTAGTTTGGTATATGTAGATATATGTAGATCTATTTTATGTAAAAAAAGAGTAATTCTCAATTCTAAAATAGTACCTACACAAGTACGTACCCAGCATCTACACACCAAGTATTATTTAACCAACTTTCTACAAAAAATCCTAGGATCCGTTGTGTATCTCTATTTATTATGTTACTCACGTGCTTTGCCAATCCTTATACCAACAATGTTGCTCATTCGGCACGTCTTTGCGGAACCCGGTGAAAATGTTGCATCCATTGTAGCGTCGGATAATAGAACTTTTGCAAAAGTAGTGTCAAATATTTACGCATCTGACGTCTTCTTTTCTGAAAATTTCTACACGGTGTGACTAAGTCGTGTATAGGCTCCCTGTCTATGTTTCAACATGCGGCTTTCAGTTTATTGTTAGCTTTTAAAAACAGAATTATGCTACGTTGTAATTGTTTTAAGGAGCGTATCGTATGCCATCTTGTTTGTTTTGTAATTACATAACAAAAGTATTTTTAGGTCGCCCGTTTGAAAGGAATAGTTTTTAGTTCAAATTTGTTTTTATAAAATCATAATACTTTATTTACGTATATTATATACAACTGATGAAATATAAAATAAATGTAATGTACCTGCTTTAACAGCATACAAATCTTGGAGAGTATTTTAGAAATCTTCCAACCTCTTTGTATAGCACCTGCGAAAGAAAACAAATGAAATTTAATTTAAAGAGATTCCTTTTTTGACTGTATATTGTCGTTTCTGTTGCAACTTAGAAATACTTATTCTCTTTATACATACTTTACGTAAAAAGGAAACAAAAAAGTCGAAAACTTTATTGCTAGTAATACAAGTATGGTAGTGTAGAATTAGAACTACATTACTAACTCTGGAGTGGCAATAAATTTGTACTTTTCCGTAGATTGAATAAGATGAAATATATTCTGTTAAATTCGGCTATAAAGTTATTTAGCTCTCGTGCCTTCTAGAATACATTGCAACGAATTATCATAGTGAATAGCGATGGAGTCAAGTGAAACATTCTACATAGACTTGAACCACAAGCGAAACGAATAGTTCTAAAGTAGTAGGCACATAAGTTGCTCAACATTCAACTGTTAAACACTCATAGCAAAATACTGCTATTCAAGCTAGTGAAGCAAATAAGAAGTAAGAAAGAAAGAAGAAAAAGATCTCTGAAGAAGAAGAGATCTCTGTTTCCTGAGACCTACAATCTTGGAATTTTCAAGGCTAGAGTGAATAGATATCTTCTAGATCGACGAGCTCCATCCTCGGCCACACCGTCGCTTAACATCAGGCGAGTTGGTCAATCGTAGATCTATCTTCTATAAAAAAAAGAAAGAAAGAAGAATATATAACAAAACCTATTTTAGGTAAACATTCTAAAATAGCTAGCAACTATGATATTTCATTATAATATTTAGGTATAAGTATAATTAGGTTATATAAGTATAGTATAGGTTAGTTATTCATGTTTAATTCATACGCGGTAACCACTACATATTCGTACATACATGAATCGAAGCGTCTATTGCACAAGTATGTACAAAAGTAATAAATACCAACGAAGGCAATAAATATGTGAACTTGACGAGCACGTCCTTGGCGAAGCGTAGACTTGACCCTTGGCTTTACACGGGCTTCAATACATTTATTTTTACGTTACGTTACTAGGCGAGTTTTTTCGCGCTCTAGCAATTACTTAATGGTTGAGACAGGTTATGAGTGACTGTGCTTACTTTTGTAATCCAAATAATATGTAATAACTAGTTTTAAACATACCTATGTATGTCAGTATTAACAAACTTAAAGAAAGAAGATTTTAGTGTTTCAATTTTACTCCGCCAATTATGAATTGTTTTTGATGATTCTTTTTTGTTTGGTAGGTTATACCTCAGTGGTAGACCCATATAAATTTTATCAAAATCATTCAGTACTTTGGTTTTTATATATATTATACAAAATAACTGGTAAAATATTATACAAGTAAACAAATTGCGTATTTTGAAGTCTTTTTTTCCATTATCTAAATTATTATCATTAAAAGTATCATTATGCTACGTGTCATCATCATCATCATCATCATCTCAGCCATAAGAAGTCCACTGCTGGACATAGGCCTCCCCTATGGATTTCCAAAAAGACCGATTGGAAGCGGCTTGCATCCAGCGTCTTCCTGCCACTTGTATGAGGTCATCTGCCCATCTCGTGGCTGGTCTTCCTACGCTGCGCTTGCCGGTGCGTGGTCTCCACTCGCTGCTACGTGTACTCGCACACATATTGGGAATGGTTTATAAAAACGCGTGTCAGTGTCCACCAGTGATGGACACGGAAATGGGGGACAACGAGAATAATCGATGTATTTGCATCTCCAATTATTTCTTAGATCCAAGAACCATCGCGTGCCAGCATCAAAAAAGTAAGATCGCAAGAGTTTGAAGACATTAACGTGATAAAGTCTCGTTGAATTTAATATTCGATGACAAAAACCTGTCCCACGGGCTAACACAATATACAACATACTTAGTGTCACAGCCTGCACTCACTAATTTGAAGGACTTCTTGAGTAACTCGTATTATCTGGTTTAAATATTCGATAGCATCATAAACTGTCGATGGCTTATCTAAAGTATATTTGTAATAGGTAATCGAAAGCTACTAGATATATAGCTTATCATTACCGGTGTGGAATTGTACCTAAGTTTGGGTAATTCGAGCCTTTAGCGGCAAATTGGCATGTAATTTTTACAATATTTTTTTTATCAGCCCTGTTTGTACTAACTGTCACACTACTGAGAACGGGCCATCTTCCCATTGTGAGAAGGGTTAGGCCATAGTCTGCCACGCTGGCCAAGTGCGGGTTGGCAGACTTCACACATCTTCAAGATCATTGAGAACTCTCAGACATGTAGGTTTCCTCACGATGTTTTCCTTCACCGTTTCAAGTTGGCGGCAATCAACAATACGCACATAACTTCGAAAAGACAGAGGTGCGTGCCGTGGGATTCGAACCCAGGATCTGCGGATCGCAAGTCAGACGGTCTCACCACTAGGCTGCCGGAAACTATACAATAATGGCTTTCAATACATGAGCTAATTCCTAGATCATAATGTCAAATTGAATGATTGTTCTCAGTTAACTTGGTGCGATACAAAAGTATTTTTGCCAAATATGGTATGCAAGTAATTGTGTTTAACTTTAATATCGGTTTTTATTGTTGTTAAATCATATTTGTTGAATAGCAAATATGTCAAATAAATATTTGTCCATTTTTTTATCAGCCCTGTTTTTGTACAAGCTTTCCCACT
Organism: Lycia hirtaria; assembly: GCA_947563715.1. Classification (NCBI taxonomy): domain Eukaryota; kingdom Metazoa; phylum Arthropoda; class Insecta; order Lepidoptera; family Geometridae; genus Lycia; species Lycia hirtaria. The sequence goes on along the minus strand of OX387379.1, from coordinate 29,881,309 downwards.
GGGCGCGGGCCATCTTCGCATTGTGAGAAGGGATTAATTTGTCCATAATTTACGATAAAAAATATTTCAATTAAATTTGCTATTAATCTCCTGTTTTCTTCAACGAATATTGTTTGCCACCAATAAACATCGATATTAAAGCTAACCACAATTTTATTGTAAATCTATGCTCTTTTCGAACATATTAGGTAAAAGTACTTTTGTATGAAAATCGTACCACCTTAACTAGAATTTTTGCTACCTACTTATTAAATGTCAACATAAAATTTAACTGCAAAATACACAATTACCTGAAGTCACTAGGACGGAATGTATAATTTCTGATCATATTCCGATTGCCTTTTTCTTGCTTGAACGCTGGCAACACTGATAAAAGTTCAATTTGAAAGGCGCCAGCTATGGTGACCGACAATGATGCGTGCGTGCTTTACGACAAAATGTCGTGTTGCGCAACGGTTCAAGGCTAATACATGTTTTATAAGCAAAACGACATTCTGCCTTTTAAATATTCACGACTATCATTATGTTTTTTTTAGTTGATAATCTCACGCAACAGGAACCGTGGTTTAACCGCGTAGAATCGCGTGTTGCGAGATCTTGTCGCATTCAATTAGCAGAATATGATTGTAATTTCCTTATTTGTGGTAATAACATAATACACCAGGATTTGACGCTTTGAAAATGTCGGAGATCAATGTTTAATTTTTAAGTGCAAATATTGAGTTTAGACAAAGCGTGAGTTGAAGTCATTTGTGTGGAAATTTTATATATATTTTTTTTTTTGTAATCTACCCATTTCATTCATACCCTTTTATTTAAGATTCCAATGACCCGAAAAAATGGACTGAAGCCGCTTTTAACGTCACATTCTATATAAAAAAAAAACACTGTAAAAATACATAAACGAGGTCTTGTAATTTCATAAGCTAAATCGAAAGATTAATCAAAAGTACTAGACAAATTTTTACACGTCACATTCCCCACTAAAAAGTTTTAATAAATTATTATAAATATAAAAACAACATCAATCATACAAATATTGAAATTAGTTCCTTAAAATAGTTCAATATAACAAATAAAAGCGCACCATACATACCTCAAAATTGACTTTATATACCCCATTAATTATTTTTTCTTGTAGTATCAAATAAGGTGTAGAGGTGTGCGCGTTGATGTCTTTTGTATGTAAGAACGCGGACGCATTGTTTTATGCTACCTATGTAAATATATTTGTACTGAACAAAGGATGAAAATTTAATAAAATAAACGTAATAATACATAATTGATATTTAGAGTATGTTCAAATTAACTCGTCTGCAAGGCACAGTGTCACAATTTCATTTTGTATGAAAATTTTAGTAAATGAAATTGATTGGTTCCCAGATAAAACCGTGGGATATTTTTAATAAAAAAAAATACTGATGCGAGAACGCCAGTTATCTCAATTCTCTGATTCGTTACCTACATAACGAGTAAACTACAAGTTTATTCAACCCACATAAATTATGTGTCAATTATTATGACCGATTACAATACGATCTTCAATCGCGCGAACTTTCATGTTTGACTCATGTCACTTACGACCACGTTGTTTACATTTGCACATTTGCGTGTCCCAGCGGCCACCAGACGTTACGTAGACACCAAAGGCCAAAAAAAGTTTCACTTTACGAATTAAGAATTCAGAAATGCGTCAGTAATGATGGCGAAGGGATGCCGCGTGCATACAGATTATATGCAATTACCTTTTATTTAACAAGCTTTCGCTCACACTGGTGATTTAATCAGTTACAGTTCATATTTTCTGACGAAACCTGAATATGTAATGGAATTTAAATGCAAATAGGTGAGCTCGGCAGACGTTACCATGCCAGTTTGGCTACTAGTTCAGCCTCCTTATTAAAACACTTTTTACTTTACTTTTTGAAAAAAGAGTTTATACAAAAATAAAAAATTGGAAAAACACTTTCAGTCTTTTCGTTTTTTTCAGACATCTTCAATTTTCCAAGCAACTCTTATTTTTTTTTCTAAAACCTTATTCAAATTTATTATAACGAACAATAATTTTTCTATTAAAAAACCGACTTCAAACGCAACTTACTAAATCCTTCATGATTGTAAACTTTTTAAAGAGACCTCTCTTCACTGGCTCGTTTTTTCTTTTGTCATTGAATGTCTTCGAGGATTAGAAAATGAGCAGATGTTTTTACGATAATCCTTAATATTTGACACTTTTGCAAAGAATACAAGTTTTTCTCTAGTGGAACTCTAGTGCGATTCTATAATCTGACGCACTTACTCAGGAATACAATAAAAATATTTTCATTTTTAGAGATTATTCAAAAAGTAATAAAGCTATGTTTATAAGATAATTATGGGACCATCTTAGGAGCTTTCTCTATACACCAATTCAGGAAACATAAAAATTGGTCCTCGAATGATGGAATAATTCGTGAAAGACATAAAAAAATAATATACGGTACGAATTGATAACCTCCTTTTTCGAAGTCGGTTAAAAAATCTAATTGTTTTAGCCGTTCGCATATGATACGATTACTAACAAAGGTTCAGCTTTTGGTTTTCATTACATACATTTATATATGATTGACAAGTTTACAATTCAAAGTTTTAACAATATAATTATATATCACAATATAATTAAAACTACAGTAGGTACATAAAACAATGGTGTTCATGATATTGTCCTTGAGATTTCGTCTTACTGCATTTTCCAAAGTATATTCTAGGACGTCAATTATTTCGAAACTATTGATGAGCGAAAGAGAGATCCGATTCAGTATATGTTAAAACCTTCAAATGTTATTATTTCTGTAATGACATTTAGTTAGATCACGATTTGGTCAAAGCGAGCATCAACCTAACAAGAATTTTCTCAAGTATTCACGTGACTTTTATCTAGTCCATTAATCATTGTAACTCTTGAAGACAACAGCTTATTAGCGCGGTGAGTGTAAGGCGCCAGGCTCCAAAGTTTGGCAAGGTGCGAGGAGCAACCGAGCTCGCTGCACGAAGCAGAAGCATCGTGACCGAATGACGGACGGTCGGCCTCGGGCGCCTTGCGAAACCCCTTGGATACAATGTAGCCGAGCCGAGCACCAAATTCGCGATTGGGACACAGATTTGCGAAGAATACCATTGAACTCTAGCGTAGAGAGGCATTGTTTAACACTCAACCACTAATCGCTCGCTCTGATATTTATTGGCTATTGTAAACGCGTCGACGACACCGAACGGTCCAGTTGAAAACGGCCTTGTCGAATGCATCAATAGGTAAATAAACAACTTATAATTTGCCTACGCTTCTGATGCAATATATTTGTCTAGTTTTTTTTTCAAGGATTGTTTTCGTTTGACTATCATCTTAGTGGGCTTACTCTCATCTCTAGGTGCAAAATTGACTCTAGCTCGTTTTTATCTTGCCTTTTCTGCAATTATAAGAGTGAGGTAAAAGTTGAAATAAGACAACTTTGAATTGTGTTATAACTGACTTAAAAAAAGGAGGAGGTTATCAATTCAGTTGTATTTTTTTTCTGTTTTTGTTACATCATAACTTCGTTATTTATAAACCGATTTGGATTTTTTTAAAACCTTTTCTTCAATTATAAGAGTGAGAGTTTGAACCTTTTCTGCAATTATAAGAGTGAGGTAAAAGTTGAAATAAGACAACTTTGAATTGTGTTATAACCGACTTTAAAAAAGGAGGAGGTTATCAATTCAGTTGTATTTTTTTTCTGTGTTTGTTACATCATACCTTCGTTATTTATAAACCGATTTGGATATTTTTTTATTTGAAAGGATGTACATACTTAGATACTTTCAGATTGGTACCAAAACATAATTAAAATTGCTTCAGTAGATTGGTTCTCAAAACAAAATAACTGGAAAAATATTTCTCCTATCAAAATAAAAAAAACATTTCTCACTCTTTAGCTGCGTGCGTTGACCGCATCCTTAATAGCAAAAAAAAAGATAAAAAAGGAAAAGAGCCAACTTTGCACCGCTTAAAAAATTAGAGTAATCCCCCAGATCATGTTAAGCGTTGTGGCTGCGATGAAGCTCCCTTATCTAAAAAGAATCCAAATTACTCCATCCATTTAAAGACATCCAGAGTAAGACCATCAAGTTAAGTCCATTAAGAAAACCCAATTAGGAAGTATTTCTGCAGTAAGCACGACAAAACTGGAATTATAGGTTTCGTTTAGATTTTTTGAACATTTATTTATTCCTTATAAAACGATGTCTCTTTCCTGTGGGCAATCTAATAGCAAAAAGAGAAAGGAGAATAAGATGACACAGATCAGATCATTAAATATGGCAAAAAGCTTCAATTGATAGCAACAAAAGTTAGATATAATAAAGCTATATTAGGCAGAGGAAGTTAATTAAAATCAGCCATGAGAATGCACGACGTCTCACGTGTTGTTATATTGATGAGGTCGTAACTATGGTCATCTCAGGAATAGTTGCTTGTGTCAAGGCTGCAACCTTAGACTTTTACAGATACCCCTAGTGTATGTACCTAGCGTGTCAACAAGTATGATAAAAAAATCGCAATTGACAACCTAAGATTATTTAATTTCAGGTGATATATACTTCCGATTCGATATTTTGCGAATTAGTTACTAGCGTACAAGCGCGGCGCAGGCATTGGGTTGAATAGATTTCGCGCAGATGAAACATTCTATTACAATATCGTTTGTGTGACGTCACAGTCGATATCGAAACTATGGCAGGCAAGGTTTTCATATAAATGAAGTCGCATGCTTCATCTACTATGTCTGTGGCTGCAATATACATGGACCCTGCCACGAACTTCACTTGACGACACCGCGCTTCCGGGTACATTCTATTATAACTCCACGACACTATTTGTTTAAGTTTTTGCTTCGCCGACGATGACGTCTATTCCTTTATCCTAATCATATTTGCTTACATGGAGAACATGATTTGGCCATATGTGTAATGAGTTGTAGCATGCGGATTATGATGATAAAAAATTACTGTAAAAACATGTGCTATGTTTGGAAGCATGAGTAATTCATTTTACAAGATCTGAAATTCATAGGTGTTATTTTAATACAACCAACAAATTTCTAAAACATGAACTTGCTTCTTAGCAAATTGATGTAGTTGTAAAAAACTTAAATCTAACTTAAATATCTAGCGTGTTTCCGCTTCGAGGTCTTCAAGCTGGTACTCTTGCCTAATTCGAAATCTTCAAGCTGGTACTCTTCTGCTTCTTCTAGCTGGTACTTTTGACGGCTTCGATGTATTCAAGCTGGTACTCTTGTCGACACGTGTTTCACCTCTTTACGAGGCATCCTCAGGATTTCATGGCTCTTCGAACTCTTGCGCGAGAAGAAGAGTATCAGCTAGAAGACACTGAAGCAGAAGAGTACCAGCTTGAAGACTTCGAAGTAGGACAAAAACAGTAGGAAGGTAACAGCTTAGAAGGTAACAGTAGGAAGGTAACAGCTTAAAGACCTCGAAGCTGAAACACACTAGATATATATAAGTTAGATTTAAGTTTTTGAACATGAATTTCCGCAAAGTAACGCCTGATTCAAAAAAAAAAATTGATGTAGTTGTTAAATGCTATTTTCGTATGATTTATTCTGGATTATCCATTCGAAACCTTAATAGAGATTAAAATAGCGTTTATAAAACGTTATTTAATCAAAGTTTTTATTCAACCTCGACTAACCCCTTTGTATAATTAATAAATGACAGATTATGTGTCGCGACAATTTGAAACGTCACCCCACGTGAGTTGCTTGAGAACTTATCGTTTTAAAAGTTCCTCAGAATTTTAGTACCATGAAATCTCGAATCTGGTCAAATATAGTGCCCACGAGTCCGTCCAGTTGTGTTAGTTTTAATTTTATTTCTGTGGTGATCTCAGTTTTTTTAAATGGTCTGCATACAGCGATTAGTGATCATAGGTTGTTAAAACGCTTTTAGTATTGTCTATTTTATGTTTTTTTTGTTAATTTGGTTGTGGGAGACGCGCCTTAAAGTCGACGAAGTGTCGTCAACCTACAGCCGCGTTCAGCCGAAATCGTATTGACACTTGTGCTTATGTAATTGCCGCCGCCGCTTGACCAACGCGGCACGCGGCGGCACCGATCTTTATAAACAATCAGACCGTTTATTGTTGGCTATAAGATACCGGTTGAGCCTGACATCACGAATGCAAATATTATCTGATTATTATTTGTACGATTGAAAATGGCAGATTCCGTGAGCTTCGCGGTGTACATTTTTTATTCTTGATCGATGCTTACAAACATGGATTCTTATTCGAGATGGGGGCGATAAGTCCTGCACTGATACAAACATGGATATATATATATGTACTCTATTGATCATGTATACATGAATTGTGATCAGTACTTCATCATCATCATCATCTCAGCCATAAGAAGTCCACTGCTGGACGTAGGCCTCCCCCATGGATTTCCAAAAAGACCGATTGGAAGCGGCTTGCATCCAGCGTCTTCCCGCCACTTGTATGAGGTCATCTGTCCATCTCGTGGCTGGTCTTCCTACGCTGCGCTTGCTGGTACGTGGTCTCCATTCGAGAACCTTTCGGCCCCATCGGCCATCAGTTCTACCTCAGTTCTACCTAGTTCTAGATCAGTACCTATTGTCCTTAAATATATTCTACTGGTGAAGTTAGTTTGCTTTTTTAGGATTCTGTAGTCAACAAGGGAATGTAGTTCGACATATCATGCCCATTCACAGCTTAGCTTAAAGTTCCTTAATTATAGAAGGCCATAATTTGGTATGTTAAAAAATGTAAAAAATTAAAATTAAATTTAAATGTTAAAAAATAATTTAGAGTACTTCCCCTATAAGTAAAGTGAAGATTAATTTATTCGAATGGTGTGGATACAGTACCTATTCAAAAATATTGCAAGTGTGCGAAAACCATTTTTCAATTTCCGCGTGCGAAGCGATATTAAGCGATGTGATAATATTTGATAAAGTAAAGTGTCCTCATCGCTTGCCGACTGAATGGTTGGTGGTAGATATGTTAAATATGGGAAAACAATCATAGCATTAAAGAGTATTAGCAATCTTTTTCCAAATAAAGTAAGATTTTTATATAAAGTGTTTACAAAATCACATATTTAATGTAAAAGTGGACTCAACTGTTATTTTTTTGCGATTGACTTGCCACATCTTCGACCACACTATCACCTACCGTCAGGCGAGTTGTTGGCAATACTTCGGCGTGTCATATTCATTTTCCTAACATTACAATATCCACTACAAATTAAAATACATACTTATTGAATAGATAAGGTGAGAATTTAGTTGCATTGTTTGGTAATTATTACGTTGTTTTTTATAACAAGTATGCTACAAGGACGCATTAGGTAATTTAACTATTATTCTAAACTTGTAACAACTTCGTTAAACTAACAAATATTTTAACTAAAAAAAAAAAACAATTAATAAAAAAAAATATAAAACCAACTGCACGTGTTTTGTTTAAGCACGTATATAAATACCTAAATGATCTCTCTGCACATATATAAATACCTAAATGATCTCTCTTTTAAAACAAAGTAAGTTTTTTGTTTAAGAGTAACGTATTATTTGTTTTTAAAAATCTACAATCGCCATCCACTCAAGAGACGCAACGATAAACCTAACGAGACATCGCAAACCAAAAGCGGTTCAGCCATTATGTTTATTAATAAACTTATACTTAAATAGTTGAAATGGCAGCGGGAAAAGCACAACGTAGAACTGATAGCCAATGGGGCCAAAAACTTCTCGAGTGGAGACCACGCATCGGCTAATGCAGCGTAGGAAGATCAGCCACGAGATATACAACCTCATAGAAGTAGCAGGAAGACGCTGGATACAGACCGCATCAAACCGGTCTTTTTGGAAATCCATGGGGGAGACCTATATAATGGACTTCTTGTGGCTGAGAAGTCGTGATGTTACATATATTCTCCCGACATTAAAATTTATGAATCAGATAACAACTATAATTAGCCGTCTGCAAACTACGTATAGCTAAAGATATTTCGTAACTAATCAGAACTACTCACAATTCACATATGAAAATAGAGAGCAAAGAAAACACACTGTCGAAGGAAGCGCGGTGCGGCGGCGGCGCGGCGTATGCGTACACCGTCTCCTACTATTACGACGATCCATATTACACCTCATATGTCGAAATCCATCCACCCGTATATGCTGTAGCGCGTGCCAAAGAAATCTCATATATACTCGTATACATAGATAGATAGATACATACATACATACTCTCGAAATAAATAACCCTCCTCCGGCAGTCGGGTAAAAACAATGCTAGTACAATATTTCAAAATTGAGAAAACTTAACGAGCGGCTCAGCTTAATTACGCCTCTACATGGTTACAACATACGAAACCACGAACACAACTACTCGCTTAGAGTCAATCGTGAGACTCGTTCGATTGCATCCTACTCGCCATCCTGCTCACATTCCCACTGACTGGCTGGAACCTTATCGCTTTTAGTATATTTATCTTACTTTAAGTTTTTGAAGACTTCAAAGAAAAACGGTTTTCAAGAAAATTCAGCTCACACACAGGAGATAGAGAGACAAATCTTTCTGTAATGCAACTCGCGTATTACTTATAAGAAAAATATTACAATATAATATAATACTTTTTGGTTTCAAGTAGATTTAATTTTAAGGGCCGACGTCAAATACATTTGTTTTTGAAATTTCTCATCTCGATTCGTCTTTTCCCATAAAAATGTCATCAATTTGGTACCTACATCATTTTTTGAGATAGGTACCAAAGGCCAGGTCAGAGGCCTTTCGACGGCTTAATAACTCAGACACTAGAGCTGGCCACTCAGTCTATACGAACTTACTTACTTTATCACATTTTGTAACCTAATACAGTTAAAATTTATAAATATTTGATCGTGTGATCGATTTTGATATCGTTTTCTATAAATAGAAAATTATGAAGGCATTGATTACCATATAATGCATGCATTAAATATGTTAAGGTATCCAAATTTTATCATGTTTAGGTAGTTGGCTGCGGTAACATAAGTTTTGTTTGGCATTTGTCGGAAATTCAATGAGGTTCATACACAAACTTACGAGATTCTTCTTGAATAAATTTATCGAGTGGCATCAGTATTCTGATGCGTATTCTTACGTAGTTTATTAAATCGATTGTATAAGTGTAATTATGAAGTAGAATAAACATAACAGAAAAATTAACTGTTGCAACAAGTTTTTTCGATATGTGAATAACAATAAAAATCAAATACTATTCGTTAGTAGATAACTTCATCACTTTGAGAACGGTTTGACCGAATATACAATTTTAAGTGTGCGTAGTGATAGTCCATAGAATTGCAGAAGAATGCGAGCATTTTTTTTTTATTTACTCGATTGGGGGTGTTTTTTTGGAAATTTACGTGTCATTTTTTGGTACGCTTTACAATAAAACTTTTGACGAATTTCAACATATGAGGTGTTATTAAAATCGTCTTATTAGTGCAAGTGGCATCCTCACATTTTAAAGGAAAAGTAAATCCCTGTATTTGTTACTCTTTCACGATTAAACATTTGAACCGATCGTTATGCTTGACAGAGATAATTCCTGAGCTAAGTGCAAGACGTAGTTTACATGGACCATCATCACTACGTTTTGTATCATTACGCGGATGGAACCACAGGACAAAGCTTGTATTATATCGAACCAACTAGTGACCACACACACGGCAGTCATGTATTAAAAAAAAAACTTTCTTGTTCTGTGTACAAACCAAATATATTTTAGTCTAGTCTTTTTGCTAGACCAAAAACCGAGCTGGGGAGTGAACAAACTTGACAGAACATTATTTTACCGGGTTCAGTATATGTAAAGTCCATAAAGATGCATATAAGTATTTGTTGTACAATTAATTAAACATCTAAAAGGTTAAAACAATACACCGCCAAATTTACGAACAAAAAAGGGAAATTAAATCGAATCAAACCTGAATGTATCCGTTTCAAAAATTATACAATCAGATTCTCAATACAGTGGTTAGCGTAGGAGGTGGTTTTAATGTCCATAATATAAGCAGAAGATAAGAGCAAACAGGTATTTAGGTATATCTACAGCGGCGGTGTTACGATTTATCTTAGATATGAATAAGAAGTGCCATAAATTATTGCAATAAAAATAATTTGTAAGACCCATGGAATTTTGCAGACCGGAGAAGTCGTATATAACTTACAAAACAACAATGGAGCATAAAACAAAATACTGTTCTAAAGATATTCCATAATTTAAAATAAAAGAAATTAACGTTTTAGTTTTACAATTAGATACGTTAACTTTCGAGCGTAATTGTGATTTTTTTAAGTACCTAAGTACGTTTTAAAAGAAGAGAGAAGGACTATTTAAAAAATAAACATAGTTGCGTTCTCATTAGCTCGTCCAAAGAGCACACATGTAAGGGCCCGGCCCCATGTCATCCGGCATGGCGCCGTGCCATTAAATTTCGGCGCGGTGCCGGAATCCGACGTTCTTTAGTAGGCGAAAACGTCGGATTCTGGCGCCGCGTCGGCGTATGTTTCCGATCCGCCGCCGTGCTGGATGACATGGGGCCACAAACGTAGAAACTGGTACGCCTCGTGGCCACAGTGTGTCGCGTGACGTAGCGAGTAGGCCTGGCCTGTGATACAGACATCGCTCACTAGTTAGGTACGTCACTGAGGTTGCTACTAGTGGATTGAAACGTGTGTATTTGTCGTACTTTACATTAACGCATTGTTTAGACATGCTGCCGTCATTTTTCACGTATGCTAGCTCGCTTCATGCAAACGGCATATAAAATATCCGTCCTAATCTCGCTAAGCGTGTAACTCTAAACGAGGCCTTACAATACACCTTCTTAATAGTAAAGCTATGTTCGCGACATTGAGTCAACATCGGCCTATGCCAACTGAATGACTATCGATAGATGTTGAATATATCTTCGATGTTATGACATTCCTAGCCTACACAATGAACGCTAATTATATTATTGCTTCATGCTCATTAGCTATTAAAGGGATGACGACATTATGAATGCCGACGTGCTCATTTGATCGCTTGTGTGACTAAAGAATAAATTGAGCCTACAAGCTCGAAACTTCTGCCCTTTTAAGCAATACTACTTATGTTGTATACCTACTTCCATTGTTTGAAATCCCTGTCTTATGACGTTACAATGTGATTCATCTAAAATAGAAGTCATTTTTCCGTTTAGAATTTATTTTGGTCAAATTAATAGCTATAAAAACAAAATCATGTTTACTACATTGTATTGGAGTACGCTTATGACTGAAGTTTTCATAGCAAAAATACATTCAGTATTTGTATATTTAGAAAAAAGTTATAGCGTGCGAGCGAGACTGCTGCACCATTCGCCTTTGCGTTGCGTGGCGAATATCAACATTTTTTTTGCCTCAGACCATAACCGTACATTAGATTTCATAGGTACCAGAAGACTCTTGAAATCTTTCGTAGAGTTACAACGTCACTCTTTCTTATTACCTTTAAAATATTCCTAATAACGTACTAATAAAATACTGTTTACATTTCCAGATGCAGTCGTGGTTGGTGGTGGCATTTTTGGCCGCGCTTGCGTCGCTCGCGTACGCACAGAAGCCTGGCAGATTCCTCTCATTACCTGTGCCCCAGAAGTGTGCTAGCAGTGAGTATTAAGCATATCAGTTTATTGACTGAGTGAGTGAAACTAGTATGTATTGTATGTATGTATTGCGTCTTACGAACCAAAAATTACAATAATTAGCTATTCGTCTATAGTTATGAATTCATCTGAACGTCATATTATGTACCTATATAGACATCCTACGAGAAAACTTTTCTTCCTTGATAAGTCATTAGTAATCTTTTATTTAAAATAATCCACTTTTATTACTATTTCTCTAGGTATAATAGGTGCTTTATATGCTGAATATGTGTTATAAAGTTGGGATATCGTAGGAAGCGCAGTTACCTACCAGTACAAACTAACTGAAGTTTTTAGGTACCTTATAAACAAATTTATAATGTAATGTTTGTGTTGTTAAATAAATAAAAAATAAATATTCTGCTCAGAAACAGTCTTATGCAGTTTTGAAACTTTAACAAAAATATAAAAACTATACTTATATTTTGTGATAAGCCAAACACCAATATCGGGTTACGTTTGTGTTGCTATTATCAAGTATCATTTAAGAGTATAATCACAGAATACTGAATAGCACTAAGGTATAACTTAAATACTTTATTCTTTGCCGTTTTCCGTTGAAATTCTATATTCACATTGCACCGCGTAAATATATTATTACAATCGATTCCAAAAACAACAAAAAATAACAGCTGCTTCGATTCGTAGCAGAATTCGTAGCACTTTCGTAGCACTGTAAAATTAAAAATACAAAACTTAATACTTGTCAATGATAAAGAAAAAACCTGAAAATAACGATGATAAATTAACGTTCATATTTTTAAGCAATTTGTTATAAATAAATAGATTAAAATATTAGCAGCAGGTGTTTACAGCGTTAATCAAAGTTTTAAATTTAGTATTTTAACTTTTTTTTGCGTAATTCGTACTTCATTATGATTTTTTTGGGTAAATTGTAACCTTTATAACGCAAGCAAAATACTTTTGTCCTTTTTCTCGAACCAGTTTATAGAACTCGAGCGGTTAGTGAATTTGTCATTTTCGAATATCATAAGATTCGTTCAAGTTTTATGGATAAAATAATGCTATATTCGCTGAGAGCTTTGATCGTATGTTTACACCGTCATGCATCAGTCATGTGATTAGTAGCCGGTACCGGATTAATTTTATTGATACCCTAAGCAATCCACGCCTTTTTAAATAAATAATGTATTTATGGCACCGAGATAGAATTCATTATGTACCTTGGAATATGTATGAAAGACAAAAGAGATGCGTTGATTTTCAAATCTTACCTTACCTTTCATGTGCTCGCAATTTGTTTTTGATGCTGTTGTTTGTTTCTGGTGCCCCTCAAGATATGATGCTGGGCTAACCCGATACTGCTAGTAGCGTTCGCTGGCATAGTCAAACGAGTATTTAGAATGTACTAACAGATCAAGCTTGCATAAAAGCACCACTCTATAGATAGTACTTACTTCCCAACCATTTTGTTCACTAAATATACATTAAGATTTGTTTTTTTTTTGTGCTCAGATTTATTTATTATAAAATTACGTTTTTAAAGGAACAATCAAAACTACCCATCTATTTAATTAAGTATTCGCAGAAAAAGAGATGTGTATTATAAAGAAATAATTAGGTATATATGGTCCAGGAAACACATAATATATGGTCTATATAGCCTTGAACCGATATTATTGCTTATTTATTAATAAGGTCACATGACTATGAACAGGCTTTTAATATTTTTGCGAGCGCTAAACACAGCTATTAATTCTGCGAATAAGTGATGAACCTTAGCAAAAACATTGACAGTTTATACATAGATTGATAGCCACTGTCGTCAACTGGTTTATATTTTTTTTTTTTTTTTTTTTTTTTTTTTTTATCAGCCCTGTTTGTACAAACTGTCCCACTGCTGGGAACGGGCCATCTTCTCATTGTGAGAAGGGTTAGGCCATAGTCTGCCACGCTGGCCAAGTGCGGGTTGGCAGACTTCACACATCTTCAAGATCATTGAGAACTCTCAGACATGTAGGTTTCCTCACGATGTTTTCCTTCACCGTTTGAAGTTGGCGGCAATCAACAATACGCACATAACTTCGAAAAGACAGAGGTGCGCGCCGTGGGATTTGAACCCAGGACCTGCGGATCGCAAGTCAGACGGTCTCACCACTAGGCTGCCGGAAACTTTACTGGTTTATATAGCATATGTATATACAGGGTGCTATAGAACGTTGAAAAGGTGCACGTCTTCAGAGTGTTCAAACAAAAGCCCATCAACATTAAAATTATATTGGTTGTACAAAAATATAGAAAATGTTTCTATATCATCCAATCAAGCGAGCTAAATACCTATATGCAATTATATAAAACGGTATTAACAAGGGTTATAAATTTTATAAAAAACGCATATTTCGACACTCCCAAGGGAATCAAAACCTATGGAGAACTTCCCGTTGGCCTATAACTGTGAAATTTGGCAAGAAGCATTGACATATAGTATACATAAAGGAAAACATCCGAAAACTGTTAATTTTTAATTAAATCACAAAAAATAGGGTCTTTATACAAGGAAAGAGGGTCCAAATTTTTAAAAAGAAGGTCAACATTTTAAAGTTCTTTAACCGTATCATATGGGGTATTATATGAAAGAGCTTCATTAGCACAAGCTAAAACAGGTTTTTAAATATTTTTACGATGTACCTTCACGCGTTCCCGAGTTTCAGGTCTTGACCGACGAACAGACGGACACCAAAGTGAGGGTTCCGTTTTTTCCTTTTGAGGTACGGAACCTTAAAAACTATAAGAAACTATAACCGTGACAATCTTATACCAAATTAGGGATTACCGATTCATGCATAATACATCCGCAGACATGGAATTTAATTACCCATAAGCATACATAATGAAAGTAAAAGCATCGTATTACATAAAATATTTCGGGGCGTGCGTAACCGAAGGAGAGTAAATGTAACGGGGTCGCGGTGAGAAAGTGACCGGGTTACCTGACGAAGAAAGTGAGTTTCCGCGTGCTACATGCCGTTGACCTAGCAAGGTCGCGTTCGAGGACGCCGTAATTGCTTAGCATTGAATGAGTCTAGACGCAGGTAACATTAGTTGTTATGAATTGTGTGAAGCAATAACTTATAACGTTTAAAGTTCTTTTACACTTTAGGTAGTTCACATTTTAGTTATTTAACATTAGTAGGTTAGCTTTTATGTTAAATGCACTTAATTTACACTTGTTTAACTTTTTTAGGTAGTTATTAAGTTAATTACGCTAAAATTTAACTTATTTGATGTTTATAGGTAGTTAGCTTATATGTTAAATAAATTTATTTTATGCTTATTGAAATTTTATATGTATTTAAAACTTAAGTTAATATGTGTTAATATGTACCTCTTATGTATAAATAATTATAGTTTAAAAAAATACGCAATACAATATATGCATACGCGACTTGCTGTTCACTTTTCTACAGGGACTTGGATTATATTTTACCAGTTATTTTGTTATAAAAACCAAAGTACTCCATCGATTTTGATAACATATATATGGGACCACCTCTGAAGTATGATCTACCAAATACAAAAGGGCTGCGTAATCGGTGATCAAACATATAAAAAAAAACATACAGACCGAATTGATAACCTCCTTCTTTTTGGAAGTTGGTTAAAAATAGATCATAATCGGATCATCAGTTTTAGAGCTACGAAGCCACAGACAGTTATACAAATACCCCCGTCAAACTTACTGTTTGACGTGTGTATCTGTGTATTTGTCCTATTTTTGGGTCAGGGGTTAAATATACATATACTTGTGCGCTATATCTGAGATATATTCATCACATGGTTTTCAAATTTTCAGGGAAAATTCAAGAGCCTATTTAAGGGATTTTTATTTTTTTTATTTAAGGGCCATTTGTTTGGGCCAGTCTCGTAATAAACTAGCCTATCTAAATTTCACACTGGGCAAAGGTATCCCCCATCTCCATGTATATATATATCTTTCATAACATGTATAAGTTTAGAAAACTCTAAAACCCCGACAAAAAAAAACGGCTGAACCGATTTTGATGAAACATAGCTAAGAACACTACCGACTAATTCACCTTTCAAACAACAAAAAAACAACAAAATCAAAATCGGTTCATCCGTTCGGGAGCTACGGTGCCACAGGCAGACACACACACACAGACACGTCAAACTTATAACACTCCGTCGTTTTTGCATCGGGGGTTAAAAAGTTTAATTAGGGTAAAAATATCTGGTATTTTTATTTGTCTCAGTGTCTACTTATTTTTTCTTTTTTACTTGACAAATTAATAAAGGTACTTAATATTTCACAACCAAATACTTAAAAACGGTGTTAAATTTAAAGTTACGATGATAATATGTAAATATTTAAGAAACACTTAAGTGGTTAACTTTGTAACAACCTCTAAGATGTACGATAATTTTCTAGGTTAAATACAAAATAAATTTTTAGGATAAAGTAATGCAGATGATAAATGTGACCACTGGTCATTTGTAGACAGAAAAAGTATTGAATACCAGTTTAATAAAATATGTTGTTTGGATATATAACAAAAACAACAACAATAGATATTTTATTTTTTGGACGCAAAAATTAGACGTCAATTTTGGAGACTATCGCGAATTACCTTATCTTTTGATTTCTTTAATTTATTAACAAAAATTAATAATAATAATAAATTATATTCGTTTATTGACATAAAAACGGAAAAAGACCAATTACAATTATCTCACAATATTCAAAAATTATTCTTAAACAATTCATGTCTTAACATTAAGTAATATTCATTATATAAATACAATATCATTTAAAATGTCATTATAAAAATGTCAAAAATTTAATTTAAATGGATAGTAAAGTAAGGAAGCGTTTTCTTAGATTTTGAAGTAATTTTTTTACTGACATTACTAGCTCGGCTCAAGAGACGTTCTGTTGCCAGTTCGACTGTTTACTAAATAAGTAATTAGGTATTAAAAAAATTAAAACCGACTTCATAATGCGCGATTTTTTATTTTAAAAACCAAAGTATTGAACTGATTTTGATAAAATTTCTATGGAGCCAATCTGAAAACAAAAAAGTTTTTTAAATCGGTTTATAAATGACGGAGTCAGGCAACAAACATTAAAACGAAAAAAAAATACACCCGAAATGTGAACAGATCTTAAGCGTTTCGCTTTTCAAAATTTTAGGGAAAAATTTTCAATTGTTCGTCCCATTCTCAGACTTACAAGTATATTTAAAAAGTATTAAGGTGGTTCAAGCATTCCTAGATGACCAGGTCAACGGCATTTATCGCGGTTAGCAACAATTTAACAGTACTCCGATTTATCTTGTGATCGAGGAACTTTTTCTTATTGGATATCTACACATCACAAGGAATTGGATATCTACACATCTTTCTTAGACCAGCTTAGGTTGTCTGTCAGCCAGTCAAGGAAGACAAACCCTTTTATGGCTATCTATTAGGTACTTGTTCTGCAAGAAGTGCCATTGTCATTTCTAAAGTTGACATACGTTGGTACAGACAACCTACCTACAAGCACTACTTACAACAACTTACTTACTTACTTACTTAAGCCTACTTGTGAGAACAAGTTAGGTGTTTGCTTCTGTCGATGGACACGTGTAAGTAAATGTGTCTCGTAACAGATGAATATGTATAGTTTTCCACACCTTATGTGACATAATCAAGTCGGTAAATCTTGTTCCTTTACCGCAAACAATGAAAGTGAAAACAGGAAATGAAAAACCGGCAAGGTTCAGATTTGTTTTAATAGATAACCACACTTATATGTTTAGTCGCAATAATATTTCTCGTCGCAAAAATATTTAATTCATGTAAAATTTCTATGAGAATAATAAAACGTGTTTTTTAAGACTCCTAACTCTAAAGATTCACTAGAAGCCATTTTAGAGTTCCATTATCTACTTCCTGCTTCCATCATCTGATCAGTTGAAAAATTTCAAAATTTCGAATCACCAATACACCAATGAGAAATTAACAAATCGACTTCAAAGATTCGCTTACATATGAAGTTACGAATGAATCTACTAAAAGGTGTGCTAAAAGCTAGGCACAGAATCACATATTTAATACTTTGTCACGATTTTATTACCCTAATTTAATTACGTATGTATACGTATAAAATATACTGTGGGCGTAACGCAGTAATTTGGCAATTAATAGGACCCGAGTTTATTATAAAAACTGTACATCCTGGACATTTTTTTACCAACATAATAATCGTAACAAATGCTACTTAATTACTGACGGTACCGAAGGAGGATGTAACTTTAGGTAGGTATGTATGTAAAGGTATTTAACGGGTTCAAAGGCGAATGACTCATAGCTTTTTATATATATTCGTACATAATTGAGCCGAGCCTCCGCGGATGCTGAGTTAAATGTTTGAGATATTTTGATTGTTCCTCCTCCTAATCCTAGTAAAATCACTTGTTTATTATGAAAAAGTTCATTGAAGGTTACGAAAAAACGTATTTTTTTAATTTTTTCGAGAATTATTATTACAAAAAAAATATAGTCTATGACACTCAGGTAGTGAATACAAATATAACAACACCTCCCAACCCACATCAAAATTGGCCAAGCAGTGGCTGTAGGCGCTCATCTAAAAACATAAATACATACAAACATACATTCACTCGAAAATAAATAACCCGAGTATTATGTTTTTCAAAGATATATTTGTGGACATTTGTGGACATTTCACACACACACCTACCTATACTATACTATACCTACACACATATACATACGATAATGCAGGCAACGACAGGCTTTATACTAAAAAAAAAAAATTTTTTCTATTAAAAAACCGACTTCAAACGCAACTTACTAAATCCTTCACTATTGTAAACTTTTTAAAGAGACCTCTCTTCACCCGCTCGTTTTTTTCTTTTGTCAAGAATGCAAAGACAAATGTCATTGAATGTTAAATGCTCGTGTTTGAAGATTAGAAAATGTGCAGATGTTTATACGATAATCCTTAATATTTAACACTCTTGCAAAGAAAAACGTGTAGGTGGAACTCTGGGATTCTATAAAATCTGACGCACTTACTTAGAAATACAATGAAAATATTTTAATTTTTAGAGATTATTCAAAAAGTAAAAAAGCAATGTTTATAAAGTAATTGTGGGACCAACTTGGGAGCTTTCTCTATACACCAATTCAGGAAAAACAATAATTGGTTCTCGAATGACGAAGTAATTCGTGTTCATACATAAAAAAAATATATACGGCACGAATTGATAACCTCCTCTTTTTTCAAAGTCGGATAAAAAATTGAAAAGTAGTATTTTCTAAATTCCAGGCTCCAGCGCCTCCAGCAATTAAATAAAAAGTGATAAGGATGATATTGATGTAATCTGATGTTTCAAGGTATCTACTATCTAAACATTCTGACCCTCTTACGGCTACAATCTACTAGCAGAGCCGTTTCACGCGCGTGGTGTTGAAAAATGATGATGATGATGATAAAATATAATATGTCTGTCTGCAGATCATCAGCTATAATGGCTCTGTACCTCTGTATTAAATAATATTTATGTGTATGTATAGGTACTGCCTGCAATATTAGTTTTAAGAATGCTATTATCCAAATATTCGAAATTCATGTTTGCTACGCCCTAACAGGGTATGTACTTAGCATAGTTAATTCTAAGTGTGCTCTGCACATATTACACTAATATAATTTGTATAACAATGCGTTCAGCGGTTTTATCGTGAAAAGGTAACAAAAGAGATACCGAGTTACTTTCGCTTTTATAATGAGGATTCAGATACTCCTCAATTACTATTCGATGCACGCATCAAATTACTCCAAAGGCCTACATACCAATGATACTTACCAGTCTTTAAATTCATGACATGCATCATTGTTAGATAAAGTAAGGTAAATACATGCACATATGCAGTCTGTTAACATGCCATGAACCCAAGTCATTACTTATCATGCAGTTTTGCAACACTGCCTTGACAATAAATGAAGAACTTTGCCAGTTTACGTCGAGTTGCAAGCCACGGTTGCGGCCGGCCTTCGGTTGTGTTCCAATTCTGTGTGTGTGAGTGGCGCTCGTTCGCAACGTCGGTCGGGCACACACACACAATAATAACACTAAACAATACTAATGTAAAAGTGCATGTACATTGTTCACTAATGCTATACGAATACTACATGTAAACATTTTCGCGCGCTTGTGAATTGCAACAGTTAAATTATATAGGCTTAATGAGATATCGTTAAGTTTAAATTAATAACTTTTGTGATGTGTGGATAATCGTAGTTATCTCAGTTTGGGCTCAGGGCCGTCCGGAGTCATCGTCGCTCACATGTTTTGACGTCTATGTTCTTGTAGCCTATCAAGTTTTTAATCGCATGCAAATTAAAGTTTCTAGAATGGACTTTAATAGCGTTATTAGAAAACCATTAGAGAACTCTATAACAGGAATGATAATATCAATAGGTTTGAACTTCTTTTTTATTCCATGTTGACACTTGCATCTGAAGCCAAAAATCAATTTTATATCTACCGAATTCATAGCAATGCTAGTAATAGTTAAGTCTCTCTTATTATATACTTCATACTTATGTAGGTATATTCCATGTTCATATTAATATTTTTTATACATATTACAGTACTAATGGAATGTTTACCAAGTCGTTTCTAGATGGAATCTCACAGTACTTTTACTTGAATGTCTATTTTATGTTAGAGATTATTTTAGTGCAAAAAGTTAAAATTAAAAAATTGCACATATAAAATTTGGCGGGCGCAAATAACAGTGTCGGTACTTGTCTACTCTATAGTTCGAATCGAACATGATATTATTATAAAATATCTACCATCATCCTAATACTTTAAAAGCGAATGTAATCTGACTGTATAACTTTATATTTGTTACGTTTTCAAGATCAAATCTTTATAAAATTTGCTACAGAAATAGCTGAGAATGTAATGGAGACAAACATAGGCTATATTTCATCATCATCGCCACCGTTTTTCACCCCTATGCGGCTGGAACCGCGGGGAATAACTCTACACATAGCCCATACGCATGTCACAAAAGCGATTATGTGGCTCTTAACAAGTAATACCTAAGTGACCCAAACAGACGCAGTTTAGAATCAAGAAATAATAAATTAGACACTCAGTTTAGTAATCTAGCCTTCAAACAAATAACTCAACCTTTCCACCTTACCAACCGAAGCGATGGATGGATGCCATTAAATTTTATTAAAATGTAAACTATAGGTAGCTTCAAAGATTTCAATTTAGATAGGCGTGGAAACCTTGGCGGTTCAAGCAAGGCAATCGCAATCATAATAAACATTGGGTTTGTTTGCTTTTCAGAACCAAAAACAAATTAGTTGAGCCCTGTGGATTTATTTGCGATAGAGAAATCTTTTCTTAGTGGATGCCTTTGTAGTGTCCTGTATTCAAACAGTCCCAACACAGAATTTGAGGTCATATGGGTCTAAATGGAGCCCCCGATGCTCCCCCCCCTCATTCCGTTTGTCTGTCCTTTTGTTACAAGGCTAACGGCTAAAGGCAAAAACGTAAAGCATTAATTGTAATTTTTACCTATTTAAATATCTTACTGACCCAAAACTAAAATACATATTTTTGAGAGTGGGGCTAAAACATGGCGTGAAAAAATTCTGTGATTTCGAGGTAGCACGAGTGTGTATAATGTACGGCGGCAAAACTTTATTTAATTATTTTTTTATGTTATTATTTATTTATTTACATCTTTAGCATAATGTAAAACCAGTAAAACGACTCTCGAAGAATGATAGAAAATTACTCTCTACATGAATTATCTTGAAACATTATTTTGTATCGATCCTCACCATTTTTCTTCACTTCCGTTAATTTTAGTATAAATAAGTATGCTTCTACACTTACGCGATTTTTAAGATAATCTGTAACACCTCATGATCGTTTACGCACTTGCAGTTACAGTTTTTATAGAATTAATTTTAAGCCCTAACTGCATGTACCTATAATAACCAAAATGTGTTGAGCCTACCTTCATTGACTGAAAAATATTTTTTTCTTTGTGAGCGAGATTTATTTGTTAAAATTATTATGGCTATCTCGAGGACCAAACGAATTAAGTTGAATAAGCTACAAGAGGTAATATACATAGAAATATACGTACTTATACCCGAAAAACACTAACTCACCTTTTTGGTCAATTGGGTTAAAAAGTTTCATAAAGTATTATAAAACATAGCTAAGCAACTCTACACTAGTAAGTATATAATTTTGTTAAACGCTATCTCGTAATACAAAAGCTTCTATTTTCATGTTCAGTTCTGTAATATGTTTATCGCACAGAGGTGGCCAAAAGAGAGAACTAAAAATATTTTATAGATGGATGTCAGAAAATACGATAGTGGCTCTCCCATTCAAAGTTATAGCAAAGTTGAACGTTATTTCAGTCCTAAGATCATTTTAGCTGAAATAGTGCCAGGTCGCAAGTCGCAGACAATCGCACATTCGTCAGTCTCCACAAGGTCTGCCCGATAATTGTTGGCAGTCGTGTGAACCTTAACACATTCACGTCGTAATCAAGTCTCATTACTGATCTTTACAATTGCCTGTAATTTATTATCCATTGCGCAAAAATACAGGCCCATTCCGACATTAACCTCAGCAATAACTGCGATGGTTCAAAGACAAAGCGGCGATTGTGATTTACGATGGTATCGGAAAAACATTCACTTTAAGTCATATTTTGAGTACTTTACCAAGGACTTTACTTTGCAATAAGTCTTCTCAGGCTGTATCGATCAAGACACAGTACCCACTCTAATTTTTACCCGACTTAGAAAAAGGAAGGTTCTCATATCGTCAGAATATTGCAAATAGTATCCAGCGATAATTCTTCACTGCTTTGTTTAACCTTATTATTTTTTGTTTTATGTCTTTCAAGAGTGGTTCCCATTTTTTCAATAAGGCGTTTAAGGTGTCTTACCAAATCTGCCATAACAAAGTTATTTTATGTAAAAAAAAAACTGTAAAAACGACAAAGATCTAGTGACTTGTGGTCATCAGCTTAGATGACTTATGTCCATCAGATGCCGTGATAAGCTTCTGAGGGACGCTATCGAAAATAGAGATTGCAAACTGGGCCCGGCCATTCTTACCGGGCCCGGTTACCGGACCCGGTAGGTATGAAAACCGCGGCGCGGGAGGGAGCGCGAAATCATAGAAAATTCGCATGACAACCGCTGCGATCTGCCACGTTGCCGTTCTGACGCGCCAATAAGAATTCGTTTTGCTTATACCAAATATTACCAAAGCTACCAAAGTTTATCTATCTATCTAATCTAAGTTATTATTGGACTTTGTTGTCTGTTAATAAACGAATTTGAAGTTGAATTATGTCAATTTTAGTACTTTAAGCTTTATTAGTTTCTTATTCTAATACTATGTTTTAAATGGACACTATAACAAGTAAAGAGAAAGACCTGCTTGCTTAAACTTATAAAAATTAATAATTACTAATACTAATGTTTTTTTTTTGTAGAAATGGGCTTTATTAATTTTACTATTCCGTCCACAAGTAAAAGTAATCAATTCTGTATTAAATCAGAGATTTTGAGACTTTGAGTGAGACTGATTATTGTGATTATTGTTGATTTGCTAGTTTGAAATAAATATTAATTCGTAACCTTGAATCATTGTCCTTTTCCATTCTTATATAGCAAATTTTCATAAAATACTTTAACGGTTTCATCGCAAACACATCAACCCGCCAAACCGGCCGGGTTGGCGACGAATGATATCGGGCCCGGCCGGGTTGAGAAACATACCGGGTTGCAATCTCTAGTCGAAATAGATATATAATCAGCGAAGATATCAATATACTAGATCCTATATACGTAGGAAACAAAAACAATTGAATAGGTATATTTTTTAAATTCCGAAAACAAAAGCTCGTTTGTGTTGTGCTAATCATTGTTTGTAGGTATCATTTATTAGCATCGGGGTTGTAAGTGAATAATAGCATCGAACTTGCTGGTCATGCATCCGGTGGGCCATCCTTGGCCCGGTTGGCAAGCGCGTGACCGACGCATCTGCCGCCCGCCGCGCGACGTCGCTACAAACTGCATTGCAACACGCACTGCCCGAACCGTTCCGCACACACCTTATATAGGTTTACCCAAAATAAATAATGTATGACAATGCAAATGTTTGATGCAAAACGTTTACATGCGAAGGTACAATAGAGGTGTCACATTTCTGTCTACAAGTTACACAAGTCGCTTGACAAAAAGAACTATGTTTGGGTAATGTATGGCCCGACGTAAGCGTGGATTTATCTTCAATTTGGTGACATTTCACACTGGCTCTTGAAAAATGTGGTCCATATTAGTTATGAGGAAAGGTCGCGTATGCGTGGGCATTATTATGTAACGGATGTCTTCCATTACGCCACTTGCGGCCATCGCACAGCGTTTTATCGCTATTGTTGTTTATGGGAGCTTCAATGTCACGACCGTGGCTTGCCGGTGGGTGCACGACCTATGATAGGTCTGTCGGTTGTCAACTATTATCGACGCACTAACAGCGAGTGTACATAAATGATACTGTATTTATTATTATTCGTGATGTAGGTACGGTTGTAATGTAAGGTCAAACGTCACGAGTTTCACCTTCAGCGCATATTCATGAGAGCTGTTTGTTTTGCTTTTAGGACCAAAGGAGTTCTTCTACCGAGGACACAATTACTTCTTTACCGGCCATGTTCCTCAACTAGCTAATAAGAAGTTCGATTGGTTGGATGGACGAAACGTCTGCCGCGAGTACTGCATGGATCTCGTTTCGATGGAGACCCAGGAAGAAAACAATCTGATCTTCAAGCTTATCCAGCAAAGTAAGTAACTTTCAGCAAGTACCGGTATTCACAAATAACAGATTCGGACTCGATTTGGAATCTACATCTTCCTCTCTGTCATTCTGAATGTAACGTAACGTAACCTAACTAATAGAAAGGAAGATGTGGGTAAGTTTGCAAAACTGATGGATTCAATGAATAGGGATGAGTGCAGATACCAGTTTTTTTTTGGAATGGATTGAGATCTTAATTCAGTTCTTTTTTCACGATTCCTAATCAATGGCATGCACTTTTTTCAGTTGGCATTGATGTCCAAACTTATAACACCTTTATCTTTTCTTACAGACGACGTGCCATACATCTGGACTTCGGGTCGTCTTTGTGACTTCAAAGGCTGTGAATCGAGGAGAGACCTCGAGCCCAAAAACGTCCTCGGATGGTTCTGGTCCGCCAACCGTGAAAAGATTTCCCCTACCAACCAGGTACAAATACTACGCACACTATAAAACACCATCTCGATCTCAGAACCATGAGGTCTTATGTGCCACACATAAAAAATGGGACATCCGACCATATGGAATCAGAACAGACACATCCGATCTTATGGTCAGATATTGAACATTTATGATTCTAGAAGCCCACAATACTGAGATTGTTTGGATGCGTGTTTACGTACTAGATTCCGTAATGGTTAATTGATTTACGATGAAACGATTATGACTACCTATTAGTACTAGTAGTTCTACGAACAATAGATCTCGAGAGAGAGCTTATGTGCAGCTCACCTTGGGTCATCTATACATAATACCTACATTTTACCTAATTTTATAAATGGAGAAAACGTAAAATCTAGAAAATTGCTAAACGTTAAAATGCATCAAGCACATCCACGCGCCCGCTGTGTTACACGCAATCTCAAGTTGGTTTTCATATCTCGACAACCACTTAACCAATTCTGTTTATTTTTACGCCAAGTTTTAATAATTGTGTACTTTATCTTCATACCAAATATCATTAAAATTAATTAGCACCACAATAAACCTGGGGCTAAATGAGAGCCCTGACCTCCAGCTTGCCTTAACCGGCCGGCTGTGTGGAGGAAACCGCAAGAGCTAAGACCCTAACATAACATAAGAGCATAACGCTGCTAGTAGCGGCCCTTTAATTTGCTTGGCTTTGCTTTATTTTGCTAATTGGCCTTAGCCACCCACGCCAATGTTGCTTCTCCGGCGCCAATATGGGGGGCCCATTTTGTGGGTGGCGAGAAAATATTGAGGCAGGTGATGACCTGCCTCAATATTTTTGGATGAGACAAAATAGGCAGGCGCCGTGCTCTCATTCAGATGCTCCCACACAGAAGTATCGCATCTTACTCCCTGTGTGGGAGCATCAGCCAATAAACTAGTTTTCTAAGTCATAACAATTTCATCTCAATAGCCCAGATTTGTTAAATTCCATATTATACAATAGTTTCTTTTGCCATCCATATACCTAGTTTCTGTATTTTTTATATTCTTTGTAAAAAGGGCCTCTCAGTGTTGGCTTAGGCTCCACTGATGCCCATCAAAGGACCGGGTTGCGACCCGAGATTTAAATGAAACAAAGGTGATAATAATTATATACTCGTTACTAACGATTAAACATATGTAAATAACGAAAAATGGGTGAAACCGCGAAGAGCAGTTGCGGCATTTTAATAAAGGTATCACAGACGATAACGTAACCATAATTTAAATTGAAACAACGTCAGTCGCCTTGACCAGATAATCCTCTCAGAAACGCCGTATGCGCATAATAAAATAACATTTTTATACATTCAGAAGCAATCTAGACAGCATTCGGCTCATCTCGAGTTACAGTATAGCAGGTGTTGGCACGGTTTCCAGTTGCGTTGTCGGTTTCAAAACAACAATGCGTGAAAGTTTTAGATTTACGTCTAAAACATGTTTAGAATGAAGAGATCGCTAAATAGTTAACGCGGTCAAATTTCAACGTGTAGGGTCTGGGATCGGTTTGAGCTGTCGGTGAAGGAAATAATTGTGCGGAAATGTTAATATGAGAGTACTGACTCGCGTAGCGCAGCTGTTTCGCTCACACCCTACCTGTACCTTATTTAAAAATGTAAAATTATTTAACGGTTTTAGGGTTCCGTACTTAAGGGTAAAAACGGGACCCTATTACTAAGACTCCGCTATCTGTCTGTCCGTCCGTCCGTCCGTCTGTCACCAGACTGTATCTCATGAACTGTGATAGTTAGAGAGTTGAAATTTTCACAGATGATGTATTTCTATTGCCGCTATAACAACAAAAACAGAATAAAATTTATATTGAAGGGGGCTCCCATACAACAAACGTGATTTTTTGGTCGATATTGATAACGGCAACAGGTAGACGCTTGAAATATTCATAGAATATTGAGGTACATATATTATTCGCTTCAAAAATATATAATTAAATTAAAATAAAATTAATATTTAAAGGGGGTTCCCATACAACAAACATGATTTTTTTTGCCGTTTTTATAGATAATGGTACGGAACCCTTCGAGCGCGAATTCGACCCGCACTTGGCCGGTTTTATTTAATAAATATGTGAACTTTAGCGTCACGAATAGTTTATCATAATGTATTTAAAAAAATATGTTATTGTTAACACGCTTTTATTAGGTCGACCTGTATGTAACTAACCATGTAATGAAATCTAATGTAACTAATTTAACCATCTTCCAAGGATCGTAGCGTCATGAAAATTGGCAGCTGTATGTAGTTCTGATGACAATACAATAATATAGTACTGTCGAACTGATCTGATGATGGAGCCGGAAGATATGAACTAGAACTTCATGATGGAACATCGTATCATAGCTGTGTTTGGATTTGTTAGAAAAGTCTTGTAATGAACTTTGACCACATTAATTTGTAGCGTGTTTTTAGTTTTTTAAACTGTAATTTATTATAGCTATAATATTAACTGAGCTAAATGTTAAATTGTTTAGACACACTTTTGAATAAACTAAAAGGCTGATTTCACGGGTATAAGACACGATTGCCGCAGATCATACGCATGAAATACCATAGTATAGTACACAAAAACGTGTGGATAAGCATTGCGTTAGTTGGCCCGCATAGAAATTCACACAGTTTTACAACAGCCGCAAAGACTGACAACCCAGAAAACTAATATACAATGTAGGTATATTATTTACAAATAGTTTTGCTACTAGCTTGAAACCTCGGTAAACGAGATCGGTGGTATTTAAATTTGTCCATAAAATACATAATCATAGCACAAAAAACTGAAGCAACCGACTTTATACGCAATTTTGTTTTAAAAGCCAAACAATTGAACCGATTTTGTTAAAATCATATACTAGGACTAATCTGATCCCTTTAAAATAAAACTGGCCAAGTGCAAGTCGGACTCGCGCACGAAGGGTTCCGTACCATTATCTATAAGAACGGTAAAAAAATCACGTTTGTTGTATGGGAACCCCCCTTAAATATTAATTTTATTTTAATTATTTATTTTTAAAGCGAATAATATACCTCAATATTCTGTGAATATTTCAAGGGTTGACCTGTTGCCGTTATCAATATCGAGCAAAAATATCACGTTCATTGTTAAGTACAGCGGCAACAGAAATACATCATCTGTGAAAATTTCAACTGTCTAACTATCACGGTTCATGAGATATATCCTGGTGACAGTCGAACGGACGGACGGACGGACGGACAGAGAGCGGAGTCTCAGTAATAGGGTCCCGTTTTTAGCCTTTGGGTACGGAACCCTAAAGTTTTTTTCAAATCTTTTTTTAAATGACGGAGTTATATGGTAAAAATCATAAAAAATACAACTGATTCATTAATCTCCTTAAAACATCTATAGGAGTCCAGTTTTGATTATGATTTGAGCACTTTAGGTACAATAATAAAGAAAAAAAATATGTGTATACATTTTTTTTTTTAATCAGCCCTGTTTGTACAATCTGTTCCACTGCTGGGAACGGGCCATCTTCTCATTGTGAGAAGGGTTAGGCCATAGTCTGCCACGCTGGCCAAGTGCGGGTTGGTAGACTTCACACATCTTCAAGATCATTGAGAACTCTCATACATGTAGGTAGGTTTCCTCACGATGTTTTCCTTCACCGTTTGAAGTTGGCGGCAATCAACAATACGCACATAACTTCGAAAAGACAGAGGTGCGTGCCGTGGGATTCGAACTCGAGACCTGCGGATCGCAAGTCAGACGGTCTCACCACTAAGCTGCCGGGAACTTATGTGTATACATACACAATCTAATTAATTTGTACCAAATTAACATTTTTCGTACATAATTATATTTACTTCTGACTGACGAGACTGCATAACTGGGATAATGTATATTCGTATGAACAGCCGCTTTGAGATAGAGTATATATATGTATACTCTAAACGCAGCGATAAAAACGCACGTGTTAAACGCGGTTTAAATATTCCAGATCCCCAACGGCTGGGGCTACAACCCATGGTCGCAGACCGGTCACAAGAAGCAGCGCCAGCCCGACAACGCTGAGTTCGACATCAACGGCACCTCCGAGTCCTGCTTGAGCATTCTCAACAACGTTTACAACGATGGAATCGCGTGGCACGACGTCGCCTGCTACCACGAGAAGCCCGTCGTCTGCGAAGATTCAGAGGAGCTCCTTAACTACGTGGCGAGCACTAACCCTGGCATCCGCCTGTGATCTTCACTAGCCAGCAATGTAGTCTTAAGCACTCCTGACAGTCTTACGTCTATGTAGGGCTGACATGATTCTCAGTTAGCACACCTGTTAAGCGTCTGATTTCTACTGCGTACAAATTTTCATAGAGTAACTACTTTTATGTATATCTTAACAAAATAGAGCAGAATATAGGACCTTCATTATCGCTAATTATTATTCACAAAAATGGAGTAATTTACAACAGCAAAGTGGTCAATTAACCGAATAATAAACTAACAAGAATACAATATAATAGGAAAATAACAATTTCGAATGAAAAAATGCGATATAAATAATATAATATAATAAAAAAGTTATTTGTTAGTAACCGCATAACTTGCTAACGGCTGGACCGATTTAGCTAGTATTGTTTTATAATACTAAATACGAAAAAGATTTTTGAAGACGATAACAAGTAAATACAATTGTCCAAAAAGTTATCGATTCGGGCAAAATCGTGAATGTGCCTCAAAAGTTTTTTATGGCTTTCATGAACTCAAGATCGACTGTGTCTTCCATTAAAGCTTTAATTATTAAAATACTACTCACTACTTATTAGATTTTTTTACAAACCAGTGACGTATGTTAGTTCAGTTTACATTTTTTGCCAAGGTATATTTTAAGTTTGCTCCGCTCGCAGTGGAAGGTAGACGCCAATTGTCATCATCCCAAAATTCGTATTTATTAATTAACGCCGTAGTAAGGCCACCAGTTCCCATTCAGGATCTCTATCACTGCCGCCATTCCGTCGTACAAATTTAACATTGTACAAAATAATTTAAGTTATAATTAAGGTTATTTACCTAAGGGAAGAATTTATATTTGTATATAAATAAAATGTAAGTTAATAATTTTTGGTTTTTATTTCAACCGTCTCTACAAAATCAAAACAATGTCATGATGGGTATCGTTTTGTCAACTAAGAAAAACAGTTCAAAAAATAATGTCAAACAATATTCATAGTAATAATTCAGAACCGGCACTTGTTTGGCAGTTGTCTCTCTCATACATGATAGGTTTCATTTAAATTAAGTTAATGTACGTAAGCACCTACTTTTCAAAAAGCCGGTGAATTAATATTGAGGAAATATTATAAAATATTTAGAATTTTTTTTTAAAAAAAATGATATATTTCTTATGTTAACATTTAGGCGGCTGGAGGTAAAAAATAATTATTTTTCAAGTCAAATGCACAAAGTGACAGCAATTTTCACCAGTATATTATGCGTTTTTCTTAATGCAACAGGAGAAGAGCGCGCTACAACGTTTCTTTTAATATTATTCAAAAATGTATTATTATATTGATTTACCAATATATTTTAAAGCGCGCGTGAGCGAGACGGCCTGCCAAAACTGTACCGGTTCTTAAGGCACCAAAAACTAGAGACAACTAGAAGATGGGATTACTGAGGACTAATGTAATTTTAGTTCCACCGTACAAATGCGATATGCGAAACAAGAAAGTCATGACCGTAGTCGCCATCTTAGGCCTAGGCCGCACTACTGTTTTTTCCCGCGAGCGGTAACCGCTATAAACCGCGAAACCGTTCGAGACGGTACTAAATCAATCGCGAGGAAAAACCGCAAGTGCGGTCGCTTGTATTCGTTTTCCTGTTTCATAAACTCACGCGGTTAAAAACCGCTGCGGTTTAACCGTAGTGCGGCCTTAGCCTTAGTCGGATTTTCTTCAAAACTTCAATCAGATCTGAATTAGTACAAAACTCTTATAAACAGACCGACAAGACTGAGATGTTGTTAAAAAGATTATAGAAATTCATATTAGCCTTTAACATTGTAATAGTATTGCACAACTTTCAATCATCTCATGCTATACAACTTTTCAAAAATAATTTATTCAATACTCGACTTCCATCCTCTTTTTTCGTACAAATTTATAATTAAAGTGAAATAATATGAGCAATATAGGAACCAGTCTTCAATCAAAATACTTAATTAATACAAATATAAAAAAATAAGTACAAAATAGCAAAATACCAACATTAATATGTGGGTAAAAGGTACAAAGTTATTCTAATTAGTACTACGTTTTGGCACTGGGTTAATGGCACATAAGTACAAAGATTTAATAAATTGAAATCTCTAAGATTACTTTAATAAGTACAATAGAATTAAATTCGTAATAAATAACAATTTAGACTTGACTATTCTCAGATCACTTCAGTTCCTATCTTACAAACTATGTACTAATTACTTGCACTTAAACAATAAAGTTTTAGTAAATCAAAACACAACTAAGCCTAAAAAAAATGAGGTAAAAAAATCTGCTAATTCTTAAATCGTAGAGGCACATATTCAGTCTTCTAGACTAATAATAATGTATCTTAATCTAAACTTCAACAAAGATATAAAATAATATCAAAGTTAGCTTACTTCGCAGAGTAGACACGGGCCTTATTCTTGACCATTGGCAAAGTGACACGCAAAAATTAATAATTTGCAGCCTGATCGGCTAAGTTTTATGACATTGGGAATGGCTATCATGATCATTGCCAGACCATAGATAGCCAATGAGCATCGGAGAACGTCATCGAATAAACCAATCAAAAACTGGGGGGCAATTCAGTTATTCAAAACCGATCCGTAACTGAACTTTGTGCGAAGCATTTCCTGTCGGCTGCTATAATTTTTTTTGGTTTAGTAACGAGCGAAGGACGTGTTTTTTTTTCATCTAATGTGTCAATTGTATGACATAAAAGTGACTGAATCAAAAAAACTATGGTGGCCGACGGGAAACGCTCCACATATGGTTCGGCTATGGAGCGGTCTTGAATAACTGAATTGGGCCCCAGATGTTAAAGTTCAGCACTCTGCACGAATTTGGGTTCGATTCGATAAAAATTAAGTTCATTGCCGGACATAGATTAGCTGATTTTGTTATACACTCACTAAAACATGTGGTCCTTTGCTGAGCTGCTTAGTAAAAGTTGTCACGAGTTTAAGTGTTCCGTCAACAACAATAGGTATACTAGGACTTATTGAAAAGTGACTTATCTTTCCTGCATTCATTGATTTGAATGTAATGAAGTAATACGAATTGTTTTTTCGTTGTTCGGCTTGTGGCAAAAACATAGTTTAGTTAAGTTTTAAATCATGTAAATACGAGTATTTTTAAGTTTATGTCACAATAAAATATCTTGTCTATTGTCTATTGTAAATCTTACAAAAAAAAAGACGTGTGGCACTCGGAGACTGCCGCGGTAAAGCTATTGCATAGCATTTTTTATCAACTTATGTAATTATAATTATTTATTTATTTTATTTATGCAGTATTCCTAACACCCTCCACTCCGACCGGCACAGCGGTGATACTTTTTAGTTTTGCCATCTATCGATGAATAGCAGAACTTTTAATGACTTTTTGAAATATCACGCTTGTCTCTTTAGTTCTGCAAATCGCCTCTAGGTGGCATTGGTTGTATCGGCGTTACTGCGTTAAGTTATTTTCGTTACGGAATTTCTGGATTCGGTCTCCACGCTCAAGGCCCGCGATAGAAGCTATGCAATAGCTTAATAACCCTAAAAACGCAAAGCATGATGTAAAGCTGCATATATGTTATTCAGAGCCTTTAGAGGTGTGTGAAATTACATTTTGCAAGCAAAAACAATGTGTGCTACCCGTCAAAAACTAAAATTTTCGGACTTTTTTCAGTTTCAGTTTCGGAAATACGTTTTTAACACGCTTTTATTAGCATCACATGTATGTATGTTTGTTTGTTTGTAACCGACTCCTTTGGACTTGATTTTGATCCACTACAAACGTTGAGATTTCATTCAAACTTTGTAGACTTATCGAGGACCGATGACAATACAATAATTTGAAGCATGTTTTATAGTTTTTCAAACTGTAAATATTGTAGTTTAACTCAAGATCTATGGGTTTTTGACACAGTAGTCACTAATATCATTTTTAAAGTACCTTTATTAAATTTGAAACAATAAAAAAAAAAGTTCATAGGCTAAATTTAATTTAAATTACGTTTTGCCCTTAAATGAAAGGTAAAAGAAGAAAGTTCCGAGTAGTGTCAAAAGATTTTTTCTTCTTATACTAACGGCCTTACCGAAAAACGTTACTTAACTTTAAGCAATGCTTAACATCTTTTGTTAGGCGGGGAACGGTAGCGAGTATACCATTAGCATCTTCCGTTCTCCGCCTACAACCTCCTCTCCACCAACCCTTCCATCCTAAACACATTTTCCATACAACCCACTAAATAAATAAAAAAACATCTTTTGCCAACTTCTCGCTGACACTTGCAGAAAGAAGACAGAGAATTTAAGACGTTGTTGGTTAAAGTAACGTTTTTCGGTAAGGCCCTTAATAGTTGATTGAGTTATTGACAACCAACTTGTCTGACGGTATGCGACGATGTGGCTGAGGACGGAACACGTATATACGAGCAACGTATATTATGGCTCTCAAGAACACAGAGAAGGCGACAGAGAGTTCCACTCCTGTGCAGCACGCATAAAATTCAAATTCAAAATTCTAAAATATTTATTGCACAATAAGTAGGCACATAGACATTATAATGACAGCTCTAATTCCCAAACCAGGTGTAGTTAAACACCTGTATCTTGGCGATTAGTTATTTCCGTGAAAAATGTGGATCAAAAGCGTTGTGTACGTATTTTCTACATTTCAGTGAGAAACTTCAATTCCTACACATTAATCGGCCAATGGTCATAGCGAATAATCCCATAACCATGCAAGTAAGTCCAAGTTCTAGTATTTTAAGCGACTAATTACTTATCTCTATGTTGTCTCTCATACTTTAAGTACAAACTTTTATTCTTAAGTACTGAACACTCCTTCGTATTAAATAATACTTATAGATAACATTAACAGTTATTATAAAGATTGAAATTAAACAAAATAAATCTTCTACTTAATGAAAAAAAAATATATGTAAAGAGCGTCTCCCGCTAACGATTAAATAAAAAAGCTTATTACTAATTTATAATGCACTTGGTCATGAGGTAGTTATGTGGCAAATAGACTCATCTACATTGATAATATGGTCAATCCTGAAAGCGCCACTAAACTAATCAAAATTAATAAAATAACTATATTCAAATAAATCCAGTAAAGTACGAGTTTCACTCGTACACCTAGGCTTCCGTACTCCGACATAATACATTAACATGAATGCTGACACTAGTGACTGTTGTGACTTTGATTGACTGATATTTGTGACTTCACTTATTTTCTAGAATAGGAATAGCCTGAAATGCTAGGCGTTCTTCTTCTTCTCTTTTGTATTGGGCCCGCTTAAAGCATTTGCCAGTGTCAAGTATTAAGATTTTTTTCAAGTTTCTTGAATAAAACAAGTTGTAAACGTTATAGTCACAATCTAAATCATGTATACAGTCATTTTCAAAGTCGAGTCCTGCTTCAGTAAAGTGGTGGCGACTTTATTAGAAGCTTCTATGGAGTTTTGTCGACAACGTAAAATTACACGTTTCACTGATTCATTTCACTTGCCCACACTCATGTACTTGATCGAACACAACTTAATGAATAAAACACCACCATTTTTATCGCATTAATATTCAAAATAACACAAGTTTAGGAAAATAAAACAAAGCAACAACATGTTTCGATGACGTTCCCGCCAAAACTCTGCTAGGCGTTCACAATATCGAGTTCAAATAAGTAAGCTTTACAGACCTATTCTTTCTCCAAAGAGATTATAACAATACTGTTTACTCTATTTTAAGTTTATGTCACATGACACCACATGTCATTAAAACATTCACTTGTTATATTTCGTTTATTTTTTTGTGGAATCAACAAAGGTTTTAATCTCACACAAAAATTTCCCATTTTCAAAAATTATTTACTCAAGATTGTCTCGCTCTTGACCAGTTTTTAGTATTTGTAGATTTACATCAATGTAAACTCTACTATCTTGTTAATTTTGAGTACGCTCCATCGTAGACCGCAACGTCGCTTAACATCAGGCGAGTTGGCGGTCAAACGCAAATCTATTATTTTATTATTCATAAAAAAAAACTTCTGTCTATCACCGTTCAAAAGATACAGCCATTTAAGCGTAGGACAGACAGACAGACACCGTAGCCTCTCGAATAGGCTATAACAATTTTTATTCCATATTTTAATGTAGTGTTTTTTTTTTAGAATTTCAATTAATTTAGTTGCGTCTTCAGAATTGACCACGACGTATGCTTTAATTCTTCAAACGCAAAGGTTACATAAAATTTTACAATACAAGCCGCAATATTAAGCTTGTCTTTTTCTAAATTTTTCTACTTTTGACTTTTAACTTCGATGTTAGTTATAATGAAACTAACAAAAGTAAAAAAAAATACTTGTCTAAATTATTCATGGCCATGATTGAGAAATCATATATGGGACGAAAAATTGAAATCTGTTAATACTCAGTTCAGACTCTCAATTTTTATAGCGATGCAAAGTTCGCTCTGCGCTCGTTTTTATCTTGTTTTTTTCTGCAATTAAGAGAGTGACACAAAAGTTGATGCGATTATTAAGGACATCACAATTTAAAGAAGGCTCATTACAGATAGAGCAAGATAATAATTATAGCGTAGAAACTGGAGCAACCGACTTCTCATGGATGCTATTGTCAGAACTGGACCAAGTTGAAATAGGACCACACGGGAAGCATCAGCTTTCATATAAAAAAAGAGAGTTATGAGGTAAAAAAATAAATAAATAAAAAACACAAAAAAAAACAGTCGAATTATCCTCCTCCTTTTTGGAAGTCGGTTAAAAACAGGCTCTAAGCGAACTTTGCATCGCTATAAGAGTTGAGAGTAACCCCGTAAAGGCAAAATCAGTTTACGGTCTTAATCATCAAGATCAATATTTCGAAACGAAGATCTCGATGTAGCTCGACCAATGTATTTCTGATCCGCATACTTCTCACACATATACAGATCCCGTGCCTTGTTACACAATACATTGAGCACGTTGTACTCCCTCCCCGATACTACAATATACATGCTAGAATACTTCTCTATTTCCTCTGGCGTCGGCTTGAAGGTGTTCACGTCCGGTGGCACGACGGTGTCAAGATATGTGAGAGTGCTGCCCTCTTCGCCGCTGTCGATGCCCTCTGACAGTTCCATTTCAGCTGCTCTTGCGCAAATATCGCGATATTCGTCTAGTGTGAGTTTTAGCGTTATGGTGGGCAACTCTGATGCGATGGCCGGTTTCTTCAAAGAGGCGCGGTGTAGGCGACGGTTTTTGTAGAATTTTGGGAAATCTGAAACGATAGATAGAAAATCTCATTATTGTTTACACTTTAACCAAATTACAAATTAATAAGAACGGGCTTGTAAATATGCTAGTGAAAAATCGCGGCGACCTTATCGCTAAAAGCGATCTCTTCCAGGTAACCTTGAGATGGAGATGTGGCAAGGATAAAAATATATGACGATCCAACAAAGAAAAGAAAACAATTTATGATACTCAAATTGACGATCCAACAAAGAAAAGAAAACAATTTATGATACTCAAATTAAATATCTTCCGCATCCAGAGGTGCGGTAGCCTAGTACGTTGTCTGTCTGGCTACCCTAAAACGACGTTTTTTTTAACCGTAATATATAAAAAGTTGATATTAGTAGTCACTCTAGTCACTCGTGTCCCTCAAGTTCCCCTAGTCACTCAAGTCCCTCAGGTCACTCAGGTCCCTCTAGTCACCCAAGTACCCCTAGTCCCTCAAGTCACTCGGGTCCCTCTGGTCCCTCAGGTCACTCAGGTCCCTCTAGTCACTCGTGTAACTCAGGCCCCTCTTGTCACCCTTAGTCACCAAAGTCCCCCAAGTCACTCTAGTTACCCAAGTCCCTCTAGTCACCTAAGTCCCTCTAGTCACACGTGTCACTCAGGTCCCCCTAGTCACTCGTGTCGCTTTAGTCCCTCTAGTCACTCAAGTCACTCAGGTCCCTCTGGTCACCCGTGTTACTCAGGCCCTCTGGTCACCCAAATCCCTCTAGTCCCCCTAGTCACTAGTGTCACTTAGGTCCCCCTAGTCACTCTAATCACTTGTGTCCCTTTAGTCCCTCTAGGCACTCGTGTCCCTCAGGTCCTTCTAGTCACTCGTGTCACTCAGGTCCCTCTGGTCACCCAAGTCCCTCGAGTCTCCCTAGTCACTCAAGTCCCTCAGGTCCTTCTAGTTCCTCTAGTCACTCGTGTAACTCAGGTTTCTCTGGTCACCCTTATCACCCAAGTCCCCCAAGTCATTCTAATTACCGAAGTCCCTCTAGTCACACAAGTCCCTCTAGTCCCCCTAGTCACTCAAGTCCCTCAGGTCACACAGGTCACTCTACTCACTCGGGTCACTCAGGTCCCTCTAGTCACCCAAGTCACTCTAGTCACCCAAGTCCCTCCAGTCACCCAAGTCCCTCTAGTCACCCAAGTCCCTCTAGTCCCCCTAGTCCTTCTAGTCCCCCTAGTCACTCAGGTCCCTCTAGTCACTCAAGTCCCCCTAGTCACTCGTGTCCCTTTAGTCTCTCTAGTCACTTGTGGGTGACGAATGACAGGGGATAAGTGACGGGGGACAGGTGTCAGGTAACAGGCGACCGGTGACGGATTACAGGCGACAGGTTACGGGTGACGGGTGACAGGTGACGGGTGACGGGTGACAGGTGACGGGGGACAGGTGACGGGTGACAGGTGATGGGTGACGGGTGACAGTAACGTGTGACGGGTGACAGGTGAAAGGTGACCGGACATGAGATGGGACATTTTTTTTTCTTTTTTTTTAAATTCGTTTAAAAATAATTAATAACTAGAGGGACCTGAGTGACACGAGTGACTAGAGGGACCTGAGTGACTTGAGGGACTTGAGTGACTAGGGGGACTAAAGGGACACGAGTGACTAGAGTGACTAGGGGGACCTGAGTGACTAGAGCGACCTGAGTAACCTGAGGGACTTGAGTGACTAGGGGGACTAAAGGGACACGAGTGACTAGAGTGACTAGTGGGACCTGAGTGACACGAGTGACTAGAGGGACCTGAGTGACCTGAGGGACTTAAGTGACTAGCGGGACTTGGGTGACTTGAGTGCCAGAAGACTTGGGTGACTAAGGGTGACCAGAGGGACCTGAGTTACACGAGAGACTAGAGGGGCTAGAGGGACCTGTGTAACAGAAATGGCCCCAATCATCATCATTGTAAATTTGAACCAAACTATCCGATACTATAAAAATCTATTACGCAAGACTAAGTAATGCAACTTACGTTCAACATAGCTCTCAGGATCTTTTTTAAGATACACTGGCCACTCTTGCAGTGCATCTTTTAAATTGACAACTCCTTGACTTGGTATGTGGAGGTAAAGATCACCAATTACCTGAAAATATTCACATAAAGTATTTTTATTTTATATTCGAGAGGTGCCATATTAGCTCGTTTTATTGGATGAAGTATGTATAATAATGTGTCTGAATAAAGGCATATATTATTATTATTATCTCTTTATTTTTTTTATTTTTTTTTAAGTTTTTTTAAATAAATAAAACAAATTGCATAAAAAACTTAAAAACTAGGGTGCCCCCAGCAGAGGCCCAGGGCTCAAGCTGCCGGTATGCTCAATTGCCCATATTATCATTATTAGCTGTATAGATGTAGATTTATTTATTATGCCTTAGAGCTCAATTGGCCCTACTGTAGTTTCCACCACTTGACTGGTGCCAGTATTAGTGGAGTCAAGACCTAACCACCACTATATGACAGCCTTTGGATCAAAAATTTATATTTTGCTCTAATAGCCATCAGCGGTGGTCGTTTAGGGGCAGCCATTGGGAGTGAATAGTTTTTTTAGGGTTCCGTACCTCAATAGGAAAAAACGGAACCCTTATAGGATCACTTTGTTGTCCGTCTGTCCGTTCGTGCAGGTGTCAAGACCTTTATCTCGGGAACGCGTGAAGGTATCGATTTGAAACTAAAACCATATACGCAGATCCATAGTATCTTGCTGCAGAAAGAAAAATAAAATTTCTCAGTTTTCGTAAAAAAAGTTACAGCCGAATATGTCGTAAAAAACGCACATTTCGACACTCACAGAGGAATCAAAACCTATGGGGTACTTCCCGTTGACCTAGAACTCTGAAATTTGGCAAGAAGCATTGTGTTAGAGTACACATATAGGAAAAAATCCGAAAACTGGACATTTTTTATTTAATCACAAAAAAATAGTGTCTCTATGCAAGGAATGAGGGCTGCGTCAAACGTTCGCTCGCTCGGATCCGAGTGGGAGGCGCCGCTACTATAGCCCCTACTCGGATCCGAGTGGTGAGCAAGGAATGTGTTAAATATTTTTACGATGTATATTTTTCGGTTTATGAAGGAAAATATAAAAAATATATATGATTTCCCCCTTTTATTTAGTTTGTACGGAACCCTCGGTGGGCGAGTCTGACTCGCACTTGTCCGGTTTTATTTAAATAGTACTTTACATTTGAATCACATTTTAATCCTTGTCACATGCACTAACCAGCCAATCAAAAACTATAAATAAAGTGACTGATTACTTCAGAGGAGTGTTACATATATTTCAGATATCTTCAATTTACTTACGACATCATTCATTTTCGTGTCCAGCAAGGCAACAGGAACAAAATAGATTTTGACTGCACTATCAATCAGGCTTTGCGCTTTCTCTACTGAACCTTGGTTCCATGTCATGCCAACTTTATATTCAACTTCATCTGAGAATATGCCATCTAGGACCTGCAGTTACAACAGATGTGAAATGTAGTGGTTTTCAACCAAAGAGCAAAGTTGACACAACAGGGAAGTGCATGTTTGTCCAGAGTAAGCTAATAAACTCAGATTTTAGAAAAAAAATATTCTTTTTGATGTGATGAGTTAGCACCCTTCAATTTAACCAAATGATCAAATAGAGCATTATAGATATGATAATAGAATGACATTGTAATCACTTACAATACTAGCAAGCCTGGATACAAGGAAACAAAAGCTAAAATGTAGAAAATTCCTGAAGCTGTCCATAACAAGTTATGTGAATAGTTTGCTATCCTCCTGCTCAAACTTTTTTTTATGTGGAAATAGGTTTGTGTTGGACTGCCAACTTGCCTGATGTTAAGTGACGTTGCGGTATACGATGGAGCGCGCTTACCTAGAAGAAACCAATTAACTCGCGATTTAAAGACACCCAGATTATATCTTCGGGAAAGACCTCAGGAAGCGTATTCCACAATCTAGCAGTTCATACAATGAAAGTGGAATTAAAGCATTTCGTTCGGGTCCTTGGAAACATTATCATGTTTTTAAAGTTATAATTTAACTAAATATACTTATGAAAAATCTATCTTTATTATATATGTGAAAGTAACTCTGTCAGTTGTGTCTATCAGTTTATTACTTCTTCACATCTAAAGGGCTGAACCAATCGTTAAGAAATTTTGCACAGAGATTCTTTAGGATTTGGAGAAGGCCATAGGCTATACTTTATCATTATTATCATCACCGATTTTCATCACTACTCAGGTGAGACTGTAGGGTGCAACTAGTATAATATATGTATAGAACATAAACAATGTTACATCATATATTATAGTAATATAAAATCTGGCTTATTTTATAAGTTTGTGCTTACTTTATCAACAGGAGTGACACCATGAAGGCTAGCCTCAAAAACTTTGGTTGGACACCTCTTGTCTTCTGGTGGTAAATTAACAAATACAGTGTTGTCATTGAGGCGCAAATATATGCCGTAGTCAACAAGCCATATCCGACAATAGTCCTCCTTGGAGACAATGCCACGAGCCCAGTGGTTGTTCCACAACACAGCAACATACTGAAAGAAGAAAAACAATTTTCATTTGCTTGAATTCTAGAAATTTAAAATTTTCCCTTAAAACCATTATTCACCATATCATCTCAGCCACAAGAAGTCCACTACTAGACATAGGCCTGAGTTTCCAAAAAGACTGGTTGAAAGCGGCCTGTATTCAGCATCTTCCTGCCACTTGTATACAACCTTTAATTGTATAAAATCTTATTACACAGGTACAGAACCCTTAAAAATTTCATTCAACAACAGCTGTCAAGTAGACACTATGATATACTTTAATAAAACTGTATTTTTATTCATGTTTTATTATTTCTGTAGGTACTGATTTAATGAAAGAGGGTACTTGTTAACACATTATTTTAATAGAGTGTAGCTACAGAAATTGTCTATTCTAACCAGACAAAACCAACCAATAAGAATACAAAATATATATCTTACTTGACCATGCGTTACACCAGTAAAATCCATTTTCTTTGAGAGAAATTCACTGTCGTTCTTTTCAAATAAATTAATGTCTCTTACATTAGCCACATCGGCAGGTAGACAAAAAAAAGAAAAAGGGCTATGAAAGTGTGTGATTATAACCTCCATTACTTAACATAAGTTACTTTATGTACACCAAACAAAAAAATAAATAAATAAACAAAACTTCACGTGACCGGTGACCGGTGACATGAAAACACACATGAAAATAAACTACTTTTTAAAATTAGATTTGGACCCATTTAAAGCATTTGCCAGTATCAATGTCAAGGATTAAGATAAGACCACAAATTATAGAGTTATATTTATATGTCCAAGGGTCAAATAATGGATAAGACCAAATAATGCATAAGCATAGCCATAAATCCGAAGCCATTGTACGCGAATTAACATGATGTGCATTTTATGGTTGGCTACAAAATCGGTCCGCCCCCCAGCGCACAGAAGACAGAAGTAAATGTCTTCTGTGCCCCAGCTGTTAATGTACAGCTGCCTGTCGATTCTCTAATCCAAGTGACCGTGCAAATGAAGTGAGGCCTTAGGTGAGTTTCATTTTTCAAGCTGAAAACTGCAAAAAAATATCGAGTGATATTGCTGCCAATTCCACTTTCGATTATTATGTATCGAAATACAAGTTCACACTTGTATTTTTCTTATTTATTACTGCAGATAACATTAAAATATCTAATAGAAAGTGTAATTGTCAGCAATATCACTCAATATTTTGATTTTTTTTTCGCAGTTTTCAGCTTGAAAAATGAAAACTCACTTAAAGCCTCACTTCACTTGCGCGGTCACTTTGTTTAGAGAATCGACAGGCTGGACTGTACAGGCAGGAAAGCAGGAAACCAAAGAGTATTGTACCAGGAAACCAAGAAGATGGCGGTCGAGCTGCGTTTTCTTTGAGCCAATACGATCGTGCTGTAAGGCGGCAAAATTTAAAAATTGATAAACTCATTGTAATGTGAATTTTGGCGAGAACATCATGGAAACATGTTATTTTGTTTTATTTTCCTAAACTTTTGTTACTTTGAACTTTAATGCTATAAAAATTGTGGCGTTTGATCAAGTGCTTGAGTATGGGCAAAACTTCATAGAATCTTCCACTGAAGTCGCCACCACTTTATTGAGGCGCGATTTGAATTTGAAAATGATTGTTTACGTGACTTAGACTGTGTTGTGACTAGAACATTTTATAACTTGTTTTATTCAAGAAACTTGAAGAAATCTTAATACTTGACACTGGCAAATGCTTTCGGGTCGGAGGGGTCTGAGGTGCGTGGCCAAGTTTTAAATGATTGAAACTAATAAAGTTAACTCCGGGGGTTTTGGCGGGAACGTCTTAGTAACATGTTGTTGCTGTGTATTATTTTCCTAAACTTGTGTTATTTTGAACATTAATGCTATAAAAATGTTGGTGTTTTATTCATTAAGTGTTCGATCAAGTGCGTGAGTATGTGCAAGTGAAATAAATCAGTGGAACATGTGATTTTACGTTGTCAGCAAAACTCCATAGAAGCTTCTAGTAAGATCGCCATCACTTTACTGAGGCAAGACTTAAATTTTAAATTGACTGTGTACGTGACTTAGACTGTGACTAGAACACTATATAACTTGTATTATTCAAGAAACTTGACACTGGCAAATCGCTAATCGCGGGGTCCAATAAAAATAAGAAGAATAAGTTAACTCTGTATGTTCATCGGTTGGTTCTGTATGTATGTTCTGTATGTTCTATGTATGTTGGTTGTTCTGTATGTACTTTGCGTGTGGCGCAGTGGCCACGCAACTCTCTTACTAGTCTGTGGGCCACGCACTTGGCCGGCTATTTTTTTGCGATTAGAAAGTTACATGTGCGCTTGTGCACTGGGTAAACATTTCATCCAGTTACAAAGTTTATG
This sequence comes from Lycia hirtaria, assembly GCA_947563715.1. NCBI lineage: Eukaryota > Metazoa > Arthropoda > Insecta > Lepidoptera > Geometridae > Lycia > Lycia hirtaria. The sequence continues at coordinate 29,837,726 of OX387379.1, read as the reverse complement.
TTTCAATGAGGTTTATCTTTCTAATCGACTTCCAAAAAGAAGGAGGGCACCAATTCGGTCTATACCACCACCGATTCACCGATTACTCGGCCAATTGTGCATTGATTTTGATGATTGTAGATCATATTTTGATGATGGTAGATCATATTTCAGAGGTGGTCCCATATAAATTTTGTTAATATCGATGTAGTACTTTAGTTTTTATAACACAATAACTGATAAAATATCGTTCAAATACTGTAGAAAAGTGAATAGCAAGTCGCTTACGCACTTATGATTTGCTATTCAGTTTTATACAGGCGATATACATATTGCGTATTTTGAAGTCGATTCTTTCAGTTTTTAACCGACTGCGTAAGAAGGAGGGAGGATGTTTTTCGAGTGTATGTATTTAAGTATGTATATTACTTTGACACGCCCTAGAGCCTAAACGGCATGACCGATTTTGATGTGAGTGGTGTCCTGGGTACATCAAAATTTTAAAAAATCATAAGTTAGGCTGCAAAAACCTCTTTTCTGCAGTCGGGTATTTTGTTTTTCTTTTAAAATTGATACATGTTTAAACTATAATTATTTCATTAGCTGTTTTCTTTCTTTATAAATTAGAATAAGTCAGTATAGTATACTAGGAACAGTTAGGAATACATATATTTATTCTCTCTAAGAGTACAGAAGAGTATGAGTATGAGTCGATTTCGAATTTAGCCAGCCAGATTGTGTTTCGCATAGAAAAAAATATACTCTACCGAGGTGTTTCGTCACCACGCGGCGTAGATGAATCCGCAGATCACAACTATTTTTACCCGACTGCATAAGACGGAGGGTTATATTTTTGAGTGTATGTATGTTTATTGTATGTATGTTTAATGCATGTATGTATGTGGGTATGAATGTATATATGTATGTTTCTATATGATCGCCTTCAGCCTAAATGTCTTGATAGATTTTGATGTGCAAGATGTCGTTAGATTCGTTTTCACTTCCTGAGTGTCATAGGCATATAGGCATATAGGCATAGTGTTTTTTTTGTAATAATACATTCAAACATCAAAAGTATATACTTATGTATTTTATCAGTCATCTAGTTTCCATAGTACAAGCTTTGCTTAGTTTGGGGTAGATGGTGTTATGTGAAATGTCCACCAATATTTTATTTTATTTGCTTGTCTTTCGCAAAAATAAAAAAATGCGCTTTTTCGTAATCGCCTACGAACAATTTCGTAATAAACGAGTGATTTTACTAGATTTATTCTAAAGAATGAGCATATAACCTTATTATAGCAATTTTACGCATAATTTCTCACAGAAAACTTAAACTTAACAGCATAACAAGCGTAACAAAATCGTAAGTTAGACTGCAAAAACTACTTTTCTGCAGTCGGGTATTTTGTTTTTCTTTTAATATAGATACTTGTTATAACTTTCCACTTTTCCCCAAATACAGATCGGGATATGCGTGCTTAAGTCTCATCGAGTGTGTGTAATTTTTGAACTGTCTATAAATTTGTAGTTACTTGTGTGTAAAACACTCAAAATTATCGAATATTCGCACCTTTGTTTTTGGGCGTATGAACTATGAAATTGTGTTCGTATATTTTCGATTGATTCTATCATGCAGCCTAAGCGAATTCACCAATCTTGACATGTGAGATTTCGTTATTCTTTTCGCAGGTAGAGTTTTGTCGAGTGGTCGTAGATTAAAACGCCTTATCGCCAAAAAGCCGAAACGAATTATCTCTATACGAACTGCCAGCATGATGGCAGTTGTTAAAGAGATAATTAAAATCTTGGAACAGTACAATTTGATTCATCGTCAATATCATCATCATCACTATTTTTACATCATCACGCGAGTGAAACCGTAGGGTACAACTAGTAAAGTATAAACAAGAAGTATATTAGAAGAAAGTATATTAGAAGAAAGTATATATAGAAGTATATTATAAGAAGTATATAAGAAGTATATATATTGTGGAATCGGGAACGGGTTTGGAACATATGGAGATACAAAGTTCCTTTCGCTTTTATTAGCCGACTTCGAAAAAGGAGGAGGTTATATTATTGCTATTATCAGTAACTTGCTCTCGTACTTTTAAGCCTAGCACTCATCTTTAGCGCAGAACAAATAATAATACTACATTAAGGCAAATGAACAACAATAGGCGTAGCTAAGGGGGTTATGGGGGTTCAATTCAAACCGGGAGGGGTTTCCCGAAATTCTTGTCAAAGTATTAAATTCGCCGACTTTCGGGTGGCCGTGACTATAATCTTTTAAGGTTCCGTACCTCAAAAGAAAAATCGGAACCCTTATAGGATCACTTTGTTGTCCGTCTGTCTGTCCGCCTGTCCGGGTGTCAAGACCTTTATCCCGGGAACGCGTGAAGGTATCGAGTTGAAATTAAAACCATATACGCAAATCCATAGTATCTTGCTGCAGAAAGAAAAATAAAAAAAATCATTTTTTTTTAAATGTTACAGCCGAATATTTCGTAAAAAACGCACATTTCGACACTCACAAGGGAATCTAAACCTATGGGGTACTTACCGTTGACCTAGAACTATGAAATTTGGCAAGAAGCATCGTGTGAGAGTACACATATAGGAAAAAATCCGAAAACTGGAAATTTTTAATTTAATCACAAAAATTGTGTCTTTACGCAAGGAGTGACGGTTCAAATTTTAAAGTTCTTTAACCGTATCATGTGTCATATGAAAGAGCTTTATTAGCATAAATTAAAACAGATTTTTAAATATTTTTACGATGTATATTTTACGGTATAAGAAGGAAAATATGATTTCCTCCTTTTATCTACTAGTTTGTACAAGTGCGAGTCTGACTCGCACTTGTCTGACTCGCACTTGTCCGGTCTTTTTTTTTTTGAGTTTGTTTTGACTCGTATGAGGCTAATATTGCAGTGCTTGCTTAGTTCCTTCCTCGGAAGGTTTTTCCGCCGTGCTTCAACAAAGAGGGTTTTAAAAAGGGTATCTACAAGCACCTTTCCGGGTTAGCAAAGCAACAGTAATGTCAGTGATGTTACAGTTGTCTATAGGCGACGGTTATCGTTTACCATCAGGCGAGCCGTCTGCCTTTTTGCTTCATCTATTTCATAAAAAAAAAAAAAAAGTTGCATCTATCCAGAGGCTCCCAAACTTTTTCAGTTCGCGGCGCACTTGCAGGTTTTTAATATTTTGCGTCGGCGGGGCGCCCGCCGCGCCGGGCGGCTCGGTGCGCGGCGCCCTACCTACTATAGTTATGCTTTAAGATAAGCAACGAGATAAAAAACAGTTAGCGGGATCATCATCATCAATTTACAAGCGTAAGTACTTCATCAGTACTTGTACTCAATCAGCGAGTGAGCATGCATGCTGCAGCGCGAGCGGTTTGAATAGTTTATTTTCTACCTTTCCGGCAGCCTAATCGGGAGACCGTCTGACTTGCGATCCGCATCCTAATCGGGAGACCGTCTGACCTGCGATCCGCATGTAATGAGTCCAGGAATCCCGCAGCACGCATCTCTGTAATTCGAAGTTATGTGTTTATTGTTGTTTGCCGCCAACATCAAACGGCGAAGGAAAACATCGTGAGGAAACCTACATGTCCGAGAGTTCATAACTGCTTCAAGCTGGTGAGAAGTTGAATATCATACAACAGCCGTACTCCCAATTTTTATAGCGATGCAAAGTTTGCTCAGCGCTTGTTTTCAACCTACTTCAAAAAAGGAGAAGGTTCTCAATTCGACTGTATTTTTTTAATGTTTGTCACCTCAGAACTTTCGACTGGGTGAACCGATTTTGATGATTATTTTTTTATTTGAAAGCTGGTGCTTCCCGTGTGGTCCCATTTCAATTCGGTCTAGTTCTGACAATGGGATCCATGAGAAGTTGGTTGCTTCAGTTTTTTAAACTATAATTATTATCCTGCTTGCTCTGCAATAAAGAGAGTGTCATAAAAATTGAAGCGATTATTAAAAATATCACAATTTAAACTAGGCTCATTTGAAATTTTGTCTAAGCAAGACAAAAAACAATTATATTCAAACTACTGTACAGATTTTCATGAATCATATAAAAAGATTTTTTGTGATACCCCATGAAGCGTAGGAAGACCAGCCACGAGATACAGATGAACTTATACAAGTGGCGGGAAGACGCTAGGTGTAAGCTTCCAATCGGTCTTTTTGGAAATCCATGGGGGAGGCCTATGTCCAGCAGTGGACTTCATATGGCTGATATGATGATGATACACAATAGGGTGGGGTTGAAATATTTCACCCTATTTCATAGCTAGAGGGCGTTTATCACTTTTTAAAACATTTACTACGGAATTTTGCAGAAATTCACTGAACACATAACACGTGGTAATTTTTGTTTATGTGAAAGTGGTGCTCATGGTCTCCGAGTGGCTGTGACATACGGATAGACAGACAGACAGACATGGCGAATAAGCGCTGTCATTGGTCGCTATTTCGCCATTATTTTATTATTTTATTTATTATTATTATTTAAGACCTATTTATTGTACCTATATCTAAGCAAATAAATCAATTTAAATTTGTTATTTTAACTCGACTGCGTAAGAGGGGCTATATTATGTTTTCGAGTTTATGTGTTTGTATGTGGGAATGTGGGTATTTATGCTTGTTCATTACCTCCTACAGCCTAAATGGCTTGACCGATATGATGTGCCTTCACTCCTTGAGTGTCATAGGCTGTATTGTATTTGTAATAATAACGGTAAAAAAAAAACAACTTACACAAAAATAAAAATAAATGCGCTTCGTAACCACCAACGAACTTTTTCGTAAGAAATAAGTGATTGCACAAAAGCTTTATGCATACTTTCTCGCAAAAACGTACACTCAACATTATATCATGTGCAATGCAACGTAGCGTGAAATTAAATGGCACTACGAAATTATCTCTCTCTCTCTTATGCAATCGAGTATTTTTATTCAAAGGTTAGTTTATACTTGTTATATACATTATTAGACATGAAGGGAAACACTGATTTTAGATACATACACCCGAAAAACGTTATCCTCTTTCTTGAGCAGTCGCGTAAATGTGAATAGTGTTACAATTATATCCATCTTCCTCTTGTAAGCTAGTTTAAAAATAAAACTTAGTTAAAAAATTAAATGTATTATAAGCTTTGTTTGTATTGTATTGTATTATGTTTTTATTTGATTATAAAAAAACATGTGAGTATCTGGAAGATTATAACAGTGCAAGTATTATCAAAATCAAAGTTGAGTCTGTGTTTGCTTGCACCTCTTAGCTTTCAGGAGGATCTATTATACCTATTTATTGATGACTAGCTGACCCGGCGTACTTCGTATCACCTATCAATGAGTGGACCCGATATTTTCTCAACGTTTAAACCATCCCTGGACTACGATAAACATTTCAAAACCAAAATCAATTGATTTTTATATATTATAGAGATTACCCACGATTCTTCAGTTTACTTGCTACGAGTATTTCAAAGAGTAGAATACATATAGTATTAATACGTAAAGCCAAGTAGATAGATAAACTTTTTATTGTCTACATCGTATTAAAACACTAATTAACAAGAGAAGGCTATGCTAGCGAAACAACATGCGACCTTATCACTAAAAGCGATCTCTTCCAGACCTTGCGATAGAGATACGAAACAATAGATATGAATGACGGAAAGTAGAGAAATATTTGTTACTTGCTGTGCCCCGCGGAGGAAAATAAATATGATGAGAAACTCCTCTTTTTGTTGAAGTCGGTTAAAATGGCCTATGTCCATCCAGTTTTCAGTTATTTCCCAAAATTTTAAATTTTTCCATTCAGTCTTCATTCGTGAAAAGGAAACAATCAGGTGCGCTCCGCGCTCTCACACGTGTTGATGAAAAATGGTGATGATGATGAAACGTAGCCAATAGTAAATGTGTAAGTAAAAAAAATATGTATACATATATACTTCGATTTCTTTATTTCTCTTCTTACCAAATATCATCATTATCTGTTCAGCCGTTTAGTCGTAAAGAGGTAACAAACAGACGGAGAGATGTATTCTATGAGATGTATGATGTTGTCTGTATTCTAAAAGCGAAAGTATTTTGTTTTTACAATACTTTAGTCAGATTGTGATTAGATTAGATCTTTTTTATCTAACCTGACACAAAATAAACTTACAAACACACAATATAAACCTATGGTTTTGTGCGATGTGGGAATACGCATCATATACAAATGGAAAGTGTTTTCTTGCCAATGTTATTTCGTGTTTTTAGCATTACATAGTTGGTGTCTACCTCGAAGAAGTGTTATGTATCTAGTCAGTCCGGGTAGTGTGGGTGCGAGGTCGGTCGGCGCTGCTGGAGCGGCAGGCGGACGCGAGGGTCACGCAGAGGTGACGGCGGCGGCGACATGCGTGCGAGATAGCGGGGCGGCGGCGTCGGCCGGCGCTGGTTGGAGTCGCTGTCGGCCGGGTGTCCCGGCGGCGGCGGGCGCACGGAATGCAGCGGAGAGGCGCGGGGCGCGGGCGGCGGTCGCTGCTGCCGCGGCGACGCTCGCTGCTGCCCGCCCGTCCGCCAGTCCGCCGCGCGCCACCGACACGAGTGCTGTTCGAGCCGCGCGAGTGACGCCTCCTCTGCCGCACGCAGGTATGTACCCACCCATCCTGTCTTCCGTTCGAGGAACGCGCCGCGCCGACCACGCGCGCCTCTACCGGTTATTTCCGCTCCTTCCACGGCCCGATCAGAAATAGCGGGCAATCGGCATCGGCGACGTCCGCGCCTTACCTGCCGGCCTCGGAGCTGCGATCGCCCGCCGTATTTGCCAAACTAGAATCTCCGAATACTTGCCGGTCATCGCTTCTGCGGCTTTTATCAGTGTTACATATTTATTATTGCCGGCGTGAGGTGAGGTCAGCCGGCGGTCGCGGCGATGTGCGCCTTATCGCGTGGGCCGTAGGGTCGCTCCGCCGGCGACGCCCGCGCGCTCTGCCTCGCACCACACTGTCATTGCTCTGCTCTTGCGTCGTTCCATCTAGCTTATAAACATACCTACACACTACCATAACATACATTTATTATTGTAATCTTTCACAACCGCGACGCAAACAAATAAGACGCTGTTATTGTTTCAAAACAACTCTATCAAAACAGTGCCGCGGTACCCACAAAGCTATTCTTCTATACAGACATTACTTAGTTACTCTCCTAGTTTCCCATTACCGTCGCATTAGTAGATACCTACCTACTTAGTTGATAGATGCGTCATCTAGGATTCAAGTAGAAGTTACGAGTAGGTGTTAGACTTAGCTATAGGCTATACTTAACTAAAAGTAGTCATACCTGACCGAACCATAACGACATACTTGGATGGCCGTTGGTCTTCAACCTACCTAAATCTTGTCGTGAATCTGGTTATTGCAGACTTGCTCGATATGAGTTTTAACACAATCACTATTTTCTTTTCAATCAGTCATTCGCGCGAGAAAACCCAAATAAGATGTTAATGACGTCATGGTCTGCAACTTTATTATTCGTAGTAGAGGCGGCCTAACGACAAGACTGTTTCAATAGAAAAGATCCAGGAAAACGGCGACAACGTGACTTATCCGTACAATCAGTGCAATATTTCTGTACAAGACTTGTTGAAGTGACGTGGGCGAGCGGGCGACGGCGGTCGCACGCGTGTGTTGCCGCCAGCAGAACTGATAACAAGAGAACTCTGTCTATAACGCGTTAGCAAAATCGAGCTCCTAAATACTTACATCAAGTGAATTCGTGAAATGTGCGCGGGTCGACGACGAGGGATCCGGTGCTCGTCCGGTGTTGTCTTCAGCAACCAGCACACTGTGCGTGTAATGAATGCTTCCCCGCGCACGCGATCCTCGCCTCTACCAACCATGGAACACGCCTTAATATTCCGTGATACCATGTCGACTCTTACTACACCCTAGACGCATCGTTCAAAACGTTCTCGACCTCGTGCCTTTTACGTTCACACAGTTCTCGTCTCTAAAGCTAGGCATGTAGGGGGCAAAGCTGTGCGGCGCTTTTGGCGTATGAGATATTCCGTAGCCACGTGAGGGTTGAGATCCCCGACGCACAAGAGTGAAAGTTAGGGAGGTGGGTGAGTGGCGGCAGGGGTGGCTCCCTGCTGGAGCAGTCGACCCGGACTTCCAACAAGGATTTGCTAAATCTGCTGCTTTTACCCTAGGATGATGGAAAAATCTAAATTGCTTTCATAGTTGTCGGTGACTGTTGATTATCTAAGTACTAATGCGAATACGATATAATTAGCGTCTTCTAGAAACTTTTATGTTTACTTAACCGTTGGATAACTTATATTCTCAACAGAAATAAACATATGATAAAGTTTTATTATGTAATAATTATGTCATGGCAATAGAGGCTTTGCTATAAAAATGGTTGTATTTACTAAGTTAATCCAGTAGCAACCATTACTAGTATTACTAATAATACATAATACGAAAACCCGAATGCAAAATATATATGTATGACAGTATGAAGATAAAGTCAAATCTAATAACATCAAATTAGGTCAAGCCGCTTAGGCTGCAGGGGTTAATCTTAATAACATACAAAGACGTGCTCCATCCTCGGCAACACCGTCGCATACCATCAGAAGAGGCGAGAGTCAAACGTAGGTTTAGTAAAAATATATATGGTACACCATATGGGTATGGTGTTGGCTTAGATTAGTACTGTAGTATAAAAAACTTTTTATAGGTATGATTCTGAGATTACAACATTGAGAAAAAATTTATCAGCTGTTCTATAGAGAAGTTTGTTGACACCCTTTCGGCTTAGAACAGGGTAGGACCCTATTAACCCAGTAAACAAATTCAAATCTATATTAAAAGAAAAACAAAATACCAAACTGCAGAAGAGCAAGCTTTGCAGTCAACTTATGATTTCGTTATGCTTGATACGCTTTTGAGTGTACGTTTTTTGTGAGAAAGCACGTGCAAAGTCGCTGTAAAAGCACGTGCAAAGTCGCTCTAATAGTTATAAATGCGCATTCTCTAGAATAATCCTAGTAAAATCACTTATTTATTACGACAAAGTTTGTTGGAGGTTACGAAAACGTGCAATTTTAATTTTTGCGAGAGATTTATTATTATTACAAAAAAGCATAACCATCCTTCTTGCGCAGTCGGGTAAAAAGTAGGTACATAGTACTTAATAGATACACCCGAAAAACATTACACTTCTTTGGCAGTTAGGTAAAAATGAGTTGGCGTCGTTGTGAGGTCAGATAGGGAATAACCACAGTCCGCGGCATGTTGTATCGGTCGCTCGCCGTCATTTCCCTGAAACCATAATTTCCTTAGCACCAGCAGTGGCGTATGACTACATCAACTACGTAAAACAGAGAGGATACGAATAACTGGCACCGATTCCAGAAAAAAACTTCATATTTTTACCGACTTCAAAAAAAAGAAAATTAACAATTTGACGCTATTTTCAACCGACTTCAAAAAAGGAGGAGGTTCTCAATTCGACTGTTTTTTTTATGTTTGTTACCTCAGAACTTTCGACTGGGTGAACCGATTTTGATGATTCTTTTTTTATTTGAAATCTGGTTCTTCCCGTGTGGTCCCATTTCCAGTTTTGTCCAGTTCTGACAATGGCATCCAAGAGAAGTCAAGTTGCTTCAGTTTTTTAAACTATAATTATTTTATCGTTGTTACCTTACCGCATAACTCTTTTTTGTCTGTCATTTATGTACTGATTTGAAAAAGTTTTTTTTTTTTAAGTATATACTTTGTACCATTATCTTATGTATGTATTTTGTTATTATATTGCTTTTGTGGTGTCAATAAAATGTAATTGAATAATTGATTGACTTTCAGATTTATCCCATACAAATTTCATCAAAATCGGTTCAGTAGTTAGGATTTTAAACAAAATCACGCATTTTGAACTCGGTTTTTCAGTTTTTAAAAACTACAATTATTGCATACTTTAGCTGTTATATCATAATTTTTCCCAACCTTTTACAACACGTTAATAATTTAATCGAGGAAGGGTGCTTTTCCAACACGTTTATTTATTTATTATCATAATATAAGAACGGCTTAGGCCAATTAAATTTAATATCAAATTATTATATTAAATTAAATTAAATTGAAATTATGAAATGTCACTTAGACATACTTATATTACCTACATAAGGCACTCTGAAAATAACACTTTTAACTTACTTTTAACACTTAAAAAAAATAAGTATATGTGCGAACGAAGGAATGTAGTTGCGATGACTACTAGAGAAGTTATAGTTCTATCGTGGCAAAAATGAGGAACTAACGTCTCGTACTTACTACTATGGTATTCTGTGGTCTCGACTGAACAAAATAATGAAATAAGGACAGCAGCGCCCTCAATATCACATTAGTTCTTTTGCTGAACAGACTAACGCTTTGAATTTTTATACTGTAAGTACTGCTTGTGGCCCGCAGTTTCGCTCGTGACCGAAATAGTAACAGAAAACGGTAATGATGATGGTGACGAGATAATCGTTGCTGCCTTCAGGTTCTTAGCTATGAAATGAAATGAAAAAATAATAATTGTTGTCTGTAAAGTCGGTTTACGGACGTTATTTTTACGTGATAACGATGTCACAAGCCGAACGCTTAGGCTGATCGTGCCTCTCTATCGCTTGTTCCGCGCTCTCGCTTGCACGTTCGGCTCAGGCGGAACGTAACAATGAGTGCTTTTTCGTGCGTGCAGCCGGCGCGATGGCGTTCATCGATTCATAAGACGTTATCACGTCAAAAAATGAAATGAAAATTTATTTATTCCAGATGTTAATCCATATCAAATAAATTAAATCTTTGTACTAAATTTTATAACGATCGCTTCAGCCGTTTGATCACGAAAAGGTAAAAAGCAGACAGACAAAGATATTATTGTTATTTGTTACTGTTATTTTAGCTTTGTTTATCGGAGTAGCTAAGTTCGCGGTTTCACCCACCACATAGGCATAAATGATAATATAATAATAATAAAAAAGACGTGTGGCACTCGGAGACTGCCGCGGTAAAGCTATTGCATAGCATTTTTTATCAACTTATGTAGGTAATTATAATTATTTATTTATTTTATTTATGCAGTATTCCTAACACCCCCCACTCCGACCGGCACAGCGGTGATACTTTTTAGTTTTTAGTTTTGCCATCTATCGATGAATAGCAGAACTTTTAATGACTTTTTGAAATATCACGCTTGTCTCTTTAGTTCTGCAAATCGCCTCTAGGTGGCATTGGTTGTATCGGCGTTACTGCGTTAGGTTATTTTCGTTACGGAATTTCTGGATTCGATCTCCACGCTCAAGGCCCGCGATAGAAGCTATGCAATATCTTAAAAATAAATAAAAAAAATAAAAAAAAATATGGAGTATATGGCAATATCCGGGTTCTCAGCTTTTTTCAAATTTCATGACGATTGGTTCAAACATACACAGACTTTCCCACCCACTTTCGACTTTATTAAATACGAATTAACTGCTTTTATTTGACAAAGACAAAAAGGATGTAAATGGAACTGCAATGAACAGGGAAGTTCATTGCATTACCCATTTTCCCTGCTCCCACCCTCAATTTTCACTGTAATATTGCGGGAGGACTCCACCCCTCCCGTAATATTATAGTGAAAATTTATTGCTTTTCTGAAAAAATTACTCATCCACTGCACGCGAATCGCGATGTCCTTAGAACTACGAACTCAATAGCTTACATAACATTCATGCGTACGTCTTGTTATATGATAGATTCTAATTTCTGAGTCATACGCATACCATGCCTGGCTGATAGCCGTAAGGGACAAACATTCAAATCAACACCTTCCTGACTAGCGATATCCTAAGGCTGGTCTGCACTGCGGTTTGCGCCTCTGTAGAACGGATCTAGAGATCGTGCAAAACCCCACTTCCATTAATCCCTACTACCTATCTCGATTCGGATATTTATTCAGCAAGACGCATATTTTTTATCTGCCTGCGGAAGAAGGAGGGTTATGTTTTTCGAGTGTGCATGCATATGTATGTTTGCATGTATATGAGTAAACCGCGATGCACAATTAAAGTAATAATATTAGAAATAAAAGGCCTGACGGGATGACGCTTGTGCCATGGAAGTTCGGACGGTCCCTTGTGTGGGACGCCACGTGCGTTGATACTTTGGCACCGTCTCATCTTCCTGAGACACGGAGTAGGGCTGGCGCTGCGGCTAATTCGGCGGAGCAGCACAAGCGGCGTAAATATGTTAATCTCGGTAGAGGTTACATATTTGAGCCGTTTGGTGTCGAAACTTTGGGTCCGTGGGGACCGGGAGCTTATCTCATTTTCAAAAATTTATCTGAGCGCCTGATCGATGCGACGCGTGACCAAAATGCTGGCGCGTATCTGGCCCAACGCATAAACATTGCCATTCAACGTGGCAATGCGGGCAGCATGCTGGGTACGCTGCCAACTGGTAGTGGGTTTAAGTATTTGGATTATCTTTGGACCTTTATCGGTCTGGGGTGATCGATGTGCTTTTTGTGTAGTAGTTTAGTTAGTTGAGTCTGTATATTGTTGTGTTGTAGTTAATAAAGGCGCTTGCCATAAAAATAATAATAATATTAGAATGTAACGTTGTAGTACAAATGTCATTGACAATTAGCGTGAGAGAAGTGATCCACAAACAATACTTAGTTTTTTTTATTTTTTTTTATACATGATAGATCTACGATTGACCACCAACTCGCCTGATGTTAAGCGACGGTGTGGCTGAGGATGGAGCTCGTCGATCTAGAGGATATCTATTCACTCTAGCCTTGAAACTTCCAAGATTGTAGGTTTCAGGAAACAGAGATGGCGGCAAAGAATTCCATTCTTGTGTAGTAAGCAACATGAATGTGGACTATTAGCGTGAGAGAAGTGATCCACAAATAATACCTACTGTGGTCTCCTTTTCGATTCCAAGGTAACCTACGGAACCCTAACATATACGTATCTCGACACGATCTTGGCCACTTATTATCTAGAGAGCTACTATGTTGTTGCTATGACGCTGCGTGTTGTTGTAGGCAGATATCGTGATAGGTACTATTGCCTGATCTTATTGATTTCTGCGAGTGGTAGGTACTTATGCGTCGCCTGAGCGCGAACGCTGGATGCCATAGAACTCTTAGGTCTCTCTTAACGATGGGCTCAAAGCAGGGCGCAGCTATCTCTCTCGCGCATTACAGCATTTTTAACTGAGTAGGCTCTTAACTATGGGCTCAAAGCAGGGCGCAGCTATCTCTCTCGCGCATTACAGCATTTATAACTGAGTAGGGATATTAGAAAAGTGAAATATGATTTTGTTTATTTAGGTACGAGCAAAGGGTAGGAGATATTTTCTATATCGACGATGGAGTAGTGGAAATACATATACCTACATATTTTTCTACTCCTCATCCAATTAAAAATATATCTAAGAAAACCTTTTTTTAGGGTTCTGTACCAAAAAAAAACCTGTTCAAAAGAAAAAAACCTTAACCTTTATAGAATCACTTTGTTGTCCGTCTGTACGTCCGGGTCTCAAGACCTGTATTTCGGGAACGCGTGAAGGTATCGAGTTGAAATTAAAACCATATACACAGATCCATAGTCTCTTGCTGCAGAAAGATCAAAATCGAAAAAAATGCATATTTCGACACTCGCAAGGGAATCAAAACCTATGGGGTACTTCCCGTAGACCTATAACTGTGAAATTTGGCAAGAAGCATTGTCATATTAGTACACCTGAAGGAAAAAATCCGAAAACTATGAATGTGAATAAAATTCCATAGAAATTTCATCGACATCGGTTCAATAGTTTGGTTTGGTTTAATATTGCGCATTTTGAAGTCGCTTGTTTCAGTATTTCAAACTAGCTGCTCCCCGTGGTGTCACCCGCGTAGTGATAATCAATTACAGTTTAAAAAACTAAAAAACACGCTACAAATTAATGTGGTCAAAGTTCATTACAAGACTTTTCTAACAAATCCAAACACAGTTCGACAGTACCATATTATTGTATTGTCGTCAGAACTACATACAGCTGCCAATATTCATGACGCTACGATCCTTGGAAGATGGTTAAATTAGTTACATTAGAATTCATTACATAGTTAGTTACATACAGGTCGACCTAATGAAAGCGTGTTAAAAACGGGGATTATGATGATGATAATATCCTATGTCCTTCTCTAGATCCTAAAGAATCTCTATGCTAAATTTCATAACGATTGGTTTAGCCGTTTAGCCGTGAATAGCTAACAAATATACAGCCGATAGACAGTTATAGATAGACACTTTCGCTTTATAACAGACTTCCAAAAAGGAGGAGGTTCTCAATTCGTCGGAATCTTTTTTTTTAATTATATCAAATAGGATAACATTAGTAAGGATAACAAGTATAAATATGCCTACAAAGTTATGTAATGAAAAACTAATATAAGAGAGCGACGTACAAAGCTGGCAGAGGCACCTGCATTAGACGGTTGAATAATTTCTGTGTTGAGCACGGACGCTGCGGCACCCGGGTTCGACCGAAGCCCGGCCATCCGCGCGGCAGATGTGTCACAGCTGCCGCGCTGCTTTTGCTCGTTTTGCAACATCTCTACACATACGAGTACCACTATTCTGTAGTATAACACATTAGCTCTACTGTATGACTGTATGAGAGAGAGAGAAAGAGAGAGGTTACAGGTTACTCTACGGGGATAAAATACTATAGGGTAAAACCCGGATAGATGCTCTAGGTTCGCGAATAAATCACATGCTATTTTATTTATCTATCGAGGGACTCTCCAACTACAACTAAGATTACCGTGTCACAATGTTTCTGTGCGATTACATGCGAAGGCGTGGTACTATCAAAGTTTTTGGGGAATAGATGCCCTGTTTCTCGGTGAGTCATCATCATAAATGTAATTTACTTATTTAATTTTTTTTTTATCAGCCCTGTTTGTACAAACTGTCCCACTGCTGGGAACGGGCCATCTTCTCATTGTGAGAAGGGTTAGGCCATAGTCTGCCACGCTGGCCAAGTGCGGGTTGGCAGACTTCACACATCTTCAAGATCATTGAGATCTCTCAGACATGTAGGTTTCCTCACGATGTTTTCCTTCACCGTTTGAAGTTGGCGGCAATCAACAATACGCACATAACTTCGAAAATACAGAGGTGCGCGCCGTGGGATTCGAACCCAGGACCTGCGGATCGCAAGTCAGACGGTCTCACCACTAGGCTGCCGGAAACTACTATGTTATCTATCGAGGTATATAACTATTATTACGAGGTATCGAGGTACATAACTATTATTTAATGTGGATGAGACAAAATATTCTCCATATGGGATAGATGTCTCAAATGTAGAGGTCCGCAAAAATCGCTAATACTCAGGAAATATCAAAGATAATGTTATTTAGTTTTCTTAAATTTGTAGATAAAAAACCAAAGAAGGTACCTATCAGTTTCACAAATAAAATTTTGCTTTTTGTACTGAGAGGTAAGTTTAAAGTGATTTCAAAAAGTGGAGCAAGTATCCGGGTTTTACCCTGGTGAACAATAACATTAACCTCGATCATGTATACTGGCCTTGCAGCTCATTTGGTAGTCTGCCTGCTGAACTGTAGGTCGTGGGTTCAATCCCCACCTTGGGCAAACATTTGTGTGATGAGCACGGATAATATAAGGATAAATAAATGATAATAATAATAAAAAAATGTAAAATGGTATTTAAATGGTATGTAAATGGTATTTAAAAAAATGTATTCTATTAGCCGTTTAGTTTCCATATACAAGCTTTGCTTAGTTTGGGCTAGATGGTGTTGTGAGAAATGTCCACTAATATTATTTATTTATTTATTTACGTAAATATCGGCTCAGCCGATTGACCGTGACAAGATAAAACGTTGTAAAATGATAGCGACTGAGATGGACATAGGTCACATTTTATCATCATCATCGCCGTTTCTCATATCTGCGCATGTGAATCCACTAGCAGCCCACTAGTTGCACCCCGTGAAATCATAAGTACAATATTGCCAAAAAAAAAATTAAGTTTTTTCTAAGGATGCTTTCATCCGTCTTGCGATTCATCCCAAGTTGAAGTGGTGTGGGTCCGGCCGGCCACAGAATATTTGGTAGTACTCCGGGCACAATACTTTAACGTCCTCTGAGAGCTTTACGCTCACAACACAAAGGTAGAGATGGTACGCCATAAGCATAACTGACTACGTGATGTTAGTACGTGGGATAGGATGGTTCTGTTGAAGGCGGATTGCAAAATCAGGGTCTTATAATGCATTTAGTTTAGGCCAATTATGAACTGCCGATATTCCTTGATCCATCTTATCTTTTGTTGATTTCCTGCTATAGGTAAAAACGCGTAAATTGTCACATTAAAATAAATATTTGTGGACATTCCACACAACACCATCTAGACCAAACTAAACAAAGCTTGTGCTGTGGAACTAGATGGCTGAAAGAATACATATACATATATACTTTTTTTTTGTTTGTGTATGTAATGTATGTACAATGTTTGTGTATGTGGGAGATAATTATCGCGAAATTGACCAAACATTTTTTTGAAAGTTAATTTTTAACTGAATTTTAAAAAAGGAGAAAAAAGGTAATCGATTGTAAACAAATTTTGATAATATTTTCTAAATGAGTATCTTTTTTTACGGGATTTCATCTTTGATTCAGCAGTGTTTTAACTTGCTGTTATGAATATTTTCTGGGTTAGTTAACGTTTATTTTTTTGTGTTTTTTATAATTATTTTTAAAAAGGTTTTTGAGATAATCCCTAGTTTGCATACAGTAAACTTATGAAGAATATTCTTATATCTACCGAGCCCCATCATGATGTATTCAAGCGTTTGTCTGTTAAATATTTAAGCTCAGTTGTGTTCGTGAAAAATTGTGAATGCATCGTGTAACTATGTAACGTCACATGAATCAGGCAGATTATGAAATAGCGCTGGTTTGTGATGGGCCTAATCTAAAGCACATCATGACTGGCCCGATTTTATGATCTGGCGTATGAGAATTCTGCTCAGATTCTCGGTGTTGTGAACATTCGTTTCACCTCTCTATCTTTTCTCTGTATCTACTACATATAGCTAGCTAACTATTCCGCCATAACCTAACACATTTTTCTCTCAACGCTGAATGAATTTTCACTATCAGCTACTTTTATATGAGCTTTTGAAATAAAACTAACACAGCATGAAATCTCTATGCAAACATGATAATGTCTTCTGTAAACAAACGGTCCACGTTATATAACTGAAAATTAAAAACTATTATAGACGTTCTGTGTTTCTACTCGCATCTCGTGCGCGAATTATCAGATTTGATCAATTTCATGGCGGTCGTTCTACGCCAGTACTTTACCTACAGCCGTCGTCGGCTTTGCTTCGCTACATCAAACACGTAGACCTCGAGATGACGTAAAGTTACCTTCAAACCAAGTCACGATACGAATCTCTCGGAAAATCTTTGTGAAAATCACATGGACGTAAGCGGCCGATGTCTGTGTTAGAAACACGGTTGCGGCTCTCCGTGGGAGATGTTTCTTATAGTGTAGTTAGGTACTCGTAGATGTTAGGTTCGGATAGTCGAGTGCGCCCCCGCGGGTTGGGCCCCGCAGGCTCTTGGTAGGGGGCGACCGTAGTTTTTTCTTATGCTTGTATTGAAGCTACGAGTCGGCGTCCTTGGCACAAGCTCGACCCTATTGCGCCTTTTTCTTACGTGTTTTCTGGTGGTAATAATGTTTATGAGATATGTGACGCCTATCATTTAGGATATTATGTGAGGAGTACAAAATTGTTTGTTGTTAAAATTTCTTTGTTAGATCGAAATGTCAAAAATACGAAATGCGCTTTTTCGTAACCTACAACTTTTTTTTTTCGTAATAAACAAGAATTTGTACTAGAATTATTTGAAACAATGCGCATTTATAATTTTTTACAGCGATTTTACGCATACTTTCACACAATATACAATACAATATAATATACAATATAATTGACTGGCCTTGTGGCTCAGTTGGTAATGTGTTTACGTCTACCTGCTGAACTGAAAGGTCGTGGGTTCAATCCCCACCCAGGGCAAACATTTGTGTGATGAGCATGGATGTTTGTTCTGTGTCTGGGTGTTTCTATGTATCATATGTATATATTTACAACAAAAAAAAAGTATTTAAGTATTCTATCAGCCATCTAGTTCCATAGTACAAGCTTTGCTTAGTTTGGGCTAGATGGTGTTGTGTGAAATGTCCACAAATATTTATTATTTATTATTATTTATTTATTATTTATAATAAACGTACACTCAATAGTGTATCAAGCGTAACGAAATCATAAGTTAGACTGCAAAGACTGCTTTTCAGCGGCCGGGTATTTTGTTTTTCTTTTAATATAGATACTTGTTTCTCAAGGGTCTCTTAGGTCTTAGCTATCTCTATACTAAAATTCATAATTATCCGCTTAATTTGTAAAATGTAGCAAACAGACAGAGAGACAGAATTACTTTCGCTTAGATTAATTCATGAACTAGATATTTAGAAGACTTAGGTATAGGAATATTTTTTGTGTAGGGCATCTGCTTTTATTTACTACAACAAAACAATATACAAACTCAACTAACTAAACTACTACACAAAAAGCATAGGTATCGACCACCTCAGACCGATAAAGACCTAAAGACAATCTGAATGCTCAAACCCACTACCAGTTGACAGCGTACCCAGCATGCTGCCCGCATTGTCACGTTGAATGGCAATGCTTATGCGTTGGGCCAGATACGCACCAGCATTTTGGTCACGCGTCGCATCAATCAGGCGCACAGATAAATTTTTGAGCTCCCGGTCCCCACGGACCCAAAGTCTCGACACCCGACGAACATTCATATATATATATATATATGTCGAGACTTATAGTCTCGACATATGAATGTTCTTCCCCAGAGATAAAATATATTTTCGTTGCAAGATCACACAGTTTATTCGTACGGCTGACGCGCCTTTACGGTACTCCATCGAGAATTCAAGATAGATAAGACTATCAGCGATAGCCTTGCTGAGGATTCTGTGAAACCACATTGACTTGATCCAAGTGTAGTTATTATGTTTGATACTTATGTACATAACGTAGCCAACAAGAATAGCCAGTTTTATCCGTCTTCTTCGGATTTGAACATCATTATTCTTTGATATGATTTTGTATGTATTTTGCATGGATTAGATGACGTTGCAAACATTGAGCTTATTTTAACCGTATTCCAAAATGGAGAAGTTCTTAATTTGAATAAATATATTTTTTCGTGTATGTTTAACGATCAAGTTCAGTGATAATTTCATTCAGCAACTGGCTTAAAATATTTCAATAATTTTTATAACGAGTTTTTTAATCAGCTACAAAATTTTGTATTTTATTTAGGCTGTTTTTATTTTTATTTAATACTTTTTGGTGCAGTTATACCTAGGTTACGAGAAAACAATATACAGTTAAGTGCGAGTATACCTACCTATACTTAGGTAAAATTAGCTGCATATCGAGTTCTATAGCTACTTGCGTACGTAACTAAAAGACATGAACAAAATGCGGTAGTCAACATTTTCAGTGGAAAAATTCAACGAAAATTACTTTCACTCGCTTGTTAGTAGCGAAGGATGCTTCGGTGTCACGTAGAGGATGTGAACGTATAGCTATAAAGTTATAGATACCCTCTGGAGCATCGCGTCCGCTGTCACTGAAACGAAAAGAGGTCGTCCGTGGTCGCGTCAGCGGTCGTGCATCCAGCCAACAATGAGTATCGACGCGCGCCGAGCGCTCTGCCAGTGTTAACTATACGAAGTAGGTACGGCGAGCTATATCGAACGCAGTAGGTACTCGACTACTCGCGCAATAATCACAGATAGGAGCCACCGCGCCGTCGGCGTCGCCGCGCACTGCTTGTAGGCGGCACGTAATGTATGCGTGCTCGGCCGGCCTGACTCCATTCCATAATCCATCCAGTCGTGTTGTCTTGTCGAGACGCAGAACGTTCGACGGACGTCGCACTCGCCTCACATTTGCGGTGACCTCACTGGCTCGCTGCGCAGACGGCGGCACCACACCATCTATATAACGCGAAACAAGCTCGATCAAACAATTTATTTTCAGCCATCTCGCTATAAATTGTACATAGTTATGCATTACGATCACCTACTCGTAATTACCTATGTATATATTTTTTGGTGAATAAACAATAATGCAGCGACCACAGATAAATGAAGAGGCACACCTTCGTCACAGTTCATTTCAAAAACAATAGAAGAATACATATTTGCTCGCTAACAGAACACATTGCGCTCGTGTTCGTGTTGTGTGGCTGTCACAGTATTTTGCATTTTATCCTTAACCTTTTGATATCTAACACATAATATGACTCGGCTAATCCAGTCTGTGTTAGACTCGTGAAGGAAACTATACATCGACATTAATAAGGTGTTGTCGGGTAGAGATTGTCGCCACCATTAACAATCGTGCCGCACCTAATTGACTCCGTTCTACCTTAATTAGTGTTGGCATGTGATCATCATGAGAGTTAGCTACTTTACTCGTTGCAACTGAAACGCGAGTGGTACGAGTACTTGGCTAGTTCTTATGTTCGTGCGCGAGGTCGCGCACCACCTGACACGAGAGCAGCTGGCAGCCGGCTGCCTGCGCTTGCGCATATCAAAACTTGTTTCCGAGCAGACGCCTCAATATGGCGGACCACCACCGAGTCACCCACCATGTTGCGATGACTAACGACTATCTAAGCGAGCTCTGCCTGCACTTTTGTCGGGCGTGGTGTTGAAATTTGTAAGCGATATGCAATATACGGTTACGCAGACGTGTGCAATGTGAAACAATAATAAAGTCGGCTCTCTGTCCTACGGCCCGTTTCTGGGAAGCGGGCGCGGTGTGTTGGATGGCTTTGTTGTCAGATCGCATTGTGACGCGGGCGTCCTTTGCTCCGGCGTGATCATATTTTTCCGTGTTGTGAGCAGATAGAGAGCGGCGCGGACGGGCGTCGTCCCCTCGGCCTCGTTGCACTCGACTCGAGTACTATCAACGTATGCCGTGTACTGCTAGATATAGATAGGCACACTGGTAGCGGCGTGCGGCGTCGTCGCCGACGCTCGACCCTGATAATTTGCTGCGCTTAAGTTACTTCAACGGCTTCTTGCGACACGTTGCGGCCGCTTTCCTGGGTTTCTACTCCCTTCAACACACACGATGTGGGCGTAGGTTTCTTGCGCCATTGCTTATTTGTAGCAATATTCTAATGCGTTGAGTTTGATATCACAAAAGTGTTACGAAGGAATCTGAAAATTTATAGACTCTTCCTCAAATCTACGCATTTTTCTGAAATTTTAAAAGTTACTTCATCATCATCATCTGAACTTGAAGAAATTTATTTTTATCTAAATAAAATTTGACGAGAATAAGCATATCCTGCCTTCATCTATTTTCTACTGACTTTTACTAAGTACTATAAGCTTGGAATTTTGTCTTTTGTCGATTTGATACGGAAAGGACGGTGCTGTGCTCTTGAAAGTAGATTCACGACTCAGCTGCGTTTGAACTTTATAGGTTCGACATAAGGTAGAGTTGGGCATAACAAAACGTAGTTTCAGGTAAAATTGGTATACACGTATAATAGGTAGCGATATGCCTTCCCTTAACTACCCAAAATCTGGATGAAGAAAAATCATTATAAATGTCGAATTTTGAGTATACTTAGTGCGAAAACACGTAAGTATTACATAATATACTTGGGTTATAAAAATCCAGATTCGTTGATGTGATATAGTATCGTTATTAGATTGAGGAACCCTCGAAAATAGTTTGTAGCGCATAATGTGTATTTAGTGATGAAAGCATATCATAATTGTAATCCTAACATTATAAAACCGATCCAAACCAAAACCAAAAACCGATCGTTATGAAATTTGTTACAGAAACATCTAAAGATCTGAAGACGGGCATAGGCTATATTTCATAATTAGCATAGTCATCATCTTTACGGTTTAATATCACTACGCGTGTGGAACCGTGGTGCATAGCTAGCTGATAATGTATGTATAATTCAAAAGCCCTATTAGTCTGTAGTTTTTAAATCCCACTAAAGCTTATATTATAAACTACCAGTATTTGGGCGTGAACACAACGGACCTTTGTTTCAAATTCAAGATCCCCAAGCCCCAAAACCTGATATAATCTGAGGAAAGGGACTGCGCGGTGATCCGTAGACCGTAGTCCATATCAAGCGAGTGTGCGAGGCGTTTTAAATGTGAGCTTGTGACTACATAACACTTATCATTTTACTAAGTATAGCTAGGTTTCGTAATACGTACCTAAGTATCGTTTCATTGGGGTCTTACGTGCAACGTTGTTAATGGGGTATGTACTTAATGTACTCGTCGCCGTCCACGTGTATCATAAAGATCTTACGTTTCATTGATTTTCATACGGGTCGATATTTTATTGAACACACATTAGCGACAGCATTGTTCTTATTTCTAGGATAACCAAAACACGAAGTTAAATGTTATGATATATCTATCGGTTGTTGTTTGTGCAGAGGTAGTCTTATTTTATTAAGTACCTACGTAAGTGGTGTTTGTTATTATGTTGGTAGCTATAGCTATGTAGGCAAGCTGTTATTGAGTCATTATGAGTCGAGTAGCAGCGACCAGTCGAGTCGGCGTGCCCATGTGCACGAGCCGGCCGGCGGCTGACGTCGGTCGCAGTGCGGCGTCCGTGACACCTAAACGAGCGAGCAGCACCTCTGCTATCTGGTGGTTAGATAAGACGCATTATCAGCGGGCCTCGTCGCGGGAGGAGCGAGTGGAGAGCGTGTGGTGCGTCGAGGATGGCGGTGGCAGCCCAGCGGGCCGCACATGTTGCGGAACGTGAAGCCGCGGGGCGCGGGGGCCGAGGACCGCCGCCAGCCGCCAGGGACGGCACCGGCACGCACACAAGCACGCCCGATACGACGCCCGCGCTCGCGCCCGAGGAGCGTCACTGTGCCTTATCGCAGCCATCTTTAAACGAGCACAGCTCACGCCACCCGCCACTCGGTACGAATTCCGTTCTCGAGCTCGGTTGCCGCGAAGGCCCTGGACGCCGGCTGCACTCCTTTCATTGTACGCTACGTGAGCGCTGCGCATCGCCACCGGCCGGCCCAAGGTCATGTTAATTATTTACCAGTCGGACCGGTGACACTCCTCGTTAACAACATCCCCGCACCGCACCCGCACCCCCGCACCGGCGCGACGCCTATCTTTGTTTTCAGATGTTGAGGAGTCAATTGTTGATCAATTAGTCGCCAATGCTCGGCAGTCTAATCACGATTGTTTGTTTATGTAACATACCAATACTTAAGTACCTAATACTTCGGAAATAAACAACACGTTTTGTTCAATTAAGCTGCATCAACATTACTAAAGACAAGGCAACTGTATGTATAATTGATGAGCGGCGTGTACCCGTGTCGCTTACTACTCCACGCGTTGTTGTCGCATCGTATAAACGTCGACGTTGCTTACAAGCGCCCACGTTATACATCTCCGTAGAGTAGGTAGAGCAGAGGCAGGGTGTTCTTGCGGCGACCATCTGTATCGATCCCGGGAGGGTGGTGTGGGTCGACATCCCGTCGCCTACGTCTCTGCGGAGCCTCGCTGGCAAAGCTTCCGTAAAATCCAGGCTGTCGGGCGGGTGATAAAGGAAAACTGCCTACGTAGCCGGCCCCTGGCGGGTGTTCGGTATGGCGTGTTGTCGCGCAGCTATATATAGCGCGTGTTGGAGCCGCCGCCGCCGCCGCACTCCCACCGACCGAAAGGTCAATTGGCGCGCAAATTATTTGCGTCGCAAAATCCGCAACGGTGATCGTCGTCGCTGCATCGTCCCGACGACGCCGGTCGAAACATCATTTAGACCTATCTTCGGTTTTGATGCGGCGTAAACCTGTCCGCCCGAAAGCATGATGCTACTTTATCTGCACGATTAAACGGTCGGCTTGCCATCGTTTCGGTATAAGCAGAGTACCTAGTCGTTCGAAGGCAAGAACGCGGTGCGCATTCTTATCGAACTCATAATAGGCGACGTTGTATGTAGATGTCTGCACTACACATCTGATAGCAGATGTATACTTCGGGTACATATGTAAGTACGTACCTACGTATATAGATACGCATTCACAGTGTGGTACGTACACATAAACGTGCCAGCCTAGCTGACACATGTGTTAATTGGTAAGCAGTGGCCATCGTGCTTCGAGCGTTCTTGGGGCCTATTGAAATGTAGGTAGACTAGCTAGCACTTAAACATGATCTTTACAAAATGCTTTCTGAGAAATGTTTTGTAAGGCAAGAACGATTGTGTATAGAGATTATTATCTATGAACATGGACATGGTTTACGCTACTTGTAAAAATATATTACAATCTCATTTTAGGATTCCGTGCAAAAAGGGCCAGAGCATCTATTACCTAATACATACTCTGTCTGTCAAACTTTCTGTTTATCCTATCCTAAAATGATGATGATGATGATAAAAATGTTAAAATGCTGTATTTTTTATTCATAATAGATAAGAAGTTGTAATTTTCACGGAAGATGTTATATATAGCTGATTCATCAACAAATTATAATCAATCAATAGATACAAACAAAAAAAGTGATTTTTACAAACAATATGTTTTTTTTCTATGATGAAAATTGGTGTAGTTATTGAGTTAATCCTGGTGAATAAGGTGTATGACAATATATATTAAAAAGCGATCAACTGCGAGTCAACCTAAAACAAACCTAAAACACGCTAAAGATATATCTACTTATGTTTTTTTTTACGCTTAGAATTTTAGCACCTTTAAAATCTACTACTAACATTTTTAGCTATAGCTTAGAAACGTCCTATACCTACTGAATGGAAAATATATCAGTATAAAACATATATTATTATTATTTATAGTTTCAGTGTTTAGGAAGGTTCAGCATGCGTGTCCAACTCGTACTTTAACCAGTTTTATTAATTTTTGTTCATGCGTTGCCAACGGTCATATGGAATAAGGCTCTGGTCATGAACGCTCATAATACCTAATCAAGGACCAATGACATTCCCAGCATAGATAAATGAACCTAGAGAATTCCCCACGTGACCGGGTAAGAGATAGCTATACTGATGCGACTTCTTCTGATTATTATATTCCCGTAG
This sequence comes from Lycia hirtaria, assembly GCA_947563715.1. NCBI lineage: Eukaryota > Metazoa > Arthropoda > Insecta > Lepidoptera > Geometridae > Lycia > Lycia hirtaria. Next base: position 29,812,452 of record OX387379.1, on the reverse strand, counting down.
AAAGCAGACAAAATAAGTAATATGAACAATTTATTTAAAAAAAACATGAAAATCTAATATATTGTCCACTACATCTCACCAAGATTTGTACTATAGCAAATAGGACAAACATGGGAAAAACGGTTACACCAATAAAGACAAGATTAGTACATCTTTCTCTTTCATGCTTGCTATAAATGTGACGTACTCTGTTGCTTTCTGTTTCTACGTACATAAGCTTTTACAAAGTGCTCCCAAACGAGTGCTACAATGTGAGCCTATGTACATAGAGTGGAGTATGTCGAGTTTGCCCCTCGCTCGACCACTGTCCTACTTTTATGGATATCTCGGGACTTCCACAGGGGAAGTTACTGAAACGGGTTTTTCTCTATTAAGTAAGGTAGACAATCTTTTTCCTAGCTTAATATAGCTGTAACAAATGATAGCAGCCATAGAAGAGCCATTGACTAATCGATGCCAATCATATGTTGCTATGATACAATATCTGAAGGGAAGTACACATTTTTCCTAGTGGCAGTTTCTACCAGTTTTCCTCTCTTCGTTTGCGAGATAACGTGTCAAAATGATTGGCTCTGCTTTCATAAAGTTATAGACGCTTTGCAAACACGTTATTGATCAAACTTCATAATATTAAACTTGTATCAAACTAATATTTGAATTAAAACCGGATAAGTGCATCTCGGACAACATGCAGTATAGGGTTCAGTAGTAGCACAACACAATATGTGGATTTAAGTCCAGGGCTTTTTGTTTGATACTATGACCAACCAAGTTTTTTACTTCTCTGAGTACATTTTATAGGTTGATCGACTGTTATTGCTGTCTAGTATTAAGGGCACAAAATCACCAAGGTGGCAAATTTCAAGATTGGTTTTATGACAAAAAAAAATGCAAGATATAATGATGAATCTTAGTTTATATTGTCGCAAAAGTTGTATACTAATAAACTTTGACAGGGCAGCGCACAGAATTCTATACTTTTTGTAATATAGCTTTTTAATGGATAAGAAAATTATCATTTCGGGAACGTTTTTCTAAATTTGATAAAATGACCAAAAACAAAAAAGTACATAATTTTAAGTTTTGTTTAATAACATGGGTATATTCTATAACTTTAACATATAAACAATAATGAAAACAATAGACATAAAATCTTCTACAAGCAAAATACGTCAAGAAAATAAGACAATTGACAATTATTATCATACATACTAGGTATGTGCGTTTTATTGAAATTTTGTAATGTTCCCGGAAATGACAAAAATGTCTGCGGAAAGATGATATTGATATAATAAAGTCTATGATCAACCAAGTTTTCTACTTCTCTAAGTACATTTTATGGGTTGATCGACTATCTACGGAACCCTAAAAAACGACAGTGACAGGTTGTCTCGTAGTCCATTTACTTATTACTATGACTACTTATTACTGTCCACATATTTCACAACTAAATGCCAGAATAAATCATGTTAGTATTTGGTAAAGCGGAAATCTAAAAACATACATTTTATCATCCCCATTTATCACGTGGCACAGTTCTATAAAATCACCATCATCTAATTATTGTCTCTGCTGGATATAGACTAGACATCTATTGAATTTCATTCAACCTAATCTTCAGCTTTGCGCTTTCTGCATCTGCGAACTTCTGTCATACGTATATCACTCCATCGTGTCTCTTTTTACCTTTAAGTTTTGGAATAAAATTTACTCTAAGTGTTAATCCAGGATATAAGCTACCTGAGGAAATCCGTTCAGCCGTTTTATCGTAAAAGAGCAACAAACACTCACACATACACACAAAACAAACTTTCGGATTTATAACATTACTATGATGATGTGACGATGACGAAATTAAGACTGAACATCATTAAATAAATAAATATTTGTGGATTTTTCACACAACACCATCTAGCCCAAACTAAGCAAAGCTTGTACTATGGAACTAGATGGCTGACAGAATACACATATACTTTTTTTTGTTTTAAATATATACATATGATACATAGAAACACCTAGACACAGAACAAACATTTATGCGCATCACACAAATCTTTGTCCTGGGTGGGGATCGAATCCACGACCTACGGACAGCAGGCAGACATACTACCAACTGAGCCACAAGGCCAGTCACACCTCACAGATCACACCTTTTGCATCTGAAACACTGCAACCAAACGAACGTCGAAATCGAAACTCCACGTCAAATGTTCTATGCTTGAGCCAGACATATAAGGACAGGAACGGGTTTGAACTCAAGAAGTGGTCAGTTGTGGAGGCCACGCCGAGGTGAGCGCTTCATATCAGGTACCAACCTCTGCGGTTAGTCACGCTCGGCATGCCTACCGTCCACCTCCTACAAGAACGCACCAAACAAATGACGAAACGGCGATACCACGAACACGGTTTCACCAACTGTGGAGATATAACACACATTGCTTTAACCGATATAATATACGTACCTACTACCTACTTGACTGCGGTTGTGCTGGGCTGAATGTGCAGCACAACCGCATGTGTGGGAGGGATCAGCAGCGGCGAGATGGCGTCGTGCTACATATACGCATATATTCTACATGGCGTATTATTATGGGCAGATGTTATAACGATATCTACGTAGCTTTTATATTTCTAGTTGCTGGTTGTGTTGGTAATAAGGATCTGTAGTGTTTTGAATGCTTCTTGCGATCAATTACATTGTTTTTTATTTTAAGGTAGGGTGTCTACAGGCTGTAGGGTATCTGTAGGTTGGATTGCTTCAACTTTGTCTTTGTGTTTGTTTGTTTATTTCACGACTAAAGGGCTAAACGGATCGACGAGGCAGTAGAGGATTAAATGGGCTACATTTCATCATCATCACCGTTTTTTAAGAATACAACACCTAAAGACGCATAAAACCATCAAACACGCAATACATTAAAATGCGTCAAGCTGTAATGATTATTAGTAATTAAGTATTCCTATCTAAAATATAAAAAAAAACATATTTAGCAACGAAATCCTTCCACCGCAAAAAAGATCTCGAAGATGTAAAACCAAGTTAACTTTATGTATGGGCCTTATAACCATAGACTATCGCTGTACCTGAATGTAAATATTTATTATTATATATAAAATCAATGGAAAATTATCCAAATGCATAATTATGATGGAAACTATCGTGGTTTCCACGCATTTTAAATAAAAACTACGGGATAGGGATATAGTCGGATTTTTCGGCTTAAAACAGACGTGAGTGACCCGTAGTTTTTATGTAAAATGCATACCTATTTATGGTTTCGACAAAACTATCGACATTTTGTTCAATCACACAATTAAATTGTTTATAGCGTTCTTGGATAATATGATGTCGTTATGAGTATTTTAGATATAGGTACAAGAAAGTTTTCCAAGGCGCAAACTTTGTTGAATATTCAGCAACTCAACTTATTGGTGGATTTATCAAGTTATCTATAAATATGTGTATTTGTAAAACTCCTTTCAAGAACTTGTTTGAACTTATTTCGTATAATAACCAAATATTTGAAATTATAATTTAAGACATAATCTAATAGATGACACTAGGCATAATCTTCCCCAGCAGGAATGCTTAAGTGATTCTCATTGTTCCCCCATACAGCTAGCGGGGTGTACCCCTCTGTCCAATTACTATACTTTGGTTCCATGGCGCATGGATGCGTGCTTGGCGCTTGCTATGCAACGCCGCACGCACCTGGCCTGAGGCGTATTATTTAATGTCAGATCCAGCTTTATGGACGCAAACTAACTTGTAATTTTTCGAAAAAATATTTCAAAATACAATAGTGTTGCAGAAAAATCAAATTCATCAGCAGGTCAATAAGATTAAAGCAAAAGTAACTCTGTCTTTCTGTCGGACAAAGATAGCTTAGTATCTGGGGTCGAACATGAGCAACATTTCATCATCATCATCATCTTCGCGATATCGAGCAGCACACAGCTAGAGTGAATAGATATCTTCTAGATTTACCAGCTTCATCCTCGGCCACTATCTCGCTCATCAGGCGAGTTGGTGGTCAATTATAAATTTATCAAACGTAAAAACACGGCTACTATTAACCACAACCAAAAACACAGCAACTTTTTAGAAGTAGGTCAAAATTACGATAGAAAATGTAGTTTCTGGCCACACAAAAGTAAATCGTTACGCTCTAACGAGGATACTTCGGCGTTTCGCACCGCAAGTGGTTCGAACCGCGGTCCAAATCACCCAAGAGCACTTTTTGAATAGGTCCTTTCGCACCGCGGTGCGAATCGACCAATATCATTTTGGAATAGGTCGATTCGGACCGCATTGAGGAATAAAACAGTTCTCTTTTTGGGTGAGTGGGTAAATTCGAGCAGAGAAGATTATGTAGTTTGATTACCGATCTCTAGCCATAAAGACGCCAGAGTATGTTTATGACACCGAGACTAACTTAACTTTGTACATCAAATTCTGTCAAGCCGTTTTGGATACAAATGGTGCACTATTCAAGCTGGTAGTCCAATAGAATAGATAAAACCGAAACCCAACTATATGAATAGGAATCAAAGTATGTTGAGCTCTCATTGACCAGTGCTAGTACGGTCCACGGATCAATTTAAAATGGTCATGGCTAAAGCATCCAATCTTTGTTTTTTGCAAGCAAGGTATTAATAGAACTAAAAAAAATACTATAATATTCAAGAACACTTCGCACTTACCATACGTTTTTACCCGACTACCCAAGAAATATGGTAAAATTTTCCGGGCGTATGCGTACTTACATATTTAAATTAGCTCCAGTAAGTAGCCTCTAGCATATGACATATAAAAATGAAACTTTGCGCTCTGGGCTGCAAGTCTGGACTTGTATGATACTTTCTATACGAACGATATGCTGATTCATACAGCCAGTATGGGTTGAGTCGGTTAGTACAAAGTGAGTTATATCCAAAGAATTCAATAATATGTAAACTAGAATAGATATTTCAAACAACAAAACGGTCGTCCATCCGTACCCTCTGAGGTTATTGATAGTATGAGGGAAAATGCCTTGAATGCCTCATCAAGCAATTAAAATTAAATCAGCTTCAGCACATACCTTACAATAAAGCTCGTCAAAGCTCATCACCGTTCACGTCACTGTCTAGCAGACAATTGAACAAAGTGTAGACACTGCTCTGCAGTTGCGATGAACAAAGCGAGTGTTCAAAACATGACAACTACTACGTTAGTTTAGTACATACAATGAACGAAAAAAAATATTTTAAATCTTTATTTACAACATATACATATAGCAAAAAAAGCGTCTGCTGTGTCCATACCGACTGTACCTATATACACCAACTTATCAACCGAGTTGGGTCGGTACGAACAGTCCGGACTTGCACCCATAATTCGCTATGATGATCAACAACAGACTTTAACGTTATGTCTAAAGATGGACACCCACTGGACCGGCGTATACCATGACCGTAACCATACCGATACATGGAAAAAATATAAAGTTTGTATGAATAGTATGAGACTATTGTAGTAGTAGACAGTTCCGACACCAACCAAGACCGTAGCGTGCCTTGCACAGTCCGGCAATTGATATCGATATGTTGTCGACCCGTTCTAGTGGGCGGAATAACGCCATGTCGTGTCTCATATGTCATGGTATGGAAGTAGGTATAGTGAGCGTCCACCTTTAACAATGAAAATTAGGCTAAGTTTAAAATTAAATTAGTTGTTAACGTATTCACGATAAGTTCTCGTTACGCGATTGATTTTCATAGAGAATCAGGGGGACTACCATCAAGTTATCAAAGTCACCTTTCAATATTGCTTTGACCTTTGTCTTTCTGTCTCATCTGTAGAACAAGTATAAGTATAGAAAACTCAAAAACCCCCGACAAAACAAAACGGCTGAACCGATTTTGATAAAGCACAGCTAAGAAAAGAACTCTCTCGATGAAATCCTCTTTCAAATAAAAAATAAGTGGACAAAACCGTGTCAAGACACGCGTGTAGTAGGGTTCCGTAGCTATTATTTTGAGAATTTTTCAGACTACTTTGTGAAAAGGTCAATGACCTCTGTACTGTAATAATTTAAGTGTTTAGTCATTGTTGTATGTATATTTATGTATGTATGTACGAGTGTGTATGTATATTTGGATTTTAAATTAAAAAGTATATCAAGTGTTTTATATAGTTATCGTTATATCTCTAAAAGTTGTAATCACAGTCTGTTCAAAACATTTTGAATTGAATGTATTTTAATATGGTCTTCTATTATGGTTAATCACGAAATTCTATGTCAAAATACTTATAAATGCAGCAGCAGTGTAGTTGAAAAATATGTTCATCCCTTCTTTATGTGTATGGGCTGCCACCACTATTTTTATTTTTTTGAAAATTAGACTACGGAATTTTGTAGCAGTTCATAGAATATTAGGGCTAATAGTGTCTGAGTAAAATGACTGTGACTTACGGACAGACAGACAGACAGACGGACACGGCGAAATTATAAAGATTCTTCATAGTTACTACAGAACCCAAAAACTACATCAAAATCGGTCCATCCGTTTGAGAGCTACGATGCCACAGGCAGAGACAGTTACACTGATACACAATACACATGTCAACCTTATAACACCCACTTTTTGAATCGGGGTTTAAAAACGAGACAAAAGTTAAAATTAATGTTGAAGTAATGTTGGAGCGCTTGTGGTACGGCCTTTGAGTACATTAACATTATAGCTAGATACAGGATGTATCATGTAATTTTAAATATTCATACTTATATCCAATATATGTCACTCCTTCTTGGACAGTCTGGTAAATAGTAAATAGGTAACTACGTTAAATAAATATTAAACAAGGCTTTACCGTTTTAATCAATGTCATTACGGGTTAACATCCTATCTTCAACAGGCGGCACCACTTAAAATGTAAATCATTTATAACGATGACCCTTACGTAACAAGCGGCATAAAACTGACTGATATTAGAATATAGTTGATTTGATTGAGTCTAATGGTTCGACCATCAAACGAAAGCAAGAGTGTCCTCGATAACTCCAAATGACTCGCTCGTCGGGAATTCTACGCGAACTTAACGAGAGTGAAAGGCATAAGGTTTTATTTACATCTACCCGACTGCCCAAGAAGGGGAGTAAGGTTTTCGCTTGTATTTACTTTCGTATGTTTCTTTATTATGTCGTCCCTTAGCTTAAAGGAGTTGACCTATTCTGATGTGACATGTCGTTAGCTTCGTCTTTATCTTTTGGGAGGATATTCAATTCCATGGCTATCTTAAGTTGAATCAGGGAAAGTATGAGCGCTGGTCATGGACAGAGCTCATAACATTTTGTTTTTAATACACAAAGTTAGGTTTTGATTTTTTAATTGTTTGTACTTGTAGTGTTACTTTTTGATTTCATTAAAAGTTACGGGCATTACTGTCATTGAGTCAGTTAGTTGTTTATCGGCAGGATACTAGCTGAATAGTTTATTTATTAGCCAGCAATTAACATAAACAATTGCGTTGTTTACCGTCAGACCGATGCATACATGCCTAGTCAAAGGCCTGCGTTTTAGCGAGACATATTTGTAACCATATCGGGCACGGCGCGCGCCGGCACATTGCGCGCCGTGCACCCAGCACTAGCAGGATGCCTAACGAGTGGCGTGCTATTTTTGTGTTCATTGTGACAAATAAACAGACGGGCGTCACCCACCGCAACGAGCGCGACGGCGGCGCTCGAGCGCGCGTACCGCATAGCACGGAGGTAGGTAGATGTCGTCGACCATGGCAGGCATCCCTGCATCCCCGGCTATGGCGCGCTATAAATACACAGCAGGTGTGGTGGCGCGGGGCGGGGGCGCGGGGCGCGCGGGGCAAGGGGCATCCGCCTCTGCAGCGCTCCGAGCCGCTCGCAGCGGCCAGCGGACCTTAGCGACGGCGGTATATCGATTGCGAGGGCTCCCCCTGCGGCGCGCCGCCTCCATTGTGCTCGCTGGGATGCCTTCTCCGGCCGTTTCCTGCGGCCCTGTCGACTTGTCTGCCGGCTGGCCGCACTCCGCACCCCGCGCCTCTCCCCCGTGGACCCAACACGCCGCGTCCGCCACCTGCCTCCAACCTACTTAAAGTGCTTCACATCATGTACTTTTAACATTCCTTTTACCCGGCTCAGGACAGTAATGTTTTTGGGTGTGTGCATGTCTTTTATATCTATTGCATCCAAGACTGAACGACTTGACTTATTTTGATGAGCGATATTTGGTTGCTATTGGCTTCTTCTGTGTGTTGATACATGACACAGTGTATTTTTTTTACTTATGATTATGATCTGGGTGTCTTTAAGTCGCGAGTAAATCGGTTTCTTCTAAGTAAGCGTGCTTCATCATAGACTGCAATGGTTGCAGTTCAATTTCGGTCAAGCGCGATCTTATTTAGGAAATAAAATTAATTTTAACTTTTTCTAACTGCTGTTTTGTAGTATTCATAATAATACTTATAGGCAGTTAGATATTTACTTGAGTAACATTGTTTGCTTAGAATTTTCTTCAATGAGCTTAACAGTAATTGTTGAAAAATCAATAGTTTCAATAAATATTACAACACAATATCTGTTAGTAGTCAGACCCACTAACTTACACATAGATCAAATATTAACATTTTTACTACTGGTAGTAATAACAGCAGCTGTACTCTCAACTTTTATAGCGATGTAAAGTTCGCTCGTTTTTATCTTGCTTTTTCTATATTAATTCTTTAAAAACCGACTTCAACAAGTATACGTTTGGAAAACTCAAAATCCCCCGACAAAAAAAAACGGCTGAACAGATTTTGATTAAACAATCGATGAAATCCTCTTTCACACAAAAAAAATGATCGAAATCGGTCCATCCGTTTGAGAGTTACGATGCTAGAGACAGTCACAAACACACATCTCAAACTTATAACACGCCGCTTTTTGCGTTGGGGGTTAAAAACAACAATGACGCCACATAAATATAAAAATAATGTACATATTCATGTGGTTGTACATGTATATAATTTTTGGGTCTACTTGAAGTATTTAACAGTGTTTAATTTTCTGTCACAATAAGCTAGGAAACTACCACGTGAATATTGGATCACTAATTGCTTTCATTATATAAGACCTTTTCAACAATATCCCTCGAAAGTGTATATTTATTTATTTAATACTTTTCGGAAAACAAACAGCTGGTTATACACAAAAATAGGTAAATGGATGTAGGACACAAAAAAAGCCATAACATATTTTCACCGTCTATAATGGAAAACATTCCGCACTCACAGATCGCAGATATAATAAACTCTTTATTGTAAACACTATCAAATTAACTACAAAGTACAAAAGAAAATAAAACTATAAAACTATAAAATAAAACTATAACAACGGGCGGCCTAGTCACCAAAAGCGATCTCTTCCAGGTAGCTATGAGATGGAGAATGCAAATAGAAATTAGACTGTATAAAGCGTTAGATACGAAACTAATTACTTACCTACAACATGTTTAATCTTTATACCAGGTATACGCGGGGAAGTTTAATTAAACGTGAAATGTTTTTATTCAATAAAATCCAATTTTTTTAAATCATCAACTGTTTGAGCAAATCTTTGTCCTAAGCATCGGACATACTCATATCAGAATTTACTCACAAATAAGAAAGAAACGGAAACTCGCAAAGAACGTATTTGAATTAGATAAAGAAGACCCTACAACAACAACGGCCCTATAGGTTATTAGAAATTCTGTGCTCGGAAAAAACCTTAGGAGTCTATAAATCCACGATTGTACATCTACGTACAAAGCTACGAGCTACGTTGTCTATTATTGTTTCCCTAGAAAAGACTTCAACGCATTTCTCGTAGAGACTACAAGACAAATTATAAGTGAAGAACTTTTAAAGTTGTGCAGATATTTGGTTCTAAGTTAAAATGGTAAGAACCTGGTGGTAACGTGTTCATATAGGATATGAACTCAGTTGTTTCTATTATGACGGTCTAAGTAGGTAAGTATGTAGTATGTATTAGAGTCTTTATATAAAACATTTAATATAGTCTTAGCGTACCTAACTACGGAAAAATGCTTATGCCATAGATCTCACAGATTCATGCATAATCAGCCCATTATCATAGAGGCCACGTGCACAATAATGACGTGATAACAGCGAAGAGCAGGCTCATTAGCGGCGCGGCTCGCTCGAAGCGGAGGAGAGCCGAGGAAGACCGCGGCAAACCGGCGACCCTCCGCCGCCGCTCGGCCGCGCCCACGGCCTCGGGTTCTGTTGCCCGCCGCCGTCATTCAGCCGGCGACGCTCTCGCGCACCGCACACGTGTCGTCCGCCGCCGCGCCCACGACTCGTCCCGCCGTCACGTTTAACCGACACCGAGTATTGTTTTGTTGCAGCGGAGTATGCTACAGCAGATGTCCTCGCCGCTGAGCGCGCAACTCGGCGAGGTCACAGCTATCGCGCGCCCGTTCGAAGGCCGCCTCTGTTCCGACGTCCTCTCGGAGGCGTCGTCCGACGCGGCCGAAGATTACGAATTGCCGCATTGCAAGATAAGAAGGAACTACAACTGTGCGAAGTGCACGTTCTATACACAGAACCCGCGCGCTTATCTGTTACACACGCGCGACGTTCATTTTGGAAGATTCAAAATATATGACTGTCAATATTGTATGTATGCTTCGCAACACCACCAGAAGCTGTTGAGACATATAAAGATGGTGCACGGAGGATCCCCTGCGCCCTCGGCGTCGACCCCTAGGCCGGAGATGGAGCGCTCCGTCGTCGTGAAGGCCGAACCGGAACCCGTCGCACCCGCCAGTCCCGAGAACAATGAGCGCATGGAAGATCTACTTGAAGAGATCGAAGAATGCGACGACATACAGTTAGATGAGGACGGCGACGAACACTTAGACCGAATGGAAGAAGCAGATTCTAGGGGCTCCAACGTCCCCAGACCCAAAGGAAAGGGCAAATTTTTCTCGTGCGACAAGTGCAACTACGTTACCCATATAAAGGCGCGATACACGAAGCACGTCAAGTACCACTCGATGCCGATGATAAAGTGCACGATGTGCGACTTCCGCACGCCGTACAAGTGGAACTTGGATCGTCACATGAAGAATCACGGCGGTACCGGGAGCTTCGTGTGTTCCAAGTGCACCTTCACGGCGGATATCAAGCAGAGTCTCACCGTACACGAAATGAATCATCACACGCCGCCGGTGGGGCACGGCGCGAGTCGCCGCCGCAACCGGGTGGGCGCCAGTGACATGACGGCCGCCGACACGATGGGCGCGCTGCTCCCCAAGGAGGAGGAAGGGAGTGCCGACTCGCACTCCTCACACTCGGCCTCGGTGAGTATCGCTAGGTAGTTGGAGCGGGCGCCGCGCCGCCGTGTGTGCGACTCGCGTCCGTCGCCGCACCGTGACGTCACGCGCTTCTCACTGTTATCACGAACCACTCCATTGCATGATTGCACGGCCGCCTGCCGGCCTCTCGCGCCCTCTCACATATCATATATATATATGTATATACTTAACTATAAAATACATATGCATGCTGTGTTCATTCCTCATACTATATCGCGCTAAACGTATTATCCTCATAGTTTGTCATTTCACACGATCTTTTGCCTGCAATTCAGTGTTTTTGCAGTCGCTTATATCATTTTTTTAACTTTTAACTTGTAAATTCGGAATCATCAAGAGATAAGAGTTTAAACTTAGTTCGTTGAACCAGTGTCGTTCGTTCTGGCGTAATCGATGAATTCTGATAAAACAGCTGTTCCTGTAAATAAAACATGAACATCGAAGTTGATCGCATGTTTACTTGATCAACTGTTTTGATAATTTGAGATTACAACAAAAATACATAGTTCGTATAGGTATAATACTGCTCATTAGTAAGTACCTACAAATACAAAGCCAGAGCAATTTGCCCAAACATTGTGTAAATAAATCTTTACCGAAGATAATGTCGCGATAAAAAGTTCCACAGATAGGGCATTGGAGTAAATAGTGACGTTTTTTTAAAATGAAGAACCTTTCCAACTACATATTACATATCTATTTATCCGTGAAATATATAATATGTTAAAACGAGTTAATTAATTTCAATGATTTATTAATTATTTTCATTTATTTATGATTCAAATTAGCACCGTAAACACGAATAATAATGATACCTATAATTTACAAAATACTAATAAATATATTAATGATAAATTAATAATGCATCTAATAATATATCAACATGGAAACAGTGCTTTCAGACATTTGAGAGCCAGTTTCCAGTCGGGCTTACCAGTTACACAAAGTTGTTAAATGTCGTAAGCTTATGAAAATATCAACTACAAAGTGTATCTATATTTAAAGAAAATGCCCGACTGCATAAAAGTATTTTCGTAATGTACTCATCTAACTGTTACGCTTGATATGATGTAGTTTATCACGAGATAATATCGAAATCTGACATCGAGATAGAAATATGATAATTATAGTATAGGGTGGTACGATACGCATGTGCCGGGAATTTTAAACAACAAACAGTTTTTTGTCTTTGTAGCCAGTCAGGTATCTATTGTTATTGTTGTATATATATATCGTAATGTTTGCGACAATCTAAGATTATTCTTTATATGATCCAGTAATTCTGTTTACAAAAAAAATATGAAATTCCAGACGCATGTCTACCGTTAGCCCTTAAAAAATTTAAACGACTTCAAAATACGCAATTTCTTTGACTTTGTTGTTGTTGTTTTCCAGTTAATTTGTCTGAAAAACCATAGTACTGAATCAATTTTGATAAAAGTGATATGGGACCTTTGAAATATGGCCTATCAAACAAAAAAAATAATCATCAAAATCAATTTATAATTGGCGAAGTAACAGACGTACAAGAGAAAAATAAACAGTCGAATGGAGAACATCCTCCTCTTGGAAGTCGGTTAAAAAGTGTCGTTATCCATAGGTATATTGCGGTTTTAAGCTATAGTGCTATCTGTTAAGTTGTGTGTGTTGTACTGTACAATGCCACCCCTTGTTCCGATAGCTGCTCTATTCGCTTAATATATATTTTCTACTTTATAATTATAACACCAAAAGAACAACATCACATAAACAAATTTCAAAATATGTAGGTTTTATTCTGTCGTATCGTAATCTTGAAAATAAAAACAAATTAAATGCTCATATTGAAAAACCGTTTTCCGATTAGCTCCACTTTTGTTTTTAGATGTCGAAATGTGCAGATTGGCTGTTATACAATTTGTATAAATGTGAATTCATTTAGGGTAATTCTTGTAACAGGGGGCTATGTAAAATACAATTTTTATTTTCTTTAGAAGAGATTTAGTCTTATTATTACAAAAATATATACCTGTAGTCTATGACAATCAAAAAATAGAAAATAACGACACATCGCGCATCAAAATTGGTCAAGTCTTTTAGGTCTTCGGAGGTAATATATAAACATTCATATCCACACACATACATACACCTAAAATACACTACCTACTCTCCCTGCGCAGTGGGCTAAAAAAATTGTACAACTAAAATATCTCAAAGAACATCTTTCACATAAACCGTAGTCCCAGACTTGCTTGTAGGCCGACGGTTTCAAACGTATTTCTACAACTGTCATTTTACATTTCAATGTTTAAAATTTCGTATCTCGAATACGTAGATGGGTAGCTACAGCCAGGATATAGAGGATCTGAGGGATCCGTCATAGAAAAGCACAAACCCATCTTAAATCACAAAAAAAGATCATCTCTATGTACTTAGCATATATTTATCCGGTGTCAACGTTATTTTTTTGTAGTGTAGGTAATTGGTTTTCTCGCGTTTTCAGGTATAGTAGTATTTAAATTGATATGCTCGAAAAGGGCCACTAAGTTATTTAAAAAGTAATATATGTAACACCTGTTATTTTGCACTTAGTATCAATAAAGAATTTAAATGAATGAATGGTTCATTAGTTAATAGTTCATATAGTTCTTCAGTCAAAATTGTTCACTTGTATGGGTAGATTGAACCTCTTGAATATTGTTAAAACTTTCTATGAACATCCTATATACTGTGTCTAAACAAGTTTGGGCAATGGGGATATCCGTTGCTAAAACACTAAAATAGGTTGTAGCGTCTTATAGATTCACACCTCGCACCGTATCGCGGGCAACGACGCAGACTAACTGGCTGATGGAGCCAGTTAGTCTGCGTCGTTGGCTCAAATATAGCTTTTTTTCTATAAAACCATAATGATAATAGCGTCTTAATAATATAAGTCCGGTCAGAGTTCTTACATACATACATACATTCAGGAGAAGTATACAATTATACTTCTCCTGAAAATTTCTTGGGGTAGTATTATCTTATGTCTCTCATCAGGTATATGTAGAAATGGTACAGTTGTTTTGTATATACCGCACATAAATAAACACATTTTCGTCAATTTTATGAGTAGTGTGATATTTAATATTATATTTTACCTTGATTGTTGAGTGTCGCAACACCGAAAATTCAGTGGCTGGTAATTAACTGTCGGCTTTATTTATTTTCAGGACATAATGGGCTTACAATACGCAGAAAAAGATGTAGTGAGCTGTAACAGCGATTCAAACGATGCGAACTCGTCTCACGCAGACGCGCTTCGAGATGGATCCCAGGACACCCCCGGACAACAATCACCGGGCTCTACAACCGACGACAACAAGTCACAAAAACAGAGCAAGAAGGCCCCCCGGCCGATACCGCAACTCATCCCACTAAACGTCTCTACTCCTAATCAAAAAACATCCGGAGAGCCGCCGGCCAAAAAATTCAAAGAATCCACCGGCTCCGAATTAATCGGAAAGTTTGAAAACTTGCCGGAAGATATCACTTTGATCCCCGTCAACGTGCCGGCTAAAGAGTCCACGATACGCAAGAAAAACAATTCATTTTTCGACAAATTAAAAGAAAGACTCTTGACTGAAACGGGCGAAGAAGGATCGCTGAAATGCAAAAATTGCGGTTTCGAAAGCAAATGTCTATCGGAGCATTCTGTGCACGAGAAAAATTGCTCTACTCAAGCCAATCGAATTACGATGAACGCGGCGCTTCCAACTAAGGGTTCTACTCGCTGCCAAAACTGTAGACATAGATGTAAATCTAGCGCAGATCTATACATTCACATGCAAACTTGTGGAAAGAGAGACAATGTATCTACAGAAACGGTCACAGATACTAAATATAATAATGAAGCATCAACGTCACAATTTGAAAAGGAAGCTGAACCGCATCCAATGGAAAATGTCGTCTTCGTCTGGAATAATATCAATCAAGACACTAACAAGTTCGATAGACCTTTAGACATCAATATTAACGACGATTCAACAATTACTGACCTAAATAGACATTACGACACCGAAACTGTGGACGACAATGAGGGCATGAACTTGTCACCGAATACTTTAAGTCTCGGTAAAAACGTATACAAATGTCCGGATTGTAAATTTTGGGCTGCGACTGCGTCCCGATTTCACGTGCATATCGTCGGTCACTTGAACAAGAAACCGTTCGAATGCTCGCTGTGTAAATACAAATCCAACTGGCGGTGGGATATCACAAAACATATAAAGTTGAAATCGGCCAGAGACCCGGAACACAACGACGCCAAAGTGCTAATGACTGATGAAACAGGCAGAAGAAACTACAGCAAGTACAACAAGTTCTTAGCTATGCCAGTTTTAAGTGAAAATGGCGAAAACGAGTTCCACTATATAGATCCAAATACGACATTGGATGCGTCCATGGAAGTAGACGAAACATATGGCAATGAGTCGACTGATATGATGCATGTGTCGTATGAGATGCCACTCAATCTGCAAACGCAACATACTGATAAATATCACATGGATAATAGGAATATGGACAACAAAAAGCCCAAAAAGACACTCTGGAAGTGCAAGAAATGCAATTACAAGTAAGTTGCATTTCTTAAAATTACTGAACAGCTCTGAAGGCTCCTTCGATGTACTAAGAACTTACGTGGTTTTTGTTTAATTTCCAGGGACCCGTCAAAGGAAGCCTTGTTGGAGCACGTGAGACAGCACTCCAGAGAGGGCGGTGACGATGCTCCTCCAAGTAACAACAAGAAGCTGGAAAATGCTCCCGATCCTGCGGACTTGGCGTACCGTTGTGGACACTGCAATCAGCTTTCTAACTGGAAACACGTCATACAGGTATACATAGTTTTATTTATTAAAGGAACATCTTGTAAACCTGAAGCAATAATTAACAATATAATTTTTTTTATCTGTCTTTTTGCAGTGGTCTTTCTGCTTTTTATAATTATATCGTAAAAACCAGAAAACGCACATCGAGTGCAGCGAGTATATAGTGTCACTGTCTCTTATAATACTGTAAATACTAAAGTTTTTTTTTTGTATATACAGTAGATACACAAAAAAATACTTTAGTATATACAGTATTGTATCTTAAAATACTGTAAAATACCATTGAATATTTTTTTACAAGTTACTGTAGATGTCAATTGTCAAAACTTTTAATTTGTTGGAATATTATTTGTATTATTAATTTGAATAGTACATTAAATTACTTATTGCCTATGAAGCCTAGCATTCAATATGAAGCCTCGTCGCTACAAGCGATCTCTTCAAGCATTCCAGATAGAACAACTTGGTTTGATAGTTTATGATAGTTAAAGGCTTCTTAAGAATTGTTTTATTGCGTTAAGCTCAATACACACGAAACCCGCCGACCCGCCGGCACAACTCGCCGGCACAACTCGCCGGCCTATATTACATAGGTTGGTCCTTTGTCGGCAAAGTTGCCAACAAAGACTTTAATAGGGCGAATTCTGTGGTTGCCAACATAAAGTCGATGGGTCAGCGGGTTAGTGTATATTTACCAATGACAATACATATTTTTAAATAAGTAAGTCTTCCTGCAGAATGAAAACAGTATGACAATAAAATTAAAATTATGAACTATATGTACATGTATTCTAGCAAATAAACGATTTGATTTGAAAGGACTCATCTGATCGTGTAAAATGTGTGTGTCTCACACACACATTTTACCAAATTTTAGACAAAGAAATAGTTTTTAAATAAAAACTAAGGGTCACTCACGTCTGTTTTGATCCGAAATATCCGACTATAGTTTCAACCGCATTCATTTGTGCAAGGCTCGTCACCGACCGAGAGTGACGTGTGTGCTGCTCCTTTGAAAAAGACCGCCGAATGCGGTTGAAACTATAGTCTGATATTTCGGCTCAAAACAGACGTGAGTGACCCGTAGTTTTTATTTAAAAATGTGTGAAAACCACGCTAATTTCCATAGTAAAAGAAATAGTTCACTACTTAAAATAGCAAATATATACACGACAGCTAGTTTTACATAGAACGTTTGATATTCATCAATTTTCTTATGTCTATTTCAGAGACACTGTCGTTTGAAGCATGACGGGATCATCAAAGTCATCACTACAGTGAAACCAAAACCGGAATTGTCTCAAGTACCAGGCAACGAAGGCACATACAGTGACCTTTGCACGAAATGTCCATTTAAGGCCAATGATAAAAAACAACTCCTGGATCACTTACAACAGCACCAACCTTCGCCAGAATCCATATTTAAATGCTATTTCTGCCCTTACTTCGTAAAAGATGAACAAGATTTGATCCAGCATCTCTTGTTACATGGAATATCTGACCCAGAGGACTACATTTCTAAAGCGATGGGGTGCAGATCTCCACTACCCGACCGAATTCTCACAAACCCCGATGTACCGGCACAATCGGTTGGCACAAAACGTCACAAATGTATCGAATGCCCTTACGAAACAAATAGTAAATCGCAATATATGTATCATGAACAATTCCACCGGACTCGGGCTGATACTCCTTACAAGTGCCCGGAGTGCAACTACAGTGTATCAAAGAGACATTTACTTCACCAACATCTGCGAGTACACGGAATTCATCCAACATCGGACCGAAAGAAAAATGAGTCGGAAGCGGAATTGGAAGCTAGTACGGGTTGTCAAAACAAGCTCGACAGTAAATCTGACTTTGCGGATGATATACCTTTTGTTTGGGTTTCGGCGAGGAATGAGTTCCACAAAATGTACAAGTGCCGCTATTGCTCCTATGTCAACTCTCAGAAATGTAAACTACCGAACCATGAAAAGATTCATTGCTTAGAATTTGAAAATAGTGACGTTATTATATACAAATGCTTAGAATGTAAATTCACGTGTGATGATCCGGAGAAAGGTGCGGAACATTCCAAGAAGCACGGCCTGCTGTATGGCCGCATCTATAGCTACGTAGAAGACGATATTCCAGATGAGGACCAAATAGCTAAATTACGTAGGATCATAGAACAAGAAAAGGCTGTGGAGGAATCTACTAAAGACGAAAATACGACGGCCGATCCACCTGAAAATAAAATTATGTTTTACTGTCATAAATGTCCAGCCAATTTTTTCAATGAAAGTGAAATAAAAGTTCACGAAAAGTTCCATGACTGTACTTTGGAACATAAATGTAAAATTTGTGAATACTCAGTACCAGATGAAGCAGAATTGACGGCTCATGAAACTGTGCATTCGGACGATTATCATATTAGGACCAACATGCATAAATTCGTTCACAACTACCACTCACTTTACAAGCCACCTAGATTAGAATCTGTCCGTAATCCAGAATCTTCAGATATATCGTGGATTGCTGTACCGAACAAACCTGTTGAACACATCGAGCACGTTCATAAGAAATCAGACTCAAAGCATACACCGAAACAATATCATTGCAAAGAATGCCCAGCCAAATTTTTCAAAAGTTCAGCACTCTCATACCACTTGGGTCTGCACGGTGGCGAAGGCGAACATAAATGCAAAAAATGTAGTTATGCTGTCAAAAACATTGGTAATTTAGCCAAACACGAAATATTACACGAAACAGAAAACAAACGATCGGTAGAGCGTGGTGATTATGACTCCGGTGAAGATATGGATTACAAGAATGTTCCTATCTCTGGGACAGACTTATTTCAAAGGAAGACTGAAGCTATCAAAAGAGTGATGACTGACAAAGATAAACTGGTCAAACCAAACGACCACTTTCCACCCGTGCTCCAAGCCGATCCACAGTTCGGTTACCTCATGCATGGTAATCCAGAATTCATCTACCCTACGTATTTGAAAAATGGACGACAAAAAGAAAAAAGGTATAAATGCCACAAATGTCCATCAGCTTTCGAGAAGAGAGAGCAGTACAAGATACATCTATCTCTCCACGGCTCGAAACAACGATACAAATGCGAATTGTGCGACTATTCCGTCAAGTATTATGCTAATTACGTCCAACATATGAGGAAACACCAAATGAACGACGAAGCTCTGGCCGAAAGGAAAAAGGACAATGGTGGTTTTACAGAAACTGATAATCAAGATGACGAGAAAAAAGACGATAGCGGCGATAACATTAAATTGGCGATCAAAACTATGCCCAAAGGTGCACCTAAGACAGATTTCCAACAGTTCTCAATCCGTGACCAACAAACTCTTAGACTGTTGCAGAGAAGGAGATCTATGAATGCGGGCGGAAAAGAAGCTGGCTCCAATGAAACCTCACCAGCAAAAGAACGCAAATTGCACATGTGTCTCCTTTGCCCTTATACCAACCAACGTCAGGACGCCTTAAACAATCATTACAGAAGACACGATGCCGCTGATATTCTGAATATAGGAAATCATAAATGTTCTTATTGCGATCTTGTCGTCGTTCAATCACACTTCCTACGTGAACATTTAAAAACACATTTCAGCTATCATAAAACTCTAACTCCTGAATGTTTCGTAGCCAATGAAAACGTGACTTTCACAATAAGCAAAGTTGATGAAGTAAGCGAACCAGTTGATCTCAAATTAGATGTGAAAAGTAAAATTATATTCAATGAAGAGAAAATGTTTGTAAATATTAAAACTGGCGAGGTAGTTGTGGAGTAGACTAGATTTAGTTAGAAGTATTATTTGTAATTACTATGTATGCCTTATCTATTGTTTAAATATTTTAATGCTTGTTTAAGTAATAATAGTTTTATGCCAAAAAGATGTTTTTAACTAAGTAAAATAATGTTGATTTAGTTATGGACCTGTAACTGTTATAAGACATATTTTTAGACACCAAAGCACAGCTTGCCATATTAGATTTTACTAAAATTTTGGCCATTTTGGATTACATTAAAAATGGTTGTTGTTTGTAAAAATATTACAAACCAACACTACTACTGTTGGCAATTGAACAAAGCTAGTCGAAATTTTCCAGTTATATACCAACAATTTCTAATATATTATCAAACTATCAACTCTATTATGAAAGCCATTCCAGATTGTCAAACTATTTGCCTTCTCACATGCACAACTTACTAGAGCTATGCATATGGGATGGCAATATTCTCACAAATAGAATCTAATTTCCATAATACATATTCAATAATAAAATTGAGTAACAGAAATTGGGTGCCCATCATAATTACACAAGAAAGAATGGCTTTTAGTTTATGTAATTGGTTTCAATGTATCATACATTTGTAGGAATGATTACATGAATGATAGGAAATATCAATCCAAAATAAGAGCAATAGTGATGATTTGTCTAAGTACATAAATTGAATTAAAAAAAACGAAGTGTTCACACTTACACAATTTTAATGTTCAGACAATAACTGAAACATATTTCTTTAAAAAAAACATAGATGTTGCCTATCATAAACATTTTCTGGTATTTTTATATTTAGTATTAATTTATGTGCCAGTTGTAAAGTCCTGAGGACACATTCCCATTTTAATAACAAAATAAATAAAAAATTAAATGCAATCACAAGAAGTTTTAATTATGCCAATCACCAAGCAAAATGTCATAACTTAACACAAACTGTGATTAAAATAAAACTTAATTACATTGCATTCTCTTAAGCAGACTAATTCAATTTATAGGAGCATTGATGTAGGATATACTAGATTAACATGTTTGCTTTTAAAAATGGTCAGAAAAATATCACGATGACTGTGTGATATATAAAATCTCATGTTCCTGCCTCAGCAAGACTTACAATACTAAAATCAAATTGCTTTTATTGCATTTAAGCCCTGATTATCTAAATAATCATGTTCTAAAAAAATTTTGGAAGATCTTTCATGTGGCACAGTAAAATTTATTTTAAGCAACTCGGACATTATTAGGTTGTATATTTTTTTTCTACGATTGACCACCAACTCTCCTGATGTTAAACGACAGTGTGGTCGAGGATAGAGCTTGTCGATCTAGAAGATACCTATTCACTCTAGCCTTGAAAATTCGAAGATGTAGGTCTCAGGAAACAGAAATGAGGCAAAGAATTTCTTTCCTGTGCAGTACGCAACAAAAATGTGGATCGATATCACTTGATTTTTAGTCTAACCTGATATCTAGTACATTCTATATCAATGTCTAGGTCACCTTATAAATAATATGATTCTACTTATTTGCAATCATGTAATAAGGGTAGCATTTCAAACATCAGAAACAAATTCATAATATGTAATGTGATACAGAAGAGTATCTCAATACCAAAGGTAATCTGAATTTCTAAAGTTTGTTGTAAAAGCAGTCTTAACAGAATTTCCAGCGATTGCCACACTCATTACAGAGCACAAAGGTGGTCATGGGTTCATCAGAACTCCTTGTCTGCAGCTGGTTGTATGTGCAGTTCTTCTTTTTGCACTTGCCACACTTGAGCATTTCAGTCTTGGTTCCTTGGACCGTTGCAAGCTGTGCATCATCAATAGCCTCTTTTATGAATTTCTCTCTTAATTTCTTCATCTCATCAGAAGCCATCTCTTCAGGGGTCATTTTTGCAAGGCGTGAAGCTGAGATAGCTCCATTCAAAAAGTTGGTTCTCAGAGTGGGGTTTTTCACATCTTTTAGGTTAGCGACTCTTGATCGGACTCTATTTTTGTATCTCATGTCAGTGTTTTTAAACTCTGCAAAAATACATTCCTCCAACTCTTCCGCAAGCTCCTCAGCCGATCCACAGGCACTGGTTTCTCCATCCACTTTCATTGCTGCAGCTAGCAGCTCCCTGCACTTTAGCCTGACTGCATCGGTAGTGTTTGATTGCGGTGGGAAAGAAGCTGGTAATTTTTTGTCCTTTTCTTTATCATCTTTCTTATCCTTGTCTTTGCTGTCTTTTTTAGATTTTGATGAGCTGCCATTATCCTTCGATCCAGAACCAGGAGTAGAGAGGAACTTTTTCCAATTTTTAATGAGAGTTTTGCACAAAGATATCACTTCTTCATCCTTGCTAGATTTTCTTAAGCCATTGACAGTCATTCCTATTCTGGTTTTTGTCAGTACGTCCAGGTTTATAGCCATTGTTTGCAAACCTTTCAGCAATTCCAGGGCTTCCTCTTGACCCTAAAACAAAGCACATTTCATTTATGGGATTATGGGGTTGGAACAATCTCATTGATATTTCTCTTTAGGTCTAGATTAGATTAGGTTTTGCCGCTAAAATTACTATTGAAAATAAATATGTTGAAGAAATCTAAGATGCACTGCTTCAGTAAGAAGCACCATAGCCAACATTGAATTTTATTAGTTAAGTCTCTCTTACCGTGCCATCGTCCGATATCATTTTGGTCAATTTCTTTTGAATTTTCATTACATCCTCTTCGACGCTCATATTTGTAGTTATTTATCAGGAAACTTTGGCTTCCCGCTTAAAACTTGGAAAACAAAATACCACAAAATTGGTAAATCGACCACCACACCGAAAATTGATACTGAACCATAAACAAGATACGCGAATAATCAAAAATGTCGCTTGTCAATTTAGTTCATAGACAAGAAAATTTACTTTTTCGGCTATATTCGAACGTTGTCAACCAATCACCTAATTTGGCGGGAATTACGTCCTTGTAATTTTAAATTCAAACTAAAGTTGGTTGGCTCTGTAGCAGCAAGTAGCAAATGTAACCACTTCTTAAATAATAACAAAAAATAAGTTACATTTCGTAAGGTTGGACAGAGTATTAGAGTATTATATAACAGAGGGGAATTAGTACTGCGAATGTATAAAACCGTAACTACTGTTTTGTACGGAACGATATATCGAGCAAGTTATTATCTCGTATTAAGTTGCATGTGTAGTTAAATATAAAATAGATTTTTATGTGCATCTTTCTACATATTGTTTAGCGCATATGTAGGTAACACCATTAAATTCATATAATATTTTTTAGATTTTTCATTCTTAATTTACTGTAATGTTATGTAACTCTCTGCCTCTTCACATAGATGGCGCGCAGTAACTAAAATTACAAACTGGGTTTGTGTATCACACATACTAAGTACAGAAAGTAATACTAATAAGCAAAAGTTTCATGGTTTTTCATGTATGGGAGTTCGCCATTGTTCTTTTTGGGTAGTTTAATATGCTTATTTGCTCCCTAACGTGAAACACAAGATAAAATTTACAAGGTTTTTTGTAAATTCTTGGGTTAAACTATACCAATTGCTTGTTATACCGACGGTGAAAAACGTATAGTTTAACTATTTTAATCCCACAATGTTAAAGATCGCGCCCACACCACATATCATCATAAAATATTTATATAATATATTATCATAAAATATTAATTTAGTGCACATCTATTCATAGGAGAATTTAATTAATCAGTAATCTTGCCTTTAAACATTCCTATATTCGATTATTATTTGTATTCTGTAATCCGACACTGGACTGGACACCATTTTTATGGTTATATGAAACTATGGATACAACCACAATAACTATTCGTAGAGAAATACTTAATAAAATTAAACGTCCAAAAATCAACGCTGTCAGTCGGCAACGCTGGACGCCTGTACGAGTATATTATACGAGATTTGAAATCGAACGAATAAAAGTTTTGATAAAATAAAAATCTAAATCACTTCATTTTTAAAAAAATGTCTAAAACTACCTTGCGATAGTTGCGATACTCCTCTTCATCGTCTTCATCTTAGCATCTAGAAGTCGGTTAGACGCAGGATTTCCAAAAAGACCGATTGGAAGCGGATTACATTTAATATCTTCCTATACCACTTGAATAAGATCGTCTGGCTATCTTGTGGTAGATCTTCCTATGCTGCGATTGCCGGTGCGTGGTCTCCACTCGAGAACTTTTCGGCCCTATCGACCATTATTGTGTATACATGCTTTGGACTATAGTCTGGTTCTTGATCGATTGTTACGTGTTATCTTGTATTACGTAAGACTACACTCTGTTTTGTATACTTATAAATAAAATAAATCAATTATTTCTGCGTGCTATGTGCCGTGCACACTGTCACTTCCGCTGATTCGATATAGCCCTTTCCAATTTAAACGATAAATTCGTTGAGTAGGGATTACTAGGGATATTAGAAAGTGAGAAATGAATTTATTTTGATAGGAGAAATATAAAAAAAAGTTTTTCTTTGATATCTTTTAAATTGGCTGAGGAGTACGAATATATATGATGAAATTATAAGTTTAAAAAACTCAAAAATCCTCGGTAACAAAAATCGGCTAAACCAATTTTGATGAAAAATAATGAATACTCCCGAAAAATGATCTTTCAAACAGAAAAAAAAACTAGATCAAAATCGGTCCATTCGTTTGAAAACTAGGATGCAACAGACAGACACACATATATAAAGATACACACGTCAAACTTATAAAAACCCTCTTTTTAGCTTGGAGGTTAAATATACTTTACAAAACTTCATTGCCCGTAATATTAAGTAGAATAGGCTTTCCAAACACATAATATATAGGTCTGTTTAAATAAAGGATATATTCATCACAGCAGTAAAAGGTAGATGGATAAACTCTTTCTTCACAAGCAGGGCTATTTAACCGACATACAAAAAGGAAGCGGTTCTATATTCGCTGTATGTTTTTTATGTATGTCATTGTATGTTTGTTCACCGATTATTCCGCCCATTGTGAATTGATTTTAACCGACTCCATAAAAGGAGGAGGTTATTATGTATGTACTTTTTTATGATTTTCACCGATTTTCACCGATTACTCCGTCATCCTTAAACCATTTTCTGTATTTCTTGGATAACTATAGAGAAAATTCCGAGGTGGTCCGATAATTATTTTATCAACTTATTTTTTTTTTTTATAATCTCTAAAAATGTGAATATTTTCATTGGGTGCCTGAGCGAAGTGGTTCAGAATATAGAATCTCAAGGTTCCACCGACACGTTTTTAGGATTCCGTCCATGTCCGTCTGTTCGTCCGCAACTTTGCTCAAAAACTATAAGTACTAGAAAGCTGTAATTTGGTATAGATATGCATATTACTAATACCGAGAAAGTCGTAGAATAAAATTTTATCATTTTTTTTTGGGATACTTCCCCTACACGTAAAGCGGGGTGAATTATTTTTTCTTAATATCACTCATATTTTTATATTTTTTCTTAATGGTCACAATACCCATTGTTGGATAAATAATCCAAAAAAACGGAGTGTGCGAAAACCATTTTTCAATTTAGGGATCCGTTTTCGAAATATTAAGCTTTGAAGTGATAATGTTTGTTATGCTGCCGCTGCCGCATTGCCACGTTGAATCCTTTGATTGGTTGGTTGTGGAATAAATTAATCTTGTATAACTCTTTAACTTTTAAAGCCTATATATATTTAGCTGTAATAGTTTTCACTGTAATTTCGTTAAATATATGCCACTGTCATGATTTTTTTCCACATATTAAAAAACAACAATGAACAATACTTGTTTTGATAATAATAAAATTGACACCAATAAAAATTATAATTTAAAATCTTTAATTTATCTAAAATATTTCACAAACTAATCCCTGGAATGCAAAGAATTTTCGCACATCTATATTTTTCCTAACCTATCCAACGATATTCCTCACCATGGGGTACAGGAGAAATAAATTTCGCCACATTAGCTGTTGGAGAGGTACCTTATAAGATCTATTTCTTGATAACAGATGTTTGAACACTTTGTCGGCGTACCAGACCTGTTAAAGTTAACAGGAAGATACCTTCCATTGCATTATGATAACAAGGGTCAGAAGGGTTTGGGGATGGATTGGGGATATTCCAGTTGGCACAAAAGTGCTTACTGGAATATCCCGGATGCAATAAAAATATTGCATCAATAAATCTGTCTCTACAGTAAAAATTTTTTTTTAAATATATTATTATATTAATTCGAAGTTGTAATTTTTTTTTAAAACAACCTGTAAAGGCATAGCCATTTATGCTTCCAATCAGATAAAAAAATCATCGAATATCCGATTTCGATAAAATCCGATATAGAAAAAGAATCATCGAAATCGGTTTATAAGTAGTTTTTTTTTTTTCAGTATTTGTATAGAATTGATGATTTATAGATGACGTGGCATTCAAATTCATTTAATTGAGGTTAATATTGTGTGCAAGAATTCAAACCCGCATCTCATTCAAAAGTAGAATAGAATCTCATAAATTACCTTTATGATATATTTATTGCATCAGTTTTTCTGGGTGGTATTTTTAATTTCACTGGGGAAATACCGCCGCCCGAGCAATAAATGTCTATGTACCTACCGGGAAAAATAATCCTGTTTACTTTGCACTATAACAACCTAAGTACTTGACAAACTTGATGAGACATGCCTGGGTAAAGTACTCGTTATCTTAGACCTTATTACTGAGAATGCAATTTCCTTTGTTTGTTACACTTTATATGAGCAATTACACGGTTTACAAAAGTTTCGTACAGCCAACAAAAAATAATTTCTTTAATGGGAAATTCTATAATGAGACCAATACAAAAAATAGATTATCTCTAAAACAATTAGCGGTTTATGACCAGTCTTCAAACTTACGCTACGAATTGATAACCAGGAGGTTATCAATTCGTATAAATAATATATAGTAGCGTAGTGGTGTGTATAGTATAGTAGCGTATATTTACCATGATGATGCCGATGTCTATCCGTTTTAGAACTTCGTTACGCCACTAATAGCTATAACTATATAGGTACCTATCACATTTTATTATATCCTATAATCTTATCCTATTGATGACGACAACATTAGTCACAAGAACACGTTGGATGCAGATAGCCAGCCGATCTTTTTGTGGTTGGTCTATGTCCCGAGGTGGTCTTTTTGTGGCTGAAAGATGACGATGCTGATTGGATGAGTCTGACAATAAGGCGAGTATTCACGGTATGATATTGTTTTCCATTGCAGGCACTATGAACTATCTTACAAGCTTCTACGGCGTAGACTACGCCATAAGACTGTGCTTTAAGTAAGATAGCAGCCTAGAAGTACTGACTAACATCTAGTAGGTACATCATCTAGTTTATTATATACTACTTATTTCTTTAGACTGTGCTAATAGTAACGTAAGCTAGCCTATGTATATTAGATTCTTATATTTGACAGTAGAGGTAGAGACATCGCAGTATTTATAACGAATGAAAACTCACATATTATCGTAGAAAGAGAAAAATACTTTCTTTTCATATTATATAAAAAAGTATAGTTTTTTTTTCTATCACAGAGGAGTGGCGGCGCGGCGTGCCCGTGCTCCTTATCATTTTTTATTTATCTGGACCAAAGAGGTTTTTTGTGCTTGTGTTTTTCCTTAAACGGAAAAGCAAATGAAACGGAGTCTATACAGACATCATCTAATGTTGTTTTCTTAATTCATTTTTGCATTTTATTCATTAGCGTATCTAGAGATATTTTCTAGGGGGGCCTGGCCCCTAAGATCTCTGTAGACTTATATGGGTAACCCAAAATCCTGGAGTGGGCCATAGGCTATTCTGGGATGGGCCTGGTATGTCAGTTAACTTTTGAATAAATTAACTAAATATTTATATATAATATAGAATACTCCTTGCTTCCACAAACAATTTTTTTTTCGTTTTACCTATATTGCTATCTCTTTTCATTTGAACGCAGAGAAAATAAAGTGGCCAAGACCGTGTCGGTATGGACACGTGTATGCTAATGCTATAATCTAAAAGAAGATTACTTGGTGAGTATTGTTTATTAAGACCACTTTACATTTGAAAAACATTAGGTACCGAAAAACGTTACTTAATTTCTCTGTCTTCTTTCCGCAAATGTCATTTACGTATCAGCGAAAAGTTGACAAAATATATTGAGCAATGCTTAAAGTAAAGTAACGTGTTTCGGTAAGGCCGAATATGTGCATATAGTACAGTATCATTTATTTATTTCAAATTGGACCCTCGATTCATCCGCTATAAGTAATACCTGAAACTTGCGTATTTGTCTATGGCAGTGATTTTTCCTGATAGTGGAATTTCCCCATGATATAAGTATTTTTGGGAACTCTGAGATTTCTATTAGGACATCTTGTACATCTCTGCCAATTTTCAGCCTGTTACTTCAAATGTAATTTAATAATATTATGTAATATTATATATATTATGTAATATTCTACTTATTTCAAGTGGCTAAGACAGAATGAACCAAAGTTACTGAAATATGAGACCACTCCATTTCTAATAAAAATACGTAGATCTGATTATTTGTTAAAGAATTGACGCAGAAAGAATATGCTTAGAAAATATTCCAATGCTTCGTTTTTGAAATTAGTTATAAAATAAACGCACCGCACACATCTACTTACTGTTATGTGACTTTTCCTATTTCATCATCATCATCATCGTCTCAGCCACAAGAAGTCCACTGCTGCATAGGCCATGGATTTACAATGGAACGTATCCTTAACAACAGGCTCTTGGCGTACCTAGAATCGAATGACCTCCTCAGTGACCGGCAATATGGCTTCCGCCGGAACCGGTCTACTGGAGATCTTCTAGCGTACGTCACTCACATCTGGAGTGAAGTCATCGAGAAACATGGGGAGGCGCTTGCTGTCTCTCTCGACATCTCGAAGGCTTTCGACAGGGTCTGGCATGACAGCCTTATTGCCAAGCTTTCTGCGTTCGGTTTGCCAACCGGATTCGTTGCCTGGATAGCGGACTTCTTGAGGGAACGTTCGATACAAGTAGTCATTGATGGCTGCTCGTCTGTTCGAATGGGTATAAATGCCGGTGTTCCCCAGGGATCTGTGCTCTCTGCGACACTTTTCTTCCTGCACATCAACGGACTGCTGAAGCCCGGTATCTTTGGGTACGCAGATGACAGCACTGTTGTAGAGAGCTACGTGTCCGGTCCACGGGCTAGTGGACCTGAAATCCAGTCTTTAAGAGAGGCTATGGTCGAGCGCTTGAATCTGTCACTTAAGGCAGTCTCCGATTGGGGTGATGCCAATCTTGTCAGATTCAATGCAGCTAAGACCCAGGCGTGTCTATTCTCCGCCAAAAGGAGCCCCTTCAAACTGGTTCCTACTTTCCGAGATGAGTCGGTGCCGGTAACAGACCGCCTTGAGCTCTTGGGTGTTTCTCTAACATCAACCCTCAATTTTGGCTCCTATATTGAGTCTAAAGCTCAACTAGCTGCCAAAAAGCTGAGTATCATTTCGAAGGTGCGCCGGTACTTCACGCCGGAACAGTTGCTCACACTTTACCAAGCACAAGTTCGGTCGTGCATGGAGTATTGTTCGCATCTTTGGGATGGATCGGCGAAATACCAACTCCAGGCGTTGGAATCTATAGAGAAACGTGCCCGGAAGCTAATTGGCGATGAATCCCTCGTAAAAGCTAGGCTTCAAAGCTTGGAACATCGTCGCGAGGTTGCTAGCTTGTCGGTTTTTTACCGGATCCATTTCGGTAAGTGTGCATCTGATCTGCATGATCTAATTCCTTCTAGCCCTTTTTTCTATAGGACGGTTAGAAACACGAAAAAGCGTCACCGTTTCATGGTGGATATCCCAAGAACGCGAACGAAACGCTTTAGTTCCACTTTCATCGTGCGAACTAATGAGAGCTAATGAACTACTACAGACCAATCGCATTACTATCAGTATTCGCAAAAATTTTCGAAAAGGTGATTTATAAACAATTGTATTCGTATTTTGAAAAATATGATATTTTATGTAAAGAACAAAAAGGTTTTAGACATAAAAAAAGTATTAATTTGGCTATTTGTGAATTTTTAAGTAACGTGATTTTAAATATTGATAAAAAAAACCCTGTTTGTGCAATATTTTGCGACATGACGCAAGCTTTTGACTATGTAGATCACAACACACTACTTAGCAAACTTCATAAATACGGAGTAAGAGGGAACAGTAACGATTTACTAAAATCATATTTGAGTAATAGAAAGCAGGTAACTGAGATCTCGAAGATTAATCCCAAAACAAAGAGAGAAGAAATCTTCACTTCCTTAGTACGTACCCCAAAATACGGGGTACCTCAGGGAAGTGTGATTGGGCCACTAGCATTTATTTCTTATATTAATGACCTACCGCGAGCAACAAATAATCCAGTTACACTTTTCGCTGACGACAGTACTATAACAATTGCTTGTGATAAAAAAGCATCATATAAAAATGACATTGTTAATACTCTTGACTCAATAATTAAATGGCTTGACAACAATAATCTAAAAATAAATTTAAGTAAGACTAATATAATGCACTTTACGCAACGACCGCACACGACAACTAATTTTGACATAACGTACCGTAACAATACTATAAATAATGTAGAGACAACAAAATTCTTGGGACTAACTATAGATCAAAGGTTGAACTGGAAAGCGCATGTCCATGATTTAAATAAAAAACTCAATAGTTCTTCATTTGCACTTTTCAAACTAGCATCAACCCTTAACTCAGACGCTCTTGTAACCGCATACTATGGTCTTGTGGATTCATTATTGAGGTATGGAGTGATTTTCTGGGGTAACTCAACTGATTCAAAACATGCTTTCATATCCCAGAAAAAATGTATAAGAGCTATGTTTGGACTCAAATCAACTGACAGCTGCAAGCCTTACTTTAAACAGCATGGAATTCTAACGCTTCCATCTCTGTATATACTTGAACTTGCGCTATTTGTACGGGCTAATTGTGAGGTGTTTCCAAAACTGTCCACAAAATCAACGCATAATAGACGCGACAATAAAATATTAACACATAGAGCAAAAACACAATTGTTTAGAAAAAGCATATTTGGAATGGGTCCAATTATATACAATAAAATACCTTTAAGTCTAAGAAATCTTACAACTACCTTATTTAAAAAGAAATTTAAAGCTATGCTGGTAGATAAATGCTACTATGATATTACTGAATATAAAAACGACTGTTCCATATGAAAAAATATTTTAATGTAGGTAGTAATTTTATTATGACATAAAAATGTTATGCTCAAAAATATATATTTAGTAAATAATTGTATGACATATAAATTAAATAATAATATTGTATTAATAATATAAAATTGTAATAGCGCGCCTCTGATTTGTACGCCTCATCAGGCATAACATGAAGGTCTATAAAACAAATAACATCAAGTGCATGCTACTCATGTTTTATGCAAATAAATTTACTTTGACTTTACTTTGACTTTGAACTGCTAGAATGTGGAATGCACTTCCTGAGTGGGTCTTTCCCGATAGATATAATCTGGGTGTCTTTAAATCGCGAGTGAATTGGTTTCTTCTAGGTAAGCGCGCTCCATCGTAGACCGCAACGTCGCTTAACATCAGGCGAGTTGGCGGTCAAGCGCGAACCTATTTCTACATAAAAAAAAAAAAAAAAAAAAAAAGACCGGTTGGAAGCGGCCTACATCCTACATCCAGCGTCTTCCCGCCACTTGTATGATATCTTCTGTCTACCTTGTGGCTGGTCTTCCTACGCTGCGCTTGCCGGTTCATGGTCTCCATTCGAGAACTTTTCGGCCCCATCAGCCGTCAGTTCTACGTGCTATGTGCCCTGCCCACTGCCACTTTAACTTGCTAATCCGCTGTGCTATGTCGGTGACTTTTGTACGTCTACGGATATCTTCGTTTCTGATACGATCTCGCAGAGAGAGCACAGCCCTCTCGTCTCTCCATAGCTCGTTGCGTGACTTTAGAGCTTCCCTATAAGGTCCATAGTAAGAGACCGTGTTTCAGTGTCATATATCATCACTGCCTCCATCCTACTCGTATTTAATGCTAGAAAATAAATATTATGAGAAATAAAAACCAATTTTAGTAGGTACTAATTTATTAACTTACTATCTGTGGATATACTATATATATGTATAATATATATTTACTATCTATACTAACTATCTCCCCGCCATGTGAGCCAGCGAGCTGGTACGGCCGGGACTATCTTTTCTCGAAGCGATTCGTCGGATTTTTAACGTTCCGTACCCGAAGGGTAAAAACGGGACCCTATTACTGAGACTTCGCTGACTGTCCGTCCGTCCGTCCGTCTGTCACCAGGCTGTATCTCATGAGCCGTGATAGTTAGAGAGTTAAAATTTTCACAGATAATGTATTTCTGTTGCCGCTATAACAACAAATACTAAAAAACAGAATAGAATAAATATTTAAGGGGGCTCCCATACAACAAACGTGATTTTTTTGCTCGTTTTTGCTCGATATTGATAACGGCA
Source organism: Lycia hirtaria (assembly GCA_947563715.1). NCBI lineage: Eukaryota > Metazoa > Arthropoda > Insecta > Lepidoptera > Geometridae > Lycia > Lycia hirtaria. The sequence continues at coordinate 29,779,837 of OX387379.1, read as the reverse complement.
ACAGGTAGATGCTTGAAATATTCACAGAATATTGAGTTATATTATTCACTTTATAAAAAGTATTGAAGTAAGTAAATAGTAATAATAATAATACTTCAAATAGTAAGAACTTATTATAACATATAATATTCGATTATACATATTATGTCCTCTATAAATAAATAATTAAATTAAAATAAAATAAATATTTAAGGGAGGCTCCCATACAACCAACGTGATTTTTTTGCCGTTTTTATTGATAATGGTACGGAACCCATCGTGCGCGAGTCCGACTCGCACTTGGCCGGTTTTGTTATTTTATTTTACAAGAAGAGTGCTCTTCTTATACATTATATTATTAACGTATGTTTATATTATTACTAGCTGTACCTACCCGCGATATCCTTCGTATGTCACGCATAAACCTAAATTCTGATATATGATACATAACTAGGTGAGTTCGTTTAATTTTCAAATAAACTTTACTAATACTTAGTAACACATCTCATCATCATCATCATCTCAGCTATAAGAAGTCCACCGCTGGACTTCTTATGGCTGAGGGACCATGGGGGACTATGGATTTTCAAAAATACCGATTGGAAGCGGCTTGCATCCAGCGTCTTCCCGCCACTTGTATGAAGTCATCTGTCCATCTCATGGATGGTCTTCCTACGATGCACTTGCTGGTACGTGGTCTCCACTCGAGAACCTTTCGGCCCCATCGGCCTTCAGTTCTACGTGCTACGGCTTGTCCACAGTAATCCTGCTAAATTGCGTTCAAATCTGCCCAGTATTTTTGGCATAGGTACATCGAGGACACCGTATGTATACATACATACATATTGGATTATTGATTGGATTGGATTCTGTATCACAATAATATTATGAGGGCGAAAGTTTTTGACTGTGTTTGTATGTTTGTTACTTCTTCTCGATCAAACAGCTAAACCGATTTTATTAAGTGAAGCAAAATAAGTGAATAATTTAACTTAATTTACCTTAATTAAATTAAGTGAATCATATTGATTCACTTAATTTGCCTATTATGCCGTCATGGTTAATGACATTGCAAGATTTAACTTTAGTCGCACGTATCACAATTTCAAACCATCGATGATAATTGATGATACATCCAAATATGGATGTCATAATATATAACTATGCTAATCAGATACTTTTAAAAATCACCTCAAAACACGTTAACTGCGAGCATACTACTAAAGTACCAAAAACTTCAGAAGGAAGGATGACTTGCAAAGCGTGTCTTGAAATACAATGATCAACACAAGGTGACAAATCGTTTTGTCATGTTTTAGATTTTATAGGAGTTTGTGTATGTTTATGATGAGTTTTTTCAAATAGTGATTATGGCCTTCTGCCCTTCCAAGCTGCGCGGTTGCGTTATAAAGCTGAGAGGTGCGCTGTCGGCAGTTCCAATCAGTCTCCTGACAGACGCACGTGTGGTCGCGCTTACTCAACACGAAAAGGTAGGTTCACTTACGAGAAATAAATAAAAGATAAAATATTAAACGTGAATTAAATACAAAATCAGAATAGTAAAAAAAATTTTTTAGTCAGTATTTACTAGTTGCTAAATAAATTATTTTTTACCTAATTTGGAAAATCATTTCATTGTTCAAGTTTTTCTGTTTTATACTTTGTAGGCATTTTTAATATGCCAAAATAAAATAATAATAATATTCACGCTAATTTAAATAATATTTTTTTTATGTATATTAAGTAAACATAAGTAAGTTGTTTATTAAGTTGTGACATTAAATTGTTTGTATTTTTTTGACATTGTTTTAGTGTAGATTATGTAATTGATATTAAATAACTCTTTCTTTTATTTATACGTAAGTTATATTTATTTTGATAGTGTTTAACTTTATGCTTATAATAATGCAATTATTTTTTAGTAAGTAGGTACGTACATTCCTAATAATCATAATCTATGAGTTTTTTTTTCTTATAAACAAACCGGTACTTTCTTTATCCATTCCCAGAACAGCTGGAGCTGGAACATAATAAAAATAGAAACTGATTTATTTACAGTTTTTTTATTTAGTTATATTCTTGTATATTTCAATTTAAACTCTATATATGTAGCTTAGTATTTTATAACAAATAAGGATAAATAAATACAAAGTTGGGTACGGACATGACCTTATATTTAAATTTACATAATAATTTCAATAATCTGTAATTAGTTTTTAAATATTTAAAATATATATATATATAGTTGATATAGCGCCAAATGAAACCATTTGATAACGTTAACTTTTCCACCTTTCAAACCGCGTTGGTGCAATCAATTGACCACACTTATCCATCTAAAATGCCCGATCTCTAGTACATTACAAAGCCATAGTAGAGTTGCAATTCAACACTAGCTAGAAGGCAGCGCGGAGTGCGGCGGCGTCCTTTTCCATCGCTGCCGTAGGTCACCGACTTAGGCCGATTCTAATTTGATATATGCATTTATTACTAAAGATCATGGCCGCACTCAATCTAATTATGATTATATATTGTTTTCCATCAAAAGATTTTTTGATTCATTTTACATATTTACGCAATCATTCAATGTTACGCCATCCATGGCTGGAACCTGTCCCCGAGAGGCAAGAGCTTTGGCATCTGAAGAACAGGACCCTGACCTGCTTTCATGTTTGTTTTACTTTTTGACTGTCACTAAATATTATGGACCCGTCCAAAATCTTACCGACTTCATTACTTAATCGTCTTTCCCTTTCACAACAGCTTTTATAACAAAGTGCGCGAAATTTAAGACTAAAACCGTCAAAAGATAAGAGAATCAACGATGTACATGAAAAGAGATGTCAAAATAAAATTTATCCTATAATTTATGTTTAACCGGATTTGATCACCAACCACCTACCTATTTGTAGGTTATATATTATAGTTAATTATCACCATAGCCCTAAACTCTTAAGTGCTTAGGTATAATTAACCTGTAAATGACATGTTACCAATAAATTATTTGTATACTGATTTCACATGAATGTTCTTATACATATATGCATTTAACTATATACATATATGCATAGTTCCAATGTTACAATAGATTTTTAAGGGTCGCAGTGACTTGGCTTCCCACCAAACCTTGGTTAGATTAATTAGGTTGGTTAGTTATTTAAGATTTTGGTTATATGGCACGAATTCTTTCAGAAGCACTAAGAAGATGTTCAAGCTGGTAGTTCTAACCGTTGCGCTGGCGGCCTGTGCGCACGCCTACTCCTCGGGTGCCCCCGAAGGCGCCTGCCAAGACATGGTACCCAAGCACCCCGTAGCAGCACAATCGACTCCCGCACCCTACATCATGAGCACCAGTACTAAGGTATGTCTTTCTGGTACCAGCTCAACATTACTACAATTACTTACTGTTACTTAATTTTGCCTTGAAATATATTCGGCAAGAAAGTAACATCCAAGAGGAGGACAGAATTATCTAAACAGTTTATAGTTGGAAGGTCAGGTATTTTAAACAGCTCATCTGATGTTAAGTCTTGTTGTTTATTGCACAGGAGTATAACTCCTTGTTGCCTTCTCTGTTTCCTGAGTACTACAACCTTGGACTTTTCTAGTCTATAGTGATTAGATTTATTGTATATCGACGTGCTCCATCCCCGACCACATTGTCTATTATTAAAATTGATGGTCAAACGTATTTCATGTGAAAAGATCAACGTTTGATCCAATATAATAGGTAAGCACACCTTGCCTGGAAACGGAGGTGACTGTCAAGAAAGATTACCGGAACACGAATGTTCAGTGCTCAGCACGAAATTGTCGAATTAAGGATGGTAGTTTAGTTAAGTTGGGTACTAAACAGTACTCTATCACCGTGTTATATAGTTTTCTCACCATATTTTCTTTAACTGAAAACTTTAAAAGAAGAGAAAACTGAAGGATTGTTATGATTCAAGTCCGTGCCATTTGGCACATTAGTTCAGGGCATAACCGTTTGACCTATCATCACTTCATAAAAGTATAGTAAATTTATAATAGTTTAGACTAGACTAATCATAAAATCTACTATAAAGATATTAATCATCACCTAAACTTTCGATGACTTTTGACATTTAACCCCTAGTTCCCGCTATGAAAGAGCTAGGCTTTAGAGATAAATAACAATATATCTACTTACGATATACAGAGATAATATAATGTAGTATTGATTTATATATTAAATAACTTCATGGACTAGGTATGAATAAAATGCAGATAATAGGAGGAAATTGAATGAGGGGGATTTACCTGAACACTAGAAAATGTAAAGTACGTAATCTACCACTGCTGTCATCTACCACCATTTGATTACACACTTAAATAAACACAATTTAACACAATAGAAACTTACCCACTTTATTGTTCAGCCGTATACAATGGTAACCAGTAAGCACCAAAATTAAATCGTATCAACAGTAAAAATGATGATGATATTATTATTGTAGTAGATAGATACTTAGATTTTTGACCACCGACTCGTTTGATAGTTTGCGACGGTGTGGCGAAGGATGGGACACAAAAATCTAAAAGATATCTATTCACTTGAAAATTCCATGATTACAGACTATTGTCAGGCGATTTATTTTAATATAATAATTTTATATAGGATTTAAAGCATTTGTGTTGTTTTAGTTATATTGTTTGGAACAAACTACTGTAATTTATAACTCAAATTTATTTATAACTGCAATTTATAACTCAAATTTATTTATAACTGTAATTTATAACTCTGTCGCGAAACTTGTGATATATAAAGTAATACCTTGGTAATAATACCTCTCCAAAATATTCATAAGCAGGTATATAACAGCACTGCGTCAATAACCTGATAATGATGCCTGTGTACAGTTGATTGATTGATTGTAGTTAAAGTGTGTTTATATGTATGTTGGTGAGGCTGACCTATGCTAGGATCACCTACGTTGCTTCAGAGTGCTTCAATCACAATAGACCCAGAGAAGACGCTCTGACAGTCGTTCCAAACTCAGTCCAATAGTATATACAGATAATGTACTGTAATTTACTGTAATTTTTCAGTCTTTTCATACAACATTTAAATGACTGTCTGTTCTGATATATTATTGCTGAACAAATTTGTATTTGTGGTACACAACAAATAAATAAATTCAACATTTTTTATCCAGGTTGTGAAGGCGGGCACTCCCATGGAAGTGGTGATATCTGGCAAGTCTGCCTCGGACAAGATCCGCGGATTGTTGCTGCAGGCCAGACAGGGAGACAAGCCTGTGGGTACCTTCACTCTCGCGCCCAACGATCCCTTCGCCCAGCTGATGAATTGTGGCGAACCCGGAGTAAGTACTCCCATTAACTGCTTAAACTTTTTAAGTAGATATTTATTCATTCGATCATTGTGAAGATAATAAGACGATGGTAAGGTCCGTTATTTGCAAAAATATGTACTCATAACTTGAGGAACAACATTATTTAAGGGTGCAAGAACAATATTGTTTGTTCACATGCATCCTTAATTATACCCTTATTGTATACGTACCATCAGCGATGTACGTATTGTGTTTGGTATATTCTGGATGTTGAGTAGGTTTCATCGACATGCACGCTCCATTTTAGACCGCAACGATTGCATGGTTTTCCCTAAAACTACCTACAAAGTATATTTCTTCTTCGTAAGCTGTGGTAAGCAAGTCATCTTGAACCACAATGACGACCCCGTAATCCGTAGTTTTTATCTAAAAATGTAAACCACGTTAGTTTCCTTAGTGAACTGACTTCAAAATATGCAATTTCATTTTTGGATGACATTTTTTCAGTTATTTTGTTATAAAATTACTGAACCGACTTTAGTAAATAAAATTTATATGGGGCCACCTCTGAATAAAAAAATAACCAACCATATAAAAAATATCTAAATCGGATAAAATTTAGGGGTTTAATATTTAACAGTTTTTTCCTATTGTATAAAAAACGCGGCATTTACTGGCAAAAGATCGTGCGACGACGCTTACCGTAGCTGATAGTTCTTAGATTAAAATTACCTACTTAGATCCTTTCTGATTTGACTCGCAAGCAGTTTTGGTCGGTTTAAGACGGTGTTTCAGTGCCCAAGGGTGTGGAAACAGTTAACATATACCTACATAAAATGATCATCTTATCCAAAAAAGTCTTAAAGAGTTCTTCAACTTTTTGTTCTTAGCATACACAATAGTCAGATTTAAACGGACTTACAAACAAAGCAGTTGCGATCAAATAGATGCGTATTAAAATGAATCAGTCACTCACGATTCTAGGAACTTAGTTTACTTACCTACTTCCTTAAAAATATTTACTATAATCTATTGTCGCTGTATATATACCTACTATATTATAAAATGAAATGAAATGAAAAATGATTTATTCCAGGTGTAAATCCATATCAATTAAATTATCAAATTATAAAATTATAAAATCAAGTAAATAAAATAAAATAATTATATATAAGAATAAATAAAATGAATTAAAATCAATTAAATAATAAATTAAATTAATTATGTTATCGGCGCGTGATACGCCCTCCACGTCCGACACACACACGTACACATGTGTACGTTATACATGTGCGTATGTCAATAAAAACCTTTATTCCCAAAAAGACCTTCACGATCTATTTATTAGACTTTTTCATAGTGTTAGTAGCTAGGAAGTGTAAATTTTGTCGTGCGTGAAATGTAGTCTGTGTGATTGCCCTGTCTCGACGACCTCCATTAAATTGACATGAAAAAGTTTTCCGCTAAGCCTCAATTAAGTTACATATAAAGTTTTTTTTAGTGCTCTGGAGTTTTTCTAATTTATTTATTACGTAATTTAATGCGTATATAGATGGGCAGAGTTTTTTTGGACGTATATTTTTTGTCTGTCTCTATAAAGAGTCTATGGCCGAAACTTCTAGATCGACGAGATATAAAAAATCATGCTAGTAGCATATATGATGAAATTAAAAGCAAAACTATCACGGCTAAGTAGGCTTTAAAAGTTAACGAGTAATAGATGATCAATAAAAAATAGAAATGTACCAAAGAAAAAAATAATTAAATTTCGAGCTAATTTCATTTATTTATTTACAATTTCTCAAAAATATATAAAAACCAAAACATTTTTTAGACATCTTTACAGTAGTATCTATGATACACTTAAGGGTTACAAGAAGGTAATTTTTAAAACGAACATATTTTTAACTCGTATGTTCATAGTATCTCCATTTCACACACATTTCCATTTCACGCACTTGGCCGCTTGTTTTGCTATTTATTCATTTTAGAAACGATAGATTTTCTTCTTACATTATTTTCATACATATATATAGGTATACACAGTACATAGTATAAATTAACTATTAACCATAGCCTAAAATCGGAAGTCACCAGTACCAAAGTACATTGTTATTATTCGAGGACATTGAGCCAGGCCGTAGCATGTCCCTTCACTTAGACAACTAGTCGCTAATTTGGGCAACCGACAATCATACAAGTAGTTAGACGTCGACCTAGGTTTTAAACATTATTTTTGGCTATTTAATTGAACAAACTAATCGCAAGTTTCCGACAGTATAAAATATTCTTTAAAGTAGACAAAACAAAAGCTAAATAGGAGTTCCTTCCTAGTTTTAGGAATTATCTAAACATATTATTTAATTATTGTTATTTATTTTTTTATTATTTAATTATTTTTTATTTATTAGTTTCGGTTTTTAAGTTATTTATAATTCTGATGGATTAATGAAAACTTACTAAGTATAAAAAGTGGTTCCGCCCGCGTAGTGTTGAAAAACGGTGATGGTGATGATGATTTTTTTTATACAAACTTGTCTTGAATCTATCACAAACAATGATATTAGTTAAAAATTAAACTTCTAGCACAACCTTTATATTGGTTTAAAAAAACTTATTAGGCATTAACTTATTAGCATGTAGGTATTCGTTTAAAGAAGGCACTGACCCCGCTCAATAACAAAAAAAAACAACAAAATATTCAAATTGGAAAAGCCGTTTTTGAGTTTTAACGAACAAAATTGATTTTTGTATAACAAGATATAAATAAGAATACTAACACTCTTAAATTAAATTATTAACATACTGCATATCAAATGGCATTGTGATATGGACCTCTATATTGCGATTATGTTCTTCTATAATTTATGACTTTACCATACTTAGTCATTTATTTTGGTTTTACCTTCAACACGCCGTAGCACCTTGACCTGCCTAGGCGAGTCTATGAACCAAACTAGAAGTTAACTGACAAGAACTCAGTACGTACTTTTTGTATAAATAACTAGATGCACCCGCGGTTTTAGCCATGTAGCGATAAAAAACGATGGTGATGGTGAACGGTGATGATGATGATACAATGTCTCTGTACCAAACTTCATAACAATAGGTTCAGTCGTTTGAAGTGATTATTGGTGCAGAGATAGCTGAAAACGAGTAGATGTAGACTATACTTTAACCGACTTCCAAAAATGAAGAGGTTCTCAATTTGACTGTTTTTTTTGTTTGTTACGCGATTACTCCGTTATGAATAGGAATATGCATGATTTATTTTGACTGGCCTTGTGGCTCAGTTGGTAGTATGTCTGCCTTCTGTGCTGTAGGTCGTGGGTTCGATCCCCACCCAGGGCAAACATTTATGTGATGAGCATGGATGTTTGGTCTGTGTCTGGGTGTTCCTATGTATCATATGTATTTACAAAAAAAAGTATATATGTATTCTATCAGCCATCTAGTTCCATAGTACACACAGCTTTGCTTAGTTTGGACTAGATGGTGTTGTGTGAAATGTCCACAAATATTTATTTTATTTATTTCGTCATAAAAAGCTAACCACAAACAGATCCATTCTACAAAATTATATTTATTTCAGATATACATATTATCATATATAGACATATAAGAGAGTACAAAAACAAAATTAAAAATTAAAATACCTTCAAAAATAAGAAAGTTTCAAGCATTTTAATTTCATGTTAGACAGAGAGCACACAATTGCAAATGATGTCAAGGTTCACAATCGCCGTACAAATTCCACACAAACTGTTGTTTTGCGAGAGAGGAACAGAGCATTCCTCCCCATCCTCCCCTAAAACTTTAAATGATTGTATCTTGAAAGTTTATTGATTGACAGTTTTTTTTTTGTGTATGTTTTACATTTTAGTATGTTATCAATGAAAGCTATTATTCATGTGAAATAAAATTCATGCATATTCATTATCAATTTTGATGATTCTTTTTTTTGTTTGGAAAGTAATATTTCAGAGGTGGTCCCATAATAAATATTGTCAAAATCAGTTCAATACTTTGGACTTTAAAACAAAATAACAGGAAATAATATGTCGTCTAAGTAAATGGAATTGCATATTTTGAAATCGGTTTTTCATTTTTTTAAACAATAATTATCGTAACATCGCTTTTTATCCAGCTCTCCAATACCTGAATATAAATATTATATTTAGGATGGAAGTATCACAAATATTTATGTTTTTTTTATTAACAGAACGCTGTCACCCACAAGAAGCACGATGCCCAGTTCGATAAGCAGTCCGTCGTCTACACCTGGACCCCCCCTGCCGGCTTCAACGGCGAAATCAAATTCAGGTAATTTCTTCACTTCACCCTATTCTTCACTTGGAGTTGTCTCTATCTTTATAAAGGTCGACACAACTTAAAAGTCGCATTGGTGAAATGAAAGAGAAGCGTAAGTAACGCGTAACTTAACATGAATGCACTTCTGGGTTGTGTTGTACTGAATACAATTTTGTCCCAGAGTGACAAGACAAGAAATCGCCTAATAGTAAACTCCATACTTGCTTATAGCTGTTTAATATCACGACAATTTTAAACAGCTTAAAACATAGTTCAAAACCCTGTGTTGCTAAGTACTTCGTACGTCACCTTGAAATCACCTCTTAATACAAGGTAATTTCAATGTAATCTTAAATTTCAATTACCTCTTAGTCAGGAACAGAATAAGCACATTGTAGTATCAATGAAATAATTTGTAGTTTTGATTCCTACTTCCCCAAACGACTGCAAATCTTGTCACAATTTTTCTCGTTCTGGCAAACAGAATATTTGTACTACAGTTTATTGCAACACGATAGGCCAAAATAATATTTTAGGTCTGTGAGGTAGGTTCCCAAACCTAATTCGTTTTTAAGGTTCCGTAATCAACCAGGAACCTTAATAGTTTCGCCATGTCTCTTAGTAAAAGTTATTAACAAATAACAGCTTTCTGAAAAAAATATCTTTAAAAAAAATTATTTTACGGCTTACACGTAAACTGGGTTTTTTTTTTTCTGGATATCGTTGGATAGGTAAATTAAAAATAGTTATATTGAATTTTAAAAAATGTTGAGTGTCTGGGAAATTATTTTTAGGCATTCATGTATGAAAAATTAAGCTTTATAGTAGCATATATACCAAACGAAATTAAAATGGAAACAATTATCATGGATAAGTAAGCGTTACAAGTTAACGAGTATAGTGTACTTAAAGAGATAAAAATAAAAATTACGTTCAAAATTTAATTCCTTCAATTCAAATCAAATACAGGCATGACATACTATGACATAAAATATTAGTATCCCAATATCATATATCTTGCCAAACGCCCTTGTTCATAGTGACAAAGAAAAAGCCCTGTTCTAATTATTATTGTGATGTATAACTAAGGAACCTTATACTAAGCGTGGCTCACACGCATTTGACCGAATTTTTTTCACAAGAATTAACGTCTGTTTTTTTACAAAAAAAATATCGGGCTAAATACCTGTAGCAATTAAAAGTTTGCATATCAGCACATCTTTACGATAATGAGTACTTGCGCTTGGTTGTTACCTACAGTCTATACCTACTGCTAAATTTGAATATAGAGCTACCTACTGTGAGTTACAAGTTACTTAGTAAAGGCAGTTAAGGTAGATAGGAAGTTAGAGCTATAATATAGTACGCTAACGTCCAAGGCTTATCTGAAAACATAACTTTTATACCATAATTGGCACATAATTATTTGAAGTGAAAACTTCTTTGCCAGCGTTGTGCATTTTTGGGATGTGTAAAAAATGTTAAACTCGCGTCAGATCGTCAGATCGTAAGACGGAACGGACAGAAACCTATTCTAACGTTCTGCATTTAAAGTTCATCATTGTATGTACAAGTTTGTCCATCTAGCATGACGTCATTATTTTAGTCAGAAACCTATTCTAACGTTCTGCATTTAAGTTCATTATTGTATGTACAAGTTTGTCCTTCTAGCATGACGTCATTTCGTTGCGCCGAATACTTATTTTCGTCACATGCACGTAAGACTCGTTAACTCAATAGGTTAGAGCACCGATATAAATTTCAATTTGTCAATCGAAGGGCGGAGGTTCAAATTCTTCACGAGTCAGTCTTTTTGCTATTTTATTTTTTAGTTTTCACTTCTGCCGGCACTCCCGGAGTGCAACCCGTTGTTTTTTTTTGTGTTTTAATCTTGCAATCAGTCATTTCAGACTTTAAGCAGATGATATGTGTGCTGTTTTTTTTTTTTTTATTAAGTTACATATCTTTTTCTCGAGTTTATTGTATACGGTCCTGACGCTCGATCATGAATTCCAACTGCCGCCGTTCAAAGTTGGCTCGTGCTCACTGTTATATTGCTTTTTCTGAAGTTGAAAGACTGATATAACACTCGAAGAGACTTTTAATTATTGTGATTGTTATGGTAGTTACCCATACGCTTCGATGATTTTCTCGCTCTCTTTGGAAAAAGTGGCCAAGACCGTGTCGAGACACGCATATAAGGAACATTAAAAAGAAAACTACTTTGCGAGTATTGTTTGTTTAGACTTTACAAAAAGTTCAATGACCTCTGTACTATAATAACTTAAGTGTTTTACATGTTTATGGCTATAATCTCGAATAGTTGTAATCACAGAGTGTTCAAAATAATCTTAATTGACAGTATTTGTTATGGTCTACTACTATGGTTAATCATGAATTTCTAAGTCACTTAAAAATTCATTTATGTATTTTAAGATTAAGTAAGTTTAGTAATGCAGGGGGAGACATAATTTTTTCACCTTTGGCGGACTATATCTCGACATGTGTTCGAGATATGTTCGAGATATAGTCCGCCAAAGGTGAAAAAAATATGTTAGTTATTATTGGTTCCATACATGTGTTTCCATACACATGCAACTGTAAAAGTATTCACTGCCTGTAAAGTGTCGTCTTTTTTATAAAAAAATAAAAAGCTTTGTTGAAACAATCACGATGATACTGCATCATACATCAGTGTTAGTCTACTACGCAGACCTTTGCGACACAGCCATTGCAATCAAGTTAGCGCGATTGTGAAAGTACTTGCTTTATGCGCAAACGCCGCCACGCAGTTTCGGCGTGCAAACAAATGACTATCATAATTTTATTAGTATAGGTTCATTATCAGTTAAGATTTTAATCATAACTGACATTTATGTCAGTTAGGTGCAAGAATAAATGCAAAATTTTAATTTATGCAAATGCAATGAGACATAGGTACCTATACGGCCACGCTGCGTATGGGAGTGTAACGCACATTAACATATAACGTTGTGGGAGTGTGCAAAAAAATCACCGTTCAATAATAATAATTACGAATATAACCGAGTTATAGTTCTCGTCACGTTAATAACGTTTTGCCTAAAAGCGAACACACCAGCGTTATTTTTACGTGACGGGAACGCCGAAATGGAAACCAGGCTCATCTTTGACAAGTGCGTGTTCCGCCTTAATCCTCATTTTATTGTCACTACTGTTCCATTGGCACTCACACATATTTAGAACACAGTCTATAACGAACATAACCTCACTGCACCTAGTGGGTTGAAAGTGCTATTTTGTTATTTTTATATTAGCTACTTCAACAACTTCGGTTTTATGTATTACACTTTCACACCTTCATAAAATGAGTTTAGTCTAATAGCTGTGGATCTTATATGGTAGATACATCTTTTGAATAATTATCTACACCTGTAGATAATTATAATAATAATAATAATATCTATAAGCTCCTTACATCCATTCTGAGAAACAAAATTTATACGCACTTAGTTGCGAACAACGTTTTGGCCTCTACTCAGAATGGATGTAAGGTTGGGTCCCGTGGTACTAAAGAGCTACTCCTCATTGATACGGCCATTAGCCAGCAAGTCAAGCGGAATAAAGGGGCCCTCTCTGCTGCTTGGATTGACTATAAGAAGGCCTATGATTCGGTGCCTCACTCATGGCTTGAGAGGATCTTAGAGTTGTGTAAAATTGATGCAACTTTGAGATCCTTCTTAGCCACATGTATGAGGCAATGGACCACAGTCCTTCGTCAACCAGGCAGTAGAGATGGCTCCTTTACACCGCAGGACTTGATAAGGATTGACCGTGGCATTTTCCAGGGTGACAGTTTGAGTTCATTGTGGTTTTGCCTGGCACTGAACCCTCTCAGTATTCTGCTGAAGGATTCAGGTCTAGGCTATCGGCTTCGTAGGGGGGGTGAAGTTATTTCTCACCTGTTGTACATGGATGACCTCAAACTTTTTGCACCGAAACGACAAGACTTAATGACGTTGTTAAAAACAACAGAGGTTTTTAGCAATGCCATTAAGATGGAGTTTGGTGTAGACAAGTGTGCGGTCGTTCAGGTAGAGCGAGGGAAAGTTGTAAATTCTCCAAATTTGCAACTTTCTGGGACAATGACTCTCAGGTCCCTTTCAGAGGCCGAAACCTACAAATACCTTGGTATGTCAGAGTCGTTGGGTATTGCGGTAGAGGATATAAAAAAATCGGTGAAGGAGCGTTTCTTTTGCCGCCTGTCAAAAGTTCTTAACAGTCTTTTGTCTGGCGGCAATAAGTCGCGCGCCTTCAACGGTTGGGTGATGCCTCTATTGTCATACTCCTTTGGCATACTAAGGTGGACTCAAACTGAGCTGGACGCCCTGGATAGAAGGGTCCGTCAGCAACTGACATTACATCGCATGTTACACCCACGTTCGTCTGTTATGAGACTGTACGTTCCGCGGAAGTGGGGGGGTCGTGGCTTTTTAAATGCCAAGAACCTTCACAACCGTGAGGTGTGCAGTCTCAGGGATTATTTCCGCAACAACGAATGTGGGATGCATTGCGATGTAATGGCAGTTGACAAGGGCCTGACGCCTCTCTCCTTGGCAAAAGAGAACTGGCGCAAACCAACGGTGCTCAGCATGGAAGATCGTAGGGACGTATGGAAGGGCAAGGAGCTACACGGGAGGTTCTACCGGGCCTTAACAGGACCCGATGTAGACCTTCTTGCGTCGGTGAACTGGTTACGCTTCGGTGACCTCTTTGGTGAAACTGAAGGGTTTGCTTGTGCGATTGCAGATGAAGTTATCAAGACGAACAACTATCGGAAATATATCATGAAAGACGGTACGGTCGACATTTGTCGGGCATGCCACCGTCCCGGAGAATCTCTCCGACATATTATTTCCGGTTGTTCGCATCTTGCTAACGGCGAGTATTTGCACAGGCACAATCAAGTAGCCAGGATCATCCACCAGCAACTTGCTCTTCAATACGGCCTTGTTGAGTCCGAGGTGCCGTACTACCAGTACGCACCAGCGCCGGTTCTTGAGAATGGCCGTGCTTTGCTCTATTGGGACCGTTCTATTATCACGGATAGGACTATTGTTGCCAATAAGCCTGATATTGTGATCGTAGATCGTTCCCAGCGCCGGGCAGTGCTCGTCGATGTCACCATCCCACATGATGAGAATCTCGTGAAGGCTGAGAAGGACAAGCTCAGCAAGTACCTTGACTTGGCTCACGAGATAACCGCCATGTGGGATGTTGATTCGACGATCATTGTTCCGATAGTCGTATCGGTAAACGGTTTAATTGCGAAGAGCCTCGACCAACATCTCAAGAAGCTCTCGCTTGATAGTTGGATCAAGGGTCGGATACAAAAGGCAGTCATCCTAGACACGGCGCGCATTGTCAGGAGATTCCTCAGCTTGTAGCCCTTACCGTCGACAGCTTGAGCCTTGCCCCGCTGCCGGCGGCACACTAGTTTTAAGTTTTTTACAATATTTATGTTATTTTTATATGTTTATATTTGTATTGTAAAAAATTTAAAATTAAGAAACGAAATAAATAAATATAATAATAATAATAATAATAATAATATATTTATTCCAAAAAGATAAGTACAAATGAGCTTAATAAAATATAACTAAATCTACGTGTTAGATATTTGTACGGGATCATAAGTTTAACGGTAAACCCCAAACTAGGCACAGAGCCTGTATCTTGGGGTTCAAGTGCTACTTTACCGAAAAAGCGTTAGAAGCAGTAGATTTAATGTTATGATCTAAATGTTAATAATAATAATAATAAAATATGTTTATTGCCAGTATTGCCAGTTTATAGCTATTACCTTTTTTTTTTGGAGGAGCCTGAAACCCACGACACAGTTCACAGTTCAGTTCAGTTCTAGTGTGGGTTTCAGTGCACACCGTTGTAACTGTAATTTTATTTAGTTGTTATTTTCATATTGTTTGTTCCTCGGTGTCTGTACTTAGCCCTAGCATTTTTTCCAATAAACTTCATTTCATTTCACTTCATTTCATAATGGGTACGCCGATTCATTTAAAGTGTGTAAAATAACATTAATAATAACTGCGAACAATACATATCCTAAACACCAGTAAATACAAATGACATACGTCATTTTCCAATAGTTCAATATATTCTCGCTAGATGGTGCGCGAAGCTCGTCCAGTCCACCAACCACCAAGCAGGATTTCTTAACTCAATCGAAATTAATTTATTTTACGGATAGTCGTTTTTCAGTCGCTTAATTGTGCCCTATTTTTTATTTTATTAATCATTTATTAATATTTATGAATAAAGCCGTCTAATCAAAAAAACAAGTTTGATGACCTTATTTTTATTACGTGAGTAAATGCATTTACGCAATACCCATCCGCCCCGGGGGGATTCGCGGATTATATCGAACTCGACACCAGTGTGGTGCCCACCGACTAAAACCTCACGGTCTTTTCCCTTCAGTGCTTACGGCCAGACAGTGGGCACATTCCCAGACTCTACGGTGGAAGTTTGATGACCTGACATGTATTCGCAATTTGATTATTTGAAGAACTAATAAACGCTTATGCAATTTGGTATACCCATATTACGCCATTACGCATTAGTAATAAAGTTCGATGGAGGTTACGAACAAACGCATTTATTTATTTTTGCGAGATTAATATTATTATTATTAAAAAAAAAATATCCTATCACACTTAGGAAGTGAAGACGAATCTAACGACACCTCACATATAAAAATCGGTTAAGCCGTTTAGGCTGTAGGCTGTCATATTGAAACATACATACATACATACCCACATTCATACTTACATACACTCGAAAAACATAATCCTCCTTCTTACGCAGTCGGCTAAGAATATAGCTTATGACACTTAGAAAGTGAAGACGAATCTAACACCTCGCACATCAAAATCGGTCAAGGCGTTTATACTGTAGGAGGTCATATAGACTTCCAAAAAGAAGGAGGTTCTCAATTCGACTGTATGTTTTTTTGTATGTTTGTTTACCGATTGCTCGGCTAATTATGAATTATTTTTTATTTGGTACCTCAGAGGTGGTCCCATATAAATTTTATCAAAATAGATTCTGTAACTTTGGTTTTTATAACAAAATAACTGAAAAAATATCATCCAAGTAAAAGAATTCTGTATTTTGGAGTCGGTTTTTTCAGTTTTATGAACTATAATTATTTTATTTCATGTTCCTTATTTGTCTATTTCAGAGCCACAATCGCCCTCAACGGTGCAGTTTTCTGGGTGGGAGTGGAATCAGCTCCCGTCAAAGTGACTAACTAAATACCTACTAGTAAAGATTCAGTAATTATTATATTTAGTTCAAAGATTACTTAGTGATACTATTTTTATAGTTAAACCTAATTAAATTAAGTTAAACCGTAGATCTTACTGTTCCAACGATGTGATATGTACGTTTAATTTGATAATAAACATATTTTTATATTTTTTTTTTTTACTTAGGTATAAGAAATACAGTAACAACCTATTATATTGTCTGCCAGTTCTCACATTTTTACACACATCTTTGTCATTGTGAGAATTGTTAATGAATGGTTTGTTTATTTTATTTCTGCGTAGATAAAAAAAAACAGTCCTAAATACTGATAAATTAGAAGGGCTGTTTTTTAATCTATCTAAAAATAGGCTGAGCAAGAAAAAGTGGTACCTATAACCGACCGCCGATAGAAGGTTATGTTTTCGAGAATATGTATGTAAGTATGTATAAGGATCTTTGGCACGCCCTGCAGCTTCAACGAGTCGATAGATCGATCGATTTTGTCATGTTACGAGTAAGTACGAGTATTATATGAACCATTATAATAGGGGAAGTGACACTGGCCACAAAAACTTAAAAAAAAATAGAGGGTATTTTTGTGTAAACTTTGCTAACTAGGATAAATATACCATCATTATTTAGAACTCACCAGATTTCACTAACATATAATAGGTACCTAGTATTGCAAACTATTCAAAGAAGTTTTTGTTTGAAAGGATATATTCTCATAGAAATTTCATCAAAATCGTTTCGCATTACGCATATTTAAGTTGGTTGTTTCAGTTCTTAAACCTTAATTATTTATGCAAATACCTGCAACCAGAACGGCCTTTGCCAGTGCAAAACTTTCTGTCGAATTGCACTGCAACTGCACATTGAGATGTTCGATGTTATACATGTAGGTACCTAAGTACTCAAGCCTGAAAAAATCGCTGCTCCTGAAACATTGTTCCTGAAATCGAAAAAAGTAATATTTGCGCACTACTACTTGGCGGTTGATTAACTGGCATACGTGCGGTACTTCCCCAAACGCTCTTGATAAATAGCTCTACTATTGAAGTCCTAAAGCTACTCAATTTTGCACTAATTGGTAGATAGTAATAAAAAAATAATTAAAATTTAATAAAAAAAAATATTTAAGCATCATTCATCAAGATTAACGTGGTAAGTACATGAAAAAGGCAGAAAAAGAAGAAATTAAGGTGTTGTGGGTAGTATTAAATCGTCTGTCTCGCTCACTTACCTACATTTTTGAAGATATAAAATTACTAGTATTTATATAGGTACCTACCTAATTATAAAAAATCGGGTATGCATAAAAGTAGACTAGCATTGTAACACCTTCAGCAAAAAAAAATATTTTGATATATATAAACTCTTATACTTGCAAATATGGCATTGAGAATAAAAAAAATAAAACCGGACAAAGGCGAATCAGACTCGCCCGCTCCGCTCGTTCCGTACAAACTAGTAGATAAATGGGGGTTTTTTTTTTTTATATATTTTCCTTCATAAATCGAAAAATATATATCATAAAAATATTTAAAAACCTGTTTTAGCTTGTGCTAATAAAGCTCTTTCTATTTTGTGATTAAATTAAAAATGTCCAGTTTTCGGATTTTTTCCTATATGTGTACTCTAACACAAACACAATGCTTCTTGCCAAATTTCATAGTTCTAGGTCAACGGGATGTACCCCATAGGTTTTGATTCCCTAGAGAGTGTCGAAATGTGCGTTTTTTTTCGACTTATTCGGCTATAACTTTTTTTTTATGAAAACTGAGAAATTTGATTCTTGAGAAATTTGGTTTTAAGTTCAACTCGATACCTTCACGCGTTCCCGAGATAAAGGTCTTGACACCCGGATGGACGGACAGACAGACAGACAGACGGACAACAAAGTGATCCTATAAGGGTTCCGTTTTTTTTAGGTACGGAACCCTAAAAACTCTTATCTATTTTATGAGTCAAAACATGTTTGAATCAAATTGGAATGTGAATGTTTTTCACACTTTAATCTAGTTTTTTGCATAGCAGATTGTACGTAAGTCATTTCAGTAATTTTATATTTTCAGAAATATTTTTATGCGTGAGCGAGACAGAGGAGTTACATACCTACCGACAGCGTCTTAGTAAAATCTATTTTTTTTTACATTTAAGGTGGAGACTAAAGCGCGCAGCTATCTCTCTCGCGCATCGTAATATTTTTAAACATAAAATTATTAAGTAGAGATATTAGAAAAGTATGCCAATTAGTTTGCGCGCGTTAAGCGAATCCTTAAATCCACGTTTGATTCCCAACTCGCCCGTTATATATATCAACTTATATGAATAGATCCGAATGGATATTAGGAATTATTTAAGATTTTTAATATGGTACGACTTGTTTCAGTAGCATAGGAGTGAAGATGTATAAGCTGGTAGTCCTAACCGTTGCGGTGGCGGCATGCCCAAATAAGAGTACCATCTGTTTACCTGGCACCGAAAGCGCCTGCATACACATGATCCCCAAGCACTCCGTAGCGGCCCAGACGACTCCCGCCCCCTACTTGATCAGGGTCACCACTACTGTATGTCGTCCTGGTACCAGCAATCAGTACTTTATCAATGATCCATTTTTACATTAACCGCCTGTTTTTTTTCAATTTCCTTACTTTTCTCATTAAAATTATTTTACAAGAAAGTACTTAGATAACATCTAGTCTAAGGAGAGGACAGAATTATATAAATAGGCTTTTTATGTTATGGTTGGAAGGTCTGGCATTTGAAATAATGGATTTTAAGTAACAACAGCTAACCTCAAATAAATGCTTGGTCCAAGATAGTAGGCACATCTTGCCTGGAATTGGAACTGGATGTCAATAATAACTTTATGATTTTATTCAGATAAAAAATAATCATCGAAATCCGTGAATGTTTAGGAGTAGAAAACAGTTTTCTACTATTTGTAAGGGAGACAGCGCGACAACAGTAAAGTTCCCATAGTCTTGTTGGGGTTTAAACACACTTTCCTGACGAAAATCAGGCAACTTAATCACCATCGTTTCATAAAAGTACTGTAACTAATTATCCTGCAACTTATTTATGTAACACATAAACAAATAAAATAAGTAAACAAACCAATGACCAACAAATCAAATTGATATTGTTTTGTCCAGGTGGTGAAGGCAGGTGATGAGATGGGAGTGATGATCTCTGGAAAATATGCGACCGATTATATCCACGGGCTGCTGCTGCAGGCGAGGCATGGAAACAAGCCTGTGGGTACCTTCACCCTCGGGTGCAACGATCCCTTCGCTCAGCTGATGAACTGTGGCAAACCAGGTGTAAGTAAGCTTATAAAGCTAGAATTTTTAATTAGGTATTTAGTTATTTCGGTCCTATGTGTTATAAATGAATAATTATCAATAAAATATGTCTATGTCTATGTCTAAACAAAAAAAAAAAAGGATAGTAAGTATTATCCTACCCTCATTGTTGCAAAAACACCTTTCGCGACAATATTTTATGCAAAAGTATGTTCTCGCGAGTTCTACTAGCTTATATTTGAAATTCTTATTCGGAAGAGTATCGACTATCGGCAGATTTTGATAATATTTGGTAGAAACCAAGTATTATCAAAATCTGCCAATAAAAGACTTCATATCAAATTTCCAGATATCACAACCTTTTTTCTAGTCTCTCTCAATCGTTAATCTCTTGGCTGACTTTAAATGAATGAAAAATGAAAAAAAAAAAATTTTTTTTACATAATTTACATAAGAATTGATGGTGGGTTCCGCACTAGGCTAAGCCTGTATCGCGAGAACCTGGTACGATTCCTGATCTTGATTTTTTAATATTTTTTAATACGGAACCCTTCGTGCGCGAGTCCGACTCGCACTTGGCCGGTTTTTTTTTTAATTTTATGTGAAAGAGGATTTGATCAAGTGTTCTTCTGGTGCTGTGTTCCGTCAAAATTGGTTCAGCCATTTTTATGCCAGGAATTTTTACGTTTTCTAAGCTTGCTATCAGTTTTGTAAAGTACAATCATAAAAACAAAAAAATATATGTTTTTTTTTCTACAGAACACCATCATCCACAAGAAACACGAGGTTCAGTTCAATAAACGTTGGTATGTCGTCTTCACCTGGACTTTCCCTACCTACTTTAAGGGCGAAATCAAATTCAGGTAACTTTATCGCTTTCTTTAGCTTTCGTTACGTGAACGTAGGTAACGTGGGTGCATTGACAATGTAAATTAGCCTTAGTTTCAACGTCAAATTCACGTTTCACGGCCGATGGTCATACGGAATAAGGGTCCTGTTTTGTAACTAGCTTTTCCGTAATGTAATGCAACGTATTTTTCAAATTGGCTGCGATAAATTCGCGGTCTTAATAGTACCGTGATTACAACTTCGTATATAAATCTTCCATAGAAAACGCAAGAGTTTAATGACCTGACATGCAATCGAGCCTTGACGATCATTTGAAGAACTAATTAGCGCTTATGCAATTTGGTACAACAGGTTACGATTACGATAAGCTTTGTAGAACTTACATTTATTTCATAACTTGTTATATACCTACCTAATTACCTATATGACATTGAAATTATATTTTTACTTTACACCTACTCAAAAAATAGATTCCTTAGTATTAGTAGGTAGTCGACGATAAGGTATAATAACCATACTAAGGCACAGAATAATAGTAGGTACTGATTTCTACCCGTATTTGTACCTAGTTAATTTTCCTCATTTGTCCAATTCAATAAGGTCGGACAGCAGCGCAATTGTTAAATAAATACCAGTGAATTTAGAGCAATGGATAAAATAATATAACTGAATTTATTTTCTAAATTAAAGCGTGTGATACGTAGTCATATGCCTACTAACTACTTTATACTTTACAGGTAAGAAAAAGTGTACATACCAACTTATTCTTTGCCACATTTTTTATTTATTTCAGAGCCACAATTGCCCTCACCGCTAAAGTTTTCTGGGTAGGAGTGGAGTCAGCTCCTGTCAAAGTGACTAACTAAATACCTTAACTAAGACAATCGTTGCCAGGAAATTACGCGTTTTTCATACAACAGGAACAACAGAAAAGAGAAAACTATTTTCTACTATCCTATTATCCGATTTTGAACATCCATTTTAAGGTTCCGTTCCGTAGTCAATTACGAACCCTTAGCTAGAGGCTTAGCTGTAATTCAATATGGGTATACATATTTATAACGTCAACAAAACGGTAACACGTAAAGTTGTACACCGTCGTATGGGGTATTGATCGATTGGGGTAATAAAAAAACATTGAGGTGTGCGAAAACTATTTTTCAATTTAGAGAATAATTTGCGAAATATTAAGCTTTGAAGTGATAATTTTTGATGGAGTCAAGTGTCGTCCTCGTCGTCGTCGTCGCCCGTCGTTGCCGGCTCTAAAACTGTTTACTTTAAAAATGTAAAAATCATGCTAGTAGCATATATGATGAAATTACAAATATAAGTTAAATTTAAAAAACTCAAAATTCCCAACAAAAAAACTGCGATTAATTTAATCTTTAGAGGTAGAAAACAGTTTTCTCCTATTTGTAGGGAGCTCGCGCGATAACAGTTCCTTTAAAAGTAATAATTATAGTTTAAAGATTCCTTGGTTATGTTATTTTTTTATATACCTATAAATTAAGGTACACTGTAGTGTAGATCTTACTATTCCAACGATATACTTAGTATCTAAGTATAATTTAATATTTTTTTTATTTTTATTTCTATAAGTAGTTCTTAATTGTCTACCAGTTCTCACATCGTTGTCATTGTGAGAATGTTCAATTAATGTTTTGTTTATTTTATTTCTAGGTAGAAAAAAAAACATCATTCAAATTTATAAAATACTTTATTCAAACATAGCACCTAGAAATTTGTCCTCGAGATCCATTATACAAAAAAGTCTTGGTATAATACCAAATACAATGTCTGGACTTCTGTAATCATAGTAAATCGCGGGCCACAACTCGAGCCAACTTATTTGAGCATAGTTTACATAACTGAACTACCAGAGCTAAATAAAGTAAAGTGACGAATTACATGAGCTACCTGACTAGACAATGCTAGTTTACTATTAAAGTGATAACTTATGAAAATAATTAAAGGTTGACGGAACTATTGCGACCATTTCCAATAGTCACCCAGCATAGCTACAACGATGAATAAGACGCTTCCAACAACACCTCATTAGATGTGTAGTGTAGAAGTTATGGGGGAACAGATGAACATAAACACATACCGGTCAAAAACATAACCCTCTTTTTTACTTCGCCGTAGTCGGGTAAAAACTGTTTGAAATTTGAATTACAACTAATAAAGTACGGGAGCCCTTGTGTGACGTAGTAGGTACCTTAAGCTAAATTTAACAAATTTTCGGATATGGTCGCGGTGCGAGAGACCAAGAACATCTACGTTTTATTGTATTCTTTTCTATTCTAATCTTTTGTCCCTATTTTATTAAATAGTAGTTCGGCTACACCATATTCGATGGAGTTTTGGTACCTACTTTCAATGTATACTTCCATGCATCCGCGATGGACGGAACCGTACTTTAACTGTCCCTCTTGCACGAAAGTGAAGAGCAAAGCGAAAAGAGAAGCAAAGCTAAGCTTTTAATTTGCTTAGCTCTACAGCTCAGTTAAAATTACTCTATCATTGTCTCAATTGTCTAAGTGAGCTAAGGTAGACGCAGTTAACTTAATTTAGCTTGCGGTGTGGCATGAGCTTAGTACAGGTTTGAAAACAAAAAGAAAAAAGAAGATTTCAAAAAGGCAAAAAGTGTTTCAAAAAATGCCGAAAGACTATACTTACAGAGTACAGACACAAGTTACAATTCCACTTCCAAATAAAATACTACAGAGGCAAGCATAATGTAATTCTAATGACGGATATGCTATGATATTCGAATCTCTGAAAATGTAGCAAATATAATTTGATATTGACCAGACTGAAGTAACTTTCGACAAAGAAACAGATGAATGACTATAAAGATAGTTGAGCGCTCGATGAGTCAATGAGTTTTTTCTTAATCTTATAACACTTGAATTTTTGAACTGGACTCATCATCCATGTGTTTCTAAATCGATGAAATCAATAATAATTATATTTATCGGAAATCCTTAACCTTTTTTTAAAGTAGTGCCAATTTAATAGATCAAATTTGACACTTTTCAGTGCCCATATTAACAATCGTTCGATAGCAATTAGACAAATGTTTTTATTGTGACAAAAACTTCTAAATGTTAATATGATTTAAAAAACTAAGTTTTATAGCGGATTCATCTCGAAAATTATATTTTTCTGTCAATCAGTCCTCATCAAAGAAAACTATACTACTTATCTAACGAGAGGTCCTTAATCCTCCTAGAAATGAGAGATCGAATTTACATCCGACAGGCTGTGAATAGTGCTCAGGAAATGACGTCTGAGTTTTTGACATTTCCTGAGGGCTATTCACTACCTGTCAGATGTAAATTCGACCTCTGTCAAATAAATGAGGACTGACTGAGAGAAAAGCAAAAGTTGCCTTCTCTTTTTGTGGATATATCGAACGATTGAAAATATGAGTAGGCACTGAAAAATATTCTTATTGTTGTTGTTATCTATTAAATTGGCCCTACTATGTTCGATTCTTAAGTGCAATACACACCAAACCCTATGCCTATATGGCATAGGATGGGACTTTATCGGCAAAGTTGCCGACATACAGCCGGCGCGTTTGGTGTGTATTACGCTTTATATTTTTGACAAGCCAATCTAAAGTTCGGATCTAATTCACACTAAAGCAATTCCAAATGCGTTAAACATTTCAATACTAAAACATATATTCTTTTGTGATACCTATTATTAAATTCATAATTCTGGTTGTGCAAACGGCCAGCAACCATTCATTAAATCAATCAATTCGTTTTTGATAATTTAACGTCACAAATTAGTTCTAATCAAAGTTCTTAAGCCGGCTCCACAGCCGTTTTCTTCCAAGTTATTGACAGTTTTTAGGCTTCCGTATTAAAGCTACGATGTCTGTCTGTCCTACATCTAAACGTCTGTATATTTTGAACCGTAATAGGCAGGAAGTTGAAACTTCCACAGAATATACGTGTCATTATGGCTAATAAATACAATACACAAATAATAAAAACTGGTCAAATGCAAACAAAGCGAAACAAGCTTACGTAAATAATTTTCGTAATTTTTAAATAAAAACTAAGTTTTTATTTAAAAATGTGTGAAAACCACGTTAATTTCCATAGTAAAATTTTCGTAATATTGGGAAATTCTCTGCGAAATAAAACCATTTTGAACTTTATATTCTATGTTAACGCCTAGCAATTCCGGCTATTTTTCCTGTATAAAAAATATTACATGAAGTTACATTCATGGATATAAGCAAATATTATTAATTAGTTTGATGCACGTTGTAGGTACGAGAGTACGGAAGCCTCAGTGTGCGAGTGAAATTCGGACTTTACCGGATTTATTTATTAATAGTCTAACAAGTCGTTATTGCGTAGTCATATTGCATATTATAAATATTTTGAAATTCCGATTTTTGTACTTGAATGTTATAAATAATTAAATATATATATAATAATATAAATAAAATAGAAACACACAAACACAGAAAAAACATTCATGCACATTACACAAATGTTTGCCTGGGTGGGCATCGAACCACGACCCTACGGCTTTGCAGGCAGACATTCTAATATATGGAATTTTTCAGACGTAACGCCCTATGTTAAGATTATTAATACCGTTGCTGTGGATCCGCTTTAGAGTAATACATAATCATATTAACGAACGGTTTAAATTCAAGTGCTTATGATTTTTAAGGCGGATTTATAGAGAAGAGAGTTACATACTTTATGGTGCAACGCAATTTAATGGAGCAATCATTTTCGATATGCAATATGGAGGTTACAGTAAGAAAATAGAGAAATACAAACTCATACAACAATACCCCTTTCCTAGATAGTCGGGCAAGAATAAAGCTTGATCGTGATGACTTTTTAAATTTAAATATAACATTATGTAATGTACTTTTGAAAAAAATGCAAACTTTAAAGCTACGGACATGTCCAATATAATATATGAAATATTGTTTTGATATTTCCAAAACCGAAAAAATATTTGTAAACTTTTTTTTACATTTACACGTTTCTTTAGGATTCGAGAAAAGATATCAAAAAGAAGACTGTTATAAATATTTCGCTGTATTGTTTTCGTGATGCTAAAGCTCGCAGATTTTTCATAATTCAACAAATGTACAAATAATAGAGGCGACACGCACGAGCGAGATACTTGGGTCGCCCAACCCTGCACCTTAATATGCAGTGTGCAACTTAAATTTCTTGATAGATGCCAAAAGGCTAACCTAGAGGTCAACCAATGAACAAAAAAAAAATTACTTTTATTCAAAAATAATATATTTTTCCACCGAAAATATTTCGATTGGTATTTCGTAGTACCATTGACCCAGTAATAAGTACCTAACAAAAACAAAGACATTAATAAAATAAATTACAGCAGAGAACTCCCTGATCAGGCCTCAATGACTTTGGTGTACCTATTCTAAAAACAACTACTTATTTATCTACTACATCTGTACCATAAATAACCGTTAGTGGAAGAATGAATGAGAAGTCTGTCATACATATAATACTTTAGCTACTTCTTAGAATACTTATGGATGTTCGCGACCACGCGTGAATTTTAACATGTAGTTGTCATATAGTATCAGTGTATATAGTTGCGTTATTTGAGTATCTATATTATTTGTTAATCAAACGTTGCGTTAGTGTGTGTATGCCCAAAAGACCGAGAGAGCGCCACGCACACAAAATAAAAATGGTTGTCTGTATAGTCAGTTTACGGACGATAATTTTACGCGATAACGTCATGATAGATGCGTCACAAGCCGAACGCTTAGGCCAATCGCGCCTCTCTATCGCTTGTTCCGCGCTCTCGCTTGCACGCTCGGCTCAGACGGAACGTGAGAATGAGTCATGCTTTTTCGTGCGTGCAGCCGGCGTTCATCGATTTATAACACGTTATCAGGTCAAAGGACACAAACATTCTGAAAGCAATCTTGACTGACATTGACTATAAATGTGACATTTTACTTAATTATCAAGATAGGTACACTTGTTTTATTAAAGTAACAAAAACAATCTATATTATTTTGTTTATAAGTATTTTAACATAGTAATTGTTATTGTCATAGCTAATATACTGTTATTATTGAAATACAGATTTTTTATACTTGAAGTGCGAGACGTAACGCAAACCGGCAATAACAAGTACACTGTTCTTTTGAAAAAGACCATCAAATGCATTTGAAACCGTAGTCTGTAGTCGGACATCAATGAATTTCAATTCGTTATTATTTCACATTATAACTAACTACATTAATGTCTAACGTTTATAATTTATCAACTTTTGAAAATAAGTGTCTAACTTACTCAGGTTTTGTTGGACATACGAGTATATCCGTAGGTTTACTGAAACATATTTGTAGCATGTCCAATATTTTATATTTATGCAACTGAAACTTTCCCAACATTTATTTATGAAATGTGTAACTGACTCTCCATTTTACTATCTCTCAATCATAGAGAAGTAAAGGGAGTTTCAAGTGAAGAACAAAAATAGGAATCTACATAGAATTTACAGTAAACGAAACAACTACTAATGTCAGCTGGGACTAAAGAACATGTATAGGCACACATACATAACTTGATAATTATGACATATTATAAATATCTAAAATTATGTTAATGTAATTGACTATGCTAACAATCCATTGTTAGCATAGTCAATTACAGTAACATAATTTTACAATAGCATAGTCAATTACCTACATTTGACTTTATTTTATCAATTACATTGATTCCGTCTTAAAGTCAATTTAAAAACAAAAAATGCGTTGGTACTGGGTACAAGTGTTTCCAAAGATTGTTTTCTCAACGAATTTTTATTGAAACGCATGCGCAATTGCGCATGCGTTTCATGAAATAGCCTTTTCTGCGCCCTGTGCGAGCTTCTATAACTGCGCTCTTGTTTTTTTTTAGATATTATAGGGTAACTGGCCGGCCGCTTGACTCCGATACACACTAAACACAAATCTGCTCGTGCGCTGCCAAAAAATGAGCGCGATGTTTTGTCTAATTTAACAGACGTGTTTGATGATACTGGAATGTAGGTACGTATGTGTTGGAATCGAGCACTAGGGGCGCAGCGGGAATTTATCAGGAACAAACCGAAAAAATAATAGTCCTGGCTGGTCTGGCCATTCTTGCGCCCCCCAGAGTCTACACCCTGTGCCTGGGCAACGGTGGCACCGCCCTATTTTCGGCATGCGCACGTTATGCACATGTACTTATTCTCCGCTTTATATGAAAACAGGCGGATCAGTCCACTGTGGCCCACAGCCACGCTGATTACGGATGTGTAAAATAAATCATTCGTAGCCTCTGCGTGCACTTCCTGGAACTCTAACGGCGTATCGCTTTAAATAGATAGAGACAGAGCTATTTGCGGCCAATGATAGCTGGTCGAAATAACTCTCTCTCTCTCTCTCTCTCTCTCTCTCTCTCTATCTCGAAGAAAAAACGAAACGCTCGCACGTCAAATGTTTCGTGGTAGTAGCAGATTTTAGAATATTTTTCACACACACAAACGAATGAGCACGATGTAAGTTTCACAACTGCCCGAAGTCCCGCTACGGCCCATTTTTATTATGCAATGATATGCTTGCGCTTGAACACCAACCTTCCTGATATTAAATAATCGTTGCGGTCTACGATGGAGCGCGCTTATCTATCAGTTATCTCATGGCGTATGGATAAATGCACGGTTAACAGCACACTTAACGGCAAGGCCAAGAAAAAATAGAAATCCCAACATAAATTCTTATTTATAAATGTTAAATTAAAAATTTTACTAATTGTAAAATATTATCAATTTTCAAATTGATAAATATTTACAATTTATCAAGAAATGTAGTATATCGAATTGTTGTAGTTTTGGGTGACAAATATATGACACAATACTAATCGAGAACAAGCAAACACTTGCACACCCATTCATTTATGGTGTGTAACAAACAGTAAATAATTGACATAATTTAAGGGTCATTGTATTAATAACTATGAACATCGATTGCAGTTTTATCGCAGTTTAACGTGGTAAAAATTCAATCGCGAAAATAAAATCAGTGAAGACAATCAGATCAGGTCAATCACTTTTTTAGGCTTCCGTACTAAGGGTGCGGGAGCATATTCGTGAGGCTACGGTGTCTGTCTGTCTACCATACACTTGAATAGCTGTATCTTTTGAACGATTTTAAGACTCAAAATTGGCAAAATTATAGGGTTGACTTTGATGTATATCTTAAGTACTGGAGTACTAAAAACTGGTTAAGTGCCAGATAAGTTTGCGTAAATAGTTTTTGAAAAATGGGAAATTATTGTGAGATATTAAACCTCCTTGTTAATTCCATAAAAAAAAGAAACGAAATATGACAAGTGAATATTTCGTTGACAGTTGGTTTCACAACAACAAACTTAACATAGAGTAAATGATAGTTTTAAAATCTTTTTGGATAAAGAAAATAGGTCTGTAACACTTATTCGAACTTGGTATTGTTAATAAACGCCTCGCTATTCATACAATAGAAAATATGCGAAGTTACAATTATTCATGTATATATTGGTGTATGTATTGGTATATGTGTATATTGGTCTTTTTGGAAATCCATGGGGGAGGCCTATGTCCAGCAGTGGACTTCTTATGACTGAGATGATGTATATAGATGAAAATCACATTTTGTTGAGTAATTAGCTCTGGTATCAGTATTCATGTTTATGTACTGTATCATGCCTAAGAGTACGGAAGCCTCGGCGTGCGAGTGAAACCCGTACTTTACCGAATTTATGTAATGGAACAGCTGATTTTTTCCACAATTTCAATATAGCCAAGCCATATTAAAAGTTATACATAATTATGAATACAATGATTCCATAAAATATGTCATAGGTCACTGGTACCTACTCCCTGTAATCATTTTACTCAATTCACCGTTTGCTATAAAATCAATGCTTAACATTTAATCTTTATAGTCTAAACAAGGCATAAGATTTAGCATAGCTGTCCGATTGGCAAGACAAGGTTATGTTGTCATATTCATATGATTTTGTAATGGGCACAAGGCCATGTTGGTGATTATTAATGATAATGATAACATGTTAATTAATACATAATACAGTTGTATATTTTGTGTTTCCGTACATGACCTATAATGTAAATAACAGTGGTGGACTGGCAACTAAGGAGTGCAATCTCAGTATTACGAAATCTTGTAATAACAAGATCTTGCAGTAATTTTCAAAAAAGTAAAGAGAGTTGGTAGTTAATCGTAGATCTATCTTGCATAAAAATAAGTAATCTTGCACCTAAAATTACGTGAGATCTCGCAAGATTAAAAAAAAAGATTTGCAAGATTAGTTAACAACATTTTTAATGAACATTACGAGTCATTCTCGAGTCAGGAGAACAAGACCGAGAGACATGCTTGGATCTATTGTGTTATGTTTAATTAAATTAATTACCCATTACATTACTTTATTAGTTAGGAATAGAAATAAGGATTTTTGAATATGATTTTCAAAACTGCGAGCAGGAAAGCAATTATTTGGTAATATTATATGCGTCTTTAGGAAACTACTAAATAACAAGTTTCAGTGTCCAAAATTCATCTCATTATGATTGTGGATGTAGGTGTAACAAACTAACGGTTAGTCGTACCCATCCTCTCCTAACCCTTTTCCTTCTCTCCTTCCCAATCGCATCCCTTTCCAAGGCAAAAGGTTTGTGAGTAAACCGATAGCCCTGCCATTTGCCTCCTACCATCCCATTAAAAAAACGTTAGTTCACACGCGGCCGCCGCGACGTCTTATCGAACATAATGGTAATTTATGAGAACGATATGGAGAAGTGAATTCAAGGGTGTTGGGTGTTGTTTGACGTTTTGCGTGACACCTATGACGACCCCCGCAATCTCTGTGAACTTTTCCCACGGGCCACACGACGACTAAAGATTTTCTAAACAGGATCATACATTTCCATACAAACAGTAATTGCCATAGTGCATGCGACAACGGAGAGAATTTACTGCCCATTCGCCTTTTTTACAGGGAAAATAGGGCAACGCGTCGCACACCGCCTCTCTGTAAACAGAGTAAACTTAACTTTCAACGCACCTCGCCAAGCCCCTGAATGAGCCCTTAGGACTGAAAAATTAACACACTGCTAAAACATAGTACTAATGTGATTCTTGCTTTACTGAAATCACGTGCAGACTAAATTCTTATATTTTGCACATAGGACTTCTAGCAGTAGCAATCTAGCAGCGTTTCTCACTATGTTGCGAGGCGGAGTGCGACGCGTTGCCCGTTTTTTACATGGAAAAAACGGGCAACGCGTCGCACACCGCCTCTCCGTAAACAGAGTAAACTTAACTTTCAACGCACCTCGCCAAGCCCCTGAATGAGCCCTTAGGACTGAAAAATTAACACACTGCTAAAACATAGTACTAATGTGATACTTGCTTTACTGAAATCACGTGCAGACTAAATTCTTATATTTTGCACGTAGGATTTCTAGCAGTAGCAATCTAGCAGCGGTTCTCACTATGTTGTTCACAGTGTGTGTTAAAAAGAATACGGTTTTCTTCTTTTTATAAAATTTGTATGCTACTTAAAATTATTTTAAAAGAACTAAAATATGTCTTTACAAATAGTGAAAATAAAATTTGGCCCTCACAATACAACAGTAAGAAATGATATAGTTAAATAATAAATAATTTACCTATTTACTTAACACATAAATAAATATACTTAAGATGAGAATTTTCTAATTTGAAACGAAATCCTTGGTAAATTAAATGCACTCAAATTTAAGAATCTTACATCTAAATACAAAACATCACAGTTAATACTGAATAAGTAGTAAATAAATACATACAGATGTGTCCGGTAGAGGCTATCATTGGTTTTGTATGAAATAGTCTTGTCTCTTCAGTTGTCTGTAAAGCGATATATACTTCCCTGCAGCAGAAGTCCGTGGAACTACATATTGTTTGCAGAATAGCTTGGGGTCATGAGCCTTCTCAGAGAGTTCTCCGCAGTCTAGAGCTCGCAGGAAAGCAAGCACAAATGTGAAGCAGTTGTGCCTATCTTCGTTGTAGCGTTCTCGTTCCCACAGAGGGCTGCAGCTAATCTGAAACCCATATTATGCTATAATTACTAACAATATACTAACTTAAGTTGCCAGTTTCTTCATAATATATTGTGAACTGCAATATTGCATAATTTTACAAGCAAACACATACTTAAACATTACTGAATAAAAAAAATATTGACCAAAGTAGCTAAGAACCAACTGAATAAAGTAAATATTTCACATGTGTTACTCATATGTGTTATTTTAGGAACAATGGAATTGGTCATAACCAAATTAGAACAATAAGCAATAAGCAAAAAATAATAATAAGCAATTGAAATTGTCATAAAGTATAGTTGCATGAGTGTTGCACAAACACGTGATTGAATTATGTAACTAGATATCTATGCATGTGTTGTTTCTTCATTTGCACAGGCAAGTGCCCAAAATAATGTACCAAATTATACTACACAAGTAAAACTATTGAATAAAAAAACACCTCAATATTGCAAAAAGTAGCCATTCATTCAGGATGCATCAAAGATAATTTTAATTATTCCTATAATATACATATATATCAAAAGACACACAGTTTATTATTTAGAAACAAAACTCTTCAAACTAGGGGAATATTCACTTTATTTCAAGCAATAGCAATATTATTGGTCTTTTAGGTAGATGTAGTCATAGACATTAAGATATTGTAATATTTAACACTTCATGTAAATACACAAAATGAACAAATTTATTTACCACAGACCAATGGACTGCCGGTAGAATATGCAGCATGCATTTTTTTATCACAAGAAATTTACCTTCAACAACACTCCATCCCATATTTCATTCCAGAGCTCGTCAAATTGCTCCAGTAAGAGACACTGGTCCCAATCGGGACTCGGGTCACAATTGCTCCATTTCTTGGTCAATGGGTCCACCCCACGGATGCCCTCTTCACTGAACTCCACCACACAACCTTGAGAATTAGTCACTCCTATGTGCAAGTCTTTGGAGTTGTAATAGTCACTGTAACACAGGAAAATACGAACGTGAGCGCAATCACGTAGACCTACTTCACGGTAAAAGTGAGTCATTGAATTGTATTGTATTTTGAAAGAATATTCACAACTTACTTGAGGAAGTCCCCATGGGTTGGCTTCATCACTATAGCGCGCGGATGTTGCGATGCCTTGACAAAAGGATAAGGAACCCTGTAACGAATTTATAGCGCTTAGAGACAACCTTGATAAGTCAACGGTCGTTCATATTATTCATTCTACGTAAAGTGTTCAACTTTACCTGAATGGCAAGAGATTGTAATCGTATCTATCCAATTTTTGCTGACACACCGGGCACTGTTCAGGTATTATTGTACAAAAAACTTTGTGATCACAATGGTGGAAACAAAGGATACCCGGATCCATTTTTACACAAAGACTATCGCCGTATTTTCAATGGAACCTAAGTAAATAACTCTGAGAATCGAATCGTTAATGTTTCGGTAAGGCTTTGAGCAAAGTAAAACGATGAAACGTAGCCAATTAACTTATTGACTAAGCAAAAGCGTTAAGAAAACCACTGCAGCTATTGTTTCACCTTTCACATCTTGTGAAATTTCGTTTCGCGATGAATGTTCGAAAACTATCATGCGCACTGTTGTATTTTACTACTTGAGCTACATTTGTTATAGTTTTTCCTAAACTCAATTAATTTTAAATATATGTGAATAAGTTTGTAGGTTCTTGTTTCTATTTTTTAATAATAATAATATTGTTTCGTTATAAATTTTTATTTATTTGTGGAAGCACATATTTGACAGAATCTGAAATAAGCATCCCAATAATTTATTTTACTTTTTGAACGTGACTGAAATATTTTGCTGTAATTGGAGAAATAATCAGCTGTGAACAGATGACTCAACATGTCATTGAAATCTACCTTGCTATTGGCTAAGCTTTCTAAGCTCTCTTTATATTGGCCGATATAATAATGACGTCACAGTATCAAGCTACAGCGGGAAATTTAAACAATTTCCTCAAAGTTGGGTTTTTTAAAATCAATAATTTTAGTTGTGTTTTGATTTACTAAATTACTAATGCCATTTTTTGTTCTCATACAACTTCAGATAGGGTATATACATATTATAAATGATTTTAATATTTTACAATTATTGTAATGAAACTAATAATAATGCAGAGTGCCGAATTTTGCATGTTTTAATTATTATGCGTGAAGCTCAAACAAAAAAGAAAGAGTGTAAGGTACCTAAGTTTAAAATTTGTCTCAATTATTTATATTTTGTGTAAAACTTGTCTCATACCTAAAAAGAAGTATGTGGGTAATCCACATATATGCCTTCAGAAATATTTTAGCACGTATGGGCGTGGCATGTCATGCACATGAACTACATTGATGGCCAGATGGATAGCGATGGTGTTGAAATTTTATCAATAATCCGTGTGCCACATCTGGCGCACTGTTTATTTGACGGTTACCATGGCAACCGGTCTGGCGGTAAAGTAAACCACACCTTCGGGCCTAGTTTTTCGTTCCAGTGAACTGCTCACAGTCTCGTATTCATAGAGTTCCTTTGTTAAATTTAAGTCACCTACTTTGTCACAGTTAAACCGCTAGTCAACAGAATCGAGTGTGTTCAAAATTAAACGCCTAAAAAGTAATAAAATAGAAACTTTCAATATTATAACACTAGAAATAGCACACTTCTATTCAATATAAATAGAGTTTTAAGAGATGTGTCGTTGTCAATAGGTGTTGTTATAAATTATAGGCTGTTGCCAAGTGAACGTTTCATAAAGTATGCTTGGAAACTTTTGATCGATGACGAAATTTTAATAATGCCTTTATATTTTGTATGAATTATTTTTTTCTTTAATGAAATGCGATCTTCAGAGAAATATTAGAGCAAATGTGAATTTCACGTGTGAATTATGAATTTTGTAGAATTTTAAAATACCTAATTATTAATAATGATAGTTATGGAGAAGAGAAAGGTTTTACACGTGGTGTGGTGGCTTGTGGCGACTATGAAGATGGTATCCGCTGGGATATCGTGCCTGAGCAACCCTTGTTTCCACGGCATTTGTATTGATGATATCAATAGGTAAGATCCTATGTTTTTTTACTCAAACATGAACCCACAGCTTATATTTCAGTCACACTTTATGGAGTACCTAATATATATTTTAAATTTTGATTAAACGACATAACTGACAGGTCTCGCATATCAGTTGGTAGTATGTCTGCCTGCTAAGCTGTAGGTCGTGGGTTCGATCCTCACCCAGGACAAACATGGGTGTTTTTGTGTATCATATGCATGTGTTTATAAATATAATAATATATCTTCTATCAGGTATCTATTTTCCATAGTACAAGCTTTTGCTTAGTTTCGGCTAGACGGTATTGTATTAAATGTCCACGTTACCATTATTTAATTTACTTATATTTATTTATAATATTAACGTGGACTTATCTGTGTTAAAAAAAAAAAAAAAAGTTGTTCTCACACACGTACAGAAATAGATTTCTAAAATCAAGTAAGTATCAAAAGTATCTGAATATGTAATGAGCAGCAATATATTTGGACGTGATTATATTTGTACGTAAACAAACTGAAAATTTGCATTTTCACCGCTTGCTTGGTGGAAAGATCGTTACACCTTTCAGACCATCAGCTGACGATTTTATTTATTCACGATAGTATACAAACTGATTGAGATTAAACTATTTTTAACGGATTTTTTACGTAAATTTTACATAATTTATGACCTGACGTTTCGAGCACTTGGCAGCGTCTGTGGTCATATTTGGAACTTAATTGTGACCACAGACGCTGCTGCAGAAGTGTTTGACGTCAGGTCATAAAGTTATGTAAAATATATGCGTCTACGACAAATCCATTAAAAATCATTGAACTGAAACATCATTTCAATGATCAACAATCGCAACAACCATAGAAATATAATATAAACTGTCATGTGACAAATCACACTAACCATTTAGTCGGCCGGGAGCCACACTTAACTCTAGCAAACAAGAAAAATGTTTACACATTCCTCCATTATAAAAAAAAACAGCAATACCCAATAGTTAGACGAGATTTTTTCACGTGTTCCTGTGACCAGCTGACGTATAAATCCAGCATTCTGCAGCCGGCTGACACATAAGGTTTTTTTTTCTTTAAGTTACTATTTCTGCAACCGGTTGATACATACAGCATTTTTTTTTCATTAAGATATTAAGTTAGCTACAATCTGATACATGTTTCAATCGAGAGGAAATTAAATTTTTTTCTACGATAGACAGCTACTCCCACTCACGGAGCCACAGCTGACGTTCACGAAGCGTCATTGATAGGTACATAGGTCGTACCACAAGCAGTATTATTTCAACATTACTTTTGTCTTTCTCTTTCTATAGTTGAGTGAACAAGACAAAGGACAAAGTAATATTGAAATAAGATTGTTACTAGGATTGTGGTAACCTCCTAGGTAAGCTATAAGCTATAAGCATTATACGAGTTATCGTCCGGGAGGAGATACCTGATGAGTACCTGGCTTGCAGACCGAATGTGGCGAGGGTGAAGAGTTCACATCAAGAGTCATTGTAGTGGAAGGTCTCTATCTGCTAACAATCTGCGTGCTGTTATTTCTACCCCTACAGTCGTTTTACGTGACATCGCGTGACGTAGCCTTACCAATCTCGCAATTTATGGGGTCGTAGGTGGAGGGATGCCAGCTCCACAGGTCCCTTCACTTACGGATACTATGCTAATAACCGATAGATTCTTTAGTAATTTTTACGATCTTTTTTTACTAGGAATTAAATGACGATGGATCACGAACGTATGAAGATAGGTAAGAAATTACTTCACTTAGGACGAGAACACTCAATTCGCTAGTACTTATACTGTGAAGTAATGTACTCATTACTAGGTACATTACTATACCTTACCTATAGGTATACTGATTATATCTACAAACTTTATACATATAAGTGCTTTTACTAAAAGTGAACCGCTCTTCGCATATCTATCTAATCTAATACCTTTAAACGAGCAATTCTTGTATATATATATATATATATATATATATATAATCTGAATCTCGGAAACGGCTCCAAGGTAAAATTTTTAGTGAACCCGGGTTTGCTTGTATTTTCAGTCATAAAAATCCGAGTGGAGCTCGCGGTCGCCCAGGTACTCAGATGTGAAATATTGAAACTTATGATGTGAAACTTGAAATTTTATAAAGAATATATGCATGAAAGGAGAGTTTATTTATTTGATATACAGAAAAAAATCATGTTAGCTGAAATATTTCGTCCAACTGAGCTACTTGTAATACTCATAGTAATTGACTCAATTTTACTATAATATTGTCAATAGCCAGTTGCAGTTCAACTATAAGGATTGAACTACGGTCGAGTAGCAATTTTACCACAACTTTTTAAATGTAAATTAGAAAGTGTAATTTTGTCTTCCTCTTGCATAATAAAAATCTAAGTAGTTAAAAAATATATTAGATTATAAAAAGGCACGGAGGCCCGGATTCTGCGGAGATTAATTTAGCCAAATAAATAAAAACTACATATATCTATAGTTAATCTACTTCAACCAGCGGGGGGGCTACTTTCAACTCTTAATATCTGGAAGAGATCGCTCTAAGCGATAAGGCCGCCTATTGAAAGATTAGCCATAGTAATATTGTCTTCTTTTAATATGTTTGTACAATGTGGTCTTTTAATAAAGAGTTATCTATCTATCTATCTATAGCGATGCAAAGTTCGCTTAGCGCCCGTTTTTATCTTGCTTTTTCTGTAATTAAGAGTGTGAGACAGAAGTTCAAATGAGCCTACTTTAAATTGTGATATTTTTAATAATCGCCTCAACTTTTGCGTCCTCTTTATTGCAGAAAAAGTAAGATAAAACGAGCGCTGAGCGAACTTTGCATCGCTATAAAAGTTGAGAGTACGGCTGCAGAACAAAATATTATATTTCAGCACGTATGCGTGTTACTGTGTGGACGGGTATACAGGCGTGCAGTGCCAGACCAATTGGGACGAGTGCTGGTCCAGTCCCTGTCTGAACGGAGGCACCTGCGTCGACGGCATCGCCTCCTACAACTGCTCCTGTCCTGATGGATTTATAGGTGACTAGCCGTGTCCCGCAGTTTCGCCCACGTTGTGAACAAAAAATTATAACGGCTATAGCTGTCAATATTTTTAACCGACTTCAAAAGAGGAGGTCATCGATTCGGACTGTATGTTTTTTTTGTATGTTTTTTCACCAATTACTCGGTCAATTGTGAATTAATTTTGATAATTCTTTT
This sequence comes from Lycia hirtaria, assembly GCA_947563715.1. Taxonomy (NCBI): domain Eukaryota; kingdom Metazoa; phylum Arthropoda; class Insecta; order Lepidoptera; family Geometridae; genus Lycia; species Lycia hirtaria. The sequence goes on along the minus strand of OX387379.1, from coordinate 29,741,332 downwards.
TGTATTTGGTAGGTCATACCATACTTCAGAGGTGTTCCCATTTCCCATATAAATTTTATCAAAATCGTAGCACTACTTTGGTTTTTGTAACAAAATAACTGGTAAAATATCATCCAAGTGCCTGTAGAAAAGTGAACAGCAAGTCGCGTACTGTATTTTGTATTTTGAATATTTTGCGTATTGTATTGCGTATTTTGAAGTCGGTTTTTTCAGTTTTTAAACTATATTTATATTCATAATTAGTCGGTTGAGCCGTTTGATCGAGGAAAAGTCGAGAAAACAGAGACAAAATTATTAGATATTGCTTTTTTGATATATTTTAATTTAAATTGACACAGTTTCTTGCCTACTCAAATTGTAATAATTCATTGAGCATATGCATAATAATCGATCGAGGGAAAGTAACAGAAAGACAAAATTACTAAGTGTTTTATAAAAATTAGTCAATTTAGTTAAAACTGACACAGTTTCGTGCCTACTCACATTTAGAAGCCATTAGGGAAATCGATTTGTAACCATAAGTTGATCAATATTGATATGTAATTTGTGCTGACATTTTGATTTATTAATTATATTAATGGGTCTAACGTTTGACAACCATTAATATTATAAACTATATTCTTTACATGTAATGTGTACCGAGTGCCAGTTTCTACTCATGACTTTTTTGAAAATGTAACTATGGCACTTTATAGCGGTATAATGCATCTACATGCCAAATTTCGTTTTATGAAACACTAATAATAGTCTTTGAGTAAATAGCAGTGACATACGGATAGACAGACGGACATGGCGAATTTATAAGGTTCCCTGGTACTAATATGGAACCCTAAAACTGAAGTCTCTGGCTGAGGTTGAAAATCGTATCTTCTACTATCGTACACTACATTAATTTCTTGGATAATGCGCCTAATCAAGTATGAGTTAATTTTGTATGATTTCTATGATTTTTTACCCGCCTGCGCTAGAAGTATGGTTATATATTTCGAATGTAATTAACTATGTATGTTTCTATATTGCCTCCTATAGCTTAAACGGCATCACTGATTTTGATGTGCGAGGTACCATTAAATTCGTCTTCACTTCCTGAATGACAAAGGCTATTTTTTTTTTTAATTATAAAATCTCGCAAAAATAAAAAAAATGAGGACCGTCATCGTAATAAACGAGTAATTTTACTAGAATTTTATTATTCTAAAGAATGAACATTTATAATTTATACAGCGATTTTTCGCATACTTTTTCACAAAAAACGTACACTCAACAGCGTACATCTCTCGCAAAAATAAAAAAATGCGTTTTTTCGTAACATCCAACGACCGTTTTCGTAATTAACAAGTAATTTTACTAGAATTATTCTAAAGAATGAGCATTTATAATCTTCTACAGCGATTTTTTGCATACTTTTTCACACAAAACGTACACCCAACAGCGTATCAAGCGAAACAAAATCGTAAGTTAGACTACAAAATCTCACTTTTCTGCAGTCGAGTATTTTATTTTTCTTTAAAAAAAATCCACTTCACTTCACTTGTTCCAGGTGAAAACTGCGAGACGAACTTCAATGAGTGCGAATCGAACCCTTGCATGAACAATGGAACTTGCATCGACATGACCAACGGATATGTCTGCTCTTGTGTCCCGGGGTTCTCCGGCCAGCACTGCGAAATGGACATAGCTGTCTGTAACACTACCGAGGAAGTGAGGTGCTACAATGGCGGACAATGTATTGAGGGGCCAGGGTTTAAGTTTTACTGCAAGTGTTCACCAGGTAATTTTTTTATGGTTATACATGATACAGCCACTAAAGATTCTCGGTAGTTGGTACCTTAATCGTAATAAGTGCGAGTCGGGCTAGCACTGAGGCGAAGGGTTCCGTATCGATTGCACTTGGCTAGCTTTTTGTCATAATCTAAATTATAATGCATGCTATAGATATTTATTATGCATACCAAGTTTGAAGCATGTATTTATTAATTTTCAATTATATTACAAATGCAAAAATCATTGAAATGAAACAAATATTAACGGATTTATTGCGTATATTTTACATAATTTTAATTTCAATGAGTAAATCAATCGCGAAAACCATAGAAAACATTAAAAAAATCGTTGAAAATAAGTTCGTCGTGTGAAGACCTATCATAATATTTAGCTTTGTGATTTGGTTTTGTTGGTAAATCAGCCAAAACAAAACGCATCCTCTGAAAAAGCTTGCCTTCTATGTAATCGTTCAAAAGATCGAGTTTATACATACTCGTAGAAGATTTAACATAGTACAATCAAAGAATTTAAACAAAAGATATACAAACAGACATTCCAACATCTGTCGGAAGCTTAATACATAAATAACACTCTTTATATTATACGCTGATACCCTTTGGATACAGAAGCCTAAAAATATTAAGAAACAACTTCAATCTTCTAAGTTACTTCTCGTCTACTTGGTGTTGGGTGGTGTCGGTCACATTTCTTTGGGATTCCAGGGTGGACAGGTTCCAAGTGCAGCGACCAGATCGATGAGTGCGAGTCTAACCCTTGCCAAAATGGTGGTGCTTGCATAGATGCTCACGCAGACTACATGTGTGCTTGCGTATTCGGTAAGGATTCTTCTAATAGTACTTGGGTTTTTATGTGCAAGATCCTTTATTAATTGTAACAAAGAAATTACCTATAAGTGACTATCTAAACTATAACACAAAATAGCAATCGCTAATAATAATTAATATAACTAAAATTTCGGCAGTACCACAGCAGTTAAGCGTTTCAGTAGTCTTATTTCAAAATTACTTTGAGTTCTGTCTCGTTCACTCTATAGTTGAGAGAGCAAGAGAAAGGACAACGTAAAATTGAAATAAGATTGCTATTAAGATTGTGGATTTACTTATTAAATATGATTTACCGCCAATATCAACCGATATTACCGATAACCACAATTACTTCATCATAAAACTATACCTGCTGTTTTCGACCAAGATTAGTAAAAATACTTTTGTATGGAAAAGGGAAACCCTTAATTCGGTTCAATTCTGATTCAAAGTTTACGTTATATATTCTCCTTACGTTGCTGACAGGATTTACGGGTAAAAGTTGCGAGGTCCAAATCGAGTTTTGTGACGAGAACTCTTGCAGCAACAACGCATTATGCGTGGTGGAGGATGGAGTACGGGTGTGCTACTGCGTGCCCGACTACCACGGCGAGCGATGCGAGCTCCAGTACGACGAATGCCTGCTTGGACCGAGGTAGACGTCTTTACACTCTAGAAAAACAGAAAAGCTTGTACACGAAAAAGGCGAAGCGTTTCTATCTATCTATTCAGCTTGTATCCACTCACTGCTGGTCATAGGCAAAGCATTGAATTGAAGCGTTTAATTTTAGATAATTTTAACCATGATGACCTGTATCAAAAATACCAAGTACCAATAGTACCAAAGTACAAGGTGGACAGATAATTCCATACAGGTTCTGGCAGGAAGCCACTGGATTCAAGCCGCTTCCATCGTGTGTTTTTGCAAATCCATGAGTTAGGTCTATGTCCAGCAATGGACCTCTTCTGACTGATGGGGATGAAGTGCATACACCACTATTAATGTTGCTGTAGAATATGATGACGTTAATGAGTCAAGCGAGTCGAGATTATATTCCTTAAGCAAGTAGACACGTTTCGATTCCTCTTTTTGGAGAAAGAAAGGATCTCATCAACATGTCCTTTTTCCACAGGTGCATGAACGGTGGTACTTGCATCGATGGAGTTGATAATTTTACCTGCTCCTGCCCTCCCAGATTAACTGGTCCTCTATGTGAATGCCTTATTTTAGATGATGGGAGTCACGATTGTGAATATGTCAGTCCGACACCGGGTTCCACACAATCTGTCCTCACTACCATCATATTTGAAGGGTCCACAGATGTAACATCCACCATAAGTGGCTACAATGATACATTGGGTAGAACAACGCTAACAACTGAAAGCGACAATTTTACTTCAGTTGTTTTTATAACTACTGAAAATGAAGTAGAAACAACGACAGATGGAGTTACAACGTCTACAGTAATCAATTTTGAAACAGATACTATACCAACAGTTGACCCTAGTAATAATGTTGTGACTGAAGAAGTTACAAAACAGACAATAGAATCAGATAGCGCTAGAACTGAAACAACGACTGAATTGTCTTCTACAAATCCACCAAGTCTCCCAGCTGAAACGACGATCGAAAGTATTGTACATAAAACTACAAAAGATTCTTTAGATGTAGTAACTACTACTGAATTGACTACATCGTCGGAAAAGGACGCAACTGCAGAAATCACATCGACGCCAAAAGCCGATTCGACTGATAAAATGTTCACTGATACCCCAACAGAGCGTGGTACTGTACTACCGACACCTCCAACATTTACTACTACTGAAGCGATGGAGGTTACCACAGGGACCGATGCTGGGACCCATTTATATACAACAATTCAATCAGAATGTACTGATTCGTTCTGTAATAATCATGGAACTTGCGTTAATTCTCCACATGGAATTCGAGTAAGTTACATTTAATCTAAATAGCTCATTAAAATAAATGTTGCATTGCTTATGCTCTAATTTTGTTCTTCTAGTGTCATTGCGTGTTCAATTACGGAGGTCGATTCTGTGAAGAGAAGATTTCAATATCATCGGCTGCCTTTAGTGGGAATTCTTTTATAGCTCACAAGCTCCAGAATACTACGTCAATAGATATCGGATTCAATGCTAAAACGCTGCTATCAGAAGGCCAGATAATGCATGTTGATATTGCTTCTGGCGTATACATGCAGCTTTACATGAGTACTGGACTGCTAAAGTTCAAGTTCTCATGCGGATACCAAACGATGCTTCTCAGTGAGCTTAAAACGTTTGTGAATAAAGGATACTCAATGAGGATTGAAACAAGGTAAGAAAAAGTTAAAAAGGGTTATGCTCGGAGTCTCTCTACGAGATCGAATCAGAAATGAAGAGATACGTAGACGTACAAAAGTCACCTATTAGCAAGTTAAAGTGGCAGTGGGCAGGGCACATAGCACGTAGAACTGATGGCCGATGGGGTCGAAAGGTTCTCGAGTGGAGACCACGTACCGGCAAGCGCAGCGTAGGAAGACCAGCCACGAGATGAACAGATGACCTCATACATGTGGCGGAAAGACGCTGGATGCAAGCCGCTTCCAATCGGTCTTTTTGGAAATCCATGGGGGAGGCCTATGTCCAACAGTGGACTTCTTATGGCTGAGATGATGATGATGATGAAGAAAAAGTTTAGACTATCGACGCAACTATCCAGTATGATAAAATTAACTATACCACAAATTATTTTTAAGGCAATGTACAATATTTTATGTTTGGCTAGCATAAGTATTCCAAAATTCACGATTATTCATCTGATTCAATTTTTTTTTAGATTAGACCTTTTCCCCAACGATCACCACTGCAACGCCACTCTTCGTCTCAACGATACTGTTGCAATGAGCGGTGGCCAGATCGCTAACATCGGTGCTTTGGACCACAACACCACTTTGTATCTGGGAAATTCACCAGACGTGGCAGATCCAGAGGCTAAGCCTTTTATCGGATGTATCAAAGATTTGACAGTAAGATAAATTATTTTATTGGAAATTAGAACTTCTAAAATAAAAGAAAAAGGAAAAAATAAAACTAGGTACCTAGTTTTATTTAGAATGCAACGTCGATTCAGCTTCGATTCTTCGATTCAACGAATTTAAAAATCAATCGTTTTAAGAACATCTACCTATCTATACTTGCATATAATAAGGCTGTAACGGACCAAAATCTGTACATTATATATTTTTGGAAAATGTTGATTGGAGATAATGCATTACTACCGACACGGAAGCCAAAATAGCAACGAGGTTGAACGGATTTGTTCGAAATTTAGCAGGCATTAGGCAGCAGGCAGGCTATATATTATGTAGAAGTAGAAGGATCTGGCATACTTTTTATCCCAAAAAAATAAATAAAATAAATAAACTAAAATTTTTACAACCCATTGTAAAAAATTTAGTAAAGTTTACTTGAAAATCAAACAAACCTACTCAGTGAAGTTCGGTACTGTGACTCTAGACTCAGAGAAGTGCGAACGAAGTCACTGGTTAAGCTAGTCGAAAATACAGTGGTGAAGTAAGGTCGAAAACCTACATTATAATTATGCGGCACGCACTCCCCCTATCATAACACCATTACTTAGTTCAGTGACCGCAAGCGTTTGAACTAAACATACTCGTGAACGTTTTTTTAATTTTGGTCCCTTGGAACAGGTAAACGGCGAAGAGCGCGAGGTTTTCGGCAGTGCTATTGGAGCAGGGGAAATAAGCGAGTGTGTATCTCTCGCGTGTCTCTCGGCGCCCTGTCTTAATGGAGGCTCCTGCGCAGACCTCGATGGCACCTACACCTGCTCTTGTGCTAATGGGTAAGCAAGCAACTTAGCTAATATGAGAATATGTAAGTGATATGACTACTAAAATATAATTACATCATCATGATTATCTCAGCCACAAAAAGGCTTCCCTATGGTATTCTAAAAGATCGGTTGGAAGCGGCATACCATAAAGTAACGGCATACATCCAGCGTCCTGCGTCTTCCTGTTTGAGGTGGTGCGTGCGTGGTAACATGCCTAGAACCTACACAAGAAGTTGTCGCCCACATCATACCAAACATTCCTGTTCCATATTTCGTGCATCATTCTAATAGGAAAATTTAAAATAAAGTTTCTTTGTAGTTTTGTCATGTAAATGAGTATACTAAATCAGTCCTGATCCTAAAGTCGTCATCTCGCTGAGAGCAATAAATAAAAAAAACTATATTTTTTTATAATTAATCATTTTATTCAGATGGACAGGCATACATTGCAATGAGTCAGTGTGCTCTCATAACCCATGCCAGTCTGGAGGCAGTTGCGTGCGACATCCTGGCAGTGGGTTCCTGTGCCTCTGCCCTTACGGAAAGCATGGCATCTTCTGCGAATACAGTAAGTCTATATTTTTCAAATCTATTTAAACATGGTATGAACCAGACACAAAAGAAATTGGTTATGCGGACTAATTAGAAATTGTATCTAAAATAAAGACATTATTTTTCCAGACGTTGAGATAACCCGGCCATCTCTCAGCCCAATCAATACGGGGACAGCATCGTACCTCATGTACCCTCTTTCGCCTGCCGCCATGAATTCCGACCGGTTCGACCTGCGACTCCGTTTCCAAACCGCTGATATGGACCAGATATCTCTGCTTGCGTTTGTTGGACAGAATGGAAGGCACGACCCTCGCAGTCCACATTTGGCTTTGACTTTCGTGAAGGGTTACGTAATGCTGACGTGGAATATGGGGAATGGTAAGTATATTTATGTACTCAGAAAATAAGTGTTATAGTCAACAGGCTAATTTTTATTCACTCTGAGCATTCATGCTCACCATCGAAGGCTCCTTCTTGCGGCCACGTCATGTGGCGGGTCGCCCTCTTCCCTAACATATATGGTTCAGGAGGACGATAGCTGGCATATGTGTAAATTGTCATTATGGGGTGCTGCTTGCGGGTCGCTAGTCTACTCGGGGTATACACTCAACATAGTAATAAGTTATGAAAATTAAAATAAACTTGTAACCTTCACCTAACAATAGTTTGTCAATCTGACACAGGTCACGCCCGGCATCTGTGGAGACGGGAGATGTGGAGCTAAAATAAAAAAAAAATATTTAACCACTTATCACGTCATTATAAACGATCGCGTGACCTGTTCACCTGATTATAAAAAAAACACGCCAAGCACGCTTGGCCTGAAATAGGATAATGTACTGGTTTATTTAATAACTCCATATGCTAAGGATGACAATTGATTTATCAAAGGCTAAGCGTCATCATCAATAATAAAATCATTGTGACCCATGTTGAGCGCCACTTTTACTGACTAAAACATTGGTCCCTCGTTGGACGCCAATCATGTAAGAAATTATTTTTTGGTACACAATTCGAAATATAAATAATACGTTCCTTCCTATTGGTAAGGTCCTCGGCGTATCTTCACGTCACGTGCGCTGAGCGCGCGACGCGGCGGTCACGCAGTGCGCGTGTGGCGGCGCGGCCGCTCCGCCGGACTCAACGTCGACGGACGACAAAACGTCACCGGGAACGCGCCAGCTGCTGTCGGTGATACGAAGATGGCGATCATGCCGTATCTGTTTATTGGTAAGTATGTGCAACACAAGAAAGCACAATATTAATTTATTATACTCCGAAAAAAAGAATATAAATATGCGGCAGCAACTATTTTGCAAATACATATAGGTGGCAAACTTTTGTCTACTTCGTAATCTTTTATGTATGTCAAAGATGGGAGCGTAATAATGTAATGAAATCGTCTTACATCATGAAGAATTCATCACCCTACTTTCACAACGGCCATAGTGTAATGCCTAAAGCAATTAAATCAAGGTAGCAATACTATATAGTAACTTCATGTGATTTTTCCAGGAGGTCACCCCTCAGAGAGCTTCCGCTCGCTGCCCCACGACCTGCCTCTGCATAGCGGGTGGCGTGGGTGCGTGTGGGAGGTGGGAGGGCAGACAGTGGGCGCGGGGCGGGCCGCAGGAGGCAGGGGTGTGGGCCAGTGTGGCGTGCAGCAGTGCACGGCTCGGTCCTGCCGTGCGCCCAGGGGAGTCTGCATACATTCACCGGCTACTTATGGGTGACTAATTTATGATTGTTTTGAAAACCAGAAACGTCTCGACACCTTTGAGATGTCATGTAAATAGAATTTATGGCGCACTATCAGATCCAAGCAGACGTTGTCCTGTCAGTTTGACTACTTGCCAGACCAGCTTGCGACTTCTCCATTACTCTCCCACAGACAGGGAAGGCAAAGAGCGCTTTCAATTTTCTAAAAAAACTTTTCTATTTTTTTCAGAACGTCATTACAATTCCTCTTTTTTATTTTCGCTGTTGATTAAGCAAATAAAAAAAATGCCATCTTGGTTCCGTCATTCAAGTATTGAATGGTCACCAAAGTATAGCAACGATTTTGATTAAGGCGTCAGGCGATGATGATGCTGAAAAATATCATACATTTTTACAGCTGCATCTGCAACGAAGGGTTCTTCGGACCGACTTGCTCCCACACGCAGAACCCTTGTGATGCCAGCGTCACCAAGTGTCAGGGGCAGTGCGTCATCACGGCTGAAGGAGAAGCACAATGTGACTGCCCTTATGGGAAGACTGGACCTTACTGTGATCATGGTACAGTTTCAACGATCTTTTACTTAAAAAGTATTGACAGACTCGTGATGCTAGCTTAAAATTCGGTCCTCTTTCTCTTTCAGATCTACTCCCAACTGACGCCCTCTTCACTGGCCTTCGTTCTTACATTCTCCTGCATCCTCGAGTGATATCCAGCATCAGCCTGTCTCTGGAAGCTGAAATCAAGCCGACCAAGGCGCGAGGCCTGGTGCTTTATCTGGAGACCCCTCACTTTTATACGGCATTGTCTCTGCAGGGCGGCTTGTTGGAGTATCGGTGGACAGGTGATAACATTTTAAATGAATACATATATAAAATCACGCCTATTTTCCCTTACGAATTAGACAGAGCACTAAAGGTTTGATGCCACATTTGACCATGGTTAGAAGTTTATATGGAAAGAAGAGGGTATTATGGGGATTTAAATGTTGGTAAAAAAGAATGCGGTATCTATGTTCACCAGTCCATAGATTCAAGAGAGGGAAACCTCTGGACATAGCAAACATTGATTTCCAAAAATACTTGTTGGTGCGCAGCCTGCATCCATTGACTGCATCCCTGTCACCGAGGTCGTGTGTCCACCTTGTGGCTGGTCTTCTTACGCTGCGCTTGCCGGTGCGTGCTCTCCACTCCAGAACTTTTCGACCCATCGGCCATCAGTTCTACGTGCCCTATGCCCTTCCCACTGCCACTTCAATCTGCTGATCCACACACAAATGTTTCCCCTGAGTGGGGATCGAACCCACGACCTACAGCTTAGCAGGCAGACATACTACCAACTGAGCTGCCAGGCCAGTGTTATAGTCGTGATTGTATGTGCCAGACCGCGTATCCGGCGTGACATCGCTGGTCCGCAGCGGCGTGGTACTCTCCATGTCGCAGTGGCACAGCGTGAAGGCGGGCCGCTACGGGAGCCGACTGTACGTGTGGGTAGACTCTGCGCTCAGCACTGAAGCCATGCTGGCGCACGCTTACCCACACACTAACAACAACTCTACTATTTACTTAGGTAACTAACTGCACCCTACATTTTAAATAGTTATGTCTTTTGATTTGTCTTTTTACCCGATTGCGCAACACAAAGAAGAGTAATGTGTTTATTGGCCTATGTATGTGTGTGTTTGTTTAATTATATTTGGTATTTTAATTTGTTAGTAATAATCTGATGATTTATTTATATTTATTTAGTTATCCATTTCATTAATTATTATTATTGTGACTTGTATCATTAAATGATTTATATTTGTTCCATTGCAGTGCTCTAGAGATTTTTTCGACATGATTAATCGATAGTTTGTCGGTATGAGTAAATAATATAATTATGTACTACTTTCTACCTACTCATTCCGAACACAGCTTTCTAGTAGGTACTACCTTAATACTAACAGCTTGTGATCTAAGCCGCGGACCAGGCAGACGGAATACGACGGACATGGCGAAACTATAAAAATGGTTTTCGTACATTCGCAATATTTTTGAATCCTATCTAACGACAGGCTATAGAACAGGGATTCCCAAATATATATTTTTTGTCAGCCCTGTTTGTAGAAACTACTGGGAACGGGCCATCTTCTCATTGTGAGACGGGTTTTCCAAATGCTCGCCTGATATCGCAAATAGATCCTCGGCCATACCGTCGCTAAACATCAGGCATGTTGTTGGTCAATCGGAGATCTAACATTATAAAAACCGGACAAATGCGAGTCAGACTCGCCACTGAGGGTTCCGTACAAACTAGATAAAAGAACTACCGGGCGAAGCGAGTCATTGATAAAAGGGGGAATTTATATTTTTTTATTAAGATAGAAGGTCTTGACAGACAGACAGACGGACAACAAAGATCTTATATGGGCTCCGTTTTTTCCTTTTGAGGTATGGAACCCTAAAAAGATAAAATATAAACAGATCCCAGAGATCGGATACCTGCCAATATTATATACTATCGAAAGGTAAGCGATAGAGACTTTGGCGACACATGAAAAAATATTTTTGCTTATTTTCAGGGGGAGCGAAAGATTTATCAATGCTTCCTTTTGACGCCATGTTTGGGCCACCGGAGTCTTACACGGGCTGTATCAGAAACCTTCACGTCAACAACATTCTCATTGTTCTGGAACAGCAGAACATACAAGGTAGGTTCATCTTATATAGATACAGGCACTTACATACATCACTCCTAATATTTTCCCTAACGGGATAGACAGAGCATCAAGCATCATGAGGCTGATTAACCGTGGTTAGGGGGCTTAATAGAAGGCGAGGGTATTGGAGAGTTAGATATTATATAGAGTTGGATTGTAGTGACTTATAGTGGGTCAAGCCGTCGGCGTCGCCTAAATAAAGTCTTAACTTAAGTCCCTTAACTGACTTCTCCAGTATGCCCAGGAAGAGAAGCAGCTGGTAAACTGTTTTTATTTTTTTCCCAGTCCTAAATTTATTTTCATTCGTCTTCAATTTTTCAGAGCGGATATTGTAGTCATCACGAATTACTTAATTATGTTGAATGAAATTCGGAAATCACAAAAAGAAAACACATCTTTTTCACATAAAAGCCATTGATCATCGACATTAAGTATGACTTTTTTTTCACGGTTTTAATATTAATCCCAAAGTTAAAATTGTTCATAATCATACAATTAGTTCCTAGACTCATTTACGGCTATTGATAGATGATCCTATAATAAGTTCTCCTTTCCTATTTATTTCCTTTCTGTTTCCTATTTCCTAACCGTCCCTTTTCACTAATGATGAATAGTACGCGTGTTACTTTTAAAATATAGAGATGGCAGCGCCCAGTAGTAAGACACGAACAAGGGCTGATCCTATTTTTAGGGTTCCGTACCTCAAGAGGAAAAAAACGGAACCCTTATAGGATCACTTTGTTGTCCGTCTGTCCGTCTGTCAGGGTGTCAAGACCTTTATCTCGGGAACGCTTAAAGGTATCATGTTGAAATTAAAACCATATACGCAGATCCATAGTATCTTGCTGCAGAAAGAAAAATAAAATTTCTCAGAGTTCATAAAAAAAAGTTACAGCCGAATATGTCGTAAAAAACGCAGATTTCGACACTCACAAAGGAATCAAAACCTATGGGGTACTTCTCGTTGACCTAGAACTATGAAATTTGGCAAGAAGCATTGTGTTAGAGTACACATATAGGAAAAAATCCGAAAACTGGTAATTTTTAATTAAACCACAAAAAAAATGTCTTTAAGCGAGGAATGAGGGTTCAAATTTTAAAGTTCTTTAACCGTATCATGTGGGGTATCATATGAAAGAGCTTCATTAGCATAAGCTAAAACAGGTTTTTAAATATTTTTACGATGTATATTTTTCGGTTTATGAAGGAAAATATAAAAAAATATATGATTTCCCCCTTTTATCTACTAGTTTGTACGGAACCCTCGGTGGGCGAGTCTGACTCGCACTTGTCCGGTTTTTTTATATTACCTTCACTTACTGCGTAGGTAGAACTGTTTCAGAAACCTTAAAAAACGTAATGTAATCAACATGAATGTACGTTTCTCAGAGGGCCAAAACGTGGGCGATTGTGACGGCACGCCATGCGGGGGCGAGACATGCGGTGGGGGCACATGTGTGGTGGAAGCGGGACGAGCGCGGTGCGCGTGCGGGGGCACTGCTGCCTCCCGCTGTAGGCGACACGCCTCTTGCGAGGCCAAGCTCTGTGCCCCGCCACGGGGACGGTGTCGCGAGGGCGATTGCGTCTGCTCTGCAGGGTATGGGGGCCTCAATTGTGAACACAGTGAGTCAACACGACGATCATAATATTATTAGCCAAATAAAAAAAGCATGCATCCAGCATCTTCCTAACACTCGTCTGTCCATCTTGCTGCTGATCATCTCACGCCAAGCTTGGCAGTGCATGGTATACATGTGGTGGTTTCATGTGTCCATGTCTCCATTTCCATACTAATCTTGTTTTCGAAAATCAAGTTAAGAAAAGCTTACTTTTTATAAAGATATGAATGTCGATTTTTGAAGTGAGCTAATTTATCTACATTTTTTTAGGGTTCATCCTTTGATAATTTATCAACTAATTCATATTTTTTTGATAGTTCCGTAGTCAATAAAGATGTTGTGGGGGGAAGGGGATAAAGGTTCCCCTAACGTTTTCTTATCTGTGCGTCTGCTTGTCTGTCTGGTGCTTATCTCAGAGACAATGTGTGTGTGGGGTGATGTAAATACAATAACTGGTTTGGGGTGTCGTTGGATACGTCGTTCAAAATATTGCGAGTAAGTGAAAACCATTTTTCAATAGAGATCCATATGCGAAATAATTTTAATTTTCTTTAGAGATTACAGTATTTACTGTTAAATATTCCCCCTCCTCCCGCCAACTAATTGGTTGTTGCTGTTTTGGACATGCAGCACCACTAAAGCACTTACTTCCTTGTTTGTGTATTGTTTCAGAGATTAACATCACGATCCCTCAGTTCGAAGGCAACTCGTTGTTGTCTCTTTCGCGCAGTGCTCCCGGCCGGCTCGCAGGAGAGCAGCGACTAGCGCGAGCCAGACTCGGCTACGTCGCACTTAACTTCACCACGGCGCAGGCTGACGGACTGCTGCTTTGGGCCCACATGGTGAGCTTAATGGACTCTAGGCCGCGGATCCTTTGTTTTGTAGAAATAGCACGCATATATATATGTATACATGGTACATACCGTACAGTACAGTACAGTATTAGCCTGACTGTGGATCGCAGGGAATTGATCCACCTTCTTTTTTTATACAAAGCACGGCACGTGATATGCACGGAGACCTATATGTACATGTCTCCGTACGTAACAGTGAAACCATACCTTAAGTGAAATGCATCTTGCTGACCATTCACGCATGGTGGTCTGGGAAAATATACCTAAATGCTGTTTTGAAGTTGTACAGTACAGTACATATACTTAGATGACATGGACTTTTAACATAAATGGAGCACGTAATAAGTATCCTTGATCTACTCTGTAAAATATCCATTTGTCATGTAGATACATTATATTCACAAGTTTAGTACTCATATTTAATAAATAAAAAATAAAAAAACAAGTCTCGAGGAGTCAGGGATAGTGGGTTTATAATATCGTTTCCAAGGGTCCAAGGGTCCAGCAAATTTGTGGGACTAATGTTGCGACAATTATTTTCCTTTAGTCATCATCATCACTTTCAGCCTGCTATCGCCCCAATTCACTGCTGAGCATAGGCCTGTTTTCTTATACTCCAATCATCTCGAGCCTGTTCCATTCTTGTCCGGGTTCGACCCGCGATCTTTACAACATCGTCGACCCGAGCTGACGTATAAGTCCGATCGATAAATTTCCCCGCAACCATGATCGATAATTTCCGTAGAATATTTAAAAAAAAATCTTTCTTCAGGACACTGACTATATAGGGATGGGACTCGAAAATGGATACCTCAGACTGGTGTGGTCTCTCCGTCACAACTCTACACTTGAACTATCAACGAATGAGGTTCGCAAGGCCCGAGTACTGTCCCGCCTGGTCCCCACTGCTGGCTACTTGGCTGATGGCGAGTGGCACACTCTGGTGCTGAGAATCGAGAGGGATAACATCAGCCTGACAGTGGATACTGTAACAGCTTATGTGGAGGAACCAGGGCTGATTGCAGCGGCACATTACAACAATGTTGACTTGTACATCGGTAAGCTATATTAAGGCTTATAATATACTACACACACAAACACACACGCCCCACAGACATACACTCTTACCATGAACAATAAAAAAATAGTTTTTTTTCAAAACTTTTGTATACCGGTACTAGCTACTATTTATAATGTATCTGCAACAATTAAATATACATATAAGGGATATGAAAGAGCGCGGTTTTATAACACAAGTATAAAAGAACCCAACCCTAAGTCAACAGTTCTGTTGTGGTTATCGAAATCAATTCTTATGTATCTCATGTATGTACACATTTTCAGACATAAATTGGTAAACACTGACACCAGGACAAAATTACTACGCAAAGCAAACTTCACATCTATTCCTGTAATAACATAACATTGGTAACTTCACATTTTTCCGTTCAGTTACTACTCCAAATGTAAATTGCTAAGGTGAAATGCTAGGCGTTCAGAAAAAGAATAAAAATCGTTAGCGTAAGCTTCACCTGCACTTGACTGTTTTTTTTGTTATACTCCTAAATTATTCTTATCTGTTTTGAGACTTGCATATATTGCCTTTCTTATTATAGGACCAAACAAGTTTGTAGTAGTAATTGGATTTTTAACTTTTTGTTATTATTCGTAAATTATTATTAATAAATCAGCTGTTTTCAGGTGGCATAGCGGACGCCAGTTTGACGGCAAAGAAATTATTTCCACACAAGTTCAAAGGGTGCATCGATCACATATCTACTAAGGAGAGAAGTTACTTAACTAATTTCACAGAAGTGTACAGCGAAAACATCAAGTCGTGCCAACTGTTCCCCCCAACGTAGATTTATATTTCCAAGAAAATTGTAAGTAGGTATAAAAAGTGTGACATCTGTTTAGTACGTAAGTCGTTTACACTTGTCAAATAGGATAATACAGGGGCCTTATTCCATATGACCATCGGCCGCGTTGCGTGAATTTGACGTGGGTGCGTCTACAATGAAAATTAGACGTTGGCGACTTAAGCTTAAAGGTTAAATTTCATTGTCAATGCACCCAAGCCACGTTTACGTAACGCGGCCGATGGTCATACGGAATAAGGGCTCAGAGCTCAGACTAGTCCATGTCAAATCAAAAGATAACATAGACTGGTCCATGTCAAATTAGAATATAAAGCGGTCCATGTCAAATCGGAAGACTACATAGAGTAATTCATGTCAAATCAGAATTCTATACTATGGTCAGAGCTAAAAAAGTAGACCCTTCAAACAAATTAGAAGTAAATAATAATTAAGTATTTCTATTTTAAATGTACCTAGACGATGATGAGTGTGGTAGGAACATTTATATCACACTAGGGTGCATAATACTCATAGTACAAAATATTCTAGTCTTCTAGTATTCTAGATCCAATGTCGGCATTAGATAGGGTATTTTATATATTACATTTTAATTTTGTTTTTAATTAAAACAAAGTAGGAAATATGTAATACGTATCTGGGTACTATTTAAGATTTCATGTTCTTTTTGTACGTATATACTACAAGTAAACCTATTTATGAATTTTCCTTTGAATACCTACCTAATGGCCTTTTTCTGTAGGTTTGAAGTTTTGTAGAAAGAAAATTAAACATTCAGTATACACAAAATATAGTTTTATTGATATATTCATGTTTAATAAATTGTATACATAATAACATCATCAAATATTATATTATAAACATATACATTTCGTTATACGTACTTATTCAAACACAAATACAATATGAGATGTAATCCCCATTAGACATATCATTACTCTAACGTGTAATCAACACCGTGTAATATATTCAATTGGCATACATGTTCAGTAGCTAAACATGCTCCTTATCAAGAAGCTCGTGAACGTTTCATATTTACACTCCAATATTTAAAAGCGATGTACATTCACAAAGTCATAGAATTAGGCCTATTTACAAGTGGAATTAACATGGAATGCATCACCGCAGGACCCTGATTCACTGTGACCACCGTCGAGCTAGATTCGCGTTGCGCGGCTTCGGTCGCAGTGAATCGGGGCCCTGTTCTGTTTGCCGACTGTTGTACAACATGTAAAAACTTAGGAACATCGATTCCCTCATTGACACTATATTATTTTGATATAATTTCTAAAAATAAATATTATATTAAGCGATAAAGAATAAATAAATTGTTAATTGCACGTCATTATTATAAAAAGAATTCGAAAAATTAAATAGTTCCTTTATAAGTAGGGGGAGCTGAGCTCCCCGGATGAGATGCCCCCTCGAATCAGGCACCGAGTGATTCCTCTACTTTCATATATATACTTAGTAACAAATTTAAAATCTCGATACCGAAGAAGTAACACGTATCTATTAACCCTAGGAATGTTTCTGACAACAATAATAAACAATATAGGAAGAAATGAATAGTCTAATCACAGAAGAAGTAAATATCATATATTTACGAGATAGTATAGAGTAATTTAAAATGTCGTTGGTGCGTCGTAACCTCGTCTACATAATTAACACCTAACATACTGACGGAAGGAAGATAGGTCGATTGTAATAAGGCCTACGTAAATATGACAATACATTCATATTATTTTAATATGCATGATTTATGACATGTATTATTATTTAGATCCACGAAACAACATTTAAACGTAGATTAATAATCGGCACTAAGAAACATTAATGTTTAAATGTATAATAATACCCCATACACGTATTTATTCTAATATACTGAATAAAGAATAATTAAATTCATTTTTACTTATCTACAATGAAATTCGTTTAAAATTATATTTATAGACAATAATCGGTTAACAATTTCGCTAATAAAGTTCATCAAAATAACAAACACCAAATAATAATGACAATCCCATATTTTTGGATACAAATTTTTGGATCGTAATCGTTTAACACGAATTTTACAATTACTATCTTTTACACCGGGTGGTAACAATATCGGGAGTCGGTAATGTCTACATTTACAACAAAAAAAAAATAACTCTATCACTTACACAAAGTCATCGATAAAAATTGCGTTGTATTAATCGTATAAAACAACTTGGAGTTTATCGACGATACAATATAATTAGGTACATCGATATTATTAAATAAGCATTCGGTCGTCGAGCGGTAGAAAGCGCGGTCCACGGGAGCCGACCGGCTCGCTGGCTCTCCGACTGTTATTTAGCGGCCGATAGTAGCACAGATACGGTTCCTAGTCGAGACGTGCAATGTAAGCTTTTCGATTCATCTCTATAAACAAAGCTTTACTTGTAAAATCAGTCTCATTCGCATAAGGAAGTGATCACAGCACACACACTGGAAACTCGTTGCGGAGCGAGGGCCCACGGCCCCCTAACGAAACTTTAATAATAGAGCACCTCGTTCGCTAACTTCTTACAATTAAATCTGATAAAATATGCAACGGACCGATCCAATCTACAAAACAATACCGTAAGTTTTAAAATAAAGCACCGAGTCGCGGAGTACTAAAATATTGGAAGTATTTCGATATCACTAGACGAATTGAACAATTCGATGTTTTTTCATCGAAGCGCATAAATAAAACACACCGCGCGCCCGCCTTCGGCGGCGGACAGCAAACGAAACAACAAGTTACGAGCGGAGACTAGATTACGGAAAAATCGTGAAATCGAGATGGCGACGCGCGAGAGACGTTAAGCTTCCACATCTCTGTAAAAATATAAATTTATAAAAAATGCAGCCTCACATTCGCGCAAAACAAAATTTTACAAGTGAAGCCGCACGAAGATACCTTCCGATATCTAGATAGGGAGGGGAGGTCTGGGGAGGGGGTGTAGTGAGCGGCGCGGCTCAGAGGCGGGCGAGGGCGCGCGACCGCGCCGCCGCCAGCGCGCGTCAGGGCTGCGGCTCGACGAACACACGCTCCAACAGTACCGCGACCAGCACCGCGAGCAGGACGAACGCGGCCGCGAGCAGCAGCGCCAGGTGGCGCGGCGTGAGGGAGGGTGTGGCGGCGCGGGGTGTGCGGCGCGGGGCGCGGGGCGCCGCCGCCGCCGGCACCGCGAGCCGCGCCGCGCCCGACCACGCGCCCGCCAGCCCGCCGCGCACCGCGCACACG
Organism: Lycia hirtaria; assembly: GCA_947563715.1. Lineage (NCBI taxonomy): Eukaryota > Metazoa > Arthropoda > Insecta > Lepidoptera > Geometridae > Lycia > Lycia hirtaria. Next base: position 29,722,309 of record OX387379.1, on the reverse strand, counting down.
CGCACCAGGTACTCCGCGCCCGCCTCCAGCTCCTCCAGCGAACACGTCGCCGCCGCGCCCGCGTACACCTGCGCACCGGGAACACACGTCACACACTACTCGGATACACGGAGCGCACCCACTCCGGGGTCCGGGCCAGGACTCACCTGCTTATAGACGGCGTCCTTGAGCCGGGCGCACTGCAACACGTACTCGGCGTCCTCGACGGCCTCCCATACGACGGTGGCGGTGCGCGGCGCCGGCAGTGAGAGCGCGGGGGTGCGCGGCGCGGGCGGCGGCGCCGGCGCCGTGCGCGCGCTCGCCGGCTCCGACCAGGCGCCGCGCCCGCCGCGCTCGTCGCTCGCGCGGATGCGGAACCAGTACTCGGTGTTCTCGCGCAGCTTCTTGGCCTTGCATGTGCGTGCGGAGCCGCGGTACACGGGGCGGAACTCACGCGCGTCGCCGGCGCGCATCTCCACGCAGTAGTGCGCGCCCTCGCCGCCGCTCGCCTCCCACTCGAGCCGGAGGTGGTTGTGCGCGGGCGGCGCGAACGAAAGCCGGGGCGGCGCCGGCGGCGGCGGACGCGTCGCCGCGCGACCCTCCTCCGACCACTCGCCGAGGCCGAGCTCGTTGAGCGCGGCGACGCGCACTCTGTATACGGTATCGGGCGCGAGCCCCTCCACGGTGCGCTCGGGCGCAGGACCCTCCGTCTCGTAGGCGGCGTCGTCTACTTGTACGCGGTAGCGCAGCACGTCGGCGCCGTGGTCGGGCGGCGCGCGCCACTGCAGCCGGAGCGAGGCGGCCGTGGCCTCGTGACGCAGGCCGAACGGCGCGGCCGGCGGCGCACGCGGCGTTAACAGATCGCGCACGGCGGAGAACGGTCCGCGGCCGGCCGCGTTGCGCGCGCACACTCTGAAGAAGTACGGCGAGAAAGGCGTCAGCTCCCGCACCACGCACTCGGCGTCGGCGCCGCGGTACACCTCCGCGAACGCGTCGTCGACGCTCGAACTCATCTCGAGCCGGTAGTCGAGCACGGGCGCGCCGTTGTCGGCGGGCGGCGGCCACTCGAGACGAGCCGAGCGCGGGCTCTCGGCGGTCGCGGACAGTGCCGCGGGCGCGTCCGGCGGCGCCGCCGGCGTCGAGAAGGAGAGCGGCGGCGAGGCCGGACCGGGGCCGACCGCGTTCACCGCGATCGCCCACAGGCGGTAGTCGCGGCCGGGCGCCAGGTCGCGCACGACACACTCGGGCGCCGCGCCCGCGTACGCGAGCTGCACGGCGCCAGCCGCGTCCGCTACCTCCACGCGGTACTCGGCGAGCGGCACGCCGCCGGTACAGTCGGGCGCGCGCCACCGCACGGCGAGCTGCGTGGCGCGCGGCGCGGTCTGCGGCTCGGGCGCGGAGGGCGCGCCGGGGGCGGCCGGCTCCGTCGCGACCGGCTCGGAGGCGGACGACCAGTCGCTCTCGCCGGCGACGTTGTCGCAGCGCACGCGAGCCCGGTACGGCGTGCCGGGCCGCAGCCGCTCGCAGTGCGCCTCGCGCTCGGGCCCGCGGTACGCCTGCCGGTAGCCCTCGCCGGCGTCCAGCTCGAGCGTGTAGGTGTCGACGGGCGCGCCGCCGTCCTCGGCGGGCGGCTCCCAACGCAGGCGGAAGGCGCGCGAGTGGATCTTGCCTCGCGGCGCCGGGCGGCCGGGCGGCGCGGGTCGCTCCGGCAGCGTGCGGTAGCACACCTCCGTCGACCAGGGCCCCTGTCCGTCGGCGGTCTCGCAGCGCAGCCGGAACCGGTAGTCGGTGGCGCGGCGCAGGCCGGTGCAGGTGTATGTTGCGTCCGCGCCCGCGTACACGGGCAGGAAGCCGTGGCCGCGCGCCGCATCGTCCATCTGCAGCGTGAACTCCTCGTCGGCGCGCCGCTCCCAGGCGAGCGCGAGCGAGTCGCCGGCGGCGGCGGCGAGCCGGGGCGGCTCCGGGGCGCCTGGGGGCGAGCCCGCCGTCCACACGACGGTCTCGTCGCTCCACTCGCCGCGGCCGCACTCGTTGACGGCGGCGACGCGGAACCGGTAGCGCGTCTGAGGGCGCAGCCCGTTCGCGGTGTGCTGCTTGTTCCGAGGGCGCGCGAGCTCGACGAACCCCTCGCCGGCGTCCATCTCGAGCGTGTAGTGCGCGAGGCGCGCGCCGTTGTCGCCGGCGGCGCCCCACCGCAGCACCACGGAGGTGCGCAGGCGCTGCGCGACGCGAGGCGCAGGCGGCGCCTCGGGCGGCGCCGGGGGCGCGCGGAACGTGGCCACCTCGCTCGCGGGGCCCGTCTGCTCGCCCGCGCGGATCTGCAGGCACACCGAGTACTCGCACCCGGGCCGCAAGTCGCGCACTCTGCACATAGGATACGAGACACGCCTCCGTTAAATATACCTATGTATCGTTCTACGAGCAGGACGTTCAACAAGTGATAGGTGTAAGTGCTGACCGGCACGAGAGCGAGGAGCCGCTGTAGATGGCCTTGTACCGGCCGCGGTCGCCGAGCAGCAGCTCGTACGTCAGCTCGATGTTGGGCAGCGTCACGCCCTCCGGCAGCGGAGAGTTCCACTGCACCAGGGCGCTCGTCGGGGTCATGTCGCTAACCTGGACACACACATATTTCTAGTTATAATAACAGCTTCAAAAATAACATACACATTACACAAGTATGTGCATTTGGCCACACATAGATACACACACATACTCATATTTTTAACCAACGAAAAAAAAAAATATATATATAATATTATTAAGATAATTATCATAAAATCTTAATTTTTTATATTGTAATACAAGATATTATCTAAAAAAAAACTTCACACTTTTTACTAATTATATCTTCTTGAAAATAAAATAACTACAAATAAAGGATTAAAAAATAAATAAAAACAAAATAATGCATGTCTCTACTCTAGCTTTTAAACAATATAATAAGCTTAATAATAACATATTAAGTGGCTAATGTGTTCCCATTAATTTTATTATTTTCATTTAGTAGCTGTTAGTTTTCCATGTAAAATAAAATACAAAATAAAATAAAATAACTTGTAATTAGCCTCGTAATTTGTATAAATGTATAGTTTTAAGGCTGTAAGTTTTCTTAAAAATATAAAATAAACAAAATGAAATAAATAAATATTGTCTAAGTTTGTTGCACAAGACTGTGACATTTCAATAACAAAAAAAAGTGCTGACTTGCGGTGTCCTAGTGGCGGAGAGCAGGTCGAGGACCGCTTGCGTGTCGTCCTCGTCGCCGTGCAGTGAGGCGCCGGCCGAGGAGCCCTCGCCCTCGGACCAGGCGCCCGAGGAGGCGCCGCCGCTGCCGCCGCTCCGACCGTTCACCTCCTTGCGCGGGGACAGCGACGGAGTGCTCGTACCCGAGTTCACTTCTGCAACATAATTCGTGCAAATAAATACATACTATCAACAGTTGAGTAAAATAGGGTCAGATATTTATCTAATTGATTTGAATTAAATATGTAACAGTTTGGCGTGATCCTATTGAGTAAAACTCGTTCTTTACTCGTACAGTGAATAACTTCAACTCTAAATATTCCAACCACGTCGATCTATTCACGATGAGGCAAAGCACTTTTAAAAACATTATCTCGAAAGACTTCTTTGACTCTACTAAAATTTAATATGAATGTACCTAAAAGAATCTGGCTGGGTTGTCGAGAAGACATAAAAGCAAAACTAATTTTATTTAATATTATATTTTATTCGTGGTACTTTATTTTTCTATTTGTTATTGTTATTATTATTATTTTTTAAGTGGGCACTTGTACATGTGTGTTCTTTTAGGTGAAAACTGTTCTGGGCACCTGTGAATTCGCTATGTTCTGTTATTCTGATTTGTATGCCGTTGGTTTTCCTTGAATATAAAAATAAAAAAAACAGGGTTAGGCCTATTAAGCCATACTGTTTTTTTATCATGAAAATAGGTTTTACTTTTATAATATTAGTTACCAATGATAGTTAACAAATAATGAAGTAAATTAACAAAATAAACGCAAGACTATTTTTTTAAACCATTGAACTTGGCCATTTTTTGGCTCCCAACCCTCTTACCTCTGTCATGTCTATGATATTGATAAATAAATAAGTATAAGTTTAGAAAAATCAAAAACCCCGATTAGAACCAAAACGGCTAATCCGATTTTGATGAAACATAGCTAAAACACTTTCAATAAAATCATCTTTCAAACAAAAAAAAACTAGATCAAAATCAGTCCACCCATTTGAGAGCTACAATACTTCTCTTTTTGGGTCAAGGGTTAAAAATCCAACTCAGCAATAATGGGAGATTACCAATGCCATTATTCCTAGTGGTGTGCTGTTTCCTCTCCAACTTCTGCTTGAGTTTGGAGTAGGCTCGCTGCGTACGCTCATCCTTCTGGTACACTGGCGGTGGAGAGTGCTGCATGTGGTGTTGCGGCACATGGAAGTGGGGGTAACCGCCGCCATAGAAGTGCTGCGGTCCACTGGCACCATTTGTGGGACCCTGTAACCACATCATAAGGTTTTTTAGCAACCTTAATAAGAAATTGGCCACAGATTTCTCTATCTAGGAAGTGTCAGCTGTTATATTTTAAGTATAGTTTATCTTAGTAATTTTTAACATTGACCCCAGATAAAAAAAAATCATAACTACCTCATCTACGATATTGAGATTAACTATTAATTTGGCTATTCATTTAATATAATAATAAATATTGGTTTTTAGTTTTTTTTGTTATTAATTGTAATTAACTATAGTTTTTTTTTTGTTATTAATTGTAATTAACTACTTGTAATGGATATATTGTATGTATTTGACACAATTGACAGTCCTTATGACATGTATAGTTAGTTTTTTATTCTTGCACTTGACTGGCAGATTGCTTGATGTCGAGCGTTACTTTGATCCACAATGATGATCACTTGCCTGGAAAAATCTTATTCATTTGTAATTTGAAGACACCCCAACAAATCAGGAAAATCTCACTCAGTGGAGCTTTGCATTGTTTATAGAGAAGACTAGATACCAGGTATCATGTTTATTACAAATACAATAGGATGTAGATTTTTTTTTATTGTTTAGACTAAATAGGTGGTATGATAGACCATGAACTCCCCGATACAGTGTGGCTGAGGATGGAGCTCATCTACTCAGAAAATATATTCATTCTAGCCTTAAAAATTCCAAGAGTGTAGTTGTTAGAAAACAGACAAGGTGGCAAGAATTTCAATTCAGTATATTTCACAATACACATGAAGAAAATGAACCGAAATTAAGTGTAGATGTTATTATTATAGCCTATTATTTTAAACTGAAGGTAGCGGTGCAGTATATACATGAAGAAGTCACTCATAGTGTCTATAAGTCTTACAGAATTTTTTTGGTGAACATTTGTGAAAATGTATGTGATGTTATGATAGTGGATTACCTAAACATAAAAAAATCAAATTCTCAAATTTTCAATTTATTTGTAATATTTGCTGTATACATTTTAAAACCATTTATGCTAAAATTTTACCTTATATGCAATAAGTAACAATGATTTGTATGATTCTTTGGTTCCATATGGTGGCCTTAGCATTACCTAGAACATTGGCATTAACCTGCTGTACTCGAGAAACTTACTTTATTATAACTATACTAATCCAAAAAGTTATAACTTTAGGTATTTTAAATCTACAATAGGATTGATGGGTAATTAAAAAGTTTATGATTATATAACTTTTTGAAAAAATATAACTTGATAATTTAATGTAGTTTAAAATAAAATTAAACTGTACAAGTACCTACTGTATACAGTATACATTTCAATAAAAAAAAAAGTTTATCGGGAGTGCGAAAATGTTCATTTTCAGATAACATGTTGAATTCTGACCAAATAGAAAACAAATCTACTAAGATTTATGATCATTCTGGCCAACATTTTACACTGACCTTTTCATGTCCTTTTTGAGGAGGTATTTCCCTATTACTGCCCTCGGAACTACTCATTTTGGGTTTTCATAACAATATTGAATTCGTGGTTCCAAATACTAACGTCACTGCTACCGTGCCACGTACAAGCCAACTGTTCGATTTTGATAACACGACAGCCAATCTCACGCCGCTTGGCAGCAGCTATAATGTCGCCGCTTTTAGATTACCAATACACACTCGGATAAGGTATTCAAATAATCGAACACTTTACATAGCCGGTTTATTCGAAATGATACACGTTCAATACAAAATTTTACGCGCATAAAACAAGAAAGCAATCAAGGTAAATGTTTACACAGAAGGTTCACGAAACGTACGCAACAGTTTATTTTCAGCAAATTTATATATATTATATATTTATGTAGCAAATTTTCATGTCGATTCGTTGGAATGTGCGTTCATGGAAAGGTTCGATAGATTATAATTACTCAAATTTATTAGAACATTAGGAACGCTTTACAACTTGAACTCCTTTTTATCTGCAGCTGAGTACAATAATCAAATCATTTCATACACAAATAAACAAAATAACCAAACGAAATTAACAAAACAAAACAAACGGACAAACTTTTTTTTTGGTTATTTTTCCCCATCAGGAATGGCAAAGGGTGTCAAACCAACTCAATACAGCACAACCGGATAAACAACGACCGACCGAGCTAGTTTTAAAAAAATATATTCGGACCCGCCTAAAGCATTTGCCAGTAACAAGTATTAAGATTTCTTGAAGTTTCTTGAAATAAACAAATTATAAATGTTCTAGTCACATATACAGTCATATTCACATTCGAGTCGTGCTTCAGTAAAGTGGTGGCGACTTTACTGGAAGCTTCTATGGAGTTTTGCCAACAACGTGAAAAGACACGTTTCGTCGCTTTATTTCACATGCCCACACTCACACACTTGAAATAAAACACCACCAATTTTATTGCATTAATGTTCAAAATAATACAAGCTTATGAAAATAAAACGTTTTCATGACGTTCCCGCCAAAAAAAATATCTGTCAAGTCTTTGATATTTCAACTTGACGTCAAAGTTCGATCTCGAAATTAGACTCTCATAAAACACCCTCTACCGCGGGAACTAATAAATCCAACAGACTTAAGGTCACAACAGAGCACTCGATATCTCGAGGAGCCGGCAGCGGCAGACGTGCCCGTGAAGTAAATGCCCCATAAGATGACACCAGGACACCAGGGCAATGGGCAAATACCCGAGGCCTTAACCTACCCCACCTTGCACAAAGGAGGTGGAAGATTCTTAAAAAAATAAAAATGATAATAAAAATGTTTTTTTAGATATTGATATCGTAGAGAGAGAGATCAATATAGTATGTTTCTTTTTCTTTCACTCCCCAGTGAAAAAATGTAATATGATTATAAATTATAATCATATTACGTTTATATTATATTATAATTATAGCAAGCATGAAAGACAGGCTGTACTCATTTTTACCTGACTGCGTAAGGAGGATTATGTTTTTTGAGTGTATGTATGTTTGTATATACGAGTATGTATGTGGGTATGTATGTTTCCATATGACAGCCTATAGCCTAAACGGCTTAACCGATTTTGATGTGCGAAGTGTCATTAGATTCGTCTTTGCTTCCAGAGTCTCATAGACTAATTTTTGTAATAATAATAATACATCTCTTGTAAAAATAAAAAAATTTTTTTTTTCGTAACCTAGTAACGAACGAAGTATTTCGTAATAAACAAGTGATTTTACTAGAACTATTCGAAAGAATGCGCATTTATTATCTTTTACAGCAATTAACGTACACTCAACAGCGTGTTAAGCGCAACGAAATCGTAAGTTAGACTGCAAAAACTGCTTTTCTGCAGTCGGATATTTTGTTTTTCCTTGAATATACATACTTGTTCGTCTTTATCGGTGTAACCCTTTTTTCTATGTACTATTTGCTGAGTAAAAATTTTGGTGACATTAGTAGACAATATATGCATTAGGTTTTAATGTTTTTTGAAAATATATTATTTATAATAAGCTATGACCCTAATCACCGCGTTTAATTAATCATATTCACACAACTTATTTTGCCTGCTTTCTACGCGAATGCATATATTACGCGAATGCATATATTAAAGTCGCATCAGTATCTCTTACTCTGTTACTCGGGGAATTTATCTCTAGGTTTATTTCTCTATGATTGACATATTACTCGTAGCTATTCCTCGCGATTTAATCCAGGTAGTGATGACAAACGACAATGATGATGATGATAAAGTGTAGCCTATCCCTATAACCCCAATTACATAACAATCGGTTCACCCGTTTGGTCGACTAGAAGTAACAAACAAACATAACTATTTTCGCGTTTAATTATTAGGATCAACCGAAATATCATTTCAGCCGAGCTGAATAGAACATATTCACGATCATTCGGATTCGACATCGGCTCGAAAACTATATCTCCATCTCTGTCATTCTGTATGGAAATGACAAGTTGTGAATAGCTCTACTGATAATGTAATTACAGTTTTTGTTAAACTAGTAAAATAATCCCCACTTACGTAGTGGTGTGGTGGTTGGTGATGCGGTGGCGGCTGGTGGTGCTGCGGCGGCTGGTGGTGGGGCTGGTGGTGCCCCCCGTGGTGAGGGTGCGGTGGGGCGTGCCCGTGCACCAGGTAGTGCCGCATGTTCTCGTCGATCACTGGCGGCATCATCGGAGGCATCATCGTGGCTGATGTCACCACTGGCATGCCTCCTGAAATTATTATTAAAAAAAATATTGAAATAGCAAAGAGGTTATCTTTTTTTATTAGATTGGTTTTCGCGCGGAGCTTTTCGCGGTTATCCTTTACGAGTCCCTACTCCGACGTCTCCGACCATCGTCCGCCTCTCTCGCCCATACCCACATGTTTGAAGATATAAAATGACTGCATGAACTTGTGAAAAAATCGTCGTTTTCATTGTTCAAGAAAAAGAACTACACCGATCCTACTAATTCTAACATTGGCAATTGCGGAATCAAACGCGATAACTATGAAGATCAGGCATAACGTAGAATCCAGACGTAGACTTCGTAGTACTTTTCTCATTCTTTGCTTCCAGAGACCCACAATCTTGAAATGTCGAAGTCTAGTGTGAATAGACATCCTCAACCGCACCGTTTCTTAAAAGGTTGTTGTATCCTTTACAATCCACTTCTAAAAGGAGAGTATTAGCGAATTAGATACCTACTTACAAACAAACAAGTCTTATAAGTACCTACATACATGAATGTGTAAATATCTAAAATACCTAATAGATGTTACTTAGTAAGGAGTCACAAGTTATCACAAATATTATAAGCATGAAGAAAACCTAATTATGGACATATTAATTGATTTTGCTATTTAAATGGAATTTGTCTTTCCAACTATATTTTATGAGTTGGTTGTCTATAACTCGTTAACTTGTTAAGCCTACATAGCTGTGATAGTTTCCTTTTAATTTTATTATTTATGCTACTAGCTTGAATTTTTTCACATATCCAAAGCTAACAATTTCACTGGCAGGGGGAGGGGGTTGGGGCCACATGACTAACAAAAACTACTATGGGCTAGCGACGCCCTTGCATACTAGTACTTATTTGTTTTACCTACTTTGTAATACTATGGAATGGCAATAAAATATCTGAATCTGTAAGTTCAGCAATATGTTTATTTACATTGAACATTTTTTGATAAGATAATGAATGTCAGCATAATAACAACCAGCGGTTATCTAAATACGCTGGTACATTATTACTGCTTGACACAATCCACATATAAATTTTAATAAATTGCATTTATAATAAATTACTAGTTGCATCACGCGGTTTCACCCATGTAATGATGAAAAAACTGTGTTGACGATATATAGTTTGTCTACTTCCAGGTTCTCAGCTGTGGGGATATCATTTCTACAATATCTCCAGCACTGTAATTTCAGGGGTCGAAACAGGTTACACTGCTAAAAATACTAACTTTACTGACCATCAAACTCCAAAATACTGACTATTTACTGACCTCTGCTTTTTTTTCTATCTGGTTATATCAAAAATAGCATAGCAAACACAGAAGATGTAATATCGAAGATTTGTTTGAAGAGTATAATGTTCTAAGCGAGCGCGAAAATTTGAAGGTTACTTTTTCATCTATTTTAAGGTGTTAATGTTTGCTCTTGTTACCGGCCATTTCTTGTTAAAGGATTTCTGATATACGATAATATAATACATCATTGTAATTAACGCTATAAAATCGACAGTCACTCTGTCACTTTCAGGCATGAACCCAACCCTCAAACAAGGTTGTGGTACGACATGACCTTTTGGAACTCGGGCAAGTGCATGACTACGAGATCGCTCGCGAACGATACATAATTATGTTTCAATCAAACTTGCTCAAAATTTGGCAAAAACGAAATATGTTTATTATAAAGCTTAGTGGACACTAGTGGACAGCCAGCCATAACGAGGACAGGCAATCTACTTAATATACATTGGAAAGATGCTGGATGCAGATCGCTTCCAAACGGTCTTTTTGGAAATTTATGGGAGAAGCATATGTCAATCAGTGGAATTCTTGTAGCAGAGATAATTATGATGACGACACAGCTAAATTAACAATTTGTTTGTACAAAATAGATGTGTTGACCACAACCTCGTCTGTTAATGGTCCGGAAGGGTTATTATTTATCTACCTTCCATGGAAGAGGTTAGCCGCCCTTGAAAGTGTCCCATATATTTTTTTTATTGAATTTCATTACTGTATGGACTAGTACCAGTAACGATCTCAAAGGTTGCGTGCGTGCCCATCTAGTTTGTTTGTGTATACAAGTTTAGTAAATTAAAAACCCGGATATAAAAAAAACGGCTGAATCGATTTTGATGAAACATAGCTAAGAACATTTTCAAATCCTAAATCAAACAAAAAAGAAAACCGGATCAAAATCGGTCCGTTTGACAGCTACGAGTCCACATACAGCCACACAGATACACACTTCAAACACCCCTCTTTTTTGGTCGGGGGTTAAAAATTAAGTATACCTGAGACTATAGAGAATTTAGAGATAAATAGATATAGCTTAAGTTTTATCATCATCGCAATTTTTCATCACCAGACATATGAAACCGCGGGACACGACTAGTTGTAAACAAAATGAAGAATAGAACCGTGTAGGTATGCCACATGCCCGCGATGAGATGCCCACAGTTTGCCCGGGTCGAGCGGGTCAAGTCATGGTCGCCTAGGTTTTGCTTTATTTTGAAATCGCGCCGTCCGTTCCGCTCCGTAACTTCGCGGCTGCGTTGAATGAACGTGTTTTCGTTATTCGTAGAAATCCCTGACTAGTTGGGATCATCTGCTTTTGTAGACATAACCGTTGGTAGCGGAAACGCAGCGCATAGTTGCGAGCGCGTCGCGACCGACCGCAGCCTCTTGGCTCTTGGGCAACGCGCTAGGAATCCCACGAGGGCCTTGAAGTTCTTTGTTCCGAGTAAAAGGGATTTTTCCCAGTTTTAATTCACTGCGATTACTTAACTTTCCGCCACAACCGCTAATTCAATGTGGCTTGCTCTGACTCTATGTTTGGGTTGGTACTACATTTAAATTATATTTTGTGGTTTGGCCAACAAGTTTTGATTTCGCAACAATGTAGATTTTAAATTGATGCATTCGCTCTATGTAAGCAAGATTACTAAGGGGCCGTCTATTAAATATGACTTGAATAACTTGACTTGACTGGCTTTGTGGCTCAGTTGGCAGTATGTCTGCTTGCCGTAGGTCGTGGGTTCGATCCCCACCCAGGGCAAACATTTGAGTGATGAGCATGGATGTTTGTTCTGTGTGTGGGTGTTTCTATGTATCATTTTTATTTATTTAGAAAAAAAACGTATATATGTATTCTATCAGCCGTCTAGTTCCATAGTACAAGCTTTGCTTAGTTTGTGCTAGATGGTGTTGTGTGAAATGTCCACAAATATTTATTATTATTTATTACAAGAGATCTGGGAAACGAAGAGTGGAAGGGTTCCGATTGATAAACACTTGACTTAGGAGATATAAAATAATAATGCTGGTAGCATATTGTGATAAAAGTATAAGTTTAGTCAAAGTCAAAGTCAAAGTCAAAGTCAAAGTAAATTTATTTGCGTTGAATTTATTTAGAAAACTCAAAAGAAGAAGTCGTAAGTAAAAAATTACTTAGTTGAAACATAAAAACATCCATTTGTGATTCCAACAATGTACATCTCTAATGGATGGCCTCTCACCTAGATAGCTTCTTGGAATCTATTGCAATCGCATCATAAGTAGATTCAACTTCTAGAATACAAAGTCACGAGTATCAGCTCGTTCATAATCATAACCCAAATACATCACAACGACGTAGGTACCTAAAGTGAACATACGGGTTCATACATTTATATGCACATAAGAGAGGGGGTCGTTCATTAATCACGTAAGGTAGTTATTGGGCCCCCCTCACCCCAATTCTACCTTACAATGAAACCACTCAGAAGTTATTTTGACATATTATTTGTACCATATTTTTTGTGAGTCCTATGAAAACGTCTGGTTTTGGTATTTTAATCAATTAACTATATGAATTTAATTCAGTCAACCGCTGCCGAGTGCGTAAGTGTGCTAGTATGACTAAAACGCAGTCACTAAGTATTCGTAACCAGTGAGGTAATTGTCTAGTTGTTAAATATAATATAAAATTACACTAATTGTTGTAATTTTATTTTCCTCTTTGACGTTTGTACGCCTAATCCGCACAACACGATGCAAATAGCCAAATAAATTTGTTAAAAATAGTATCATCTTATATGTACTTGTATAGTGTCCGCGGAAATTCCGTGTGCCCTCGAGCCTCCAGGCCTGTCGCGTTCGGACGGCAAACGACCTGACGGACTTTCGTCGATTCCTTGGCAGAAAGATCGCTGCCTCATCTGGGACGCCACGTGCGTCAGTACTTTCGCTCCTTGCCATCTTCCCGTGACCCAGCGGGAGGCAGGTGCGGGGGCGGAAACAGCAGCAAGAGGCAAGCACGTGAAATACACCGCCTTGGAGTCAGCTTATGAGTTCGTCCCATTCGCGGTGGAAACGGCGGGCTCGTGGGGCGTGGAGGCAACCACGTTTGTTTTGGAACTGGGTAGGCGTTTAAGGGAGAAAGGGCGTGATCCGCGGTCCGGCTACTTTCTAGCCCAAAACATATCTCTGGCCATTCAACGTGGTAATGCCGCCAGCCTAATGGGCACGTTTGGGCGGAGAGATACCTCATTTTAATTTTTAACGTCATTCAACACAAGGAGGAACCAAGGGTCAGAAATGATAAAAAAATCTAATGAAACACTTTAGCTGTATTTTTATTGTGATTACGGCTAAAAATGCTGTAATACACTTCGATTATTTTCCGTAAAGATATTATTTGGGCGTCTATAAGTCGTGAATGAATCACTTTGATCAGGACAAGAGTGCTCCATCGTAGACCGCAACAGTCGCATCATCATCAACTTGGTAGTCTATAGCTATCCTGTCATATGATTATAAAAAAAACTGTGCTCAGGGTGTGTCTATGCTAATCTATTCTATCTTAGAGATTTTATATTTATATCTTCTTTGAAAATAGAACTATGGTACAGATTTGGATGAATCCTCACCCAAATGTTTCAATGAAATCGCTGTTTCGCTCGTCTCGTGTTTGTTACCTATACGTATTTTTAGCTCATGAAACCAATATTACAATAAATTAATAATTATATTATTATATAGACCGAAATAGACGTGCAAACGTCAATTTTTTTGTTTTATTAGATCATCTATTTTCTTAGCATAGTTATGAACATGATTTTTTTTTTTTTTGTAATACGGTTTTCTAATTAAGAATTGATTAAGAATATTGATAAATTAATTAAGAATTATTTTTTTCTAGAAAAAAAAAGAAGAGAAGCTCTTCTTTTATATGTAATGATAGGTTTAAAAAAATTATTGTTAAGAGCTAAGAGATATAACCGCACCTCGAGCACCCCCTTAACAACCCTCGCGTGATTAATAGACGGCCCCGACGCAAGCATGCATAATATCACAGATTATATGCTGGATCGGCATCGCCAGTCGGCTCCAGATACAAGTGGCATTTGCGACGATAAACAGCAATTTGTTTCTTACGAGTTGCTACCGAGGAATGATGAGTGGCACCGGTTTAATTTACGAGCAAAATTACTCGGCCACTTGCCACAATCGTAAAGTTCTCCAAAGTAGAACATAACATTTACATTCCAAGAACTAGTATTTAGTTATGTGCAATGAAACATCATTTAACCATTAAAACTTGAAGTTTTTTTAAATTGTTCGGTGATAGCAGTGTAGGCATTTGGCTAGGTAATTGCTTGGGCAAGTAAAATATGAATGTGTGGATTGCATACGTGGTACAAAAATGTTAGTTTGGATTTTATGGCGGAGTGCCTCACAGCTATACCAAAAGTAAACCATCGACTAAGCTTATGGTTTATAGAGACAGCCGTGTTTTGGTTGATTTTAAGCCGCAGTTTCATCGCTACAAAAATTTTGTTATACGCAATCAACGTTAACCCTTACGTACATCTAAATATTATCCTCCTTTTTGGGCAGACGGGTAAAATTACATATAAACAAAATAATGGGAATTGGTTGAAGGGAAAAACGTAAAAATTTATCAAAATCATAATCAAAATTTCTATAGGTATTAAAAGAAAAACTAAATAGTTGTAGAATAGTTGTAAAATGTTTGCAGTAGTTATTTCGATATATATATCATATTATTATCAAATGAAAAGTAATGGATTAATGGTAAAGTAGTCAATATATATCATATTAATAGTCATAGTAAAGGATGGCGGCACATAAGTAATTATAGTTAAAAAAACTGAAAACCCGACTTCAAAATGCGCAATTTTGTTTTAAAACTCAAACAATTGAACCGATTTTAATAAAATTCCTATTGGACCTACTGGGAAGACCACCTTTCAAATAAACAAAGAATTATTCAAATCGGTCCAGGCGTCTTCGAGTAATCGGAAACCATACATAAAAAATAATAATTATAGTTTAAATAACTGAAAAACCCGACTTCAAAATACGCAATACAATAGCATACGCGATTTGCTATTCACTTTTCTACAGGCACTTGGATGATATTTTACGAGTTATTTTGTTATGAAAACCAAAGAATTGCATTGATTTTGATAAAATTTATATGGGAAGTATGATACCAATGCACAATTGGCTGAGTTAACGGTGAACAAACATACAAAAAAAACATACAGACCGAATTGATAACCTCCTTCTTTTTGGAAGTCGCTAAAAAAAAGATTCCGACGAATTGAGAACCTCATCCTTTTTGGAAGTCGGTTAAAAATAGTTACCGTATTCAGGCAGCTGCACGGTGCACATGTGCGCGTGCTGGGGATGCTGCTGGGGATGCGGGCACATCTCTTGCGGCACGTAGTACTGCTCAGGCGGGTAGTACTCGCCGTAATAAGGGTCGGGGCCGCCGCCGCCGCCTCCGCCCTCCACGCCCACGCCCACCATGGCGGGCCCTAGCTGCGCATGGCCCGGCGCCAGCGCACACCCCGCACCGCCTGATCACTCGATACTACCTGAAACAATCGAACATTACTCTTAGCACATCAACATTCAGGTCAATATTGCAGATGTAGTTTTGGCGGGAACGTATGTATGTAATAGAAACATGTTGTTGCTCTGCTTTATTTTCCTAAATTAAAAAAAATAACTTTAAAATTTCAAAGATTATTGTCAATAAAATAAAAGTTAAGTACATAAATAACGATCAGTACACGATAGACGAGTATGTAAAAAATATTGTCCTAAAAAAAAAAAAACAACGGTTAACATGAAAACCACTGTACATAGCAAAGTTCTGGCAAAACACCATGAGATGGATTCTTGTGGAAAACCACCTTTTTTACAGAAAATGTGTATCACGTTGCTGATTTTTCGCTAGGCAGCGTTTGCAAATCTAGATAGTTATGCGCATTCTGCAAAATAATGTATAAGTGGTATGTAGTACATGAAGGCCCGCCACGGCGACGGCACATCCGCGTGAGGCGTGAGGTGAGCCGTCGTCGTCGTGATCGTGTTTGCCTTCTAAATGGGGTGTTGTCGGTTCCATCTCACGAGTTCTGCGTGGATGCGCTCACTAACTGTGTCAGTGATTGTGGCACGCTGCCTTGAACGATGTACATCATTGCGAAAATCATATAAGTAAAACAAAGAAGCTTAAAAACCATAACAAAACCCTCGACATTAAAAAATAGCTGAACAAATTTTGTTGAAACATAATAAAAGCAAATCTCGATTAAATCCTCTTTTAAACAAAAAAAAAAAGAAATCAATCAATGAGGCTCATACACACTTTTGTTCTTTTGTATCTATGAGTGTAATCCGTTAAGAAATAAGTTTTTTTTGCCTCGTTTAAAATGCGACCGCTTTAAAGTTATGGTCAGTGATGTCAGAAAATAGCAGCACACTCACTCACTACGTACATGTAGGTAGGTATGCGTGTGTGAGCACAGAATACATTAAGTCCTCTCTCTTTTTTCTCATTTTTAACCCCCGACCCAAAACAAGAGTGTTACAAGTTTCACGTGTGTCTGTGTCTGGCTGTAGCATCGTAGCTCTCAATAACGAATAGACTAATTTTGTTCTAGTTGTTTATTTGATAGAGGATTTCATCGAAAGTGTGCCAAACCTTCAGAACTCTCAGATGACGTCACCTACCACTAAAACCGAGTTACGCCAACGACATAAACACTAGGCATTTGGGAAATTTACTTGTGAAGCCGATATGCTAGTTATGGTATTAAGTTTCATTCTAACAAAGGCTATTACTTGATCTAATACCTATGTTATTTACACCTAACCTAATGTAAAAGCCATAAAGTACAATTTTAAACCCACATGCACTAACAACCTAACCAGTAACATAAAAGAAAAACCACTTCATGTATGTTTTCAAGTCACCTTTTAAGTACAGAATAATAATTATCACGGATAAGACTATTGTTGCCAATAAGCCTGATATCGTGATTGTAGATTGTTCCCAACGCTGGGCAGTGCTCGTTGATGTCACTATTCCACATGATGAAGGCCGAGAAGGACAAGCTCAGCAAGTACCTTGACTTGGCTCACGAAATAACCGACATGTGGGATGTTGACTCGACGATCATTGTTCCGATAGTCGTATCGGCAAACGGTTTAATAGCGAATTTAAGAGCCTCGACAAACATCTCAAGAGGCTCTCGCTCCATGGTTGAGTCAAGGGTCAGATTTCGAAGGCAGTCGTCCTGGACACGGCACGAATTGTCAGGAGGTTTCTGAGTCTGTTACTCAGAAACCTGTCAGCAGCTTAGGCCGAGCCCCGGCCCCGGTGCCGGCGGCACCCTATACTTGAATTTTTAATTAGACAGAGTAAACTGAATAAACTGAACTGAACTGAAAAGAAGATAAATAAATATGTGAATGATGATAATCATAATTATATTTATGTAATGAATTATAATATAATGATTATGTTGTATTTGAATGATAATTCAAATTTGAATATTAATTTGATATGAAAGTAGCTTTCATGTCTATGTCTTTTCAGGTATGAACGGTAGAAACAGACGTCAGCGCAGTACCTACCATCACGACGAAAAAACACAAAAAAAAACTTTACCGCCAGAAATTTCAAGAAACAGAAAGTTTACAAGTAAAACCGCATGACGTAGCTAGCTTATTGAACTGCGCCTAATTTTGTCCTTTTATGTAAACTATGCGCAAATACAACAATGAACATTTAAATGAAACCGTTTACATAGAATTTATATGCAAACAACAAGCAGTCAACGACGTCGCCCAGCCACGAATATGAATGGATAATTCGTCAAGTCTGAGTCACGCACCCGCGCCGCAACAATGGACGCGCCAACGTTGCACTCAGGCGGCCTTTAACCATTCGCACTTTACTTGCCTTGTAGTATCTTGCACGTCCAATAATATGCACAGAATTCAGTACTACGGTAATTGAATGAAAATCGGTGACAGGGAACTCTTATTTTCAAAATTGTGATGAGTTTATGTTACTACATTACTACATTTCTTAACAACAGAAGAGAGCAAAGAAAATATTACTCCCCAAAAATTCCGTTCAATTCAAAATGTCATTTTGGCAACTATAAAGACCGATTAAGTAGTTAGTCATTGTCATCGATTTTGTCATTTGTTGTTATAAATTGTCGTTGCCTCGTTATCAAAGAGGTATTATATACCTACATACTACGAAACTCTTTCTACGCCCGTTATACGGTTTCTTTCTTAATATCCGTCAAAAAATTCCCTTCACTCCTGTAATTACGATTTCCTCTGCAAAAAATACCATTACCTCCTATATACTTGACGTCAAATTGTTGACTTATCCTTCCTACTAAAGATAGCCACAAATAACATTCATTTTCCTAAATTACTAAATAAAATTTCAATTAATTTTGGTTTGAATTTGAATTCCAATTTTAATTCACTCGTATTAATCCTAATTACTAATATCTATAATACTCCCGGTTTAAGTAATAAGTTTATAATTAGTCCCGGTAATAAGTTTCCGGCAGCCTAGTGGTGAGACCGTCTGACTTGCGATCCGCAGGTCCTGGGTTCGAATCCCACGGCACGCACCTCTGTCTTTTCGAAGTTATGTGCGTATTGTTGATTGCCGCCAACTTCAAACGGTGAAGGAAAACATCGTGAGGAAACCTACATGTCTGAGAGTTCTCAATGATCTTGAAGATGTGTGAAGTCTGCCAACCCAACCCGCACTTGGCCAGCGTGGCAGACTATGGCCTAACCCTTCTCACATTGAGAAGATGTCCCGTTCTCAGCAGTGGGACAGTTTGTAAAAAACAGGGCTGATAAAAAAAATAAAATAATACTCCCACTGTTGGTAAAAATGTCGAAAGGACTTCCCCCGATAGAGGTAAAGGCGGATGCAGATGATTATGTGTTATGAAACATTTTATTAATTATCGTTTGCAAAAAACGCCAACACGACATGCAACGTCTATTTGCTGTAATACGTACGTAGTGCTGATAAATGATCTCTCATTCCGAGCAAACGTGAAATGGAGGAGTGCCTTAGAAAAGTTTTAATAGGCACAGGGGGGTTACCACAATCTCTATTGAGCTTGCTATTGCAAGCTTATTTCATATTACTTTAACCTTTGTCTTGCTCACTCAACTGTAGAAAGAGCGAGACAAAAGTCAAAGTAATATTAGAATAAGACTGCTTCAACGCTTGTGGTACGGGGCTAGATCCCGTCTATTCCTCTACACTTACTATTACTTTCGTTTCACTCTTCTCCATCCTAAGGTTGCCTGGAAGAGATCGAGATTAGCGATAAGGCCGCCAGGTTATATAAAATAATATATAAAGGTTATATAAAATGATATATAATAAAGAGTTTATCTATCTATCTACACCGTTTAAGAAAGATATGCACTTTACATCGACATTGTTAGAAGAAACTAACGTATCTCTACAATCTATTTGAACTTGATTAAGTAATTAGATTTGTAGCCAGGATACACGAGTATTAGAAATGCATGCATTTTTAGGAAATGTAATAAATATTTATATACGGTTAGTGTTTTCAAAACGCCTTTAACTCCTTGAGTCATAACCATTTAGGTTTTATAAATTACCTACATCCTGAAATAGGTATGTCCTTTTAAGGCAACGCAGGAGCTATGCGTTCGTCAAGTGTAAACCACTCTTTAGGTACCTACTAAATAAATGTAGCAGAGATATTTATACCTGGTTTACGTATTTATTCATTCATGTAAATTATGTTGATGGATCATATTTTTATATTCCACGTCACCTGAGTATTGCGAAACCAATAGCAATCGGTGGGTAAAGTTACGCCAGTCATCACTTTCGGGGCATTCCCCTTATGTAAAATGATATCACAAACTATTATCTATTAAATATTATTAGTGTTTTGCACTATTTTGATCATCATCAAAATAGTGCAAAACACCGTATCAAATAACTGTCTTTACATGTAATTTTGAGTTCATACAATTACGTTCAGCTAGCATAATATTATTGAAAGGTAATCAGATAGACAGTACTTCCACTATCAATTGTATAATCTAGATGTGTTTAAATCACGCTTTATCGTAGACCGCAACGTATTAGAATATTATATTAGGAGAGTTGGCGATTAAGCGTCAACCTATTTATTTAATAAGTGAATTATTAATAAATTATTAATAAGGTGGAGTAAACCATAGAAAACAATATATAATCATTGGTTAGGGATATTGCAAAACTGAGAAATTAATTTGTTTATTTAGAGGAGAAATATTAAAAGAAAAGTTTTAATCTGATATCACTTAGACTGGCCACGTAAAGTAGTAAAAAAAAATTACATATATAATCCTACTCCCCAGTCAATTTAAAAGATATCAAAGAAAAACTTTTTTAAATATATCTCCTATCAAAATAAACAAATTGATTTCTCACTTTTCTAATATCCCTAGTCAAGATTTTATATGTTTAAATATCGCATCCTTAAACTGAACAACCAACTTCAAAAATACGTAATTTTGATTACTTGGATGACATTTTTTTTCTGTTTCCTTTAATTTATTTTTTATTTTATTTTTTACGGAGTTATGAGGTAACAAAAAAAAATACAATCGAATTGAACCTTTGAAGTCGGTTTTAAAACAAGCAATTAACGCAATACATTATGAAAACAGAAATACCAAGACGGCCTTGAAAGACGCTCACTCATGCATCGATGCAATGCAAATGTCAAGACATGCAACTAAATAACGCTGTAGTCAGAATACTCATTAACCGAACTGTAGCCTTGTCTGCGTCGAATAAAAGCTACAAACACATCAATTCGCCATAGTGTGGCTCAAGCCTAAGTATTCCTAGAAGTACTTACATAGGGCTGTCTCATAGCTGATTGAAAGCGACTGACGAAAAAGATTACTTCAAACGAGAGCTGAATGTAAATACTGGTTTGAATATAACAAAGAGCAATAGGGCAACATTTGACATTTTACTCTCAGATAACCACCTAATTTAACGACACTGAATTAATTACCTCGTTTCTCTATTTTTTTATTAGTAGGTAGGTATATATCGCAGCTTATATCGCAGATACAGCGACGAGATTAAATCCATGCAGATTTAATTTTACGCCGTAAGCCTGTACTCATTAGTTGATTTCTTTGAAATCTCTCTAGGTAAATACAATCGAGATGATGTTTGTTTTGTTCGAGCGATATATCTTGAGAGTTGTGACTACAAGATCGTTCTGAGAAAACTTTTTCATACTCGGGTTACCGATATAGTTTGAACTTAGAGATAAACCGTGACCACAACTACTTACTTGTTTTCGTATTATTGACATCATTTTATGGTCTCACACGACGTGGTAACTTTTGCTCGATTTCGTTATTTTATTTTTTTCCGCCTTTTTTTTTGTACTAAAATCGGTAATAAAAACTTCCAATTTCCGGGCACAACGAAGTTTAAGTAACACCTAACGAGCGAAGTCCAAATTTTAGGTGACATTGAGCTATTATGGTCAAGAATTATCAGTTATATATAAACAAATCTCAGCACTAACCTTCATAAGCTTAACTTTCTTATCCTAGGAATGGTTAGACTAATTTAATTTAATTTAAACTAATTTTATATTGAGAAAAATCACCTAAGTAAGTAGACAAACGGCACAACGTTGAACTAAGTAGAGTGTTAGTTAAATAAAAAAAAAATATGTGAAGTCAGAATAAAATAAGATAAAATAATAATAAGAAAATAAAATAAATAATGACAGAAGATAGGCAGATATTAAATTGTTAATAATACAGAAAATAACATTCTTGTAGACACGATTTAATTTACAAAGTAGTCTATAGTCCAACATGGTTATGGTGGTTTGATTTCCATAGAAAAGTATGTTTACCAATTAGGGTCGAAAACAGTGCCTATGATTATTTTCAATGAATTAATTGTGGTTAGGTTTAATATCGGTCTTTATTGGCGTTAAATCACATTTCAAAAATAAGTTAAAATTAATAGCAAAATGCCAATTAAATACCCATAATTTTCGATAAAAACAATAATTGAATAAAATAGGTTTAAAGATTATTTATTCTCATATTAAGATATTACATCACTTCCATGAGAACATAATTAATGATTTAATTTATACAGTTCGTCATCGCAGATAGTAGGTCCAAAATATAAATACAAACAAACACAAACACATCACAACGCATTAAACATCACATTTAAACATTCACTCGTACAACGCGTTCAGTTGCATTTTCATAATGTTAACTTATTTTTAATAATGTGTTCGGCGAGCTGCTTCTTGAATATGTTGAACGAGTCAATGTTTTTTATGTTTGAGGGTAGTTTATTGTACAAGTGCGCACCTTCAAAAGTGATCATTGTTTTGCCGTAGTTCGTTCGGATCTTAGGCAAGACAATGTAGCTACCGCGCCGAGTGCAGGGGTATGAAACATTTTGTTTCCGTTTGGTGAATAGCAAATTTGTATGAACATTTTTTTTTAGAGTTTTTCGTATAAACATGCAACTGTTGTAAATATATAATTGTTTAATGTCCATTAATTTCGTTTCTTCATAAATCTTTCTAGTACGTGTTAGGTAGTGATAGTTGAAGATTGATTTGATGATTTTATTTTGTAAGATTTGGAGTTCAGCTATTTTTGTTTTGATCGCACTCCCCCAAATTTCAACAAGGTACATAATAGAAAGGTACATAATTAGAATATTAAGGGCCTACTGCCCCCTTATTGTATACAGACTAGAATTCCTAACTAAGCCATTAATCCATTGGTCTCGATCTGGTTCAATTGAATAAACGCAGATAGGTTACGTGTACGTGTGGACGAGGCGTTGCGCTCCTGCGTGTTAGGTAAATGCTGCTAACAGCGGCGTCGCTACGTACTCACGCTCCTTACAGGGTCACGGCCAACCGTACGCCCGACGCCCTCAACCCTCATTACGGTAACTACGCACTGATTGCAATTCTGCTGTCACATAATTAAAATAAATAAGCAATTGGCAACCTAAAATTTGGATAAATACTGAATACTGAACTAATGACCCAAACATGACCGTGTCGTGCCACCGGTGCCACGCATATTGGTAGAATAGCTACAGCCTACATAGCTTACTGCTTTACATAGCTATGCTGTAATCTAAAAGGACACCATTTGACGAGTATTGTTTGTTTATACTACTTTACAAAAAGGCCAATGACCGCTGTACTATAACGATTTAAGTGTTTTACATAATTATGGCTATCTCGAAAAGTTTTAGTCACAAAGCGTTCAAATGGAATACCATGGAATACTATTTTCCATTTTGTTTTATTGACTAAAACATTTTGCTATGGTTTACAAACATCTACCTTTCGAATTTCGTTTATGTGAAGCTAATAGTATCTGAGTAAAATGGATGTACATACGGAGAGACAGGCGTCTGTTTGTCCGTATTACGTCATAGTGAATTTTAGAAGGGTTCCTTCTAGTTACTACGGAACCCTAAAAAAATAAGCCGTGGCGGGACGCCTGACAGACGTGAAACATTGAAACTAGTCTAACTTCATAAAAGGAGAAGGTCTTCGATTCAGTTTTTTTTTAATGTATTATGTTACCGCATATCTCTGTCACTTATTTGGAAAAATATTTATTTTATTTGAATGGTTATTCATTTACATTGAACCCATAGAAATTTCATCAAAATTAAATCAGTTTAGTTTGTTTTTTAAAACAAAACAACTGGAAAACAATATGTCATCCAAGTATACAAAATTACGTATTTTGAAGTCAGATGTTTCGTCCCCCGGTTTTACCCACGTGGCGATAAGAATAAATAGCCTATGTTTGTCTCCAGGCGCTCAGCTATATCTGTACCAAATTTCATTATAATTGGTTCAATCATTTAGCCGTGAAAAGGTAACAAACAGACAGACGACAGACAGTTACTTTCGCTTATATAATAATTAGTGTAGATTAGTGAAAATTATTACTAGCTACGCCCCGTGCTTTCACCAGCGAGTAGTGACGAAAAGCGGTGATGATAAAATATAGCCTATTTCCTTCTCCAGGTCCTAAAGAATCTCTATGACAAATCATCAGTGCCGTAAATAGGGCGGTGCCACCGTTGCCCAGGCACAGGGCGTAGACTTTGGGGGGCGCAATAATGGCCAGACCAGGCAGCACTATTATTTTTTGTTTTGCTCCTGATAAGTTCCCGCTGCGCCCCTAGTGCTCGATTCCAACACATACGTACCTACATGCCAGTATCATCAAAAAGTCTGTTAAATTAGACAAAACATCGCGCTCATTTTTTTGGCAGCGCACGAGCGTATTTGTGTTTAGTGTTTATCGGAGGCAAGCGGCCGGCCGCCGGCTACACGGTCGATCGGACGGAGACGACCGAATGAACTGACTGAATGAAAAAAGTAGGCCTATACATAGCATTGCTCTAGCTAGGGTACCTATAATATCTAAAAAAAAAGGGCGCAGTTATAGAAACTCGCACAGGACGCAGAAAAGGCTATTTACGTTACTGCAAATCATCTGTGACAATTCATCCGTTTAGACGTGAAATTAAAAGGTAATAAACAGACAGAGAGACAGACGACAGACAGCGTTACTTTCATTTTATAATATTACTTAGGAAGTAAGTTAAAATTAACTAGAATAATTTATTATAATTATTTTAAATCTTGGGGACCAAACGGGCTTGGGCAGCCCCGAATCGTCACTGCGACCTGCGCAGATCTAATGTGACAACCCCTTTTCAACCGACTTCAAAAAAGGAGGAGGTTCTCAATTCGACTGTATTTTTTTATGGCAAAAACTTAGTTTAAGTGCTTAAATTTTATATGATGTTAATATTTTTAAGTTTTTGTCACAATAAATATCTTGTCTATTGTCTATTGTTACCTCGTAACTTTCGACTGGGTGAACAGATTATGATGATTCTTTTTCAACCGACTTCAAAAAAGGAGGAGGTTCTCAATTCGACTGTATTTCTTTTATGTTTGTTACCTCAGAACTTTGATGATTCTTTTTTTATTTGAATGCTGGTGCTTCCTGTGTCCCATTTGGTCCAGTTCTGACAATGGCATCCATGAGAAGTCGGTTGCTTCAGTTTTTTTTAACTATAATTATTTGGATCACAGTTAGAATAAAGTCTTTAATACATCGATAAAGCTTTTTAATACATAGATGCCATAAATCCGACTTCACATGAAATCGCATATCCAACGGTCGGCAAATGGCATATTGCACAAATAACTGCCTTTATTTATCTTCAGCTTGAACTTTGTGGTCAATGTTGCGGTTGCAGAATACAAAGCTAATTATCCTTTATTACCGCTATTATGAGTCTGTTTCATTATAGTTTTAAACGCTATAATCGTTTGGTAAATGCGAATGTTCCCAATATAGACTAGTTTCATTTTAAATGGGTCTCGCGTGATTCTTTTATTTGGCGCCAAGTGTTCAAGTGTCGAACTCCCAGCAATTACCTTGTGCGATAATGAGGTAGGTATAGTAAGAATAATTTGATTTAATTTTTTATGACTTGAAACACTGTGAAATTTTAATTTTTAAGAAGTCCCAATATCGTTGAAGAGTCTAAGAACTTTTAAAATCTAACCTAAAATTTTAAAGAATCGATATAATGAAACAATTCAAATAAAATTCTTAAATTGAGTGAATTAACTGCATTTGAAATATTAAATTCAATTTTACTTAGCTTTCTGGAGCTCAATTCGGTTTCACTTTTTTTGTTACCGCATAGTTCCCTCATTCATAAACGGATTTGATTATTTTTTATTTGAAAGGATCTATTTTGAGATTGGTCCCATAAATTTTATCAAAATCGGTTCAGTACTTTTGTTTTTAAAACAAAATAACTTAAAAAATATGTTTGTCTCAGTTTTTTAACCTAATATTTTATTTATTGATTTATTACTCACAGAAAAATTATATACAATTAATAAAAACCCCAAAAACCTCGCCGAGGTTTATCTTGGCGTTTATCCTCAACACTTTCATACTTAAAAAACAGAGTAAATACATAATTACCTATAATTATTATATGATTGAGCAAAATACACCAAAATACAAACAATACAAAATACATGTTTTGAACCGGGTAAATAACTAAAACAAAGATGTATCTGCTACATTACATTTTTTTTATTATAAATGTTGACTTTTAAAATTGATTGTAAAAGAGGCAATATGGAATATCTCCCCGTTAATTCACCTATATTTTCATACAAAACGAATCTTAGTACACGTGCATAGCGTGGTCGACAGTATTCATGCGTAGCGTGCCTACAGTGCCCGTGCGTAGCAATCAATCAACTTTGTGACCTTCCTTATTGAGCAGAAGTTCCTAGAATGCCTAGAAGAGGTACGAGTAGGTAGGCAATAGGCAGAGCCCAATTGAAACGGAACGAAAATGTCTGCGGCCTCTGACGCACGGACACGCGTACACCCATCGATTGGACGCAATTATAATAACGATAAAATGAAAATACCGACGACAATCGAGGCCAGATTATCTTGTATACCAATTTGTATAAAATTGGTTAATGAAATGGTCACACGGACGGCTAAAGTATTTATGTGTCAGGCTGTAAGTATATAGGCTCTACAGTTACAAATAGACTCAGTAGATTTTTAGTACACACTTTTTCATAACAATTTTAAGTTTTTGTTTTATGTTGGTGGTGAAAAATATTTTAATGTTTTGTGAAAATTAAAATAATGTTAAAACAAATTGTCCGACGAATCGACCTCAAATAAGTTACTTTATTGAGTTGGCTTGTTTGTCTGCTTTTTTTTGTACGGCATTTTTGGACGACAGCTGGTTGAGCTCAGCTTTTCCAGTGTTAGGACAAGTAGGTACTTTACCGCGTTAAAACCGTATGACAAGCTGATGTTTCCCTCATACTTTATTTCGTCATAACACAAGGTTGTAGTTTAATCGGTTTGTTTGTCTGTCGGTCGATAAGAGAACGTTGGGATTTCCAAACGCCAAAATGTACAAAATAAGGAACTTAAACCGACGAGACGTTCTGCGAACTCATTTGCATCAGAGGCAGATGCGAAACTGTGGCATTAGCCATATAACAACAGTTAGTAGTGTCTTAGTGTCACGAAGTATATGCATTTAAATAGTTACTAAAGTATAATAAACTTATGGGAAGGCCAGGAATTGGCCTATCCTTGGCTTATTCCAGGGTTGGCTACGTTGGGACGAGTGCCAGAGTTTGAATGCGTCAAGTGAAAGTTTAGTTCTGTTTATGTGTATATATTTGTATGTGGGTTATGACTCTGAGTGGCGGTACGAGAGCGTCGCTCGCGTACTAAGGTTCCCTTCCTGTTACTCATAAGCATAACTAAACCACCAATGCCTTGTCGTACCAAAAAACGTTATTAAAATTTAAACAAAACCTACTCAATATATTTTATCATCTTCTCGATGACACGTAATGACACTTGAGGAAAGAAGACAAATTAAAAAATTTGAGACGTTGATCAAAGTAACGTTTTTCGGTAAGGCTGTATGTGGTAAAGCACTGCCTTCGTGACTCTGCGATATTTCATTATTCCCAGAAACTTTGCTAGAAACATTACCCATCAATTCGGGACACTGAAAACTTGCACGCTTATTCCTTATTTATACTGTGAAACCCCTATAAAAAGTGGTCCTAACCTTATCATGCTGAAACTCACGAACCGGGTTCGTATCATGCTGGTTTTCTTTTAGATAGTAAAACTATGGGGAATTTCCAACGGGTAGGTATGAATAGGAAATGCAGTGCTAGCTAACGATATATATTGCTCGACTGTTGAACCCATCATTTCCCCCACAACTGTTTAAAAAGTTTCTAACTAGTCAGTGAAAATGATATAGGAAATGTAGGTAAATGCAACTGATACATACAAAGTAAATCTAGAGTGTGCTGATTTATGTCATTTGACGTGTTTGTGTCATTTGACGTCATTTGATTTATGTCATGTGTCGTTAATATTGGTTTTCCCAACACGATGTGCCCGCATATATTCCACTTTTATAGTGAATATGTGATCATTATGTGTGTAGCGGAGTGAGACCAGCTCATCACCTGTCGATGGCCGATACCACTACAAATTATATTGTTAGTGGCATAACTTCATGCACCATAGCGTAAATACACACACATAGACATGACAAATCACATTTTAAAATGATTATGAAAAGAACTGGGAAAAATACCGTTTGGAAAATTGTCTTCTACCTTTCCGGAAATATAGGTACTTTTAGCAAAATTACGCATCATTATTATTCGGGCACTCCGGAAATGACGCATGTAACGACAACGCCCACTTTAGAATATGTAAACCTCTAAAAAGATATGTTGTCAGTGTCACATATCCTTTTAGAGGTGAAGGAAGGATACTTTAATGAAAGGGTAATTGTAATCGACATTAATAAAATTGATTATATATTATACTAATATTAATTTTAGAATTAGTCGTAATAGAATCAATCCCATCCCAAAGGAATATCTAATAATTTATAGAAATTATTAATGTAAAAATGTTTTTTATATATCTAATACCTTTAAACCAGCAATTCTTGTATACATGTATATACATATATAATATCTGAATATCGGAAACTGCTCCAACGATTTTAATGAAGTTTGGATTGTAGGTAGATTAGGGGACGATAAATAGATCTTGCTAGGTTTCATTTTAATGAACCCAGGTTAGCTCGTATTTTCAGTCATAAAAAAATCCGAGTGGAGCTCGGTCGCCCAGGTACTGAAAATTAACTTGGATCAAATTGACAATTTTGTCGAATATTTGTGATATTGTTTTCTAGATTTACAAACCACGAGCTTTTTATAAGGTCATTCAATAATTTTATTTCTTCAAAAATGAACGCGAGCGAGACAGACGATGGTTGTACTACGGACTCTTAATAAGAGCTAGATTATCAATTTTACACACACATAAATCAGATCATGGAATAGGTAATTTCCCGCACAGTTGAACGGCTGGGCGCCGCAGCTGACAGGGCGCCGCGGTGTGACGACGGCGCGGCGGTCGATAGACAGAGGCGATGGATCAAGGACCACCGCCCACGTGCTACACAATATGAACAACAATACGCTCTCTGGCTGGTTCGGAAAATAATAAGATACTTAGGCAGGTATGGTTACTAACGGTAAAATGTTTACCAAATCATTCTACTTTATTTCTACGAAATCTTTCTACGCGATACAAAATGACAAGATATTCGTGAGATAAATGAGTTTCCTTTTTGAGTTTGTATTGCAATCTAATAGATCGATTTTATTATCAACGGTTATCGTAGATAGGAATTAACCGTTTAAGTATGTTGTAAAACTCATAGAAGACAATTGCATGTGTTCAACCAAAATTTCTTGAAATCTTACCTTTCTCCGACGTACGTTAGTTTCAACTTTTAATTATTTTTTTACGAGGTATTAATTTTGGGAAAAGAAAATATAGGTAACACACAGGTGCACACGAATCTAATGCACATCAAAATCAGTCAAGCCGCATAAAAATGTTCTCTGCTTAAAATTTAACAAAGGCAGGATAAATATAATAAATATTTATGGACATTTCACACAACACCATCTAGCCCAAACTAAGCAAATCTTGTACTACAGAAACTAGATGGTTGATTAAATACATACATTACTTTTTTTTATAAATACTTACCTATGATAGATATAAACACCCACACACTAAACAAACATCCATCCTTATTACACAAATGTTTGCCTTGGGTGGGGGTCGAACCCACGACCTACAGCTCAGGAGGCAGTCGTACTACCACTGAGCCATGAGGCCTGTCAAAATAATATAAAAACATAATACTGATACAAAGGTAAAGGTAAAATCAATCATACAAAAATAGTATGCTTGGGGTGCATTAACCCTTAGCACAGCCTCCTCTGTAGCCGGGCGGCAAACAGACGCCCGCCCACCGCTGCGGGCGCAGGGCGGGCGGCACAGCGCCCACGCATTGACGCACTACCACCTATCAGCCATCAATGAGAATTATTTCAAGCCACCCAGTAACTCTTTGTTACATATTTAGGACATTTAGATTATTACTTCTTTTAGGTACGTTTTAGCAAAAAATACTACTTTTAATTATTACTTGCGCCTTAATTCCTATGCTACGCAAGGCCGGTACGAGGTCTTTGTTAAAAAAAAAATCGGCCCCATCGGGCATCAGTTCCGCGTACTATACGCCTAGCCCACTGCTACTTCAACTTTCTAATCCGTTGTGCTATGTTGGTGAATCTCGTATGTCTACGGATATTTTCACACATGCACGCACTCACCGATATGTATTTGATAAAAAATTGTGACAACAGAAAGCTAGTTATAAATCGCAGTTGAGTGGGGAAAATGTGGTTTTCACGGGTAATGGCAGCTCAAATACAATCATGAAAATATATAAGCTAGCTCGCCTAGCACAGTCATAATTGTATACAATTAAAATTTATAGACGCATACTAGTTATTGCTACCATTTACAAAATAACATCTGCTCAACCGCTGCTTGGCCGAATTTGTGCTTGTACAGAATAATTCAAGGTCATATCCCCTGCACAGTTTATTGAAATTCTCATTAGCTCACCACAAAAATGAGTTTCATATCATCCAATTTCAATGATTATTTATTTTTCTCATTGAAATCATGAGACGATATATTTCATTAGTTAAAAGAAATAATAATGACAAGCAACTAGGTTGTCTGTTTGAAATATTTTTTTACGTAGTTCGGTACAAAAATCAAGACAGTCAACCCAAGGCTATCGCTTAATTGCTTTCAAATCAAACGACATGTCAGAGAGGGTGTAGCTATTAGCTACGTAACATGGGTACATACTTGGGAAATTGCACTTAATTTCGTTCACGCTTACTCTCAGCCTTCCCATTAGTCTTTAATCATATTACCTTGGGGCAATACATTAGCTCACAATAAAGTTAAGGCTTGTCTATTACAATTACTGCGTACTGGCGCTAAGCGTGGTGGTCCGTGAAATCGTACGCCGGAAATGGAGTACACTTGAACTGCATCGGATGTTTCTGGATCGTGGCCAAAATTCGGGATGGATTCATGTCTTAGACTATCCAGTCGAGAAATAAAACTATTGATACTTTTACGGCATGTTCTAGCCAAGATAACTTCTACTAGCTGTCGAATGGATGAAATATGAAATTTAAAAGATTTAGCTCGTAAAATTCTTGAAAATGTTTTCAATTTGGTGTCAAAAGTATACTTTTTATGACTAGCTAGCTATTTAGTTACAATTTATATAATTTTAAATTATCATCATCATCATCTCAGCCATAAGAAGTCCACTGCTGGACATAGGCTTCCCCCATAGATTTCCAAAAAGACCGGTTGGAAGCGGCCTGCATCCAGCGTATGACGTTGTTTTTAAAGATAGTGTTATTAATTTCTGCTTTGGTGTGGTCAACGACATGCACATAATCTTGCAGTAGCATCATCAGGCGAGTTGGTGGTCAAACGTAGATTTATCTTGCATAAAAGGCATGTAAGTATTATATTTTCAAGTTCTAACTTATTGGTTCCCGTAATATTGGTTTTTATTTTCAACTTCAAAAAAGGAGAAGGTTCTCAATTCGACTGTATTTTTTTAAATGTTTGTTACCTCATAACTTTCGACTGGGTGAACCGAATTTGATGATTATTTTTTTATTTGAAAGCTGGTTGGTGGCTGGCTTCCTGTGTGGTCCCATTTCAATTTGGTTCAGTTCTGACAATGGCATCGTTCGTCGGTTGCTTCAGTTTTTTAAACTATAATTATTACTTTTTAACTATAGGTATATACCCTGAGATTTGATAAAAAAATATGCCCGTTATAACTTACGAATCAAAGAAGCTGGGAAAATGGATTGTAATAGACTGGTGGCAATGGGCCGCCTTCTAATAGATAAATAAATTTATATTGTGTCAATCATAATAGATATTGCTTTAATACAATTACAACACAAATATTATTTCATTGAAATTTCATTGGTAATGTTTTTGTTTATTAAAAACTGCGATAGTGGCGCCGCAATTTACTTACACAAATAAATAACTGATCACAGAATACATTAATAGTATGACTGTAGGTATTACATAATTTGAGAATACATAATTCCTACAAATCACGTCAAGTCATGTACTTAATATGACTCATATTAACCTTCTGTCTTTTTTTTTTAAGAAAACGCAATATAGCGCGCTCGATGTATTATTTAATTTATTTATATAAATCACAACTGAATCGTATTAATTTAGGCTAGCGTACATTACCGTATACCAAAACATCGTTTAGCATCAAATCAGTTAACACTCCTATCGAGTTTTAAATAATAGTTATAGTTTAAAAATCTGAAAGAACCGACTTCAAAATATGCAATACAATACATACGCAACATGCTGTTAATTTTTCTTCAGGCACTTGGATGGTACAATTACCAGTTATATTGTTATAAAAACAAAAATACTGCATCGATGTTGATAAAATTCATATGGGACCACCTCTGAAGTACCAACCAGATCTACCAACTACCAAATATAAAAAGAATCACCAAAATCAATGCACAATTGGCTGAGTAATTGGTGAACAAACATACAAAAAAATACACGAGTTGATAACTTTTATATTTTTGGAAGTCAGTTAAAAATACGTTATTAAATCAAACTTGACTGGCCGACTGACGTGGCTCAGTTGGTACTTTGTCTGCCTGCAGTGCTGTAGGTCGTGGGTTCGATCCTCACCCAGGGCAAACATTTGTGTGATGAGCATGGATGTTTGTTCTGTGTCTGGGTGTTTTTCTATGTATCATATGTATATATTTACAAAAAAAAAAGTAAATATGTATTATATCAACCATCTAGTTCCATAGTACAAGCTTTGCTTAGTTTGGGCTAGATGGTGTTGTGTGAAATGTCCACAATTTTTATTTTTTTTAAATAGTTTTTTTTTAATTTATCGACATCGGTAAGTAAACGATTCGACAATAACTGGTAACCGTTGCGTGGCGTCAGGCAATGCTCTAATTAAAAGGCAATGACACCCGAGTGACTGGTTATCATCATTATATTCGCCATAGCAATAACATTGAAGCAAGCAAAACCTACTTTACATGCTGACATTCCGCGTTTTATAGCAATAAACTACTCGCAAGTGGGTAGAAATTGGGTATAGAGCTCTTTATGTAGATACATTTCTATATTAAGAATATTACGTGTCTGCGCGGCACCGTTTTGGTGAATCATTTAAAACACCAATTTGGGGAATTTTATTTACGAATTACTAAGATATTCCCACTCTATTTTGTTCCTATTTTAGAAATTCATTAGCTTTTACCTACTTCTTTCGAAACAAAGATCGCTCAGTCGATTGCCATGACAGAAGGAATGCGATCAAATCCCAGCAATAAGCTAGATATAAGGAAACTAACTATAGTAATAGTGTATTTTCTACTATCCAGCTTTCTAGCTGTCACTGTAAAATCTAACAGGGAATTCTGAAAAACAACTTAGGCTAAACTGTCACTTAACATTGTTAAACATTATTGGTTACCTACAGTTAATTCCTATTAGGATATCGTCCATAAAAACCGGCTTAAACATTAAAAACTAAATTAAAAAAAAAGACGTGTGGCACTCGGAGACTGCCGCGGTAAAGCTATTTATTGCATAATAGCTTTACGCGCGGTGTGTTAGGTTATTTTCGTTACGGAATTTCTGGATTCGGTCTCCACGCTCAAGGCCCGCGATAGAAGCTATGCAATAGCTTAAAAACATACAGATGAATTGAATTGAAATGAATGAAGTTGAATTGTTTTTTTTTTAAAGTCGGTAAAAAAAACGACTTCAATATACGCAATTCGTTTACTTATATGATATATTTTTCTAGTTAAGTATATTGTTATAAAAACCAAAATACTGAACCGATTTTGATAACGTTTCTATGAGATCACCTGGGAATTTTTCAAATCAGTCCTGAGCCCTTATTCCGTATGACCATCGGCCGTATAACGTGAATGTGACGTTGTGCGTCTACAATGAAAATTAGACTTTGGCTTCTTAAACTTAAAGGCAAATTTTCATTGTCAATGCACGCACGTCACGTACGTGAACGCGACCGATGGTCATACGGAATAAGGGCCCTGGTGTCTTCGAGTAATCGGGGTATAATACATAAAAAAAGACTCAAAATTGAGACCGACAAATTGAGAATCTCCACCTTTTTAGAAGTTGGTTAAAAAATAAAGTATAACGAATTTCTATTCATAGAAATTCATTAACATTATTGTACAATTAATATCGAGATCTAAATGTACTGTAAATGTGTGTTAATTATATTCATTGTGGGGCAAAGATGGTTCTAAAAATAACCCATTGTAATAAACAAGCTGATAACCAGACATATGAATGGATGAACGACGTCGGTACTATGAATGTAACTCTTAATTGCGCGGGCAACTTTGATTCTTTCGTCTCTTTCCTTGTTTTTATTTGCCCTATTGCGTCAGAATGAGGGATATGTTTTTCGAGTGTATGTATGTTTGTATCTATGTGGGTATGTATGTATCTATGTGGATATGTATGTATGTTTCTGTATAATCGCCTACAGTCTAAACGGCTTGGCCGATTTTAATGTGCGAGGTGTCGTTAGATTCGGCTTCACATCCAGCACTCTAGATGACACTTCATAGGCTATATTTTTTTGAAATAATAATACACGCAAAAAAACGCGTTTTTCGTAATACCAAATGAGATTTTTTAGAATTATTCTAAAGAATGCGCATTTACAATCTTTTACAACGATTTTAACGATTTTTCTCACAAATTTCGTACACTCAACAGTGTATCAAGTGTATCGAAATCATAAGTTAGACAGCAAAAACTGCTTTTCTGCAGTCGGTTTTTTTTTATATACATAAAGATACTTGTATCTATATGTAAGTATGTACTATTTTCGTTATGCTATATTATTGCTCAAAAAGATTGCTTGTTCCCTAAAGGAGCGTAATAAAAGTTACTCGAGTACCTATAAATTATGTAAATCTATAAGAAAGTATGTTTATTCATCATCATCTCAGCCACAAGAAGCCCACTGGTGGACATAGGCCATGGATGTTCGATATTTTTCAGTGTTTTACACACAAGGCATCTACAAATTTATAGACAGTTAAAAAATCACACACATCCGACGGGACTTGAACTCGCATGTCCCGATTTGCACTTGGGTGCCTTTACCATTTTAGGCCACGGAGGTGTCACGTGAGTTGGTCGAAACTTTCCGAACAGTCTCAAACGTTAGTGGCGCCACCCGTAATTGCACGTTTGAAGCGCGTATTGCCACAAATACAAGAATCGAATCGAATACAAACCGAATCAAAACATGGCCGATAGCAAACCTGCGACTTTCAAATTCTTTTGTTTAACCTTTAGAGTGCGATTAGCGTTTCGTGTAATTTCATTTCATTCATAGAGCCAGAACAAGTAATAATATTTTTTATAGGTTTACACTTGACCGACAACTTGCTTGAGGTTAAGAGAATAAAGTGCACCACGGAATACTAAACTTCATTCAAGACTCATTCCAGAGACATTTATTTTATTTTTTATGCAGGATAGACCATCAGAAGATGGAGCTCGTCGATCTAGAAGATATCTATTCACTCTAGCCTTGAAAATTGTATATGTAGGTCTCAGGAAACAGAGAACTTTAATAAATATATGTATTATGTAATTGTATATGTAAGTTTGGTTACGACACAATAAAGCGCAAGTCATTTTGCACAAACGCTAAGTGCTTACTATTAACTAACTCGTTCTATCGTGTAGCCCTTTTATATCCGGTCGTACCGGCAGGACGTATGTACTTACTTACTTGTAGCATTATTAACTTTAACTTCAGAGAGCGTCTGAAACAAAACTATATCAAAATCGGTCCATCCGTTTGAGAGCTACGATGCCACAGACAGGCACACAAATGGTTACATACCTATGTATAATCCAAATTGTGATGAAAAACTACTTTTTTTTTCAAAAGACTATCAAAATACTAAATAAATAAATAATAAATATTTGATACTAGATGACCCGGCGTACTTCGTATCACCTGTCAATGAGTGGACCCGATATTATCTCAACGTTTAAACCTTCTCTGGACTACGACAAACATTTCAAAACCAAAATCAGCTAAATCGGCCCAGCCGCTCTCGGCAATTGATTTTTATATATATGAGATTAACTATTTATTAATTATTTGATATATTATTTAATATATGAAACAGATGGCTAACAAATATAATTATGGAATCACAAGTAAAACATCTGGAAACAGGCAGTTCTATGAAACGGATTCGGGCAAGTAAGATTCAAACAAATGTATTTCGGATCACAGATTACCCACACAAATACACAGACACAAACGTCAAAATTATAACACCCTTCTTTTTATGTCGAGGGTAAAAACAGTTTTCACAGCACACCCGATTGCGATATATAGCATACACGCTCAAGAAATATAGCCTACACGCTCAAGAAATTAAGACAAAACTAACGATAATAATTCACATATCAAAATCGGCGATTTAGACAACACAGACGTACAATATGATCGAGTTGCTAACCGTCAAACTGGGTGAATTTAATCACCCGTATCTTGACTGATTAGACATTTCATTTTTAAAGATACAACTTAAGTACATATCATAATTTAGTAAATTAAAATTAACCAGAAATTAGAATGAATAATTTGCATTAACATATTTCATAATTTGAAGTTGGTATACAAGAATTAAATAATAAAAGCCAAATGGTTAATAGTTTAATAATAAATACAATTTAAAGAAATTATAATGTAAAGTTGGTAAACAAGAATTAAATGATCAAGTCAAATGGTTAATACTAAATACAATTTAAAGAATTATAATTTATAGTTGGTATACAAGAATTAAATAATCAAGTCAAATGGTTAATACTAAATTTATATAAATAGATACTCGTAATCTTTTTACATTACATACATTTGCTTGCTTGCGGGTAATAAGTAAGTTCTGCAGATTACGAAGTCCTATTCGAAGACAGTGGGCATGAGCGGTAGGCACTATGAAACAATCTGTGTAAATGGTAACAATGGTTTAATCTATGGTGTTTGCCTGTTCGGGGGCCGTGCATCGACCCCCGGACATTGAACAAGCAGAGTCCGCAATCAAAAGAACGTCAAAACAACTAGGTACCTATCTACTTTCTGAGCAATCAACTTATCTGTGACACCACCGATCTCACATCTGTGTGATTTGTGTGTGTGTGTGTGTGTGTGTGTTTATGTGTGTGTGTGTATGTGTGTGTGTGTATGTGTGTATTTAAAATGTTTTTTGTTGAAATTTATTAAGTACTTACATTTATGTTCAATGACTTTCCATCAAATGGACGTAGTCTAATTAAAAATATAAATTATTTCGCATACGAATCCCTAAATTGAACGTCGTAAAGCAGAAGGCGACCATCCTCGATTTTTGGCAAAATGAGTTTTAGTGCCCTAGGCTTAGGGTTTAGTATTAGCTACATTATCCAAAGACAGTTAACTTGAGATCATATTCAGAAGCCGAGATATTAAAATGTCAAATGCGACCATCTGCCATAATCGCTCATTTTATTGTGTAAAAAGCGACCATTGGAGGCGATGGCTGTGCAAAATCCCTAAAAACCATGAAAATGCATTAAGCAGAATGCGACCATCGCGATGGGCTGGGAGATTTTAGTGAAAAAGTACATTTTATTAATATGCAGAAACAGACCATCGTAAATGGTCTCGTTCTGCAAAATGTGTTATAGCAAATAACTGTACATTTACAGAATGCGACCATTGTTCACGCGGGGATGGTTTAGTATTGCGATACGATATTTGAAATAAATATCTGTGATTCTTTGTTCATCAGAAAGCGACCATCCCCATAAAAGGTAGTAGTCAAAAAAGTGGAACAGAACATCTTTAGCGTGTTTTATGCTAAGCATTCATCCCTCTCGCTCCACGTGCACCTCTGCAACATTCCAGGTCTGCACGCAAATATCGAACCAGTCCGATACCACCTTGAGACTGAGAGCCCGCACTTGCTATTCCTCACGGAGACGCAAATCAGATGTCCTGCTGACGCAGCCTATCTCTCTTACCCAGCCTATGTACTGGAGCACAGGTTCAAGTCGCGCGCCGGTATCTGCGTCTACGCGCGCGATGACATCTGCTATAGGCGTCTCCGTGACCTTGAAAGTTCCAGATTTTCCTGTGGATTTTGGTCGACACCGGCTTAGTGAAGATACTCTATGCCGGCGTCTATCGCTCGCACACCGGGGACGAAGAGACAACTCACCTGTTTCAACACCTCAGTGAGACGGCAGATCTGGCTCAACGGTGATATCCTACAGCTCAGCTAGTTATTCTGGGGATCTTAATGGTCACCACCAGGAGTGGCTATTCCCATACCAGAAGACAGACCATGCAGGCAGAGAGGCGTATAACCTAGCGGTGTCACTAAATCTCACCCAGATGGTCAAGGAAGCTACGCGAGTGCCCGATGTTGACAGCCACACAGCCAACTGCTTGGACCTTTTGCTGACGAATGATCCGGACAGATATTCCATTTCGGTGTCTGCACCACTTGGTGGTTCCGATCACTGTCTGGTAAAGTCTGTATCGTCTTATACTCCGCCTGATCCTAGCCCTAGAGGCAAACAGCGGGCATGGCGGTACAAGTCAGCAAAATGGGAAGAGATGCGGGATTTCCTTGCATCTTACCCTTGGCGGCAAGTATGCTTCTCTTCTTGTGACCCAACAGACTGCGCAAATGCCGTTACGGAGGTGATAAATCAGGCAATGGAATATTTCATTCCATTTTCTGATGCTTCACCTTCTGGCGCAGCTCGCCCATGGTTTAATGCTGCATGTGACAGCGCTGTAGCGTGTAAGCATGACGCATATTTAGCCTGGGCTGACGCTCGAATGCACAAGTCCTTGGATGCACGTGAAAAGAAGAGAGCCTTTAACAAAGCCGCCAAGTCCAGCAGAAAAGCAATTCGTAGAGCTCGATTTGAGCATATAAGCCGGATTGGGGCTAAATTAGCGTCTCACCCACGGGTAGCAAAGCTTTTTGGTCCCTGGCTAAGTCTATCGAATCGAACTTCTGTCGAATATCTTTGCCTCCACTGTTGAAACCGGACGGATCTCTAGCTCACACCGCAGTAGAAAAAGCGAATCTATTCGCAGGTCTATTTGCGGACAACTCACGTTTAGATACCTCAGGAGAAACGCCTCCAAGTATACCTCATTGCGGCGCAACTATGCAGGACATACGCATCAATCAAAAGGAGACTTAAGACACTTAGAGGTCTAGACGTGAACAAAGCTAGTGGTTCTGATGGTATACCAGCTATTGTGTTGAAAACCTGCGCACCCGAGTTGTCCCCGATTCTGACTCGTCTTTTCCGTCTTTCTTTGGAGACTGGTATAGTCCCTAAGTGCTGGAAGCTTGCGAACATCCAACCTGTTCCAAAAAAGGGTAGTCGTGCCGATCCTAATAACTATCGGCCTATCTCGGTTACGTCCATTTTGTGTAAAATTATGGAGCGTGTACTGAATAGGAAGCTCATGGCATACCTTGAAGACAATAACCTCCTCAGTGACCGACAGTACGGATTTCGCCGAAATCGGTCGACTGGGGATCTTCTCGTGTATGCCACACACATTCTGAGCGAGGCCATCGAGAACAACGGTGAGGCCTTGGCTGTGTCTCTCGACATCTCGAAGGCCTTTGATAGGGTTTGGCACGACAGTCTCCTTAACAAGCTCCCTTCTTATGGACTACCAGCCTCCTTTTACTCTTGGATTAAAGACTTCTTGAGAGAACGATCGATTCGAGTGGTTGTTGACGGGCGCTCGCCCGATCAAATGGCAATAAACGGCGTACCTCAAGGGTCTGTACTTTCCGCTACTCTCTTCCTGCTGCATATTAATGACTTTCTGAAACCTGGTATCTTAGGGTATGCAGATGACAGCACAGTCGTGGAAAGATACACTTCTGGTCCAAGAGCCAAAAAGGCGGAAATCGAGGCGTTGATAGAAGATATGGTTGTGCGTATGAATAAAGCTCTAAAAGCTGTGTCCGACTGGGGTGACGAAAATCTCGTCAAATTCAACGCCAATAAGACTCAAGCCTGCCTTTTCTCCGCCAAAAAGAGTGAGTTTCTTTTGTCTCCTACTTTCCAAAATATATTCTTTTCATTGACAGACCGTCTTGAACTGCTTGGACTCACGTTAACCCCAACAATGAACTTTAAGGGCTACCTTGAATCTAAGGCTAAACTGGCTAGTAAAAAGCTTGGCATCATTAATAAGGTTAGGCGATACTTCTCACCGGGACAACTGCTTCATCTGTATCAAGCACAGGTCTGATCGTGTATGGAGTACTGCTGCTACCTTTTTGATGGATCAGCCAAGTATCAGCTGGAAGCTTTAGAATCAGTGGACCGGCGAGCTGTGAGGTGAATCGGTGACGATAAACTAGCTGCCAAGAAGCTACTTAGTCTCGAGCACCGCCGTAAAGTAGCATGTTTGTCTATTTTCTATAGGATTCATTTCGGGGAATGTGCGTAAGAGCTTCACGACCTAATTCCACCCTCCCCATTTCACTACAGGACTAGCAGAAAATCGGCGAATTACCACCCATTTCTCGTTAAAATGCCAAAAATCCGTACTCAGCGATATTCGATTCACATTCCTGTTGCGTACTGCACAAGAATGGAATTCGTTGCCGCCGTCTCTGTTTCCTGAGACCTACAATCTTGGAATTTTCAAGGCTAGAGTGAATAGATATCTTCTAGATCGACGAGCTCCATCCTCGGCCACACCGTCGCTTAACATCAGGCGAGTTGGTGGTCAATCGTAGATATATAGATATATAAAAAAAAAACTATGTTAATAACTAATGTTCCTAAAATTAAGTAATTCTTATTTTTATTTAAAGAAAAATTGGTTAGTAAGTTTAAAAGATATTTATTTTTTATTAAAATATTTATCAGCCGTTTTTACTATAGACTGTTTTGCATTATTCAGAACACGACCATTTGTTTGGCTGTTTCTATTTTTTAAACTATTAACAAAAATTCATTAAGCTGAAAGAGACCACATCGTATAGATGTGTTCTGCTAATTACAATATGACGAATTTTAGCAATAAGCAGAAGACGACCACAACTTTAACTGCAAAAAAATATAATAAAATTAATGATTTTCTGAGTTTTTATTACCTTAATCTCTAGCCACTGAAATATACTTTCATATAAACTAAATACTTAAATCATAACACTAAGTGGGAACGTAGCAGCAGCAAAATACTTTGAAATGGCCGTATCTCAAAATGCATTTTTCGTCGATGGTCGCTTTCTGTTTTACGACGTACAATTGAAAAATGGTTTGCACATACCCCAAAGTTTTTGATTACCTATCTAACGATACCTCACACGATGGGGTAGATGAGAATTATTCATTCCCACTTTTCGTATAGGGGAGCCGCGGACAGACAGACGGACATGGTGAAACTATAAGAGTTCCTTGTTTACTACGGAACCCTACAAGCCATACCGACTTTGCGCCAAACACATTGGCAAAGTTGGACCGGATCAAGTTACGCTCAGAGCAGCGTTACCTGCGCTGAATAACAACAAACAAGCCACATTCACAGTAACTGCATGTTACCAAGAAAGATTATCTCGTGTGAATGCCAGATACTTATAAGCAAAAGATGTATATAGAGCGCTCGATCACAACAATTTAAATATACATATATATTTTTATACAAGATAGATCTACTATTGACCACCAACTCGCCTGATGTTAAGCGACGGTGAGTCCGAGGATGGAGCTCGTCGATCTAGAAGATATCTATTCACTCTACTTACCCTTGAAAATTCCAAGATTGTTGGTCTCAGGAAACAGAGATGGCGGCAAAGAATTCCAAATAATAAAATTAATGTTTATTGATTTCGATTAATGTTTATTATTTTAAGTTTATTCTATAATGTTTTTGTTAATTTATTGCTTACGTTTAGTGTTTTTGCTACTTGACAGATTTGTTGTTTTGATTTATGGGAAACGTTCATTTTTCTTTTAAGTTTTATGTACCTAATGTTATAGTTAAGGAGGCTATTATTATTGTATTTTAATTGTCTTAGATAACTTAATTAATATTACGGTCTTCTTGCTACACAGGATTACCTAGTTTAGGCTAGCTTAATAAGTTTACCTTTGTAATATATACCTTCTTTTTGTATTTGAATATCTTAACTTTTGAATAAATGATTTATTATATTATAGTCTACCACGCTGGCCAAGTGCGGGTTGGCAGACTTAACACATCTCCAAGATCATTGAGAACTCTCAGACATGTAGGTTTCCTAACGATGTTTTCCTTCACCGTTTGAAGTTGGCGGCAATTAACAATACGCTCTTAACTTCGAAAAGATAGAGGTGCGTGCCGCGGGATTCGAACCCAGGCAATATTATTACTTCAAAACTTTATATTTCGTAAATGGATACATTAAACTGAAAAATGTTTTTTGCAAACCCCCAATGTTTTTTGATTACCTACTCAATGATACTCCACACGATAGGGTAGGGAAAATAATTAATCCTCACTTTACATTTACTGCTTTCTAATATTAATAGTCTTAGAGCAAAGCCGCGGACGGACAGACGGACATGGCGAAACTATAAGGGTACCTTATTTACTACGGAACCCTTCAAATGAAGAAAAACAGCGTGACCGGTTTTTTTTCTACTCATATAAAGTCGCGAGCAAAATCTTGTTAGCAATAAAAACCAAACAAAACTGAAACCATGGTTTCCAAAACTGTGACGAATTAAAAAAAACCGTTAAACATGATTTCATTTCGAGCGCAAGAAGACCAACTTATCAGCACTCGTTGAGCAACTAAGTTATTTGAAGCGATGTTGCAATATCTTTTAACTGCTTTTTAGATGCTTTAACCTACTTCTCACCACTTCCTGAGATAACGAGCAACATTATCGAGTTCGCGTCAAACAAATCCAGTATTTCCCCAGAGCACAGTTCATCAAACGAGGTTCGTGACATGACACACGCAACAATAATAAACAACAAAGCGAGATATATAAACACCAGTTGTACATATCTATTGACTATCTCACACATGTTGGAAATAACATGTATAATTTTAATTCATCGCCATGATAAAGTAAATGGAGCGAAAACTGTGCCGCATACATTATTTTGCTGTATAGTGTGCACACGCAATCGCAGTGAAACAGTGACTTTAGCATAGTCTGGTTTTGATGCGAACGTAAGCTATTTTTAATTAATTCTCATCCGTATTCGGATAATGCTAATGAGTTGGCAAATATGAGACGTAGATGACTGCATTCTTGCTATATGAGGCTGTGTTCCGGTACACAGATATGATAGCATATTTAATCAGGCCCTGGCACAGTCACAGCATCATATTTGGCACTTGGAACTGATAACATGTCCGGTCTGTAGCCGGAGAAACTGTGTGGCTGTTCGCTTGCGTTAAGAATGGGCTATCACGTATCTACGTCCTGATTATATTATTTCTAGTATCTCTGATTTTAGTAATACAATATGGTCAAATTTTGAAAGCACTAAGTATCAAAGACAATCTTGTTTTTAAATATTTATTCTATGTAAATAGGTAAACAAATTCGCCTCTTACATTTCTAACATCCTAATTCAATGATTTTATATGTTTAAAACGGTTGTGGTACGCGAGAGAGACAGTTGCGCGCGTTGCGCTATTCCTTAAAAACCATTTACAAATCCCGTGTATTTGTAAGCCATGTCCCGCCAGAGAGTTGGTCCCCTCGTGGAATGGATATTTTATGTTCCCGTGGGCTGTGAGTGGGCTCCAATTTGTCCGCAGTTTTTTAATTAGCATTGATGTGAGAGAAAACGAATTGGATTTATACTCGCAAACTCACCCGCTCGCCCGCACAGCAGCGTACTGCACAAAAAAATCTATCGTGAATAGTGAATCATTACGCAAGAAAATGTTTTAGTAATAAATATATTCTTGAAATAATTAGCATTATTTACAAAATTTTAATTTAGTGAAATCAACACTAATAATGCACAGTTCTGGTCCTAACTCGATGGCGGTAAAATATATATAACAAGTTGCCTGATAAATTGAAAGACTAGATACCGAAAATAGCTTTATACATAATCTTAAAACATATTTAAATATATTACTACAATCTGGATGATTTTTTTTAAATATGGAAATAGAACGCTCCGAATTTCCTATTGCCATGGCCTTATAGGGTCTTATGGCCTCAATATGTACTTCGAATAAATAATATATGATTTATTATAAAACATTTGTAATGTAAATATGATGCAATCAATAAATAAAACAGTAAAGTAATTAAAATGATTAAAATAACTGAATTCAAAAAACGAACGAATGACTCATAATTTTTTTGTTCCTTTTTAGAATTTAGTGGTACGAGTAACTTCAGAATTGA
Source organism: Lycia hirtaria (assembly GCA_947563715.1). Classification (NCBI taxonomy): domain Eukaryota; kingdom Metazoa; phylum Arthropoda; class Insecta; order Lepidoptera; family Geometridae; genus Lycia; species Lycia hirtaria. The sequence goes on along the minus strand of OX387379.1, from coordinate 29,677,597 downwards.
CCACATCTATGGACTTATTGAAAGCAAAACTTTGTGTAGTAGCACAAAGATTAAAAGATATAAGGTTATAAAGAACTTTCCACGAATATATTTTCGCTAACCCAAATGGGCCGACTATCACTGCAAGCCAATATTACACCTTGCCTTGTAACCCCCTCTAACTCACTCACTCTAACACCCTCTCCTTTCCATATAACCCTCTAACCGAGGTCAAGACGTGTAATGTGGCGTCAAGCGACCTCATGGTCTGTGTCGCATTGCCTACCCCGTAAGGGAAAACAGGCGTGATTATTGTACGTATGTATTTTGGCAAACGAAATTTAATATGTAATGTCAGGCATGAAAGTATATACACACAATTATGAACTGTTGAAGTCCACAGCTATCTACTCGTAGCGTGCATTATAAACTGAAAAAAAATCATTTTCGAGTAAACATTATAGTAAATCGTACCGCAATCGATAGACAAGCAGTTGATATTCAGAGCTTATCTTCAATAGAATACGGCGCCTCTTCCGCCGGCTGATGAGATAGTGGCAGTGACACATACGTCTCCCCCCTCTCCCTCTCAAACATCTTAATAATATACAATTTTATAAAAGTACTAAAGTATTCGCTGTGTCGCACGGTTTCACCTGCGTGGCGATAAAAAATAAATAAATAAATAATAAGGATAAGGGCTGGTTTACACGGGTTTAGTAGCTAAGTGAATAGAACTTTTCACTAATACTAAGTCGCAATGTGTAAACTGTGACATTAGTAATTAGTATTAGTGTTTGTGAATAGTGCAAGTGAATATAAATCGATCCTATTTACTAAGCGACAAGTCGATACCTTGTTGCCGCTTGTGACCGCTTGTTGTCGCTTGCTCACCTTTTGTAAACAGCTCGACAAGTTAGTTAGTGACAAGTTGTACCGGGAAATGAAAACACGTGTTTGTTTGTTGACGTATTTTTATAGATAATTATGTTTGAATAATGTTTAAACACACTGCGCAAAATTAGGCGGCATCGTTCTATTTCGAATGTCTGGTCACTAATACCTTCTACTAGCTCCAACGTGTAAACGGTTACTTCTCACTTGTTACTATACAGGTTAGTACTTGTCATTAGTAACTAATGACAAGTACTAAGCCCTTGTAAACCAGCCCTAAGTTTAGACAACTCAAAAACCCCCGCCAAAATAGGCTGAACCGATTTTGATGTAACATAGCTAAAACACTCTCGATGAAATCCATATTCATATTCATTTAATGCGTAAGTCTCATTTACATGTCAATCCTCTTTCATACAACAAAACCTAGATCAAAATCGGTCCATCCGTTTGAGAGTTATGCTGTCACGGACAAATATACAAATACCTACATACACACGTGAAACATCCCTCTTCTTGGTTCGGGGAATAAAAGTGATTATGATGATGATTAAATGAAGCCTATGTCCTTTAAATTCTCAGTTATGTCATGTCTATAAAATAACGACTTTTATCATGACCATTTTTTATTCAATAAAAGTTTGCGGTCAAGCGCTAACTCACCTGATGTTAAACAACGTTGCGACTTGCTGTCTAAGATGAAGCATGCTTACCTAGAAAGAAACATTTAATCATTAAATAAGGTTCATATGTATAGGAAATAAGTATAAGTTTAGAACACTAAAAACCCCCAGCATAAAAAATGGCTGAACCGATTTTAATGAAACATAGCTAAGAACACTCTCGATAATCTTTCAAACAAAAAGATTAAAATCGGACCATCAGTTTGAGAACTTCGATGCCACAGACAGTCACACACAGATACACAAATATAATGTCAAACTTATAACCCCTCTTTTCGGGTCAGGGTTAAAGACCCCACAATCGTTTAGTAGTGAAAATGTAACAAAAAGTTACTTTCTCTTTATTAATATTGAATCCAGAGGCTCCAAAGCAATCGTTCAATTATTGTTAGGTAGAAAATAAATGAATAGCCAAAAGCCTACCGTACGGGACAATAAATAAAATTATTTACCAATAAATAATATCTAAACACAAAAGAAAACCTATGTATGTTAATAAAATAATACTGTCAAGATAAAATGAAAATATAAAAGAAACCTCTAAAAGCCGTAACAGTAAAGAAACGTAAATTTCACTTAATGTATTTCTAGAAATAGCTGTGTACCTACAATCACGTGTACTAATGTTTGCAATCCGTATATCCAGGGTTGCCGTAGGAGAAAACCTGAAAAGTCCTGACAAAAAGCCTTTAAAAAACGTGAATACGTGGCTAAAAACTTTGCGAGGAAAATAAGGGTTTTTGAACTAGGGTTCAACAAAGTGAACAAAAGCGCGTGACATAGGTATATACAAAAGTTCCTATTCAACACGCACAAAGAAAATTGTTTTTATTTATGTTGAATCCAGTACATTTACCTGAAAAATCCCACAACCTTATGATTTCTAAAAACCAACTGTAAAAACTATCCTGTGAGGAGCTTAAAATCCTGATATATCAAGAACAATTCTAAAATATAGCAACACTATCTACGTATGTAACACTATCTACGTAGGTATACTAGTGGGTGAAAATGTCGGTTGCGTGTCTCCGTTGTATCCGTGCTGGTCAATTAGCAACCCTTAAATAACGGTCATTCAACACGCAAACTACGTGAATGAAATGAACCTAGGGGAACTGCAGTACAATAAAAAAAAAATTATGTGAAGATTCATGTCCTTCGATCCAGAATCTTCACTTCTGAAAACTTCATGAAAATCTGTTTAGTCTATGCCAAAAAATATCTAAGAAGTAGTGCGAAAACAGATAGACAGACCCAGGTATTACAAACCATCACATTCAAACTATTTGAAGTTAAATTTTAAAAGAAATTATTTTCTTGATGAGTTGCATCACAATTCAGCAATTTTGCAGTCACCTTAATAATTGCTAGCATAATACGAACTAAGATTTACAGCGATACGTGTATCAAATATGTTTAACTATCCAGAGTAAATCCACCATTCACAGAATTGATCGGTCAACTGGCGTGGGCAGCGGAACACGACGCTTATACCCAATATATATCATAATTCTTGTTTGTTTTGCGATCGATGGTAACTGTATCACTATAACCCATCTTTGTAGTGGTAATATTAATGCCAGAAAACAATTAATAGTTAGAAAACTAAAACATCACAACATCCATATGCATTTGCTGCATTTTTCTCGCAAAACTATTTTTAATAATAACTAATAAATTACCATTTATAGTTCAAATCATATAAAAAGAATGACCGAAATCAGATAATAGTCAAGGGATCAAGACAGTTTCCTGTTGTATAGGAAAATGCGACAAGCAACGGCGATCATTTCGATCTCGACTAATCTCTTTAAACGTAAACTACTAAAGCTATAATATATCAAAATACCTATATAATCCTATACATGCGTAAAAATAACTTAGTAGGTACATAGCAACATAGCAAGTGATGCAATTTAGGTACAATCAGCGAACACAAATTTGTTTTTCCTGACAGTAAATATGCGGGTTTGTAAGTAGGATTCAACTTACACCGACAAAGCAGAAAGATTGAATTGCATGAATATCTGCGCGTGCCATTTTTGGCAACTGTTTATTTTTAGTAAGCAAATTGCAGTTGCACTATAGTAACTTCATCATACACATAACTACATCATAACTATGTACTAGCCTGAAATGGAGTCATATAATCAGTCCTATGAGAGTTTTAGGAAGTTGGATGCAGGCCGCTTCCAATCGCTATCTTTAAATATCCATGGGGAGACTTATGTCCAGCAGTGGACTTCTTGTTCCTGAGGTGACGATGAAAATTCAAAAATCAAACGAAATGATTAAAGATATCGATTCAAAAGGTAGTCCCGGCAGTGCTTTAGGCTCGACTTGACAGGGGTGTCAGGTCGAGCCTAAAGCACTGCCGGAGCACCTGGCACCTAGGACCTGGGGTACTACCGTGCCCCCAGGTGAAACCTGGACGTTGATGAAAACACATAATGTGGACTATAATGTCTGCATCATTACCATATTGAGCCGAGTGCTTCATCGATTCACCCTATGATGTATTCGACCCATGAAAACTGTCGCTTAACTGTGTGTTTTTATTTTTTTTATTTTTTATTATTATATACATATATTTATTGAACTTCAAAAAGTTTAATATTCATTCAATTCAATTTCTTTCTAGTAATAAATAATTTCTTCTATCAACTATGACAAATAGTGTTAAGTAAATTGATACAAAACAAAGCCTTTTAAAACCATTATATCAATTTGTAGATGAGTTCATTTAAAATAATATTTGACTGAATTTGGTGGATATATCCCCAGCGAAGATTTATCATTATATAAGTACTTAAAAATATTTTTCATAAATATAGATTTTTCATTTCTTTCTGAAAACTCCCAAATTATATTTACAACCAATTTAGCTCCATATAAATAATATGGCAACATTTCTCACTTTATAGTAAATAATACAAACTCCGCTTAGTAATAATATAACTTCCAAGTGTTTTTCTTACCCTATGAAAGTTTTAGGAGCTGTTAAAGATGACGCATTTAAAGCTTTTAATTATGCAGTCTGTTGAGGGTTTCGTTCAAGCTATGATTCATCTACATTGTTCATCAATTCAAAGAATTAGAGTGCTCTAATCGAAATTAGACAGAAAATCTTCAAAAAACGAACATTGTGTTAAATTAATTGCCTCCACGCATATCAAAATGCGAACGTATGACTGAAAACATTTCATATGATCTCGGTTATTACCCTAACAAAGTTTTGCATCGAGTTTCCATAACATCCTGTACTAGTTACCTACTTGTCTGAATTTCCAATGCAAAGCAATATGCCCTACTCAAGCGTTGTGGTCACCGCGACAAGCGCAGTAACCGCAAACCTGATAAGTACACATTATCCTATTATTTCATCTATATGTATAAAAGTTTTGTCTTGACTGGCTGACATACAAACACGTAAAGCCAAGCCTCTGCTCCTAGAGATACGAAGTTTGGAGGATACCTTCCTAGTGAATACTAAAAAGGATATTTCAATAGCAAGTAACACCATGGGATATGGTTTGTCTATATCTATAGAAGGTATATGTATATGTATTTTTCTTAATACTTGTGCTAATTTTATCCTGTCAGTTAAAGCTTTCTGAATTTAATGTTACAATATAAGTTTATAAACTAGCTGATCTGGCTTAATATAGATATTATAGTACTATAAAAGTACGAAAATTTAAAAGTCCTTTATGGAATTTGGCAGGCACAACCACATGTTAAACTGTTAATTACAGGAACCAGGTAGCAAAGGACCGTGCTTTATTCATTCCCGTAGTGCTACGCATGCTAGTGGTATGAATACGCAATAAGCACAACACATGAACATGTTAATTTATCGTAATTGAGCTTCGTCGTCTAATGCACAGGTGCAGCTGACACGCGAAAGCCACCTCAGATTATGCGTTGTCGTAGTACGTCGCTCCCTTCTCTAGAGCCTAGTTTGCACTATGTTAGTAATTTAGTCGAGTAGAACCTACACTTAGATTTACTCACTATGGTTCATACGGATGCTTTTGCTACACGCATTTCGTTAAATTAAAATATATGTATTATATTTATATACTAAATATAGTTACTAATTATATTTATATAATAATATATTATACTAAATATAGTATAACGTTTTTATATCTTTGGTACATATAAAGAAATACAGAAAGATATCCTATCCCTAGATAGGAACTACAGTAAAATTATTACTTACACAGCTGTCACTTGCGTTTCCGGATCGACAGAAATCAACGACTTAACCTACACTATTTTTTCTAAGTACAACCAATCAAGCCAATAATTACAAGTCGGAGGGTCGAGCCCGCAGTAACTAGGGAGTAACCAGTCTCGGGTAGTGGCATCGCCATTTAACTCGCATTACGTGAGACAAATCCATTCCAACTGGCACGCATTCAAATAATACTTCCCAACATAACAGTAATGATCTAAAATGTCTGTAATTCCAACTATTACTGTAGAATAAATGGGATTATATCATTAAAATCCTTTTACGTCAAAAGCTAGTTTCATTATAATAAAACAAAGCATACGAAAGATGTCGCGATAGATCTAGTTGGTAACAAAACAAGGGAGGTTTTGTTTCGCCAGTCGCAGTGAAGCCGCTCATTTAAATTTCACAAATAGATGTTGATACCAACTCGCCTTCTGTTTTATTCATCTGGTCAAAGATCATGATGTCATCATCAACGTCTGTGAGCGCTGAGCGATGGAAAGTAGATGGAGTCTATTGTATTATAACCGACAAGGAAAAAATTACTTTGTACGTAGACAGACTTTCCAATTTTAAATCTAAATTAAGTAGGTAGTCGGAATTATGGTCATTATTCTCTGTACCCCTATGTACGCTCGCCAATTTGTTTAATGGAGGAGTTTAATGCTCGGGAACATAAATTCGTTGAATATTGAAACGGTCATGACGATGCTAGAGAATTAAGATTCATTTCTGTGAGCGCCAACCGGACTGAATGTCAATAAGCCAGTTGTAGATGGATCGAAGTACTCCCACTTGATTTAAAACGTTATATAAACAATTAATTAGTCTGCGAGTGTGAGTGCCTTCTATTTAGTGGTGTCGAGAAAGATTGCCTGTTTGACTGACATTCAGATTTTAAGGTACTGCTAATTAGTGGATAACATAGGTCTTTATATATTATAGGATATTTGTCAGATTAGGTACTTACATGTATACGATGGGTTAGTCTATAATTAGCAACATTAAACAATAAGCAGGCATTATAATTTTATGTTTAATTGTAAATTGTATTGGGGATTTCCATCAAGAGGTTTCGACCAATAATTTCAACCACGTCCGGTTCTTTCTCTTAAATCATTAATTATAGTTTTTTCTATACATGGGCTTGCTCGCTGACGTTAAAATCCAAAGCGAATTGAGTTTACTTTCCCGTCGACTTATAACGACCTATATAAAATTGAAAATTGATAGAATGCACTCGAGACAAATCTGTATTAAATTAATCAATAAAATAAAATGAATCGTTTCATAAAAAAAATATGTTTGATATCTATCAGAGAAAACCCATTCTAGAAGCATATTCCAGATATTAAATATAAGAAACAAGATAACAAATTAGGCAATTATGGGCAGGAAGATATTGAACTAAAGACCAAATATTTCTATTTTATACGTTCGTTACGATTACATAACGTAACGTAACGTAGTGTTAAAACATTAAACTGTTGAGTACGAAGCGATGTTGCGAGACTCGCATCAGTAATTTGACATAATGTGCGAATTTCCCTCATTGTTCTGCCACGCTGGTTTAGACACGTCCGACGTTATTATCTATGCCACTCGCGGTTAAATTGGACTCGAGACTGCAGTATCTGTAGATTTATTTTCTGTGCAATTTAATTTCTTTATATAATATAATACAAGGAACACGTTCAATCTTTCTTAAAATATGTCAATTAAACTTCCGTTATGGTCAATATTTTACAAGAATATTGACCATAACGGATTTTTTATCAAAACGATCTAACCTTCAGCGAAATTACGTGTGGCATGATGCGTCATGAGACTCATATGGCGCATTATGTGTATGTATGTATTATACAACGACGACGGTAGTAACTGAACTACGGGCTTGTCTAGTTCCTTGATATTAGGTACTGTAAGACTAGAATGGCTTAGCTCTGACGCTAGAACGCTGTCCGCAACACAGCTGGAATGGTTTCCCACTGAGCGAGACGGCTTCTAGGAAACATTTAGCTGTTTACTTGTTTCAGTCATTAAACTCTACATACATAATTTATTATTAGCAACTTACATATTTAATTCTAAATGCGGCACATAATTTATGCTAAGTACTATTTTAGTTGCTCCAATTTATGATTATTAGATACTGTTTTACATTTTATTCGTGATCTACATATTTTCCTCCAAACCCCGAAGACAGTAGGTAAATAAAATGCTAAAATAGATTTCGATTTCAAGTTCACGGTTGTAACAGAGCATTCACATCGCAGTTAAAACCATAGCAAGCACACGTTAATTGTTTTGCGTGTTTCAACATCAGAAGCTTGTGTCATAATCATAATAATATCCATGTAGGCTAACACACTCATCACGTGCATTCGTGCAATTAGAATATAATATTATTTATTTATTATTGTTTATTTAGGCACATTCGTAATAATTTTAATAAATTACTATTCTAATTTGAACGTTTCTAATTTCTTCAAACTTTGTTGTTAGGAGTTTATTGTATAATGTGTGTTGTGATATGACTGATTGACGACTTCGAGACAGTGACGCTGTCTCTGCAAACGTGTGTTTACTGTTTGCTTCGAAGTTTTGTTGAAAGAAGATACAAATATTTACGTTTGAAAAATTATTAAAACAACCGACTTCAAAATACGCAATTTCGTTTATTTGGATGACATGATTTCCAAGTTATTTTGATATAAAAACAAAATTACTAAAATGTGGAAAAAAGTATGACCAAATAAAAAAGACATCAAAATCAATTAGTAATTGGCGAAGTAATCGCGACTATATAACATATACGACGAATAACAACTATAAAAAATGCAACAAGATACAGTCGAATCGAGAACCTCTTCTTTTTGGAAGATGGTTAAAAAACACAACGCTATAGACAACGTTACAATGTTGGTATAACGTCGATAGTAAAGAAATAGGCAAGAAACAAATACATTATTAAATGAAACAAAAAAAAACACTCCTATAATTTTGCACAACGCTTATAGAAATCTAATAATACCTCGCACTTCGGCTGCAGAAGGTAATACAAAACCATTTCAAATTCTGTAAATGCGTTTACACTGGAGAAGGTAACGTAAACGCTCACATACAGGGCCTTACCGAAATACGTTACTTAACTTTAACCAACGTCTTAAGTTCAACGTCTTCTTTCCGCAAGTGTTATTAAGTGTCAGCCAGTATTTGACAAAATATGTTAAGCATTGCTTAAAGTTAAGTAACGTTTTTCGGTAAGCCAGTCAATATCCAACAATGCACACCGCCTTCTTAGACAGTCGTTGAAATAGAATCGAAATTTTCCTCATCTTGAGCAAATGACCCGGAACGCCAAGGTGTCCCATCGGCCCATTCAGTCTATTGTTCAGTCCATGAGTCACGCAGGATACTCATGGAACAGTAATGTGGTAGTTCCTCAATCAATTTAAGTATTATGTTGATACCAAGCCGCTGCCGGCTCAAGTTTGTGTATATTATTTGACGCACAGGCGTCGGGCATGGCTGACGAAACGGGTCCTTCGACGCATTGACGTAAAACTACGAAGACTGATGTTTATTGACCATATTTGAACAAGTTTTATAAAAACTAATAGTTCAAAAAACTTTAAACTGGTTTTAATCAGCTAAAGCCCGAACCAATTCCCATAAAGGAGTATGTGTGTGACTTCACAATACATATTTGGTTAGTTTATGTATAATCTATGTAATTTTATCTTTATTATTATATATATATTTAATATACTTATATATGTAAAAGTACTATTTGTAAGTAGTGTATTTTTATGTATCTATATTTGGCCATAAGATTAGTTCATGTGTAATTTCACCACCGTCAGCGTATACATAAATATTCCTCTATTATCTTCTACAGGTTATCTGGAATAGATCGGTATTAGCGATAAGGCCGCCTTTTGTGCCTTTCTTACGGCCTAATCATGTACTTATTGTTATTTCATTATGGTGTCAATAAAGTATTTTTGTTATTGCATTGTAAGTAAAGTAATATTTTAGGTATTTTATGCCTTTATTTGAAACTTTGAACGAATTCAAGAAACTAATTTCAATATTTTTGCGATTGAAGTAGATTGTATACTTTTTTTTTTTTTTCAGTTTTTTTAGTCGGGACCGACGCGTTGTCGTGACATCACAAACTTTGCCTAGTCCTTATTGACTAATACTGCATATAAAAGTATAAATTTTTTATAATATCTCTGAGGTACAGGAGATCCCTCAGGGTATTCCTATAAAGAATATAATCTTCGAGATTTAAAAAACTTGCTAGCACACAAAACGGGGAAAAACAGTAGCTGAATACCTAGGTATGTACACAAGCCAATTATAAATGTAGCAATACTTTGTAAAACCACAAACTGTTATCTACTTGCAAATAACCCACATTTATGTTAATCAGTTGTCATAATAAGACGTGATTTGTGATAAAATACCTAGCTAGTATAGCGTTAAAGTGACAAGCACTTTTGAATACCGATACGATGACTCGATAACAGAATAATCATTTTAAATCAATAAACCACATTTTTGTGTATCGAAGCGACGAGTGAGTTGGTGTAGGCGTGTATCACCGCCACCTGCCATGGCACGCGCCTTTATATCATCTATCCGGAAGTCCTTTCCTTTATTTAATCCATCTACTGTACCGTCTGCCTTATGGTACTTTTAGAGTCCGCGCCACAACTGAAGTCCGATGGTGAAATTTTGGAACTAAATTTGACAGGCCCGCCATTGCCTTCTGGAACACAAAATACTATGGCTGGAATGCGATTAAAGCGCCGCATTTATAAAACTTTAGTGGTGGACGGACGCGGACTCTACCTTACATTTGTGTTATGTTGTGTGAAGTGTTACAGATAACTTTTTACGGCCAGGTTTTGTAGTAAAAACTTCTTTAGCGACTTTGAGCATTTTTGGGATGGGTAAAAAATTTTAAACTCGCGTTAGGTCACCTAAGGTGTCACGAGACCTGATGGAAAATTCGTAAGACGGACAGATTATAGTCAGAAACCTATTCTAACGTTCTGCATTTAAAGTTCATTATTGTATGTACAAACGCCGTACACGAAGCGTTAGCGTGTTTTAAGAGTGTACAGCACCATCTAGTACGTTGTTATAGAACTAACTTTATTGTATGAACACTTCATATAATAAATTTAGTTCTATAACAACGTACTAGATGGCGCTGTACACTCTTAAAACACGCTAACGCTTCGCGTACAGCGATGACAGGATTGTTTGTAAAACACAATATCTTTGGTCAAATCCTTCACGAGTGAGTCTTGTTGCTATTTTATTTTTTAGTTGTTTTTTTCGCGGAGGGGTTCTTGAATCTCTCGATTCGCCAGATTGTTATGTATGTTCATCGATAATAATTCTTTATTTACATTGTCAGATTACAATGATTTATTTTTTGTTAAAAAGAGATATATCACAGGGCACACAATAATTAAGTAGGTAGCCTAGAACCTAATTTGGCGATCCACAAGTACCTAAATTAAAAATAAAACTTAGACTTTGTACTTTTTAACCAACACCGACACCTAATATAATATTGGTATCTAATAGACGAAATTTAAAACATCAAATAACATTTCTCCGATTTTTTTTCATGTTAAACTTTTTCAAAATCTCGAAGGCTCATTTGCAACCTGTTTGATAATAGCACCATTGTGAATGAATAATAAGAGAGTTTCTGGGTTCAAATAAAAGAAAACTTAACAAACCTAACAAATTAAAAATTATGACTAACAAATGGAATCAGAGACTATAGCGTCTGGTGAAATTTGTAGGAATCAAACATTACTGTTCTCTGTTCTATGAACTGGGTTCGGGCAATTTTTTTTGTTAGGGCACCAATTGATAAAAGACTGTTTTTTTTTTTAATATTTATTATTTAAAGGGGTTTAGTCACCCAATGACTATGTCACCCCCGTAACAGAATAAAACATTTATCTTATATATCTACTTTTATCCCAAATCTTTACAATAATCGCTTATACAATTGTAACAGCATTTTGGCCTGCCCTGATGTTGACGAAGCCAAAATGCTGTTACATAGGCCCACATTATACAACTCATTAAAGAACATAGCCTGCCTCTGAGGCTCGTTCCGGACACATTCCATCAATACATGGTAAACATCTTCTACCGTATCACATTCCTCGCAGTTCGGTGAATCAGTTATTCCCATTAGATGCTTAAATTTATTTGATATTTTAAAACTATAATACATACTTGTTATATTACATTCTTATTATATCATTATAATTTGAACATAATTGATAATATGAACAGTGTAATCGAGAACTTTATAAAATATTACATAATAATCGGATGTGAAGCACAAAATAAAAGTATCTATATAAAATACAATTACCTACGTTCAGTATTTAGAAGGCAGCATCAAAGGGTGGAACTATTAGATCAGTCACGATCCAGAGCAGAGTCCGAAGCGCATTGTTACATCAACCGCACTTTCTAACTCGAAGAGCGACGTGCGCTACGATTTATATCGCCGTCGGCTCTAATTAACCGACCCGTTGACGAGACTCGGTATCTTTACTGCTCGGGAATTGCGGGTGAATTGCACGATACGAAATTATACCACAGACACCGAACTGGCGATCGCCGAGGACAATAGAGTTGTGCAACGAAACTTCACTTTCGATATTTAATAACTCTCATTCGACGAATGATTTTTTTCACCTCACAATGTAACTAGTAAAATGAGATGCATTAAGCATTTCATCGTATCACAATGTCGCAATTAAGATCGAAGAACAAAGGGGCCCGATGTAGTCAGCGCGAATCCTAAATAGCGAACGCATCGAAGCACAATCGCGGATGACGCGCTGCTATCGGAATGCTGGCTGATGTAGAATGCACGCATATAACACACGCACACTACGGTACTTAACTGGACCGCATAGGTACGTATAGAAGAATCGTATCCGCCTAGAATACAGCTCTCAGTATGGAAAATTTCGCTTTGCAACTTGATAAGCTTTAACAGGAAAGATGAGAATGGCGGAAAAGCATGAAGGTAAAATGAAGCTCAGAAGTGCAAGCGATACAAGTGTGTGAGATGTAGAAAGTACTTTAGAAAGGAATCGAAGGTACGCGTGACCCAGCGTCGCAGCGGCGCGCAGCAAGTGAGCGGCCCGCTTGCGCTTGCGCACCCAGTTGCGACACCACGCGGAACTTGCGGCCTTCGCTGTCAACCTTTTAATTAGTACGATCGGTTTTTCGTATATTTTCCTAGGAAAATATACGAAAAACCGATATGCGTCTTGCTGATATGCGTTGTTAAAGAATGTGTATCTAGATGCACATTCTTACAACGCATATTAGCACCGTTATTGTCGAATTACCATCACTGCTTGTATGTAATTTTCCAGACATAGGTAAGTTACGTACAACCTAATGCAATGATTAGAATGAAAATACCAAACCGATCAGCTAATAAGCCTTTCTAATGTTTGGCATCTTATGAAATCGTTGCGATATCAAAGCTTGTAAAGCCAACAACACACGACATTTAAGATTGCACACTAAAACAAACTCAGAAATGTTGGTCTGATTGCAAGTAGCAGACATTGCATCAAACCGCTATTGGGTTTAAGCGTTCGTAGAATTTCGTTAGATTGTGTGGCTCATATGTTCCATAACGATCTGCAATCGGCGCGGACTCTCAATTGTCCTGAATGCACGTCTGCACAGCGACTGCGAGCTTCAGGCGTTTATTCCACTACGTAGTACGCCGCGAATAGTTTAGGCGATGAAGTCAGCCACGCAGGGCGATATTTAGGCAGACGGAGACGGGCGCGAGGCCGCACTACTGTTGGCCAGCTGACATTCAGCTGTTACGCTCATCAGCGCAGCCCGCAGTGTTTTGACAATTGGAGAACCATCCTAGCCCGATTGCCGCTGCAATTATGCTTTAGGCAATTAAGTTCAAAGACTAAATTCACACAGCAGACACGTTTGAAGTAGTTACGAGTATTTGTTTCGGTCTGGAAGCGTTGTATCTATATTGATGTGGCAACAGCTGTGAATTTATTCTAATGGATCCAATCGTTCATTCACCGTGTACGCTAAATAAGAGCAATGAAGACTGGCGCCGACGAGCACGTTTCTAATGGTAGTCTCGTATAAATATTAAATCGCCATGGAGATGTTCCAAATTCGTAAATATGTATTCTAAATTGTGTGGCAATGGTAATCGAACGGTTCACTCCCCTATTTTTTTGCCGTAACAACAGCAAAATATTATTTAACAAGTGTTATAAGTATATGTAAGACGTGTGACCGATTTCGATGCCAAGGACAGACACACAAATAAACAGACATAGATACACACGTCAAATTAATACTGATAACACCTCTCGGTTTGCGTTGGGGGTTAAAAACTTTAATCAGCACTACTCAAATATTAATCGATCCTAAATTGAATTCCAAAATAAGAAGACACAAGAAAGACACCTAATTTAATTAATAACTATGTTACATTGGCAGGTATATTTTTCTCGGTGTTTACGACAGGTTACAGGTAGGTATATCAACAGACGTTCACGGCCAAATCATGGAGCCTCGAATTTATCGATCACAGCGGCACGGCTGCCAGAATGTTTATGTTGAAGCGGAGATAAGCAGATAAGCTACACATTACTACAAAAACAATCGTGACAGTTACATTGGCACAGATGCCAACATATGATTTGATACAATAATTTATATATGGCGCGACAATGGAGTCAATTCTTATAATGCTAATTCAAGAAAAGGCCGCAATTTTAGTATTTTTTTCTGCTTTTCTTGAATTTAGTTATTTTAATTAGTGATGTCGAATTGTTCCCAATATCCGCGTATAAACTGTAAAATATTAATAAGGGGAATTTTCGGATAGTTCATTTTAATGATGTTTATGTTTAAAAGAAATTTAAAAAAATAAGGAAACCATTTGTATATACATGTGTGACGTGATTAAAATATCCATTCAACTTATGTTGATAATCACGTGTCCTACATATGTATTAGTTAAAATATGTTACCAATTAGTGCATTGCATTACATATTGAGGATACAGAGCAAATATTAGGTAAACAATGCCAATGATTCACGATCCTGTTAGACGTTTAGCCCGAGTAGATAAGACATTATACGTAAGAAGAGTTATGTCATGAAAAATTAGTCATGCTAAATTGTGAATAATTTGAAAATTTCGTATTATAGTGAAATATATTTTTTCTCTAGTGAATACAGTTTGTAGACTTTTAATATATGTTTAATGTCACATAAATAATCATCATTTACAGAAAATAAAATTGTCAAAAACAAAGAGTCATAAAGTCAAAAACACACACACACACAACTTGGAGTAGTATTATAAAAGGTTATAATTAAGCTCCACTCATAAGGTTGCCTGGAAGAGATCGCTATTAGTGAGAAGGCCGCCAGTTGTTACACTAGTTTTTAGAGTTCCGTACCTCAATAGGAAAAAACGGAACCCTTATAGGATCACTTTGTTGTCCGTCTGTCCGTCTGTCCGTCCGTCTGTCCGTCCGTCTGTCCGGGTGTCAAGACCTTTATATCGGGAACGCGTGAAGGTATCGAGTTGAAATTAAAACCATATATGCAGATCCATAGTATCTTGCTGCAGAAAGAAAAATAAAATTTGTCAGTTTTCATAAAAAAAAGTTACAGCCGAATATGTCGTAAAAAACGCACATTTCGACACTCACAGAGGAATCAAAACCTATGGGGTACTTCCCGTTGACCTAGAACTCTGAAATTTGGCAAGAAGCATTGTGTTAGAGTACACATATAGGAAAAAATCCGAAAACTGGATTTTTTTTATGTAATCACAAAAAAATAGTGTCTCTATGCAAGGAATGAGGGCTGCCTCAAACGTTCGCTCGCTCGGATCCGAGTGGGAGGCGCCGCTACTATAGCCCCTACTCGGATCCGAGTGGTGAGCAAGGAATGTGTTAAATATTTTTACGATGTATATTTTTCGGTTTATGAAGGAAAATATAAAAAAAAAATATGATTTCCCCCTTTTATTTAGTTTGTACGGAACCCTCGGTGGGCGAACCTGACTCGCACTTGTCCGGTTTTTATTTAAACATATTAAATCGTTGGTTAGGGATATTAGAAAAGTGAGGAATGAATTTATTTATTTAGATAGGAGGAATATTTTAAGAAAGTTTTATTCAGGTACCTACTACTTATTACTACTGTCGATGGAGTAGTGATAAATATATTTTCGTACTCTTCAGCTTTAGAAGATATTAAACTTTTTTTAAATATTTCTCCTATTTAAATAAACAAATTCATTTCTCACTTTTCTAATATCCCTATACAATGATTTTATAAAATAAAAATGTTGTGATGCGCGGGAGAGATAGCTGCGCCTGTTGGGCGCATCCTTACGATGCTACCTGGTAATTAAACAATTTTTTTATGTTAATTTCATTTTAAGAATACTTTGCTTGAATAATTAACTTTTTTTATATGTGTTTGTTGACTATATTACCTCCATTAATACGAAGACAGAAACATAAAACAAGTAACTTTCTTCGATAGAAAAAAAATCAGAACTTACCTCTAAAAATAACATTTTATGAATTCTATGTCGTAATCATGTACTTTCTGTTACATTAAAATAATGAAGAATGTAGATGATATCTTATTAAACATTAATTAGAGATCAGTTTTTAAAGAAACATAAAATTGAATTTTTAGTTAATTTTTTATTTAGTATGGCGCTTACGTTATTTTTTTCGAGCAGGTTGCATGTTTCCTCTCTCTATCTATTTACGTTGCTATCGCATAGTTCTATCACTCTCAATCATTTACCTAGTTCGCCCGTGAACATCGTGCGAGGTATCATCTTAAGACGAAAGAAGATGTTAATACATCATGATGTAATCATCATTATAATAAACTTTTACTATAACGCAAAATTCACGAAACATAAAATTGTTCCATACATTTTGTTGAGGTCAATGGATCTCCTGATTAATTCACTAATTTTGAGACTTGTCGGGGCAATTTTCGCAAGTAATTTTGCGTATTTTCAGGAGAAAACTGTTTTATACCTCTAAATATTATCAGATTTCGACCATTCTTACTATGGTTGATTATAAATAACAGTTTTCTCCTTCAAATTTATAGACAGTTCAAAAATTACATACACCCACCCGACGATACTATGTAGTACCATAACAAATTTATAGTAGGTGTATATTACACATACTAAAAAGTTAGATACTACAACGACGAAGACGAGTACGACGATACTATTAATACCATAAATTTGAATAAAAACTATATTTGGTTTTTATACTATAAATTTGTAGATACTTAAGTGTGTAAAACACTCAAAAATATCAAAAAGTTTTCTCCTTTTTGTATGAAAGAGCGCGCGACAACATTTCTCTGCAGTGAATTGTAAAAGTTGTTTTTAATGACGAGTACAATGACCTCCTTCGGCTGAGTTACAGGTCAAGGTAATAACTCTCTACAACCATAGACAATAAAATTCTAAAGATTTTTAAACATGTTCATGGTTTCAATTGAACGTAAAATGTAAAGTTATCACGCACACATGAAACAATTGTCGCTATTTGCTAAGATTTTAATTGCAAACGTAATTGTCAATGTAGAGAGTTTGGATAAGCACGCAATGTTGATTGTATCGACCACATAGTAGTAATGTCCGACTCGGTTATTGTGTGCGACAGTGCGACACAGGAAAACATGAGCCATCGCGATGTGCCTCGCCGGTAACAATGAAAAGTTTTTTTTAAACAGTAGAGACATATCAATTGTTACCTACCTACAACGTATACTGAAAACAACCATGCGAGATGGCTCCCACCATAGATACTGCCAATAAACATCCATTTTTCATGCAGCGCAGCTTAAGTACGTAGCTGGGTTTAGTGTTTTTGAATTATTGAGCCTATCTCACTACACGATTTATCATGCCCTGTCGGCAGGGACAAATTGGTGTAATAATAGACAGGGTCCCAATCTCCATACTTCCCAGACAAGCACCCGATAGCAAAGGCTCGAGAAATCGGGTAGTGTACGTAGTAATAGGCCTCTATAACGTGTAAGCTTACTGAAGAATCGCCAGAGTGGGAGTTACAAATGGTTCAGATTATGTAAATGCGAACGAATGCATTTATACGCACATGTAAAATAATTTAATAGCATAATTATAGTTTAAAAACCCGAAACAACTGACTTCAAACTAGGTATACAATTTTACTAGGATAACTACTAACAGACTAGTTAAGTACAAGCAAAGTAGGCACTTTATACAATCACGCCTTTTTCCATCGAGTTTGGTAAGTATATATCTCACATCAGTATCTCAGGTCGACACTAATGAGTGTTAAACTTATATTTTCTCTTTCTTTTAGATTTTGTGATATAAAAAGGTCGATTAATGATTAATGATCGATTTATCGTCCACACAACACATAGTTTTTGTGTTTTATGGTTTGTTTATTTTTATTAATTATTTTAAAAATAGAATGTCAAATTTAACAGTATTATAGTGTGCCGTGTAGTCAACTAATTCTAAGCTTTCGGTCAAATAAAAAAACAAATGGTGGAAGTCTCTACATTGCCGAATGCGTACGATGCGATAATATGCAGATTTATACAGACAATAAAATAATAATATACTGTTAGTTTGTACAAAGTGTACAAAGATAATTCGACTGTGTTTTTTTGTTTTGTTTTAAAGTATACTAACAGATTATGAAGCACAAGCAAAAGTAAATCGATACTACCCTATTACTACTATTTTACTACATTTTAGAGGTCGACTGAGGGTCAAATATTTTTTATACTTTCGCAAAAATTTGCGCGATCTCATCATTTTATGTGCCCTAAATAAAAAAAATGGTTTATAGACATATAATCTCGAAATGGTTTTGGAATCAGCATATGTTACATTTTTCTTTACATACCCAATTCACGCTAAAGAAAGATTTTACAGCACCCGTACTGTCTACATGATACGACTCATCGATAATCGTCTGTATCGTCAATATAGAGACTTCCACTATATTATATAATTCGAAGATATCAAATAAGTTGGCATATGTTATAAGTAAAGGCTAGTTTCGACATCACATATCTTATTTACGTCTAAGTACATATTTTATGGGCTTGAAATTGCATTACATAGCTTTTTTTATGAATTACAATATGTGAGCAAGTAGACAGGTACTACTAAATATCAAGATAAAGTTCAACTGTTTGGCCTTGAAATGATAATAACGCGAACGATGACTGGTAAGATTTATGCTACCATTCAATACCAATACATTTATTGATAACGAATAGTGAAATCCTAAATAGATAAGAATTAATAAATGGACGTGATTTGCAACTACATATCTATTTTTCTCATCTGATAATTAATTATTTCAATATTTGATACTGAATGAAAACAAGAGTCTGAGGCTTTGATAAAAATTTATAGTCTGCTTTTAAAAACACTTTTTTAAACTATCACGGTCATTCATTAAAACACTACTATTATTAACGGGATATTTACCGTGGTTCGCGTTAAAATTAAAATTTAGTCTGCTTTTATTTATTATAGGTGATTTGTGATAATTGAGCAATACCTATAAATGTTTATTGAGCTAATCTTAGCCAATTCCAATTGAAATTACGTCATTGAAGTCAATTTGATATTGTTTCAACCTGATTCCAACAACATACATAGTGCGGCTGAGATTACTTTACTTCAATGATGGTATCAACAATGATAAACGTACCGTAAACACATTTAATTGATTTTGATTTGACAACAATTTTAGTTTCAAATTCAAATCAACGACACTTTAAAAGCTATAATGTCTTTTCCTAGTGGCTCGGCAGGCGGCATCGACGGTATGACGCCTCAACATCTCAAAGATTTGACCAGCGTATCAGCTGGTGACGCCGGTAGAGCTTTACTTGGGGACATTACTAAATTATGCAATTTTTTATATTCGGAAAATATTTTGGACGAATTCAAATCTTTCCTGTTTGGGGCTCGCCTCTGCGCTTTTAATAAAAGCGATGGAGGCATACGTCCTATTGCCATTGGCTGCACGTTCCGTAGACTAGCTTCGAAAATAGTATGCAAAACTATTTCTCCTAAATTAACACCTTTATTCCAGCCAATTCAGTTGGGATTTGGAAGTAGGGGAGGTTGTGAAGCAGCTGTACATTCGGTTCGCACATTTTTGGCAACCGATAGCGAAGCGGATGTATTGCTTAAGGTTGATGTAAAAAACGCCTTTAACAGTATTGACCGGTCAACCTTGTTGAACGAAGCTTTTATCCACACACCTGAAGTATACAACTACATTTGGCAATGCTACAACTTTCAATCAAAATTATTTTACAATGACAATCAAATTTCTTCTGAAGTAGGCGTTCAGCAAGGCGACCCTTTAGGACCACCACTTTTCAGCTTAGGTATTCATCCTGTCATTTCCAATTTAAATTCTAAATTAAATGTCTGGTACCTAGATGACGGAACCTTGGGAGGTAAAGTAGATACAGTAAAAAACGACTTTAGTAGAATTATTAAGCACTTTAAAAATATGAATTTAGAGCTAAATATGAATAAATGTGAATTGTTTGTTTCTAATAAATTCAATGAAAATGAGCGTCAAGCTATTATTAAAAATTTTAAAAGTATTGCACCGGAATTAAAAGTATTACAAAAGAATTCACTTTACCTCCTTGGAGCGCCATTGTTCGAGGATAGTGTTGAACCTCTTTTAGAAAAGAAAACGAATACACTTTTGGAAAATATCAACAGATTGGGCAGTTTAAATTCACACATCGCTTTCACCATTTTAAAATATTGCCTTTTTGTTCCAAATTTTACTTATATATTACGAGCATGCCCAATCTGGAAACATAAACAACTTTTGACAAACTTAGATACCACCCTTAAGAATGCCCTTGAAAAAATTCTAAATTAAACCTCGAAAATAATTCCTGGATTCAGGCTTCTCTGCCTATTAGTTCGGGTGGTATTGGAATCAGAAAAATTTCTAGTGTTGCTCTTCCGGCCTTCCTTTCGTCTGTGTATAGTGTATCCTATTTATGTTCCTTGATTCTGAAGTCAACGTCGACGGAGATGCACTGTACAGCAGATGCAATAGAAGCCTGGAAAACCCTCTGTCCTAATGGTAACATTCCCGAGGAACCAAAGCTACAAAAACTTTGGGATGTTCCATTGGTGCAGAATATTCATCAAGATTTGGTTCAAAATTCAGTCAGTGACCAAGATCGTGCGAGGCTTCTAGCTGTCGCTGAACATGAGTCCGGGCAGTGGCTCCACGCCCTTCCTTCTGTGAACCTCGGAACACTGCTCGACAATGGCAGCTTCCGTATTGCCATAGGTCTCCGATTGGGAGCTGCCATTGTCGAACGCCATGTGTGTCCGTGTGGAACCGGCGTCGACAGAAAAGGACTCCATGGACTTTACTGCCAACGTAGTGCAGGTAGATTTTCCCGCCATGGCTCCTTAAATGACATCTTTAAAAGGGCGCTGGCCACCATCAACATCCCTTCTATGCTAGAACCAGCAGGGATTGTTCGGGATGATGGCAAGCGCCCTGATGGCCTAACTCTCGTTCCCTGGGAGAGGGGAAGGGCTCTCGTTTGGGATGCAACTTGTGTCGATACGTTAGCCCCTTCTCATCTCAGTGGGACAGTTCAAAGGCCAGGAGCCGCGGCGGATGTCGCAGAAGGCGCCAAGCGGCGCAAATACGTATCACTTTCTAGCGATTACATTTTTGTGCCGCTCGGTGTCGAAACTTTTGGTCCATGGGGTCAATCTACAAAAAAGTTTATAAAAACAATAACACCTCGTTTAGTCGACGCCTCTGGTGAAAAGAGAGCTGGCTCATTCCTCGCACAAAGAATTTCATTAGCGATTCAGCGTGGGAATGCAGCCAGCGTTCTAGGAACTCTTCCACACGGGCATCAACACTTTTTTGATTTTTAATTTGTTTTTTTTTATTCAAAATTTCAGTTTTCTTTAGTTTATTTAAGTTGTATATCTATATTTTTTAAGTTAGGTTATTTTAGTTTAGTTTTATTTAAGTACCTACTTATGTAATTACATTTATTAATTTTACAAATAAAAAAATTTTAGTTGATTGTGTGAAATATTAGATAGTATTATAAACTAAACTGAGATTTATCTCTTATGAGATTTATCTCTTGAATATGAATATGAATATCATCACAGAGTAGATAGTAAGTTTTTTTAACGGGCAAGTGCCTTATCTACAGCAAAACAAAATACAGACTCAACTAACTAAACTACTAAACAAAAAGCATATCGATTACCCCAGACCGATAAAGGTCTAAAGATAATCCAAATGCTCAAACCCACTACCAGTTGGCAGCGTACCCAGCATGCTGCCGCATTGCCACGTTGAATGGCAATGCTTATGTGTTAGGCCAGATACGCGCCAGCATTTTGGTCACGCGTCGCATCGATCAGGCAAAGTGATTATAACTCGCAATATACAAACTAGTAAGTCCAAAGTAAACTGTTTACTTCAGCAGAAAAGTCCAATTAATTTTTAAAAGATGTGATTTCATTACTCATAGACCAACAATACATGAATTTACGATTAATACGTATGAATGGAAATAGATAAATCACACTTTCCCTGTATCGAGTGTCGCTACTGAAATATTTCGTGAAGCTAGTCTCTCACGTGAGTTATTCTGGGCGCTTGCATCAGATTGTCTTCATTGATAAACGTGGACGAAAATACAGTGACTTTAGCCGTCAGAGGTCGCAACCTGAAAACGTAGGTAGCGCTTGTGCTGCCGAATAAAACATAATAATAAACTAAACAGATGGCAAACGTTTTTTTGTCTATATTATTTGTTATTTGTTACATATAAATATCGAATATTATTTTTGAGAACGGCTGGATTTTATGTGCGTAATAAGGTTATAGAGGGAAAATAAATTTAAAAAATTGCTCGGAAAACTAGAACACTATAAAAAAGTTAGTGTTATTTTTCTATGAATCTTTTATACCAAAATAAAAATAAAAACTCTGACATTTAACCAGAATCGACGGCGGCGTGTGGCTAAACTAGGAAGTCAACGTCTGCCGCGGACTCTTCTAGTATAAATCTATCTCCATGTTGATACAGTTTTATGGTACGCGGCCGATCCTAGACATAACATTATAAAACGTGAACGAGTTCAATCAACCAGATTATAACAGTAACTGTTCATAATATTTATCAACACCGTACGACAAGTCAAAGATAACATCATCATAATATATGTAACTCGCCGGTGAATGATACCTATAGAAGTAGAAAGACTTGAGCAATAAAAGTGATTGCCGTCGGAACGGGACGGTCTGCATCTAAATTAGATTATTTATACGTTTTTAGCTCTATAGTCTATATTTAAACCGCTGAGCGCATAAGGGCTATGTAAAGCGGTGGCAGCGACGTGGAGGCTGATGCTATTTACGTCGGGCCGAGCAGGAGACTGGGTGAGCGCCGCCGGTCGCCCCGGGCACAGCTGACGTGGGCACACGAGGAGACACCCCTCCCAGTTCTACCCCTATCGATCGCACCCCAGCCCCCGTCGCATAGCCACCCCCAGCGCTGCACCACTTGTTACATCTCTTGCCCTTATCACGTGATTCGCAAACAAATTTCCTTTTAATTTTTGAGTTTGATTATGAATGGGTTAATTAATGCTTATTGTTTATCTCATTAAAATTTTAGAGCAAACAAGATTATAGTTCTCTACGCAGCAATTCATCAATAAGTATCAGTTTAAACCCATAAACCCCCGACAAAGAAAACAGCTGAACCGATTTTGATGAAACATAGCTAAGAACACTTTCAAACAAAAAAAAACTAGATCAAAATCGTATCTAGTAGTAGTTTTCAAACGGATGGACCCAACCTGTTTGAAAACTACGATGCTGCAGATAGACACAGATACACAGATACAGATGTCAAACTTATAACACTCCTTTTTGGGTCTGGGGTTAAAAATAATGAATATCTTTTCAATTTGTGTAAGTTGCCCTGAGCTTATGGTGTTTGTATTATTGATCCCGTAAATGTGCTGATACCACGGCGCGTAGGAAGACTGATAGGTAATATTTATAAAATTCTTACTCATGCTTACGTATGGCAGATACGGTGTTAGTCTTAGTGAAAGGTTGTAAAAGGAACGATGACTCACTATATCTGTCATGAATCTACCTATAAATTTTAAATACCTATATTTTTATACAATTTTTATTTTTATTATTATTGAGATTCATATTAAAAAATAAATAAATATTGGTGGACATTTCACACAACACCATCTAGCCCAAACTAAGCAAAGCTTGTACTATGGAACTAGATGGCTGATAGAATACATATATACTTTTTTTTTATATATACATATGATACATAGAAACAGCCAGACACAGAACAAACATCCATGCTCATTGATTTACATTGTGACTTGTAACTTAAACGTTATTAATAAATGATTTGTATTTGTAATCAATAAGATGAAAATTTTAACATACTTCAAATCGGACCTATGTTTACCTAACCAATATTTTTGAAAATATGAAATCCAACTTAATCCAAGAATGTTGAATTTAAAACAATAGTAGTAAGAGGAAATCTTGAAGATAATTACTACAAATGAGGAAACTAATTATTAAGATAGATAGATAAAACTCTTTTTTGTTTACACCTTAGCTATAATACTAATCTATGAGAAAATATTTACGTGCTAGAGAAACAACAGTCGGCCTTATCGCTAAAAGCGATCTCTTCCAGGCAACCTTGTGATGGGGAAGCGAAAAGAAAAAAATAGATGACGGGGTGTCCAACAAAGAGAAAAAAGTAATAATAGTAAGGGAAAAAAACAAACAAATAGTATATATAATATAATTGTGTATATACAGGCGAGTTGGTGGTCAAACGCGAACTTATTGGTGTTAAAAAAAATTGTGATGATATAGTAAGTATAAGATTATTTATATGTAGATTGTTGATATGGGTGACCCATATTCAATAAATCTCTAGAAGTTTGTTATATCTATTTTCCTCGATAGTTTGCGACCTCGCTCGTGTAACAATTTAATTGACATTACGCAATTGCCGAGTTTGTTCCTGAGTGCAATTGATTGGGCGCAGAGGCCGATACTAGGCGTGTTATCGCTTATGATAAGCAAAACTCAATTAGATTGCGTTAACCAATTTCTTTATCAAAGCAAACAAATCGCTTGGGTGAGGTATACAGTTTTCAGAATATGGGTAGATAATTTTACAGAATTTCAGTATTCCGATTTTTAATTCTTCGGGTGGTTCCGTACCTGTCTCGAGGTATGTTTGTCTCTTTAGATATAAAACTATTTAACGTATTTTTGATAAACATATATGAACAACAGCCGCATGAAAACAGTAGGTATTAAAATGATGTAGATTTTTAAATGACAGATTGTAAATAAACGTGCTAACAATATGTTTTTCAGTTTTAGACGTTTATTCCTACATATACATATAAATCGTAAGATATAATGAAATATTTACTGCCTAGGACTTAGCTGACCTACTTAAGACACTCTTTATATGATAATAATATATAATAGACCATTAAAAATAATACCTAATATATATGTGACGCGCGAGCTGGGGGGCAATTCAGTTATTCAAAACCGAACCGTAACTAACCTTTTGCGAAGCATTTTGTGTCGGCTGCTATCATTTTTTGACTAAACAACGAGCGAAGGACGTGTTACGTTTCATCAGATGTGTCAATTGTATGACATAAAAGTGACTGAATCAAAAAAACTATGGCGGCCGACGGGAAACGCTCCACATATGGTTCGGCTATGGAGCGGTCTTGAATAACTGAATTGGGCCCCAGGACAACTACCGTACGTACCTACCCTAACGTCTAAAGTGACTAATTAATCATTAAATAAACTCTTTTTTAAACCATCACGATCAAATTTTAAAACACTATTATTATTAACGGGATATTTGCCGTGGTGATATTTCGGCACAGAAAAAACTAAATAATAAACTGAATATTATATAAACTATTTAATTAATAATTATAGTTTATAAAGCACCAGCTTTCAAAAAACATTGGCAAGAAGCATTGTGTTAACCCTAACACAATGCTTCTTGCCAAATTTCAGAGTTCTAGGTCAACGGGAAGTACCCCATAGGTTTTGATTCCTCTGTGAGTGTCGAAATGTGCATTTTTTACGACATATTCGGCTGTAACTTTTTTTTACGAAAACTGAGAAATTTTATTTTTCTTTAAAAATGACCAGTTTTCGGATTTTTTCCTATATGTGTACCCACACATATAGGAAAAAAACCGAAAACTGGTCATTTTTAAATTAATCACAAAGAAATAGTGTCGTTATGCAAGGAATGAGGGTCGAAATTTTAAAGGGAATTAACCGTATCATGTAGGGTATCATATGGAAGAGCTTAATTAGCATTAATTAAAACAGGTTTTTAAATATTTTTACGATGTATATTTTACGGTATAAAAATGAAAATATAAAAAAATATGTTTTCCCCCTTTTATTTATTAGTTTGTACGGAACCCTCGGTGGAACGAGTCTGACTCGCACTTGTCCGGTTTTATTTTTGTAAATGTCAGCTATTCGTACGAGAATGAACATCCAATTAGACGCAATGTCATAAATGAGTAAAAAGGGTTCGTTTCGAAAAAAACCTTAAGTTTTCTTTTGAAATCGTTTGCGGGCAATTCTCTGATACTTTCTGGCAATTTGTTAAACATGCAAATTTTCGTGAAAATGCCTTGCTTTTCTACTTTTCTCAGTCCGGTTTTAGGCTTAGAAAGGTTTTCTTTATTACGCAAGTTATATTTATATATTTATAATATCGGTTCACCCAGTCGAATCTTATGAGGTAACAAACATAAAAAAAAAACTAAAAAAATACAGTCGAATTGGGTGGGAACCTCCTCCTTTTTTGAAGTCGGTTGAAAAAATCAACTCCAGCTCAATAGTTTTCTTCACTCGTGCTCGTTTACGTTAGTAATATAGGTACTCGTTAATTTAGATTTAACTAGTTCAAAATTATCATTATATATCATAAATTGCAATGAACGAATCATAAAAGTAATTTAGCCAACTATAACAAGACACAATAGCTGATGGGCTTGAGACAATAAACAAAATTATACATCCAATCCATGTATTTTTAGGGTTCCGTAGCCAAATGGCAAAAAACGGAACTTTTATGGATTCGTCATGTCTGTCTGTCTGTCTGTCCATCCATATGTCACAGCCACTTTTTTCCGAAACTATAAGAACTATACTGTTGAAACTTGTTAAGTAGATTATTCTGAGAACCGCATTAAGATTTTCATTCAAAAATAGAAAAAAAAACAATAAATTTTGGGGGTTCCCCATACTTAGACTCAAAAATATTTTTTTCATCAAATCCATACGTGTGGGGTATCTATGGATAGGTCTTCAAAAATGATATTGAGGTTTCTAATATATTTTTTTTCTAATAGTTTGCGCGAGAGACACTTCCAAAGTGGTAAAATGTGTGTGTGTGTGTGTGTGTGTGTGTGTGTTCGTAACTTCTAAAATAAGAGTATGATAAAACTAAAAAAAAAAATATGATGTACATTAAAATGCAAACTTCCACCGAAAATTGGTTTGAACTAGTAAGTAGTTCTTTTTTAATACGTCATAAATCGTAAACCCCAATTCTTTCATTCAATCAACTCAAATATAAAAAGACAGTAAAAAAACATTTAATTTCATAAACATAAACCTTATGCATAAGCCGTGAACCATTATTTTCTAATAATAAATCTGTAATAAGAGCTTATTTAATACGTCATAAATCGTAAACC
Organism: Lycia hirtaria; assembly: GCA_947563715.1. NCBI lineage: Eukaryota > Metazoa > Arthropoda > Insecta > Lepidoptera > Geometridae > Lycia > Lycia hirtaria. Next base: position 29,649,804 of record OX387379.1, on the reverse strand, counting down.
GCAATTCTTTCATTCAATCAACTCAAATATAAAAAGACAATAAAAAAAAACATTTAATTTCATAAACATAAACCTTATGCATAAGCCGTGAACCATTATTTTCTAATAATAAATCTGTAATAAGTGCCTAAGTAAATAATAATTATAATTCGCGCGGAGCGTGGCTTGATCGGTAGCGGGTGCGGAGTGCTCGGGGGGCAGGTTCCCGACTGCGCTTACCCGAGCGGGCAGACACGTTTGTTTTTTGCAACAACAATATACCAACATTACTTTTTGGAGACTTCAACGAACATTTTTTTAAAGACAATTGTATACTGTCATTCATGCAAAACGCTGGATACAGGACGTTATTACCACCTTGTCCAACTACGCGAGGAGGCACACAAATTGATAATATTTTTGGAAATATTTCTTGTCAAACTGGAATATAAATTAGCTTGTTTAGCTATAACAAGCCTACATGGGCTCGCATATAGTTAGATCTAAATTCCATCATTTAGTTACCTAATTATAATGTTTACTTATCAATAACTTAATTAAACAATAATACACTATTATTAAAACATCGATCAAAGTTACAACGAACTACTAGAACTTATTTTATATTGTTACTTGCTGCTATGGAACCCTTCATGGGCGACTCCGACTCGCACTTGGCCGCTTTTATTTTATAATTATAACTCGCCCAAGAATTACAACGGGCTTTGACGTTTGATGATGTTCAGTAATCGTTAAAAGGAATTGGAAATATGATTGCTTTATGTATGATGGTTAATAAAAATTACATAATATTAATACAGTTACTTAGTCAATTACAGTCATATGCAAAGACATGTTATATATAACCACCTAAAACATACAACAACAACCATTTATAATGTATTTAGAAAATCATCATCATCATCATCTCAGCCACAAGACGTTCACTGCTAGCCATAGCCCTACCTCAGACATTTCCCAAAAGACCCGATGGATGCGGCTTGCATCCAGCGTCTTCCAGTCACAAAAGTATAGAAAAAATATTTTTGTATTTGTTGTAAATACTCTTACTTTGAATAATAATTATAGTTAAAAAAACTGAAGCAACCTGGACCAAATTGAAATGGGACCACACGGGAAGCGCCAGCTTTCAAATAAAAAAGAATCATCAAAATCGGTTCACCCAGTCGAATGTTCTGAGATAACAAACATTTTAAAAAAAACAGTCGAATTGAGAAGCTCCTCCTTTTTTGAAGTCGGTTGAAAATAGTACTTTTTACCTAATTTTTATTATGTTCTTTTACCTGTAAAACCTGTACCTATTTTATTGTACTGATATGTCCCCAAGACTGATGAATTGCACAGATAAGAGTCATTCACATAGTACTTCTATAAATATTTAGGTAATCCTGTCTTGATATAAACTCTTAGAAGCCCGTATCACTAATGTTATACAAAGGTCAAATACAAACCAATAAACATTTTACATAACATGTGTTACCTATGCATTTCTGATTAAAATTAATGGAATTCTCCATACTTAAATGGACTTGCGCATATGGCAAAGAAAGTGTATTTTGAAGTCGACTCCGGAAGTAATCTCAAAAATCTCTATATTACTATTATAAATATAGGAGTTAATTATTTTCAGGAGTATCCAAAATACTCGTATAATAGCTAATTTCAGCATAATTTAATTGTAATGCTTAATATTATGTTGAGTGTACATTTTCGCGAGATAGTATGCGCAAAACAACTATGAAAATGTAAACGGGAATAAAGTGGCGGGAAGACGCTGGATGCAAGCCGCTTCCAATCGGTCTTTTTGGAAATCCATGGGGGATGCCTATTTCCAGCAGTGGACTTCTTATGGCTGAGATGATGATACAGTGTTTATTATTAGTACAAAATTCAAAAATGAGAAACAAAGGACTTCTAGGTATCGGCTGATACCAATCGCCACGTATCTCGACATAATAACTCACAAGAACTCGTCTCCGGCGCGCTCCGAGCGATGGACGAGGAAAATCCACCGGTATCCTGTTTGTGTGCATATATATGCACTTATGAGTATATAAAACGAAGCCTTAATATCATACTGACAACTATAAATCGTAGATGAACATCATAAGTTGAAGTTAGCAATAAACAAACGCAAGGCTTTTATGAACACGCAGAGAATTTTGAAAGAAGTTCCATTTCATATTCGTCTACCTACACGATCCGAATGCAAGTCATAAGCAAGGCATGCAGCACCGAAGTTTCTGCTTTTATAGTATTATTCTTACCATTTCGCCGGAGACATCTAAACTTAGCTAAAAACAGGTTTGCTATACGACAGGCATGAATATAAAAGTGGCACCTCAGTAAACGTGACGTCGCTTTCATTTTTCTCAGCGGCAACCAGTTCTACGAGCTACACGAGTACAGAAATGGTACGTATGAGGTTGATAGATAACTTTTATTGCACGGTACGAGTAAACATAAAAGCGAGGCTGTAGCAAAATAAAATACCTGAAAATATGTAGAAGTAACGTAGATTTTACACGCGAAACACTTCGGCTCGGATGATTAAGGTAAGCTCTGCAATGAAATTTTAATATTCATTCTGATACGTTAGAGCTTATTTTGCGGTCTCGGGTGCGCGCGCGGTCAATGGTCGGGCGTCCGAGGCAACAGCGGCGCCTCCGGGGCCCCACGCACTCACCATTGCGAAAATAATGCAGCCATACACACGTCACATGTTTTGGTGTATTTTAATGTCTATTATGTCTGAGAGCATACTGACATGCCCGCTTCAAAAGCTTTTGTTTTGGATTTTATAATTAATTGCTCCATTGTATTCGTACGAATGTAATTTGGAATGGACTGGTAAACCACTTATTCTACGAGTAGTAATGTAGCGCTGTGCAGAGAAGCAGAACAAGAAAAATCATATTGTTTTACTATAAGTACAGCCACCGTGGGTAACTTTGACTCCTTATCAAACATTGTAGGTACATAGATTTTTTTCGAAGATTTTCAATTTTATCCCCAAAAGATTAGATAGATAGATAGATAAACTCTTTATTGTTAATTCTTTGTTGTTTATTGTTTGTTGTCGTTGTTTGTGTTTTATTGTTGTTTACCTTAGCAGTGAAAACGGCTGCTAATTAATCATTTAAGTAACTTGACTCTTTATCCAAGGAGACAGTAATATATACTATAATTGACTTATTACCATTTTTTTGCAAAGGATTAGGTGTCCTCTATATAAACGAACAGGCTAAATTCTTCAAACGATGTTTTTATTTAAGTAGGTATTTACTACAGAGATTTGCATCTTTACCACGACATGTCCTTTCCCAGATAGTCAAGCCAAAGGTAAAGTAGGTTCGAAAAATTTTTTCGTGTAATCGGGTCGCAAACGAGTTGTCGGGTTGTGCGGCGCGGAGAGGCGGCGGCGGTCGGCGCGTTCAACGAACGTCCGCAATCCCAAGGTCGCCGCCTTCACTCGAACCACCACCACCACCAACCTTTTGAGGCCTTATTTTATACAACATTATACACTATTCTTCACCCAGCTGCTGCGAAAGAGTCATGCATGACATGACCCTTCTTTTATTTATCTCTGTAAATCTCTCTTATAGGAATGGTTCGATTCATCTTTTTTTTATTTGATCCACTAAACTGGTCGTAACAAATATCGTTATCTTAAATACCCGTCGCATATTATAATTCTAAAATTCGTTTTTTACCCGACTACGCGAGAAGACGAAGAACGCGGTTAGGTTTTTCGAGTGCATGTATAGGTATCTGTATGTGAGTATGTATATTTCTAAGTTACCTCTTACAACCTAAACGGCTTGACTGATTTTGATATGCCAGGTGTCGTTAGATTCGTCTTGACTCCCTGGGTATCATAAGCTATATTTTTTTCTAATAACAATAATAATGCAACTCTTGCAAAAAATATAAATTACACTTTTTCGTAACCTTCGACAAACTTTTTCACAACATATAAACGACCAAAGTATCACAGCCTATATTTGTTTTTTTTTTTCTTTCAAGTTTATTTCATTATTGTCTTAACACGACGTAGCTAATTCTTTGTTATTTTCAACCATACGTGAAGGCAATACGAGTACGCAATAACAATGATACTGCATCGGTTTGTAGCAATAAAACGTTCCATGTGAATTCCAGTGCTAGCCAATTTAACAGGCGTGTGATAGGTAATAGCTGATTTTTGAAATGTGTGACTAATTTTAACAGCGTAGGTGGTCAGCGTTAATGCTAGCACCACGTGCAGTAATAAGAAGAAATAAGGGTTTCCCATCGAAGACATCGACTCATAGGTGATTGTCGCCCAAGACGTCGATTCGGTCTTTCGATGCGGATGTTTGTGCAACGTGCAACTCATGTATAGTTTCGCCACACTAAAAGTGAACGTTGAGTGACGCAATCTTTTATTAGTGAATTACCAACGAAGCAATGATACTAAACCACTAGAATCTCGTATCGTTAAAGAATTGAGCGGTTACGTTATGTAATTAGAATTATGTAAGTAATAAATGTTATTCACGAATTTATATAGATGTCGTTTTGAAATTTGGCTTCATCTTTATTAGATGCATAACGCATACAATTAAGTATTAAAATATAATCAATACTTGCTTAAAATGTAAAAACAAGTAGGTAATAGACAGATTTGCAATACTAATTAAAAAACCACCAGACAGCTAAAGTCATTTGGTTGTCTACAGCAGTGGGACTAATGGATGTTCCATTGTCTTTAGTTAGACGGCCTTTTTCAGTTTCTGAGTTATATCGATGAGGTCATTTTTGTAACAGACGGAAACACACACGGACACAGGGATGAGCACAGAATACTTAGTAGTTCATGGGCTTGAAAGTATATATTTATGTTTGTTTAGGATATGATAACGTTATCTATTGGTAGTAAACTTAAGATTGTTTAACAAGAGGAAACAAGTGTAAATTTATTCGCTATTGGAGTAACACAGGCTGACCGCGCCCCGGTCTGGTATGCTGGTTCTTGCGATATCAGAGGCACACGTGTCTACGACAAATCACCAGGAGACATAAATATCTAGTTAGTATACATATACAAACCAAACGCCAAGGACAAAATGTAAGCTGACTACAAATTAATAACGATTGAACAAAGAGTAAAGCGATTGAGGCCCTTTCACAGTTACGTAAGTAAAGGTAGAGTAGATAACTGGAAATATCAATTTCGTAATTTTTTCCTTAAAGATGAACGGCAAATATTTTGCTTGAAATAAAGCACCGTAGAAAGATATCATGCTTTTTATCAAGTATTTTTATGAGATCAAAAGTAATAGTACTGAAACCCATTCTGAATTAGAAGACTGGCTAATATTTAGAAGTAATTTCTGCACAGCACCCTTCATTTGAGGTAATTTTGCTGTGCCTGGTGTGCGATGAGTGGCGACGACGTTGCGCACTAGAGAAATTCCTCGAGTATTCGGTTCAACGGCCGCGCAGGCGTGAACGTTCTGCGCCTGTGTGTTTGAGTGAGCGGCGCGGACGCACACACGGACCCATACCCTACCTCTGCAAACACGACAGAACCGTTACCTGCTTTGCTATGCTCCTATACATTACCTACCAAGGCCTCGCCAAATAGAGGCTGTCTCATATGACAATTAGTCAACCATAAAACGCTTTAAGGAATACAAATGAGCACCCAAAACAAGTAGGAGTAAAGATTCAGAACTAGGTTTATAATATATGTATATATAAATATATTAAAAATTTATAGGTTTAAAAAAATGCATTGATTGAATAAAAATAAGAACAGAGAGAAATCATAAGAGTCAAGTAACTTGTTATAGTAAAGTGCAAGCCACTTGAGAGCGCGGCGACAACAAAGCAATGCAATAATGTTGAGTTGCATTAATGTTGACCGCAGAATTTGATAATATCCTCTTTGTACTTCATCATTCAACTCGCAACATAAAACGATACGCCCCCCAATGACGTCAAACTTCTGGGCTCATCAATATAGCGAGCAGCTTTAACTTCAAGATAGCAGAAATAGGTTCAACATAAACTTATAAAAATGACGTGTTAAAGAAGAATTACAACAAAGACGGCAAATACAACAGCTGCCTAAAAGCAGCTCCTAGCTGACATCCTGACCGATTTACTGCGTAATTGAATGTGATTCAATTTGAAATGAGTGTTCATTGGGATTGATAGAGGGTCGTATTAGTGGAGCCAACGAAAGGCGTCGATGATAAGAACTAAACGGTTTTGATTCATGAATATAAACATAACGTGAGGATTGTTTGCCATAAAAACAATATGATAGAACATGACTAGCCGATAGACGTACACAGAGCAAGCTTCTGCAACTACCAAACGAGACTAAACAGACTGTATTACTTTTTTATAAAAATCTTTTCTAACAAAATAGGTACCTAAAACCGAATTTAAGTAAAGGTCGTTGTATAAAGATCCTACATTTAAAATGCAATCAACAATTTCGAAAATGCATAAGCAGGATGTTCTGACATTTGAGCTAAATATAAAAGTTGTTTTGAATGTCAAGGACTCTGTAAACATAAGAATTGTTTTAATGAAAGCTCGGTTTACACACGTACCTATGGGAAAGGTTACATGTCAAAACATTTGTTATGTAATAGTTAAATAGCATGTAAGTTGTTGACATGCTAACAGACATAGTAAAGAAGTTATCGCAGCTGTAAATAAATACATTATAAGATATGGAAGTGATTCTGAGAATTGACACAAAGGAGCGTGCTTTAGCTATCTGAAACGAGATTAAAGGTCACTGAGATTGTGTGAATTCGACCCGAGACCCGGACGCTACGTGATAAACGAATTTTGTTACCTAAGCAATTTTAACATATTTTTGGTCGACTCAATGAAGCAATTTGCTTATGATTTCGTGAAGACCGCCGTATACTAGAATATTTCCTTATAGATTTCGGGTAAAAATAAAAAAACAATGATATACATAATTGACTTGTTGATTTAGTAGGTACTGTAAGAAAATTTAAATTACTAAAACTTATCCGCGTAGGAGTTAAATGATGAGATATTGGTATTTATATTTGTTAGTCGATAGGCATTTTTTATGGCCGTGCTAAACTGGTTTCATAGTTCAAAAGCCTTACAGTCAAGTACTGTTTAAGCAAAACCGTTCCGGACAATGCATCATAGGTATCAATAAAGTATAGAAGGGCATATACCCTCAGAGCAATTAAGTAAAGTTAGTAGTATGTCAGAGCATAGACCTAAAAGTTTGTCACAAATTGTGGGTCACACGGCGGAAGCGAGAACGGACGCGTTTCGAAATATATAGCACGCACTATCGAGCTCATTACACTCGTTATGCGAGATCATGACTAATGTCAACTGAGATACTCATTTATTAGGAATTTATACTACTCTACAAGGCAAGGGACCCGTAGGTAATGAGCGCCGAACACAATATCGTCAATGAAAACAAAAAATCATACAGGTGGGTAACGTGTCCTTTATGTACACACAAACACAGTGTCCTTTATAGGTACACACAAAAGTCGATAAAATCTCTATGAAAGATAAACGTGACCAGTTTGATTGTAATCATCCTTTGAAAAGTGACATAGCTCGACGTAAGTACTTTAATATGGGTGTGAGAAAATGCGTACGACACATCAATGCTGCCTTACATATTCTAACTCCAGATTTTAGCTCTCACATTATGGGAACTGTTGCAATTTGTGCGTAATGGTCAGTGCAAGAGGAGACTCGACTCCGAAGTCACACTGACATTGCGTATAATCCGGCATCCCATATGGAATGCGGTCGGCCGAGCACTCAACCGGCCGCGCACCGCCCCGCGCCGCTTACCTCCATGTTTTCTTATCCACTCATTTCCGTCTACCATATGGTATAGTGGGATAGGACCGATTCCAACAAGAATCTAATAAGCCGAAATGGTACTCGGAGCACTTGCAACGCAGTTTTCCTCCGTTTGCCGCAAAGCGGTAGCGCCGTTCTACGAATGGAAATTTTACGAGCAGTGTAGACGTAGGCACGTTATTAGCGGGCTCTCGTAGCAAAACATTGAATGCATGAATAAAAACGACACCACCGAATTGACAATTTTCGCTACGAATGCGCGCAGTCCCCGGCATTCCAGAGCGTATTGACGAGACGGTCGCCACGTAGCGGCCACTAGAACCTCCGGCCGGACGAGCAGCATTCGTAGAATTGGAATTTCACTCACCTTCACCGGAGAACCGTAGCTCGTTAAAAATATCCACTCGAGTCGATCGCACAGATAATACGGTTATCGTCCGTACAACACAAATATTCACCACACCAAAACGACAACATAAATAAACGCAGGCGGAGCCACCGCCGTCGGCGAGGTTTGATCGTCGCGGCCGACGTACTCCTCGCACTGATCGAAATGCAACTCGGAAAAATGCACAGGGCGGGGTTGTCGAATGTCATAAACGGTCGTTTACAGAGGTCGGACACTCGCCGGTGGAGCGTAGATAGGTGAGGTACACCAGCGCATAACGCGACGCCGCTCGGCGGACTGAGTGGGCGCGCGGCGCGGAACGGGCGCGGGGCGGGCGGCGCGCGACGTGGCTGCCCGGCGCCCGCTCGCGCCGCCGCTACCGCCTCCGCTCCCGCTCCGCTTAGCAACGAGACGCCGCCAACGGAGGCGCCGCCGCCGCACCCGCCGACCTCATCCATCACAGGACACTCAATCCTTTACCAGACACTCTTGTAATCCAGACTATCATTATTAGATTATATGACAATTCTATTCAATTCTTCTTTCTTCAGCTGCATTATCGTCCATGACGAACGCTAAAACGCGAAGATAGGGAAATAGATGTTATATTATGCCTATTACACTACTCAATTTCCCGTGCCCTGTCTGGACTGAATGATGTAATAACTGTAAGCGACAAGGCCCCGATCTCCCTAGTTCCCGAGCAGGTAGGCCTTTTACTCGTAAAATGAATTAGAAAAAAATCTTTCGAAATAGTACCCCCATTAATTGTGCACGTTTTTGTGTGAAATGAGATTTTTCTGCATCAAGATGATGTGGAAAGGAACACCGTTATGGTTCTCTGGGCAAATACTAATAATAAGAATACGTTAATAAAAGTAAAGGGTAATTTTTGGTAGTTGTTATTATAAAAATCGTCTAAGTATAACGACTAAACCTATTAGCAACAGCTGCATTAACCATCCGAGCTCCTGAAACCAAATTAACAGGAACAACGTTGGACCAAATGCGCTAAATGGATAAACCCCTCCGAGATTGCGACACTCCATAGACAGTTCCTGCAGTACCCTGTAATTATGGCACTTTCTTTCCCATTGTTAGCATGATGAAATCAGTTTTACTATCTCTAGCGATTGAGTGAGATTGGCGCGCCGCGGCGCGACTAGAGGCGGGCGGGGAAGGTGCGGGACGGGGGTATGCACTCATTACTTGTCGCACTTGACGGTATACTTTCACCTATGCAGGTACATAGTCGACGCACTTGCAATCCGTTCGTTTCACATATGAGCATGTGATAGACGAGCTGCTTTCAAATAAAACAAATCAATCATCATCCACATTTATTACTCAAGATCACAGATTACTCTTGACATATCCATATACTCCACATACTTATTATAGAACTTACGGCGACATAATAAAAATAGAAAATCAACATCCAGAAACGTTCTTAAATGACAGTTTATGATCCTAACTTAATTAATGCACTCATAAGTCGCTACGTGACAGTTAACAATACTGACATTTTTAATGCATAGATACAAAAGCGATTGGCAGTGTATGTATCTAGGGACTGTATGGAATAGATCAGTAATCGTATAATACAAATATGTAACAAAACTAATTTTAACAGATCGTTAACACAGTTATTGAGTTTGTTAACCAAACTGTCAGTAGGAAACACATTACCTTTCTTTGCGACGCGCAGTCGTGTAAAAAGTAGAAAGGAAGTTTTACACCTAAATATTATCCCGCCTAGACTTTTTACGGAGAAAGAAATAAAGGAAAAGTTAAATATTGGAACAAAAAAAGGAAGCCTACACGTTCGTAGAACTTCGAGAAGCACACAAAATTAATAATCATATCAGATAATGTTTACATGTAGAAAACAGTTTTCTGTTTTGTCTGAAAAAAAAATGTGCGATCGTACTAGCAACAGTTGTACTTTCTTTAAGTACCTCAAATATCATACAATGTCACTCGACTATATATTTGCATGAGATACCATGCATTGTATCATTCCAATTTTATTTACAACCCTATGCTAATTCGCCATATAAACATACAACCTGACTATGTTACAGAATCTACAGATAGAATAGCAATTGATGTAATAGGCGATAGAGAGAAAGAGATAGAGTTAAAGCCATGGGTGCCACGCGGGGTCCATGCGGCACAAGTTGTCATGACTGTTTGCAGCGGTAACCAACGTTGCCACCTTGCTGTCTGGCCCGTCGAACACGGCGAGAGAATTCAGTCTGTTCATGATAACAGTGACAGCTTTGTTCACCATGTTGATGATGGTCTCGTTGTCCATCTCGACTGGTTTGTTTTCAGCGGAGGTCCCAGCGGCGGCCAGACCCGATTTGTCTTCCAGTCGTTTCCTGTAGCCGGTGACCATCTCGTCCCGTAATATTGTGCGCAGTATCGATTGTATCTGTAAAATATCCAACGTTAATATGTGAAAACTACATTTATCATACGAAAATAAATGTCTCGAAATGGAAAAAATAATAACAGGGATGGCTGGAAGTTGCTATTTACTAATTCTGTGTACGGATGAAACAATATAATTTGACACTATTAAGTATATTTAGTGGGCTTTCTTTTGATTTGACTGGCCTTGTGGCTCAGTTGGCACTATGTCTGCTTGCCGAGCTGTAGGTCGTGGGTTCGATCCCCACCCAAAGCAAACATTTGTGTGATGAGCATGAATGTTTGTTCTGTATCTGGGAGTTTCAATGTATCATATGTATATATTTACAAAAAAACAGTATATACAAATACAAATACAAAAAAATACTAGCTATCTAAAATACTAGCCGTACCTAAATCCTTCAAGAACATTTTGGAATGCAAATAATGATGTAGATTTTAAATACTAAAAATATACACTAAAGGAAGTTTTTTCGAGAACGTGGAAAAATATGTCGTCGCAGATTTATTTTGTTAATGTTGTGTAATTTGAGTATACTTATTAATGTGTACAACTAAGTGTTCGATTACTTCCATAACTATCGGCAAGTAAAATAATAAGGTATACTGTCTCTTTTACAACGTTAGTAGAAATTTTTCAAAAGCATGACTAAGACTTGACAGTGATAAGTTTTACATGACTTTGATTAAGACTTGACCGTGATAAGTTTTACATAACTTTGATTAAGACTTGACCGTGATAAGTTTTACATGACTTTGACTAAGACTTGTTCGAGAAACTTGAAGTTTTAATGCCTGATAAATTAAGGAAACGAGCGAGTACAATGCCCCTGATAGAAGAAAATAAGAACACTAATTAAACGAATATACGCTTGTGTGATATTTAAGTTTAAACTTAATTTACTATCTATTTTATTGACCTCATTAGAAGTGCTTTGTCGTGAATTATGAAAAGTATCAAGCTATTCAATGATAAGGGAGTAAATAAACAATTGCGTTAACTTCATTATTATTACAAAATGTGTATGTAGGTTAAATACATTGTATCTATTATTTGGAACACAATGTAACATTCCAGATAGTTCCAATAAATCTCAAGGGAAATCTGTAAAATTATATAAAAATAGAACATATTGACAAGAATATAAGATAGTTCAAAGCGGTTTAGGATTTAAAATGTCACTAATATAACAAAACTGACAAGAAGAAAACAAACAATATATACTATTATATAATATACAGTGAAGACCACGCACCGGCAAGAGCAGAATGGGAAGACCAGCCACAAGATGGACAGACGACCTCATACAAGTGATAGAAAGACGCTGGATGCAAGCCGCTTTCATCATGTATTTTTGGGAATTCATGAGAGAGACCTATCTGTAGTGGACTTTTTGTGCCTGAGACAATGGCAAGGATCGATTATGGCAGAAAACTACTATTACGTAACGTAGCGACGTAAACTTGTTATAATTTAATTATTTAAATGAACGTAACTATTAAACAAATAAACATCCATGTATTTTTAAAATCAAAATGGTGATGACGTTGACGTGGACACATCAGTTTCCTGCCTCCCAACAGTCGTTTTATTTTACGTGGTCAATTATATTCAAAACCTTGTTTAAAACATTCAATTATGAGCTGTTTTACGAAGTCTACAGCGGATACTCAACAGATCACTATAAAGCATATCGCAGTTTTTTTTTTTCTAAATTTGTTTTCTGGTACGGTCACAAATAAAAAGCGCCCACCTTAAATGCGCAAAAAATCACTTCTTTGGTCTGTTTCGCGAGTTAGTGCCACAAATCAGATTATAGAGTAAATCCGTAGACCGCTTCATCGTAGACCGTAACGTCGCTTAACATCAGGCGAGTTTGCGGTCAAGCGCAAACCAATTTCTACATTTAAAAAAAAACAAATGCCGTCCCCCACCCCGCATTACTAATATCTCCACTATTTTGGCCGGGCGTATTTTATTCGTGGCGGCACCTGTACTCCAGTTAAATTTACCTTAAAGTTCGGTGTGACAAGACATCTTGCCACAGCTATGGCGGAAGCTGTGAGAGGGCCTGTGATGCCAATGTTGGTGAGAAGCTCCGAAATGTTCGGCGTGAGACGGAACGGCACAGGCCGGTTGCAGTCCAGCTCGCCTGGCGTAAAGGGTCACAAATCATAAACATACAGAGGTACGGATGAGTAGTCACATGTCTGTTAGTATGTGTTACTTCGTTAAAGGAAACTACATATATGTGTTGAATTCTGTTAGTCAATGCAATAAAAACAGTAAAACTTTAACAATCCTCAATGACATCATGAAACCACTCATGGGCAACCGAGAATAATTTTAATATGCATGAATTAGAGATGCAAAGCAAAACGTTTGTTAGTATTATTAAGCTATTAAATGTCATAAAACCTAAAGCTCAGCTAAAAACATAAAAAATGTGCACAAAAAAATCACCAGTAGCTGTTTTAGTAAATTATAGATTGAAAAACTGCAAATAAGGCGTCAATAAGGAGGCGCTCCAAGATACATGTGTATACAGTTTTTTCATCAATTTTTATTTAATTCTTACTGGAGATATATGATAGGATAAAGGGTTACTTCCCCATAACTAATCACTGAGCAAAAAGACAAATAATATAAACATTCAAAATGAGAGCCTCCTTTTTTGAAGTCGATTAAGAAGATACATTTACCAATCGCTGTATTCAAAAGCAACACAAAAAACCCGTGCGAACCACACACACATAAATAAATTTGCTATGCAGTTAGAAACACCTTCACCGTTTCAAATGCCATACATACCTGTGGATGATCTCAGACGTAATAATGTTTCAACATAATGTGAATGCGCAAAACAAACAGAACTATAAATAAATTCTAGTATAATATTTAAAAAAAAAACAGTAAGAAGTGCCGAATAAAAAACAGAGCCCAAACTCGTCGAGTCTATTATTTGCCATTAACGAGTTTCAATGTCAAGTTTCCTCGTCATAATCTCGCCAATACTTAAGAAAATTAGCATAACCACCCTCATTTACGACGACGTAATAATGTTTCTCATAAATGCCAAAATTCTGTACTCAGATTTCGGTCCCCGTTCTTGATGCGTGCTGTACAGGAATGGAATGCTTTGCCTCCTAGTTTCCTGACAGCTATAATCTTAAAATTTTCAAGGCTAGAGTGAATAGATATTTTCTAGATAGACGAGCTGCATGCTCGGCCATGCCGTCGCTTAACATCAACCCAACTTCATGGCACTATTTTATAAAGTTAAATACGAATGTAATCGTATGTATATTAGAATCTATTGTTATTTCGGCCAGTGACAGAAATCCTTATATAGGTTTTAAAATTTTAAAGTGCACCACAAAAAAATATCGCGGAAGCGTCATACAACTAAAACTTGTAAAAATCATTCTTGATACATTGACCACTTTATAGATGCAGTGTACATGCAGAAAAATAAAAGATATGGTTAAATATTCGCCGTGCAGTTAGTTGTTTATGAAATAAAAATAAATATACAAAGTTGGTGCAACAAACAGCGTTAAACAAAATATTCAAAAAGGTGTTATTATAGCACATTCTATATCAGGATTCAAAATGGTTCAAATAAAATGAATAGCGAGTAACTAAGTCTCTCTAAGTGCAGTTAATTCTAGGCTACGATATAACATCAGGGGAATTGGCAGTCAAGCGTTAGCATCACCAAAACAAAACAATTAATATAGTTTAAAATCCTGAAACAACCGACTCGAAATCAAGAATTTTGTAAATCCGTTTATAAATGACGAACCTATAAGGTAACAAACATTAAAAAAGAATCGAATTGATAACTTTATCCATTCGATTGTATTTTAATGTTTTAAACACTTTGTTAAAACGACTTCCTTTTTTTAGATTTAACAAAGTGCTTCTCTGTTATATTGCAATACGCTTTCAACTAAAAACTTTTACAATTCTATGAAGGCGTGTGTTTCATTTCCAACTTGCATACTGATGAATTAAAATAAAACACAAGTAGCAAGCAAGATATCAAGCGACAAAAAATATCCACTTATCATTCATAACCATATTTAAGTTTATCTGAACCATTGAACCTCGATTCAACACAAAAACCGTTGTTTATTCTCCACTACATAACATATAGTAATAACACGGTTTGCATATTTCTTATCGGCGCCGTTCATTCAAGCAAAAAAATAATCAGAAATAAAATCAATGTCGCATGTTCCACGTCATCTGGTTATGTAAAACAAAACAACATTAAAATTCACCAACTTCGCTTATTAGAAATATTAAAATGCAAGCCAAACAGATCAGTATTAATGAGACTTCAAAATGAACGTTACTATGCGATTCAAATACCTTGCCTGGCCTTGTGGCTCAGTTGGTAGTGTGTTTGCGTCTACCTGCTGAACTGAAAGGTCGTGGGTTCGATCCCCACCCAGGGCAAACATTTGTGTGATGAGCATGGATGTTTGTTCTGTGTCTGGGTGTTTCTATGTAGCATATGTATATATTTACAAAAAAAAAGTATATATGTAAAAATATATTGATTGATTGATTAATCTTATGTATTCTATCAGCCATCTAGTTCCATAGTACAAGCTTTGCTTAGTTTGGACTAGATAGCGTTGTGAAATGTCCACAAATATTTATTTATTTATTTTTAATATAATATTGGGACTGGCTAAGAATACCGTTAAGTTTGTGACAATAAATTACACACGGACCAACTTTACTTGACAACAAGTTTGAGGCGGTAGTATCGCATTCTCTAGACTAAGCTGGTAGGTTTGCAGAAAATGTTTACTCCAGATTACAGTTTCGCAGATAATTTGGAACTGAAATCAAGTCGGATCCCCAGATCCGTACCAACCGAAGTTGTAATCATGTCATGAAATATCATTATGCCAGTATCAAACCAAGGCCACACCTAGGTGTTTTTGCGCATGCCAAGTTCCATATGAGCATTTTTTGAGTTTTCTTAAGTACTTATACACTAGTTTATTTTTTATTGTAAAATTAATTCTAGACATGGTTTTAGGTTAACTTTTAAGTGATGTAAATATTTTAACCGTCGTAAATATTTGACATCACAAAGTTCGGAAACGACGCAGATCGATCAATATTATTATTAACAATTAATAACATGACTGTGGACCCGGCTGTATTTGAATCGCATTGCAGGCATACAAGCATTAAAGGAAAACAAAACAGGTGCTTCTCAAAAAGCCACATAAACGACTCTTAAATACTAAAACGGTTAATTTATGTTAAGGACAGACCACAATCAGATACACGAGGGTGAAAAAGATCGCAATATATTCTCATCCCTTTCTCTCTCGTTAGTTCGACGATGATATAGGCCATGCACCATATTCAATCGTATTAGTGCTTTAAGGCAACGAGGCGGGTGCCGAGGCTGTCTCACTGACGCGCGACGCCTTTTTCAGATATAAAATGAATAAAATTGTGTACTTTAGATAACTACAAGAATGTCAACCTCAAGAGAACATTATTCAAATGTGTTAAGAATAATTTTTATTTTGACATTTGTCAGTATGACCGAAATCAACGACTAAAAGGAAAAAATAACATGATTGAACGTTTATTTACACATCTGTCATAGTTATTTTGTAATACTGTTTTCATGAGGCTAACGTTTGCATTTATCTTTATTATGATTATGTAAATCATTATAAAGAGGGGTTGCGCACGAGCGAGACAACTGCGAGCCCTACCTAGAGACCTTAACGATTTTCAACATACCTGTGGTATCATCGACGTCAAATTTGAAGTAGGACACGTTGAGCAGGCCCGAGTCTTGATGCACATACATCATGTCGGGGTTCAGTCGCGTCAGATGTAGCACATACTCCGCGAAGCTCGCGAGGGACATCTGAAGGGTGAGCATTTTCCGGAAGGTCCAGTAGTCGGTGGGCGCTGAAAACGTCGCCGCAGCCCACTCGCGGACCATGCCTTTGGGCACCATAGTCACTTGCACCTACAAATACAAACCGGTCTAAAACATACTTTTACAAACAAACTTGACTGGCCTTGTGGCTCAGTTGATAGTGTGTTTACGTCTACCTGCTGAACTGAAAGGTCGTGGGTTCAATCCCCACCCAGGGCAAACATTTGTGTGATGAACATGGATGTTTGTTCTGTGTCTGGGTGTTTCTATGTATCATATGTATATATTTACAACAAAAAAAAGTATATATGTATTCTATCAGCCATCTAGTTCCATAGTACAAGCTTTGCTTAGTTTGGGCTAGTTGGTGTTGTGTGAAATATCCACAAATATTTATATATTTTATAAACATAAGCGTCCAAAATGTGTTCAAAATACCAGTGCTATGCAACGGTACCGTTAATGTTTTATCTGGATTAGCAATTTTCGTAGCAATAGATTTAGGAAGATTGTAGAAAATGTGTTGGTTGTTATTACCCGACTGTTCATTCTTGAACAGTCGGGTAATAAATAACATTGACTGCGCGAGCGGGACACGATCAACGCCCGCGAGAATGCTCCTATTCACTATACTTTGTATCTTTAATGCTTCAATAATAAATATACTCGCATGCAACACTTTATTAAGGCGGCGAAAATCAAACGAGCGTTTACGATGATGTTAAATGTCATACCTCGCGCAGAATGTCCCTCAGAACTTGCTGAGAGGCTTGCGAGCCGCGGGCCTGCACCGCCGCCAACCGCTCGTAGTACCGCGCAATAGGCGCGTCGTATTCCACACCCCTGCAAAACAAACCGAAAAACATAACAATTCAGTCCCACGGTAAATTACAAAGTAACATATACGAGCTGTAAAAAACTGCACGTATGAGTATTTATTACTTCTTCTTTTTTGTATTGGACCCGCATTAAAGCATTTGCCAGTGTCAAGTATTAGGATTTTTTCAAATTTCTTGAATAAAACAAGTTGTAAATGTTCTAGTCACAATCTAAGTCGCGTATACAGTCAAAGTCAAGTTAGTTTATAAGTCGAGTCCTGCTTCGGTAAAGTGATGGCGACTTTACTAGAAGCTTCTATGGAGTTTTGCCGACAACGTAAAATCACACGTTTTACTGCTTTATTTCACTTGCCCACACTCACGCACTTTATCGAACACTTAATGAATAAAACACCACCACGGCAACGGCCACAATGTAGCATAAAACGCTCACCTATTAGCGCACTCGTTGCGGTAGATATCGAGCAGCGATATTGAGCTAGGGTTGTCTTCGACGAGGCGCATCTGCGGCGACACCGACACCACTCGCGGGACCGTGAAGTGTAGGAATCTTTTGGAAGTTTCTTTTTGCTTGCCGAGGTAGTGGTTCAGCATTCTGAGGAGCTGTAGCACGCGTTCTTCTCTGCGCGCATCGCCGAGACCCGAATCGTTGACTACTAAGTATGGGTATATCTTCCCGTTGTGACCGCGGATGTAGAGGCGGCGTGCGTATGTATTGTGCTTCTGTACGATCTCAACGCGCGGCATGAAGCGTGCGATGCGCACGTGGTAGTGTGTGTGTTTGGGGAGGAGGAATTCACCGGGGAGCTCCACTTCTGCCGTCTTCAGGCTGAAGTTGGATAGGAATCGGCACTTTTCTTCGATAAGGAAAGACCTATGGAAAAAACTTTATTGAGAATGGGTAGACAATTATCAACCACAGACATTTTTTTTCTTAGTCGGGTTCAATGTTTATTACAATCAAACATGCTTCGTTGAGCTTGACAAATTCCATGGTGTATTTTCTGAATTAACATGCGGTTTTTTTTTCTCGACACTTATGAAACTAAGTATAACCATTTCTAAATTGATTGCCACGTTAAAAAATTATTTGCACGTATAGGTTTAACTAAGGTAGTTAATTTAGTATAAAAATAAAAACTTTTTCAGACGTATCTATAGTGTAATTTAACTGTCAGTAACACAAAAAAGTCGGGACCACAGCCTGTATGCTGTATTGACTTTATCATGTTATATTCTTGTATACTACTGGAGAAACACAGCACAATAATAAGTAGCATACTTATTTTAAAATACATATCTACTTTTTACTGACTTCAAAAAGAAACAAACAACAAACAAACAACAACAAAACAATCAAACAAACAACAATCAACAAACAACACAGTTCAGTTAAACAATCTATTTAGCTGTATTATTTATATTATTTTATATTTGCCGCATAAGTCCGTCATTAATTAAAAGATTTGAAAAAATATTTTTTGTTTGAAGTATACCTATCCTATACTTTCGGATTGCTCCCACAGAAATTTCATCAGAATCGGTTCAGTAGTTAATTTTAATGAAAAATTAATGCGCATTTTTCATTCAAACTAACTACTTTTAAACTATAAATATAGATAAACTACTACTCACTTTGGCAAGATCTTGGTCTTGTTCTCCAATATTTTAACCCACTTCCTAAGTTTCTGTATCAAGTTCTGCAGTTTCATCGCATTGGGTTGGGTGAAGTCGAAGTCTGCAGTGAACTGGTTCTTCATTTTCTGGAATATGGGATCTTGTAGCGAGGCTTGCGCCCGACGGGCGAGGTTCTCAGACACAGCTGCAGACAATGCACTACTTGAAAGACATTCTGTAGACATACAAAATGAGAGTGCTCGAGTGAATTACCTGACTTACATCAAAATATTTACACATATACTATTTTTTATTTTTTTCTATCACAAAAAAAACTACTTGATCTATAAAGTTGAAATTTGGCAGGCAGGTTCTTCTTTAAGTTCTGTACCTTAAGAAAAACGTTTGTAGCTGTTTTCTACCCCTAAAAATCATCTGTTTTTTTTTATCTTATTTGAATTATAAATGGATATGCCTCTACGGTTTGATTTTTTCAAATTTCGTTATTTTATTTTATTTGTAGAAAATAGTTTTCTCCTGTTGTATGAAAAACACGTAATTTACTGGCGAAAGTTGCCGCGACAGCTATGCTCTTAAGAAGCCACTTTCCAAACTCACTTAAAAACTATTTTGCAAAAGAGCTGAATGGGTTACATTACACGATCCTAGCCTCGTAGCTGTATCATGATACATAATACGGTACCAGATATTGCCTTATTATTATTAAAACCCTTTATTTAAATTTATACACGGGACTAGCCCAGACCTTTGAAAGGCATCAGTGGGGCCGGAACCAACACTGAGATGCTTTTTTACAAATGTATAGTAAAAAATACAGATTGGGTATATGGATGGACTATGGATGGATTACTGTACATGGATTGACTTTATGGAGTTTAACAGATTTTGGCTATTGTGATGGAATGTTAGTGACTTAAAAACTAGGCTATAAGTTGATGCTCTCACACAGCAGGTAAGATGAAGTACCGCTGTGTGAGAACCAGGATGGGAAAACGGCACCTGCCAATTCTGTCTCATCATGCAAAAATACCTAGGCAGGTGGCAGGCAGGTACCCACTAAATGGGCCCTCCATAGTGCCGCCGGAGAAGCAACATCGATGTGGGTGGCTAAGGGTGTCGAGAGGTGTCGAGAGGTTATGCCCTTTAACACTTCCACCTTGAAGCTCAGGTTCTTAGCTCTTGCAGTTTCCACCATCCAGCCGGCCAATTAAGGCAAGCTGGAGGTCAGGGGTCTCATTTAGCCCCAGGGAAACATCGGGGTACGCGGTGTCGCCACTCACCGACGGCTCGCCACAAAGCCGCCCCTGCGGTATGGTATTATTATTATTCACATTTATTTATTTAGATTCTTAATTTTAAATTATTTACAATACATATATAAACATATAAAAAAACATAAATATTGTTAAAAACTTTATTATTATTATTATCAGCCTGATATGTCCCACTGCTGGGCAAAGGCCTCCTTCCACTCTTCACGGTCTTTTTTTCAGCTTTTTGTGTCCAGTTGTTGCAAAAGGAGTCCAGTTCGTCTCGCCATCTCCATTTAAGTTTAAGGGTATTTAAATTAATTAAATGTTGTTACATAATTTTTAACGTCAGGGTTGTATTAATGTGGTCCAATAAGATTGAAGGTACCATTATCTTGGGTTTCGGTGTAATATACTAAATATAAAAAAATAAACTTATCATCATTTTCTGCCTATAATCGCTGAGTCATCTCTTTTTGTCCTGCGATTTTTACAAAAAAAAAATATACGATAAAACGAAAACGACGAAAAATATCTAGAGTGGCTTTTTTTCCGATAAATACAATTTAAGAGTCTTTAATTCACCAGTGAATTGGTTTATTTTAGGTAAGCCTGTTCCTCGCAGACCGCAATTTCACTTAATATCAGGAGAGTCGACGGCAAGCAAAAAGCCTAAAAAAACTGACACTACGTAAAGATACTTCACACTTTAAATACATGATATTATTATGTTTATGAAACATTTAGATCAAATCAACCGAAATTAGGATGGGGATAGTAGGACGGAAGCGGAGCGTCTCCAGGGTGTGAACATGACGGGAACGGATTTTTTTCTACGCGTATAAAGTTACGGACTACAGCTAGTAATATATAATTATGAATTTCTGTAAAGATACTCGCACATAATTTATTAACGGATACATCTAATTTATCAGTAGTATATTCATTTCCTACAATTCATTAAAAAAAAACATTAGCGTCAATTACAAAATAATTTCGCACAAGCGATAAACAAACATATATATCCTCAGATAAGCTAATGGACACATATTCCGGTGATATGTTAAAATTGATAACTTTTATCTGCAGAGTTGGGTAATCGAACTTATGGTGACCTTTTACGGTTGACTTTGGAACCAACACGTGTCGCGTACTGCTGCGTGTCGTACGCGAGCGTTCTACGCTCTACCGTTAAATATTGTTAGTGCGAACGATAACAGCCTCGTGCGTAAACAAATCATCGGGATTATGCTAAGGAAGCGTTTAGCGTAACTA
Source organism: Lycia hirtaria (assembly GCA_947563715.1). Taxonomy (NCBI): domain Eukaryota; kingdom Metazoa; phylum Arthropoda; class Insecta; order Lepidoptera; family Geometridae; genus Lycia; species Lycia hirtaria. Next base: position 29,628,167 of record OX387379.1, on the reverse strand, counting down.
CGTTTACGCGGAATTGTGCATAATAATGCATACACAATTCAACGACCATAAAAATGTTGGTTGACATTTTGACACGCCTTCTAGCTTAAAGTATGCAAAATTCTACTATAGCAAATATATAGTTGATAGAATATTTATATACTTTGTTCTAAATACATTCTTATTACACAAAGGACACCCAGACACAGAACAAACAGCCATGCTTATCAAACAAATGTATTTCCTAGGTGGTGGTCAAACCGAACATCTTATAATTTAGAAGGCATATCTATATATTTACAACTGAGCTGCGAGGCCAGACCATATGGGTAATGTTCAACATCGGTCTAACCGTGATGTTAGAGAATCACATTAGATAGCGGAATCACACTTCATAAACGCGAAAGATTGGATTTGTATCTTGTTACTAAAACGCCTGATCGGAATAGAATGAAATAGAGATATATTATACATTACGTTAATAAGTAATAGCTAGCCAAGTATAAGCTACTTTTAATCCCAAAAAAAAAGCTGCCTGTAGGATAGTATATGAAGCCGCGATGTACAAACAGTGAACTCATCAGTTATCATTTTGGTTTATAATTTTATTCTGCTCAAAGCATTTGCTTTTGATACCAAGCTACCACGTTTCATAAAAGCTATACAACCTGTGTTTTTTTACGGACTATAGACGGCCTACATTAATGAATGACTACGCCCTAGTTTGAAATCAACCTGTCAACTTTTTGGTCTTTCCTGCCCGTCACTTTGTCTAGCAACAGCCCATTCAATTGAAGTAAATTCGACATCGCCTAAACCCGTATTGTGTATGTGTAATCAATACATGTATGCGTGGACGATAATGTAAATGTTGGTTTTCATTACGTTTGTACATACTGATGCCGATGCCGAGTCCGAAGCTGGAGACGACTTTCTTGATGAAGTGTAGTGTGTGCGGGGTGACGGTCGCCTCGGCGACGGCAGCGCGGTGATGATACGCCACAACGTGGCACTTGGCCAACCCTGCGCGCAACTGACGCAGAATCTCCTCGTACCAGTTCTCGCGGAACCACACCATCTGTCGATTACAAACGTTATAATTATAACGATACCTTAATAATTTATTTTTGCATTTAGTAACGGAACCGGAATGGAACCTATACTACACTTAACAAGTAGGCACATGAAAAGGAAAGAGAATTTAAAGCTTATCCACGGACGAACCAACTAAAATTCTGGTCAATTTATCACAATCAAAACTGCGCTTTTTCCATTATATAACCTTCATTTTTATTTTTGGCAAACCTTGAAATAATGGAAATAATATAAGCTAACAACCCATTTAGTATATTCTACTTACACATAACTCATAGTTAAAATGCATACAGCATATATATATAATAATATTACAAGCATTTTAACTGTCTGTTATATGTCCATCCGTACAAATGTATTATGTTATTATTATTATCATATAATACATATTATGGCCACTATTCTAACAACAACAGCACCCTATGTAAGTGCCAAAATATCGTAACTACACATTGCAGATGGCCGTAAGTTGGTCATTGGCCTGAGATCCTTTCATTTTCTATCGAAGCAGTACTAAAGAAATGCTAGCATCGTCGTTAGTTTTGTGTATTATAGCTTACCTGGTCAACGATGCCTTCAAGAGATGACAGTATAGTGGGATGTATTTCCCTCTGTAACTGCATGATCTTGGAGCATCGCCACATGGGGAGCGTTGCCTTGATGGGGCCGGATTCGCCCGCGGTAGCACCGCCCGTCGACGTTGACGCACCATCACCCACCTTACTGGTTCCCTGGGCCGTAAAAAACAGCGTGTATGAATATAAATCTACTAGAAATTAGTTAATGCGGCTTGCGTCTTCAAAAGAGTAAAAAAAATAGTTCATCCTGATGAAGACAATGGTCCTAAAAAAAAAACCTAAACTTTATCTACTAATATGTGAGAACGAAAATAAGGTAACCAGTAGATACTTACAGCAGAAGTAGAAGGCAAATGGCCCGCGGCGAGATTTTCGGCAGTCTTATGTCGTTCGCGTTGTTCTATCTTGAGCGTGAGATACAGTGTGCGTATCGGGAAGTACACAGCTTGCGGGTACAGACGCCCCACCTGATGACAATCAATACCTCTCTTCATGAAGTTTAACATTTACTAGTCCACAAGCAAGCTATAGTCACCGCCTGAGATAAGGGTTAGCAAATACTGGCTCATGCTGCCTAAGCAAGATTTCCCCAATTTACAGGGAAGCATTTTCTAATGAAGACTTGCAACCACACTCAATATCAGACGAGTTGGTATTTTCAAACAGCATAAAATTCACCCTCTTCCTTAATACTGTGTGCGACTAGTAATTCAACTATTCGAGAAATTTAAAGAAGAAAAATAAAAGTTTAAAAATATACATTTTAAACTTTCATTTATGTTGCTTGATGTTATGTATGACTGTATGCTGAAACACGCACTTTGAAGTCCAACCCGTGAACTTATAGCCAAAGCGCACCGCTTACAAAACTGATGTCGATTTCTTAAATGATCTGACATAGCAGTTTGCGACACTTCGACCTATTGGTATTAATTGTCTGACTCGGTAATTCTAAAAAAGATTATTAGATATCCTAAGATACAAGCTTATATCCCCAAGGACATAGTTCAATTCTACGAACTTCTTTTCTTTTGGAGAAGTGCTCCGTTACACAATGTCGGTTCCTTCGTAGAATTAACTTTGTAATTTGTGGTTATTGCTAATTGAGGATATAGATTAATGGAACCTTCCGTTAGCTCCGTTTCTTATCCACACCGTTCAATGTCTGCCCCTGGCCTGGCTTTGATAGCTGTGAGGCGCCTTTATAATAATATCTACAGATTAATCTTAAGAAAATTTATCGCTTAGCTTAGCGCAAATTTGTGAAAATCGCATACGTTTGCGTGGTTGTTTTTCAGACTGTTTTCAGATTTTAAGTTCGAGCTACTTGCATGCACAAGGTGAGACCTATGTTTAGTTTTGGGCCATTTAACGCCAGCGCACTCTTCTCTTGCCAGTTCATTAGCTAATTCAATCACGCAATTTATTATGTAACGACCCCCCAAAAAAAACTACAATACAGGTAATACAGTACCTAACCCATCGACACTTTTTCTGTGATGAAGTAATAACTCTCTCGTACAGTACGAGAGAGTTATTACTTCATCACAGAGTAATAACTCTCTCGTACATCACAGAAATCCCTTTCTCAGGCGTTTGTTACCACTTGCATGCGGACTATAAACGGTTTGAAAAACTTCCCTCATGCCGGAATACATTGGATTTTTTACTCAAAACTGAACGTAATATAAATGTGTAGATAAATAAAAGTAATGAGACTTGAATACCAAAGAGTGAGGGACTGTGGAAGCAGTGTTCGTTAGTAGTATAATGTGTTTAAACCCTCATTCTGTAGTATGTTTAAGATGTATCAAACCATAACTAAATAAATGTCAAAAAATTACCTCTTAAGAGAAACTTTTATCGCGCATTTGTTCATAGAAAAATATGTATTTTTTTGGAAGCATAAATCACTCTGCTTCTATGTTTTGCTTTTTTCGAATTTCATTAGAATGTCAAGTTAAAAGTTGAAAAGAAAAAACAGAAGCCTAGTTATTATTCATTCCAATCAAGTAACAAAATCATCAAATTACGTAAATATTTAGGGGAGAACGATTTTCCCCTATTTTATGAAAAAATGCGTAATGTTTGTGGTCTTAAAGTGCCGCTCACAACGCAATGCTGCTAAAATTGTCTGCTGCGAACGTAAAGGTCATATATATGTATATTATCTATAACATACCACGTTAGTTGCAGTTTTGATATATCTTAGAATCGTTATTGAAATCCATGTAAGTTATTTGTATAGGACAAAATAAGGGGGGAAAACATGCATAAAATTTACACCATCCTTCGTTCTATTTTACAAAATCAATAACATTTATTTTGACCTCCATTTATGACGATCATGCTTCAATCAGTGTTACGTGTTCGTCTGTATTTTCATTTGAGTTTTTCGAGAAATGCTTGTGAAATTAATGTATAAGGGTGGTGAGGTGACTGACTGACATTCGTCCGAATTTGTCACGAACAAAGTTCCCCGCGAATGTCTATCTAATTGGTCGTTGATTAAACCAATTTTACTGTCAATCTGGTGGCTTTGCCTTTGGTTAACTTTGGTGAAAAAGAAATATGAAAGCGATCCTGTTAGAAAAGCCATGACATTCATAAATATAATTTATTGACGACATAATAATACATATCATACGATAAGATGTTGTATGTATTTATTTTAATTAATAGTAATTTAAAGATTGTCCTATTGACATTTTCTGTATATAAAAATTGCACGCTCTACAAGGGCTAAAAATAGTTACTATTTAAAATTTTACCTGTACCCTGTAAAATACTGTAAATACATTTCTGTAAATAAATAGTTTGAATTTGAATTTTGCTCGTGACAAACAGAGAGGAACGCGGATAAATAATTCATCACCATTACACTGTCTGCACAAGAAACGCACAGAACAAACCAAAGTATGTAACAATTAGAATACAAATTATATTTAAACTTAACGCTATTCCCATCGATACAACACAGAATATAGCACTAGAACTTACATGAATCAATACGTTCTGTAGGGGGTTCTTGCAGGTCTGCGCCAAGCAGGCAAGAAGGAGTGACATTCAACTTAGAACCCATCCAATGCGTCAATGATGTCATATAAATGTCATCACCAAATAGATGAATCCGCTCGTTTGTGAAACGTCTAGGCGGAGTTAGACCTTTAGGCTGATCGTTCTGAGCGTAATGAAGATTGAATAAACTTGTAACGAAAGAGCTGAACGTCTTTTAGGGCTTTTTTTATTTAATTAATAGGACCATTTGACCATTTTTGATTGCCGCCAACTTCAAACGGTGAAGGAAAACATCGTGAGGAAACCTACATGTCTGAGAGTTCTCAATGATCTTGAAGATGTGTGAAGTCTGCCAACCCGCACTTGGCCAGCGTGGCAGACTATGGCCTAACCCTTCTCACAATGACAAGATGGCCCGTTCCCAGCAGTGGGACAGTTTGTACAAACAGGGCTGATAAAAAAAATAAAAAAATAGGACCATTTGATTGACAGATAATGGTTATGGTTATTTTCTTAACACATAAAAGAAAGCTATTATTGACAAAAAAGAGTAGTTTATTTTTAAGTCAGAAAAATAATCAGTCGCATAGATCAGTAGCTGTAGTTTGTTATCTTTTATGACTAATAATAAAACTTTTAGTGACGGAAAAGCAACAAGTAAGTTACTTTTTTACGATAAACAAGTTTTTTTTTTATATGGTGAGCCATTTCCAAGAGGCTAAGCTTTTAATCATCCAACTTGTTATATTGGGATAAGCGTCAACGGTGTGGTGTACGGGCGAATTCTTCTATTCAATGATGACATAACACTAACAAAGGTCGCGGACGCACATTGGAGACCAGGACGGAAACTTTTAACTTTAAATAAAAAATGTATAGCAACTTGTTTTAGAAACTCATGCAATATTTTATCAATTATATTATTTATTTGTATGTGGTGATAATTTTTCTAAGTTAATTTAATAAATTAATTTGACCTCGACATAAATTAAAATTAGTTGGAAGCGACATGGGCTATCAGTTAAGGGGCTATACGAATGGAATGCACTGTTCCGCTCACGCATTTTTAGATTTAAAAAAAAACCTGTTTGTACTTACAGCATATCTGTACGTAAGGAATGGCGACAATAATATTACACATCTATCACACAAACTTCAAATCGGATCATATACATTTTCATACATAAAAAGCAATTCTGGGGAAAAAAACAGACAAATTTATTATATAAAACCTTGTTTGAATCAGAATGAAATGTGCGAAATATATGTGTTATATTATTGTCGAAATTCCTGTGAATATATTTGTAGTAAGTAAATTCAAACAATTTATATATATATATATACACATATATATGTATATAAATGCGTGAACAGGGCAGGCAATTCATTTGTATAATCCCTTAACGCATCATTTTTCTCATTTTCAAAATTATTACGAATGAATGAATGGACACGAAACACGTTCGACATGAAATACCTACATCGGTGAATGTAGGCAAATGATTTGAAGGGTTTCAAACTGTTTTCCGACATTAATTCCGCACGTATCAGACTTTCGTTTATATTGTTACGCTGATTTTATGGTAAGCTCAAAATAATCACTTTTATTCTAATGTCCTGGCAGCAAATTAATATCAATACTAATCAAATAATGCAGAAAACTCGCGTGGAAAAACAATTTGAAACGTTGCATCATATCTGAAGCCTCTATCAAGACACCCTACAAAATGTGTAGTTATTAGCCACGCATGTCGCCTCGTTGTCTGGTCTCCCCCATGGTCCGACCTGCAGCTCTACACTCACATGACTCAGCAGATTGAGTATCACACTCCCGTCGTACTGCACCAGGCAGGCCAGTAACTGCGGGATCCAGGGAAGCCACTGTACTGGCGGAACCCCTACAGAGTACTTATCCAGCGCGTCCGCAAGGCTGTTCTTTTCGTCGTCGAAGCTCAGCATCCAGAGTACCTGCACGTGGAAACGTTATCAAAAATACCTTAACATTTGCGATATTATTTAGTTAGGAGGAAATATATTACATAAAGCTGCAGTATAGCAAAGGTTGGGCCGTACAAGTGGTACGTTGTCCCGTGTTGATCGGTGAATTATGTTAACTCGTCATCAAAATGTAAAATGGGATTGTTATTATGTTAATATCTTAATTTTTTCGGTATTGGACTCACCAGGTTAGCGCATTAGTAATTGTTATACATTAAAATGTTCAAAACATTAATACAAATATTTTTTTTCGTGATTATTGGTTATTATATAAATATTATAGTTACATAGAGCTAAAATGGTAAGAGCTAAAGGCCACGCGTAAAAATTTAGTCAAAAGAACGGACATCTACGCATGCAGATATAATCCGCAATCGTATAAGATAGAACACACCCTAAATGTTCATATCGGATTGGAACAAGACGGTAAGCAATGGCTTAGCAAGAGAGAACTATAACTAAATGTAACAAGTATCTATATTAAAAGAAAAACAAAATACCCGACTGCAGGAAAGCAGTTTTTGCAGTCTAACTTACGATTTAGTTACGCTTGATACGCTGTTGAGTGTACGTTTTGTGAGAAAGTATGTGTAAAGTCGCTGTAAAAGATAATAAATGAGTATTCTTTAGATATAATTCTAGTAAAATCACTTGATTATTAGGAAAAAATTCGTTGGAGATTACCAAAAAAAAATATTTTTTATTTTTTCGAGAGATTTATTATTATTAATATAAAAAAATATATAGCCTATGACTCTGGAAGCGAAGACGAATCTAATGACACATACATATATACAATCATACATACACTAGAAAAACAACCCTACTTATTACGCAGTCGGGTGAAGAGACGGTGAGCGATAAGTTTTCAGTGTTTTGACTCCAGCATAGACGTTCTTACCTTAGCACAGTACTTCCTAGATTTGGATTCATTCTGATGTCGGCAGGCATGCAGGAAGCACGTCATCGCCGACACTCCAACGCTTATCTGTCGAGGGTCTCTTATGAAAATCTGTTCCAGGTAATCTCCCCACAGCGCCCACGCTTTCACCAGCGTATCGTGTAATTGTACCGCCGCAGCGAACGCCTTGTTTGCATCTTCCGAACGTCCCAACTGAGCGAGCAATAATCCTTTGAAAGCGTAAAACTCTGCGGTCATTTCCTTTGTGAAATACTTGAAGTTCGTCGACTCTATCATGTCTAAACCTTCCTGAAGCTCGTCCTTGCCTTCTGTCCAGGACATTTGGATGTGGCATTTGACCTGTTGCCGTATCTTTTGGAAGCAGTCCACGATCGGCACGCTCGGTATTGTGTATATGCGATGTAAAGAATCAAGACACACGCCAGACAGATTATGTTTCCTTGCTATTTTGGCGAAGTGGATTATGGCCTGTAATAGAGATGTTAATGTTAAAATTGTCAAAATTGCATCATCTAAGTCGATTAACAGCGGTTGGTAATATTGTCAAACTCAGATTATTATCACTAAACACCATTACACAATTTCAGTAGCTATTGCTTGAACGTCATATGATAAATTGTAATGTAATTGCAAGGAATGCTTAGTCAAATAGTAGGATCAATCTAGATTTGACAGAATATTGGCATACGCATTTAAAACATGTAATAACCGTGAAAAAAAATGCTTATACAAACAATATAATTGAAGAAATATTGAAACAGTCTTCTGGACTGTACCACATAACTACGTCTAACAATAGGAAATAGGTGCGAACAGTCAAATGTTTTCTAAGGTTTTAGCGATTGTCACTCATTGAAATAAAACAAATTTTAACGGACGCTGCAGTGTTCGAAACGTCAGGTCATAAAATTATGAAAAATATACGCGACTAGATGACCCGGCGTACTTCGTATCACCTGTCAATGAGTGGACCCGATATTTTCTCAACGTTTAAACCTTCCCTGGACTACGACAAACATTTCAAAACCAAAAGCAGCTAAATCGGCCCAGCCGTTCTCGAGTTTTAGCGGGACAAACGAACAGCAATTGATTTTATATATATATAGAGATAAATCCGTTAAGGTTTGTTTCATTTCAACCAGATCAAAACCTTATCAAGCCAGACATAGCGAAAAATTATTGTGTGAAATGATTCACGGATCGTTGAAAATGTTAACCCTTTAACCGCGTGGTTGGATATTTCCGCCAAAATTTTTTCGCGCTGTTACAGGGTTGCATCGGATATATAAATAGATACACTTTATTAAAAAACCACATGATAACAAAATAACGTAAATATAATATTAAGTACTTAGGGCTATGTTTTTAATTGGCAGCCTTATCGCTTAGAGCGATCTCTTCCAGGCAACCATTCAAGGACAGGAATTGAATGCTAAAAAACAGATGTTGATTTTTCCGACAATTGTTTTTCGGAAATGTTTTATGTTGAAGTTTGTCGGGATTGGCTCGAAAAGCTTTTGTTGGAAATATCCGACAGGTGGTTAAAGGGTAAGGCTGTGGCCCCAAGTCATCCGGCACGGCGCGGGATCAGAAACAACAGCCGGCGCGGCGCCGGAATCCGATGGTTTCGCCTACTAAAAAACGACGGGTTCCGGTGCCGGATGACATGGGGCCGGGTCCTTAGGTCTTAGGGTAATAATGTAGAATAAATTGAAACCTGTGCCGAGGCATGTACACCGAGCATGCTATGGTTGGAGGCGTGCTCTGCTTGCGAGTCGTAATGCGAAGCGATGAACTGGTAATGGTGTTGCCGCCACGTGAAGATGGCGCCCCAGTGTGAGAGCGGGTCGGCCACTACCGGCAGCCGATTACGCCATGTCTTCACTATCGCCTTCATGTCATGTAGCGATGTCGGCCGGCTGTGCAGCAAGCCCTAAAAACACCGTCCGGTTTGAGTAACTTAAGAGTCCGTAGTCCGACCATCGTCCGTTTCGCTCACACATAACCACATTTTGAAGATATTAAATAACTGAACGAACTTATAGAAAATCGTCGTTTGTAAAACTGTTCACATTCCTGTTGCGTACTGCACAAGAATGAAATTCGTTGCCGCCATCTCTGTTTCCTGAGACCTACAATCTCGGAATTTTCAAGGCTAGAGTGAATAGATATCTTCTAGATCGACGAGCTCCATCCTCGGCCACACCGTCGCTTAACATCAGGCGAGTTGGTGGTCAATCGTAGATCTATCTTCTATAAAAAAATAAAAAATAAAACTAGAAAACAACATCACTAGTAAAAAATTAAATTTTATCAAAGTTTTCATAAATAAAAATCATTTTTGCGTTAATCGTTTTTAAAAATGATTTTTAGTAATGAAAATTAACTTGGATCAAAATGAAATTTTCGTCGAATATTTGCAATTTTGTTTTCTAGTTTTACAAACGACGATTTTTTTTATAAGTTTATTCAGCCATTTTATATCTTAAAAAATGTGGGCGAACGAGACGGACGATGGTCGAACTACGGACTCTTAAGTTACGTAAATAAATATTTACACTCGTAACAGCTGCCCCAATATGATGTCATTTAAGACATAAAAAGATAAAGATATATTCAGTCTACATATTATTGCGGCACGGCGAGTCGTATCCCTAGGTATCAAGTCAAGTGCCAGTTAGCTCCGGCTACCACTCGTTCCAACAATGCAACAGAGGCAATTGTTCCGAGACACGAAACGAAGTCCTTTTTCATTTACATATAGAATTTTGAATCAAACTTCTAACATTTTGAATACGAGTTTATGACGTTGTCTATAGGACAATAATTATATTAAATACTAAATACAATTTGAAATTTTCAATTTTGACACCTCATTTTTATTTCTAATTTTGTGACATTCATCTTTTATTTTATTATATTTTAATTTAACTTCTGTTTATGATTTTCCGGCATTTACCTACAATAGATCAGTTATATGAGTATACTGACGGTGTGTATCTGCGCGGCTTCGCTGAGCTCCATAAGTTGTTGGGCGGCGCGGAGCAGCGGTAGATGCGCGTGCGCCACGAGGCGCGGCAGACGGCGCCATTCGCGTAAGCACTGCGCCGCCGCCGCCTCTGCGTGACGCTCTACGCCCGACAGCTGCTGCTCGCCGCCCGCGCAGATACACAGGTATCCGCGGTAGAGATTCACCAGCCACGCTGAAATAATAACAACAAGCGACTAGCCTCGCAGTTCAGTTGGTGGTATGTCTGCCTGCTGTGCTATAGGTTGTGGGTTCGATCCCCACCCAGGGCAAACACTTTTATATTGTGCATGGATGTTTGTTCTGGGTCTGTGTTTTTATGTATCATAAGTATGTATTTACAAAAAAAAGTATATATGTATTCTATCAGCCGTCTAGTTCCATAGTACAAGCTTTGCTTAGTTTGGGCTAGATGTTGTTGTGTGAAATTTCCTCAAATATTTATTTATTATTATTATTTAATTAAAGGCTCTATCGCCCTAAGAGAAACATTGCCGCTTATTTGCCCATCATCACCATCATCATCGCAGCCACTAGAAGTCCAGTTGGAAGAAAACCGGTTGGCGGCGGCGTAGCTCCGAACGCCTTCATGCCACTTGTATGGGTTCACTTGTAGGTCACAGTGTCCATACTAACTCACCTATTTCAAAAAATGATTAAAATCGCTTACTGCTTCTCGAATCGAGAAGTCTCGGTTCCAACAACGCACCTTAATTTGTGCGTTTTTATCAGCGTGCACTTAATAATTTTCTAAACTTGTTTGACGATATCAGAACAACAAATTACATGATTTATTCGATTGTATTATACCTTAATAAAATAAAACACACCTAATTCCTTGGGACAATTGTATTCCACTTCAGCTAGCGCATCCTTCATGGTAGTCCAATTGGGATTTCTCCAAGAACTTTCCAGGATTAGGAAGGGGTCGCGGCCGCTCCTCGTGAGGCCTATCTCTAACAGCGAGTCCCATTGGTTCAGTTCTTTAGCGCATTTGAGCCAATGTTGGGTCCAAAGCGTGCACTCCTTGTGCATGTTCACTGACGATGGGTTAGCTGCATATTCGTTCTTGTATTTGGCCATAGCGACATCATAGGCAGCCTGAAAGAAAAGGTGGCTAGAAATTTCATCCAAATAAAACAAAAACGAAAGTAAACGCTTGCTTCCTATTTCAATCAACCTAAAAAAAACAAAGAAGTACTAACTGTAGTATTGGTTAGTAACCTTTTCAGAAAACGTTATAACTTGATCTTTGCTTCTGGGATAAGAATCGGACCCCATAATAGCGATTAGTATACAATTTGAAGTATGAGTATGAAGTATGAGCTTCAGTTCCGTTTTTTTTTTTTTTTTGGTACAGCGGCAGTTTGTTCTTTGTATTGCACTATGATAGTAGTCCCACAATGTATATTACTGTTTTTTCTACTCCATTTGAATTTTAAATTAATCTTAGCTTCAAAATTAGTAGAACAAGATTAAAAAATATAAATTGTGTTTTAAAATTTAAGTATGCTAACAGTTGTTTGCGAATGTCAGTCAGTGTCATCATGTCATGGGACGTCATTGTCAGTTGCACGGTATGACAGCTGCGCTGACATTCATTTATTGATTTTTCTTACATTTTTGGTTTTAAATATTTAAAGATATTGTTGAACAAATACTTTTGTGTTTAATTGTATATGCATGTTTAATAAGCCTATCTATTTATATGTTGAATACGTAATAAGTGTTATTTTTAAGTGTTTTCTCGTGTGTAGCGTCGCCTACCGGTTCCAGCGGAATACCAGCGCTGGTTGTTTACAACTAGCATTATGCTGAGCTGGGGCCGGATTGTGACAAAAACATAATTTTGTGACCTATTTTGTGTGTATAATTTTTATTTTCTGTGTGTTTTTGTTACAATAAAATTATGTCTATGTCTATAATGTCACAATTTTTACCTAAAACTACGTCAGTCACGTTTTGGGAAAAACGTTTTCACTCTGAAAATGAGACGCCAACCAAAAATGACGGATGTATACTACTCCGCTGTAAAAAAAAACGTTGAATGCGATAGAATCAGAATCTATAATCGGAAATCTCGACTCAAAATAGTCATTTGTAAATTTCATTTTATTTATTTTTAATACTAGATTCTATAGTAACAAGTATAAGTTTAGAAAACCCCCCCGACAAATAAAAGCGACTGAACCAGTTTTGATATAACATAGCTAAGAACACTCACGACGAAATCTTCTTTCAAATATCCTCATAATTATATGTATGTATACAGGCATAACAAAAACTGTCATGACGAGGTAGTCCTATTGCAATATTGTAATCAGGCGTACAGGTTGCCTTGATACAGGCTGCGCCTAGTAAGACAACCGTCAGTTATAGTTGTTTTTAGCAAATTAAGTTGCAAATAAATACATTTTCATTTATTATTATTTTTCAAACAAAAAAAACTAAATCAATATCGGTGCATCCTTTTAAGAGCTACAATTCCACAGACAGACGCACAGATACACACATCAACCTTATAACACACCTCTTTTTGGGTCGGGAGAAAAAAACAGAATAAAATTGGCGTAATGCAGGAAAAATTACGGAATCATCAGTTATATCGGAACTACTCGATTGGACTAGTATCATGCAGATCTGTGGCGGGGTTGTTGAAAAAATACCTAATTTTTTATTGAATGTGTTGTAACTATTTATGTTTTTTGTCATAATAAAATATATATCCATGTCAGATGTCATTAAACGCAACATCAGAAACATAAGGTCAGAATGAGTCAGTTTTTGATGATTAGACCTTACGATTTTGAGTCCGTAGGTCGTATATCCGATTTTATGGTTTTGATACTAACTTGTGCCTGCTCGTAGAAACCTTGCTGTTCATATGCGATGGCCATGTTGGTCTCTCGATATCGAGCGTGCTTCTGCCACAGCCCCGACCACATGTCCTCCTCTTGAAGCAACTCGTACATGTCGCTCAACGAGTCTAGGATCTCCTGCGATTGCATAAGGTACATTTTAGAGTAACATAAAATAAGGATCTTAGATAATAACAGTCCGAAATATTAGCGAGACTAAGACTTATTATGTATGTATCTAAAATAATTGATATTTGAATCTGTTGCGTTTTTTTTTTTTTTTACTTTATTGGTGAATATATTATGTAATGTACCTCAAGTAATAAGACATACAAACCGTAGGCGTGGTAGGTTCAGCTTCATAGTCGTATAACGTGTCGAATTGTTCCCTGGACGTGCGACCGGCCGCCTGGTCGATGGCCATCTGCTCCAAGTTGAGCGTCATGCGGTGCCACAGATTGTGAGTCTTGCCTAAGTACTTCATCATTGGCCTGTGTTTGAAAAAAATACCATTTTTAACCAAGGTCTCAACTACGTTGTTGGATAACCCTATGTCATTTGTCATTCCATTATCATTAAAATTGATTGAGCTTTGATGCCACTCAGGGTTGCTATACACATAGGCGGGCCGGCATTAATCGGCACAGCCGGGTGGTAAAATCGAATATATGTAGATGAATGTTCAGGAAACAGCCGCTTGACTTTACCGAACATCTAAACTAGGCCAAACATCAGCGGGATGGCACGGGCCGTAAATCGAATATGCCATATGAAGCCGAACGTAATGTAATGTAAAGTCGTTGCTGCATGTCGCAAAGATATAATTTACTCACGGTTTAATACTGATGGATGGGTGGCACCGCGCTAACGCTTCTATGAAAGTATTGAGCGCGCTGAGCGGTTGGTCGCGTTGAATTACGTGCACACCTGATATGATGAACGGGACAATCTCGTTCATTATAGTCTGAAAAAGATAGCATTTGTTTCGAATCCAATGATCCTTTTTAGAGTCTTCTGCACATCCCTCTACACGTGCAGCCTGTGGGCTAATTACACGAAAAAAAGCTACAGTGCCCTCCGCGTCCAATACAATAACGCGTTCAGGGCGGTGTTGGGGTTGCCTCGGTTCTGTAGCGCCTCGGGCATGTTTGCCGAAGCGCGAACAGATTGCTTTTATGCGACTATGCGTAAGCGAGGTTTGTCACTGGTGCGCAGGGTGCGAGCCAGCTCCAACGCTATCCTGGCAATGATAGCGGACAGACTGGATTGTATTTTCCTCCAGCATTGTAATAGGCATGTTGCAGTACCGATGCCAAAACGAAAATACTGACTTAAATATAAATAGGACATAATTGTATTTTACTTTATAATTGTATTTTGCTACTTTATTTTATTTTATTATTTTAATTGGAATTTTATTTGACATTTAATTGATTATTTTAGAGTGCATAGATTATATTATTGTTTTGGACATTTTAGATGCAATTTGGATATCTTATACGATTTTGAAATTTTAATGTTTAAAGTATATTATTATGACATGTTATAAGTTTTATGGGCCAATCAGTAGCCTGAAATAAATGAATTTGAATTTGAATGATGTAGAATATAACTTTGTATTTTGTATTGAGACACTTGTACCATATGACATGCCCATAATAATAGTAGCAACCCAAGACTACAAGATATTGCCTCATATGTACTCACCCCCAGCTGTCTGTCATCTAGCGAGGTCCAAAGCGCGGGAATGAGGCGCGTGGCTGTGTGATGCGCGAGAGTATCATCCATGTGGCAAAGCTGCGCAGCCGCAAGAGCTAGCTCTGAGGTGCGTACGCGCCGAGCGACTTCTAAAAATTCCGCCTGCTTTGCTATTATCTGGTTAAGCAGCCGTTTCCTATAAAGTAAATAATGGTAGTTATCTAAACGTTAAAAAAACAGTTTGAAAATGGAGTTGCTGCTGCAATTCAAATATATAGACAACAAAATGCCGACAGTGTTTTAACTAAAACTAATTTTACAGATTCAATATGAGTTCACTATTATGTGAATATATGCATAATAGACGAACGTTATGCGATAAATGGGTATTAATTTGTAACCGACTTCAAAAAAGGAGGTTATCTATTCGACCTGTATGTACGTAATATTGTCAGAACTGCATAGTTTTTGTATATGTTAGTCTATAACAGCTTCTAAACATGTGTGCCAAATTTCATAAGTGTATATATGTTTGTATGTTTGTCCACGTATTACGCAGAAATTAGAAGTCGTATTGCAAAAATCTTTTTTTATTGGATAAAGTATTTCTCAACTTAGTAACTTCTCACTGTAAGTTTTATCAAAATCAGTTCAGTAGTTTTCAAGATATGGCCTTTTTTAATCTATACATATAATAAGACTATAACGGGTCGAAATCTGTACATTAAATATATGTTTTTTTTTTTTTGAGGATTTATTACTATCGATACATAAGCCAAAACAGCAATTTTTATAATTTTTGTCTGTCTGTACGGTGCGTCCGATGGACGCCGAAACTACTGGACGGATTTAGACGAAATTTGGCAGGATTATTACTTATACTATGTAGAAGGATCTGGCATACTTTTTTCCCGAAAAATTTGACAGTTACTGTCCCTGTGGGATACATTAAACAATAACAACATAATCGATCATCACGCGGGTGGAACCGCGGGGCGCACCTAGTTTTAAAATATGAGCGTTAACGACGCTATACAAATTACTGGGCGGATTTGAACGAAATTCAGTAGGTTTATCACTCATACTATGTAAAAGGATCTGGCATACTTTATAACGCAAAATTAGGCGTTACAATAGTAGTGAAATGTGTTTGAGAATTAAACGAACTTACCCGTCAAGTTTTGTAAATACTATTAAAAATAATAAATTACAGTAATTAAAAAAAAACAGACTTCAAAACAATGTAATTAACTGAAAAGGGAGAAATAACACGAAAAAAACAAAACTGGGTGTCTACCTAAGTAGGTACGTAAACCAACTATTTTTGAAGTCGGTGTCTGTATTGAACTTAGTTGATGATAGTTTAGGACCTAACCCAGCTTTGTTTTTTTTTTCGTGTTATTTTTCCCTTTTCAGTTAATTAGCTTGTTTTGAAGTCGGTTTAATCCTCTTGTACTCTAGTTTAAAAAATTTAAAGTTAGCTAAAAAAAAAAAATGTAGTAGTTTATAAAAGGCATGGACCCTGGAGTCTGTGGTGCTCGAATTTTTCAAATAAAAAAAAACAGAAACTGAAGGAAATTTACATTGTGGCTTTATTATTTGAACTTCAACAAAAAAAAACATTGAATAAACAAGAAAGAAGAAGTAATCATTAAACAATACTAACCTGTTTGGATGTGTTCTAACCAAATCTTCTTTCTGATTAGAACTAGAATCCAAATCCATGTCCAACACGTCTTCTTTATCCGGGTCCATCGAATCGCTGAATCCATCGGACGACTCTTCTTTCACGGTAGTGTAGATGGAAAAAAGCTTGCGTTCTTCGCTATCGGCCGTGTTGATCACAGACGATACGCAAGGAAGAAGGTACTTTGTGTTCGATAAACGGATTTGGGTACCTAGACGATAAAAATAAAGATATTGCTGTAAATTGCCTCGAAAGAGCAGGGTGAAGATGCGTTGCCGTAGACTTTATTTAGACTATATTAGTTTAGACTTTATTAAGTAAAATTAGACTTTAAAGTCCACTTTGCAATGTTCATTTTGTTTTCAGGGTTGAACTTATATGCTCCATAGTACATATTTTTTTAATACTAGCTTGCACTATTGCATTAGACTATTGCCTTGGCGTCGACGTTATTTTTAATGATTAATCAATCTACAGTCGCTGGCAATGTCCAATAGCCGCTTTCTATTTGTAAATCTAAGATTGCTATTGGACAACATTTTCCAGCGATTGAAGATTGATTAACCATTGAAATAGCAGCCTCGACGCCCAGTAAGGATAGTGTGTAAGTAAATAAATAACTAGTTTATAAAACTTAAAAGTTCTCCTCTTTAAAAAGAAACCTATATCAAAATCGGTCCGTCCTTTTGAGAGAGTCCTATGATGCCATAGACAGACACACAAATACACACGACAAACTTACAATAACCCTTTTTTGCGTCGGCGGTTAAAAACTACTAAAACTTAGCAACTCACTGGTGACACACGTGACGAGCAACAGCTCAAGACACTGCTTGATCCAATAATGCTGTCCGATATGTTCCCAGTTCTGAGAGCAGATAATGTAGAGCAGGCGGTCGAAGACGCGTCGGCGCACGCTCCCGTCGTACACTTCGAAGAACTTGGCGCGGATGACGGGCTGCGGACAGCGCAGACCGGCGAGGAATGCGGGCTCTAGTTTCATGGACAACTCGGTCACTTTCAGATGTTCGTCTCTGTAGAGAAGCCAATAAAAACCGTCAAGTACAGAGTTCACTAGGTGGGTTGGGAGCTTGTAAAATATAGTCGATATTACAAGTGCTTTTTTTTATTGGTCCACTAAACTGGCCGTAACAAACAGATGCGTTTTCTTATAATATGATAATAGGTGTATGGATGTACGGACTTCTAAAAGTTAACAAAAATACACCACTGTGTTAAGACAATGGTCGTACTTATTATTATTTGATGATTTATTTAAAATACAATAATAATTAGGATTACATTATTTCTTGATTTTGCATTTTACAGTATCTTTTGATTTTGATAATTTTAAAACAACCAATTTTTAATATATATACAAAAGTCTAATCATTAAGTTGTAACAAATTTCGTAATATATGAATGGCAGCAGTACACAGAAGAATGTGGGTATTTTTTTTTTTATGAGAAGACGATAGTTTGACCGTTTTCCGATTAGTTAGACGACTGTTGGGCGTGGATTTTGCAAGTTATATTTTGTAAATTCTGACCTGTACACATAGTTGATCATCTCTAGAAACTGCGCGTTGAGTTCCTGATCGTCGGGGAATCTCTTCTCAACATACTGCATGAGCTTTACCAGCAGAATGGACTTCTCGCGCAGTGAGGGCGCGCCGGCGTTAGATGCGGTGACGGCGGCACTGCGCTGCTTCACCCATTCTTCCACCATGCGGGTTATGGCTTTCATTACCTGGACAAACCATTTTTTTTTTTTTAAGAATCCGTAGGCTACCATCGTCCGTCTCGCTCGCGCATACCCACATTTTTGAAGATATAAAATGTCTGAATAAACTTATAAAAAAAATCGTCGTTTGTAAAACTAGAAAACAACATCACTAAAAATTCAATTTGATCTAAATTAATTTTTATACATAAAAATCATTTTTGCGTTAATAATTTCTAATGATTTTTATGCATAAAAATTAACTTGGATCAAATTTAAATTTTTGTCAACCAGTTGTGATATTGTTTTCTAGTTTTACAAACAACGATTTATTTATAAGTTCATTCAATAATTTTATATCTTTAAAAATGTGGGTATGCGTGAGCGAAACGGACGATGGTTAAACTACGGACTCATAAGTAACAAGCGACGGAAGTTTAAGTCCTCTCAAGAAACCATTATTACCGTTAACTTATAGATTTCGTTGAACTCACCTTAGCATCAGTAGTTTTCTCAATAAGTCCTACTAATATAGTGCCAATGAATGTCTTTCTTGTCTCCGGTTGCATTACAGACACACGTGTTTTTAAAAGATCCAGAGCTAGTATCTGTAAACACAATTTAAACCATTCAAATTCAAAGCCAAGCTTTACCAATTAAATTGCTGCCTTAATTTTATTATAAAAAGTACGAAAGATAATCATGAACATGCATCAACAACCGTTTACCCGCAACGTAAGGAATGCACCATCCGCAGCGATGTTCAAATGAAAATTAAAAACCAGGGGGGTTAGACAAGTGCTATTCTGATTTCGTAAACGCCAGTAGAATATAAAGATAAATGTATGGGTTTGTCATTAGCTAACGAAATGTCACATGACGTCACGTCAGTTTCTTAGCATTTTGAAGCGTAAGCGTTAGTAGATATAGAAACGGTTGTCACTTTTCTAAGCCGGCTGGTTACGCGACACAATTTACACGACTTTTCTGACTTGAATGATTTTTTGAAACTCCCAGAAATTAATGTATTCTCTAATTAGACATATGAATTCTTGTTTTTTTTTTTTTTAATTAATTATTAATACAGCATGACTTGTAACCTAGAGTTATTAATATACGACTTGTATTTGTTCTCTACACAATACGTCATCTCTGTTTCCTGGAATCATCCACAATCATGGAATTTTCAAGGCTAGAGTGGATAGATATCTTCTAGATCGATAAGCTCCAACCTCGGCCACATTGTCACTTAACATCAGGCGAGTTGGTGGTCGATCGTAAATCTATCTTGCGTAAATAATAAATAAATATACGTTTACTCATAAAGATTTCTTACCAGAAGATCTGAAGTAGCAGAATCCGGATTGGGTGCAACGTGATCCCTGGCCATCCTCTGCAGCACCCTCATGAGCGGAGATATCAGCCTGTCGATATAGGAGGGGCTGGACGTGCAGCATGCCTTGAGCATCATCAGGGGCCCGAGGAGCGCACCCGCGCCACCGCCGCCGGAGCTCGTGCTGGCGCCAGCAGACTTCTCGTATGTCGCGAGACCTTCGAATGCGTACTTACTCACGCATGCGTATAGCGTCTCTAGTTCTTCGTACTGTAGGGAATGGAATAATTATAGTATAAAAAAAACTGAATACCCCTATTTCAAAATACGCAATTCGTTTACTTGGATAATATTTTTTCAGTTTTTTTTATAAAAACCAAAGTACTGAAACGATTTTGATAAAAATCAGTTAAAAAAATTACCTACCTAATAAAAAAGAATCATCAAAAACAATTTATAATTGGCAAAGTTATCGCTGAACAAACATACAAAAACCGGACATGTGCGAGTAAGACGCGCCCACCGAGTTTTCCGTACGAACTAGTGGATGAAAAGGGCAAATTATATTTTTTTTTTATATTTTCCTTCATAAACCGAAAAATATACATCGTATTTGAAAACCTGTTTTAGCTTACTCTAATGAAGCTCTTTTACATGATACGCAAAAAGCATGACGGTTAAAGCACTTTGAAATTTAGACCCTCCTTCCATGCATAAAGACCCTATTTTCTGTGATTAAATTAAAAATGTAGTTTTCGGATTTTTTCTTTTATGTGTACTATATGTCAACGGGAAGTAGCCCATAGGTTTTACTTCCCTTGCGAGTGTCGAAATATGCGTTTTTTGCGACATATTATTTTTTGAATGAAAACTGAGAAGTTTGATTCTCTGCAACAAGAGACTATGGATCTGGTTTTAATTTTATTTCAACAAAAAAAAAATGTTTTTCGTTTTTTATTTTATCACAATAAAGTATTGTAAAGTGTATATGTATGCTATATAGGGAAATAGGATTATCATAGAAATCAAATAAATTACCACACATCCTTAAGTAAAATTAAGGGTTATTCACATCTCTCAAACTATGCTTAAAATGCGTGGCGCAGACATCACTTCCTATAGACGTCATGCTTATCAAAAAAATGTTAGTTTCTATTCTGCAATATTTCCATTGTAAAAATTAATTAAAATTTGGTGGGATATACATTTGTAGTTGAATTTACCTTTGTCATTTTTACATTACAAGATTTGAAAAACCTACATCATAATTGTAACTACGGTATTAAAAAAAGCATTTACGCAACTTTTTATCAAAATTTTCGAGACTATATATTTACATAAAAGTTCACATCACCACGTTATACTCTACTTATATTATCAAAAGTATGTGCTTCTTCACCTGTAAACTATAATAGTGTATTTGGATAGCAATATGAACTCGTAATTTTAGAGATCTGTCGTCGATTGTCAGTCGAAAATTGAAGCAAATTTAAATAAACAGTTAACTTCGAAACTACCTACTCCGAACCTCTGCCTCAATACTTATAAATCACTTGTATCATGTAATAGATTAAGGTTTTAATTGTACTCTTTATGTTAAATAAAATTTTGTGTTTTATTTATTTATACTGAAGAGTAACCTTAGATGCTTGCGCAGTTCCAGTAGGCTCCGTGGGGAAGATAGCCGTCAGCTTCGCAAGTAAATTGTGCGTCAAGCGAACTATTTTCGCGTTAGTGGACGAGACGCACGCCGCTAGACCGCGCTGCAGCGGCTTTAATGCAGCGAGGATCTGTTCTCGGCGCAACACACCGAGGAGGAAAACTAGCAGTTCTAGCGCTGTACATGCGTTGGCGCAAGATGCTGCGTTCGATTCAGCGCTAGAGAATACCTGAAAATAGTTTAATCATTATAGTAAGTTGGCGGTCAATCGAGATCTATTCTAACATAAAAAAGTTCGTATAAACTGAGTGGCAAGCCCTAGTTTCAGAGTTATTAAGGCGTCGAAAGGTTTCTAACCTGGCTTAACAATTGTTGGTTTTAAGCACAAACCGCTATAGACTGCTCGCAGTAACAACTGTGAGTGACTATTATTGACACCTATAGTTTATTTGTTCATACTGACCAAATATAATTTTAGCTTAAAAAACTTAAAAAAAAAAACAACTTCAAAAATGCATAATTTTGTTTTAAAAACCAAACTACTGATCCAATTTAGATGAAATTACTTTGGTACCAATCTCAGAGTATATGCTTTCAAACAAACGAAATTTTTTTTTCCACATCGGTTTATAAATGACGGAGTTAATGGTAACAAACATCATCATCAACCATTGTCCACCCACTGCTGAGTACTGGTCTCCTCTTTAGTAACCCATTATTTCTGATCTTGTGCCAGTCTCATCCACTGTCTTGTCGATGTCATCTGACCATTGAGTTGGAGGTCTGCCAGGTGTTCGCTTTCCGTCTCGCGGCCACCATTCTGTGACTGTTTAAGTCTACCGTCCGTCTCCCCTTCTGACCAAGTGTCCCACCCACCTCCACTTGAGTTTTGTAATCCGCCTAACTACGTCTTCAGCCTTCGTTCGTCGTCACATTTCTACGTTTGTTATACGGTCCACAAGAGAGAGGCCCAGCATGGCCCTTTGTGCCACTTGGATCTTAAGCGTGGTCTCTTTCGTAAGGGTCTATGTTTCAGCACCGTGGTTGTATCTTGGTCTTACGGCTTTGCGGGGTTTTTGACTTGAAGACGTCATCCAGATAACAAACATAAATAAAACAAATACCACTGAATTGAATCTCTTCTTTTTTGAAGTCGGTAAAAATATCAGTTCGCACACCGTCAAAATATTTATAAACGTACAGCAACAGCGTGTATGCAGTGCTTACTTTGTCAAGCCAAGCGAGTTTAGGGTCGCAATGGTGCGGCCACACGTCGGGTTTGAGCGCTGCACGCAGCAGCAGCACGCAGCGACGAGAGAGCGCCTCGCCGGGAGAGGCACCTCCGCTGCCCGCCGCCGTCGCACCCGCGCCGCCGCCCGCGCCACCCTCGTTTACCTGCATTTATAAATAAATTGTATTAACAAGTAAAGAAAACTCAAAAAAACCCGGCAAAAAAAACGGCTAAATCAATTTTGATGGTAAGTTAGCTAAGCAGTACCTGGATGACGTTGTTTAATATTAGATTAGGTAAAACTATTGGATCCTAAGTTATCTAATAAATTAAGCCGAATTGTAGGTCCATACTGAAAAAGAAATCGTTACATTACATAATAGATAAAAAAGAAAAACATACTTTATTTCATAAGAGCGAGTAACATTGACTATATAAAGATTATAAAATTCTAATACACTTAATAGTTTGCATCGTACCAATAAAGAAAATCATATTTAACTCAGTTTATTTTAGTATTGCTTTTATTTTTAGGCCATAGTGTATGTGTAGTTGGGCGGGTTATTTATTTAATAATTTTAAGGATGTCCTCAGTCTCCTTATAAGTATGGGTTTTCAGCCATATCTGTCAATGACTATTGTACAATCAGATAAATTCATTTTGTAAATGTGTAGGGATTTATTAACTTTATTATAGAGAAGGGAACTAGCAACGACTGAGTGCCGTAATGCAAAGGCCAGCCTACAACGTTCAGTTGGATATAATAGGTATTTTCTCCGCACGTTTCTAGGATCGAACGTTTCCGGAGAAGCACCTGCATCACATATAGCTGTCGAACTGTGAGCACAGATGAGTCGATATAGATTTGGGTAGTCGAATATCTACAGTGTTTTCCGTGCATAACTTTGAGGACTACTCGCTGTGCTCTCTCAAGTGGTAGCATATTTTTTACATATGCTCCTCCCCATGTAGATAAGCAGTATGTTATCACCGATTGTGCGAGCGTGATATACACCGTTTTCAAGAGTTCAGGAGATGCGACCGATCTCAGCTTTTCAAAAGCGTACATTACTTTCCTGACGCGAAGAACCAGTGCCTGGAGGTGATAATTCCAATTTAGGATGATAAATAATATTTAAATGTTTATATTGACTGCAATATAAACACTTAATTATTCACATACGGAATAGGGTCGGAAACTATATCTCCATCTCTGTCATTCTTTATGGAAATGACAGAGTTGGAGATATAGTTTCCGACCCAATTTCAAATCCGACAAATTGTGAATAGACCTATTGAATACGCAAGGCGAGACCAATGCTTGGCTTGCTTTGACTGGCCTTGTGGCTCAGTTGGTAGTGTGTTTACGTCTACCTGCTGAACTGAAAGGTCGTGGGTTCGATCCCCACCCAGGGCAAACATTTGTGTGATGTTTGTCCTGTGTCTGGGTGTTTCTATGTATCATATGTATATATTTACAAAAAAAAAGTATATATGTATTCTATCAGCCATCTAGTTCCATAGTACAAGCTTTGCTTCGTTTGGGCTAGATGGTGTTGTGTGAAATGCCCACAATGCTGTAAGCTTACCTGACAGGCCAGCCGCAGCAGCAGGTTAACGACCACGTCTACATGCTGCCTGTCGAGCGGCTTGGCCGCGTCCGGCTCGAGCCGCGACACGCTCGCCTGCGGGCTCGCCCAGCCCGTGTTCAACGCCTTGCGCGACTCCGTGCCGCTCTCGTCTGACGACATGCGTTTGATAGCGCCGCTCGGTGATGTTGCCACCTAACAATAATATTTTATAGTTTTTTTTTATATATTACATAGACATGCAATAGACCACCAACTCGCCTGATGTTAAGTGACGTTGTGGCCGAGGATGGAGGTCGTCGATCTATAAGATATATATTGTCTATAGTCTTGAAAATTCCTTTATTGTAGCTCTCAGGAAACAGAGATGGCGGCAAAGAATTCCTTTACTGTGCAGTACCGCGATATCGCTGAGTACGCATTTTTGGCATTTCAATGAGAAATGGACGGTAATGCGCCGTATTGAATGCCAGTTATTCAATCCCTGTTTAAGAAATTAATAAAGTTTCGCCAGCCTATTGGTGCTTATACATACAATGTTGTCCTGCGATGAGTGGTCCCGTATTCTCTGTAGCTCCCACTTGAGCGCGACCTCGGCGAGGTCCACCGCGAGCCGGCGATGTTCGAGCGACGCCGTGGCGCTGAACCCGAGCCGCTGCATCGCCGTCACCATGTGGCCCACTAGTGCGTGACGCACCGGGAAGTACACCTGCCGGGGTATGTACTATATGAAGACAAGTTTACAGCAAATAGGATTGGTTTGATAGGTATATAGGAAAGTCATCTTGAGTCGAAATCTCAGAGTAGTTTTAACAGCATTTGGTGGTCTTTTTAAAAGTAGTGCACGCGCCGTTGTCAGTTCGTTCGTTTCGTCGTTGGCTCCAAGATCTCTCAGTTAGTTATTTCAATTCAAAATAAAGGCGCTACTTTCAATTTAAAATATTTAAGACATGCGGTGCCTATGTACCACACCTTTGCTAATTTCTCAGAATTACCGAACACAATAGTTATCGAATCAATGAAATTCCAAGTAAAAGGTATAATTTGACTGCTAAAAGCAAAATTGATCAACTTTACAAAATAAAGCACCGACATATATCACTAGATATAGAAGTCACATAATTCCAACGCCTAGGGTGTAGGTTACAGTTGCAGTAAAGAATATTATCAGAGCAGTAAACATAAATAATAAGACAAAAATGTAATAATCCTATTAGAATACCTTATAATGTCTGACTACGAGCTGCAGTATATGGAACAGTTGCTGAACAGAGTGTCCATCCTCGACGATGATCTTCTTCGTCCAGTGCGTTAGCATCGTGTTACCGTCCTCCATCCTTTGCGGCATCGCCGGTGTTAGTATCTCGAGGGCTTGTCGCACCACACCTCGTGCCTCCACCGCGTGGGCTTTTAGCAGGCTATGGAACACTGAAAACACGATATTGGGACCTTACTTCTTATTTGTTAAGAATGGAAAGACTGGTTGAGAGTAGATCGTGACTATTTGGATGTATCAAATATAGGATGTGTGTTTGGATGTACCGGCAAGCGGAGCGTAGGAAGACCAGCCACGAGATGGACAGATGACCTCATACAAGTGGCGGGAAGACGCTGGATACAAGCCGCTTCCAATCGGTCTTTTTGGAAATCTATGGGGGAGGCCTATGGCCAGCAATGGACTTCTTATAGCTGAGATGAAATATAGGAAATACATCGATATGTGCCTAAGCTATACTGACACGCAGCATTATAATCCGCATGTACAACGAAGTGCTAATGCTCTGCACTTGAGAAATTAATGGCGACGTCTCGTTCTCGCGCTGAGTCTCCCGTTCGCACTGTTTAAAGATACTTGGAGGCGAGTGTGCTCGCGTATTCCTCAGCGGCTGGTTAGGTGCACTACTACAACGATTTTCCAAGGTTACGCCAATCTTTACACCTTTTATTAGTGTCAGAAAGACGCTTGACATTGACTGCTTTCAACTGGCCTTTTTGGAAATCTATGGGAGGCATATGCTAGGGTTTTTTGTGTCTAAGATGATAATAAAACCATCAATCTTAACCCTTCAATCGCCAGGTCGGATATTTCCGACAAAAAATTCTCGAACCGTTTAACCGTTTCTCCTTACCGCCTGTGTCGGTTTTTTATAATTAATCGACACAGGCATATACTTCCGACAAAGTTCTTCCGCGTATATTACCCGCCTTCTTGGACAATGAAGTAAAAAGTAATCGTTAAAATAGTTTCACAATCAGTCTAATTTAATCGGCTTAAAAAAAAGAAGTTCTCACCTCAACGTCCTCCTTTTCTTAAGTCAGTTAAAAATAATTTTAACGCCATCACTCTAAAGCTTACCTTGTAACACGATTCGTTTATGGATGGCGAATTTGGCTATTATATGACTCAACAACAAATGTCCGTGATATCTGAAAAATACAAAATTTACTTGAAGAAAAATTGTAATTTTTTTTTTTTTTTTCATAAAACTCACAAAAGAGTCAGGCAGCCCACTTGATGATAAGTGACAATAGGTGCTCATAGAGACTTGACGATAAGCGATAATAAGTGCGGTGAGAGATGCTAAAAGTCGACAGTTGCTGCCAAACAATAGTAAAAATACCTATTATGCGATATTTTAGGGCATTAAGACATTTAACATCTATGTCCAAGTGCTTTCTTACAAAATTAAATTTATTGACTACCACACTGTAGTTACCCCAAGTATAACAAAAATGTATATAATGGTCTTAGATGAACAACTAAGGCTCACTACATTGCAGCGCCCCTACGGGGTCCTTGTACTGTATACAAAATTTTAGTTTAAGTACTAATTGTAAGAACTGTACAATGTGCAATAAATAAATAAATAATTTCAAAGTGACAAGTTTAAATTGCTTATAGGTTTTGAACTTCGAGGACCAAAGTTCTTAGTGGCATTGGACTGAGTTAATCGTGAAGTTTATCAGTCACATGTATAGTAATTAACTTGTATTAAAAAAAAAAATATAACGACATCTAATTGAAAATAATATAATAATAATAATAATGTTGATTCGACGATCGTTTACCGATAGTCGTATCGGTAAACGGTTTAATTGCGAAGAGCCTCGACCAACATCTCAAGAAGCTCTCGCTTGATAGTTGGATCAAGGGTCGGATACAAAAGGCAGTCATCCTAGACACAACGCGCATTGACAGGAGATTCCTCAGTTTGTAGCCCTTACCGTCGACAGCTTGAGCCTTGCCCCGCTGCCGGCGGCACACTAGTTTTAAGTTTTTTACAATATCTATGTTATTTTTTATGTTTATATTTGTATTGCAAAAAAATTAAAATTAAGAATCGAAATAAATAAATGTGAATAATAATAAAACAGCAGGGGCGGCTTTGTGGCGAGCCGTAGGTGAGTGGCGACACCGCGTACCCCGATGTTTCCCTGGGGCTAAATGAGACCCCTGACCTCCAGCTTGCCTGAACCGGCCGGCTGTGTGGTGGAAACCGCAAGAGCTAAGACCTTAAGCTCCAGGGTGGAAGTGTTAAAGGGCATAACGCCGCTAGTAGCTCTCAGTGAACGCGCAGTATACCTCTCAACACCCTTAGCCACCCACACCGATGTTGCTTCTCCGGCGCCAACATGCGGCGCCACTATGGGGGGCCCATTCAGTGGGTGGCGAGTCATCACCTGCCTCGATATTTTTGGATGATGAGTCAAAATAGGCAGGTGCCGTGCTCTCATTCTGATGTTCCCACACAGGAGTACCGCATCTTACTCCCTGTGTGGGAGCATCAGCCAATAAACTAGTTGTATAAGTTATAACCATTTCATTTCAATAGCCTCGATTTGTCAAATTCCATATTGTACAATAGTTCCATCATCCATCCACATACCAAAACACTGTATTTTTTATATTATATTATGTAAAGGGCCTCTCAGTGTTGGCTTCGGCTCCACTGTCGCCCATCAAAGGACCGGGCTGTGACCCGAGATTTAAATTAAATAAAGAAGAATAATAATAATATAATATATAATAATATCAGCGTGAGTACCTGGTCGCAGGATCTACATAATTCTTCCCCAACAGGCAGGGCCATGCGAAAGTCATAAGTCGTCGTAGTTTATTCCCCTGCTTCTTGTTGTTCGCGTCATGAATGTGCGCAGACGCTTGTTCCAGGAGCAAGCACGCGAATTGAAGAAGTGAGATGCGCACTGCGTCTGAGCACGCAAACGGATTCTCGGGGTCGATCACCTGAGATCATTTAATTTTGTTACAACCAGTGAAAGTAGACCCATTTCTTTATTCTATAGAAAGGCTTCGGAAGACTTGCGCTTGACCTCCATCTCGTCTAATGTGTAGCTACCGTTGCGATCTAACAGAGCACACTTGCCAGACAATTTAAAGATAGTAGATTATAATATCTGAGGAGAAAAAACATTCCAATTTTCCAACGAAATCAACACTATCCAATATCTCAGTCATTTGCGTCATTTGCAAGAGATGAAGATATAGTTTCAGACAAATTGTGAATATGGGTACTGGTTTGGTTTTGTTACGCACAATAAAAGTAGATAAGTATTCCATGCTGGACTGGGAGAAGAAGAAAAACATAGAATGACCTCTTATCACTGCAAGCCAACATTACATCCTACCGTCTTAGCCCCTCTAACTTCTTACTACCCTTTCCCGTCCATTTAACCCTCTAATCACAGTTAAATGTGGCGTCAAACGGCCTTATTGTCCTTTGATGCTCTGCCTGACCCGCAAGAGAAAAACAGACGTGATTTTTATGTATGTATGAATAAAAACATTAAGTTTCATTATGGAATTAAAACATTTCTTTCGATATAGCCTTATATACTCCATGAGTCGGTGTAATGTTTTCGTGCTTTTTCGGATTTGGTCCGATAAAAAAAAAGAGTATTGTGAAATATCACATCGGTATTCCATGGACACTCGCCGAAATATATCCGATAAAAACTCATAATTTATTTATAACAATCAATGGACAAAAGACACACACACACAGACCCACAGACGATCCAGAAACGTAGTCTCTGGCGAAGAAGGACTAGGAGAGCCGACCCCAAATAAAAATGGGAAAAGGCCGGAAGAAGAAGAAGAAGAATCAATGGACAAAAGACAGCTTATATTGCTGGGCAAAAAAACAGAATCTAGAGGAAGTATTCCTTGTGTAATGTAAGCATTCAATAAGAAATATTGTCTTGAAAAGTCGCGGGTAAAACTGCTACGAGCAAACAGTATCACTTATGAAATGAATCCTTTACATGTGTACTAGTAGGACCGCGAAGATTAGATAATATTACTATCTCAGCTTCGCGGTCATACTAGTACACATGTAAAATATTCCTACCATTTGATCAGTTAGTTGAAAGACCTCCAATTAACTGATGCGGAGACCATGGTTAGTAATTAGTATCACTTACATTATTGATGAACACTGAAACGACATTATCGGGGTTGTCCTGATAGGGCGCCGGCGCTCCGCCGACGATCTTCTGTCCCTTCTCGAAGCTGACCGCGAAGCAAGGGATCAGTATCATTTGCAGCACCTTCGCTTTCAGCTCCTGAGACATGGTGTCCGTGGCGAAATGCTCCACGAAGCGGAAGAACGCCGACCGTTTCCATTCCAACGTGTAGGTCTGGGCAACAGTGTTCTCGAGGAAGTCGCGGAGGAACTGCAAACACGTGTTTCAGTGTTGATGATGTTAATCCTAGTAATAATAATAATTAGGCCAAACTAATATTTTTTTATTTATTAAAACGCTTTTTAAAGTTTTTGACAATTCCAAGAGAACTACGTATAGGGGTTATGGACACTTTTTGCGCTTAAATGGAAGCCAATTAAATGTGCTAAAACTAAATTTTCACAACTGTTCTCTTATCACGAGCGGTTATGCCGATATTTGGCTGCAAATATTATGCAAAATTCAAAACTTCAATAATTTTGAGAAAATTCCATTTGTTTGAAATCTCAAAATATTTGACGTACAGAGTTGTATGTGACCTTAAATTATTTGAAATTTAATACACTTTAAAAATTGTTAAAGCTGCAATAGCAAACACACATAATTTCTTAATTAAACTGCAAAAACTGAAAAAGTCCGAAAATTTCGCAGTTTTTGACATGTTATGCGGCACAAAATTTTTTTGCTTGCAAAATGTAGTTTAACACTCTCCTAAGGGGTCGAAATAACATACCAAAAACGCAGCTTTACAACACTTTGCGAATTTAATGTAAAATTTGACTGGCCTATAATGCGTATTTTCATACAATAGGAGATTGTTTTTTATTATACGAAATAGATTTACGTTTGATCATTGACTCGCCTAATGATAAAATCATCATTATCGATCTGATGATCGAATTGGTGTGACCGAGGATGGAACACAGATTTAGAAGATATCTATTCACTCTAGCCTTGAAAATTCAAAGATTGTAGTTATCAGGAAACAGAGCAGAGGTGGCAGGGGGGTTTTCTCCTAAATATTAACTATTATTTATATTAATAGAAATCAGTTTTCTCATGTATGGAGTGCGCGAACACGTTTTTTCTTAAAATATCGTGAACACAGATAGATACAGAATATATAAGATACAGATGTTGTCAAAAGAATATTAATTTACTCTACCTACAATAGCGTCATTTAAAGCATAGAACAGTTACTGACCTGGAAGTCCGGTATGAACCTGTCGCAGAGAGCTCTTAGCAGTTGGAACAGAAGGTCGATATTCGAAGGGTGATGACAGAAGTAATGCAGCAGTATCTTCACGATGAGCTTTGGCTCTTTCCAGTGAGTGCAGTCTACCACCTCCACTTTCTTGTGAATTTCCTGGAGAATTAAAAACCTGTAGTTCGAACATCGTCCGTCTCGCTCGAAGCCGACATCAAGAACAAAAAATATATATATTTGTCTTTTAATAAAGAGTTATCTATCTATCTGTATATTGTATAACTTACATGATATTGATCGCTACACCAGATCCTCTTCAGTAGTTCGATCAAATCCTGCTGCGTAGACATCCACTGCTCGTCAAACTTTATCAACAGGGATATCACTCGTATGGCTTGGAACTGCATTTCAGATTTGTCGGCTTGAGATATCGAGCTCGCGGTGCCTATACATCACAAAATTGAAACTATATTTTCAAAATTTTAATGTATATTATATAAGTTAGATTTAAGTTTTGAATATGAATTTCCCCAAAGTGATTCCTGATTCAGTAAATTTTACAATATTTCTATATGTATTTAAGGCTCTTTTCCCGGGAAGATAAGAATTTTAATTGAACTTTACATAAGTGCCGCGTTTCAGAACGAGCCGGAACCGCTCGGTACAGAAATCACAAAGCATCCCCCCTCCCTTTCCCACCATAAAGTTTAGTAGCTTACAATTACAAATTAAACGTCAATCATCATCGTTCCTGAAGCTCCTGGACTGATTAGGTCCAAGAAACATAAATTCAAAGAAAACTGGAAAAAAAATTAATAAAAGAACAAAACAAACTAAACTTTTTTTGTTTCTTTACCTACCCAATAAAATAAACAACAACGGTGGCTGGTAGTCGTAAGTTCTAAGTAACAGATCCAATTGTTCGCCAGTCCGCCAATGTTGTTTACATTGCAAGACAGGTAAGGAAACACGGAGTTTACTCAAGCACACATTACCTTTCAACTGCGTACCTGCAGTGTTAGCAGCCAGGAGTTGCATGAGGCGCGGTTTCTTGGTGGTCTGCAGCGCCTCCCTATACGCCTTGCCCGCCTCGGGGTGCTTTATGAGGAATACAAGGAAACGGCTCCATTGCTGGTCTTTTATGTTGTTGTCGCTCAATATGAGGTCGAGAGTCTCTTTTGGATATCTAGAAAGAAAACAGTACTTCGATGGTACTTCTATTAATTAAATAATAATAATAATACTAAATAATTAATAATATAAATGATGAGACGAAATTGGCAGGTGCCGTTATCTCATTCTGATGCTCCCACACAGAAGTACCTTATCTTACTCACTGTGTGGGAGCATCAGCCAATAAACTAGTTTTATAAGTCATAACCATTTCACTTCAATAGCCCCAATTGGGTATGTAAAGTTTTTTTTGGTATTTTTTTAATATTTTTATATGATAGAATGGATCATTTAGAAAAACTAATTTCAATATTTTTTTATTCTGTTCAGTACTTATTTTTTTATATTTTTTTAAAGATAAAATCGTCCGTAGGAAAGATGACGTCATCGTACCTACTGAATAAGATGTTGTGATAGCCAACATGAACTAAAAAATACATATACGTCAACTTGACAGTGACATGTACCTATATTCGTTTTTGTCTCTGACTGATACAAGAGATCATCGGTTTTTGTTGTGTTTTGAAAAAACAAATAAGTTGTGTAAACATAAAGAATGAAAAAAGAATAATTAATATTGAGCTCGTTGTAATTAATTAATGTTTTCTAAGGTCTTCGCGATTGTGTTTGCGCATTGAAATGAAACAAATTCACAATATTATTCAGAAACTACAACTGTGAAATGTTTCGACTTTCGTGCCAAAAATCCTAATAAACTGTTTTTTTCAAGTAAAGGAAACCTTTAAAAGACTGGTGTGAACAAGTTAACGTAGAATATGTTCCTGGGCGAAGCATTGATGCTGCAGTACAATGAACCAGAAAAAGGAACCAGAATAAAATAAATAATGTATAAATGTAAATAAAATAATCTCTTATATAATTACAATGAAATTGGTATATAATTAAACACAATAAAATCATTTCAAAAAAGAAGTTATGTACTGTCAATCACTTTTATTTCATATCCTGGCATTGTTCATAAGTTTTAGCTCTTTAGCTCCTCGGATTTTTGCGATGTTGTTCTTGCCGCTAGTTGAGATGAACTCCAGAATGATAAGATTCTCAACCTTAGGTAAGTTAGCAGAGTCGGCACGTACAAAATTATCCATAATTTATCCAATCAGTAGGCAAACAGTTTCTTACAACAAAGCTGTGGTCAACGTAAATGCAGTATCAATCAAAACGGTAGGAAAGCAAGGTCGTCGTAAAGATAATGAACAGAATTAATTTAATACAAATGAATAGAGTAGCAGAGCACCAAGCACACAAAATAATTCTTTTCTTTGTTTATTTATTTTGATATGACAGTTGTCATAGAGATATTGTCTCTCTTGTCAATGCCAATGCTGTCAGTTTCATCTTTTTTTACTAACTAAACTACATTTTATTTTACTACATTTTAGAGGTCGACTGAAGGTCAAATATTTTTTATATTTTCGCAAAAATTTGCGCGATCTCATCATTTTATGTGCCCTAAATAAAAAAATATGGCTTATAGACATATAATCTCGAAACGGTTTTGGAATCAGCATATGTTAAATTTTTCTTTACATACCCAATTTGTCTAATTCCTTATTGTACGTTCCATCATCCATCCATATGCCAAAAAACTGTATTTTTTATTTTATTTTCTGTAAAGGGCCTCTCAGTGTTGACTTCGGTTCCACTGATGCCCATCAAAAGACCGGGCTGCGACCCGAGATTTAAAATTGATAAAGAGAAATAATACTAAATAATTTAATTAGCACTCGAGACACAGAATCTAGTTCGGGTGCTAACATACTTTTTATTATAAAATTGTAATTATCAATAAACTATTTTGCATTAATTTCGAGCACGAAAAGTAGTGATGTCGGTCGGTTAGTTCAAAAATCATTCACTACAAGACTAGCAGAAAGTCGGCACATAACCACCTGTTTCCACTACAGGAGTAGAAATACCTGCCGCCTACCCTGTTTTCTGAGAGCTATAATCTTGGAATTTCCAAATTTTCAAGAAAGCTAGATTGAACAGATAGACGACATCCTCGGCTAAACCGTTGCTTAACATCAGGCGTGTTGGTCATCAATCGAAGATCAATCAATTAAAAAAAATCGCTAACCTTCCTATGTACAAGACGCTCTTATTGGCTAGCGGCGGATGCCAACATTATGTCAAACCCAGTCATTATTCCTATATTTTGACTAACCATTGTTTGCAATAACGTTGAGATATTGTATGATCGAATGGAGACAATGTGGGTTTGACAGAAAATTGACACACTGTATGCCAAAATCGAAAATCAGTAGATGTAAGTAACATACATATACAGATATGCAAAATTAAATGGTTGTAATTGTTGTGTTGTTCCTTGTATGTGTATGTGATCAATACAGTGATGCATTCGCAGTTGTGGGAAATAAATAAAATTCCATGTATTTAATATACAGCGATTTAGGTTATATACATACGTAGTTTGTCCGCCAGTCACCCAGAACAGAACTTAAATGGTGGAACATGACAGTTCACAGCGTGTTGACGAATCGCTGCGAGTCAATCTGGTTATAGTAAAATAACAATAAAATAGAAAAAAAAAAATAGTCCAATAGACTGCCTGTAAAATGCGAATACTCACCGCAGAAGGAATTTAACCAGCGGCTCCCTGAACGGCGAGCCAGCTTCGATCACGAGCGACTTCTCCGTGTGGAATATGAGGCGACAGAGTACATCGATGAACCGCGGCGACGCCGCCGGGATTTGGTGGAATATGCCGATCAGGATTATGATCTTTTGCTCGTTTTCCATGTTCTTTGATACGCTTTGGAGGAAGTTGCCACCTGGGTAACGAATTAATAAGTTTAGTACGAGAAATAATGAATAAGAATAGTTGTTGCCATTCAGGAGAGCGTACTGGCCTATACATAGTATATTTGTGTTGTATTAGTTTATAGGCATATGGCGTTACTGTGTGTGATTGACGGAACGAAAGAGCACCGTACGTACATGTACTCACACGTACATGAAACAATATACGACCAGAACCAAAATTCGCGCATAAACGTGAATCAACTATAGAAAAAAATCTAGTTAAAATAAAAATTTAAAGCTTTTCTTTACAGAGAAAATTCAGCTAAAAGATACAGGGCCTTATCGAAAAACCTTACTTAACTTTAACCAACGTCTTAAATTCTCTGTCTTCTTTATGCAAGTATCGTTACGTGTCAACGAGAAATTGATCAAATATGTTAAGCATTGCTTAAGCAATTCTTAACATATTTTGTCAACTGAACTTTAAAGTTAAGTAACGTTTTTCGGTAAGGCCGACAGTTGATATCTTGCAAATCGTAATTTTAAACACGAAAATTTATTCATTTTTTTATTTTATCAGCCCTGTTTGTACAAACTGTCCCACTGCTGGGAACGGGCCATCTTCTCGTTGTGAAAAGAGAATAATTTCTATCAGCTCGTTATATAATAACCTCATCCCTTAAATGTTAACATCCATCATCTATATACTATTGTAGCCCGGTGTTAATTTTAACAAAACATTTCTTAAAAAACTTACCCCGATTGGTCTGTATAGAATAATCCAGCAGTTTCTTCAACAACTGCAACAGTTGCTCGCATAGTTTCTCACTGAACGTGGAAGGGAAGAGTTGTGTGAGGTAGGACAGTCGCTTCGCTCCATTGACGCTCAGGTGCCGGTGGTCGCCGAGAGTAAGAAGCAGCGGTCTCATCACCGGATGCACCATTTCCATGTCGATTTGGAACCCGGCGAGAAACTTCTGCATACATTCGAATCCAGCCTGGAAATGGAAACGTTTCATGAAGAAATTAAGTCTCATCATTTTTCATCGTAGCACTAGTTTCTTGCCCTGCGATATACCTATATCTACATAACACAATATGGACCTCATGTAATTTCTGTAAAAATAATTTCCACAGTTGATTATAATAAACAACAAACAAACAAAAAAAAACAATAAAATATGCTCACTACAACTAATGAAATTCGAATAAAGTGTCCAACACGTCAGATATTTGCCATTTGGAAATTCCATGTTCAATTTTTATCTCACCCATTTAAACTCTTCATCGCCAGCAACTAATATAAAGTTCTTAGGATAGGTAAACAAAATGATGTTTACATCAACGGATCGACATGCCATCAGTAAATTCAAATTCAGAGCCTATTTTGACGCTTCATCATCAAACCCGATCATTGTCACAATAGTTATATGCGTGTGCAAAATATTTTTTTTTCTTCTGACTGTACAAAACCGTGTCTATAAAAAGTAATATTAAAACTAAACATTTTTTCAGTAGGAAACACGATTGAAGTAGTCTGAAGAAAGGCTTTGTTTATTCTCTACATCGACAAAAATAGCCTAGATTATATTTATTTTCACAGTGTTATTTAACTGTTAGCTTGAAAACTATAAAACTAAATTTAAAAAAACCTGATTAACCGTGAGCCATTAGGCTCACGCTCACATGACATAAATAAATTTTGAGAGCCCGTTAACGTTTGTAAGCTTCTTTATATTTACATATTCATGTGACACATTTTTTTTTTTTTTGTAAAATAGGTAATCGTAGTCAGTAATACAAATTAGAAAGCATCTCCCTGTATCTGTCTGTTTCTTACATTTTCACAATCAAACGGCTTGTCCGATCGTAATAAAAGACGACTGAGGTTTGGTGTCTGAAACTCTAATAAAGGTAGTAGATGATAAATCAAAATCTTACCTGTTGCA
Source organism: Lycia hirtaria (assembly GCA_947563715.1). Taxonomy (NCBI): domain Eukaryota; kingdom Metazoa; phylum Arthropoda; class Insecta; order Lepidoptera; family Geometridae; genus Lycia; species Lycia hirtaria. Next base: position 29,591,169 of record OX387379.1, on the reverse strand, counting down.
ACTCCGGTTCACTCTTCTCAAGAGACTTGTAAAGCACTTGGAATATCTTCTCCCTGCAATGCTTCTCTTGTATATAGTGGCACGAGGCCAGAGCCCTGAGAGCAGAAGCCCTCAGCGGCTCCAAGTTCACTCCCTTGTAGCATGGAAGCTTTCCGAGCATCGCGTCTTCGGCCTCACATAACGATAGGAGCTCTCGGAAAAAGATTTTATGCTCGTTTATATTCAAATCTGAAATATTTATACACACGTTAAGAGCCATATTACAAAAAGCAATAGTTCAAGTTTAGGTATTTGTAAATCAACGTTTCGCCCCCAATAAATACTCTGTCTAAATGGCCTCTCCATTTAATAAAATAATAACGTCTAAATGCAGTTCACGCTGTTTATTCAACAAAAAATGTTGAAAAGTCTCTTAATTATAAGTGGTGGATATGATAAGCTAACGGCGTTTCGAACACCGAAATATATCAAGCCTACAGCTATAGGAAATAATTTACATACAGGCATATACAGGCACTTGTGAAAACATTCCTTTTTCTGGAGATTAAAAAATAACTTAACTTAATTATAGTAGGTAACTCGAAGAAACTATATGTTTAATGGCGGATATTGCGTTTCTATCGGGTTCATCAAATTTTATAATTTCATCATGATAAAAATGGCATGATCATCTCAGCCATAAAAGTCCACTGCTGGACATAGGCCTCCTCCAAGTCTGAAAAAAAAACCCAATTGGAAGCGGCTTACATCCAGCGTCTTCCCGCCACTTTTGATGAGGTCACCTGACCATCTCGTGGCTGGTCTGGCGACTAGTGCAGTGTAGGAACACTGCACTAGTCGGTGCGTGGTCTCCACTCGAGAACTTTACACAAAAGTGTATATATACTGATAGAATATGGAATACACTACCTGCTAAGTGGACATTAGCAGGTAGTTTCAGTATTGTGAAAAAAATATTAAGCCAGTAAGGAAACTTAGTATTGATCAAGTACCGTGATTTCATTGTTTGTTTACCAACTTACCAATAGTGAAAAGCCTCGGCTTCAGCGTGGTGCAGAATGTAGTCCCGTCCATGAGTCCCATCTGACAGTTAGCCGGTTGGTGACGCAATAGATGCTTCTTGGGCGGAAGAATGTCAGCTATCACTTCTCTGTGAGGATCCATCACTTCTGTAACCGTCTTGTTTTGTAATCTTGCAACCAGCTCCAATGATTTCATAGCCTAGAAATAAATAAGAAAGTTAAAACTAAAATATAGATCCAATATAAACGAAAAATAAATGACGTTGAGGCCCTGCATTCCTAGTTTTAGAAATTACTCTTAATGATAGCAACATTAGCATAATATTATTCTAGTGATTCATGAATAATCATTATAACTTCACAAGTATGTACATTAAAAGAAAAACAAAATACATACATACACTCGAAAAACATAACCCTCCTTTTTTACGCAGTCAGAAAGAATCTTTACAGCGATTTTACGCATATTTTCTTACAAAATAACGTACACTCAACAGCGTATCAAGCGTAACGAAATCGTAAGTTAGACTGCAAATACTGCTTTTCTGCAGTCGGGTATTTTGTTTTTCTTTTAATATAGTTACTTGTATGAATTAGGTTGAAAATGAAACACAATTTTAATAAAACTATTAAACAAAATCCAAATTACGAAACTCGGTTTTGCAAGTGCGCCATATATTTGCATTGCTAAAAGCAACTCTATTCAATGTAACATAAGCCTCATGATCAACTTCCGTTACAAAAGTTGCTTAAAATTAGAAATACCTCACATGTCTATCTTACCTCTTGTCGCACAAGAAGATGCGGGCTAGTAATCTGTAGTACCAATTCTGGCAATATTTCATTCAAAGCTCTTTTTTGTAGAGCGGCTACTTCCGGTTCTAATTCCACGCCGGCCGGCGGCGCCACGCACACCGTCACCAACTTTTCCAAATTTTGCGTGGCTTGATCGATAGCTCCCGATGACACTTCTCCCGTCAAATCCATCATGATAAATAGAACTCCCTTCAAGAACGCGAATACGTGTCGATATACCCATTCTGGCGCCATATTTTCGCACATGAACTTGACGGCGATACATCCACCTAATTTAGCGTACCAAGCGCGCTCATAGCACAACGCAGACATGCGTTCTGCTAGGTACTCCATTAGTGGCAAACGACAAGCCCGCTCTTTACTCCCAGTTATAGTAGCTGCTGTTTCAATTATGAGAACTAACGCCAGGTGTCCAGGTTTACAAAGCTCCTTTTCCTCGTGACCCATCACTATTGCTATCGCGTCAATAAGTACTAGAGCGTCGAGACCTTCTTTAGGAGTGGCGGTTCCGGCAAATGGTCCCGCTTCTTGAGCAATCGCCACCATGGAATAGTGTCTCACTAAAGCCACCATGGTCGGTAATACTTGCTGACGCAAATCCTTAATAGCCGCAGCAACGAACATACCCGTGAGAGCAGTCCGGTGTGTGTCTCGAACGATCGTGTTAGTACACTTGTAGTAAGGTCCGTTCTGCGCTTGTATTATACCCTCCGAAAATGTCGGGTGATTAAATAGTTTCTGTAGGGTCTCTCGATCGTCGTCTAAATTCAACGAAGCCACAAGATAGCAACGGAGCACCTCCCAGCATTGTTTTCTATAGAATGGATCAGTCGCGCTCGATTTCAATGCTGTGAACGCGGTCTCGATCACTTTGTCTACTTCAAAGTCTATCGGTTTGGCTTGGTCTTGAAAGTAAGCTTGTACAGCTGGTGGAGGGACGTCCGTTTCGCGGTATTCGAGTCGCTGCGGTTCTATCATCATTTTCCTGTTCCCGCCGCCAAACTTTCCTAAAACCCTAAAGGCTATTCTCGCCACTTCGCTATTGTGAAGCGTTCTCCACAGAGCTTGCATGAGATCGGCTCGTACGGGCTGTATGTGTTCATACAAGAAGTCTGGTTGTAAGTTGTCTACGCAAAGTTCGAGTGTTCGCAAGCCTTGAGATATCAACGTATGTGAGCCGTTCAGAGCAGATACTAACGGATCCATGAGCATCGGTAGGTAAGGAAGTAAGCTGCTCAATCTCACAGGCACCGTCAAACAAAGTTCCACGAAAAGATCTTTCATATGCTGCTTATGAAGGCCGCTTTGCAACCGGTTGAGCCCTTCTAACAAATTTGGTAACAACGGCAAAAATTCCTGGTACAACAAGTCATGACTACCTCCACCGATGGATCGAAATAGCGCTCTCAATAACAAGAAGTAGTTATAAGGTTCTTTTGCTGTCATAGCGTAGTCCATGGCTTTATTGACGATGCTGTGTAGATGCGGTCTAAGCATCTGTTCGTTTTCCGACGGGAAAAGACTGACGGACCCGAAAACTAGTTTGAACAGTCTCAAGTAAAGATTCGATCTTTCTACGTTAGTTCCCATCTCTTCCATTCTTTTTAGGAGGTATTCGACGAGCACGGTCGCGAATATTGGGGAAGTAGCGGGGTTTGAAAGGAATGTATTGGCAATGATCTGTAAAGTCATGTTTTTATTTATCCTCTCCACCATATGTGATATAGTCGCAGTAAATATTTCTTGGAACGTTTGCGGGTTCATCATCGAAAACTGTAAATAAAGATATTATGTAGGTGAATTATTACAATAAACAGTCATCGTAAATAGATTCGATGAAATCAAATTATCGAAGATTACATTAATGCAATGGAAAAACACAAAATTAGAGAGAGAGCTTTATCACAGTTCATAATTAACATCATTAAATGACTTTTAATGTTTTATTTTTCAATCGTTTGCAAGCACATGATCTGACGTGCATGTCTGTCCACGTGACCTTATCAACTTTTATTTTGATAAAATTAGCCTATTAACATAGTTTGGTCCAATTACTATAAAATGATAGGCCAACATTTTCAGAATATATTTCGTCATATTAAGGAGAAACCAATACATAAATACAATAAGAATAAAATATTCAAAATAAAAATTTATGGTAAAGATACATCACTAAGCAGTGAGATAAAGAAATCTGTGAAAGGATACGTAGTAATAGCGCTCTACACCCCTATTAATGACTGGCCTCGCAGCTCAATGGTAGTACGACTGCCTCCTGAGCTGTAGGTCATGGGTTCGATCCCACATCGAACATTTGTGTGATGAGCATCATCACAATGTTTGTCCTGGATGGGGATGTTTGTTCTGTGTCTGGGTGTTTCTATGTATCATAAGTATGCATTTACAAAAAAAAAGTATATATGTATTCTATCAACCACCTAGTTTCCATGGTATAAGCTTTACTTAGTTTGGGTTAGATGGTGTTGTGTGAAATGTCCACCAATATTTATTAATTATTAGGATTCAGCATCGGTTCGGAATCTATATCTTTATCTCCGTCTTCTGTATGAAAATGACAGATGGAGATATAGTACTGAGAGCTTTTAGAGTGAATACTCACGACTCCACTGAAGTGTTCTAGTACTTCCTTCTCCTCCTTGGAGCGCACGTGCGGCTGTGCGGGCGAGTGCGAGGGCGCGCGTGGAGCCGCCAGCGTGTAGATGTCGAGCGACTGCAACCCCCAGCGCACCAACCGGATGAACACTAACGTCTCACGTGCAGTGAACTGCTTCTGGCCAGCAGCAGCCGTTGTAGATGTGCCCTCGCCAGCCGTCGTACTCTGTGGCAATTAGTTTTTTATTACAAAACTTATCGTAATAACACGTATTATGCTGAGTTGGAATCGGCTTGTGACAAAAACAATTGTTTTATGTAATTTTGTTAACTTTAATGTTTTCGAAGGTTTTCGTGATTATAAATTAATTAATTTTTAATGAATTTATCGCGTAAATTTTACCTAATTTTATGACCTGGCGTTTCGAATACTTTCCAGCATTTTGCGCTTTTGACGGTAGTAATAAATACACGCGATAAATCCGTTAAAATTGTTTCAATTCTTGTTAACTTTTTTGTAGCTATAATTGTAGTTGTTTTTGACACACAATAAAAATTATAATAAATGTCTATGACCAAATAACAATAAATCATGCATGCCTATTGAAGTCGCGTAAGATTCCAAGTATGCAACTACAAAACATTCCTATAATAGAAACTAGCGTGGATGGTTCACATTTTATGCAAATGGGGGTCATGTTTGTTTTTAGCCGGAACCACCAACTAGTTTCAACCATGTTCTTTTCAAAATGCATTATTGCAATTGTTTTTCCGGACACTCCCAAACTCGGTGGTTCAAATCGTACTATTACATAAAATAAATCCTAATTATGGATTTTGTCTCTAGATTTTCAAATTCTCACTTCATATATACTGTATTGGTTTTTTTCTCGTGCACCGCTTAGGTATCTCGCTCTAGGCGAAATGCAAACATTACCTTGCCCATGCCCATATTGTCACATTAGAAAAAGGTAGGTCTAGCAACTAAGCTGCCATAACTCCATCTTCATCATAGATGCCAAGAGCTATGTTTTAAAATCAAGTAACATTTATTCTGCCCTCCTCCTTCGATCTAACCCTCCATCCAGGCACGGTCAAATGTGGCATCAAACGGCCTCATGGTGCTTGATGCTCTGCCTACCCCGTAGGGAAAATAAACATGATTTTATGTATGTATGTATAATAGCAACTTGTAATAAGTACTTGTAACGTAATTGTAAGTCGTGTAGCAACTGCTTTATGACACTTCTTGTACTGTACTACTTACTATTTTTACTGAATTAATTGATGCTTTTAGCTACAATTTCATGATACCTTTCATGTAAGTTTGATCTCATATCACATCTATTAATTAAAATCTAACGAAGTATGATTTGTGTGCGGCATTATCAGTGGTTAGTTAGTTTTAACAAGCTTATTATATTTAGTATAAAAAATTGTATTTTTGATACCAGATTTAAACCCCTATCATTATTTTTTATCAGCCAGTTATTATAAATACAATTAATAAACATATCTGCATTTAAATAAAATTAGTACTTTTTAAAACCGTTTTTAGATCTTATCATTCTAATTTAATTAGCAGTAGTTATAAATGATATTTATAAAAATGGAGTTAATCATTTATTTTAATTAAACATTACATATTTCGTATGCCAGAAGACCTGTAGGCCAAAACCACGACAATGTGGATACCAAATACTACAAGGCCACGCGGCAGGCTCAAAAAGAGGTGGCGAGACAAGCTTCACTCCTACTGCAGTGGCTGGATCAGTGAAACTCTCGACCGCGAGAAATGGAAAGAGGAAAGATATCTTTGCCCTGCAGTGGGACAGTCACGGCTGAAATAATAATAATATTTCCATTAATTACCTCCGTTCAAAAGCAATTAAAATTAGTATGATTTCAGTTTGTAAAAAAGTTTGAAAGGTTTAGGTTCGCGCGACCCACAGGATTAAACTTATTGATTTGGCTGTTTATGTACAAATATGTTCTTTGTACTCAATTGAAATACACTATAACATTTACTACGATTTTAAAAACAAAAACAGTATACCTACAGACAATAAATTAACGATTAAGATTTGAAAATAAACTTGAAAAATAATTCTAACGTAGTAAAAATTTCATAGTTCAAATGTTTCTCAAGAAATTAAATGATAATAAAATTTTATCACACTAATATTATGTTTGCAAAAGATTGTGTATACATTCGTGTTTGTTAATCTTTCATGCTGAACGAACTCAATATTTTTTCAATGAAATTTGGAAGACATTCTCTAGTTTCAATTACAATATGGCCACTTTCCACCCCGAAAAACAATCATCGAAGAAGAGCGAGTGAATCCGCGGACACAGCTAGCATTATTTAATAATTATACAGGAATCCTTACAAAGCTATTCGATTCGCACATGGCCATATCTACAGATAAGGGACAGAGGTGAATATAAATAAAGCGAGAGCTTTCAATGAAATCCATTACACTGCTGCATTATTATTTAATATACACGTCGTATCTCTTTGATACGATGTACGTGATACACATCGTCTTCTTTACTCTGGCGTGCAAAGTGACGGTGGCGGTGAGTATTGGCGAACCACTCCACCCACTCTCCGATGAATTCATCGACCTCATCAACAAGGAAGGGAAATGGAGAGCAGGCAGAAACTTCTCACCCGACACTGCCATGGAGTACATACGGAATCTTATGGGCACACATATAAATTACTCAGACTTGAATAAAATACCACTTGTTAAATACGATGATCCTATAGACGACCTTCCAGAATCTTTCGACCCGCGAGACAAATGGCCAAACTGTCCTACGTTGAACGAAATAAGAGATCAAGGACAGTGTGGAGCTTGCTGGGCGTTCGGTGCAGTAGAAGCTATGACAGACCGAGTTTGTATATACTCTAACGGCACTAAAAACTTCAATTTCGCCGCACAAGATATCTTAACTTGCAAATCTGATGGATCCGGTTGCGATGGTGGCGACCCTATAGTAGCATGGGAGGAATGGGTGAAGGGAGGTTTCGTATCCGGAGGGGGTTACAACTCGCACCAGGGCTGCAAACCATACAGCTTCCCTCCATGTCCCAATCACTTGAAAAATTGTATTAAATTCAAACCTACACCGGCCTGTGAACACACTTGTGAAGATGGGTATGATAAACCATATGAAAAAGATAAGAAACGCGGTAAACGCTTTTATCACGTCGTAGGCGAGGAAGATATTATGGCTGAAATATATAAACACGGTCCAGTAGAAGGACTTTTCCGCGTTTACGAAGATTTCGCGGATTATAAAGGCGGCGTTTACAGACACATCCAAGGGAAACTTATATTTGGTCATGCCATTAAGATTATGGGTTGGGGTGTGGAAAACAATACTAAGTACTGGCTCGTCGCTAACTCTTGGGGAACTGGTTTTGGCGAAAATGGGTTCTTTAAAATCGTACGTGGTGAAAACGAATGTTTCATAGAAGAGTTTGCTTTTGCCGGAGAACCATTATTAGAGGATTATTAAAATTAGTTCTAAGCTTAATCATGATTTCGTAAAATGGTTATTAAAATGCACAACATCCTTACTGTACACTTGTTTCTTTTATAATAATTCGTATTAAATGATTATATATGCACACGCTTATTTCTTAAATCTCGAAGGTGCATTAATACTTCACGGAACTTTAATGATAAATGAAAAAAAGTGTTTTATTCGAAAAAGACTTCGCTCGACCGTTACTGTCTACGATGGAGCGCACTTATATTCGGCAGAATGAAAAGCACGCCCCACACACGCAAAGTAAGTATCTAGAGCGGCAGTGGAAAATAAAACCAGCCTACTTTAAAGCCGCTTTTTAGGGTTCCGTACCTCAAAAGAAAAAAACAGAACCCTTATAGGATCACTTTGTCGTCCGTCTGTGAAGACCTGTATCTCGGAAGGCGTGAAGGTATCGAGTTGAAATTAAAACCATATACGCAGATCCATAGTCTCTTGATGCAGAGAGAAATATCAAACTTCTCAGTTTTCATTTAAAAAAGTTAAAGCCGAATATGTCGCAAAAACGCATATTTCAACACTCGCAAGGGAATCAAAATCTATGGGGTACTTCCCGTTAACCTATAATTGTGAAAGGCAAGAAGCATTGTCATATAGGACACATATAGGAAAAATTCGAAAACTATACATTTTTTATTTAATCACAATGAAAATAGGGGTCTTTATGCAAGGAAGAAAGGTCCAAATTTTAAAGTGCTTTTACCGTATAATGTGGGGTATCATATGAAAGAACTTCATTAGCATAAGCTAAAACAGGTTTTTAAACATTTTTACGATGTATATTTTTCGGTTTATGAAGGAAAAATATACATAGAATTACCCCCCTTTATCTACTAGTTTGTACGGAACCCTCGGTGAGCGAGTCTGACTCGCACTTGTCCGGTTTTATTCTTAGATATAAAATTATTGAACGTACTTCTGATAATTATTCTTAATTAAGACAGTAGAGATATACTTTGTGACAAAAAACAAAACATATATAAAATAAATCGAAAATAATACAAACAATAAGAAAATATTACAGAAAGTACAGCGTAGTAGTAGTAGTTCTTATTTTGACCGAAATAAACGCCCAATTGTCGAAATTTCGCCGTTTGAAAAACGACACGAAGTACTGGCTTGTAGCTAACTCTTGGGGTGCGTATTAAGGGGGAAATGGCTTCTTTAAAATTATTCGAGGAATATATTCAGCCACTTAATTTTATCATGGTTATCCTACTAACTTCTTAGATTTGTTTATTTTTGCCAGCGAACCTTTGCTAGAGGATTATTAAAATATGTAATAAGTAATTTTGTTTATTATTACATGTTCTATAATGTAAACAGCTATGAAATGAAATGAAATGAAATTATTTTATTCCAGGTGTAAATCCATAACAATTAAATTAAATTAAATTAAATTAAAGTATAAAATTATAAAATCATAAAATCAATGATACTATGGTGGTATGATATTTAACTATGGTTTACTTCAAGTAAGTGGTTTGTAGTGGATAAACTGGGACGAAAACCGGCATTTTCTAGGGGTATGATTTGTGTTAAAAAGTTGTTTGTTATCATTTTGTGGCTTAGTAATTAAATAAATGAACCTTATTAAAAAAAATAGAGAATTATTTATTTCGGATGAAATCGGTCATAGTCAAATGATTCCGCGATAAGGATAATCAAATGTTATAAATACGTGTGTTGGTATTAAAAAATATCAGACAAAAAAACGTACGTACGTAGCGTACGTACGCATACATACTAATAGTTCTCTTTACTAACGATTTGGACAATGTACGTGACACGCATTGTTCTCTTTACTCTGGTGTGCAAGATGGCAGCGGCGATAGACGTGGGCGAACCACGTCACACACTATCCGACGACTTCATCGATCTTATCAACAAGGAAGGGAAATGGAGAGCAGGTAGAAACTTCCACCCCGACACCCCCACGGAGTACATGAAGAAACTTTTGGGCACATACGCTATTAAACACTCCGATATTAAATGGCCGGTTGTCACACATGACTCTCAACTTAAAGAAACCCTTCCTGAATCTTTCGACGCACGAGACAAATGGCCAAACTGCCCTTCGTTGAAAGAAATAAGAGATCAAGGAGAGTGCGGCTCTTGCTGGGCATTTAGCGCCGTTGAAGCTATGACTGACCGCGTATGTATATACTCTAATGGTACGAAAAACTTTCATTTTTCTGCTGAAGATCTTGTGACATGTGCTGAATTTGAAGGCGGTTGCCATGGAGGAAGTCTGACTGGACCCTGGGAAGAGTGGGTGGACAAAGGTATTGTGTCCGGTGGAAATTACAACTCGCATGAAGGCTGCAGACCATACAGCGTTCCTACATGCAGAAATCATATGGCAAACTGCACTGATTACCAAGATACACCGCTTTGTGTCCATGCTTGTGAAGAAGGCTATAAAATACCCTATGAACATGATAAAAAACGTGGGAAAACCCATTATACTGTACAGGGCGAAAAAGATATCATGGCTGAGATTTATAAGAATGGTCCTGTAGCAGGATCTTTTTTGGTTTACAAAGATTTTGCTTATTACAAGAGTGGAGTTTACCAACATCTGATGGGAGAGATTTTAGGAATGCACGCCATTAAGACAATAGGCTGGGGTGTGGAAAACGGTACGAAATACTGGCTTATAGCTAACTCTTGGGGCGACGATTTTGGAGATAATGGCTTCTTTAAAGCTATACGTGGTTCGAATGAAACATATAACTTCTTGGATATGTTTGCTGCAACCGGTGAGCCATTGTTAAGCGATTATTAAAATGTGCACAATACATTATTAAAGTAATAAATTGTGAATCTAATCTTCAAATAAGTATGTTCTCCATTTCCGTCTTAATTCATACTGCAATGTATCGAATCAATTAAACGTTAATTCAAATCTGAACCACTTGTATGATTGACCATTGATTTCGAGCAAAAGGAATGGTTACAATAATAAAATTATTGTTTGTTGTTATTTCTCATTAAGTTACTTCGTAGTTCCCAAAAATACTATTCAATTTCCATATAACTCAACACTCGGATTCAAAAATAAGGTAAATGTTTCGAAACTCAAAATTAGTTGTCTTGATTGCACGTTACCTGCATGTAATTAGGCATTTTAACTCTTATACTGTCTTCATTTAAAATAACACTCATAAAAAACATAAGAAACCCCTGAATATTAATTGTGAAACGTAGCTATGAACAGTCTTACTAAAGACGATTTTAGCAATTACCTTACTTGAAGCTTGCCACGCAAAGCCGGGGAAAACCTATCTACGTATAATAACATCATTGATTTGAGCAGCCTTCGCATTGTTTTCCAAATAATAATAATAGTCTAAGATCTCGCTATAGGACGACCTTCACCGAGCTGGTTAATGGATGAAAAGTATTTTATATTCAATTAAATATGTCAATAAATATATTGCAAATGGGTTGTCTATGAGAAGATGGCCCGTTCCCAGCAGTGGGACAGTTTGTACAAACAGGGCTGATAAAAAAAATAAAAAAATGGGTTGTCTAAAAAAATTCAGTCCAGAATATGATTAATTAATAATATATTTTTTTTAAGCATTTCACTGGTTTGGTTAATAGACAAATTCAATATATTTATGTGTAAATAATCTTTATTTTAATTTAACTTTAATTCATTAACCAGACTGGTGCAAGTTACTAGTATCGATTTACCTGTTTATACCTGCCTACCCAAGAGTAGTGACGGGAAAAAATAGTCAACCTAACGTTTACATATTCTATGGGCTTCATACTGTCGATTGATATGGAATTTGTCTATTAACAAAAACCAGTGAAAAGTTAAAAAAAAATAATAATAATATTAATCATTCTGGACTGAAATTTTTTAGACAACCCATTTTCAATATATTTATTGACATATTTAATTGAATATAAAATACTTTTCATCCATTAACCAGCTCAGTGAAGGTCGTCCTATAGCAGGATCTTAGACCATAAATTATTGTGTTCTGTTTGTGATTAATAAAATTTCTAGACACTATATCTTGACCTTTCAATCGAAATTGTCTAAGAGCACAGAAAGTCAAGAGAATGTCAAGAAACAAAGTATTTAATCTATAGTAAAAGAAAAACAACAAAATACCCGATTGCAGAAAAGCATTTTTTGTAGTCCAACGATACGATTTTGTTACGCTTAATACGCTGTTGTGTTCACATTTTTTGGGCGAAAGTATGCGTAAAATCGCTGTAAAAGGTTATAAATGCGCATTCTTTAGAATAATTCAGGTAAAATCACTTGTTTATTACGAAAAAGTTCGTTGGAGGTTACGAAAAAAATGCATTTGATTATTTTTTGAAGAGATATATTATTATTATATAGCCTCTGACACTCAGGAAGTGGAGACGAATATAACGTTACCTCGCACATTAAAATCGGTCATGCCGTTCCGTATATTTACCCACCTCATCGGGTAACAAGATGTGATCTATCTAGGATGACACACATTAGTAAGGTGTCTCGAAACGTACAGGGTTGCCTTGGCTAAACCTGGAGCGTTTTATACAGTTAGCAAAAATGTGACAATTTTTTGGGGTATCCACCACCATCGAGTAAGAAGTAGTACATTCGAAAGTGCCTATAGAGAAGTACCATAATCAATATGGTTACCTCGCCTAACCCTAGAGCTTTCATAATTATGTCTAATGCTAGGAAGCCAAAAACAACACCAATAACGTCATCAAGAAACAAGATGAGACTTACTCAATCATATTGATATAAGTACTTCTAGATAGGCACTTACGAAAGTACTACTTGTTACCCAATAAGGTGGTGGACACAAAAAATTGTCACATTTTTGCTAACTGTACAAAACGCTCTAGGTTTAGCCAAGGCAACCCTGTACATTTAGAGACATCTTACTAATGTGTGTCATCCTAGATAGATCACATCTTGTTACCCGATGAGGTGGGTAAACATACGGAACGGCATAACCGATTTTAATGTGCGAGGTAACGTTAGATTCGTCTACACTTCCTGAGTGTCAGAGGCTATATTTTTTCATAATAATAATATATCTCTTAAAAAAATAATAAAATAGATTTTTTTAGGGACACCTTACTAATTTGCTTCATCCTAGATAGGTCACATCTTGTTACCCGATGAGGTGGGTAAACATACGGCCCGCTCTTAGTCTAAAACATACATACATACACTCTAAAAACATAACCCTTCTTACGCAGTCGGGTAATAAAAAAAATTAACACTCTGAATTCAAATTATTTACTTTCAAATGATCAAAATGATTTGTATTTTGAACCGACTACATAATTCTATAGTTATAATTATGCTTTACTTTAAGAGTCCGTAGTCCGACCATCATCCGTCTTGCTCGCGCATACCCACATTTTTGAAGATGAACTGCATTTCTGCATGAACTTATTTTTTTTGAAGTTCATGCAGTCATTTTATAACTTCAAAAATGTGGGTATGCGGGAGCGAGACGGACGATGGTCGGACTACGGGCCCTTAAGTATTTGTGCTGTATAAATTCTTGCATGTGGATTATACCTATAATTGAAACCTCACACAATATGTGTCTCACTTTTGTACCAAATTTATTTATTGAATTAATTTTTTTATTTTTATTCACTCGCGATTTGAAGACACCTAGATTATATCCAACCGGAAAGACCCATTCAGGAACCGTGTTCCACATCTTGGCAGTCGTCGTGAAAACGTCGTAAGTCTCAGTTAGGGACGAAGTACTATTTTCTTTTCTCTTATCACAGATCTAATTGTTTTCTGTTATCACAGAGATGTAATCATTCACAGGTAAACATTTATTTATATTTTTCCATTTAATATCTTAATTTATTATTATTTAAAAAAATTGGGCTTGCGAGGGTAGGCCTCGCAAGCCCAATTTTTTAAATTCGCAGAACTACTAGTTAATTTAGACTTTTGCCCAATTCATTTAACGATAAGAGATAACGAAATAATATAAATGCGCATAATGGTAAATAAATCATCATTGTTAGTCAAAGCATTACACACTCACTACTCCCGTTACTACCATTACTCTCGTTAGGTAGTTAGTAACGAGTCCTGACGATGTACGCGACTCGCATCGTTCTCTTTGCTCTGGCGTGCAAGGCGGCGGTGGCGGTGAGTGTGGGCGAACCACTCCACCCACTCTCCGACGAATTCATCGACCTTATCAACAAGGAAGGGAAATGGAGAGCAGGCAGAAACTTTCACCCTGACACTCCAATGGAATACATAAGGAATCTCATGGGATCATATATGAATTTCTCTGACTTGGGAAAATTGCCAGTTGTCAAATACAAAGATCTTATAGACGAACTTCCCGAATCTTTCGACCTGCGAGACAAATGGCCAAACTGCCCGACGTTGAACGAAATACGAGACCAAGGACGATGCGGAGCTTGCTGGGCGTTTGGTGCCGTCGAAGCGATGACAGACCGAGTATGCATTTACTCAAACGGTACGAAACATTTCCATTTCTCGGCTGAAGATCTCGTTACATGTAATGTCAGAGACTGCGGCTGTGACGGTGGTAATTCTATAGAAGCGTGGCAGGAATGGGTGGACGTAGGTTTAGTATCCGGAGGAAATTACGACTCGCATCAGGGCTGTAAACCATATAGCTTTCCTCCATGTGCAAATCACTTGAAAAACTGTACCGATTTCAAACCGACGCCACACTGTGTACGTTCTTGTGAAGGCGGATATAAAAAGTCTTATAGAAATGATAAGAAACGAGGCAAAAACATTTATATAGTACAAGGTGAGAACGATGTAATGGCTGAACTATATAAAAAAGGTCCGGTAGAAGCATCTTTCCTGGTTTACGAAGACTTTGCAGATTATAAAAACGGCGTTTACCAACATTTGAAAGGAAAGTTGATATTTGGCCACGCCGTCAAACTAATGGGTTGGGGTGTGGAAAACGGTACAAAATACTGGCTCGCTGCTAACTCATGGGGCACTGGTTTTGGTGAAAACGGGTTCTTTAAAATTTTACGAGGCGTAGATGAATGCTTTATAGAATCGTTTATAGTGAGCGGTGAGCCGTTGATAGAAGATTATTGAAATATGTATATTAAATGTATGTAAATATACATACATACATTATTGTGACATTACATTTTAAATGTATTAATATGTTCTCTCTTCAGGTACAAATTATACTCGTATCATATTAATTAAACGTTTGCTCTAAAATCTGAACCGTATATTTTATTTGACCCCGATATCGAAATAGTAATGGTAATTATTAATTATTATTATTTAACACTTTATTGCACTTTATTGCATCTCTGTTTCCTGAGACCTACAATCTTGTAATTTTCAAGGCTAGAGTGAATAGATATCTTCTAGATCGACGAGCTCCATCCTCGGCCACACCGTCGCTTAACATCAGGCGAGTTGGTGGTCAATCGTAGATCTATAGTGTATAAAAAAAAAAAAGTAATGCTGAACAATACGTAGCATTTTCTGCCAGTCATCCTCATGGTTATACATAAATAAATCATCTCACAAAAACATTTAAAGGATGCCAATATTCACAAGCTCATAACATAACTCATACATACTCATACTCATACTCATTCATAGCTTTCACTATTTGGTAACTTTTTAACAGTGAAAGTGTTATGCGCGTTTGCACTCAAAAGCGCATGAGTTTACATGAAATGTATTTGCTAATATTTCATTATGTTTATTCTGCCCTAGTTCTTAAAAACCGCAACGAAAAATGGAATAGGTTCTTAATCCGACCTTTTATTTCATCCGATTGCGCAAGGAGCAAAATATTTTTCGAGATGTATTTTATAATGTACGTGTATGTTTTTAGACTTCCGCGTACTAAGGGTGCTGGAGCCTAATTCGTGATGCTATGGTGTCTGTCCGTCTGTCCTACACTTAAACGGCTGTATCTTTTGAATGGTAATACTCGTAGATACAAGTCTCAAAATGCAAATCAACAAATAGTAAAAACTGGTAAGTGTAAGACAAGATTGCGTTAATAATTTTTGAAAAAAAAAAAGGGAAATTATTGTGCGAGATAAACCTCCTTGTTGATTACAATAAAAAAAAAGAAACGAAAAAATAACATGTGTCATAAACTAAAATAGAGTACACGGTAGTATTAAAATCTCTTTGGATAAGAAAATAGTTCTGTAACACTTATTTGAACTTGATATTGTATGTAAATATGTAATATTAAAAATATTCTTAGATATAAAGCATATTTTGTTAAATAATTAGCCCTGGTGTCAGTGTTCACGTTCATGTCATGCATGGAGTACGGAAGCCTTGCTTGAACCATTGCTTAGCTTTATTATTATTGTCTGTATTTGATGAAAACTCAGCTGTTTTAAAGGTATAAATACCTTTCCAAGTTGGCTGGAAATTAATTTGAACATACAAGAGGGGAACACACTTCAGTTTCGTTATCCCAAAAGCAATTCATTTTAGCTCGACTCGCTCGTGCTCACTTAATGATAAGAGATAACAAAATATCATATAAATAAGAGCAATTGTATAAACACCATTATTAGTTAAGCCATTACCACGCGCACAACTAATATTTGTATTATTCGCGTTACTAAATAGTCAGGACAATGTACGCGAGAAGCGCCGTTCTTTTTACTCTGGTGTGCCAGTCGGTGATGGCTGTAACTGTGGACGAACCACTCCACCCACTCTCTGACGACTTTATTAATCTTATCAACAAGGAAGGGAAATGGAGAGCAGACAGAAACTTCCCACCCGACATAAGGAACCTCATGGGCTCATACATGAATTTCTCCGAATTGAAAAAAATATCAGTTGTTAAACACGACGACCTTATAGACCTTCCAGAATCATTCGACCCGCGAGACAAATGGCCAAACTGTCCTACGTTGAACGAAATAAGAGATCAAGGACAGTGCGGATCTTGCTGGGCGTTTGGTGCCGTAGAAACGATGACAGATCGAGTATGCATTTACTCAAACGGCACGAAACATTTTCATTTCTCGGCTGAAGATCTCGTTACATGCAATGGCAAAGACTACGGATGTGACGGTGGCGACTCATTGGAAGCTTGGCAGGAATGGATCGACGTTGGTTTTGTATCAGGTGGAACTTATAACTCCCATCAAGGTTGTAAGCCATACAGCTTCCCTCCATGTCCCAATCATATGAAAAACTGTACTAATTTCAAACCAACGCCACCTTGTGTACAATCTTGTGAAGCTGGATATAATATGCCTTATGGAAAAGATAAGAAACGGGGTAAAAATATGTATGTCTTAGAAGGCGAGAAAGATATTATGGCAGAACTGTATAAAAACGGCCCAGTAGAAGCAACTTTTTTGGTATTCGAAGACTTTGCCGATTACAATTATGGAGTTTATCAATATATAAAAGGAGATCTTATATTTGGACACTCCATTAAGCTAATGGGTTGGGGTGTAGAAAATGGTACAAAGTACTGGTTCGCCGCTAATTCATGGGGAACTGGTTTTGGAGAAAACGGGTTCTTCAAAATTTTACGAGGCGTGAATGAATGCTACATAGAAAGCTATGTAGTAAGCGGTGAACCGTTGTTGGAAGACTATTAATAAATTATCACTTCAAAGCTTAATATTTCGCAAACGAGGCCCTAAATTGAAAAATGGTTTTGGCACGCCAACAAGGTTTATCCAACGACACCCCACACAATGGGGTAGATGAGAAAAATATTTATTTGTTATACAAGAGTGCAAAGTTGGTTTTTTACCGCGTGCTCAATTTTGATGACCGATCAAACGAAGGATTTTAAAATTGATTCAAAAATTAGAATCCTGAGCGTTAGCGAGGGAATCAAAAGAGCACGAGGTGAAAAATCTTTGCACTCGAGTGCAACACGTAACTTTTCATCCCACCTAAGCGAGGAAATGACTAAATGCCTTATTTATTGTTGCTTTTAGCTTTTAGCATTGAATACGTACTCCATAAAGTGCTTGATTTCTTGGTCTCGGATAATTCAATAAAATATGCCAGCAAAACGTTTTCGGAGAAAGTTTTGGCTCCTTTAGCTAGTCGCCGCGTGTTAAACATATCGTACCTACTGTTTCAAATACTTCTCGCGTGATTGTTGAGGGAGAAAGCTCATTTGCGCATTATTAACAGTTTCAGTCAAATAAACTTCTTCGTCGCTAGAATCACTCATTTTAGGTTTTTCACTTGTTTTCCAATTTCTTGTTTTCAACCTAAGATTTTAACAATATTTCGTGAAAAGAAAATGGCGCGCGCAAAGCAAATTAAAAAAAAAAGTACACCAAGAAGGTTCCGAGTCTGAGTTTTTAACAAATTAAAAAAGGTTGTATGATAAATTCGGCACCATGGAGGTAGAAGTAAATAGGTTTAATGATGAATTCACAAACTCAGTGCACACGATGTTCTAAATTTGAATTTACTTTATCCTCTAGAGGATAAAAACGGCTTTTGCACTCAGATATCGAAGAGCAAAAATACTCTTTCCGAGATGGGGGGATGAAAAATATTTTATCCCCACTTTACATGTACCGGAATTTTATTCCACGACTTTTTCGGTATATTAATATGCATAATCTTGTCAAATTCCAGCTTTCTAGTCCCATATTCTATGAGCAAAGCATCGGATGGACATACAGACAGACAGACCGACGGACATGGCGAAACTATAAGGGTACCTTGATTCCTACGGTACCCTAAAAATTGATTAGTACAAATACTATGCACACTGAAAATTAAATTTTTCAACTCCACTCGACTTAATGATATGAGATAACAAAATAATATAAATACTTCCACTGCTAATTAAAACCATCATTATTAGTTAAAGCATTAAACACATACAGCTAATACATTATTACTCTCGTGAGTAACAAGTCAGGACGATGTACGCGACTCGCATCGTTCTCTTTGCTCTGGCGTGCAAGGCGGCGGTGGCGGTGAGTGTGGGCGAACCACTCCACCCACTCTCCGACGAATTCATCGACCTCATCAACAAGGAAGGGAAATGGAGAGCAGGCAGAAACTTCCACCCCGATACCCCCATAGAGTATATACGGAATCTAATGGGTTCATACATAAATTTCTCCGACTTGGAAAACTTGCCGATAGTTACACATGACGTGCTTATAGAAGAACTTCCCGAGTCTTTTGACCCGCGAGACAAATGGCCAAACTGTCCCACGTTGAACGAAATAAGAGATCAAGGACAGTGCGGAGCTTGCTGGGCGTTTGGTGCCGTCGAAGCGATGACAGACCGAGTATGCATTTACTCAAACGGTACGAAACATTTTCATTTTTCAGCTGAAGATCTCCTCACATGTAATGTCAGAGACTGCAGCTGTCAAGGTGGTAATCCGTTGAAATCTTGGCAAGAATGGATCGACACAGGTATAGTTTCCGGTGGAAATTACAACTCGCATCAAGGATGCAAACCGTACAGCTTCCCTCCGTGTCCCAATCACTTGAGAAACTGCATCAATTTCAAGCCGACGCCACCGTGTGTTAAGTCCTGTGAAGAGGGATATACTGTACCTTATGGCAAAGATAAGAAACGCGGCAAAAATGTCTATGCACTTCAAGGCGAAGAAGATATTATGGCTGAGCTATATGAGAACGGTCCTGTAGAAGGAACTATGATTGTGTATGAAGACTTTGCTGATTACAAAGGTGGAGTTTACCAACATCTCAAAGGAAATGTTATATTTGGACACGCCGTCAAAATAATGGGTTGGGGAGTTGAAAACGGCACAAAGTACTGGCTTGTTGCTAACTCTTTTGGCACTGGTTTTGGTGAAAATGGATTCTTTAGAATTTTACGAGGAGTGGACGAATGCGACATAGAATCTTATGTATTAGCCGGTGAGCCATTAATGGACGACTACTAAAACATTTATACTTTTTCATAACGATTAATTAATCATGCAATTTTAAATACTATTGTGAAATAACCCCCAGGTCATGGGTGTCCACCCATGACCAGCCACCACACCACCACCATACCATTCACCATAATGTGCCAATATCCTAAATTTCTGTACTTTATAATATTTGGAGAAATAAAATAGACATACATGCACAATATATTATACTTGTTTTATTTTATGACAACTAAAAAGGACTATCATAGACCAATAAAATGGTAAAATTAACATATAACTTACAACATTACTGTTTCCTGTAGGTTAATCGATAAAACTACGGCACACAGAAACACAGCAAAAAAAAAATATTTAAGCATCGGATGAAATATGTTTACGCAAACTCTCCTACTGCTGGACGTTGGCCATCTTTCCATTACAAGAAGGGTAAGGTAAGGTAAGATGGCTCACTACGCTGGCAAACCTTGCACATCTTCAACTTCACCGACAATAGAGAATATGCATAAAATTTATTTCATATTAATAATAGTTTTAATTGATAACATACTAAAATGTAACACTAATAAAAAATAATTTCGATCGGTCAATAAACTTCCTATGATTGGCTATCTACCTGGCGGATAAAAGCAAGTGAAACTAAGTCGGTACAAGTGACCTTCACGACGCGACGCAAAACATGTCTCCATGTGTCACTTCACGGCGTACTGATACCCCAAGCGAATGAATCCCGATACCTTGGACTTTAATTGGATCGCGTTTTACAAGAATAAAACATATATCCACAAAAATAAAAGCACTGGGTAACTAACTAGGGTAAATGTACAGGATGCTCGACAAAAAATCACAACTGTCGCTGGAAAACAAACTGCTGTTATGTATCCTGAAACCAATCTGGACTTATGGAGTTCAACTCTGGAGCGCAGCCTATAACTCAAACCTAGAAATACTCCACAGATTTCTGTTCAACATTCTGAGGATGATCACTAATGCTCCTTAGTTCAGGACAAATCAATAACTACACCACGACCTTGAAATCAGATCAGTACAAGAAGAGATTAAACACTCAATGAAATACTGGATCAGACTATATAACCATCCAAACATATAAAGCTATAAAGCTATGCATTTAATGAACAGTGATTCAGCATTGAAAAGGCTAAAAAGAAGTCCCTTACAGATTTATAGGGAATATAAAACATAAAGGGCGCGCGTCGCTTGCTGACAGACTACCCTCCAAGACACCCTGATAAATTCTTAACCATATGCTGAATGTTCACATGGAATAGATTTGCAAGAACACCATAAAGTGGCTAGATCGCAGTCAGAAGCATCCGTGTTACGTCTTTCTTGAACCGCGCAATCACCTCAGTATGCCTATAGTAAGGTATTTTTAGGGTTCCACACCTCAAAATAAATAAACGGAACCCTTATAGGATCACTTTGTTATCCGCCTGTCCGTCCGTCCGGGTGTCAAGACATGTATCTCGGGAACGCATGAAGGTATCGAGTTGAAATTAAAACCATATAGGCAGATCCATAGTCTCTCGCTACAGACAGAAAAATCAAACTTCTGTTTTCATTTAAAAAAAAGTTACAGCCGAATATGTCACAAAAAACGCATATTTCGACACTCGCAAAAGGAATCAAAACCAATGGGGTACTTCCCGTTGACCTATAATTGTGAAAACTTGGCAAGAAGCATTGTCATATAATACACATAAAGGAAAAAATCCGAAAACTGTACATTTTTAATTTAATCACAAAAATGGGTCTTTATGCAAGGAAGGAGGCTCCAAATTTTAAATTGCTTTAACCGTATCATATGAAAGAGATTTATTAGCACAAAAAATATTTTTACGATGTATATTTTTCGGTTTATGAAGGAAAATATAAAAAAATATATAATTTCCCTCTTTTATCTACTAGTTTGTACGAAACCCTTGGTGGGCTAGTCTGACTCGCACTTGTCCGGTTTTTTATATTTCTATTTTTCTATTTATGTATGGTACGATTTCGTTCTTGTGTAGAAACCTTAAGATAGGTAATAAGGTGATTTTTAGTTCTGGGCTAAATAACATGGTGGGTGGTAAGGAACCTTTTTCTACCTTCATCTTCACTTCCCTCCTATTGTAACACCTTTTTCTTGGATATAAGATACGGCTTACCGGTTTTGTTTATATTTCATTCCAAGTACATAAACACTGTTAGTATCCGTCTTATCGCTTTAGTTTGTTGTGGGATTTCTTTCTAAACGATTCATTTGTATCGTTTCAACTGTTTTAGTAATTAAAACACTTCGCATCAATTAACTTCGTTAAATACTAAAAGTAAACGATAAATTAACATCATATTCTCTGTCAGATGTTCTTTGTTGTGACTTTTCTAAATTTTATGACGTTGACAGTGTAATAGACATTTCGTAGTTTTCGGGCGTCGCTGTACTGACCCATTTGCCATAATGGTAATAAACTCTAATTATTTTATTATGTGAAGCTTGATTGAAAGTCTTTAATTCCAGTAGTTATGTTGTGATTTAATATTTGATGATTTTTGTAGATTGTTCGTAGTGTTTCAGGAATTTATTTTATATTTGATTGTTGGTTTGACAGTTTCTGGTGATAGTTTAACAGTTTAGATTGATCGTTTTGTGGGGATATCGATTGTCGATGGTATCGAGATGGAGCCGTTTCCTTTTTTCTTCGTTCCGGTGCAGTGACACGACAAAAATGCATTTCGTTGTAAAAATTGAGAAGATGGACATTGACCGAGTACAAGTTGTGGCAGAAGGACCGCGAGTTCTTTTTCCGTGGAAGGAGCTGGAGGGCCTTGATTTCGACCCTGGTGGTGGGACCGCTTGCCGCAGTTTCCTGAACGTAGACTTTGGAAAAGGTGAGGATTTCGTGGTTTTGTGCAATTCGTTTTCTCGGGTTTTTGTGTATTGGCGTTTGTCGTGATCCTTAACTAAGCGTTATCAAGTGTTAATGAGGTTTATTCCGTCTTTGCAGCGACCTTCGGCGTGATTTTCTTGCCGGTGCGTGTCAGGGACGTGAAGGTGACCTTGACCTCGTGGTCATCGTGCTGCTGTTTTGAAGTGTTTGCCTTCCCTAACCAGGTATATAGATTTACTATTTAAATTGTTGCATCTAGTTATTTTCTAAAGATAGTGTCAGTTTTTATAAAAAATCAGTGAGATTGAGGGTATATGATTCAATGAACATATTTCAGGTAGTTGACTGTGTTGTGTATAATTTTACTAAATAATATCTAGGTAAACTCTCCAGATCTTATACTAAGGTCGAAGTGATTTGTTTTTAGTTAATGTGAAGTGATATAGGTGATCTGTTACCCGGAGCTTACCTAATGATAGGTGTTTTTGTGTTTACCAGGAGGGTGTTTTGGTGTTCTACGTTTTGTATTGCTGGGAAGTTTTGCCGAGCAGGAGGCTGGGCGTATTGGAGTGTGTTTTACTGTGGTGTCTAGCGGAGTTGTCCGGCCGGGACGTTTCACCGCAACCTAATGGGACAGCGTGGAGTGCAGGGTGTGACTGTTATGTAGGGCTAGGTCTGGTATGAGCGTGTTAGAGGGGCACTGGTTTTCCGCAGGCTGTCTAAAACCAAACCATCTTTTGGATTTTTAATTAAATCTTATTTTATATCTGTGTGTGAGGTCTCCGAGGAGAGAACTCACAGTTTGTAAATCTATATTGCTTACCCACACCAATCTTGGGAACTTCATGGTTAATCCAAGATGTTGAGTCTATTCCATGGAAGAATAGTATACTTTACTTGTAGTGCTTATTTTGTATGTGGTGAGTTTCCTTTACTCACTTGAGGTTCGAGTGAAATAATAATTAGTGTGTTACTGTTGGTTCTGCAGACCAACCTTTATTTATGTGATGATGTGCTATATTATTCTCTTTAATTTATAGGATAGTATTGTGTTGCCCTATTATCTGACTTTCCGTACTTAATTGAGGTTAGATAATGTGCATCGGACAGTCTGTTTATGGAACGGTTTGTGTTTCATTTTCTTTAGTTGTCTGTGAGTGTTTACCTATACTGTAATCATCTCACCAACGCTAAGTTGATTAATGGATATGAAAATATCTGAACATTAATGTTATAGTGGAATATTTATTCATAATATTCACTAATATTGTAACCATAAAATAAACTAAATTATATTTAAAATTGGAACGTCTCTCTTGAATAATTATAATAACTTAAATTCTAGGTTGTCAGTTTGGGGACCATTCAGATTACGCTTTGGGTTGCAATGTTTTATTTTGGTAATAGAATGCAACCCAAATTAATTTAACTTCATGGCCTACTTAATGGTACCCATTCAGACTATACTACACTAATTTGATTGTTTTGACTTTTAAAGTGTTTTCTTTAAATTCCAATTTGGTTTGATAGTAAAAATAGTTGAGTGGCCGCGTCTATTGTACAACGCCACTGCTTATAAATTTAATAAATAGCTTCTCTTCTGAGTTGTCGACAAGGACAGATTAGAACCTGTTATCAGACAGATCGAACGACAACGAACCAGCTTTTTTTAACTTTAAGTTCACGTTGCCTTGCGGCTATCGGTGCTCTTTACTTATAAATAAAGAAGTTTAAGTGGTAACTTCACTTTTATTTCTACTTTACCTTGTTTCGTATTACCATTTGGCGACCGTGACTGGACGCAAACGCGAATAGGTTTCTACCATACGTTTTCTACGTTACATTTTGGCGACCGTGACAGGACTGGTTTTTATGTCGTGGATTGCTCCCCTGCTATTGGTCTTTCGCCCAATAATGAGTCGATCTGTCTAACTTGTCAATTATAACTGATGTATTGATGTGTATGAATATTTTAAACTGTGTTTAGGTGTGTATACTGTACTGTAGTTCGGCGTGTACTGAATATTCAGTTGGATTTATTTGTGTGTGTGAATTTATACCAGTTAATTTTAAGTTGACTGTGTTAACTTTAAGTATCGGTTTGTGTGGTGTATTCTACCTTTAACTACTTAACGACATATCTTCCCATATTTTACCAATATGGAAGAACGTCCTATTAACTTTAATCTTTTAAATAAAGATGAACTTATATATGAAGTGAATATTCGTGGCGGTGTGCCGGAAGGTACTGTTTATAAATTGCGCGCACAGGTTAAACTGTTAAATTCGAAGTTACCTACTGATGAAATTATTACTTATGATGATGAAGTGCGGGTTGAGCTTCGGCTAATCGAGGGAAAAATCGAAGAGTTGGACCAGTTGTGTAGTAAACGGCCATTATTGTTGAAATCCTTAAATCGCATCCAAGCTTTAGGCAACCATTTGTTTCATCGTTTGAGTCGTGTGGAATCTGATGAGGACGAGGAACGGGATTTTAAAGAAAAGATAGAGGAGCGCCTCTCTCGTATTTCTAATCGAATGGATCGTGTTTTACAAAACTTTAAAAGCAGTACAGAGTTTAAGCTGGCTGAGGATGTAATAGATGATGATGCTGGTGAGGTAAAGCCTTCTGCTTCCGCCACTGATAAAGTAAAGGAGATGGTAATCGACGGTGGCAAGCCTGTGCGTATTGTTTCGTGTGATCGTGGTGCTAATGTTCATTCTCTGAACCTGAAATTTAATGGTAGGAGTGGTGTTCATTGTTTTATTGAGAGACTTGAGGAGTTGTGTCTGTCTCGAGGTATCTCTCAAACTAAACTTTTTCAATCTGCTGCGGAATTGTTCTGCGACGATGCATTATGTTGGTATCGAAGTGTACGTGATGAAGTTGAGGATTGGGAGGAACTAAAAAATTTATTACTGGAGGAGTTCTTGCCTCATGATTTTGATTATCGCCTTTTGCAAGAAATTCGTTCTCGTACACAGGGACCGGACGAGTCTATCGTCAAGTATTTAAGCATTATGCATAATTATTTTGCGCGGTTAATACGTAAATTAAGTGACAGTGAAAAATTGGAAATTGTAAAATTTAATGTGCGGCCATTTTATACTACCCAACTGGCTTTGACGAATTGCGATACGTGGGCTGATTTTAAACAGAGTTGTCGGAGATTGGAAGCTGCAAAGCAGAGGGCGGAGTTGTTCGCGGAACCTCGTGCTAACGCGTCTAATGTAGTTTCTCCTGACTTGACATATCGTGGCAAAGCGGTTCGTAAGACTGAAGTAGTAGCAGTCACAACCGATAAATTTTGTGTTCGCTGTCGTAAAACCGGTCATGTTTTGTTGGAATGTAAGGCTCCTCCCGGTTTAGTGTGTTATAAATGCGGTGAAAAGGACGTGACGGTGAAGTCGTGTCCTCGTTGTGTAGTGAAGGCTCCTAGTTCTCAAAAAAACTAGTTAAGCCGGATCGTTGTGTGACATCTGCTAAAGAGTGGAAAGAATGGTGTGGTTTCGTGCGTGACTTTTTACTTAATTCCAAGGCAGATGTCGCTGCGATCCGAGATCGTGGTGTGGACGCTCGTCCTTATTTAAACATAGAAGTTTGTGGTGTACCTTTTACAGGTTTATTGGATTCTGGTTCGGAGGTTTCGATTATCGGAGGTTCCGCTCAGGATTATTTTTCTGAATTTGCAACCTTGCATAAATCCAAGGATTTAGATAATGTGGTGACAGCTAACGGTTCGTGCACTCCGGTACTCGGGTGTATGTTCGTACCCGTTACTGTGAAGGATGTTCAACGTGTGGTGAAATTTTACGTGATCCCTGGGGTGACTTCGTCGTTGATATTCGGTATTGATTTTTGGAAGACTTTTAATTTAGCGCCTGACGTGTTACGCCTAACCGATCGATCGGAAGGTGGAATTTTCTTTCAAAAACCTAGTGATGCTGTGGTGTCGCGAGTGAATCGGTTGCACCCTTTTGATGAGTTGCCCGATGAACAGAAAAAGATGGCTGCTGATGTTTGTACGTTGTTTGAAGAAATTTCTGCGGAGAAAAAGGGCTTGGGTAGGACGCATTTGATAACTCATAGTATCGATACTGGAGATGCTAAGCCTATTAAGCAGCGGTATTATGTCATGTCTCCGGATAGGTTGAAGGAATTGAATAGACAGCTTGATGAAATGTTAGAAATGGATGTGGTTGAGCCGAGTAACAGCCCTTGGAACAATCCAGTCACCATGGCTCCGAAGGCGAATGGAGAGACGAGGTTCTGCTTAGATAGTCGGAAACTCAATGAAGTTTCTAGGCATGATGCCTATCCACTTCCTTACATCAATAACATCCTCGATCAGCTGCGTGACTCAAGATTCCTCTCTTCTTTAGATTTAAAATCTGCTTTTTGGCAAATTCCTCTTGACCCCCCCTCCAAAGAGAAAACTGCATTTACTGTTCCATCCCGGGGATTATTTCAATTTAAGGTGATGTGTTTTGGTTTGACCTCAGCCCCTGCTACTCAGCAGAGATTGATGGATCAGCTGTTCGGCCCTGAATTTGGCGGGCGCGTATTTATATATTTAGATGACGTCATTGTTGTGAGCCGTAATTTTGAGGAACACCTAGACCTTTTGCTGAAGGTCTTGGATCGTTTACGTTCGGCTAATCTTACCATTAGCTTGTCGAAGTGTTGTTTCTTTCGGAAACAGTTAAAATATCTGGGTTATATCGTGGATGAGTTAGGGTTAAGAACTGACCCTGATAAAATCAAGGCTATTGTCGATTTTCCGGTTCCTACTACTCCTAAGGATGTAAAACGCTTCCTTGGAACTGCTTCTTATTATCGTCGTTTCGTTCGTGGTTTTAGCACTATTGCTGCACCTTTAAATGCCTTAACTTCTACCCGTAAGGATAGGCCTCCCTTTGTTTGGTCTCCGGAAGTAGAGTCTGCATTTCTAGAGTTAAAGAGCGCTTTAACTTCTGCTCCAGTGTTGGCGTGTCCTGATTTTTCAAAACCTTTTGCTGTTCATGCTGACGCATCGGAAGTTGGTGTTGGTGGAATGTTGACGCAGACGTTCGATGGTGAAGAGCATCCGATCGCGTATTATAGCCGTTCTTTGAGTAAGCCGGAACGTAATTATTCAGCGACCGAGAGAGAAGCCTTAGCTGTTGTTAATGTGGTGGAGCATTTTCGTCCGTATCTTGAAGGCCCTAAACCCTTTAATATAATTACGGATCATGCGAGTTTGAAGTGGTTTCTTAATTTAAAAAACCCTACGGGACGTTTAGAACGTTGGGGATGTCGTCTTTCTCCATATAATTTTGTGATGGTACATCGTCGTGGTTCGGAAAATATTGTACCGGACGCTCTTTCGCGTTCCGTACCTGTGTTTGTACTTGATGTTTCAGTGAATGACCCGTGGTTTCGAAATGTGTATACACGTTGTCGGGATAGACCCCAGACGTGTCCTAATTTTCAAATTATTGACGGAAAGCTTTACCGTTATACGAAGAGTAAATTTTGTTTGACAGGTGATTTTGATTGGAAGGAGGTTGTTCCTGCTGATGGGAGACAAGCGTTGTTGACGGAGTGTCATGATTCTGACCTTGGTGCGCATTTAGGAGTTGACAAAACTTACAAACGATTGCGTTTACGATTTTATTGGCCGAATATGTACCAGGATGTGGTGAACTACGTTGCGAATTGTTCGACGTGTAGGGCTTACAAGCACTCTAATCAGCCCGTGATTGGATTATTTGGTAACCCGAAAGTTTGTCGTAGGCCGTTCCAGTGTCTTAGTATTGATCTTGTTGGTCCGCTTCCAAAGTCTCGACAGCAACATGAATATCTTTTAGTTGTGGTGTGTTGTTTTTCGAAGTATTGTTTGGTATTTCCCTTGAGACGTGCAACAAGTGCCGCTGTAGCACAGAGGTTGGAGGAGCGTGTGTTTTTGGTTCATGGAATCCCACAAACAGTGATAGCTGATAACGGCCCCCAGTTTATTGGGCGAGAGGTGAAAGCGTTGTTTCAGAAGTATTCCATACCCCAGATCCATTATACCCCTACCTATTGCCCTCAAGTAAACACGGTAGAGCGTTACAACCGCACCATTGTTACCGCAATTGCAGCTCTCGTAGGTGAAGATCAGCGTGCTTGGGATACTAAACTGTGCCAGATTCAGTTCGCAGTCAATACGGCGGTTAATGAATCGACGTCGCATACTCCTTTCTTAATCGTTCATGGTCGTGAGGCTGTGGTAAATGGTACTTTCTACGGTGATTGTGAAGATCTTGATGATCTAACTGTTGATTCGCAGAGGAATTATGTTGATAAATTAGGGGAACTGAAAAAAGTTTTTCAGCGTGTGGAAGCCGCTCTGAAGAAAGCTCATTCGCGGAATGCGAAATATTATAATCAACGTCGTAGGGATGCAGAGTTTAATGTAGGAGATGTGGTATGGCGTCGAACCCATATTCGGAGTGATGCGGCGAGGCATTTTTCATATAAGTTAGCCCCGCGTTTTGAAAAGAGTACTGTCGTGAAAAAGCTGTCGAGGTTAGTATATCTGTTGGAAGATGATAACGGCAGACGTACTCAATGTCACGTGAAAGATATCAAGGGTACTGCTTAATATCTGGTTTCTAACTAAAAAATTTCGGAAAGCTATTTCGATAGTGGTTGTCACACTTTTGTTAAAGTGCTTGACAAAGTTTGAAATTTTCCGGGGAAATTAGTCTGTTCACTTGTGGTGTATTATTGTCGGTGATTCGTGGTGAATGTTTTTACTGAAGTTTCGTGGTGAAGATTTTCATGAAGTTTCGTGGTGAGGATTTTTATGAAGTTTCGTGGTGAGGATTTTCCTGAAGATTCGTGGTGTATAGATGTTCTTATGTGATCGTTAAGTGAGCTCGGGGTTTATTTGGTTTTGAAGATTCTTAGGTTGGAGTTGTAGTTGTTTCATTGATGTTGTAGTGCTGGAGGGCCAGCATGAATTTTTCTCGGTTTATTCCTCGCAAAATTCTGGCGACGGAGGGGGTACTGTAACACCTTTTTCTTGGATATAAGATACGGCTTACCGGTTTTGTTTATATTTCATTCCAAGTACATAAACACTGTTAGTATCCGTCTTATCGCTTTAGTTTGTTGTGGGATTTCTTTCTAAACGATTCATTTGTATCGTTTCAACTGTTTTAGTAATTAAAACACTTCGCATCAATTAACTTCGTTAAATACTAAAAGTAAACGATAAATTAACATCATATTCTCTGTCAGATGTTCTTTGTTGTGACTTTTCTAAATTTTATGACGTTGACAGTGTAATAGACATTTCGTAGTTTTCGGGCGTCGCTGTACTGACCCATTTGCCATAATGGTAATAAACTCTAATTATTTTATTATGTGAAGCTTGATTGAAAGTCTTTAATTCCAGTAGTTATGTTGTGATTTAATATTTGATGATTTTTGTAGATTGTTCGTAGTGTTTCAGGAATTTATTTTATATTTGATTGTTGGTTTGACAGTTTCTGGTGATAGTTTAACAGTTTAGATTGATCGTTTTGTGGGGATATCGATTGTCGATGGTATCGAGATGGAGCCGTTTCCTTTTTTCTTCGTTCCGGTGCAGTGACACGACAAAAATGCATTTCGTTGTAAAAATTGAGAAGATGGACATTGACCGAGTACAAGTTGTGGCAGAAGGACCGCGAGTTCTTTTTCCGTGGAAGGAGCTGGAGGGCCTTGATTTCGACCCTGGTGGTGGGACCGCTTGCCGCAGTTTCCTGAACGTAGACTTTGGAAAAGGTGAGGATTTCGTGGTTTTGTGCAATTCGTTTTCTCGGGTTTTTGTGTATTGGCGTTTGTCGTGATCCTTAACTAAGCGTTATCAAGTGTTAATGAGGTTTATTCCGTCTTTGCAGCGACCTTCGGCGTGATTTTCTTGCCGGTGCGTGTCAGGGACGTGAAGGTGACCTTGACCTCGTGGTCATCGTGCTGCTGTTTTGAAGTGTTTGCCTTCCCTAACCAGGTATATAGATTTACTATTTAAATTGTTGCATCTAGTTATTTTCTAAAGATAGTGTCAGTTTTTATAAAAAATCAGTGAGATTGAGGGTATATGATTCAATGAACATATTTCAGCTAGTTGACTGTGTTGTGTATAATTTTACTAAATAATATCTAGGTAAACTCTCCAGATCTTATACTAAGGTCGAAGTGATTTGTTTTTAGTTAATGTGAAGTGATATAGGTGATCTGTTACCCGGAGCTTACCTAATGATAGGTGTTTTTGTGTTTACCAGGAGGGTGTTTTGGTGTTCTACGTTTTGTATTGCTGGGAAGTTTTGCCGAGCAGGAGGCTGGGCGTATTGGAGTGTGTTTTACTGTGGTGTCTAGCGGAGTTGTCCGGCCGGGACGTTTCACCGCAACCTAATGGGACAGCGTGGAGTGCAGGGTGTGACTGTTATGTAGGGCTAGGTCTGGTATGAGCGTGTTAGAGGGGCACTGGTTTTCCGCAGGCTGTCTAAAACCAAACCATCTTTTGGATTTTTAATTAAATCTTATTTTATATCTGTGTGTGAGGTCTCCGAGGAGAGAACTCACAGTTTGTAAATCTATATTGCTTACCCACACCAATCTTGGGAACTTCATGGTTAATCCAAGATGTTGAGTCTATTCCATGGAAGAATAGTATACTTTACTTGTAGTGCTTATTTTGTATGTGGTGAGTTTCCTTTACTCACTTGAGGTTCGAGTGAAATAATAATTAGTGTGTTACTGTTGGTTCTGCAGACCAACCTTTATTTATGTGATGATGTGCTATATTATTCTCTTTAATTTATAGGATAGTATTGTGTTGCCCTATTATCTGACTTTCCGTACTTAATTGAGGTTAGATAATGTGCATCGGACAGTCTGTTTATGGAACGGTTTGTGTTTCATTTTCTTTAGTTGTCTGTGAGTGTTTACCTATACTGTAATCATCTCACCAACGCTAAGTTGATTAATGGATATGAAAATATCTGAACATTAATGTTATAGTGGAATATTTATTCATAATATTCACTAATATTGTAACCATAAAATAAACTAAATTATATTTAAAATTGGAACGTCTCTCTTGAATAATTATAATAACTTAAATTCTAGGTTGTCAGTTTGGGGACCATTCAGATTACGCTTTGGGTTGCAATGTTTTATTTTGGTAATAGAATGCAACCCAAATTAATTTAACTTCATGGCCTACTTAATGGTACCCATTCAGACTATACTACACTAATTTGATTGTTTTGACTTTTAAAGTGTTTTCTTTAAATTCCAATTTGGTTTGATAGTAAAAATAGTTGAGTGGCCGCGTCTATTGTACAACGCCACTGCTTATAAATTTAATAAATAGCTTCTCTTCTGAGTTGTCGACAAGGACAGATTAGAACCTGTTATCAGACAGATCGAACGACAACGAACCAGCTTTTTTTAACTTTAAGTTCACGTTGCCTTGCGGCTATCGGTGCTCTTTACTTATAAATAAAGAAGTTTAAGTGGTAACTTCACTTTTATTTCTACTTTACCTTGTTTCGTATTACCATTTGGCGACCGTGACTGGACGCAAACGCGAATAGGTTTCTACCATACGTTTTCTACGTTACACTATCATCTTCGAGTACATCACTTAACATAAGGAAAGCTGTGGCCAATAAACGCCAATGGGATGTCCATAAAACAAACAATGCGATTACTGTATAGATAACTATGTTACCCTTGCAATGACCAAGCATTCTTTATAATTTCATCACAAAGCCGAACAATCAAAATCTCATATCAGTGATAATATTACAAATGTGAAAATTGTTTGTATGTGTTTGTGTATGAATAGGTGTTGGATGCAGCCCATGCATCTAGTATAAATATAAGACTCACCTTACACGACGCACATCCCCAAGTGATTGTCTTGACGCCGCAAACGAGCGTCTTCACCAACGTCCTATAATCACCCACGTTCAAGTTTTGCATCTGCGTCGAAGGAAAGCCGATCTTCGACTTTTCTTCATTCTTTGCGATGGTGTCGAGGAAATCGGGAAGGGGCTTTTCTTCCTCCACTTTGATCTCTGGCGTGGAGGGGGTGGGGACTGGAGTGGTGGGAGTGCTGGGAGTAGTACTGCCGCTTGGACATGCGAGGGCAGTACTTGGGGTTGCACAATTAGTGCCTGTTGTGGCTGCTGCAGTATTTGGTTTTGGGTTGCTGTAAAAATAGAGAATAGATAGATACATAACTCTTTATTAAAAGACCACATTGCACAAACATATTAAAAAACCGGATTAGTGCGAGTCAGACTCGCCCACCGAGGGTTCCGTACAAACTATTAGATAAAAGGGGGAAATTACGTATGTATTTTTTTATATTTTCTTTCATAAACCGAAAAATATAAATCGTAAAAATTAAAAAAATATAAATAAAAAACCTGTTGTAGCTTGTGCTAATGAAGCTCTTTCATGTGACACCGCACATGATACGGTTTTAGCACTTTAAAATTTGGCGGTCCTTCCTTGCTTAAAGACCCTATTTTTGTGATTAAATTAAAAATGTAATGTTTTAATAAAAAAAAATATGTGTACTATATTATAATGCTTCTTACTAAATTGCACAGTTATAAGTCTCGCTTAAACGCGTAATGGTGAAAATTTGTGATGACGATGAAATGTAGCCTATGCTCATGTGCTAAGCTATCTCTGTACCAAATTTGATAACGATCAGTTCACCCGATTGATCGTGAAAAGGTAATAAACAGGCAGTGACATAGAGTACCTTCACTTTCATAATATGAGCAGTCCGTAGGTCGACCATCGTCCGTCTCGCTCGCGCATACCCACACTTTTGAAGATATAAAATATCTGCATGAACTTATAAAAAAATCGTCGTTTGTAAAACTAAAAACAACATCACAAATATTCGACAAAAATTTCAAATAAATTTTAGAAATAATTTACGCAAAAATGATTTTCATTTATGAAAATTGACTTAGATCAAATTTTTGTCAAACATTTGTGATGTTGTTTTCAAGTTTTACAAAAAAAAAAAAAAAGGTTAATGCAGTTATTTTATATCTTCAAAAATTTGGATATGCGCGAGCAAGACGGATGATGGTCGAACTAAGGACTTTTAAGATAATTACCACTTATTCATAAGCGCCGGTAGCTGCAACTTGGAGATCGTCTTGAATTTGAGCACGAAGACCTCCAGAATGCGCATGAGCAACTGGCGCCCCTGCGGCTGTGCACCCGACGCGCCCTCGCTCTCCGACCGCTGCCGGATGCAGTCCACCAAGTTCAGAAGCAACTTGCACGACATTGTTTGTATACTGAAACAAGAGCTTTGCTTAGTTTGGACACACGACAGACAGTTCATACAACGTCGTCGGTTACATATCTATAATAAGGCACTCCATACATATAAATAAAAGATAACATTTTTTTCTACCCTTACCCCATCGTGTGGAGTATCGTTGAATAGGTATCTTTTAAAAAAACTAAGTTTCCATTGTATCATTTTTTTCTGCGATGTGTGCGAGATATATCTCGCAAATAATGTGTGTTTGTGTGTGTCCCCTGAATTTATAAACTATTGAACTTAGAAATTCATAATTAATCATAATAGTAGACCATATTAAATACTTCCAATGAAAAATATATTATGAACTCAATGTGATTACAACTTTTTGAGATATAGCGATAAATATATAAAACACTTAAATCATTGTAGTAAAGAAAGAAGGAATCACTTACTTTGGCACAGACACTACAACAACAATAAAATATAACAAATAGGTTTAAACACAAGCAAAAATCCAAATAACATAAGAAATGAGTAAACACAGCCTACACCTTGAGCATTCGTGCTCACCATCTTGCGGCGGAGGCGTGTGGCAGGTCCCCCTCTTCCCTAACATATGGTTGAGGGCGATGGCTGGCACATGCGTCATACTCGTGACCGGGTGCTGCTTGCGGGTCACTGGTTTGCTCGTGGTATGCACGCAACATAGTAACTAAATTAAACTAATAGTTAACTAGTACTTAAATTAAAACAAAATAATTTTCCCGTAACGATAAGTAGTAAACAATAGTTTGTAATTATGACGAATGTCACGGACCCTGGTGTCTGTAGAGATAAAACATAAAATTTAAAAAAAAAACACAGCCTGAGTACACATACTGAGTAGTACTGATGTCATTGACCTTTTAGCAAAGTAGTCTAAACAAAAAATACTCGTCAAGTAGTTTTCTGTTAAATTACAGCATTAGCTACGGAACCCTACTATATGCGTGTCGCGACATGGTCTTGGCCACTTATTCTTTTAATATACTTGTCGTATCATCTAAATTATCTCTGTCCATTTTGTTTCCCATACCTAGTCGGCAAGGACTCGTCGTGCACGTTCTTAGAGAAGAGGTGCGCGGCTATCGCGAGGTCGGAGAGCGGCAGGTGTTGCCGCACGTGATGCACCAGGTCCGCCAGCGTGGAGTACGCGAGGGGGCGCAGCGACTCGTGCACCGTCCACCCGCCGCCAAGAAGCACGTCCTCGTCGAACAAACGCTCCATGTACGGAACGAACTCTAAAATGAGGACACGTTTCCAAATTACACAATTGGTGGTTCGATTGCCATCATCATCATCATCGTCTCAGCCATAAGAAGTCCACTGCCGGACATAGGCCTCTCCTATGGATTTCCAAAAAGACCGATTGGAAGCGGCTTGCATCCAGCGTCTTCCCGCTACTTGTATAAGGTCATCTGTCCATCTCGATTGTCATATAAAAGTATTTTACACGACTGCGTAAGAATGAGGGTTATTTTTTGAGTGTATGTATGTTTGTCTGTATGTTGTGATGTCCACTTAGCAGCCTTGAGGCCCTGTAGACGTATGAAAGTCACTGGGCGATGGAGCTGAAAGTTCGCAAATGGAGACCACGCACCGGCAAACGAAGCGTAGAAAGACCAGCCACAAGATGGACAAATGATCCCATACAAGTGGCAGAAAGATGCTGGAAATTCATTGGAGACGCCTATGTCCGCCAGTGGACTACAAGTGGCTGAGATGATGATGATGAATGTATTAATTGAAAAGTGTAAGTGTGGTTTAAAATCAAAACAATGAATTCGAACTAAGTTTTCAAAAATATTGACTGGAAGCCATGCTTGTTGACCTGCGTTCTTGACCAAGATTTAGGATTGACTTTTTGTTTGTATTTCCCCTGAATTCGCTAGCATATTATATAATATTGCATTATATACTTTTTTCATGAATGTTGGTAAATTCCTCGGGTGTGCAGGCGTGACGTCACCTGCCGGTCTCAACGGAAGACCAGCGCTGGTTAATTTAACTAGCTAATGCTGAGTTGGAACCAGCTTGCGACAAAAACTACTGTAGCTTTTGTTATTTTTATGTTTATATGTTGTGCTTTTGTCGAAATAAAAATATGTCTATGGCTA
Organism: Lycia hirtaria; assembly: GCA_947563715.1. Classification (NCBI taxonomy): domain Eukaryota; kingdom Metazoa; phylum Arthropoda; class Insecta; order Lepidoptera; family Geometridae; genus Lycia; species Lycia hirtaria. The sequence goes on along the minus strand of OX387379.1, from coordinate 29,554,879 downwards.
AGTCTATCTATAGAAAAGCCTGTATCGAGAAGAGTATATATATCGAGAAGATTGAATCTATCCAGAAGACTGTATCCCACCTAAACATTTTATGTAAACTGGTTGCCATTTATTACGTGATATTGTCATAATGCTTTTACTGTCAAAAAGTGATCAGATCTCACAATGAGCCGAAACTTTACAAGGGTTAGCTCTATAATCTCTATCTATATAAGCCCTAAATCTCTTTCAAAAAGCATTGGCATAGCCATTCTATGGAACTTTTGCATTGCACAATGAACGAAAACTAGTTATAAACTAAACATTTATTTATTTTTCTGTATTATTCACTACTCTTGGCACGTTCGAAATATAAAGGCTTTTTATTTTATTTAGAATATTTTTCAATTTTCTCGCTTGTTACAGCAACATTTTTCAATCAATATAATCATTTAACCATACTTATAAGTTAATAGTCTAGTAAAAATAAATCCGTTTGTATGGAGCTAATCACACATAATGCACCTTGAGGGATTCTTTGAAATTATAATAGGAAAATACATAGATTCACAATAATCCCCGCTTTATAAACTAGTTGCGTTGCGCGGTATCTATGCTAAATTTCATAACGATCGGTTCAGCCGTTTGGGCGTGTAAAGGTAATAAACTTCGATTTTATGATATCATTATGAAATTGTGTCAAATGTATTTCAAAACACCGGTACATTCATTTAAATAACAATATTCTTTGGTGTCTTTTATGTTGTTACAAATCTTATTTTTACTGGACTATAAGGTCATTTCACTTGATCATGAACCACTAATTAAAAAGTTACTTTTACTCCTATATTATTATTTTATACCCATTTATTTGCGCGTAAATTATTATTTTTCGAATACGTGTGATGAAAATAAATTTAACATCTTACCTATAACGCAGGACTACGAGCACAATGAATTGCCACATAGAAATATTTCTAATAACTAGTGTGAAATCTTACTCAGTCTTAAATCTGTCGCCAGAATATGCCTTGTAGCTATAACTAGCTCCTTCCTCAGATGTGCCACTTCCGGCGGGCAGAGTGTCAAAAGTCCTATGATGCCTTTGACCATAAGATTGGCGTGGTTGGCGATGGTGTCCTGATATATGCGAATAATATATGCGAGGAATGCAAGCGTCTTTATTTGAGCACCCATGAAGTCGACAAACACTTCCTTGTTGAATGATGCTGATTGTCTGTTGAAATTGAAGATAAATTAAAAAGATATAAAATTAGGATATTTTGTATAAGGTTATGAATTAGGTATTGGTTAGATTGTCAACTAGTCTTTTGAGAAAACTTTTTTATTTTTTTTTTATTGCGAATAGGTCCACGTTTGACCACCAACTCGCCTGTTGGAAAGCGACGATGTGGTCGAAGATGAAGCACGCAGACCCAGAAGATACCTATTCACTCTGACCTTAAAAAGTCCCAAATTGTATCTCTCAGGGAACAGAGAAGCCGGCAATTTGTTCCATTCCTTAGCTGTACGGATTAAAAACGTAGAATTAAACCGTTTGGTTCGTACTTTAGGAAAATCCACAATGTATAGGTGATAGTGGGCCGACTTTCTACTTATTTCTTAAGTATTCTTATTTAAGGTGGTGGCAGGCACTCTACAGTTTAGGTAATGCTACAATTAAATACGAACTGCCGGTCCAACCGGACACTACAATACTTAACCGCACGCCAGAAGAGATAAGAGCTACAACTAAATGAAAGATCATGAGACGCACTCTTGTAGTTCTTTCTAAGTTAATATAAGCGTAGAAAATTTGCACCTGTGGAAGCTGATATGCGGTTTATAGTGTTGTAGAAAGACTCGTTTATTTAATTAAACATAACAGCGGAGTGAATCTTATGTATCTGAACTAAAACTTTTCTGTGGTGATCTCAAATAAATGATGCAGTGATGTACTACTTGAGGTGTTTTGTACATTTTCCCCTACTTTTAATCTCAAGCTTCAAGCCAGTCTCTGAGTTGCTAGCTGGCACAACTGCTCCAATTATTTTTATGCCTGCCCGCTGAACTAAAATTACGGTCTATGACTGAGCATGCTTGCCTAGAACAAACCAATTCACTCATGATTTGAAGACACCATTTTTAAATACTTTTGAAGACACCATGTTTGTTACCATTGGCAAAACCCACATAAGAAGCATATTTCACAATCAGTAAGCATTATAAAAGTAGGATTAATGTATTACTGGCCTAGCATGGAAGGCAGATAAATCATTTTACTTTTTATCCTCGTTGTTGTGTCAATTGTCAATGTCAGTACATATTTTATTTCCTCTGAAAGGTGGATAAAACAGTGGAAAGACTATTTGTCTACACTCCATCTAACTCTGCAGGTTTGGTGAAGGTGATGATGCAAATAATGTAGACATGTAGTGAGCTGGTTCTTATATAGTGAATAAATAAATAAATAAATAAATATTTGTGGACATTTCACACAACACCATCTAGCCCAAACTAAGCAAAGCTTGTACTATGGAACTAGATGGCTGATAAATTACATATATACTTTTTTTTTTCATCACACAAATGTTTGCCCTGGGTGGGGATCGAACCCACGACCACTGGCACAGCAGGCAGACATACTACCAACTGAGCCACAAGGCCAGTCAGAAGATTGATGAATGATTCAAGAATGATTTACCTGTGTGTAGCAGCAGGCTGTAGAGTAATGGTCTCCATGATCAAGGGTATAAAATTACTGACTTCCTGATGGACATTCTGCTTGTACAGCTGATACATTAAGACCACTATGATTGGCAACTCTTGGATCACTTTCAGGGATAGCACCGATCTTGGTATTAGATTATACTGAAATGGGCATAATTAAAACATGTCAATGAAATGAAGAGAGCTAAGTACAGTTGGTCATTTGTGGTGATGGCAAAATAATAACAGATGTAGTTTTGCAGAATCCAGGCTTGTCAAAAATTATACTAGTCTGTTGTCATCACAAAAACCTATGATAAAAGAAATACAGAACACTACAAAATATGCTCATATGCGGTCATATGAGCATATTTTGTAGTCTAGGTAACTGTTACAATATGATATTACGAGGTCTGCTATTTATATATCTGGAACTGGCCAGTTACAGAACAATATCAAAAAAGTAATTATTACATTTAAAAATCCGGACAAGTGCGAGTCAGACCCGCCCACCGAGGGTTCCGTACAAACTAAATAAAAGGGGGAAATCATATATATTTTTTTATATTTTCCTTCATAAACCGAAAAATATACATTGTAAAAATATTTAACACATTCCTTGCTCACCACTCGGATCCGAGTAGGGGCTATAGTAGCGGCGCCTCCCACTCGGATCCGAGCGAGCGAACGTTCATTCCTTGCATAGTCACTTTTTTGTGATTAAATTAAAAATGTCCAGTTTTCGAAATTTTTCCTATATGTGTACTCTAACACAATGCTTCTTGCCAAATTTCAGAGTTCTAGGTCAACGGGAAGTACCCCATAGGTTTTGATTCCTCTGTGAGTGTCGAAATGTGCGTTTTTTACGACATATTCGGCTGTAACTGTTTTTTACGAAATCTGAGAAATTTTATGTTTCTTTCTGCAGCAAGATACTATAGATCTGCGTATATGGTTTTAATTTCAACTCGATACCTTCACACGTTCCCGAGATAAAGGTCTTGACACCCGGACTGACGGACAGACGGACAGACGGACAGACGGACAACAAAGTGATCCTATAAGGGTTCCGTTTTTTTCCTATTGAGGTACGGAACCCTAAAAAGAAACAAAATGAAAATTGGTTCATCCATTCGGGAGCTACGATGCCACAGACAGACACGTCAAACTTATAACACCCCGTCGTTTTTGCGTCAGGGGTTAATAACATTACCCTCAAATTTATACACTTCAAAACTACACACATCTGACGGGACTGAACTATCTATAAAGTAGATACTTCAGTGAACTCAAAAATATCAAATACAATTGGTACAAAATTACGCCCTGTACGCGAGTACGAACATACAAACAAACTAACAGACAAAAGAAAATGTGCCCAGTTGATGCAGAGAAGATTTGCTCGATAAATTAGAATTTTAAAGTCTTTTCTTAGTCAACCCATTTTAAAGAACAATTTTTTTATGCATCATCATTCAGAAACATTAATATGCCAGTTAGCACTTGAGTGATACATTGTCACATGCTTTATAAACTGATACATTGCCATATAAACTGTTTTCAACTCATATACATCATCTGATTTTGATGATTCTATCTTTGATAATGAATTATAGATAGCTATGACTATGACAAATCATAGTCTATTAATGATTTCAACTATATAAAAGAATAATAATCCAAATCAGATAATATATAGTGGTAGAAAACAGTTTTCTGTGGTGGTATGAAAAAAACACATATTTCTGGTGAGAGTTGCCATGACCTGTTAAGATATCTTTCATGTACATATATATTATATATGTAGACAGATACACATATTACTTACTGTAACCACACTCCCATCCAACAATTTCTTCTCAGTATGAATGGGTGTTGTAGTGTAAGTCTCTTGCAGCAGCTGATCTATATTCACTTCAGAGAGATCTTTCACTCTGATGGTAGGTTTGGGCTCGAAAATCTTTGGCAGGTGATTTGGAAGATCAGAGTAAATTCCTTTCACCCATTGAAGGAATTTGTGTATCTGTAATACAACATAGAATTTATTTTCTTTTCTAAGTAGAAAATAGGTCTGTATTTGACCACAAAATCTAAGAAAAAAAAAACACCAAATCTTCTCATAGAAAGTGATGCTGTGATTGAAAATGCATGCAGATTTAATAGAAAATACTTAATCACTCTAGACTTGAAGATACCTGGGTTATTATTTACATGAATAAAGTTCTATTTGTTCTATTTATATTCACAAGTCTGATATTAAATAGACTTCATACAATGAGATTCTAAATTCAATTGTTAAATTTATAATTATATGTTTTTCTTCAATAAGTACTGTGAACCAGTATGTGTGAACCAATTTCTATGATTCTTTATTTAATAAAAATGTATTTTCTACCTTACTTTGGATGTGGTCTTATAATAACAAACAATCAGATAGTTATTTTTTAATCATTATTTTATGAATATTTTATTGCACCTGCTATTTGAATTCAGTTTTTATTTTTATGCTGCCATCAATTTATACATCTTCTTCTCGTCCAACATACCCCAGTCCCTCAAGTCGAAAGTTTAAGTTACCAGTGTGTGTTACCATTGACATACGGCACTAAAACGTCCCTAACTATGGGCCTTATAAGGAAGCGCAAGGTCACGCAATGAGCTATGGAGAGGGCTATGCTCGGGGTCTCTCTCCGAGATCGTATCAGAAATTAAGAGATATGTAGACGTACAAAGTCACCAATATAGCACAGCAGATTAGAAAGTTGAAGTGGCAGTGGGCAGGGCACATAGCATGTAGAACTGATGGCTGATGGGGCCTAAAGGTTATCAAGTGGAGACCATGCACCGGCAAGTGCAGCATAGGAAGACCAGCCACGAGATGGACAGATGATAATAATCAATTTATAATTTTTAACTTACATTATTTTAAATGTATACCACAGATACATGTAAAATGTAAGTAATACAAATTTATAACTTATTTATAGCATATACAATAACTTATATGGCAATTCTAGTATTTAATTTTCAAATTAACAAGTAATTAACTAATTATTATTTAACAACCTTAATCATTGCTCCCTAGCTTATCTTTTAAACTGAATAACAATCATACACTGGTGACTACTGACAAGTCTTGTTTTCTATTTTCCAATATTTCAATGTATTTCATTGATCACCAGTCAATCATAATTTAATTACAACAGCTAAGTAAGCCAATAAGTTCAAAAAATTTGGTGCTACTTATATATATCTGGTATTTTAGTAGTGGTTATTAAGTATATACAAAATTATTGACAGTTCAAAAAAAATTCACATCTGATGGAACCCACACCATCCTATCTGTACCTGGGAGCCTTTACCAACTTGGCCATATCACTACCATACTACTACTATCATATGTAGGAAACTTCTGACAGCCTTTTTGTTTAAAACAATCAAGTGTTGGCGATTGTTGGCATTGGTGGTGTTAGCATTAGGGTGTTAGTTTTACTTACATCTACTTCTGTACTATAGACGGGTCGATATTGCTTGTGCAGCTCCATGAATATCTTCAAACAAACTAGCACATTCTCCTCATTCTCAATTTCCATGAGCTTCAGCATCAAAATCAATATATTCTTCACATATGGACGTAATGTTTCACTGATTGGTAGCCGATGTATCATTTCAAGAATCAATTTCCGGACTTGCTGAATGTTATATTCAGCTATGAAGTGAGGTTCACCTTCTTGAAGGATTTTAAGAAATATTTTCAGAGAGTGGTCCAAAAATTGAGGGTATTGTGGAGAACTTAGTATTACCTGTATAGAGGCATAATCACATATTAATGTAAACTTTACATATTTAATTAAAACTGATAAATATTGCAAGGCAAGATAGAAAGAATATATATAAAGCACGATTTTTGACTACCCACCTCAAAATTTTCGCTCAGCTCCTGAGCAGCTTTCAGTTTTATCTCATCTTTAGCGCCGGCATCCGCCAGCATAGTCACATAGCTTCGGTAGGTATTCATTTGAGTATGCGCGTCTGCGGCACCAGACACAGACATTGTAGCCATCATTATTTCTCCACTTTACACAAAATATCTTAAGTAAAATAACATTTTGGTACGGAGCGCCACTTTGCCAAAATCGACCACCATGATACTAAACTATCAAGTAAACTTGTGCTTAATATTAACACATGCTTCACTACGGCTTAAAATAGATAGTTCAACAGATTTGTGAATATTTTTTATTGAATATGAATAAAATAAAATAACCGGGATTAGGTGTTTCACAAGCAAGAAAACAAACAGTAGGACAGTTCCTAGTACAATACTCTTTGGTTGCTAAAAAATGGCATTTTTTGTAGAAAGTTATGTTTTAACGCCCTCTTGTGGAGCGCCCGCAAATATTTTTAAATTTATTACATAGTCTTAAAAGAGGGCACTTTACGAAATTTCTCACGAGCTTTAATGTCAATGTCAAGTTATTAAATCAGCAGCACTGCAGTGACCAGTGACCGTTATTTTTACTTTCGTTTTGCGTTTACGATTTGAAAGTGTTTTTCATGTTTTCTTTTGATTTTCGTTCGCTATTTACTGCCTAGTACGTCGAATTGAGCTTTGTTCTCCTCCGTCTAGAGTAGTCCCCCCCTCAGAAATCATATTTTGCGAAAAGACGCTCACGAAGAATATCATGTTAGCATGGGCGTACCTATAGCTTTCTCATGGGGGGGTCCGCGGGTCCGCGGGTACAAAAATTGATCTTCTTAGCGTGTCCTAGGTTTTTGTGGCCCAGATAAACCATACAAGTATCTGTGTTAAAAGAAAAATGAAATAACCGACTGGATAAGAACGACTTTTACGCTATAAAATATTATAAATATACGAGTAAACATTTGAATTTATTATTCCTGATTAAATTTAAACTTATGACTTTATAGAAAATTACAAACTTACCCACAAGATACGCGCTACTTTCTTGACAGTTGGGAAACAATTTTTGCTTAGTGATTGTTTTTTGTGTATTATTTGATTGTATTAGCAAATTCACAGCACATCAATAATTAATACAAATAAACAAGTATATATATATATATATATTAAAAGAAAAACTTAATACCCGACGTGTAACTTACGATTTTGTTACGCTTAATATGTTGTCGAGTCACAGAACCGCTGTAAAAACTATAAATGCGCATTATTTAGAATAATTCTAGTTTAGGCTTGTAGGCGATCTTATAGAAACATACCCACATACATAGGTACATACATTTACTCGAATAAACTTAACCCTCTTTCTTATGCGGTTGGGTAAAAATAATAGGAAATAATCAGGCTCGAGCGAGGCGAGCGCTAAAATTTTTGAAACTTTTTTTCAAATTTTGATTGTGTTTTTAAAGTAATATGCTTTATTTCTCATATAAGTGAGCCCACAGTATTTCTATGTTCAAGTAGTAAAAACGCGAGCGTAGTGAGCGCGAAAATTTAGAAGGTTTTTAAAATTAAATCTTGGAAATAATTTGATTCATTGATCTTGTTAACGTGTCCTAGGTTGTGGTCCAGATAAACCAAACAAGTATTTATGTTAAGAGAAAAATGAAATATCCGATAGGGATAAGAACGACTTTTACGTTATCTAAAATTATAAATACAGCCATATGAATGCATTGATTGCAAATTTATTATTCCTAATTAAAAAACATGACTTTATAGAAAATTACAAACATACGTTTTTATGACAAAGTACCGCTGTAAAAGACTATAAAGGCACATAATTTAGAATAATTCTAGTGAAATCACTTATTTATTACGAAAAAGCTCGTTGGAGTTTTACGACACCTCGCACATCAGAATCGGTCAAGCCGTTTAGGCTTGTAGGCGATCTTATAGAAACATACCCAAATACACAGAATTCGCCCTATTACATTTGCCCATATACATACACTTGAAAATCATAACCCTCCTTCTTACTCAGTCGGCTAAAAATAATAGGAAATAAACAGGCGCCAGCGAAGCGAGCGCGAATTTTCTCGACTTTTTTATCAAATTTTAGGTATTCCTGCATGTATTTAGGCTGTTTTGCTATTAATGTGTTCTTCTTCTTTTTTTGTATTGGACCCGCATTAAAGCATTTGCCAGTATCAAGTATTAGGATTTTTTCAAGTTTTTTGAATAAAACAAGTTGTAAATATTCTAGTCACAATCTAAGTCACGTATACAGTCAATTTGTAAATCGAGTCCTGCTTCAGTAAAGTGGTTGCGACTTTACTAGAAGCTTCTATGAAGTTTTGCCGACAACGTAAAATCACACGTTTTACTGCTTTATTTCACTTGCCCACACTCACGCACTTGATCGAACACTTAATGAATAAAACATCACCATTTTTATTAGCATTAATGTTCAAAATAACACAAGTTTAGGAAAATAAAACAAAGAAACTACACGTTACTAAGACGTTCCCGCCAAAAAACCTATTAATGTGTTGTCTAACAGTACTGTTAAAGCTCAAAATACAAAGCAAGCGGGACATTTTTTTAAATCGTATTTGGACAAGCTTAAAACATTTGCCTGTCAAGTGTTAAGATTTCTTCAAGTTTCTTGAATAAAATAAGTTATTTAAATGTCCTTGTCACAATCTAAATTACGCATACAGTCAAAATAGTCATTTCGAAATTCGAGTCCTGAGGCTTAGTGACAAGAGACAACACATTACAATGTGATTTCATTACAATGCCATTTAATGCCCACAAAGTTAGCTAATGCCCACTAGAAGATAATTATCTTGAATCAAAATAATGAACGGCCAGCCTGTCGACCACATTACGGAATAAGGGCCCAGCTTCAGTAAAATGGTGGCGACTTTACTGGGAGCTTAGAAAGAGTTTTGCCGACAACCTAAAATGACACGTTTCACTGCTTCATTTCACTTGCCCACACTCAAGTACTTAATCGAATACTTAATTAATAAAACACCACCATTTTTATTATTATAATAATAGTATGCAAAATAGCACAAGGATAAGAAAATAAAACAAATCAACAACATGTTTCGATGACGTTCCCGCCAAAACTCCGACAGCGACTTGTTTTTCTTTTCACAGATTATAACGTGGTAATACCATCGAATTTAAATACCCAATAAATACAGGAGTAAAATGAGAATATGGGACCCACAATTTACATACCAATATATTATTGGCATGTAAATTCTGCATGTAGGTTGTGTCGTTTTTAGATTTAATGTTCATTTACCAAGGTAATTAAAATTCTTAAAATATGTAAATAAAAAGAAAAGAAAATCTCATTCAGTTGTCGTATATTTTTTAAAATAGGAAAAAAATGTTCTTTGAAAATTGATCCTAATATATACTCTTTTATTTAGTCTAAATGACAAAGAATGGGAGTTTTGGCGCGAACATCATGAAAACATGTCGTTATATGTTGTTTTCTTCAGAATGTGTTATTTTGCATATTAATTAGTAATTACGGTTTCTGTCCCGGGATTCTGGGACCGGGAATTCCCAGGAATCCTGGCAATTTTTTAATCCCATTTCCCGGGATTATTAGGCTGGGCAGGCCAGCCTGCTGGCCTGAAAAAATACTGCTCAGCACAGAATTATTGCTCATATCACAGCCAATTTCAAGAATGTTCAATATTAAATCACGGCAAATCGGTTTAAAAAACGGCGTTATTAACGTGATAACGTCTTATAAATCGATGAACACCGGCTACACGCACGAAAAAGCATGACTCATTGTCACGTTCCGCCTGATCTGAGACTGATTGTAGTCACGATGCATTGTTTTGGCTTTGGCTTATTATTACATTGTAAACAAAATAAAATGTAGAGTGATCGTAGACTTTAGACAAATACAAAAGGAAGATTATTTATGTAATTTCAGTATTTTCACACGTGAAACCATTATTAGGTGTAATCAATTATCGTTCAATTTGACATATTCTTGTTAAAGCAATATTTCATGTTGTCATAGCATCCATAATTCCTTTATGAATTGGAATAATATTATTTTTTTGTAGTGGTGAGTGACAACATGGAAGTTTCAGTATACTAGTGAAACGAGCAGCTTCTGCTGCTGCTGCTTTATAGAAGCTTCCATTAAAGTCGACACCACGTTACTGATTACTGAAGCACTGCATAAATTTGAAAAATTACTTAGATTGTGACTAGAACATTTATAACTTGTTTTATTCAAAAACTTGAACAAATCTTAATACTTACCACTGGAAAATATGCGTCCATTTCCAATTAAAAAATGACAGCGAATATTTTACTACAAAACTTACAAAAGAGTTTTGGCGGGAACATCTTATTAACATGTTGTTGCTCTGTTTTATTTTCCTAAACTTGTGTTAGTTTGAACATTAATGCTATAAAAATGGTGGTGTTTTATTCATTAAGTGTTCGATCAAGTTCTTCAGTGTGGGTAAATGAAATGAAGCAGTGTAACGTGTAATTTTTCGTTGTCGGCTAAACTCCATAGAAGCTTCCAGTAATGTCGCCACCATTTTACTGAAGCAGAACTCGAATTTGAAAATGTCTGTATACGTGACTAGAACATTTGTAACTTATTTTATTCAAGAAACTTGATGAAATCTTAATACTTGATACTGCAAATGTTTTAAGAGGCTCCAAATATAATAAATTAAAAAACTTTAAAAAATACTGCCTTACCGAAAAACGTTATTTAACTTTAACCAAAGTCTTAAGTTCTCTGTCTTCTTTCCGCGACTGCTATTACGTGTCAGCCAAAAGTTGACAAATTATGTTAAGTATTGCTTAAAGTTGAATAACGTTTCGGTAAGGCTGGTAATGACAGTTGCGGAAAGAAGACAGGGAACAAAAGACGTTGGTTAAAGTTATGTAACGTTTTTCGGTAAGGCCCATAATGATAAAAGACCCCAGAGAAGACGCAGCCAAAGAGAATAGAACGACAAGCTTTATAGACGCACTGCACTGCATATTAGAATGTTAAAAAGTTTGGTAAAAACACGTTAAATCCCAGAGTAGTAAAATATACAGTAAAAAGAGGAAAGCATCTATTTTTTATTTTTTCTAATTTCTGATTAAAATTATCAAGCAATCGTTTGTTAGGGTCAATGTAATTCATATTTGGCAATACTTTATATAATTCTTGTCATCGGCATCGATGGATGCTATTACAAATATTACAATTTACACTCTACATTTGTAAAAGAAACAATGGGTTGAAATAAAATCTAAACACGGATTCGGTAGTGAGAAACTGAAGAATAACAATTAAAAGATAACATAAAATGTGATCATGGCCGCTTCAAGAACTTTGTTAGTCATAACAATTTGGCTTCGATGCACAATAGTGTATGGATACGAATTTATATCCCAGTATCCTAACCATCAGAATGAAACATTCCAGTTTTATCATCTAGCAGTTGATAGAGTGAGCGGCCAAGTGTATGCCGGGTCACTGAACTGGATCCATCAGTTGAGTCCGGATTTGAAACCCATTCATGTCGTGAAGACAGGCCCGAAACTAGATAACCCTATGTGTCATGCAAGTGGTTGTACATCCCCTGAAATAAAGACTACATGGATAGATAATGTGAATAAAATATTAGTGATAGATCAAGAGTCAAGGATTGTTATTGCATGCGGGTCTCTCGCTCAGGGCGCTTGTTACAAATACAAACTTGGAGACATCTCGGCGGAACCCGAGTTCGTTCCAGTGAGCGTAGCAGCCAACGACGCAGAAGCCTCCACCTACGCTTTCATCGGACCTGAAAGGTATAACTCATGGGACCGTTCAAATGTGCTCTATGTAGGCACTACTTTTACAAATAATGGTGAATACAGACACGATGTTCCTGCTATTTCAAGTCGAGATCTCATGACTCTTGAGCTTGCCCAGTTCACATTCTCCAAGCAAAGTTTGATACAAATAGATGTAAAATATAGAGACAATTTTCTAGTGCAATATGTATACGGTTTTAATGCCAGTGATTATGCTTACTTTTTAATAATACAGAAACATTCCCATTTGGCGGGTAATGAGGAGTTGGGCTATGTGTCTCGGCTCGCTCGTACATGTGTCAATGATGATAACTATAATAGTTACACTGAAGTTACACTAGAATGTCATGTTAGAGAGGAAACTATTAATGGTAAGAGTGAAGTGGTCAATTATAATTTACTTCAGGATGCTAAGATAGCTAAAGCAGGAGCAAACCTAGCTTCTCAACTAGGTGTCGAAACAGGGGACTCTATTCTTGTTGCTCTCTTTAGCCCCTCAAAAAGTATTTCTAATGAACCTATGTATAAGTCAGCAATATGTGTGTTTTCATTGCAAGAAATTGAGATTAAGTTTAATGAAAATGTCCATATGTGTTTCAATGGTAGCACTAAAGCCCGCAATATGGGTTACATATCAGGTATGATATCTGACGGTAAGTGTCCGAGTGTGGGGTCCACAGGTAATATATTAAATTTCTGTGAAGTAGGCTTAAAAATTAGTGGACTTTATCCTATTAAAGCTATGTCAGTTATTCATTGGAATGATACTCTGATAACTTCTGTAACAATGTCTGTGACAGGTCTGCATACTGTTGGATTCTTAGGTACAAGTGATGGCACAATGAAAAAAGTACTAATAGATGCTGATAAAGCATTAGAATACTCAAGCGAAGAAATCTTACCTGGCCAGAGAATTCTTCCTGATACAACTTTATCACCATATCAAAAGACCCTCTATGTCTTAGCAAAAAACTCAATTGTACAAATTCCTACTGAAAAATGTGCTGAATATGGAAACTGTTCTTCATGCCTGGAATCAAACGACCCTCACTGTGGTTGGTGTTCTTTAGAAAAACGGTGCACAGTTCAAAGCATGTGCCAAAAAGGGACCCAAAGTGCACCGAGATGGCTATCTCAGTACACAGGACAGCAGTGCATTGACTTTGAACAAATATTGCCAGATAGGATATCCATGAATGAAATAACTACAGTACAGCTTATCATCAGGACTTTACCAGAACTTCCATTTGGGGCAAAATATAAATGTGTTTTTGGAAATGCTCCACCTATTGATGCTGCAGTAACATCTAATGGCCTAGCTTGCCCTACTCCAGACATTAAGCATAGACCTAAAATAACACAAAATCAAGACCATGTCTTTGTACCTCTTTCCGTTCATTCATCAGAAACAAACAAAGATTTTGTTTCGAGAAACTTTGCCTTTTATGATTGCATTAAGCATACAACATGCCATTCATGCATAATGAGTGAGTGGGCTTGCAATTGGTGTATTTATGATAATAAATGTACACATGACACCTCACTGTGTCAGAGAACTATCATTAGTGGTGAGAACAATCCAACAAAATTACTAAACCATGGCATTGGCCATTGTCCTCGAATAAGACAATACAAGAAACCAATATTATTGCCAAACAATGTACCTAAGGAATTAGAACTTGAAGTTGAAAACTTGCCACATCTCCAACCAGGGCATACTGGCTTCCAATGCATAGTTAGCATTGAGTTGGCAAATATGATATTGCCAGCTAGAGTTGAATCTAATCACTACATAGTCTGTGATAAAACTCCTTTTTCATATGAAGAGGATGTTGGTGAATACAATGTTAGCGTAAAAGTGGTATGGAACCACAAACATTATATAGATACTATAACTATTACTTTATACAAATGTGAAATTCTAGGATCCCATAGAGAACATGCAGATTGCTCACTTTGTATCACAAGAAACAAAATTTACCAGTGCACATGGTGTGGTAATTCATGTTCCTATACCGAGTCATGTATAGAAAACCCAGTTACAGAATGTCCTAAGCCCAGAATTGATATGATCAAACCTCTAAGTGGACCTATAGAAGGGGGCACAATTGTGACAATAGAAGGAAGTAATCTAGGTTTAAAAGTCGAAGAAGTGACTGGTAAAGTACGTATTGGCGATGTTTTGTGCGACATTGTAGACTTTGAAGTGTCTGTCAGCATTACCTGTCGTACGGGGCCGTCCAATGGATCTGCTGTTTCTCCTGTTATAGTAGAAAATGATTCAGGTTACACGGAATCATCTGTTTTGTTCAGTTATAAGAATGTGAAGTTGCAAGGAATTTATCCAGTTTTGGGTCCCGTATCCGGCGGCACGCAACTAGCTATAGGAGGGCAACATTTGAACATTGGTTCGTCAGTTTCTGCGTACTTAGATGACCTACCATGTTCCGTTAATAAAACACAAATCTCAAATAGTAGGATAATATGCATTACACCTAAAGCCAACTCTCCATGCGTGATACATACATTGACTGTCGTCATTGATAACGCAAATAGAACGTTGCACGGCGATCTCTTCAATTATACCGCAGATCCAACCATTATGGAAATTAAACCTCTAAAAAGTTTTGTGTCTGGTGGAAGAATGATTACGGTTCATGGTACTAATTTGCATACTATTCAAAAACCACTAATGAAACTTTATTATTCCAATGACGTAGAACCTGTGAATCAAACGGCTTGTGTAGTATTGAATTTAAATCAGATGGAATGTCCGAGTCCTGCTATAAACAACAAATACTTAGAAATATTACAGGCTACCAAATCTCAAACAAGTACACCTCAGATTGCGATGAAAGTTGGTTTTGTAATGGATAATGTGGAAACCATGCATGATTTGGAAAAATACTTTAATCCGCCGCGAACCCATATGGTATTTGTAGAGGATCCTCATGTTTACCAATTTACGAACAGAATAAAATCTTACAAAGGTGATCCATTGGTAATAGAAGGTGAAAATTTAATAAGAGCCAGTGATGAGTCAGATGTAGTAGTCACAATCGGAACTCAGCCGTGTAATGTTACTAGTTTGACAATGCTGCAGCTTCTGTGTACGCCTCCCGAAGTACAACCCGCTAATACCGACGAAAATGGAGTGCAGATAACAGATATCAATCTACCCTTGGTAGTAGTAAAAGTTGGAAGAAATTTACGATTCCCTATTGGATATCTTCATTACGAACTACTCAGAAATTACAATTTCCCACCAGAGGCTATAGCGGGAATAGCAGCTGGCACATTTTTCCTGGTTCTTATCTTTATGATTGTATTGGTCATGTATAGAAGGCGAAGTACGAAAGCAGAGAGAGAATATAAACGGATACAAATTCAAATGGATACATTGGAAAGTAACGTGAGATTGGAATGTAAACTGGCATTTGCAGAATTGCAGACCGATATGTCTGATTTGGCAGCCGATTTGGAACATTCTGGTATTCCAACTTTGGATCATGTAAATTACGTCATGAAAGTATTTTTCCCGGGTGTATCTGATCATCCAATATTAAACGTTCAGCGGCAATTCATCAATGCGCCGAGAACTAATTACGACGCAGCCATGATTCAATTTGAACAGCTTCTGAATAATAAATGTTTCCTTCTGTCATTTATAGACACATTGGAGGCCCAGAAATCCTTTAACATTCGCGACAAAGTTAATGTAGCTTCATTGTTGATGATAATATTAATGGGAAAGATGGAATATGCTACAGATATACTCAAGTCTCTACTTCTACGGCTTATTGATAAATCAGTTTGTAATAAACACCCCCAGTTAATGTTGAGGAGAACAGAAAGCGTTGTAGAAAAGATGTTAACTAACTGGATGGCCTTATGTATGTATTATTATCTCAAAGATTACGCCGGATCTTCCCTATTTTTATTATTCAAGGCGATAAAGCATCAAATAGAGAAAGGGGTGGTCGATGCCATAACGCACGAAGCACGATATTCACTATCAGAAGAGAAACTTTTGAAAGAGCAGATAGATTACCAAACTATCACGGTCCACATTATGCAAGATGATTTTGATGAAAAAGTGCAATGTAAAGTGCTAGATTGTGATAGTATATCACAAGTGAAATCTAAAATATTGGATGCTCTTTTCAAAAATACTCCATTTTCTCTGCGACCTTCCGTCCACGAAGTAGATCTAGAATGGCGACATGGGAGAGGTGGTCATGTTACTCTTCAAGATGAAGATCTCACTACAAAAACGCTAAACGGCTGGAGAAAATTAAATACATTAGCTCATTATGGCGTAAAAGAATCAGCGATTATGTCTCTTATATCGCGTCAGAATGATAGTTTCAACACGCCATACAAAATACCTTGCAAGAATTGCACTGGTATCTACTGTTCCAACTCTCACATACGTGTATACAACAGTGACATTACCGATCAGAACGTACATTTTTACCATTTAGTGAAGCCCATCGAGTACCAGCATATTGTGAATAAGTCATCAGAGCATAGCCATAAAGCGATACCTGAAATATTCTTGACGCGACTTTTATCCACGAAAGGCACAGTACATAAATTTGTCGACGATTTCTTCAGCACGATATTAACTGTGAATGAAGTGTTACCACCGGCAGTAAAATGGTTGTTTGATCTCTTCGATGACGCCGCTAGGACGCACGGAATCATGAATCCTGAGGTCGTGCACGCGTGGAAATCAAATAGCTTACCTTTGCGATTTTGGGTCAATCTTATAAAGAACCCAGACTTCATATTCGACATAAACAAAACTGCGACAGTGGATTCTTCGTTGTCGGTAATAGCGCAAACTTTCATGGACGCCTGCTCGTTGACTGAGCACCGTCTATGCAAAGACTCTCCATCCAACAAACTCTTATTTGCTAAAGACTTGCCAACCTACAGAGATATGGTGATAAGGTTTTACCAGTCTGTATCACAATTACCTCAAGTAACTGACCAAGAGCTAAGCACTTCTATGCAACAACTCTCTGTAGAACAGTTAAACGAGTTCGACACTCTATCTGCCTTAAAAGAGTTGTATATTTATGTCAGTAAATATAGAGAACAAATTATATTAGGACTAGAGAACAAAATGCACTTAGCACATAAATTAGATAATATAGCGTGCACTATGGAAGGCGACCCGGCAGCGATGTGCTGACTATATGATAGCGTGGATCACGATTTGATTGCATTTACCTAACTTATTTATATGATGTATTTTGTAAAAAGAGAAGCTTTAATTTATTCTGAAAAAAATACTCAGATTTATAACAGATGTAAAAAGACTGTATTATATTATCAGTTCCATGACCCTAGTTAGACTTGGAAAGTATTTTTCTCATTGGATTGTTTTATGAATTTTACTTAGAATTTGGTCTATGATATAAGTACATATGTATCTACTTAAACATATTTTTTGTATAAATTCTTGAATAATTCATTAGGTATTATTACCTGCATATGACCTACAAAGTAGTATGTTTCTTTTTTGCGAAAACGATATTGTTGAACTTAAAATGGTAAATAATATATGTATCTCTAGGGTGCATTTATGAACAAGCTCAATTTTAAAGGAATATGAATGTGCAGTTACCACCAAACGGCCTAGTGTGAGTTTTTTTATTGTTTTATATTTATACGTTCGCGTAAACTAAGGATAGTATGGAGTCCCAACTCTGCAGTATAAATACCACCAGTACTATTCACAATAATTCGGAAACTATATCTCCATCTGTCATACTGTATAGAAATGGAAATGAATGTATAGTTTCCGACACGATTCCGATTTCAACAAGTTGTTAATAGCTTTACCTATTTTTCTGAATGCCAATGAGCCACAGATATTGCATTTGAGAATAGGTATAAAACAATGGCTCGCTTTGGGCATTAGTGCTGTGTTTTTTTATACAACAGTAGAAAACACTGTCTATTATTAATCCTTGGGGTTACCACAATCGTAATAGCAATCTTATTTCAATATTACTTTAACTTTTGGCTTGTTCTCTCGACTGTAGAAAGAGCGAGACAAAAGTCAAAGTAATATGCTTGAACGCTTGTAGTACAAGCCCTTAACAGCCCCCTTTCCATAGAGAATGACAGAGACGGAGATATACAAATCGAATCGATTCCGAAACCAAATAGGTTCAGAATACGGTGGCTGATCTTGATGATATTTTTTTGTATAATTGGAACTGCTTAATTTCGAAATTATAAGTGAATTAAGTACAGCTTCGTTCCAATCATATAAACAACAGTTTAAGTTTAGAAACTCAAAAACCCATGACAACAAAAAATGGCTGTACCGATTTTGATTAAAAATAGCTAAGACCACTCGATGAAATCCTCTTTAAATAAACTAGGCCAAAATCAGTCCATTCGTTTGAGACCTTTGATGCCACATACAGACAGACGTCAAACTTATAATACCCCTCTTTTTCGGTGCCGCGGTATAAAAATTGTGGAATTTGCGAAATGTTTAGGGGTATAAAGAGGGTTTCTTGGTTGAATGGACAAATTCGTGCTCAACAATCCTCTTAAGCGTATTTATATTTATTTTGCCTTTATTTTTGTCAAATAAGAAACATATTAGGTAGAACATAAGCATAATTATATGATTCAATGTATTATACGTATATCGTGCATTTTAACTGCATTTACTATCCCAGTGGCCATATTTTGTGTCCATGCTACTTTAATTATAAGAAAGGAACTTTTATTATTACCTACCATTTTATATTTAGTTATGCTCTCTAAGAATGTAAAGTATTAATTTCGCAAAAATATTAGATCTGGCACTGAAATTAGTAAGTACCTACTATATGTAAATTCTTGAATACTTAATTATTGATGTGTAATTTTAAGATGTATGTGTAAAGAGAGATAAGTTAGTTAAGAAAAATGTGATATTTGTATTTGGAATATTGGTATGTTAGTTTTACTATTTTTTTGTAGATTAATTTGCCATAATGCTATTAATTACTTATTATAATAGTCGGAATAAAATAAGATTGATTTTGTAAGACATCTATTAATAGAAGTAGGCAACTAGTTTTGTGAATTTATTTGTTACTGCTTGATCTCATTTTTATTTGCACATGCTCAAATATCTAGTAATCGTCTCATCTAAATCCCACTTGCATGTTTATTTTTTTTTGCCTAAATTCGCAGCTAAAACAAAGGTAATATTCCATTTACAAGATATTTTAAGCTAAGAAATTAGATGTAACTCGCTAGTTTATAAGGCATCGTAAATTCACCCGTCTTTTAAAATTTTATATTATTGACCTAGATTTAAAATACTTATTTATCAATCCTTTTGTAATGAATAATTTCAATATGAATGGGATAAAACGAAACTGCATTTTCATTTCGACATTTATGTTTATTGACACAAATAAAATATCCAAAACTAGGCAGCTCATTAGGCGAAATTCTGCGCTATAACATGTATTACATCACTCAACTCTAACACGATAGTAATATTTTGATCGCTTTTGTATTTTTGATAACAATATGACGTATCGACAACAATAATTTTGTTAATTTATGCAATTACAAAAAATATCAAGCACCATAATTCTATAAATATTAATACCACATAAATAATTACATACCATTATTAAAAATCATCAAGGCTAAGTAACTAGATCCTTAGTCAAAATTTTGATAATAAAATTAAAAACATGTCAGTAACACCGCGTCCCCATTTGAGTTGCATAGACCACGGCTCCCTTCGCTTCTGGGTAGGAAATGTGAAACCTTAGTGGGGACTAAAACGAGAAACATTTTCGTAAATTATCAAAACTTGAACTATAGGTACTGAACACTATAGAAGGCAAAATACACACGGCTTTTAAATTGAAAACTGATTTGCGATTGTATCTATTTTGGCCTCTATTATGTTACTCTCTTAGCAATTTATAAACATTTGTCACGAGCCCCTGCGTTGGAAACTCAGTATTTGTGTCACGTGTCACAAGGCTATTTTTTCGATCTAAGCGTGTAAATGGACGGTGACTGTAAGAGGCGCAGACAAATCAACTCTTCCCGGTTTACTGTGAATTCAAAACTGTTCTTCAAGTAGTAGTTTACGGTCTAGACATTTAATGGCACAATTTTGAACCACAGAAGACTAATATTACTATATAGTAGTGTATAAGTCGCATCTCGTCTTGACTTAGCAGTAGGCATTACGCCCTATTATCTGCCAAGGTCGAAACCATAGCCTAAAACTTGGAAAAGATGATAAAACAATAAATCATTTAGCACTTTGTGCTTATAATTAAAACTACGAATTTGTTAAGTAAGCTGACACTGCGAACATTCATCAGATATCTATTGTAGGCACCTAATTAATTAGAAAATAAATAGTTAAATTAGGCTTACTTCAATCAGATAAATTGAGATCAGATTTTGGTACAAGTACACGGTCAGTGGCATATCGACTCATTTTACATTCACAAAGAACTTTGACGTCACATTGTTCCAAAATCCATAAATAAATTATTTGCGGTTCAAACAAAATCAATCCTAAGCCAGTGGAATCAATAAGTCAATTAATTCTAATGGAATAATATTTCGAATGTTAAAAGAAAATTTCCTTTTTTGCGAAAAATAACTAGTAAGGACAAGTATACAAGTATATTGCCTAGTAAGTACATTCAGATATAATAATAACACCGCAATCTGTGCGTTGAATTTAAATGGTAATCTAAATATTCACATGTTTTATTAGCTTCAAAAAGGCGTTATTCGATTCGATTTAAATTCATTTAGCTTAGCACACACTCGGTATTCAATCAAACTGTGCCAATAATCCATACTAGCTAAATTTCAATGTAAAACTACGTATAAAACAATTTGGACATTCTCTTTCTAAATACTCTACACAACAAGGCAGTTACAGCTTAGCCGAGACATAAATGGTAAGATTTTGTGATTACGAAGATAATGCATATCTTATTCTCCAGAGCCAGAAGACTGCACACTGGCGATACAAATGATATTCAATTCATATACAGTTTGGATGCTGTCGTTTAGCACAAAGTTAGTATCGACTATCATCATCATCTTTGTTTGCTTGTTGTTTTCCTTACTTTTATGTTTTCTGTCATATGTTGAATTAACAGAACAGTCCAAACACACATTGGTCAAGTCGATAACGAGGCCAATCGACACACTCGTTAAAATACAGAACTAAAACACTTACTGACCTTTTCAAATCGGATGTGTAAGAAAAAGTAGCTTCTAGTTCTGTCAATTTGTTTTTTTTTATTGATCGTGTAATAGAATTAGGTTCACCAATTCCACTGTACTAAATGTAACCGTAGATACTGGCTACATGAATCTTTATAGTTCGCATCGCCGTTGCCCAGACTTGCAAAGGATTTTATGTCCCCTTTTCTTATAGATAAATGGACGGGGTTTAAAACGTTGAACCTCGATTCGCTTGATTCACAAAACCTTACAATTCAGACTGGAATAACATGTAACATAGCTTACACAATAACCCGACAAAAATATAGGCACGCCGAGGAAGGCAATCGTTACAAACTAAACTACATAGCCAACATCAACCCTTCATAACAAACACGTCCATGCTAAAGTCTATGCCTTACCTGTCTTTTGTAAACAACAATGACGGATTGCCGACCAATGATAGCTCAGTTTCGAAATTACGTGCTCTTATTGGTTACCCGTCCGCCATTGTTGTTTACACCATAAGGAATGTAAGGAAACACTGACTTTATTTAAGATACAACATCTCATTCTCCCGACACCGACGTGCTATATTTTCTAGGAACTATTAATACAAAATCACACGTATATTTTCATTTGACTACATTATATAGATGGATGTTAATCATAACTTACCGTTGTCCTAGGTGAGCGACGGAGAGCGATAAGTATTGGCGCTATGCGATGCGTCTCCCTGTTAATTTGTTTCGTTGGATACTATTCTACGTAACAACGTTAGCCGCGTGCTACTGTTTCACATTTTCGCATCGCATCGCATTGCGACGCCTTGCCGCTTTTGTCGCTCATCTAGGAAAACGCCTAACATTATAAAAAGTTCCATTATTTATTGTGCATTATATTAGTTGCAGATAGTTCAAACTTAAACATGTTGAAAAAAAATATGTAAAAATATGCAGCGCGCCGCTTCTTAGCGCATAGGAAAAAACAAATACTTGAATAAAATCGGTAAACATCGGGTTTGTAGTTTTTCTCCGTCACATGTCGTGCTGTTTACATGAAAACAAATATTAAGACTAGAGTATGTTTAAGTAAAAAATAATAATAATTAAAAGTCCAGTAAATTTTTATACTAATATAAAAATATAGTATACAAATTTACAGAATATTACTAGAGACACGTTATAAGTCTGAACTATCATATCATTTATAAAATTGTGCTTTGTACTATAGTGTGGTATTGATAAAGAAACTCAAATTAACGCATATCTCATCACAAACTACACATATATATCATATAACACAAAACAATCGGTACATCCTGTAAAAGTATTGAACAAAATGCAAACATGAATAAATAACAAAATAATAGGTATATCACAATTTGTTAAGAACTAAAAGAACTTCTTTGCTTTTACAAACAAAGGGAGAATTCTCAACAACGTAGATAAGGAGAGCTCAACCACAGAATACACTTTTCCATTGTCATTTTGCACATTCTTCCAAAATTAGGCTCTTAGGGCCTAAACATTTTTATTCAAAACCACTTTTTTAACTATACACGCGAAGTAGGCGTACGATCACTGGTCGAAAAGTAACTAGTTTTTTTTTTATCGAAATGACAAAAGAAAGAAGATAGTTTTTAGGGTATAAGTGTCGTATATTTGTTCAGAGTGTAAAAGTTAACGATGGATATACTATAAGGAGTCACTTTACCCTATCTATTATATATTATCTTATGCACAACATTGACTCTTGGAAACAAACTCGAAACGCGAACATAATCAGCTGTTTCATGCATTATTGATAGGTAATTAATGGAATGTTTGGAATATCTGTTTTATTTCCCTTCACTAAAAAATCAGTAAAGGAAAAGGGGTCATTGTATTCATCATTTAATTAGTGATGAGTGCAATAAGCCTTTAAATTAGATAATATGTATTGCCTTCGTTTACTAATGCACCCTGTATACACATCCTGAGACAGCCTAAATGGCTACAACTGCTAATTTTGATGTGCGAAGTGTTGTTAGATTAGACTAACTTATAGCGGGCCTAAAATGGTCACTTTGTGTAATTCATAATATAATACGGCAATTCTGTTTGTTCGTGTGGCAACATAATAAACGAATATAATTTATTGGATGAACTGAACTGAGTATGAATTGCTTTACATCGCTATTTTACAAATACAAGCAGAATTGGCAATGGTCTGCAAAGAATTCAGAATATGAATTGATTTTAGAGGAATTACTCGATGCGACCGTTTTTGACCCGCAGAGTGTCATCTATATTTTGCAGTCTTGTTTTTTCCCCGTTTCTCTTTTTATTTCATATTCTGCATTTCAGCCCTCACGACTATTAAAAAAAACTACCAAAAATCGCCTACACATATACAATATGAAAGCATTAGTGCTAGTATTTCATTACCGTTTAATATAAAAGCCACATCGTCCTTTATCTTACTTATGGCGTAACATTAAATAGGAACCGTCGTATAACCATTGATTTGCTTTGGTAGAACGGTTTGCCTTTCACACTTCTGTCGTTACGGACATACAATACAATTTGGAGAATAATTCCTCCAAAACTAAATCTAATATAATTTCAATGCGTCAAGAGATAGGAGATGTACGAAAAATCAAGTTTTTGTTAATTAAAACCGTCAAAAATCCTTAAAGACGAAGTGAATTAATATTCAACAAATATTTTTTAAAACGCTTTACACTCGCAAGGATTCCTTGTGTCGGGTGCTAAGAGACACATTCAATGATACCAACAAGTAACACTCCGACCCCGAGCAAGTATTTAAAATCATCATTATAAATTGCCCGACCGAGATGCGAACCCGAAACTTTCAGCTGATAAAGCGGACACGCTACCGCTGATCCAATAAAACCGGCGAAATATGTTTTGGGGGAAAGTTACTTTGAAGTTCTCAATATTCGTACATCTCCAGTTCTCACAGTTAAATCAAACGCTATCTTCCATCGTCCTAGAAAAACTCAGATCTGTTTGTGCATTTGTTGAATTACACTAAAGTCAGTCGATTGTGATTTCGATCGAATTTTCTAGAACATGAAAAGGCCGCGAATCCGTCTCAAGACTATTCGATAAATAGGACCGCGCCCAGCAGTCCTCACTTACATTAACTATACAAAATTCATACAATAATATCAACGTTCAACGTTAGACTGAATTTAATAAAATCATTGCCAACTGGAAATTTCACAATTAATATTACAGTACCCGACTAAAACGCACAAACTCCTTATTGTCTATGACCATTCGCAACGTAAAAAAATACATTGGACATTAGACTTTAAATTAAATGTTTTAAAGTTTAATTTTCAGCGTCACCTACTGTTGAACTATCGTTGTCATTGTTCATAGAGGATATCACATATTCCTCAGTAAGCAATGAGACGGTGGAAAAATTATAATCATAAAGTAATAGTGGCAGCCTCATTATTATTTATTTATATTTTTATTATTAATTATAGTCTAGAATTCTCAAAAGAGTAGGTTCTGTACACCATAAACAAGAACTGGTCCATGACTTTGAAAATTCAAAAAGAAATCAGCTGGTTTGTACATTTTGTCATTGCATTTTTTCTACTCTCAAAATTAGAAAATCCTTGTTTGTTTCGATGTACAAAACCGGACTTATATTCCTAAAATGAGGAGTATTAGGATGAGTGTACTCATCCTAATACAGAGAACGTTTGTAATTATAATGGCTTTCAAAACACCTGTATTACCTAATATTGAAAATAATAACAAGCGCTCGATGCAGCTTAGCAATATATAACCGATCAGGAACAAATAGATTACGCTATTAACCTAATAAGTATTGGAAGAGTTGAGAACTAATATATATAGCTTGGAACGATTAAAAACTTCATCCCAATACACATCTAAATAAAAGCTTTCAAGTGACTATAAATCATAGAATAAGGAGCTTGCTGGGGCTGAAAACGTGGAACTTCGTCTTGCCGGGTACAGTGGTACAACGAGAGCCTTACCTAACTTAACTCGGCTAGTGCGTGGCGCACGACCGTTTATCCAGCGGGTCCGTGTACACTATAGCAGAGGACCGTATAAGGTCCGGTTCCTCGTCCTCAGCCACGGTGTCCTCGAGCTGGCCGCCTTTGGGCGGGCACTTGTTGTGGGACATGAGCATGCCGCCGGCGAGCGCGACCAGGGCTCGGTCCAGCCAGTTCACGGGGTTCGCGTATATCAGCCCGCCTTCGTAGAAACCGAGGTGGCCGCCGTGCGCCAGCTCTAAATACATGGCTTTGTCGCGCGAACCTGGGGACGGAAGTTATATGTTACCCACTTGCTACTATTTTTGTTTAGGAAGAATATCTATTCGGGCATATTAGACTAATACAACCTCTCTTGTATGCTGCTGCGCTCGACGGGGTCCATATGATACTTGAAACGCTTGTTTGTTTTTATCACCTATGTAATACCATACTATGGAATGGCAGTAAAAGAATCTGTCTTTAAATTGCAACAGGCGCTTAACATTAGGCGAGTTGTCGGCGAAGCACAAGCCTATTTTCGTGTGGGATACACTTCCTTTACGCGTACACTTCTCCATTCAGGAAGCGTATTTCACATTTTGGCGGTACGCACAAAACGAAGACTTTTGGTAAATGATCAAGGTCAAGTCAAGAATAACCTCAACTGATGAGCGTTTACGAAAAATTTAAAAGTGTCGAATATCCTTTGCGGAGCCTTCAAAGTAAACAGTGTAGTGAATAATATTGTAACTTAGATAGCCACTCCGTTTCCACGGTAAAAATAAGTAGTAAATTAGACAAAGCTATTGGCTCGATTATGAGCATACAACGGGTGGGCGGGGTCTCGGACAAATCTCATTAAAGAGGTCGTCAACCATCAGAGGTTAATTGTCGAATGTTAACGAAACGTTTAAACATAGATAATAACGTAATCATCCTAATGACAAGGTTTTTCTCTAATTGCTTCGTAAAGGCGCAGTGACCCCAAAAAATTATTTATCGATAGGTATCAAAATGATCTAGTTTTCCTCAAATTCATAAAATCATTAAATTCTCGCAATATCAAAAAAAAAACTCAAATTAAATACACTCGGGGAGCGTAGATAAAGCGTCCACACTTTAGCAGTACGCACGATAAAAGTGGAACAAAAGCGCTTCGTTCGGATTTTCGGAATATCCAACATAAAACTATTTGTTACCATTTTACCACTAAACAGATCATGATGATGTGAGACAGCTGAGAGCGTGGAAGACATAGACGTTTTGGGATAAATAGAACTTAATATCACCAAGGATATACCCGTCGGACACTAGTTGGTTATACAAACACAAATAAATACAAATAAAAAAATATATATATATATATATATATATATATAAAAAACAAATAAATAAATAATAATAGTATTTATAAATTATTATATTTTATTTATATATATATATATATATATATATATATATATATATATAAATAAAATATAATAATTTATAAATACAAATAGTTTGTTAGCTTATGTTTGTCACACCGCATTCGGCAAATCCTTTAACACAAATTATAATAAGAGGATAGACTGGAATCTAGTCACAGTCAAACCGTTTTTACGGTTTTGTGGGGTATTATATAGTTCATTTATTCATTTGTCTACTTTGCGTGTAATATGTTGTGACGTTGCGTTAGCGCGTCATTTTGAAAATAAAAAATAAACGTAATTTTCGAGATAAAATAAAAGTAATAAACAAAAAGTATATAAAATCATAAACTACCTAATACTAAACGAATTTCTTAAATTAAAATATATTATTAATCTACTACGGAACCACTACGGTTTCAAATAAAGTTCTTGTCTAAATTCGATTCCGCGCGTGTCTAAGGCCGATGGCACGGAACGCTAAGGCCTCATTTACGGAGACGCGGGACGTCGCGCGTCGCGTTGTGCGGCGCGGCCCGCATTGAATTCAAACGTATGGCGTTGTATGAGTGCGTTTACGGAGAAGCGATTTTACACATATTTGTTTGAAATGAAGCGTTTTTTGTGGCGGAGCCCGCGGCTGGCACCGCATCGTCGCACGCGGCGTGCACCGCCACGGCGCACGTAGCGTCAATTCTCGATGAAGCGATGCCCGCGGCGGAACCTAGTTAAACTAAAACTAGTCGGAGTCGGTATCGGTTTGAACCCCGCCCCGCGTGCGCCGCAGCGGTGCCCGCCGCGTGCTTCCCTACACGCGTAGGATTCGCCGCGGGCACAGCGGCGGGCACCGCCACGCGTCCCGTCTCGCGTCTCTATAAACAAGATCGAATATTGCTATATGTTTGTGTTTACGCGTGCGATGTAGCGTGCCGCTGCACGCGCCGCCGCTCCGTAAACAGAAAAAACGTCTGACGCGCCGCGAGACGCCACGCCACACGCGACGCGCGACGCCCCGCGTCTACGTAAATGAGGCCTAAGAACCAGACAAAAGAAGCGATAAGGATTATGACGCGGTCGGTGCACTGGCAGGCTCTCGCATTTTGATTTCACGGCCGTAACATATGGTCGTGCCTACTAAATCTAAATAAAAAGTGATCTAACTATTGGAATCCCTCTAGGGTGAGTTTCCCATTATTTTGCCTTAAGCTAGTAGTGTTATATTTCTTAATGTATTGTTATATTAGCTGTTCTAATCGTCAGCGGGCTGCGAAATTAATAAATATTATGACCTTTCATGCCGACATCCGCACCCCTGACGATCATGTTTCTGGATGGAGCTAATACTAGCTACAATTTCAGGATTTTTCCATCTACGCCTTCTCTTCTACGCTTTCTACCTGTCGGAAGAGACCCTACCTACACCCTCGGAGCCCTGAGACCTGGACTGCGGCCTGACGAGAGTTTCCTCGCCCGTCCAGACCAGTGTCCGTGACGTCACGGGAGTGCGAGTCGGCAACCCTCGTACGCGCGAGTGCCCAGGCCAGTGTTCTTCAGCATTATTTGACTGACGGTACGAAAAGGTGCGGCGGTGTGATCGAGAAATAAAATCTGTATATGTGACCACTGTGTTTCCCTCGCCCTAGCCGGCGGCCTACCTGCGAGCCAGTGGGTGGCCTTCAGCCCCCAACGCCGCATAGTATAATAAATTACACTAATATTATAAGGGCGAAAGTTTGTGAGTGTGTTTGTATATTTGTTACGTCTTCACGCTCAAACGGCTAAACCAATTTTGATGAAATTTGGTATGGAGGTAGCTGACACCCTGGATTAACACTTATGCTACTTTTTTATCCCAATAAAAATACTCATTTGATATAATTTATGTAAAGCAGCTAGTAAATAATAAGACAGACGCTGGTTGCACGCCGCTTCCACCCGGACTTTTTGGAAAACCATAGGAGAGGCCTATGTCGAGCTGTGGACTTCTTGCGGCCGAGATGAAATTATAATGTGGTACTCACTGACATACTCCCTGATGATAGGCAGCATTTGTTCTGGCACGATGGGGTCGTCGCGCGCGTTTATGAATATCATCGGAATCTTGATATTCTGTAGATAGAAGTACGAGGAGCTCCACTTATACAAGTCCGCGACGGTATCGAAGCCGTGCACTCGTCTGGAAATTAACAATTATTCAAATATAACATCCCTTCTCACAATGAGAAGATGGCCCGTTCCCAGCAGTGGGACAGTTTGTACAAACAGGGCTGATAAAAAAAAAAATATATATATAACATCACCTCACTACCCTTTAGTATACACCTTATAAAAATCCACCAAGTGTTTTTTTTTTTACTTATTTTATTTTTTACTAACCTACGCTGTCCCACTGCTGGGCAAAGGTCTCCCCTATTTCCCTCATAATTAATACATAAATAGTATTAAATACAGAACGGACATTCTCCACCTCCCGCCAATCTCGGGTTCGTCACCCGCTACCCGCGCCCACCCTGTCGTTTGAAGTTTCCCTTCACGGTATATTCATTTGTCAGTCGAGGCAAGCGTCCGAATCCCAAATGACGTCACTAGCGAGAACGAAAATCGCAACCAAGAATATTGATCAACCTACTGACTTGTAAGGGTGTCAAAGGCTTGCAAGGTGTGTACAAACACCTTTCCAAGGATGCAAAGAAATAGCGATCCCACTGATGTAATAATGTTGCAGTTGTCCGTAAGCGACGGTTATCGCTTACCGTCAGGCGAACCGTCTGTCTGTTTACTCTTTTTATTTAAAAAACAGTATTTTTTTTGGATACGTGTTTCTGTGAAATCTTAACCTCACAAATATTATAAAAGCTAAAATGACTGTCTGTTTGTTACATTTTCGCGACCCAACGTCGGAATTGAACAAATTATTATGAATACAGTTGGCTTAGAAAAGTGGCAAAGCTTTTTATTTCTACAAACGTTTACGCTTCAAAAGCTAAGAATCTGTGACGTGCCATCACGTGACGTTTCGAAGCTAATGTCGATCCCACACATTTACTCTATTTTACTGGCGTTCACGAAATCAGAATGCCACTTGTCTAACCCCCTAGAGTCAGCTGAAAACCTATAGGGAAAGACAGGCTATACCGATTGTTTGAATCAACAAACTACTGAGCCGACATAGTCTCATCAGTCCGATCATCGGACTAAATAATCTGACTACTGATACAAAGTTTATATATATATTTCATCATTATCATCGTCGTATTTCATCGCTAAGCGGGTTAAAATTATTCGCTTTCTCTTCTTTATTTTTCTTGTGTCAATGGCATAATTGACGTGGAGTTTTTAATACAGAATTGTGTTATACCTAGAATAAGCCTCGTCTAGATCCGGCAGCGTGCCCGCAGACACGATAGCTTTCTCGTCGAGCGAGTAGCGACTCTTCATCTCCGGATTGAGCAGCGTCCTCTTGTGTCTCGTGATGATGTTGCGGTGATTGTCCGTCATTATGTACAGGTAGAAGCGGCGGAAGTTCTGCCATTGGAGTAGATACACCATTGTACTGGAAAAAAGGCTCATATTAATGATTATATAAATATACATAATGGTGTTGGCTCGTCGATCTCTAGGGGCCCATAGAGGTGCAGCCTTTAATTTGTAAATTATAACCTTTAAAATAGATATTTTACAAGGACAAAACAAGTATCTATATTAGGGTGTTTCTATGTATATATTTACATAAGATACATTTTGTGAGAAAATATACGTATAATCGCTGCAAAAGGTTATAAATGCGCATTCTTTAGAATAATTCTAGTAAAATCACTTGTTTATTACGAAAAAGTTCATTGGAGGTTACGAAAAAATGCATTTTTTAATTTTTACGAAATATGTGTTACTATCATTACAAAAAAATATAGCACTATGGCACTCAGGAAGTAAAGACAAATCTAACGACACCTCGCACATCAAAATCGGTCAAGCCGTTTAGGCCGTAGGCTGTTATATAGAAACATACATATATGTATATGGAAACATACACTCGAAAAACATAACCCTCCTTCTTACGCAGTCGGGTAATTAGAAGACGGTGGCAAGCTGGCAAGCATTGGAAACCTGACTACACAAATTACCGGCGACTGGCGCATACCTTCGCAAAATGAGCCTGAGCCAACTTTCAAAGTGGTGGTGCCGTAGGACGGAGGAAAAAATATACATAAAAATAACTAGATAATTGACCCAGCTCACCGAGCGAACGCAAGCGCCAATCACCGATGAGTTGTGCAGAATCAACTTGTACTGGCAAGTTGATTCTGCACAACTCATCGGTGATTGGCGCTTGCATTCGCTCGGTGAGCTGGGTCAACTCCTAACGACTGGTGTGCATAGTATGCATGGTGTGTATAGTACCTGGGCGAACGAGCTCCACTCGGATTTTTTGTGACTGAAAATACGAGCAAACCCGGGTTCACTAAAAATGAAACCTAGCAAGATCGATTTATCGTCCCCTAATCTACCTACAAACCAAATTTCATTAAAATCGTTGGAACCGTTTCCGAGATTCAGATTATATATATACATTCTTTTTAAGAGCATATTAATTTACAATTACATAAACAATCTGAAAAACTTTCCCGAATTTGACTTGTTTAACACAACACCGAATTGAATTAGAATAAATATCAGTAAAAACTGGTTTGACTAGTTAAAAACTGGTTTGACTGGTTAAAAACTAGTTTAACTGTCTCAACTACACTTGCAAACGAGTACAAATGTAACTAGATTCGATATGAGAAAACTACTAAATGGTGCTTATGTAATTATATTGTTAAATAAAATTTGATATTTATCACTGTAAGTTTTCCGAATAAAATAAAACATATATACAAGAATTGGTCGTTTCAAGTTATTAGATAAACAATGGGGGCAAATTATTTAAAATCTGAAAAGATCGAGATTTCAGAACATTTTACAGTTAAAAAACTGAATCGTTTACTGGAATTATTATTCTACAGAATGCGCATTTATAACTATTTACAGTGACTTTGTGCATACTTTCTCACAAAAAAAGTATACTCAGCGAATCAAGCGTAACGAAATCGTAAGTAAGACTGCAACATTCGTTCTTTTGCAGTCGGGTATTTTGTTTTTCTTTTAATATACTTCTTGTAATATAATGTCAATGCCATGTGTGCAGTCTGAGAATGCATACTCTATACAAATAGAGATAAATGTATTAAAGCGTGACATGGTACAAGGTTAAGACGGCAATCATGCATTTTCTATAGGATCTGTGAGAAATTCACAGCCGCAGGCAAATGCTTTGTAAAGTAACCTAATATTAATTTTATGAAATTCTAGCCTGCTGTACATTCCCACAAATTATCGTTTCAAAAACATGATAATATACTTTATAAATTATACTTTAAATATATCGTCAAGTGCGTGTCGTGCCACGCGCAAAGTAGAGTTCCGTAATTGATCATAATTTATGTGAACTTAAAACAGAATCTTCTATTTGATGCTTTATTTTTCTTCGAAAATAGGTGTGCTCTTGACCATCAACTCACCTAGTGTTAAGCGACAGTTGCGGTCTACGATAGAGCGCGTTTGACTAGATGAAACCTAATCTTACACGCGATTTGAAGACACCTAGATTATATTTATGCGGAAAGACCCATTCAGGAAAGACGCATTCCACATTTTGGCGGTACGCAAATTGAAAGTGGAGCCAAAGCGTTTCGTACGGGGATTTTCAGAATATCAACCATGGATATTAAGGATATATGAGATAACTTATGTTAGTTTAAATTAAATTTGCACAAAATTTTCAATACTTACTTCTCCAAGTACATTTTTAAGTTGTGTTTTCTAAGATTTTCGCGACTGTCACTAATTAAACAACTCGTTAAAAATTGTTTCATCATCTCAGCCATAAGAAGTCCACTGCTGGACATAGGCCTCCCCCATGGATTTCCAAAAATACCGATTGGAAGCGGCTTGCATCCAGCGTCTTCCCGCCACTTGTATGAGGTCATCTGCCTAACTCGTGGCTGGTCTTCCTACGCTACGCTTGCCGGTGCGTGGTCTCCACTCGAGAACCTTTCGGCCCCATCGGCCATCAGTTCTACGTGCTATGTGCCCTGCCCACTGCCACTTCAACTTGCTAACCCGCTGTGCTATATCGGTGACAAATTGTTTAATTTCAATGATTTTAACTTGATCAACCATTTATTACTCGTTAACTTGTAAAATCTAAAGCCTAAACGGAAGTGGAACACTGGACTCTAACAAAAATTGAAAAATGGTTTTAGCACACCCCCAATGTTTTTGATTACCTATCCATACGATGAGGTAGATGAGAAAAAATAATTCATCCCCACTTTACACGTAGAGGTTCCACTAAAACATGTTTTCTACATTTTTTTCTTTCTCAGGTCGTCGTATTCCCAAAACGTCACATCCACGAAACGTCATGTTCTGAATACGTCACATTCACAATATGTCACATCAAATAAACCTGCACCCTCCGGCGCGGAAGTCTTATATACAGCCAACTTAGCTGTCATCAATTCACATAAACGATATCCAATAAGATAAGAGATCAGACCATGTTTTTAATATACCTACGATATTATAACTACAAACTTATTAAATGTGATATAATTTAAAAACATGGAAGCTAATGACTCGAATGATAACCCGTGCTCTAGCTACCTACCTATATGTATCATTCCATAGTGGAGTGATCCCAAATGGTACGATTTTTACGCGACAGTGACACGCAGTCACACCGATCTGATAATAAAAAAATGATAATGATTATTATAGTTTAAAAAACTGAAACTTAAAACGCAATTTCGTTTATTGTGATGACATATTTTTTCCATCTATTTTCCAAATACTAAAACGATTTTAATGAAGGAATCTTAACTGAAACTATATACTAAAAAAAAAAAAAAAAAAAGGTTTATAAATTACGGGGTTACGAGGTAATAAACATAAACACAATCTTGGAATTTTCAAGGCTAGAGTGAATAAGCTAAAGCTCCATTCTCAGCCACATCGTCGCTTAACATAAAGTGAGTTGGTGGTCAATCGTAGATCTATCTTGCGTAAAAACAAACAATCGAATAACCTCTTCCCTTTTGCGTATGATAAAATGATATGAATAATATCTCGAAATCTAGGCCAATATAAAAAAAGTGAAAAAAAACAGCTATATTAGGCTAAAAACATGAGTAGAACCTTTATTAGGGTAAACATAATCTAATTAATAATTATGTATAGTCTACATACTCGTATGTTTAGTCTTGTCTAATTTGGCAAAGAACATTACGTATTTTTATGTTTCTTTTTTGTTTTTGTTGCTTAATATTTGCTTGATGTTATGTGTCTTCCGTAAATAAATATATGTCTATGTCTATGTATTTCAAAAAATAAATGTACATCTTGAATTACCGAATAGTCTGTTCAGCTAGAGAAATAATGTGACATTGAGGGCACTGCTGTCCTTATTTCATTATTAGTTTAATATATGTAAAGCGAAGGATAACCTTCTTGTTGTGCGTGTTTAATCTGCAGATACAGCTTTTTTCTCTTTTTTTTCTCCGCTTTCAATCCCGATAGATAGAAGTCGAATTTAGACCCTACAAACAACGAACCAAGCGGCAAAACCAATTACATACCATACGATGCTAAATAAATTACGTCTAAATAGAATGCGCTCTCATTGGTGATAGAAAGCAAGTGTGAGCGAGATACAAACTCGTACACACAAGACAGCTGCACAGAATCACTTGTTAGTTTAGGGAACATTCGGAACAGCAGTTACTATCTCGGGTTATACGCTCGACGCGTAGATTTATTGTTTGCTAATATTACTAATGCATAAGTTTGTCTGTTGGTTTATTTATTCTTCTTTCACGGTGGAATCGAGTAACAGAACAACGCATGCATTAAATGAGCATGTTTCAAGAAAATGACACTGGTTATTTTTCATCATTAAATTATCTTCACGCACGCTAGATTTATATCAGCCTAGCCTAGTGTTTGAAAATACATAATAGATAATTCAAGCAGTCATTTGTAAGGCAACTTTTTGGCCCCCGACTCAAAAAGAGGGGGTGTTATAAGTTTGATTTGTGTATACCTGTCTCATTGTAGCGCTCAAACAGATGGACCGATTTTTATCAAGTTTTTTTGTTTTGTTTGAAAGATGACTTGATCGAGAGTGTTATTAGCTACATCAAAATCGGTTTAACCGTTTTATGTAAGGTTTTTTTTAGTTTTCGAAACTTATTTGTTTAGTGACTGTATAGTTCAATCTGAGAGCGGCATAGTGGCCCTACACAATAGGCAAGTTTAGTGTTTGTTGCAAGTTGTAAGGAACCACTGATAATGCAGTCTCGCTTTTTTCAGCGAGATCATCAAACCAAGCTCTTTCATGAATCTTTTATCCTTTGTCGATGTGGCTTAGCCACTAGTATAATATATGTATTATTAAAAACTCACTCAATAGCGTTATATCCCTGGCATATGGAGATGCCGCCGATGATGTTTGTGGGCCGCTTGCGATCCTCGCCCAGGTACTTGCTGATCAGGTTGCCTCCGAGACTGAAGCCGACTAGAATCAGTTTGGTGTTCGGGTATCGCTCTAGAAGATTATCTACCATGTAGCTGTAATCATCAGTGTGGCCTGAAATAAGAGATGTCAACTTTAGCACACAAAAAAAGAAAATTAGAAAGAAGAGGTGGGCGACTTCATATCATGATTCATCATAGCATAGTCTTCATAGCTTTGCTTAGTTTGGGGATAGATGATGATGTGTAAAAAAAATACGTCTAATATTTATTTTGATTTGTTTATTTATTTCAGTCAAACGCGCTCCATCGTGGACCGCATAAGGCGAGCTGGCGGTGAAGGGCGGTGAAGCCTAACAATGAATAAAAAAAAAGATAAAACATAACTTATATATATATATATATATATATAGTAACGCCGCCATTAAGTGTTAGTTTCAGTATCAGAACTGATTTTCACGTAGAAAAGTAATTTACAAAGATTGTACTGCACGACTGTGTCTTAAAAGATTATTATATAATATCAGTAAAATAGTAATAATTAGCCATTTCCGATCTGCGAAAATATTTTAATTTCACTCCATACTTAATCATCAAATCATTGCCAGTGTCAGCCGAAAGGGAAACAATAAATCTTCAAACAACAATACCAAGCAGCACTGCACTAAACTACTTACTACTAGCATATTTTTCATCTTCCGTGGTTACTTGTGACCAAAGCAAAGAGTTCGAAACGTCAGGTCATAAAATTATGTAAAATATACGCGATAAATCCGTTTTTATTTTCATTTCAACAATACCAAGCGTATACGTAATACGTCGTTTCATTTTAGTCGTATTAATAATTAGGAAATTCAATTGTATATCATAACAACAATGTCATAAGCTCGTCACTTTTATATTCACTTTTTCACCTACTTAAAAAGCTATAGTTTTCCCAGTCATATCAGCCATTGAAAGTAGTCATAATAAATCATTACTTATGTATAGTAAATCGGTCTTAAACGTTTTAAAATATTGATTTATTTTATAAAAAATTGTTTGTCTGTAAAGTCGGTTTACGGACGATAGTTTAACGTGACAACATAAGTCCGCGCGCGAGCTCCGTGGAATGATAATTGAAGCGACGGTCGGGCGCGGCGCACATCCGCCCGCTTCCTCAGCCACCGCGCGTGGTTGTAACGGGACAATGAGTCATACTTTTTCGTGCATGCAGCCGGCGTTCATCGATCTATTAGACGTTGTCACTTTAAAACTATAAAATTGCCTTGACAATTATATAAACAGAATATTATTAGCATCACTTCATTATTTTTGCATGCATAATTTTTAAGAACAAGGTTTATAGTAAATAGTTGACCAAATATACCAGTTTTTATATGTTTTACGCAAGTGTTTTGACACTGACCCCATAAGCTTATATTGCAGATCTTTTATTCATACCTAGAACAAGGATTATTGCCCTTTTACGATTTGACATTTTTATCGATCTTTCTTTAAATAATTGTATGTATGTCGGTTACCGGTTAGACAAATTCGTCCGTCAAACCACAGGGTGTACTATGGTCAAACGAACGACTAAGCGAAGTGGGACGCCTAACTCCATAGATGAATAATTGTTCGCTACACTCAATATATAGAGGATATGGTGTTTCACACCGAGTCCACTATTTATTTGCCAAAAATATATGGAAATATATAAATTGCCGACAGCGGTTACAAAAATGTCCATATTTTTGTAAGTGCGTTTTAGTCCATCACTAGTTAGGTGGCATAAATTAATGCGTTATATTATCACGTATCATCATCATCATCATCTCAGCCATAAAAAGTCCACTGCTGGACATAGGCCTCCCCCCTATGGATTTCCAAAAAGACCGATTGGAAGCGGCTTGCATCCAGCGTCTTCCTGCCACTTGTATGAGGATTATCACGTATATTAGCAAATATTTTTTCTTCGCGTGACGCCCACTTGACGCAATATATGACCGAAGAGTAGGAATGATGGGGACACGTTTTATATATCTGAATAACGACAAGCAAAGTTTATGGCTCCTTCCATTGTGATTCAACTTCCTTGCCTAACTGGATTGCTTGACAAACGTTGAAAGAAATATGCAACTAGAAACAAATAATACTACAGTATAATTCTGCAACTACACGTGGCCTTTATACTCAAATATATCCCGAAAGAATGTGAGACCCGAGTCGTATTACCTAGCAGTCGGGTCCTATTTTACCTATTAGATATTTTTTTTGTACATTTATTACATGAAACAATGTCAAAAAATACAATAAATCTATAATAAAAATAATATCAATTAGATAATGTTGGATCCCCCACGGTCGCACCCTTCGAGGAGCAATCTTAAAATTATAGGGTATTGTTTTAATAGTTCTACCATAGAACTAAAGGGATAAAAAAAATCAACAGTTGCCATTCTATGACTTCACAGTTCTATAGAACTAAAGGGAGTTACCGGTTATTTCCTTTACTATGGTTAAATCTAGTCGCTTTCTCGCTCCTTTATTAGAAATAAATGGGGATTATTCAGTGACAAAAACAGTACGTTAGTTTTTTGACAAACAAAGTCTTCAAGGAGGTATCTTTCAGCTAGCCATTTCGTTAAATAAGCCTAGATATAACACCGAACGTCGATCAGCCTAGCCATGCAACGGACGGACGGATTCATTTATTTGGCGACGACGAGGGTGTACAATCTGTAGATAGCAAGAGAATCGATCAATTTTACAAAGTTGACGCAGCTTTGTAATGGAAGCAATATATAGAAAAATATGTACGCATTGATTTGGATCCGCATACTACACGAGAATGGATCTGCCAGCCGTCTTCCTTGTTTTTATACTAGGTAATGCAGGAAATGCATATACCTCATCATCATCTCAGCCATAAGAAGTCCACTGCTGGACATAGGCCTCCCCCATGGATTTCCAAAAAGACCGATTGGAAGCGGCTTGCATCCAGCGTCTTCCCACCACTTGTATGAGGTCAACCGATACAATAACCAATGTGGTGTAATGCATATACCTACGCCCAACAAAATGAAACGTACCTAGTCTGATTCGGATAGTGAACTAATGTGGCATTGAGGGCACTGCTGTGACAGCACTAACCTCAATATTATTCATTCAAGCCGTTAGTTCCCATTTTTACCAAGATATTTATCTATGTAGAAGTAAATTATTCACGCTAGCTTTGAATATTCAGAGTTCGTACTTTGAATATAGTTCTTATGAAATAGGGAAGACAGCAGATGGCCTAATACCTGAGAACTTAGGCCGCTTGCAGACGTCCGGTTTTTTTCCGGACAACGGACCGAATTTTCACCGGATTCGCGGTGGCGTATGGTTTATAATGAGTGTGTAGACGCACCGGACATCGGTTCGGCGAATTTTCACCGGACCGATGTCCGGTGCATCTACACACTCTCATTATAAACCATACGCCACCGCGAATCTGGTGAAAATTCGGTCCGTTGTCCGGTAAAAAAAAACGGACGTGTACAAGCGGCCTTAAGGAACATTATTTTTACTAACGATTTCTTTTACCTTTAACCTTAATTCTGACCATTTTAGACTTGCAAGAAAACCATTACAGACGTCTGCCCAACAAGGTTAACAAACTGGCCGACTATTGTTAAAAGGTCGGTGGTTGGTAATTAACCCCGGCACTGTTCGTAGAATAGGATGGAGCTCTAAACATATTCATAATTTTATTTTAAGTTGAACTTTCTTGACGCTTCACTGGCGTTTAACCATATTTCACCTTTAGTGTAGTGATGGTGTTACATATGGTAAGCCTATCTAGTCTGGAAAGAAAACTGGCATTCCAAGGAAGTTACACGTTATGTGCTTGGCGTAAAAAAATTAAACTTGATTGTGACAGCGGGTTATTATTGAAGGCCCAACAAAATTCCCATTATTAGGGTGGAAGAGGAAATTTTCATCCTTAATGTAGACCGAAATTGAGGGGTAGGAGTTTTCATTTCAGGGGTATAAAGTAAATATTTAGTTGGTTATATTTATTATGTTGGTTGGTTGGTTTGGTATAAAACATGCGTGCGTATCCGAATTGTATTTTCTAAATTATTTTTTGGTTTTATTTCTTTCTCAATTTTTGCAGGATTGATTTTTAGGCTTAAACTATCCCTGTTCGGATAGTTAGGGGTGGGACTACAAAATACTTAATCACTTGACGAGGTGTATTTTCGCCGGAAGTTCAAGTTTAAGTTTTCGAGCACGCTAACCAGTGAACTACAACCGCTACAAAATAGTCCGTCAATACTTTCTACTGTTACAATTATTATTACAAGCTATAAAATTCATATCTCTCACATCTTGAGGTTATATGGTCACCTTTGAGGTTCAAGTCTCGACTTTTCGTATCGACCGAACTCGATTGTGTTTACACGACAACGACAAATCAACACAATACGGACGGCACATAGAGATAAAGTGATACTAACTCACTTTGTGCTAACCGACGTTATCCATTTTGGGAATCAACTTATCAACCAACTTCGATCGATACCAAAAGTCGAGACTTGCGCCTCTTGTCGATAAAATAACCATTTTAAACCATAACTTAGCATGCTACAATTGCTGTATCTCTTATGACTCATGCAGAAGCGAGTGCCACTTGACGGTGACGCAATACCTACCACCACCTCGCGAGTGGATAACGTACAAATCGATTAGTCTTGTTTTGAGTCATATTCCGTTTTTGAGACGTCGGCGTTCTTACCTAATTGATACGAATCAGGTGTGAGTAATAATAGGTAAACAAGATATTGTTATTCTTTCCGACTTCAAAAGAGGAGGTTCTCAATTCAATTGTATTTTTTTATTATTATATGTTCAGATTGTTCCCCAAAATTTCATCAAAATCGGTTTAGTAGATTGATTTAAAAAAAATAACTTGGAAAATGTCATCCTAGTAAACGAAATTGTGTATTTTCAAGGTGGTTGTATAAAAATAGTAGATTATGCAAGGGGATAAAGTAGTGTTTTATGTCATGACATCCCAATCAATAATATAATATGTCTCCCATGGGCGACATATTGAATCCTGATTGTAACGCAGGATTCTAGGGTTGACTTCCGAGCGTAGAATCCGGAGTGTAACGAGGGATTCAAGTTCAAAGTATATTATATACTTACACGCATTAATTTTGTTATAAGTTGAATTGTTGTCTGTTTTTAGTAGGATTATTTAATGAAACTGTATTTTTAAAGAGTAATAAATTGAATTGAAGTTAATTTTGCATATACATAATTTCTTCTGAATAAAGTACCAATATTGACCTCTCCCTTACTATGGATATCGCAGATGCTATTACAGCAGCCGGAGTCCTGTAGGAAATGCAATATCCTATCGTATCTATACAGAGTGTCGGTAATTACCCACGTAACTGGTGGTGCTTGGTGGGTAGGATGTGTATACCTATCCTAGATTATGTAATACGAGATTACCGGCATGAGTTCTAACTAACGCTGGTGTTTTGGATAATAACGTGGTATATCGTAACCGATTGGCTATTAACAAGCTATTATCAATTAAGTTAGAGAATATAGTGGCAAATAACTGGAACTAACGTTAAGGCTGAATAAAATAATGAAATAAGGATTATATGGTTGAAAAAACAAATATCCAAACTAGGTACATGTGTATTTTTGTTACGCGCCGCTGCATATTTTCAATTGATCAAGTCCGCCATACTGGATTTTCTGTGACGGCATAATTAGCCCCAAGAGAAATGTGAAGATGTGTCGATTGGTAGAGTGCGCGGCAAATAACTTGAACAACGTTTTATCGTGCCCTCTCTATTATTTTCGACGAAAATAAAAGAGAGGACATGATAAAACGTTGTTCAAGTTATTTGCCGCGCACCTATCACCTTTGTTGAAATCTGACCAGTAGTTTTGGAGCTAAAAAATAGGGAACAGATAAAAATATTATATCCACCAATATTCATATTATTATAAACATGTACTGTCGAAATTAAAAGCCACCTTTTTGCGCAGTTGGATAGTCAAAGCTACATAGAAACTAAACCACCTAGATTTAGGACATTAATCGGCCCGGATCTAGGTAAATGCTCCGACTATAAACTATCAGATTGTAAATGCGGTTACTTACTAATCGAATTACCTACCTTCCTGTTTCGGTCGTGACCCTACGGTTTGGCACGAACCCGTCGGCATGACCTAGGTCGATGTGTCGTGTCTAGACTTAAAACATAATCTATAGAAACCTATAACACTCAAGTTGCTTGGTTATTGCTGTTGAATTCATTTACTATATTTCTAGGGTTCCGTAGTAAACAAGGAACCATTATAGTTTCGCCATGTCCGTCTGTCTGTCTGTCTGTCTTCTTTGTCAGCTTTGCTCAAAGTTTATTTATTGGTACTAGAAAGCTTTTATTTGATATGAATGAACATGCATCACACCGAAAAAGTACACCGTAGAATAAAATAGGGATGGGTTATACTTGCAAAATCTCATACCAGGGCTTCCAAGTGCGCCCACATAAAAATACCAGCGCCAAAAACCAGGGCTCAAAACCCTTCAAAGTATTTTTTTCGTTAAAGAAAATTGATTTGTATTTTAACTAAGATAAGGTGCACAATTGCGTAACAAGTTTTTCTACTAAAATACTTTCATAGGATATTGTTCATTATATACGTTATAATAAGAAGCATAATGGCATTCACGAAATTCAAAACGTTCCAAACGACACCAAACATGACTGAGCGAGCGCGATATATATTGCCTACTTCGTTCCGTGTATTTGACGATGACACCCGAGTGAAGCGCCAAAAACCAGGGTCAAAACCCTTGAAAGTATTTTTTTCGCTAAAGAAAATTGATTTGTATTTAAGTTATAATAAGGTGCACAATTGCGTAGCGAGTTTTTCAACTAAAATACTTGCATAGGAAAATGTTCATTGTACATGTTACAATAAGAAGCATAATAGCATTCACGAAATCCCGTAAAGTAAATACTTTTTCTCCTTGCAAGTGTTTCGGGCGGCACCTGGTCGCCATACTTGCAAGCAAATACCTGGTGTAAAAACCTGGTTGCGTAAATACGCACCTTCCCTAGAATAAAACATTTAAAACATATTTTTTTCTTCCCCAGCTACAGCTTACAACTTTTATCCCCTAAAGTGGGATAAATTATTTTTACTCATCTACCCTATCGTGTAGACTCTACAATAGTCTCTCTAATAGGTAACCAAAAAAAACATTGGGGGTGTGCGAAAACCGTTTTTCAATTCAGGGATTCGATTGCGAAATATTAATCTTTACAGTAATATTCTTTGTTAGAGTCAAGTGAAGTCTTCCCCCCTCTACCGGTTAAACATATATATGGCGGTATATGGAATACGCTTCCTGAGTGGGTCTTTCCCGATAGATATAATCTGGGTGTCTTTAAATCGCGAGTGAATTGGTTTCTTCTAGGTAAGCGCGCTCCGTCGTAGACCGCAACGTCGCTTAACATCAGGCGAGTTGGCGGTCAAGCGCGAACCTATTTCTACATAAAAAAATAGTTAAAATAAAAAAAAACGGTTGATTTAGGAGGTATGAAACAAGTATAAAAACTCAAAAACCCCCGACAATAAAAAACAGCTACTTAACCTATTTTTATGAAGCGTAGCTAACAACACGCTCAATGAAATCCTCTTCAAAATTAAAAAAACTGCTCGGTCAATCCGTTTAAGAGTTACGATGCCACAGACAGACACACAAATACACACGTCAACCTTATAACACCCCTCTTTTTACGTCAAGGGTTAAAAAAACATACTAGTAGCATATATGATGGAATTAAAAGGAAAACTATCACGGCTAAGTAGACTTTACAAATTAACGAGTAATGGTTGATCAACTTACTAAAATGTACTTAGAGAAGTATGGAAACGCTTTGGCTCCACTTTCATTGTACGTACCGCCAAACTGTGGAATGCGCTTCCTGAATGGGCCTTTCCGACTGGATATAGTCTAGGTGTCTTCAAATTGCGAGTGAATAGGTTTCTTCTAGGCAAGCGCGCTCCATCGTAGACCATAACTGTCGCTTAACACCAGGTGAGTTGACGGTCAAGGGCAAGCCTATTTTCGAATAAAAAAAGTAAGGAATGAAAATTTTGTGTAAATTTCATTTAAATTTACATAAGTTAACTCGTATGTTCATAGTATCAAAGAGAATATCCTGTTTTAAGGTCACATAAACTATGATGCAATTACGAAACACTACTTTGCGCGTGACACGACAAGCACTTGGCCATTTATTTCGTAGACTTATCGCAAAATCATAGGCAATAAAATAGGTTTATACTCGAGACATACACCGAGACATATACCAGAGACACGTACGATGCGGATGGCGGTATCAAATGCCTGATAAATTTATCTACATTTAGCTGGCTCTGAACCACCGATAACAATAAATCTAGGGAACTTTTGCTTGTCAAAAAAAGGAATCATAACCAACTGTCAAAAACTACTGTTTCTGTCATTTTAA
Source organism: Lycia hirtaria (assembly GCA_947563715.1). NCBI lineage: Eukaryota > Metazoa > Arthropoda > Insecta > Lepidoptera > Geometridae > Lycia > Lycia hirtaria. Next base: position 29,510,617 of record OX387379.1, on the reverse strand, counting down.
ATGAAATTTACCGGCCATATCATTTTTGCTAGGATATGTACGAGTATGAGTAGGTACCACAACAAATTTCCATAAAAAAACAGAATGGCATTTATTTCATTCAACGAAAGGGCTTAACGATGGTTTACCATCGCTATAGGTGGTTTTGCCTGGACCTAGGCGGCCCTCACCTAGTCGTCAACTGACAGGCAGATTTATCTTCAAAATACGCAATTTTGTTTTACAAACCAAACTACTGTACCATGTATCAGTCCTGTTTGTACTAACTGGGAACGGGCCATCTTCTCATTGTGAGAAGGGTTAGGCCATAGTCTGCCACGCTGGCCAAGTGCGGGTTGGCAGACATGACACATCTTCAAGATCATTGAGAACTCTCAGACATGTAGGTTTCCTCACGATGTTTTCCTTCACCGTTTGAAGTTGACGGTAATCAACAATACGCACATAACTTCGAAAAGACAGAGGTGCGTGCCGTGGGATTCGAACCCAGGTCCTGTGGATCGCAAGTCAGACGGTCTCCCGACTAGGCTGCCGGATCCTACTGTACCAATTTTGATGAAATGTCTATGGGACCGATCCGATAATATATCCTTTCAAACAAAAAGTTTTTAAGTCCGTAAAAATTATGTCACTTTGTTACTAAGCAGTTAGATTTCATCAAAAATAATATAAACTCTGTTTTATTTCTACTAATCGCCAGTAATGACTTAGCACGCAGCAATCTCAAATAGATGTAGATAACAAAGTTCGGTTTGTTTTATCATGTGAACAACCCGGTAAATCATTATCGACACACCAAATGTTTGCCTTAAAAAAAACCCGCCTAATATGATTGATGACTCACCGTACGAGAATATTCTGTTGCCCGTAACAGGTACACTATTCAAAGCGCCGATGTGGTTGAGGACGGCGCATCTGTAGCCGTGGCATTGGGAGTAGTGCACGTATGTACGGATGTATACGCTCTCAGATGTGTTCCCTATACCGGGGCATATTGCGACGGTCACGTCATCTGCAAAAGAAACAATTATATTAACACTCACTGGTGAAAACTTATCATTCTCGTGATATATTACTTTACCATCTAACTGAAAAGATATACCTACCTATTAAAAGTGAGGTATGTGTTAAATCAAATGGAGGATGAAAACGGCATGAGGATAACATTTGCACATGCGCCTCAGCCGTGAAACATGAAATCATAGTCTATGGCGTGATATTTATTTTACTATCTGTCTAGGAGCTTGAAAAGCGTCATTATTTTAGTAATTTCTGATGGATACAATCTGGTGTACCTATACATTACGATACCGACGCCGGGCGAACACAAAATTAGCCGGTTTATTAAAGGGTTAAGTATATTTATATATATATTTTGTATATGAAAACAGCGTCCAACAATCGGGCTAAACGTAGTTTAGTCCTTTCGTTTGATGAAATCAACAATAAGTGTTAAAATTTATCTTAATCAACTATTTGACACCGAAAGGTTTTCTAACCTCAGAGACCTATTGGTGTTAGAAAAATAGTTGATTAAGATAATTTTAAAGGCTTAAAACAATTTGACTCGTTGAACTTTGAATATTAAGCGATTGACTTAGACGCCCACTAAGTAGTGCCGTTTACTTAAAACTTCAGACTTTCAACTAACTGCCTAATGTAACAATAAAACGGCGACATATAAATAAGTTAACAAATGTGACAAGCATAGCAACGAAAAATCAAAAAACAAAAGAAAAAACAAAAAATCATTGAAAATTATTAAACCAATCTACGGGGTCAATTCGTGGCGACAAAATAATGTGTGTCAATTGAGCTGACGTGTGTCACAGCGTGACATTTTACGATACAATTTGATGTAGATACATAACTATTATCAGTTACCATATCAAATAAGGAGTAACCGAAATAAATTGCTTATTGAGGAAAGTTGTTTCAATCATTGACATCTTGCTAAATTGGACAGCGTTTTCCGATAAATGTATTTATGAATTAATGAGTTACATCACTATTTGTATTTAAAGTCATTCGATATACGGTCCGAAATATAAATCTTTACTATCAAGCGATTTTGCCCACGTTTATCTAATTCTCAGAGGGAAAGTATTTTTTTATATCTAATTCCTACTAAATAGATCTACGTTGGTTGGTTTTAAACAAATAATAATTAAATAACAAACACTACATATTATCAGTTTTTTGACATTTTAAAACAGATTAGACATAAACGAGTGACGCTAGATGGCACTTACGTCGTTGATATAATATTTTTACTTTTAGGTAAGTAGGTATGTAATTGCGCACGCCGGCACCGTCTCCAGTCAAAGTGAAGTGTTTCATCAAAGTCTCGCAAGATGACGCTATTATCAATATTGTTTTAGATATGCCTACCAAATGCCTACTATTTCAGAATATTTTTACTGTATAGAAATTATGTGAAATTACAATTATTCATTGAATTATAGCTCATTTTGCTAATTAGTCTTGTTTTCTGTGTTCATATGTTCATATGGTGTGCGAGTGAAACTCGTTCTTTGACTGATTTATTTATTGTTATGTTAACAATATGTTCTTCGGTCTATCAAAAGTAAAAAGTCAGTTTGAAGCCAGAAATTGGCAAAAAAAAACTTTTGTAATAGTATTAGAGTTAACAGACAGTTAACGATATTAATATTTTGTCATCCTTGTAAAGCACATCGTATCGTCATGTAAAATTTTATCACTATCAATCTAGCCATTAAGTCGTGAAAATGTAACAAACAGGCATTACATTACATTTGTGTATTTTGCACGTTACGTCAATTTAAGCTGACCTTCATGGTTATCTGCGAGGTTCTAGAATAAAACGAAAAAAATCTCAATACCTACATATACTTACATAATAGTACGAAATTTTGTCTGTAAATACGTAAATTTATCCAAACTCAACGTATCAAGGCTGGATGGATTTAGATAAAATTTGGTATATTTTACAAACTTTCTATGAATAAATATGGGTTATGCTTACAGAGGGTCTTCCCTAATGGATAGTCTGGATGCTTTAAATCGTGATTGAGATTTCTTCTAGGCAAGCGCGCACCATAACGCAGACCACAATGGTCATTAATATCAGACGAATACGTAGGCCTATATTCTAAGACACACCCCCCTTAGGGCCGCGCGGATCATGTTTCCTTTCTTTTCTTCTGTGTGGAAGAGAGAGAGAAGGTATGAGTCTCGCGGCCGACCACTCTTCCTGTATTTCCTCCCGCACGGAAGAGAGGTGATGCTGCCAGGCCTCCATATTTTAATGTATATGTGCTCCCTCACTCTTTCTACAGTTGAGAGAACAAGACAACAGCTAAAGTAATATTAAAATAAGAATTCTTTAAGTAATGCGTTACTTATAGTTCAAATAACTCACTGTCTCCCACTTCAGTGAAGTTCGTGTCCATGTTTTCAATGATTATACAGATTTGTAGTGATTGATAATTCAATCAAAATATTAAAATTAGATGAAAAATTACATAGATAGAGATTTCAGTGAACCATACGCAAAACTGTGTGCGAATGAGGTGAAAAAAGACGGCAATCACACGCAGTGATGTAGTCATCCTCTCGCTCACTCTCCAGTTTGTCGGTACATTATATGCTCGCACACGCATACTTATTGACGTAGTGTATTTCAGAGTGCTGTCATGTTCCAACGTCACTTGCGTCAATCGCGAAGCGGTCGCCTTAGTAGCTTCGTTATTTCTTAACGGATTATACTCCTCTAAAAGAACAAAATAGTCTAAAAGTCCTATTGCAAACAGTCATATATGTATTTAGAATTCAAATAGGTATATCTTGTGTGCATGAGCCTAATTTAGGAGACGGCTGGGGGACGTCTACGACACGGCTTTACAAGACGGCGAATATGATATTTAAAACGACCCGGGAGACACAGCTAGTCGTTCGAGTAAGCTATTCGTAGTAATGTTGTATTTACAACGCTGCTTTCAATTTCCATGTGAAATCAATTCAATAGTCTTGTTTTTGTATATCTCTGGAGTAAAAAATGCAAACATAAAATTGCTAATTCACGTAGTTTTACACTGCTATGCTAAGTGTCTAACCAAATTGCTTTACCTACGGTACTGCAAAAATAACTAAGTAGCATAGAACTGGTGGCGACTGTTGACACAGATTAGCGTTGATATGCTTATCAACAGTGTAATAGCGATAATACTATGTTGCAACACACATGTTTGTATGAATGGATAATCGTCATCAAAATAAATCCGTTTGGCATAAATGGAGCAGATCAAACACGGCCTTACCAAAAAACGTTACTTAACTTTAAGCATTGCTTAACATATTTTGTCAACATCTGGCTGACACGTAATGACACTTGCGGAAAGAAGACGGAGAAGTTAAGACGTTGATTAAAGTTAAATAACGTTTTTCGCTAAGGCCTATTAAATGTAACTTAGGGGATGATAGGATCATACCTAAAAAAACAAATTCACAATAATATATCAGAAATATCCGATTTACAAACTACCTGCGTTCCGAGGTTTTACCCGCGTATTACGAAAACGGTGATGATGATTATGAGTAGCCTATGTCCATATCCAGGTCCACAGCTATCGCTGTACAAAATTTCAAAACTATCAGTTCAACCGTTTAATTTTGGAAAAAATAATGAAGTTGTAATCACGGTCATTCATTAAAACAATAATAAAAACAAATAATAACAATAATATCGGGAGCTCAAAATTAACGCGAACCACGGTAAATATCCCGTTAATAATAACAGTGTTTTACAGATTTCTAGTACACTAATAGGCTTTGAACAATACCGCGGACAGACAGACATGGCGAGACTATAAGTTCCTTGTTTACTACGGAAACATAATAAAACCAGTTAATCATGGAACGGAACATTTTTATTAGAAAATATTGCAATTGAATAATGAATTTTAAACCAGCTATCTCCGACCGATTGAGTGGATTTTTTGCATATATTATACGTTTAGTTTGGATGACAAAGAATGATCAGCTAAGTGACATCATTGTAAGTCCCATATGGCGGACTCCCAAAGAAGGTGTATTAATTATTTTTTATGCACCACGACGATATGGGAATCCAATGAAATAAAACACTATTAGGTATTATTACCGGGATATTTACCGTGGTTTGCGTTAATATCCCGTTAATAATAATAGTGTTTTAATGAATGACCGTGATAGTTTAATAAAGTGATCCAATGAAATAGTTTGCTGAGAAGGATACGAAAACCTTGTTTTACAGTTCTGTTTTATTATTTTTTTAAAAGTAAAAAAAAATAATTAAACAACCTAGTTACTTCAAAATATGCAATTTAGCTTACTTGGACGACATATTTTCCAGATATTTTATTATAGAAACCAAACTACGGATCCTGATATTTGTGAGTATTTCCCCCAAAGTGGGAGAAGTTTCAAGACTCAAGACGCCATTTACTGACTACGGAACCTGATATTTGTGAGTATTTCCCCCAAAGTGGGAGAAGTTTCAAGACTCAAGACGCCATTTACTGACCTATTTTGATAACATTTGCTATAAACAAGTTGAGGCGGTCAAGCTCAAACCTATTACAGCATTAAAAAAAGTTTGGCAATTACAATTAAAATTCTAAATAAAGAAATAAAATATACTTATATGCAAAATCGGTCCAGAGTGTGTCGAGATAAAAGGTTGTGAAATCTCAATTTAAAAGATTCAAGTATGGTACGAGGCTACTTGTCGATCAATTTTGATAATATTTGGTATAAACATTCGATACTTAATTCTGAATATGAACAATAGGTAGACCTCGAAAGTTTGTACTCGTGAAGTCTACTGTTCTTAGAGCTACTGGTAAGTACATACAAATTAATATTAACACATGTAATTCGATTCGCTTTAATAGCCTTCGATGGATGTGTAACACATATATGTTAATCATGACTTACACAAACGATTCCACAGTGTTGAACAAGCCTTTGTAAACCAACATCGCAACACCCAGGATACTATTTAGCAGGTGGAGTAACCTTTTGTGTTTTAATTTACTTAAGACATGGAAATTACGTCAAACAATCGTTTTGTGATTAATGATCGGAATGTCAGGACACTCATAACGCGAACGTAAGTAAATAATTTTAATATTGAATGAGTATAAACACTGGAAAGTTCCCGAGTTCCCGAGTATGCTGGGTAGACACGCTTATGGCACAAAACATATAATAATACCACGTAGTTACGGTCTAGCTGTATCATGTTCATTTCTTTAGACCAGACACGTTCTTGGCCAATTTTAATTCTAACCTGGCCCCAAGTTCGTAAACTGGCCAGCAGAGCTTACCCACATTAGATGTACTTATTAGATAAACCGGCAAGATATTTCAATTATTTTTACAAATTGCCATTAAACAGTTAGAGTAATTAGGTACTCAAAATTTTACACATTTATTAAAATTTGTAATTTACAAATCACGGTATTAAGACACCTAACAAATTTACGATTATGTTGATCCGCTTGAGAACATGGAATTAATTAAGAATTAAAAGAGGAAAGTTAAGAAAAAATACTTTTCTTTCATGTCTTTCGAAGCGGAACGCTTCAAACCAACCATTGGTTGGTAGCATAGATGCATGGGCACGGTAATACAACTTGACATACAACATATACCTACATATTACATACATATACATAGGAAGACTACCTATCAATACGAATGATGTCATATCCAGTTCCAGTGGTAGTCTAGTGTGAGGCGTTAATAAATAATTAGTTCAGTTTTTATAGGCCTTACACGACTCTCGAGTCATTAAGTTGTAGATAAAATGCTCTTAAAATTATTGGATAATGACTTAGATATTGTACAACAAAGACAAGTTGGCCAAAACAACAACAATGCGGACACTGAATGTCACAAGACCTTGCGGCAGGCCCATAAAGATATTATGGTGAGATGCTTGATTCCTATGTGGGCAAAAGGATGCGCTCGCCGCTCGACCTCGAGAAATGAAAGAAAAGAGGGAAAGGAGGCCTTTGGCCATACTGCGAGAATGCATATGCCTTTCTAATTGACAAAAACGACACACACAGCTAGCTTCACCTTCCTATTATTCATAGGTTCGTAACCTACGAAAAAGCTATATGAAATTTAATTTAATTTTTTCCAACTACTCGAGTAAAAAATAATTAACCTTAAATTATAACTTTTTTGTTTACAAATCCAACTACGTTTCAGTGATCTTGCCCATGACCCCTACGGTTTAGTTATTAAGCTATAACTGAATATTAAATTGGTAGTTCCATATTTATATATCTAGCTACAGTGGTAGCGTTTTAGCTGGAAAACCATTATTCTGATAATGGATATATATATATATATATATATGTATATTCGAATAATTAATATACATATTCAATATTAAGACAAAACCGGCAACGGTAAAGTTTCTCACAAGGCAAACGCTGACACCATGGCCAGTTACTTGACCATAAATAAACAAGATTCATGTCATCTATTTATGTTATATACCTAAATCAGTTAGAATGACTCCACAAGCGATTGCTTAGGTGAAATGTGAAAAGCGAGCATTAAAAAAAATATTTATAATCGTTGGCATGAGCTCGACTCTTACTTGGCCGGTTTTTTAGTGTCTTTCTTAGATGTATATCAAAATTCATTGTATATTTCTTTGTATTGGACCCGCAAGATTAGCGCATTTGCCAATTTTCATAGAAATATTGTAATATTGCTTGGAATTCTCAACCAAGTAAATAATAAGAAGAAAAGTTAGGAATTCAGGGCTCAGAAATTTAGGTATAACAGAAATGTTTTGTCGATATTTTTTTCTTTCGATCTATAGTAAGAACTGCTTTACATAGATGTTTCATGATGAATGAAACATGAATGATGAATTGACTAGTATTATATATTAGACACTAGACTGCTGTCTAGTGTATAATATATTATATAAGTTATTGTTATGTATATGTTAGATTAGTGCTCAACATGTGGACATGGAATAAATATATTATATTATTATTATAATTATATGGTATCACAACAAATACTTACTAGTATTTATTGTTATACCACATAATTATAGTTTAAAAAACTGAAAAACAGATTTCAAAATACGCAATTCATTTACTTGGATGACATATTTTCCAGTTATTTTGTTATAAAAACCAAAGAACCAATTTTGATAAAAATTTATATGGAACCACTTCTGAAGTATGGCCTACCAAACAAAAAAAGAATCATCAAAATCAATTCATAATTGGCCAAGTAATCGCTGAACAATATAAAATATATAGTCGAATTGAGAACCTCCTCCTTTTTGGAGGTCGGTTAGAAACCGTTTAAGCTCACGCAATTTACGCTGTTAGAAACGGCGTATATACATACACACCTCATATAGCTTACTAATTTGCCTTTGGAGTAACTGAAAATAAATAAATAAATAAATTATGTAGGGGTACGGAAACCTTGGTATTCGCATAAAAACTCCGACTTTGCCAGTTTTATTATAATAATTATTTATCGATGAATTCTGCATAATATCACTTCGTGAAAATTTCAACTTCATATTTATTACAGTTCAAAAGATACAGCCGTTTAAACGTAGGACAGACAGACAGACAAACGAATACATATTTTAGACTGAGTAATAATGGGCACCTTCGGGTACGGAAGCCTAAAAATATACAGGTAGATAGATAGATAGATGAACTCTTTATTGTACACACCTTTAAAGTATTATCAAAGAACTTAAATAGACTAGTGCAACAAAAGGCGGCCTTATCGCTAAAAGCGATCTCTTCCAGGCAACCATGCGCCTTCCAGGCAGGTATGCGGGACCAATGACGTGAATACCTAACCGGTATTATTTGTATTGAATTTTTTATGGTTTGAACGAAATTGACTAGCTCGTTATCAAGGTCTTACAGATATTTGAATTATAAATATGTACAGGTGGAAGTTATTTAGTCAGCTGTTCTATTATTAGTTTTAACACAATGATGCCGATGACTACATCGACAGAATAAATTGGACACGGTGACTTCATTAGCACAGGACTAAGGGAGATGGCATGCTTACGAGAGATCCTATACATATATATATCTATATTCAGCATATTGTAAGGTCATAGATGATGATCGTGAGTGGCTCTTTAAAGGAGAAATGTTGAGCGAATAATGAGTAATGTTTTATACTTTTTCTTTCCAAAACTTCTAACTACTTAGATATTTAAAAAAAAAAATTTTTACGAGGGATTTTGTTTTTAAATATACATAAAATTTTTAAGGGTCTTCAATAAAAGGAGGAGGTTGTCTTGACTTTCGTACGTATACAGATTCTTCATTTCTGATTCGATCTCCGCGCATAGCCCTCTCCATAGCTCGTCGCCTGACTGGGCTTACAAGGCCCATCGTGAGAGACCACGTTTAGGTATCTTAATACACACTGGTAGTAAACTTAGGACGATAAGACGCGTTTTGAGTTTCCCTAAACAACCGATTTAGATACGGACTAGATATTTATTGCGGTTTGAACTCATGTTTTTTAACTCTAGATTTTTTTGCATATAACTAAAGCAGATTTTTCGTGGGTCGATTCAGTCTACCGGCATACATATATATTCAAATAATTGGTACGCGCGGCGAGCGCGATAAAGGGAATGAGATAAAACTGAGAATCCAATTACTTGAGTCAAACAAGGTTTATTACAATGATATCAGACTTTACAAAGTCCGCAATATGTTAACTCAACCGAAAAGATCAGTTGAGGTGATGGATAATAGATAGGAAGAGGCCTTCCAATTACAAATATAGTTTAGATGTATGCAGATAATTAACTACATGCAATGTTGAATTAATTCTTAGCGCATCTTGCAACTTTGTAATGATTTAAATCACAATTTCTTGAACGTTACATACACACATACAATCACGCCTTTTTAATTCGCATTGGGGTAGGGAGAGACTATAACTTTCCACTTGCTACGATCCTGAGACAAGTCTCGCTTCCTACACTTTTATCAATGTCTTTATACATGCTCGTCGGTTTCGGGTACTTTTGACCTGACCTTTCTCCAAAATATTAATTAATATACGATTTGGTCATGATAGGTTCGCCTTCGTCGACCCTTACTAACTTGCCCAATCACACTCGCCAAATAAATCTGCTTCGTCGACTTCCCTTCATCCATTCTCTCCAAACGCCCGAACCATCTAAGTATCTCTTTCTTTATCTTTGTCACTACATCTTCTTCACACTGACACTACATCATATTCTTTCATCGTTCCAGACGACGGAGCATCTTGCCACATAAGGCGGCTGGTGGCAAGCGATTGACTGTTGCTTAGAAGAGGTCTATGTCCAGCAGTGTACAATCATCAAATCGGCTCATGATGATGACGATGATGTTAAACGTTAAAGAATCTAGTGATATTACCTTCATGCTCGGATCCAACAGGCTCATAGAGGTCGTAGGTTAGCGTGGACTTGTCAGGCAGCACGAGAGAGATGCGCCCGCCGATCGGCCACGGGCAGCGCACGCGACCGATCAGGCTATGCAGGATAGTCTGTACATGGCCGCTGAACCCCCATAGCCTAGTCGGGATGTAGCTGCAAACAAGGATAGGTAACATAAAAATAATTTTAGCGTTAAAAATGTCTAATAATAAAAGGCCAAGGAGGGCTCGGAATCTCTCTTCGAGATCGTATCAGAAATGGAGATACGTAGACGTACAAAAGTCACCGATATAGCACAGCGGATTAGCAAGTTGAAGTGGCAGTGGGTACGGCACATAGCACGTAGAACTGATTGCCGATGGGGCCGAAAGGTTCTCGAGTGGAGACCACGCACCGGCAAGCGCAGCGTAGGAAGACCAGCCACGAGGTGAAAAGATGACCTCATACAAGTGGCGGGAAGACGCTAGATGCAAGCCACTTCCAATCGGTTTTTTGGAAATCCATGGTCCCCCATGGATTTCCAAAAAACCACATGGAAGTCCACTGCTGGACATAGGCCTCCCGGCCTATGTCCAGCAGTGGACTTCTTATGGCTGAGATGATGATGATGAAAAGACCAAGTGCGTGTCGAATATAGAAATAATTAATATTATCGAAATAAATAAAATCTCACTTTTATAATATGATTGATATTGATATGAATTTATTTATATGTTTAAAATGTTGTGGTGTATGAGATAGATGCGCGCTTTGAGCACAGCCTAATTAGAAAGGGAAAGCAATGTTGATATTTACCCATCTTACCAGAATAGGCAATAAATCTGGCAATAAATCTGGAAAGAACTAATAAATCTACCTACATCAAGAAGCCATCGAGTATGATAATGAAGTATTCATAGAACATACTATAAAATCATTTCAAAATAATAACCATAACACAGTACGAGCAGTACCTATTAAACCATCTATCTTTTCCTTATTGAATGTAACACAATTAATCAAACATGTGGAAACAATTGAAATATACTTGACTGGGAGTTACAGGTAGTTATAACTCAGTCACAGATTACTTAATATTAACCCCATTGACAGTAAATCTTATGTCTCATTTTCGCATACTTTTTTTTTAAAGATATAAGATTAATCGAACAGAGTTATGGAAAATCGGGTTTGCAATACACTACTCATCATTACATAACACAAAACACTACAAATACTCATTTTTATTATGAAAAATTCTTAGTGGAAATAATATGCTATTATTCCTTCGTATTTATAACCCATTTTTAGCCGACTTCCAAAAAGAAGATGGTTCTCAATTAAACTGTATGTTTTTAGGGTTCCGTACCCAAAGGGTAAAAACGGGACCCTATTACTGAGACTCCGCTGTCTCTCCGTCCGTCTGTCCAACTGTCTGTCACCAGGCTGTATCTCATGAATCGTGATAGTTAGACAGTTAAAATTTTCACAGATGATGTATTTTTGTTGCCGCTATAACAAAAAATACTAAAAAACTAAATAAAATAAATATTTAAGGGGGGCAGCCCATACAACAAACCCATAAAAAAAATTTGCACTTTAATGTCCCAAATGAATACCAAGTTTGTCATAGCAAAATGTGCTATTATGTTTGGGTAATCATAAAAAATTTTTTTTTCGTTTTAACGAGCACTCAGCGCTTGCATGACCTAAATATAAACAAAAACAGGTAATAAGTATGCGCGAGCGAAGCGAGCGTGAAAATTTTAGCAGTGCTTTTATAGTAATATGCTTTGTTTCTCGTATTAGTGAATCCACGGTACTTCTCTGTTAAAATTGTAATAAAGCGCGTGCGAAGCGAGCGTGAAAATTTTAGTGGTGTTTTATTTCTCGTATTAGTGAATTCATAGTACTTCCATGTCAACATAATATGAATGCTAAAATATTTTTTTTTAGTAGTGTTTTATAGTAATATGCAAAATTTCTCGTATGTGTGAACTCACAGTACTTCCATGTCAAAATAAAAGATTTTTTAAAGGTTTTTAATAATAAATCATGGAAGTGATTTGATTCATTGATCGTGTTAGCGAGTACTAGATTTTCGTGGACCAGATGAATCAAACAAGTAACTGTGTTAAAAGAAAATACCCGACTGGTAAAGACCGACTTAACGCTATCAAAAATTATAAATACAACCATTTGAATGCATTGGATTGCCAATTTAATAATCCTAAATATAAATATATGATTTTATAGAAAATTACAAACATACCTACAAGAACGCGGAAATTTTTTTGGTTAGTGGCTATTTTTAGTGAATTATTTGCTCGTATTAGAAAGTTCACGGCACTTTAATGATCAATACAAATAAAGATCAATATGAAACAATCATGCGCGAGCGAAGCGAGCGCGAAACTTTTTGATGCATTTTATAAAATTAATGAAGCCTGGAAGAATTTTATAATGGCCAGGATTTCGGGGGGGGGGTTTGGACCCCCCAAACCCCCCCCCCTGCCTACGGCCATGTGTGTACAGCTTATACAGTACAGGTATAGAAAACACAGCTGATGAAAAACAGTGTAAATGGAGCAATGATAAATCAATAACAGTAACTACACTAACAGTACTGTGTACACTGTACAGCCCCCATATTCAGAACTTATTCGAAACCAATTCGGAATCTATATCTCTGTCTCTGTCATTTCCATAGTGAATGACAGAAATGGAGATATAGTTTCCGAATGAGTTCTGAATACCCCTACAGGTATAGTCTGGCTAGAGAACTAATGTGGCATTGCGGGTGCTGCTGTCCTATTTTATTATTTTGTTCAATAAAGACCACTGACTACCAATAGTAGTGTATACTTCAAGACGTTAGTTCCTCTTTTTTGCCAGATAGGACTATAAGTAAACAGACTCTAATGTGTACAGTATGTGTGTGCTCTACAGAGCTGATGAAAGACAGTATAAATGAACCTAAGATAGACCAATGACACTAACAGTACCATGTACTGTACAGACAGGTATAATAATTATGTAGAAATACAGCTGTTGAAAAACAGTGTAAGCGAACAAGTGCTAAATCAATAGCTCAGATCTAGTGACTGATTTTAATATTTAATGATTATCGTAATCATTAAATATTGAATATTTAAATATTAAAAATTTTAATTCAAATATAAATCATTAAATATTTTCACCCAACTCCTGGAGGAGGGTTACATTTTTAATGTGTCTAATTATTTGGCATGTTCTACAGCTTAACCCATTTGATGGATTTCAAGATATGAGGTGTCATTAAATAAATGTCACAGAAAAAAATATTTTGTGTTGAATCTTGTGACAAATTAATGATTTCAAAGGCATTAAAAAAAAAACATCATTCTTTATAATTATAAAGAATGATTATTTATATAAATGTACAATGACTTTGGATATACTTTCTCGAGAAAAACATACACTCAGCACCATATATCAAGCATAACTCTAAATACATTTATCGCGTTTTTACATTTATGTGTATGTTTTGTTTTTGCAGTTGGGTGTTGATCAACAGAAATATACTGCAAAAAATAATGGTTCTGTGAGATCAAGATCATGGAGTGCAACTATCAAGCGGATTTAGCAGTAGGTAAATATAATAATTAATAATGTTTACTCAATTTTAATTTTAATCAATATGAAGTGGTTTTCTTTGAAAAGAAAAAAAACTATACTACATAATTATTATGCAGGAACATAAAATACATACCTACTGTTATTGTTTAAGCCTGTAAGTTCTAGATAAACACAGAAATCTGTTTTTTCTACCCTGGACCTAGTATAAAAACTGTTTTTTCTATAGAAGTAGTGTAGAAATAATAAGTTGGCACTAAGTACAAACAATACTTTTCAATTTCAGTTATTTCTTTGCATATGGAACAGAATAGGGATTACAGAACACTAATATTTTGTGTTGAGTGTTGTAATGTGAAACAGGCAGAATGCGTCGTTTGGTATAGCAACAGTCTTCATTCATAACAATAACACTGTAGAGCCGTAAAAGCCTTGACCATTTCCTAGAATGGGTTCAGTCTGTATGTAAATACAAGATAACTCTCAAACTAATTAACGGACCTAATGAGTAATGAGATACTAATGTAATGACATCATCAAACCCAGCATCTTACAATTTGATTTTATTAATGTGAGGAAGATACAGGTATCAATGTATGAAACCCTTTATAATTTAAGAAAAATACTTACGGTTCGTGTAGGAAAGGCGAGATAAATAGAATGTTCTCAATAAAACCTCTATCTCTTCCGTAGATCACTGGTTTTTGAGGTTGACTATTTACATTCAATATTCGGAACAGCACACAGAGTATTACAGCGACAACTGCTAGAAGGACTGTTGACATTTTGATCAGATAGATAACAGCGTTAAATTTAGTGAAAGGAAATCTACATAATAGCGGCTATTGCTTCTTGAGCACAAGAAGAATCGACACAACCACCACTCACGAAATACAAGAAAAACTGAATGAAGGTGAAGTCTACAAGTCTACTAGAAATACAAAAAAGACTGAATGAAGGTCTGTCATCTGTTCTGTCTGGTGAAGTGAACAGGGTTGGATTCTGGCTCTCGGAAAATTATTGTCTATGGATGTACAAAATCAGAATCAGAATGTAAATTATTGCGAAATAAACTCGACAAATGGCAAATGTGGTAGCATGATGCCAACATCAAGAGAGAAAAAAAATAATTATTGCGAAACTGTGTATACAAAGGTGTTTCATTAAAATAATAAGTTCTGACAGTAGGCCCTTACAGACATATCAAAATAGGCTTAACAAAATTAAAAAATGATAATGCTACATACATTTTTTAAACGAATTATACAAGATTATATGCACTCCTAATATCTATATTAATTAAATTATATTTACATTTATAACACTAACACAAGGGATAGGCAAACAGTTTGTAAATACGAGTATAAATATATATTTTTTGAATTTCATAGGAAGTCTTAGTAAATACATATGTAATCATTATTTCCTTCATTTAAATATTCCTTCATGTCGTAAAATCCTTTTGACAACAACCATTTCTTAAGTTCTCTGTTAAATTTAAGACCATTTAGTTTTTTTTATATCTGCAGGTAATTTATTGTATGTTTTTATTGCTGTGAAGTAAGAGTTTCTGTAATATAAAGCATTATTTGCCTGAGGAACAAAAATATTATTTTTATATTTTGATCGTAACTCTACTTGAGGAGTTAAAGAAATCACTATGATTATACTTAAAAAATAAACAAATTTCATATATAAATATACAGGTGAGCGTGAGGAACTTGTATTCTTTAAATATACCTATGGCGAAGAGAATCGAGACTGCTCAAATTGAATATTGCTCGGAGACACTTCTTTTGTAGTAAGAATGTCGATTCTACGTCAACAGAATTGCCCCAGAATATAATACCATAGCATAAAAGATGATAAATGTAACTATAATACGCGTTTATTGCAATTTGTTTTGACGATATGTTTGTTAGTATAAATAATGAGTGAATATATTTACTGATTTTGTTATTTATTTTAGAAATATGCGATTTCCAGTTTAGGTTAGTGTCTATAGTGTCTGTCTACCTATTTTTTTTTTACCATTTTGACATTTAATCCTCTGTTTGTTACATTAAGTTGCAGCGGGTTTCTTTTGTAATTTCTAGACTCTATTAATTTAGTTTTGCCAATATTTACTTTAAAGTTTAAGTTTTCTAACCAGTTCATAACTTTTCTAATGTATTATTAATGTCTCTTTCAAAATCATCATGGTCTTTATTTTCTTTAGGTATATAAATTGTTGAATCGATAAAAGATACTACTTGAGCAAAAGTTATAGTCCGGGTTTTTTTTCTGCTAAATTTAAAGGAAATGTTGAATTTTTGGCGGGAATGTTATAGAAACACGTTATTGCTCTGTTTTATTTTCCTAAACCTGTGTTATTTTGAATATTAATGCGATAAAAATGGTGATGTTTTATTAATTAAGTGCCCGATCAAGTAAGTGAGTGTGGACAAATGAAATAAAGCAGTGAAACGTTTCATTTTACGTTTAATACTTGACACTGGCAACACTGACGCGTAAAAGTAAACTGTGATTTTTGTACGATCTTCGATAAAATAATTCTTAAATCTAAAACTACTAGCTAATTTATAATTAAAGTTATTTACAAAGGAAAAGAAACAAGACTTCTAAGTAATAAATCGAGGATACAGTTGTGGAAACAACCAGGGAAGTGCAAAAACGAAAACAAACAGCAACCGTTTCCAGGCAGTGAATGAAGCAAAAACGAGACTAAAAAACGAAAGTTATAGATTACAAACCTCACTGAAAATAGATATTAGTGCATCTCGGTAAAATCGCCGAATCTAGAACTTTTTTTTTAGCGAAAAGTGTTGAAAGCATAACCTAGAAATATTTTATACAAATCCGAAAACAGTGTGATTGTCAATTTCAAACATAAAACCTGAAACTATTACAAGTGTACCAGTTATTTTACGTTACTCCTAATGGACTAAAATAGTGCAAAAAACTGGAGAAATTTATAAAATTAAGTGACAAACAATAAAGTGAAAACATAACCTTTATATTAATCCCTGATATTAATCAACAACACCAATATCATACAATCATGGATGAAATAATGAAAGCGCTACAGAATATACAAAATGATCTAGCTCAACAAAAGCGAGATATGAAAGATATGGAAGAGAATATAAAAGAAGCTATAAACAAAAATATTGATGAAAAATTCAACCACATGGAAATAAAAACAAATCAACTAGAACAAAAAATTGAGCATCAACAAAAAACAATCGACTTTCTAGATAAGCAAATGAGAAAGAAAAATATACTTTTCTTTGGTGTCCCTGAAACAGAAAAAAATTATGAAGACCTGCTAAATTCTATTCTTGAAATTATAAACAAGAAAATGGAAATAGTATGCCCAAAATGGGAAATAGAAACGGTAATCAGATTAGGAAAAAACGATGGCAGAGTGAGGCCAGTTGTAGTTACAATTACCACAACAAGTAGAAAACTACAACTTCTAAAAAAGAAAAAAATACTTGAAAATACAGGCATCTACATAAAAGAAGATTACACACCCGCTGTTTTGCAAAAACGCAAGGACCTACAGGACGAACTAAAAAGAAAACGTCTAGCCGGAGAAAAAGTAATGCTTCGCTATGACAAAATTGTCGAATTGAAATCCAAAGAGCATCAAACCCAGAAATCGAAAGGGTTTGTTTCTAATAAAAGATTTCTGGCAGAGTCCCCCGAAGCAGAAAAAAATGGGAAACCATCAAATAACGATGATCAATTAAAACAAGCTGCCAAAAAAAATAGATCTCAGAATATAACGAGTTTCTTGCGCCCATCACAATTAAATTCCTTATCCCACAACTCACCAAGTCGGGACCAACAAGATATATCAAAAAACTAA
Source organism: Lycia hirtaria (assembly GCA_947563715.1). NCBI lineage: Eukaryota > Metazoa > Arthropoda > Insecta > Lepidoptera > Geometridae > Lycia > Lycia hirtaria. Next base: position 29,492,666 of record OX387379.1, on the reverse strand, counting down.
GCTACACCCCTCCTTCTCCACCTCTCCCAACACGGCCGGTCACCGTGGGAGATGTAGACTATAACCCTCTAGAGAAAATATATAGAAATAATGTTGAGAGCAGCAAATTCTATGTGGCAACATATAATGTCAGAACATTATCGTCTTACTCTCGACTTCTAGAGCTAAACGTAGCTCTGAAAAATATCAGATATGATATTATTGGTCTCTCTGAGATCAGACGATCAGGAAATACAATTGAAGAACATGAAGACTTTATCCTATACTACATTGGACAAACACCAGGCTTATATGGAGTCGGATTTATTGTAAATAAACGCCTCAAGAAGAACATTATAAGTTTCAAAGGACTATCAGAGCGAGTGGCCCTACTTCAGCTGAATATCAACAAAATTGAAATAAGTGTGATCCAATGTTATGCTCCAACAGAATCAGCAAGTGAAAATGATATTGAACTGTTTTACAGTACTGTAAACAAAGCATTAAAAATGTCAGTAAACAATATAATAGTAATGGGTGATTTTAATGCGCGAATTGGCCAACCCAAACCGGAAGAAAACTTAATAATGAAAAGATTTGGCTATGGCAGCAGAAATAATAGAGGGACCAGACTTATACAATTTGCATATGAAAACAGTTTTGCTATATTAAACACTTTTTTTAAGAAAAAAAGTAGCAAAAGATGGACTTGGAGGTCACCAAATGACATAATAAAAAATGAACTGGACTATATTCTAACAAACCTCCAAAAACATGCCCAGGACATGCAAGTGATCGATATTAAATACCCCAGTGACCATAGACTAGTAAGAGCGACATTTAAGTTACATAATTCGAAAAAGAACCGGAAATCTTATGGAAACAATACAAAAAGTACCCTGAAAAGTGAAACAGAAATACAAATATACAAAGAATCACTACACAACGATTTAAAACAAATATTCGATACACAACAATGTTATTCAGCACAGCAACTTCACGATAAAATTGTTGCAGCTATAGAAAACAGTCTAAAAATAGCTTATAAATCTTCAAAGCATGAAAACAATATGTCTATTATATCAGCTAATACTAAAAAATTAATGTCAAGAAGACACGAACTACAAAAAATTAAACCAAAATCACGAAGTATGAAAAATGAGTTAAAAGCTCTTTACAAACTAATCAGTAAATACATCTATTCGGACTATAATACATACCGCTCGAAGACCATAGAAAAGCATATTTTACAGTCTGGAAGCTTAAAGAGAGCTAACAAAGAACTGAAATCACACAAAACGTGGATAGAGGGACTAGAAGCCTCAAATAATAAAACATACAATAGAAATGAAATACTTCAAATAGCAACAAATTTCTATAGAAATCTGTATAAGTCTGATAGGCAGGAACCTATCTCAGTTCTCTCAGAAAACTCACAGTCGGATATACAAGACATAGACGAAGCAGAGGTAACCAAAGGAATTGCTAGACTGAAGTCGGAGAAAAGCCCAGGGCCAGACAAAATAACAAACGAGGCTCTAAAACTCGGATGTCTTTATCTGGTCAGCCCTCTTGCGAAACTTTTTAACTTAGTGCTGGAGACGGGAATCACGCCGAAACAATGGACTGAATCAGACATAATTCTGCTGTACAAAAAGGGAGATCCACACAATATCGGGAATTATCGACCAATAAGCTTGCTGTCTTCAATATACAAATTATTCTCATCAATAATAGAAAAACGAATACGAGGCACTATCGAAAAACACCAACCCATAGAGCAAGCAGGATTCAGGAGAGGATTCTCTACGGTGGACCATATCCACTCTGTGGAAATGCTCATAGAAAAATATCAAGAATTTGAAAGACCACTTTATCTTGTCTTTATAGACTATCAAAAAGCTTTCGATTCTTTATACCATCACTCAATATGGGAAGCTCTACAGTCACAGAATATAGAAAACACATATTTGAAAGTTCTACAGTACATATATCGAAATTGTAACAGTAAAATAAGGTTGGAGACGACTGGACCTCTTATACCTATCAGAAAAGGTGTTAGACAGGGAGACCCTATCTCGCCAACAGTTTTTATTGCAGTGCTACAAAGGGTAATTGGGAAATTGAACTGGGAAAAAGTCGGTCTTAATATAAACAATCAATATATAAGCCATCTAAGATTTGCGGATGACATTATCTTGCTTTCTGAAAATATAACAGAGCTACAGTCAATGATAAACGACCTCCACACCGCAAGCCAACAGGTAGGCCTGGAAATAAACCGCAGCAAAACAAAAATTATGACAAACCACATTGAATACCCTGTATACCTAGAAAATGAACCACTTGAATATGTTGATAGCTACATGTATCTGGGTAAGCAAATTTCGTTTAAAAAGCAAAGAAACGAGAATGAAATTGAAAGGAGAGTCTCAATTGCATGGAAAAAGTTTTGGAGTCTAAAAGAGATTATGAAAAGCGATATGGCGATTAAAATTAAACAGAAAGTCATGGATACCTGCATCCTTCCATCGCTTACCTATGCTAGTCAAACTTGGAAGTTCACAAATCGAATAGAATCCAAAATTAGAACCTGCCAAAGAAGTATGGAGAGAAGCATCGTAAAAGTTAAAAAAGTTCAGAAAATTCCTCATAAAACCATTAGAAAAAAGACCAAGATTATAGATGCTTTAAGTCACTGTAAAAAACTAAAATGGCGCTGGGCAGGACATATAGCAAGGATGACAGACAACCGATGGACGCATAGACTAACATCCTGGACAGGACCGAAAGGCACCAGGAAGAGAGGTAGACCAATCACACGGTGGGCAGATGACCTAACACAAGTGGCTGGCAACCAGTGGATGAACACAGCAAAAAACAGGGAAACTTGGAAATCTCTAGAGGAGGCCTTCACCTTCGATAACGAGGGGTTCTTACTACCAGCAAAGATTAATTAATTTATTTTTTATGATAGATATCTATCTACATTTCATTTAAAAAGCATGTTTTGTAATTATTTTTTTGTTTAAGTAAGAAATATAAGGCTTTTTATTTATTTTATTTATTTATTTACTTGACACTGGAAAATCGCTCCAGAGGCTACTTTGTCACACGCTTACATGAAAAGCCCAGAAAAAAAACGAAGTAACCCAAACTATTTATACTACATTCGCGTAGAATCATAGCGTTAGGATACTATATACTACACATAACGAAATTATGCTACATATAGTATATTATACTACGAAACGAAATCCAACCCTGCTGGTGAATGAAGTGAAGTGAAGTCTTGTCAAGCGAATGATTTGATAGATAAAAGATCGAACTGCGAACGAAAGGAAGAAAATAGCATGAAAATTGTTCATTCTAGGTCTATGGAAAATAGGGAATGATGAGTGAGTGAACAAATTCTAGAAAGTTACTTGTTTTAAATTATTCTTGACCATGGAAACAAAGTCCTTCGGTCTAAATAATAAGGAGTTCTTTTATAATAAAACGTTTGTGAGTCCTCAGTAAAGTGATGGCGACTTTACTAGAAGCTTCTATGGAATTTTGCCGACAACGTAAAATAACAAATTTTACTGCTCTATATCACTTTGCCACACTCACGCACTTGATTAAACAAGTAATGAATAAAATGCCACCATTTTTATCGCATTAATGTTCAAAATAACACAAGTTTAGGAAAATAAAATAAAGCAACACCATGTTACTATGACGTTCCCGCCAAAACTCCTAGAAAGTTACTGCGCAGTGCGCAGCGACACCTTTGGATAGCCTTCACTTTTAACATTAAGTTCAAACCCTCCGCCGAAATATCTTGGTCAATATCAAAAATCCTTCCTTTTTTAAAGTTTATTTAATATGCTTCAAAACATTGTATTGGACATTGATCCGTAGTCCGACCATCGTTCATCTCGCTCGCGCATACCCACAGTTTTGAAGAGTTAAAATGATTACATGAACTTATAAAAAAAAACATCGTTTGTGTTAATTAACGTTCAAATCTAAGGTTCAAATATTCGACAAAAATTTCAATTCGATCCAAGCCAATTTTCATATTAAAATCATTTTTAGCTAAAAAATATTTTTATGAATGAAAATTAACTTGGATCAAATTGAAATTATTGAATATTTGTGATTTTTTTTTTCTAGTTTATAAACGACGTTTTGACGTGATAACGTCTTAAAAATCGATGCACGAAGAAGCATTACTCATTGTCACGTTCCGCCTGAGCCGAGCGTGCAAGCGAGAGCGCGGAACAACAGCTAACCTAGCCAGACAGACTGGCGCCGTAACGCATTACGTAACGAAGCGGTTTACCCTCCCGTAAGAAGTTATCACTTCAAAACCTTAAAAAAATTCGCGGCTCACTAATGGGTCTGTCCGTCCGCCCGTCCGTCCGGGTGTCAAAACCTGTATCTCGGGACACGTGAAGGTATCGTGTTGAAATTAAATCCATATACGCAGATCCATAGTCTCTTACTGCAGAAAGAAAAATCAAATCTCTGTTTTCGTAAGTTACAACCGAATATGTCGTAAAAAACGCACATTTCGACACTCACCAGGGAATCAAAACCTATGGGGTACCTACTTCCCGTTGACCTAGAACAATGAAATTTGGCAAGAAGCATTGTGTTAGAGTACACATATATGAAAAAATCCGAAAACTGGACATTTTTAATTTAATCACAAAAAAATAGTGTCTTTATGCAAGGAATGAGGGTCCAAATTTAAGAATTAACCGTATCATGTGGGGTATCATATGAAAGAGCATCGTTAGCATAAGCTAAAACAGGTAAAAGGTTTTAAATATTTTTACGATGTATATTTTTCGGTTTATGGAGGAACATATAAAAAATATATGATTTCCCCCCCTTTTATCTATTAGTTTGTCTGACTCGCCCACCGAGGGTTCCGTGGTGGGCGAGTCAGACTCGCACTTGTCTGGTTTTTGTGTACCTCTAGCCTCTAGGAATGAAACAACATCATCATCATAATGCGTAGAACATAATTTTATTATAGAATAATGTCCATGATCCTAAAGAAACTAGATACCAATAAATAACAATACGATTATTATTTGATTACAATTCTTTGACAGGTATTTAGTCGAAAAGTCTGTGGTACCTATTTAAAAAAAACGACAAGAGGGTAGGTACAAATTAGTTCGGTATGTAGTAAAAAAATATGCTTCACTAGAAAATCGTCGAAAATAGTCTGTACAATGGCTTGGTATAATATTTCCACGGTTTTTCTGAATAATATAATATATATGGAGCATATTTGTCCTGATCTAAGTACATCAGTTTCCATACAGTTCGTGTGGAACTCTATGGCAGCGCCGAAACGTTGTCGTGCGCTCTTCCGTACAAAAAAAGAGAAAGCTGTTCGATGTCGATCATTATTTTTTATCTGATTGGAATCATAAATGGCCTCTAGAGTATGCTTTTTTATTTATTTCGATATAACTCCGAATTAAAAAAATTAAAAGTTAAAATTTACAAAAAATCAACCCATACCAGCATAGCCAGAGCATAATTGGGTAAGGCCGGATTATTTCCTTTCATTTCAAGCGAACAGAAATATTTCTCCTTCAAAAATACTTTTGAAAGACCAGTTGACCAGTTTTTTAAAATAGTGTTACGGTTTTACTTGTAGGTTTACAATACAAACACTCGCTATTCTTTATTATTTTCATCATCATCATCTCAGCCATAAGAAGTCCACTGATGGACATACCTAGGCCTCCCCATGGATTTTCAAAAAGACCGATTGGAAGCGTATGGATACGCCAAGCTGGATACGACGATTGACCTCCCTCGTAAAGTTGGACCTGCCTAATCGGACCGTTTGTCCTAGGTAGACGTATTGGTCAACAACTTCAAGAGTGGAGTTCCCCCACAGATATTGGGGTGGGCACTACATGGGCGTTCGACCTATCCTTCGTTTTGTCCATGTTCATTTTGAGGCCCACCCGTTGGGGAACTCTATTGAGGTCTTCGAGCATCGTACTGAGCTCTTCCATCGACTCTGCCATGACTACTATATCGTCGGTATAATATCTCCACTCAGTGATCAAGGGCATTCAGCTGGATTAACATGGAAGGTAGATAAGCCGCTTTTATTCACGTTCTTGTCAGTTGTCAATAGATACTTTTATTTCCTCTGAAAGGTGGATAGACCATGAAATAGTTATTTGTGCAACAAGAGAGCAAAGTCGTTTTTTGCTGCGAGTGCTGATTTTGAATCCTGAGTGTGGCGAGGGATTCCAAGGCACGAGAAGCAAAAAAAACTTTGCTCTCGTGTAACACACATAACTTTTCACTTCAGCAGCGAGAACACTTTAGGAGATAAAATATATTACGTACTATTGAAACTAGAAATAAATATTTACAGGTTAAATATCAGTTTTATTTGCAGTAAATACTTATTTTCGTTTAAATACAACAATAAGTAAAAAAATCAATAAATTACATTAAAAGACATAATTATCTTTTAGCAAAATTTCTTTAGTTAGTAGGAAATTCCGAACATGTTTGTCTTTGAGGTCGAATTCAAAATCGGAACTTCGAAAGGGCTGGTCTTTGTCTCTCTCTCTCTTTCTAATGGCGGGAAAGAGATAGAATGTGAATGTTTCGAATTGTATGATTAACCCAAGGCTGAATAAGATATTCGCGGATTTCTGAAAAAATAATAATTAAAAAGTTACTTTGTCTCACTCAGTGAGCAAAATCGCGTTTTGCTCACTGATTTCAGGCAGCAAAACCTACATGTTTGAGCTACTGAAGTGAAAAAACTATTTGTCTAGGTTCCTTGCTAACCCCACTGAAAATCTTATCGTCGTATCAGTTGCGCGCGGCTGCCGTGGAAGAGTGACCCTCGGAACACTTTTAGGACCTGGTTTTTCCTTCCAGACATACATAATTTAGATATTTCACTAATCATTATAAAATTGCCATAATATCGTAATATGACACCGCGCTACGTAGAACGGGTGTTATGAGCAATGACAACTGAAATATTTTATGTAGGCGACACAACTGGATTACATAATGGTTAACAAATATTAAAAATATAAAGCCTCAATTTGTGACATGACATACAAATTATAATATGGAATATTTATAACATTTTTTTTAAATCTTACATAAATATCATATATATTCTAAGATATATTACAGAAATACAATGTTGTAATAACAGAATGAGCAACATTTATTTATATCTATAACTATATATTGATTGGTGTATGTCTGTAGATCAGTAAGGCAATACTATACAAGAACAAGCTACGCGTATTCGTTATAGAGCCATTTCTATACAAAATATAAATAATATGAAAGTTTTCACTTAATTTTCATTATATTAGTGTTTTAATATTTGGCTGCCTTCACACGTGTAAATTTTACAGTTCTAACACACGATCGGGTTTGTTCGGACCTTCGTTGATTGAGTGAACCTTCAAGATTGTTCTGAGTGAACTACAATAGGTCCATTGATGTGAAGAGCAGTTTGCCGAATTAGGTCTTCGAATGGTTGCAATTTGGAAGGTTATGGTCAACAGCAGGGCGTCAAAACCAAGGTCAAAAGTTTTTCAATGGTTAATCAATCTTTAATCGCTGACAAATTGAAGTTTTCTATTATAAGTCTAAGACTGCTATTAGGACAACATTTGCCAGCAATCGAAGATTCATTAACCATTGAAATAACAGCCTTTACGCCCTGTTACGGGATTAGCCTTTTCAGTCACCAACGACGGTATAATTCCTGTTTACGAAGCTGCTTTCATCATCCGACGGGATGATATGTGTTTATTGTTTTCACTTGTAAATCTATAGTGAATCAGATACGATAGTAAAGCTTGCAAGTGTAAAGGCGGCTTTATTACTACCGATTACGCAGTTTTTATTTTAGTAAAAAAATAATCAATACAATCAATTGAGATAACCCGACAAAGAATCACTAAATTAATGTATCTATGAACGATGAAGATTCTTAAGAAAAAATATAAACAACTCTTACTTATAATATTGATTCATAACTTAATGTCATACTTAGTGCAGGTTCACGCTATACTCCGCTATACTAAACTAAAATAATAACAAATAATGTGTTTTTTAAATACCTACTCGATATAAAGAGCCCATCTAATGTATAGCACATTAGTTTGTCTTAAGAATAAATAATCTGTACATAGCTTAAAATAATATAGCTGCAAATTAGATGGTGCCGAAAAGCTATAGATAATTAATAATAATTTATGATTGCCTTAAAAATAATAACAAATACTCTAAAATTAATATGTGATGATTGCATTAGATTACAAAACAATAATGGCAAATATTTAAACGAGCTTAAGACGAACGTTAACCGCGCATTAGACCATACAACAGGGAAAACAGTTATTGACAGCTAAACATCAAGTATCAAGTATCAGCTGGAAGCTTTAGAATCAGTGGACCGGCGAGCTGTGAGGTTAATCGGTGACGATAAACTAGCTGCCAAGAAGCTACTTTGTCTCGAGCACCGCCGTAAAGTAGCACGTCTGTCTATTTTCTACAGGATTCATTTCGGGGAATGTGCGCAAGAGCTTCACGACCTAATTCCACCCTCCCTATCTCTCTGTCTGTTTGTTACATTTTCACGACTAAACTGAAATTGAAAAATAAATCTTTCAGATTACAATCCCAGAAGTCTTCCAAATGAAATAGCGTCTAGGACAACAGTTTCTTTTTACATTACATAGATCACGACTGACCACCGACTCACCTGTTAAGCGATGAAGAGGCCGAGGATGGAGCAAGTCGATCTAGATGATATTTATTCAGTCTAGCCTTGAAAATTCCAAAATTATAGCTCTCAGAAAATAGAGAATGCGGCAAAGAATTTCATAGCTGTGCAGTGCACATCAAGAATATAGATCGTGAAATATATACATACATATGTATAGACACTTACACACTTAGTGTCTCCTTGAATGGTTAAGATGAAGTAAAAAAATAATTAGTAAATATCTGCCAACGACAGATGTTTTGTGCGTTCACGTGCTTCCCCTTTGTTTATTCTCGTAGTTAGAAGTTCTCAAAATTTTCATGTAAATTATTTAATGCTGAGTTTTTTTATATACGAGTACTTAACGAGAACACACTGCCTGGATAAACATGTTTCAGGTTTTTTGTCAGTACTTTAGTAAAATGTAATTTTTTTTTACGTACAAATAAAAAAATACATAAGTTCTTCCTGTTGTATGGAAAGACGCATAATTTACTGGCGACCAAAGCACTCTATAATCAACAATTAAACCTAATGAGAACTATGGATTCTTATACAAATATTTCGAGATTATGTTTAAAAATAAGCTCAGAAAAAATGATCACATTATTTTATGTCCAAATGATACTAAAATTGAGTAAATAATGAATGATGTACTTGTTGCAAATAAAATCGGAGTCGTAAAAGTCAAGTAAACTAATTAAAAATAAATGTACAAAGGTTCTGCCTTTTAAACAGGCCTCGTTAATTATGATATTTTTCAGCGAGTTAATTTAAAACTAGACTTTATAAAATGTATCCATATTAACTTCCGCAAGTATCACGAAAGTTCAAATAAACCATTCATGATTATACTATACCCATACTAAGAAGTAATCTGACAGCTACATATAATATTCATGAATCAAGAAAATGAAGAAAACCTGATAAAATAATAAAATTTGGTTTTCCACTTTGGTGTTGCCAATGTTTTGTAACGGAACGAAAAATTTGAAAAAATAACTCTCAATAGACAACTGACGTAAATTAAAAATCTCAATATTGTTTTTATTGCTGTTTGCAAAAACGAAAATACAGTTTGTGTTTTTATCTTAAAAAACCTGTATTTCAATTCAACCTGATTCTAGATGCGGGTTTCTACGTCAGCAACACTCCCGAAGTCCCGATGAACCAGTTTTATTATTATGCCATGTTTAGTCGTGACAATATTACGGTGGGAGCGGACTGAATAGTTCATCCCGGACTATTAAAAATTAACGATCTGCAATTAATGCAGCTGTCAAACGACTACATTGCATAGAAATTTAATTTTGTAAAACTATGTATATGTGAATGCGTCATACCTTTCTGAGCAAAAGTGAATTTGGCGTAGAAAAGAGCAAAGGCTGCGTTATAACCTCTTTTTTCATAGCCCTAATTACACTTTGAAATAGATGCATACAGTTTAATACAATAAATACATTCATCCGATAGCACCACCATTCTAAACAACCGATTCGCACTCATATCTATGTTTATATTCATTCGAAATAACTTATAACTTACATTACTTATATAGTATTAGGTACAAGATTAATAGGCGTATCGACCAGAGGATGCGTAACTCGATTTGTTTAACGAGTACCATGAAATTGTATTATTATTAGGGTAAAATGTATTCCGTACAAAAATTTATAGAAAAAAATATATATATAAAAATTTATTTATTTTATTTTAAAGGTTCTCGAGTGGAGACCACGTACCGGCAAGCGCAGCGTAGGAAGACCAGCCACGAGATGGACAGATGACCTCATACAAGTGGCGGGAAGACGCTGGATGCAAGCCACTTCCAATCACTCTTTTTGGAAATCCATGGGAGAGGCCTATGTCCAGCAGTGGACTTCTTATGGCTGAGATGATGATGATGATGATGACAAAAATTTATTGAAAATATTAGTTAATTATATTACTCGAGTTATAGATATGTTCAAATAAACGTGCTAAAGAAATAATGAAAAAAAAAGGAAATGTTTCTTCGGATTAATGAGGTTAATGTATGCTAGAGATATTTGAATATAAGAGTAATACGTTGAGAAATAGCGAAGATATCGAAGTTTTCTTTTTACCTCCTTTAAAAAGCGATCGCTTTACGGTTATAGCTAGTGGTGTCCCAAACGTGACAGCACACTAACTCACTACGTAAATAGGTGTGCGTGTGAGAGCGCAAAATTCATTATAACAGCGTGTACAGGTGAGTGAGCGAGAGGATGACTACATCACAAGCAAACCATATGATTGCCGTCTCGTTTCTTGTTTTTGCGTAAGGTACACTAATATCACTGTATGTACGTAATTTTTCATCCAATTATATACTATATATTTTATGCCGATTTAATAATAAATTCTAATAATTTCTATAAAAAACTATCAAAATTGAATAGTTTTTTTTATAGAAATGATTGGATTATCAATCGTTAGAAATCTGCATAAAAGATAAAAAATATGCAAGTGCTCCATTTGGAGAACAACCGATATAATAACAAAGGGATTTAACAGAATATAAAAAAAAATAGTATAAAAATGTATGCCTATAGATTTAATGTAGTATCCGCCCAAGCTATTCAAACATTGAAGTGCATCGATTGTTTGCTACTCATATATAATTTATGAATATACAAGGTTAAAAAAAATTGGACTTAGCTATGTTATATCAGCTGTAGTGGGTGACTTCTCTAACACGTTGTCAAAAGAGATATTCTCATTTTGATAAATGATCAGAAAAATATATATAATAATCATCTGTTTTATAAGATACCTGTTTCAGAGAAATTCAGTACTAAATTTTGTACGAATGACATATAACGGATTTTTCGGAAGTAAAATATGATCCAGTGGCTTGTTAAATAAATCGGGTTACAATTGAAGATATACAAGTATTTCAGCTAATCAAAGTTGAAATCAAAATATCAGACCTACAATTTAGTTTCAATACACATATCAGTAATATGCGATAAACGTAAACTACGCACATCTCAGTGCTATAAGTCTTATGAAGTCTTATACACATTGAAGTCCATATAACGTATATACATGTCCACTCACACGAAAATGATCCTTGCATGATACGATCCGGAATGAATTCTGAAACTTAATGAATCAGTCTATACATTATCTCGTTGATAAGCAGTCTTTTCAATCCGCTTATAATCCAATACGGACCGTAGCACGAGGTGGGGGCAGACCGGTGGTCATCGGCGTCGAACGAAAGTTTACCACAAACGGGCATCTGATTGGCCGTTGAATGACAGTTTTTAATGAACAGCTAATCAGCTACCTATTCTCACGGTACGGTTCATACGTTACAGGTGGCTCATTGGTCAGCAATTAAAAACTGTCTATAAACGGCTAATCAGCTGCCCGTTCGTAGAAAACATGCTCGCGTTGAACTCCGATAAACGCCGGTAAGTCCTGTCTTAGAGAACTTCCTGCCACATCTTTATAAAATATAATTCAACACAGATACCCATCAACATCTATTTCAGTAGGAACGTCTGTGTATGTCCAAATTGTAAGCATTAGTGGCATTGTAAATTGCAGCAGGATCAACGAATCAAGCAAGTGAGGCAGAGCTCAGCGGAGCCGATGCAGTCGTCGTGACAAAACGCGCCGCATTTCTTGCAGAGAATCATTGCTCGCAGGTTGCACACGCATGCGTCGTCAGCGCCCACGCTTCTACAGCGCGCCACGCTCTAGGGAAAACACATTGATAATTTAAAACATTAGATTGAAGTTCTCATTTAAGCTGTATGTCCCGTATTTCATTGGGATACACACATTACATACATGCATTTCGGACATTATTGGGTTTTGTTATGTAATACTTTTAATATAAAGGATTCTAAAACATCCTATAGCTGCTGTCAGCCCCTTTTGCTTTTGCAAGACACTTTAGTAATCGAAACTATAGGTCAAGTTTTTAAATAAACATATACTTTGCTGTTACAAAACCGATTATTTAAAAAATAATAATAATAAAGTATTAATGAATTAATCCGACTTGTCCTATATTTACCACAATAAAATTACAAATAACAGCAATGTATGTTATACGTTTTCATAACATTTTAAATAAAATATGAGAGCCTACAGTCTAAACGGCTTGACCAATTTTGTTGTGCTAGGTGTCATTTATTTTATTTTATTTTCATTCAAATGCTTGCTGTCCTTACAGCAGAACCAAAGCGCACAGCAGCCAATAATTTCAGTAATAAATAACAATAATTACACTAATAACAATAATAATACTTAAGAAGTAGCCGAGAAACGCATACAAATGTCTAGCATTATTTACGCTAAGCGTATCAAAAAATATGTCAACGTCTGGATTCTGAGCAATCATCTCGTTGAATAGATTTAAGGCACTGGTAGTGGGAGATTAGAATTTGTCTTCACTCCCTGAGTGTCTTAGGCTGTATTTTTGTAATAATAATATTAGTTTTAAGTTTTTACAATATTTATGTAATTTTTTTATAAGTTTATACGATTTATATTGTTTTTTTTTATTAAGTAATCAAATAAATAAGTGGAATAATAATAATACATCTTTCGCTAAATTAAAAAATGCGTTTTTTCGTAGCCTCCAACGAACTCTTTCTTAATAAACAAGTGATTTTACTAGAACTATTCTAAAGAATGCGCATTTATAATATTTTATATCGATATTACGCATGCTTTCTCACATCAAGTATCTGTATGTTAATAGAAAAACAAAACACCCAACCGCAGCAAAACCAGTTTTGCAGTCTAGCTTATGATTTCGTTACGCTTGAGACGCTGTTGAGTGTACTTTTTTGTGAGAAAGTATCCATAAAATCGCTGTAAAAGATTATAAATGCGCATTCTTTAGAATTTTTGTACTAAAATCCCTTGTTTATTACGAAAAACTTCGTTGGAGGTTACGAAAACACGCATTTTTTATTTTTGTGATAGATGTAGATAGATAGATAAACTCTTTATTGTTTACACCTTAACTAAAACACAAATTACATAGTGAAAAGGGCTTAAATGCTAGTGAAACAACAGGCAGCCTTATTGCTAATAGCGATCTCTTCCAGGCAACCTTGGGATGGAGAAATGATAAAAATAAATAGATGTTGGGGTAATTAACAAAGAGAATAAAAAAGAGAGAAAAAAAAATGTATACAAATATATAGATAGATGTGATAGATGTATTTTATTATTACAAAAAATATAGCCTATGACACTCTGGGAGTGAAGACGAATCTAACGACACCTCGCACATTAAATTCGGTCAACACTTTTAGGCTGTAGGCGATCATATAGAAATATATATACACACGAAAAACATAACCCTCCTTCTTACGCAGTCGGGTAAAAAACCTTAAATAGATACGAAACGAACGTATATAGATAGATACACAAACTGTAAAAATCTCTTTTTTGCAGTCGGGTTTTCTTTTAATATAGATACTTGTTTTAAAAGCTTCAGTTTAAAACTTTGGAAATTACTGTTACTTGCTGTTTTTTTTAAGTTTCCAATAATATTGTAACCGTAACTTACGACATTGGGGTTCTGGTTGGCAGGCGGAGCGCTAGACGCCCGAGGCGCGGCTACATTGGGCGTCCGTTGTACAAGTATGTACTGGCCCACATTGTTTGATCTGTTCTCGTTTATCTGAAATCACAATTTATTGGATCTAAGCAACCACTCTTTGCTGTCATAATTTTTTTTTGATTACAATGAATAAAAAGGAAAATAATTTTAAAATTTAAAAAACTGAAACAACCGACTTCAAAGTACGTTATTTCGTTTACTTGTAATACATATATGTAAGGATAATAATTAAACAAGGCGCTCAAGCTTTGAAGTAACTCTATTTTCTCCTTATACACATTGGATGAGGAGTAAGTAGGTTTTACTTTTCAAGCTCAATAAATCTCTCACGATTGTAAACCTTTTAAAAGACCTCTATTCACCCGCTCGCTATTTTTTTTCAAGAATAACATTTGTCACTGAATGTCAAATGCTTCGTCGTCGCAGATTAGAAAATGTGCAATGTTTATACGAAAAACCTTAACATTTGACACTTTTGCAAAGAAAAACGTGTCAGTGGAACTCTGCGATTCTATAATCTGACGCACTCACTCAGGAATACAATGAACATATTTTTACTTTTAGAGATTATTCAAAAAGTAATAAAGCAATGTTTCTAAAATAATTATGGGACCAACTTGGGAGCTTTCTCTAAACATCAATTTAAGAAACATAAAAATTGGTTCACGAATGACGGAGTAATTCGTGCTCATACATTAAAAAAAATACAAACAGTACGAATTGATAACCTCCTCCTTTGTCGAAGTCGGTTAAAAAGCATACATGGATTATAAAATTAGTGTTAGAGAAGATAAAGAACCTCTCTTCTCTACCTCTATGACCTCTTAAGAGCTATATGATACAACGAAATGTACTATGTACGTGTCCATAGGTATAACCTAATATAAGAGTAGCTATTTAGCCCCTGTGACTGACTGCGCTGACTTGCGCTTTACTGCGTCATAATAAGAAGTCACTATTTAATTAAATATGTTTGCGGAGTAAGCCTTATAATACATATACGTTATGATTAATTAATAGAATGGGTTATTTATCTTTTTAATTTATTAATAATAATTAATATCTGAAAGTTAAAAGTCCTCATAATCATAATCAATTTATTCATAACAATCGTTACAAGTCACAAATCGGATATTTTTAGTATATAATATACAACAAGTATAATAATATTATTTTTACATATAGTAAGTATATTATACTGTACCAATCTAGTATTATAGATCAAAATAAATAAAATATTTTTGTATCAAGCAATATCAACAAATGTCAAACAAAAAAACATGTTAATACAAAATGTCAATTAGTATAGTGAATCAATGTCAAATCAATGGAATAATAATAATTCTTATGTCAATTTGTAACAATTTTACACGTCATAAATTCTTCATAGCTGTAGAACGTCTGTTCAATAAGCCTCCTCCTTTTTTGAAGTCGGTTGAAAAGAGCTCCATACTCTTCACACTGACGATTACGATCAGGTGAGGTCAAATATGATTTATTTTGTATAAAAATGTTACCTATGTTCTTAGACTATAGTTCGTTAATCGTACCTCATTGTGGTGCATCACTGAGACGGGCAGCTGTCGCAGCAGCACGGGCGGGTGATGACGCGGCGCTCGAGAGACTCGCGTGAGCAGCGCGGGCGGCGGCCGTAGTTGACCGCGGAGCGCGTCGCGGTTCGGACTGTTCTGGATCACAGCCTGGCAGATCTGGTAGCTGCGCTCTAAGTTCACTGCACCAGGTGGCACTTTATTTGAGGTGCGGCTCCTGGAAATAGTCGAACTAAGATAAGGCCAGGTCAAGACAGACTGATGCTGGTTTGTATGAGCATGAATGTTTTACCCAAAGCTGTGACAGTTTGGTATAGTCAATTCTGGTTGCAAATAATAGTTTGTGAAATGATACAATGAAATCAAAATGCCAATGAAAACATAATAAAATAATACTAAAAGGATTTTTCCTGACTGACTGATAGACAACATACAGCCTAAACTGCTGGTCCTAGAGACATGATACAAAGATAACTTATTTTTAAGGACCACAATGCATAGAAAAAATATGAGTATGGCAGGCCTTTAATTAGATCTCTCGATCGCAGTTAAAAGAACAGATTGCAGCCAGTAAATAAATATCGATTTATTTATGCACCTGTTCGAATCTTTCCCAAGTTTATTTTTCTTCCCTGCCGGCCTCAAACTTTGTACCATTGTTGTAGAGTTAACTGGCGTATTAGCTGCTGTTGTGCTTGACACTAACGTAGTGCCAGGATCCAATTCCTGCTTTAAAGACACCTTGTCAGTAGAAGAGAGCATCGACTGACAACTCTCTGATGAATTCGATGATTCCATATTATAATTTGCATCCCTATCTTCTTTATACATGCAGTTTTCGTCATTCATATTGATATCGTCCATACTGGTTTTGGAATCGTCGCTGACGTATTTCGCACTCTCCGCGTTTATGCTCGAAAAGGTATGTAGAGTTATGCCATTTTCATTATTTGTCCATTCATTTTCAGTTTTCCATGTAACAGCTGACGTTTTAGGCTTGGCTGGGTCTTGTAAGGTGTCATCAGGATATGATACCATCTGAAATTTTATTAGGTAACATTATTTTTTTTTAAAACGAGTAAACTGCGAGTTGAAAGCGCGTGAAGAGGGTTTCCCCATAACATAATATCTATGTATTGATAGTATTTATAGTATCTATGTATTGAGAAATTTACCATGTTATTTTAATATCATGGATTTCTTATAAGTAATCCTGCCTATAACTGATATTATAAAAGGGAGTTGAGAGCGGTAACATAGTGGGGCCATGACAGCATGTAAAAGTGACAAATACGCAATGGCGCTAATAGATTTTTCACATCAAAAATAAAGTGAATGTAGGTAAGTATGAACATTTAAATATTTCAACTTACCGATGTGTTTGTCACTTCCATCATAGGTATTGAGGAATTTTGTGTCATTGGCATTGTGACAACAGCTGTTACATCTGAAAATAACAAAGTAAAATAGAAA
The DNA here is from genome assembly GCA_947563715.1 of Lycia hirtaria. Classification (NCBI taxonomy): domain Eukaryota; kingdom Metazoa; phylum Arthropoda; class Insecta; order Lepidoptera; family Geometridae; genus Lycia; species Lycia hirtaria. The sequence goes on along the minus strand of OX387379.1, from coordinate 29,475,271 downwards.
TAAAAACTAAAAAAACACTATTAGAATCACACCTGTACCTACAATACTGTACTAGGATTCATGGAGGGTAGTTATAGTTTAAAACTGATAAAAATGCTGATGTCAGATTGTCTAACTGTCAATTTAACAAATGTTTTCTTTGGTTACAAAATCATGAAACAAACATGGCCACAATTGTGATATAGTGGCAAAAGCCAAACAAAGAAGTCATATCACATTTATCAAGATTTTCAAGTTTTTTTTTTGACATACTCATTTGATGGTGCAATAATATGGTCTACCTAGCGGCATAGGCATGTATATCTAGATCAAACCCTTTCTCTCTCTTTTGAACATTTCAAATTCAGTGCGCTTTTATCCTTCTTTTCGCACCCTTAGATTAAAAATAAAATATTTTTACCTCAGATTGAGAGACAAATGGAAAATTGCAAGTTAAAACAGGGCACAGAACTACTGATATTCTACAAGTGAAAGTAACTTTATTTGTTATAATAAATAAACCAATTGTGATAAAAAAATATACATTTATTGAAACTTCAATAAAACAATTGGTTTGCTTACAGTTATGGAATTTCTATTGCTTTCTTTGCAGTTGTTTTACTGAAATTTCAAATAACTGCAAAGAAAGCACTATTTTCCATAACTGTAAGCAAAATACATACACATACATTAGACAAGACATGAATGCAAACTCTTCAGTTCCACTTTAGCCCTGTTTGTATTATGTTAGTTATTTAATGAAGTTACAAGTAACAGCTATTTCTTACATTCTATTTCAATACTTGGTTAGTGTGATTTAGAACATTTATCATGTGGAGATGTATGTTACTGAATACCTACTAAATCACTAACATATTGTATTTTGGGTTTTAGTGGGCCAGCAATTCCACTCAGGACCAAGATAATAAAACTAAAATATGGCATAAACCTAGCGTTAACAAGTCTTAAATACTTACTTGCTTCACTGATATATGAAGAGAGTTCCATAATATTGGGGTGAGGGACATATTTTACTTCTTCATTATCTAAAATAAAAAAGCATTCATATATTTTGATTTATATTTTTCTCAAAGTTAAATTCATAAGCTATTTCTTTACTTTTAAAATTACTGTCAATATACCTGTGGTTAATATTGAAGAGAGATCAGTTTCCAAAATAAATGACTCAGCATCCTTAAATCTTTCATCATAATAATTTTGAGTCACATTTTGAGGTAACCTCTCCTTTTCTTCACATTTGACTGGACTATTTACATTTAAGTTATTCACAGGTTGACTTCTTTCTTTGACTTCAAATGTTTGTATTATTGTTTTATTTTCAATACCATTTCCAATTTCTTCCGTTTTGTCCAATTCTGTATTTATATTGTCTTGTAACTCCAAAACATATTCTTTTCGATGATTAGGAGGACTTTTAACATCTTGAACTTGATCAGTCTGTAGTGTAATTACATTTTCGTGTGGCGTGTGTACTGCATTAGATTCTATTGCAACATGATTTTCATCTTCTAACCTAGTTACTGTTAATTCTGACTTCTCATCATAATCATAAACACAATCTTTAACTTTTTCATCTTGACTGCATACAATACTATCGACATTTTCAGAATAAACCTCGTTTTGACAGACTTGTTCATTATAACCAGTCTCAACATCATAACTGCTTGCCACTTCCGTTGTATGTACTAAGTAACTTCCATTATCTACATCATCTTCATCCTCGAATTTCAATCTTTTCGCACTATTATACTCTTCACTGTCATCACTCATTCGTTTGTATGCTTCATTGAGATTAGTATCGGAATCAATTGCTTTGTCTTCATCACACTCTTTTATAGCATTTGATTCTTCTATTGTTACTATTGTAATATCTAATTCTTGCTTTATTTCACAGCTTTCGGATTCTGTATCAGGTAATAAAAGTGGATCAACAGGTGTCGAAGTGATAGATTCATCCATTCGTTGGCTAGATGATGTATCGGAAAAGTTACAGTCAACTTGAAATGCTTCATAAGACTGATCTTGATGCTTTGCATGTTTCAATGGCAGTAAGTCAGGTACAGGTGCACTGGACTTCACACTGATTATTGGAGATTCTTCTGTGATATCATCTGCTTTTGACGAAGACCTCGTAACTGCTCCAACAGAGCGCATCCTTTTACTATTACTTGACGATTTACTTTTTTTGGATTTTGGTAAAATACTACTACTTGTTATGGAAGCAGTTGGCCTTAATTTTATTGTAGTCTTTAGTGAAGGTCTCTCTGTATTTAAACTTAAAGAGGACTTTTCTGTTCTTGATTTTTCACCCCAGATTGGCTCAAAATGTTTGAGTTTCCAAGGGTCAATTTTACTTTTTTCTTTTTCAGCTTCAGTCTTCATTTTTTGTTGATTCTCAGGTGTAAATTCGCCGCCGGATAAACAATTCTGCCATTCTAAGCAAGCCCTTGAAAAAAATTCATTGTTCAGACTAGAAGGGTTTAATCTACCTGATGGACTTAACCTTTCCACACTAGGAAGAAGTTGTCCTAATTTGTATTGGTATAAAGGCGGAAGGAGAGAGAATGTATGTTTGTTCAACAGCTGTCTAATGTTTGTATTAACTAATATTGAATCTGGAGTCTCTAGGTCAATGCAACCTTCTCTTGTTTGTTGCAGTTGTGCTGCTGTTGATAATTTCTTTCCACTTCGTTTTCTAGGCTTCAGAGAGAAGCCTGGGATACTGGCGAGAACTTCTCTCATGGTCGATGGTTTGCGAGTGTTCGAGTCTGAGTACGACATAGCTGCGGTCCATTCCTTGTTCTCGGGCGGTGGAGGTGGAGGTAGGGGCTTCACAATTATCCTTGGAAGGGGTCTCGTGTGATTTGAACTCTTTTTCCTTCTCTTGGACTGCTTTTTAGAGGAGTGTTTACTAGACTTTTCACCATCTTCAGGAATGCGAATGACGGAGAATTGTTCATTGTTATTAAAAGCTGGAACAAACATGCTTTCAGACGTACTATTTGAATATTCTTCAGCGCACGTAGTTAGATTAGTGTTAATTTCCATTGTCGTAGTAGCTCAGCACCATAAATAATAATAGTTAAAATGAAAATTACGAATATACGCCGATAGCAATCACAATTTCAACCCATCGTGAATTCTTCGCTAAAAACAACTATGATGTTTCTAACGATTACAAAATAAAGCACAAATAATCTTTCATCACTTATTTATTGCGTTAAAAGCTGCAATGTTTCAAAATTGAATTTTTATTAAAAATTTCAAGCTAGGACGAAAATGTCACAACAACGCAGAAAATGGATTCCTACCACAGAGCAAATAATATTTTTATTTGCTCTGTGGTAAGCACAGACAGACTATATACTTCTTTCTTTTCAAAATCGATTAATTATCTATTACAACTAAATCAAACGTTAAAAAATAACGCTTAGACGAATATTGAACGAAAGTCGATTAGTCCTCTCCTCAGAGCAAGAATCACAGAGATGACAGAGATACCTTTTAGGTCGTCCCGTGGTCCTCCCAGTCTTCCCAACCCTGTACCCTTATTCTAGTTCTAATCGGTTGTCGGTTTGTCAATTTTGTCAGTAATGAGCCGGCTACCGAATAAAGCTCCATTCGACACCAATGGGTATTCACAAATTCGAATTTATGCCCGTCGGTGCCATTTTTAGTATAGAAATCTCGAGAAACCAAAGACAATCTCCACTCATCCTCAACTGGATCCGCCGGGATTCGGGTAGACCGATTCACAAACTCGAATCCGAAGGAGTTTGACATATAAATTCGATGGCTAATTCGATATCGCTCCCGACAGGTTTATCCTGTCGGGAGTGATATCGAATACATTTTACTAATACATTTTAATAATATAAGAGCACTTTTTTGATATTTTCAATTACCATTTTCCATAATTTGACATAATATATTCACCTAATAGTCAAATGTACCGATTTTACGGGTTTTAAAATTCCCCTAATTATGATTTCCAAAGTTTCAAAATGTAATATTTTATAGTTGGAGAGCTTAGTCAGATTACACGCATGGCGCTCTAAATATATTAAATATTTTATACTTGTTACTAATAAATGGCAAATACATTAAATGCACGAGTCCAGGGAGAAAATAGAAGAACTTTGAAATCACACACACACATGCACACACACAACCAACAAGATATTTTCGAAGCATGCTTCACTTATTGAAGCTACAAATTTACCAAAGAATTATATGCCATAATTAATATGATGGATCAAGTTATATGTATATTATGCAATAAATTACATATTTTGTCAGTCGCTGGTCATAATTAAGCATTTTTTAACTTCTATCACGAATCACCTATCTAAAAACATGAAACTGACTCTGAAAACTAACTTGTCTATGTTATCCTAACGGTAACACGAGGTCATTACCGATTTGGTACCGACTGGTGCCATTCGAATTTGTGAATAGGGTTATCGAAGGTTATCCATTCGATTCGGTAGGTTTTTCGCGGGAACTTAATTAAAAAATGTCACAGTTTTCTTTTATTATTCTAAACTTGTGTTATTTCACATAAAGATTTTGTAAAGATGATGTTTTTTTAATCTATTAGTGTTCGTTTACGCGCACGAGTTTGAAATGAGAGTGATGAAACATACTTCTTCACGTTGTAACTTACAAATTCCTTAACAGCTCCTAGTAAAATAACCGAGTCATGACATGAACTTGATTCACTATCAACCGAGTATCTCGCCATAATCTAAGCCAAGTAACTTGAGATTGTGACTAAAACTTATATTATTTGTATTTTTCATGAAACTTTTAACATATTATTTTGGCAAATGAGCCAATCGTGGCCAATAAAAGAATAAAAATCTAGACGGCTGCAACTGTCAAATTTATAAACTTTTTTTAGTGACTTGATACCGCTAAGGATTTCGATTCACTATTTAAAAAAATCGATTAAAGTTCGATTCTTTTGCGTTTAAAAATTTTAATTTTCAAATAAAAGTAAGAAAATCGTATTTTTTTACAGTTACAGCTATTAAAGAAAGTCTATTATATTTTGCTGGGGTTGAAATAGCACACATTTATATTTCTAACCGATTTCAAAAAGAATGAGGTTCTTAATTCAACTGTATGTTTTTTTGTTGGCAATATTACAAATTCTAAACCGACCTATCGACTCCATAGATAAAGGAATTTGATGTTCTGTGATAGCTGTGATAGTTTGTAAAAAGTTGAATATATTTTTATTTGTTGTTACTAGGAGAGCATCCGGTGTCCTCATTCCTCCTTCTCGCTTTCGACCTACACTGACTCCCGTATTCCTTTTTCCGGTGGACGTTCATTATAATCCAAATCATATTAATTATCGTACATCATCCTAACAAATACTAAGTTATATTATTCGAATTGTGTAACATTACGTCACTTTAGTGCTTGTTTAAAACAACTACCATACAGAGAGAGGAGCGTGGGAGAGAAGTGTGTGGTTCATGTTTGTCTTTACGTTGCTCATTTAGCAAACAAATGAATAAATTTTGGTTTGAATTTACTTATGAAATGAAATTTATTTGCAAGAATGTAGGTAAATAAGGCCTTAGAAATTAATTACAATTTTCCATTACATTCGATCATTTCTCAAGTGCAAATATTTAATAGTGGGTCAATATCATATAAATAATATTAAATTAGAATTGATAATAGTAGGTATACTATATATTATGTAAATTACATCAAACATGTATAACTCTGCTGTCTTAAAAGTAGGTACTACAGTAGTAAAAATACAATAACGTGACGAAAATTACACTTTCACGAAAATGACATGCAGCATGAGATAAATCTAAAAATCGGTTTTTCCAAGTCAAAAAAACAATTTCCGATTAATCGATTGATAATCGACATGTTACATGCCGCTTTCAATCAATGGAACCGTTTGGGATGATCAGCTGATACCTTATGGAATGGAAATGTCAAAATTATTCGATATTCGAGAAACCTGAATCGCTAATTCCGCAAACCGTGTGAAATCCTTCGAGATCTCTCTCCATATCGAAGATCGCATCGAATCGAATGTAATCTGAATAAGGGTGCTGGAAGAAATCAAGCAATGATGGCAAATCCCTCAAATTTTGGGAGACTTCTAAGTTTTGGGGGAATTTTTGAACAGATTCTTGGATATTAATTTTATGCTCCATCGAAAGAATGGAAGAAAGAAAGAAGAATGGCCCCTATATTCTTCTTCTTTTTTGTATTGGACCCGCATAAAAGTATTTGCCAGTGTCAAGTATTACCGCGGTTCTTGTGCCGTGAACGTCCGCGAACAGGCGTGAACATAAGTGTGGAGGGTTTTCACGGCGTTCGCGGCCGTTCACGCCTGTTCCCCGATCGAAGTCGGTATTTTATCCCGCGACAAAGGGTTCGCGGCAGTTCATGCCTCGTTCACGCGCGCACATTCACATTCACGGCACCGTGCCAGTTTGCTCCTGACTATTGATGACGGACGTGTAATGCGAGCTAAATGGTAGCGCATCGGGTCAATATACGTTGAGATAGTGAATTAGAAATTCGCTTTTTGAAATATTTTCACGCTGAACGTATACTGTGGGACTCGAAGCATTCACATCATAATAATAAAAGTAAAATTATGACGCCTGGAGAAGGATTAGTTTTCAAATTAATATCGATCGGTTACGATATATTTCAGTCATCAATCAACTCCTTTTTCTCCAACGCTTTCGAACGATTTCATCAAACAAAGTTAACGCAGCAGCAGTTTCGACGTCTGTTTCACGGCACAAATGAGTGACCTCCGCGAATGTGGAGGGTGCGCCTCTGGCGCGAATTCGCGCCGTGAATTCACGGCACAAGTGTAGAGCCGCGGTTAGTTTTTTCAAGTTTCTTGAATAAAACAAGTTGTAAATGTTCTAGTCACAATCTAAGTCACATATACAGTCAATTTATAAGTCGAGTCCTGCTTCAGTAAAGTGGTGGCGACTTTACTTAAGCTTCTATGAAGTTTTGTCGACAACGTAAAATGACACGTTTCACTGCTTCATTTCACTTGCCCACACTCATGTACTTGATCGAACACTTAATGAATAAAACACCTCCATTTTATCGCATTAATATTCAAAATAACACAAGATTAGGAAAATAAAACAAAGCAACAACATGTTTCGATGACGTTCCCGCCTAAGCCCCATTCATTTATTACGCAAGTCAATTTTTGCTAGTTTTTAACCCCCTCCCTTATATAAGAAAATATAAGAATAAACCGACATGGACGACCCACCCCCCTACGGTTAAAGCACTTTAAAAATTAAATAAATAAATATATAAATATTTGTGGACATTTCACACAACACCATCTAGCCCAAACCAAGTAAAGCTTGTAGTATGGAGCTAGATGGCTGATAGAATACATATATACTTATTTTTTTTGTAAATCTATACATATGATACATAGAAACACCCAGACACAGAATAAACATCCATGCTCATCACACAAATGTTTGGGTGGGGATTGAACCCACAACCTTTCAGTTCAGTAGGTAGACGTAAACACACTACCAACTGAGCCACAAGGCCAGTCGAATTAGGACCCTCATTCCTCGCAGAAAGCCACTTTTTTGTGATTTAATTAAAAATGTACAGTTTTCCTTTATGTGTATTATATGACAATGTTTCTTCCCAAATTTCACATTTATAGGTCAACGAAAAGTACCCCATCGGTTTTGATTCCCCTGCGAGTGTCGGAATATGCGTTTTTAGGGTCCCGTACCTCAAAAGAAAAAAACGAAACCCTTATAGGATCACTTTGTTGTCCGTCTGTCTGTCTGTCTGTTTGTCCATCTGTCCGGGTGTCAAGACTTTAATCTCGGGAACGCGTGAAGGTATCGAGTTGAAATTAAAACCATATACGTAGATCCATAGTATCGTGCTGCAGAAAGAAAAATCAAACTTCTCAGTTTTCATAAAAAAAGTTATAGTCGAATAAGTAAAAAAAAACACACATTTCGACATTCACAAGGGAATCAAAACCTATGGAGTACTTTTCGTTGACCTATAACTGTGAAATTTGGGAAGAAACATTGTCATATAGTACACATAAAGGAAAACTGTACATTTTTAATTAAATCACAAAAAAGTGGCTTTATGCGAGGAATGAGGGTCCAAATTTTAAAGTGCTTTTGACCGTAGGGGGGAGGGGGGTCGTCCATGTCGGTTTATTCTTATAATTTCTTATATAAGGGAGGGGGGTCGTCCATGTCGGTTTATACTTATAATTTCTTATATAAGGGAGGGGGGTCAAAAACTAGCAAAAATTGTCTTGCGTAATAAATGAACATATAGGAAAAAATCTGAAAACTGGTCATTTTTAATTTAATCACAAAAAATAGGGCCTTTAAGCAAGGAAAGAGGGTCCAAATTTTAAAGTACTTTAACTGTATCATGTGGGGTATCATATGAAAGAGCTCAATTAGCAGAAGCTAAAACAGGGTTTAAATATTTTTACGATGTATAATTTCCGATTTATGAAGGAAAATATAAAAATTATATAATTTCCCCCTTTTATCTACTAATTTATACGGAACCATCGGGCCCGAGCCTGACTCGCCTTGTCTGGTTTTATTTGCGACATACTCGACTGTAGCTTTATGGTTTTAATTTAAACTCGATACCTTCACGCGTTCCCAAGATACAGGTCTTGACAGACGGACAACAAAGTGATCCTATAAGGGTTCCGTTTTTTCTTTTGGGGTGCAGAACCCTGAAAATGCATGAATTCGAGAGCGTGTGCTGTTAGTTTGTACTATGTATTATTACGGCAATCTCCAGAGAGGTCATACTCAATGAATATGAAGTAAAATTCTGGCAAATCTCAGTTTTTAGCACTTTCGAGGGTAAGACCATATCCTTAAGGCCTTTTAGAATCTTGGCCTTTTATACCTTGGTGTTGTGCTTTCTAAACACATAGGATGGCTGGATCTAACATCGTTGCCCGACGTGTCACGACTGAAAACGAGTTGGTGGATTACCTTACTTGATGCTTGCCAGCCGCGGCCGCAGAAACCGATCTACTTATAATCATTGATTTCTAGTAGTATTTTTCGTTCTTAATGTTTTTTTTGAAAACCTTGTGTGTTGAGAAAAGAAGATGGAGGGTGTTTTGACAACATAGGATCGGCGCTATAATTAATATAATAATTAATGTCTTCTCCGTAGGATTTGAGTTTGATTTAATTAATAAATAAGCGAAAGTTATTTTAATTAGTTGGGTTTAAAAAAAAACGACTACGTATTTATATTTAGTTTTGTGGGGGTTTGGAGATGATTTAGGGGAATGCTTGTCAAATGTCTTTCAACAGCAACACTGAAATAAAGCCACGGCGCCATCTTGATTTCTTTATAGCTTGAGGACAACAGTTATTTCCTTAAATTTTCACGAAAACCGCTTTAATTTATCTAATTTTAGCATCTAATTGTGTGATCGTACTTAGAAAAAAGGAATTTCATAAATCATGGGACGTGGAAGGTAAGATATGTTATGTTCTTGTTTGACTGTGCTCGCCCACGCTAATAACGCTACGGTAATTTAATGTAATTTGCATGTGCGTATTTAATTCAACCTACATACATTTCTTACTTTCTACAGGGACCGAAGCCGGGACAGACGTCGTAGTCGTAGTCGGAGCAGAAGTAGGAGCCGCAGTCGTAGTCCGCGCTACGGTCTCGGAGGAGGTGGTAGTTACGGCGGAGGCTATGGTGGCGGCGGTGGTGGTGGCGGTGGCGGTCGCAGGAATAATCCCGGCGCTCACCTTCGTAAACCGAAATGGGACCTAAGTAGATTAAAGCCATTTAAGAAGGAGTTTTACGTACCACACTCCAACGTAGAGAGTAGAACCGATTCGGAAGTGGAACAATGGAGAAGCGAAAATGAGATTACTCTAAAAGGTCGCAACATTCCAAAGCCAACCCTGACTTTTGATGAAGCAGGCTTTCCTGACTATGTGATGGATGAAATTGAAAAGATGGGGTTTTCAAAACCTACTCCTATACAAGCTCAGGGCTGGCCCATTGCCCTGAGTGGACATGATATGGTAGGAATTGCATCAACTGGTTCTGGAAAGACTCTTTCTTACATTTTGCCAGCTATTGTGCACATCAACCATCAACCTAAATCAAGCAGAGGGGATGGCCCTATCGCTTTAGTACTGGCACCTACAAGAGAGTTAGCTCAGCAGATTCAAGAAGTTTGTGATAAGTTTGCTAACACATCTAAAATCCACAACACATGTTTATTTGGCGGAGCACCTAAAGGCCCACAAGCTAGAGACTTGGACGCTGGTGTTGAGATTGTAATTGCAACCCCTGGAAGACTGTTAGATTTCTTAGAGAGTGGCAGAACAAACTTAAAAAGGACCACATATTTGGTGTTAGATGAAGCTGACAGAATGTTGGACATGGGTTTTGAACCACAGATTAGAAAAATTATTGAACAGATTCGACCTGACCGTCAAACACTTATGTGGTCTGCAACATGGCCTAGAGAAGTACAGTCTCTGGCATCTGAATTTTTAAAAGATTATCTGCAAATCAACGTTGGCTCATTGTCATTGGCAGCAAATCATAACATTTTACAAATCATTGATGTATGTACAGAATATGAGAAGGAAACCAAATTGAGTACACTTCTCAAAGAAATCATGGCTGAGAAAGAAAATAAAACAATTATATTTATAGAGACTAAAAAACGTGTGGATGACATTACAAGAAAAATGAAAAGAGATGGGTAAGCATGCAAACATATTATCTCTTACTCTCATTTTTCATTTAACCCTTGGGAACACTTGAATGGCAAACCAAAATATCTCATTGCCTGTACTATGTTGCATCACCACTATATGGATGGAATAGCCATTGTGTAAGTTACTTGCAGGCGTTTTTTTTAATAACTTCTTATTTCAGGTGGCCAGCAGTTTGTATTCATGGAGATAAGTCACAAAATGAACGCGACTGGGTTTTGCAAGGTGAGTCAATGTTAAAAAAATATTAGTTCTGTTGAGGTATGAAAAATCTTATCTTTTTGTTTATTATTTGTTCAAATGCATTCTATAAATATAGCCAATATGATAAAGTTTAGATTCCAAATTAATAGAGGAAAACTAATGAAGTAGATGAAATAGTAAGTTTAGTAACTGGGTTTTTAAATGCGCGGAGAAGCGGTATCGGACTGCAGATGCGAGCTTGTCGAGTGTGCTTGGCGGCGGTGTGTGGCCATTTATACACACACATGCGGCACGCGTGGCCAGCGCAGCAGCGCGCTCGTTCGAATGAGACTGACCCCGTGTCTGCATGTGCAGGCGGAGGCGCACGCGAGCAGCTCGCGGCGGCGCGGAGGGCGGCGCGCGGTGCGCCGCGTCTCAGCTGCGCGCCTGCACCCGCGCCCGCCTCTCGTTGTCGGGGCTAAGCCCCATGCACTCCGACTCGCTCGGGCGGCTAGTCTGAGCCGCTTCTCGCGGCGGCGGCGAGCCGGCCCCGGCGCCAGCGCGCCCCCTCTCGCCGTGACCGAGGGAGGTCCTGGTGCCCGGCGCCCGGTGCCCGGTGCCGACTCGACCGGCCTCTTCTCGCGGTCGATTCTCTTTTATGTGCGCTATGCATCATGTTAACCAGATGATGGAAGCGATATTCGTACAATAGTAAGTTTGTACAAGATTCACATTATTACCAGGAATCGGTATATGATACAACTGATTTGTCCATGACTATTTCTATTACTGTGATATCTATTGTACATGGTTATATTATAAACGTTTTTAAGATTCAACATAATTATCATATTTATTTCATCCAAGTGAGTATGGTATGTAATAGCAAATTTTTTATTTCTACTTTATTTATCCAGAAGCTGGATTTGTTTAATTACTAGATTTAATACTCATACTAAACTACGAACTAAGAAAGCTTATAAATATACCTTTGAGTTAAAGAAATTATGTCAACCATACTGCAATCTACCATATTTTCAAATGCCTATGATATTATTCTAAAACAAATTCCAAGATGTTAGTTGGTTATTCCTTTATGTTAAAAGATTATATTTAATATATTAATTATTGTGTGGAATCTAACATGAATGGTTTATCTCATCATGCTGACACTAATGAGGTTGCTGAGACAGCTAATATTATGAAGACAAACATTAAAATCAATGCAATATTAGTCACATGTATTATTTATACATGTATTTTAAATTACAGATTTTCGTAGTGGGAAAGCCCCCATACTTGTTGCTACAGATGTTGCAGCTAGAGGTTTAGGTATGTATTTTTATTATATTATAACATATGTTTATTCCCAGTAGTATAATTGACAGTGAACTAGTGAGACTTTAATTCCCACTAGTTCAATTAATGGCGGCTGATTGTACTGCTGGGACATTTTATGCAATCTGTATGGCAAAAGTATAAAGTTTAATGCAAATAATTACTTTTTCACAGATGTGGATGATGTTAAATTTGTCATCAATTTTGATTATCCCAGTAACTCGGAAGATTATGTCCATCGTATTGGAAGAACTGGGAGAACTAACAAAACTGGAACGGCATACACGTTTTTCACTCCGTCTAATGCCGCGAAAGCATCTGACCTAATATCAGTACTCAAAGAAGCCAAGCAAGTCGTAAATCCGAAGCTTCAAGAGCTAGCTGAGCGTGGAAGTGGGGGTGGACGACGTGAGTAATCTTTTATTCATTTTCTATGTTAGATCTATGATTGATCACCGACTCACCTGATGTTAAGCGACGGCGTGGCCGAGGATGGAGCTCATCGATTCAGAAGAAATCTATTCACACTAGCCTTGAAGATTCCAAGCTTGTAGTTCTTAGGAAACAAATGGCAGCAAAGAATTACACTTCTGTGCAGTATGCATCAAGATACCGATATTACTGTCTGGATTTTTGGTATTTCAATGAGAAATGTGTAGACTCTGCTAGTCTTGTAGTGAAATGGGAAGGGCGGAATTAGGTAGTTATTGTTTTGATTACGATTGAGATCACAATATTAAAAATATTTTAAAATTGTGTAATCGTTCGCAGGCCGTGGGCGCGGAGGTAGATACCGTCGCGGCGGGCGCCGCTCCCGCACCCGGTCCCGTTCGCGAGACCGCCGACGCCGGTCGCGCACGCGCTCGCGGTCCCGGGACCGCCGCCGCCGGCGACACAGCTCCTCCAGCCGCTCTCGTAGCAAGTCTTCGCGCTCGTCCCGGAGTCGTTCCCGATCCCGCTCTCGCTCGCGAAGCAGATCACGCTCAGGCAAGTCTAGCAATCTGAAGAACGCTCAAGATTCTGCGCCTCAACAGGCGCCGCAACCATTGCTACCGACGCCCAAACCGCTTTTGCCGACCCCTATAGGACCCCAGCTTCCCTCCCAGAATGATAAACAGGGCGGTGGTAGCCCCGGCACTCCTACGCGAAATCCTCCTGTTCAATCTAAACATGATGAAAATCGTCATAATTCAAATAATATTAATCAGAGTAATATTCAGCAGCTTCAGTCGAATCAAATCCCGCCTTTGATGGGCATTAACCCTCAGATGAACATGTGCGTACCTCCCCCGATGAACGGTCAAGGGTTTGTGATGCCCTCTTTCTTCCCCGCGGAACAGTACGGCATGATGATGCCGGGTTACGGCGCGCCCATGCTCGCGGCTGCCGGTGGTTGGCCTAACCCCCCACCGCCACCTCCTCCTCCCCCTCCGTCCGACTCCGATGGTAATTATGGGCGAGGCTCGGGAGAAAGCGGCCTCGAGTCAGATTCCAGAAAGCGCGGTGGCCGGCCCGGTGGGCTCGGAGCTCCCGAGGTGTCGGGCTCCGGTTACGGCGGCGGGCTTGGCTCGGGCGGCGGGCTGGGCTACGACGGCGCGCCATCTGGCGGGCGCCACGGCGCTCCCGGCGGCGGTGGCCTCGGCTCTGGCGGAGGGCTTGGCTCGGACGGCCCGGCCGGCTCCCGTTCCAAGGGCCGCGATAGGCGCCGCCGCGGAAGAGGCCGCGACCTAGACTCGGACGAGTCGACTGGCGGGCTTGGAGGCTCGGCCGGCGCCGGTCCGGGCCTGCTGCCCGGCCTCGGAAGCTCTGGCGGCCTCGGCGTACCCCACGGGAGCCTGTTGCCGCGCTTGCTACCCCAGACCACCATCGACACTTTCGGCCCGCAAGGAGCTAATTTTACAGCGTTCGGATCTTACGCTAGTAACAAACGGATCAATCAGCAAGGAGGCGGGAATGACGACTTTGGTAGTGCAAACCAAAACATGACTGGTTATTATGGACAGCAGGGCCTAGGTCCGGGCCGGCCCCAGGACACACAACAGCAGGGTCTGGGCGCGCAGGCGAATGGCTCCGTGGGGTACAGTAACGGCCGCCAGAGAAATCGCCGCCGGTGAACGCGACGAGGTTTGTTAAGTACTACATAAAACAACTCTCACACACTTAAGATCCCATCTCAAGTGGCACACTTCATTCTAAAAGACTACAGATTTATATCTGTGTTTTTAAATCTTTAACTGACAGCATCAATGCTTCAGTGGCATTTTACGATTTATTAACAACTGTGTATATTCATACCATTATTTCCTTAATCTATTTATTTGTGCTTGGTTATGCATATGATCAAAATCATTTGATTAACTATTGTTTTTTCTTTCTTACAGAAAATGGGTACAATGGAGATTCGCGTCGTCGCAGAAGGCGCTGATCTTACGAATTATGAACTGTGGTACAGAATCTTAGGTTATTTATATAGAATTCCATTTAACCATAAATTCGCTAGTGTTAGTTACAACTGTAAGGTTTTTCTGTGACTGTTTTGTTTATATGCATTTTTATATGATTACAATAATATATTAGTACAGAAATTACATTTCTACTAATATATAACTATTCCACAGCAAGGAACTAATCTGTAATTTCACCATAACTTAATAACACACTTAGCTGTTTTGTACGTTTTCTCATCATAGTAGATTTGTGTTCTTGTAAATAAACAATATCAATCTTATCTCTAGATTTATTATACATTATGAAGTTACATAAGTATTAGAGATAACAAATATTATATAAAAAATAGGTAAAAAGACCTAATTTTTATATTAGTTGCTTTGTATTAAAAAAAGCTTTAGCATTCAAATGTAATTAATCACCTCACGTATGTTCTATTTGAGAAATGTGTCCATTGATTGTCTGAAACTAAAATATGCAAGTGCATAATTATGAGAAAGGATGTTTTGTGTAACAATATGTATGTCCTCTAGTTTGATGTGAACTGAATAAATAAGGATTTCATTTTAAAAATACCTATTGTTGTTTGATTTAATCTTATAAAACATTAAAAACATGATTATAGTATAGTAGACACCACTATTATCTTTCTAATACTGAGAAAATGAGACTGGACTGTGTACAACTGCGTTTGTCTTGTATAGGTGAAGTGTTGGTTGTGCACACATATTTAATGCATGTTTGTATAGAGCGAGAGAGAGAGAGCTCTCGGTAGAGAGTACTAATTTTCTTTAGGTAAGTAGGTCATGAGACAATCTAAGCTATCTTCCAGTAGTTTGAATTTCGTCATTGAAACGTTCATATCTTAAAATTTTAAAAGTCCATCTTGATAACTACTAAACCGATTACATACACTTAGGTACATGTGTTTAGAAGCCCACATAGACTAACATAATATGCGAAAATTTTGCAATTCTAACTACCTATTACTATATAAATCAAACTGATAATCTCCTTTTTTTGAAGTCTATTAAAAATAAGTGATTTTTTATTCTAAAGAATGTTTATTTTAATAAATGAGTTCCATAGTAAACTGAACCCTTATAGGTTTGCCATGTCCGTCTGTCTGTCCGCAGCTTTGCTCATAAACTATAAGTACTAGAAAACTGTAATTTGGTATACGAGACCTAGATATGAATATTAATAATGACGAGAAAGTCATAGAATAAAATTTAGGGTACCTCCCCTATGCGAAAACCATTTCATCCGTTCTGGGATCCGTTTGCAAAATATTAAGCTTTGAAGTGGTAATTTTTTTTAGAGTTAGATCGCAAAACCGCTATTCTGCAGTCTGGTATTTTGTTTTTCTTTTAAATGTATAGTTGTTGTAATATTAGGGATCTCCTATTTACCAGCTTAAAATCTCTGCTTATACGACCTGCCAAAGAGCGACCTACTTACAAGTTGAAGATAGTGTTGTCATAGCAACAGAATTTTATGGTTCCTACTGGTTAGAATTCAGTGGAGTTAGTACAAATTTTCTTTGGTGGAGTCAAAAGTAGGTCTTATTGTAGTATTGAATTAGGTTTTCTTTATCAAAGTTACTCTATGTTCTTTATCTCTATTCTTTTGTTGTAATATTCAAGTTTTGTTTTCAAGTGTTAAGTTTGTGATTATTTTTTTTGAAAAATGAGTTTTTGTGTAGATCTTGTATCAGAAGACTCTTTTTATGAAAACATAACGCTGGGAGTGACAAAACTTCTGGGTTTGTAAAAACATATTCCTATGCACACAAACCTTAAGGCCCTATTATAAAGGACTGCCCATGCACTATTTGTGACTTTTCTAACAAATCAACGCCATTCTATTGTAATTATACAACTACTGATTTATCAAATTAACATACCTACTTATAATAAAAATTTTAGTGAATATTGATGTTCTTTGGTGGCACCTACATCCAGTGTCAGTGTTATTGTGACCATGTGTTTCTAACATCATAGCAGAAAATAAGAACACAATAGATGCATTATAAATTGCTTAAATAATTATTTTAGGTGACAGGTGCGAAAATCCTAAGAAACCATTAAATTCATCCTATTTAAAGTCCTAAATTGAATAAAAATATTGTGATTTAATACTAGGTATAAACTTTATTTAACATCATAACATTTATTTATTATATTAAATTCACATTCATTTAAAACAAAAATATTAATTAAGATAATATATTAATATGAATTAGTTTTATGTTTTGGTAAAAACTGGAATCCGTCTGGTACAGGACCAAGCAACATTTCACTGATTTTAATCCAATCAGCACAATTTCCTGAAGCCATTAAAGTTTCCAAGTCATCTCTACCAAAATATTGTGGGGGCCTGTCATTGATTTTTTGAGGAGGCCTTTCTAAAAGCCCAACTGGTACGTATCGGTATAGGAATGACAACCACTCTAGCAGAAATCTGCGGGTGTTTTCAACCCCCTGGGTATCTGATCCCCAATGTTCCAAGCCATAATTTGTGTACTTTTTGATAATTTCAAATCTCTCCTTACTGCTGATATCCCAAAGTCTTTGCTCTTTTATTTCAGTAAATAACCACGGTTTTATTAATGCACCTCTTCCTATCATAACTCCCTGAACTGTCGGTGCTAGTGTTATTCTTTCAACATAGTCTTCATAGCTTAAAATATCTCCATTTCCATATACAGGGCAAGGTGCAGCGGCCTTTGCACAGGTTTCAATATATTCCCAGTCAGCTGATCTTGTATATCTTGCTTCTCTCGATCTCCCATGTATGGTTACAAGTGAAGCACCCCATTCTGCTACTTTAGGTACAATTGTATGTGTGATTTTCTTGTCTTGATAAACACCAGTTCTCATTTTTATAGTGAAAGGTATACTCAAGAGTTTTGAAGCGCATCTGACTGAAGCTTCCAAAGTTGGCAATCTATGCATCATTCCACATCCTCCACCTTTTTTATAGATAAGATCAATAGGGCAACCTAAATTCAAGTCTATGAAATCAAGTTCTGCATTTTTTTCAAGTAATTGTGCGACTTTTGATATTACATAAACATTACTGCCACATATTTGTGCCCCAAACAAATCTTCTGATTCATGTCGTTTGACTAAAGCCCATTCTGGTTTTATACCTTTCAGCATTGATTCACAAAGTGCCATTTCTCCACAGGTAATGTCAGCTCCATATTCTTTGCAAATTCTTCTGAAAGGCAAGTTGCCCACAGTTGTTAGAGGACTGAGATATAATTTGTCTTTCCAATCTATCATTTTTTTTTCTTTAGGCAATAGTCTTATTAAATCTTCATCGGTGACTACACCACTGTTAGCTACCTTTTTCTCCTCACTATTTTCTATGTTAATTGTCTCATTGCCTTCAGTTCCCGAATTAATATTATGTTTTTTAGGTTTATTTCTGGTATCCAAGTGCTTTGCGAGGTTCTCCGATAAACTAAAATCATATTTCTTCTTTTGTAATTGTGTTTGTAAAGATGACTGAAGTGTGTTTTTTGTATCTTCTTTCCATAGCTTTATTTTTTCTTCGTCTACTTTATTATAGCCTTCTTTGGTGATGTGACTAGAACCAAATCGGCAAGCAATACCTCTAGGGCACCTTCCACGAACTGAAAATATATGGCAAGTGCCTCCAATATCTTCTTGTTTAGTCTTCAGGTAATCGAGAGGATTGTGAATATACTTGCAGTTGTTGTATGCGCATGCTTTTGTTTCTTCAGGTGATGCTATGTCTACAATAGTAGGGCAAGGCTTATTCTCTTTGACATCTCGGTATGTTTTGGGCCTAACTTTATTTTGGCCTCGTTTCTTATTTTTTGGATCATCCGTTTTTGCCCTTTTTGTGTCGTGATTTGTCTCATTGTCAGCATTTTCGTCAAGTTTGTGTTTTCCTTGTGTACTTCCCTCTTCATTTGATTTCACCGGTCTTTGCAATATGAATTCTTGCCTTATTTCACAAACGCCTGCTGCTACTTTTGCCATTATTTACTAGAATTATAATGAAGTAATCCTAACATACAAAATAATAAAATTTTAACCTATACGCTTTTTAGGAAAAAGACAGGTTATTCTTCATTCACAATTGAACGTCGTAAAGCAGAAAGCGACCATCCTCGATTTTTGGCAAAATGAGTTTTAGTGCCCTAGGCTTTGGGTTTAGTATTAGCTACATTATCCAAAGACAGTTAACTTGACATCATATTCAGAAGCCGAGATATTAAAATGTCAAATGCGACCATTTGCCATAATCGCTCATTTTATTGTGTAAAAAGCGACCATTGGCGGCGATGGCTGTGCAAAATCCCTAAAAACCATGAAAATGCATTAAGCAGAATGCGACCATCGCGATGGGCTGGGAGATTTTAGTGAAAAAGTACATTTTATTAATATGCAGAAACAGACCATCGCAAATGGTCTCGTTCTGCAAAATGTGTTATAGCAAATAACTGTACATTTACAGAATGCGACCATTGTTCACGCGGGGATGGTCTAGTATTGCGATACGATATTTGACATAAATATCTGTGATTCTTTGTTTATCAGAAAGCGACCATCCCCCTATAAGGTAGTAGTCAAAAAAGTGGAACAGAACATCTTTAGCGTGTTTTATGCTAAGCATTGCTGGGCGGCGCAGGTGACAACTTTTATCGTAACCGTATTTAACCTTTTTCTGAAGTTTGTTATGATTATTCCAATTATTGTTTAGATATTTTATATGATTTTCAGTCATTTTCATCTGTGATTCATTAATTCGTTTTTCATTGTAATCTCAATAAATAAGCCTAAATTGCTATTGTTTCGTTGTATTTTTATCATGACTTACAAACAAAAGATAGATACAAAAAAAAAAACATCAGAATCATCATAAATTATATTGTGAAACATTAATAATATGAGTAAAACACTTCAACCTATGCAACATAATTATTATTTCTTGGGGGCTGAGCTGCCCGCGTCCGTAGGAGAAAACCCATTAACACTGATTCCCTAGACGCGGCCCCTGGGTGGTGCAAATCAGGCAGCAAAACTCCGGTGGGAGGCTTCGGCCGCGGTTGGTTACCACCCACCGGACTGAGTCTACCCGTGAAGCGACCTAGTCGTGTTTCAGGAGGTGGTCCGGTGAAACCATTGTGAGAGACGGGTCTGGGTAGTTGCTCCGACACTAAAGTCCGTTCAAAAGCGGGGGATGACACCGTGCTTGGTGGCTAGTTCTGGAGGGTAGCGGGATCCGTGGCACGGCTTTCCGCTGGCCGACCGCAGATATTAGGGGGCCCAAGTAGTATGTTAACCACATACGAAAGGCTGCCCCGCCATATGCGCCATATGTGCGCCTTGATGCCGGTTGGCGACCGGACGAGAGGGCCTCAAGGACATTTTCGGGGGGGGTACGGGCATCCCCACCGTTCTCCACACATCTATTCACTGTATATAATCATGAACAAAAGGAACAAAAATAGTAAGTTGTGCAATCAGCGGAAGCACGTCCTCTCGCTTCACGTGCACCTCTGCAACATTCGAGGTCTGCACGCAAATATCGAACCAGTCCGATACCACCTTGAGACTGAGAGACCGCACTTGCTATTCCTCACGGAGACGCAAATCAGATGGCTGACGCAGCCTATCTCTCTTACCCAGGCTATGTACTGGAGCACAGGTTCAAGTCGCGCGCCGGTATCTGCGTCAACGCGCGCGATGACATCTGCTATAGGCGTCTCCGTGACCTTGAAAGTTCCAGATTCTCCGTTCTGTGGATTTTGGTCAACACCGGCTTAGAAAAGATACTCTATGCCGGCGTCTATCGCTCGCACACCGGGGACGAAGAGACAACTCAGCTGTTTCAACACCTCAGTGAGACGGCAGATCTGGTTCAATGGCGATATCCTACAGCTCAGCTAGTTATTCTGGGGGATCTTAATGGTCACCACCATGAGTGGCTATTCCCATACCAGAAGACAGAGCATGTAGGCAGAGAGGCGTATAACCTAGCGGTGTTGCTAAATCTCACCCAGATGGTCAAGGAAGCTACGCGAGTGCCCGACGTTGACAGCCACACAGCCAACTGCTTGGACCTTTTGCTGACGAATGATCCGGACAGATATTACATTTCGGTGTCTGCACCACTTGGTGGTTCCGATCACTGTCTGGTGAAGTCTGTATCGTCTTATACTCCGCCTGATCCTAGACCTAGAGGCAAACGGCGGGCATGGCGGTACAAGTCAGCAAAATAGGAAGAGATGCGGGATTTCTTTGCATCTTACCCTTGGCGGCAAGTGTGCTTCTTTTCTTGTGACCCAACAGACTGCGCAAATGCCGTTACGGGGGTGATAAATCAGGCAATGGAATATTTCATTCCATTTTCTGATGCTTCACCTTCTGGCGCAGCTCGCCCATGGCTTAATGCTGCATGTGACAGCGCTGTAGCGCATATTTGGCCTGGGTTGACGCTCGAATGCGCAAGTCCTTGGATGCACGTGAAAAGAAGAGAGCCTTTAACAAAGCCGCCAAATCCAGCAGAAAAGCAATTCGAAGAGCTCGATTTGAGCATATAAGCCGGATTGGGGCTAAATTAGCTTCTCACCCGACGGGTAGCAAAGCTTTTTGGTCCCTGGCTAAGCCTAACGAATCGAACTTCTGTCGAACATCTTTGCCTCCACTGTTGAAACCAGACGGATCTCTAGCTCACACCGCAGTAGAAAAAGCAAATCTATTCGCAGGTCTATTTGCGGACAACTCACGTTTAGATACCTCAGGAGAGACGCCTCCAAGTATACCTCATTGCGGCGCAACTATGCAGGACATACGCATCAATCAAAAGGAGGTGCTTAAGACACTTAGAGGTCTAGACGTGAACAAAGCTAGTAGTCCTGATGGTATACCAGCTATTGTGTTGAAAACCTACGCACCTGAGTTGTCCCCGATTCTGACTCGTCTTTTCCGTCTTTCTTTGGAGACTGGTATAGTCCCTAAGTGCTGGAAGCTTGCGAACGTCCAACCTGTTCCAAAAAAGGGTAGTCGTGCCGATCCTAATAACTATCGGCCTATCTCGGCTACGTCCATTTTGTGTAAAATTATGGAGCGTGTACTGAATAGGAAGCTCATGGCATACCTTGAAGACAATAACCTCCTCAGTGAACGACAGTACGGATTTCGCCGAAATCGGTCGAATGGGGATCTTCTCGTGTATGCCACACACATTCTGAGCGAGGCCATCGAGAACAACGGTGAGGCCTTGGCTGTGTCTCTTGACATCTCGAAGGCCTTTGATAGGGCTTGGCACGACAGTCTCCTTAACAAGCTCCCTTCTTATGGACTACCAGCCGGCTTTTGCTCTTGGATTAAAGACTTCTTGAGAGAACGATCGATTCAAGTGATTGTTGACGGGTGCTCGTCCGATCAAATGGCAATAATCGCCGGCGTACCTCAAGGGTCTGTACTTTCCGCTACTCTCTTCCTGCTGCATATTAATGACCTGCTGAAACCTGGTATCTTAGGGTATGCAGATGACAGCACAGTCGTGGAAAGATACACTTCTGGTCCAAGAGCCAAAAAGGCGGAAATCGAGACGTTGAGAGAAGATATGGTTGTGCGTATGAATAAAGCTCTAAAAGCTGTGTCCGACTGGGGTGACGAAAATCTCGTCAAATTCAACGCCAACAAGACTCAAGCCTGCCTTTTCTCCGCCAAAAGAGTGAGTTTCTTTTGTCTCCTACTTTCCAAAATGTATTCTTATCATTGACAGACCGTCTTGAACTGCTTGGACTCACGTTAACCCCAACAATGAACTTTAAGGGCTACCTTGAATCTAAGGCTAAACTGGCTAGTAAAAAGCTTGGCATCATTAATAAGGTTAGGCGATACTTCTCACCGGGACAACTGCTTCATCTGTATCAAGCACAGGTCCGATCGTGTATGGAGTACTGCTGCCACCTTTTTGATGGATCAGCCAAGTATCAGCTGGAAGCTTTAGAATCAGTGGACCGGCGAGCTGTGAGGTAATTTGGTGACGATAAACTAGCTGCCACGAAGCTACTTAGTCTCGAGCACCGCCGTAAAGTAGCATGTCTGTCTATTTTCTACAGGATTCATTTCGGGGAATGTGCGCAAGAGCTTCACGACCTAATTCCACCCTCCCCATTTCACTACAGGACTAGCAGAAAATCGGCGAATTACCACCCATTTCTCGTTAAAATGCCAAAAATCCGTACTCAGCGATATCGATCCACATTCCTGTTGCGTACTGCACAAGAATGGAATTCGTTGCCGACGTCTCTGTTTCCTGAGACCTACAATCTTGGAATTTTTAAGGCTAGAGTGAATAGATATCTTCTAGATCGACGAGCTCCATCCTCGGCCACACCGTCGCTTAACATCAGGCGAGTTGGTGGTCAATCGTAGATCTATAGTGTATAAATGTTTGTATGTGTCTATGTTTCGAGTTGTATGGAACGAGGCTCTCAAGTGGACGTCTTATATTTCGACTTTCGTAAAGCCTTTGACAAAATTGACAATGATATATTACTGCAAAAACTAAGTAATATTGGGTTTACTCCACGTCTCCTAAAATTCTTTGCCAACTTTTTGCGCGACCGCCGACAGTTTGTGAAATATGGTGTATACGTTTCCCAGTCTTACTTTACCCCTTCTGGGGTGAGTCAAGGTTCTATCCTGGGTCCACTGTTGTTTCTTATCATGATAAATGATTTAATTAAGATTGTAAAATATGCCAAATGTATACTATACGCTGATGATCTGAAACTAGCATTTGAAATTAAATCGCAAATTGACAGTGATGCATTACAGTGTGACATTGATTCCATCTACCAATGGAGTCTGCAGAACAAAATGTTATTTAATCCCGACAAGTGCTACGTCATGACCTATGGTCGGAAGAAGGAGCCGCTTCTTCATAATTACCTAATTGGTGGTGATGTTATGAAGCGAGTGACGACAATTAAGGATCTGGGAGTAACATTTGACGGTGCCCTAACTTTTAAGGATCATATTTCCGTTACAGCGAAGGAATCATATCGCCGTCTCGGCTTTGTATTAAGAAATGCAAAGGATTTCCGGGATCCTGCCGTCCTTCGGATTTTGTTTTCTACCCTGGTTAGGAGTAAACTCGAGTCGAGCGTGTGTGTGTGGAGTCCACATTGTGACACACACATTTTGTGTCTTGAGAAGGTCCAGAAGGCATTTTTAAGGAACCTTTACAAGAAAACTTTGGGTTATTACCCTTTCCTATACCCGACTGATTTTCTACTTGGACAGTTGGGCTTTAATTCTTTGAAAGTTAGGCGCTCTTTAGACCAACTTAAGACGGGCTGCAAGATATTGAGAGGCGCAATAAATTCACCGGATTTGCACAACAATATTTGTACTCTCTACGTACCAGATAAATATATGAGACATCGGCCCAGCCGAAAACATAAGCTGTTCTCCAATGGCTCTAACCGGACAAAGTCGCGGAATTTCAGTCCAATGTGTCGCATCATTCGTGGACTCAACGCATTCTTAAAAGAGTTCCCAGATTGTGATATTTTTTGCGATAAGTGGCCTGACCTAATGCAATTTTTATTATTATTTTGTGAAAAACATTCCTTTTAATGAATTTAATTTATTACTTATTAATTTTGTACTTATTATTGACATGTTATATTTTACTTTAATATTTGAATTTTATAATTATGACTTAGTATAATATATGCAATGTGTAATTGGTGCCAACCGTTCATTGTAAATAAATAAATAAATAAATAAATAAAAAAAAAAAAAAAACTATTAAAAATGTTCCTAAAATTAAGTAATTCTTATTTTTATTTAAAGAAAAATTGGTTAGTAAGTTTAAAAGATATTTATTTTTTATTAAAATATTTATCAGCCGTTTTTACTATAGACTGTTTTGCATTATTCAGAACACGACCATTTGTTTGGCTGTTTCTATTTTTTAAACTATTACAAAAAATTCATTAAGCTGAAAGAGACCACATCGTATAGATTTGTTCTGCTAATTACAATATGACGAATTTTAGCAATAAGCAGAAGACGACCACAACTTTAACTGCAAAAAAATATAATAAAATTAATGATTTTCTGAGTGTTTATTACCTTAATCTCTAGCCACTGAAATATACTTTCATATAAACTAAATACTTAAATCATAACACTAAGTGGGAAAGTAGCAGCAGCAAAATACTTTGAAATGGCCGTATCTCAAAATGCATTTTTCGTCGATGGTCGCTTTCTGTTTTACGACGTACAATTTACTCGTAACGCACACCCACACGTACCGCACACCGGACCACACGTACGTTGACAATACATTGACATTTCAATAAATAAACATGACATTCATCAAACATTCATGCAGTGCTACCACCATTGCCCCCAAAACGAAAACAAATATTAATAATTATGATTTTGATTACCCATCCAAGTTTCCTCTGGGAAGTTGCCCATAGATAGGTAGGTAATCATGGTGCTATCCTCTAGCAGTTTGTACTAGCATAAAAATAATCCCTTAGGCTAAGGCCGCACTACGGTTAAACCGCAGCGGTTTTTAACCGCGTGAGTTTATGAAATAGGAAAACGAATACAAGCGGCCGCACTTGCGGGTTTTCCCGGCGATTGATTTAGTACCGTCTCGAGCGGTTTCACGGTTTATAGCGGTTACCGCTCGCGGGAAAAAACCGTAGTGCGGCCTAGGCCTTACTATGGCCAGCACACTCACGGAAACATTAAAACTTTTGTTTTTTTAAAGGCTGGGTAGATAAGGTAATTCTAAAATATATGGAATGCATTGTTGGCTACTTACTACTAGCTGACAAAACCTATTTTCTTAGGGCCTTACTACACGGGTGGTTCTCCCGCCGCGGGAATCCGCTCGACAAAGCTGCCGCAGACCATCAAACTACACGGAACGCGGTTTATCGCTGTCTTTTGTTCATTTGACACGACACGCACGCGTGACGAGCTAGCGCCCTCGCACTAGGTCCCGCAAAAATGACGCAATAGCGGGAAACCGCCCGTGTAGTTTAAAGCGGCGGTTTGACGCTGCATGTGGCAGTCGTATTTCACCCGCCTGTGAACCGCGACGGGAAACCGTGGTGCAGTGTAGTATGCAGCATACAACTTCCATATTAAATTGTGTCTAGTGCGGTTCAGAAGGGGATTCCCGCGGCGGGAGAACCGCCCGTGTGATATGGCCCGTAGCCAAGACTTCAAGATTTAGTATTTTATGATTCAAGATTTAGTATTTCGTGATTTGGCCGAAGCTTTCGCATATATAGTTATTTTACTCGAAATTTCACAGAATCTGATCCACGCATTTGCAATGTAAATGTAGAACGACGTGCACCGTGTGATCGGGTAGCTACTTCGAACTGGGAACAAAGGCATTCAGCAGTTCTACCAGAGGATCTCCGGAATTTTTATGCTTCCAGTGATGGCTTCCAACTTACATGGAATTACAAATATTCAGGTAGGTCGATGTGGAAGAAATTTCTATTATCCTATCTGGTACAGACATAGGTAGCTGAGAACTTGGAGACGGACATAGGCTACATTTTGTCAACATCATGACCGTTCACCATCATTTTTCATCGCTATGCGGGTGAAACCGCGGGAAATAACTAGTGCTTTTATAAATTAATGTATAATCTAATCCTACGAGCGCGTTCTCACTTTGTCGTTATGCTGGTGCTACTTTAGCGAACAAAGATTCGTGTCGCGTTGGCGCGCTAAAAACATCGTGTACGGGCATTAGCGGGCTACGGTGAATATTCGTATTAACGCGATGAGTGTGGCCGGGTAGATCGTTGCAACGAGTAGTATTCGGGCGAAGACGATGTATTATCGGGGCACTGTCGGTAAACTGGCGCGCAACGCAACACGAATCTTAATCCGCCTAATGTAGACAAGAACATCGCGTATGCCCGTACACGATGTTTTTAGCGCGCCAACGCGACCCGAATCTTTGTTCGCTAATGTAGCCCCACCATAAAAGAGTGTGACGACGTATTGAGATAACGTAGCCTCACATTATACAAGCAAAAGTATCTAACTCTGTCTTCGTCTGTTCATCTTTTTATTAATATCAAACGGCAGAACTTATTGTTATGAAATCTGGTAGTGATATAGCTGATATAGATAACCTGGAGAATGACACATTTCGTCACCATCGCTAATTTTCACAACTACTATTGCTGAGTATGCTGTAGTTAGTATTTGCAGTTGAATCTGCGTGTTAGGTATCGAGCACAATCCAGAGAATGAAACGCCGGTCTTGATAATTGATTGCGTATATTACCACAATATGCACAACTAATTGTTCCAAAGTCTTCAAATACATATATTGTCAATAAACTCACTAAAACAATGTTTAGAATTTAATAAAGATATTATATTGAAAATGTCGAGTGCCACGGATGAAAATCCAAGTCAGAGAGAAAGAGTTTACACCAGAGAGGTGACATTTAAGTTTTTACTCTTTTCTTAATCATAAATGTGGCTATAGTATAAGGGCCATAGTGCCAAATCCTACACTTCCCCTTATATTTTACATGAATACACAAACCAAATATTTACACATTACAAGTCAAAATCATTGGATATTCACGTAAAAGATACAAAAACAAACAATTATATCTCCTTACAGCCATTAAATAATAACAATCAAATTAGTCATTATACATATTACATGTCAAGAACATACTAATGCTAAACATTTACAAATTGTAGTCACATACATATCACATAAAACTATTTAACAATTTTAAATCTGTTTAACATTCATTTGGGCTGTGAAATTATTATGCTTCGTAGAACTTAATGCTTTAGTCAACACATCTGCAATCATATTTTCGGTTGGCATATATTTTACAGTTATCTTATTATTTGTCACTAATTCTTTTACATAATGATACCTAATGTCAATATGCTTAGTCCGCTTATGACAAAATTCTCTAACTGTTAACAATTTTTGCGCACTCTGATTATCATTAAACAAGGTTATATTACCTGTTACATTTAATATCTCAGACATGAAGTTTTTAATAAAGCATAGTTCTTTACATGTATCACTAATTGCTAAATATTCAGCTTCTGTACTAGACAGTGCAACACACCGTTGCTTTCGCGACTCCCAACTAATGGTATTAGTACCTAATTTTACTACATAGCCTGTATATGACTTTCTGTCTATAACACTGTTACCCCAATCCGCATCTGCGTAAGCGTTAATATTTAAATCATGACATCTATCAAAAAATAGTGTATAATTTAGAGTTCCCGCTAAATATCTAAGGATACGTTTGGCAGCAATCCAATGAGATTTATTAAATCCATTGTTAAATTGGCTAAGCTGACTAACTGCGAATGTTATGTCAGGTCGCGTACATACCGATAGGTACATTAAACTGCCTAGCAACTGTCTGTAATTATATATATTTTCATCTAGACAGTCAGCTGGTTCAGCCTTCTCTAATTTACTATTACACACCATAGGAGTGGAGACAGGTTTACACTGTTCCATTCCAAAGGATTTGAGTAACCTTTTTATGTAATCGGACTGGTCTAGTGTGAGAGTACCATTACATCTATCTCTCTTAACATTTATTCCTAGACAGTTCTTCAGAGAGCCTAAATTTTTCACATTAAATTCTCTCTCTAACAATTTGAACAACTCACATTTTGTGTCATTACAATTACTAAATACATAAAAGTCGTCAACATATAAAGCAATAATTGTCATTGTATTATCTGACCTTTTATAATAAACACATGGCTCGCACTTGCTTTGAATAAAATGGTTTTTTGTCAATAAATTTTGAACTTTTAAATTCCACATTCTGCTAGATTGTTTCAATCCATATATGCTTTTATGTAACAAACACACCTTATTCTTGTCATTTGCGAAACCATCTGGTTGTTCCATAAAAATTATTTCATTTAATTCACTATTGAGAAATGCAGTCTCTACATCGAGATGATCTATACTTAAATCAAATTTGTTAGCTATTGCGAATAGTATCCTCATAGTTGAGTGTCTTACAACGGGGGAGAATGTGTCAGTGTAATCAACACCTTGTTCTTGTGAGAATCCCCGAGCAACTAATCTCGCCTTATATACTAACTCACCTGCAGAATTGCTTTTTCTCTTAAAAACCCATTTGTTCTTAACAACATTTTTATTATGTGGTCGCTCTACAAGCTTCCATACACCATTACGAATGAGTGAGTCATACTCCCTCTTCATGGCTTGAAACCATTCACTACTTTCAGAACTAGAAATAGCTTCGTTGTACGATAAAGGATCAGAGCTATTTTGTGTCAACAAAGAGAAATCTATTTCATAATTGTCATACCTGGCCGGTAATTTACCACGGTTCGAACGTACAGGCCGCAAAGCGACAGACTCAGGATTACCTAGACTAGTCACAGCAGCTTCCCCTGTATCTAACGACTGCTCAGGCAACAAAGTTTCTTCATGCTGAGGACTTACGGGTTGAGATGACGAAGCTGCGGAGCTCTCACAGCTGGAGTCCCTCTCATCTCCGGTACAGTACTCTGAAATTGCAGAAACATTATGATCAGACTCATAGTTACACATATTATCAATAGTACATTGCTCTGTTTCACCATCATTTGAATTGCAATTTAAATTATTTGATTCATTAATATCATTGTTATTAATAGTAAAATTATAATTCAAACTATTGCATTTAATATCACATGAAGCATTGTCATTTGTATAAAACTTATCCTCTAAAAATATAACATCTCTCGACATAACTATCCGTTTAGGGTCTGAAGGAGAACAAAGTCTATATCCCTTAGTACACTCATCATACCCAACAAAGATATAACCTATAGATTTAACATCTAATTTACTTCTCTTTTGAGCAGGTACACGAGCATATGCCATGCATCCAAATACACGTAGATGACTAAGATTTATAGATAATCCGGTCCATACTTCTTCAGGTGTACGTCCCGCCAGCGCAGAAGATGGGGAACGATTCTTTAAATATACTGCGGTCATCACCGCCTCACCCCAATACTGCTGACAAAGACCTGAATGTTGGAGCATGCATCTTACCTTATCCATAAGAGTGCGGTTAAGGCGCTCTGACACACCATTTTGTTGTGGAGTGTAGGGTACGGTGACCTGATGCAAAATACCTTCCTGTTTTAGATATTTAGAAAAATTGACATTGCAATATTCTTTGCCACCATCTGATCTAAGACATTTTATAAGTAAACTGGTTTGTTTCTCAACTAGGGCCTTGAAAGTCAAAAAATGGGAAAATACTTCGCTCTTATAGCGCATTAAGTATACATAAGTCTTACGAGAAAAGTCATCTGTGAAGGTTAAGAGGTATTTTGAACCACCCCAGCTGTCAACAGACATAGGACCACAGACATCTGAATGTATGAGCTCTAATAACTGTGTAGCACGCTTCGCCTTGCCAATAGGGAACGGTAAAGCTGCCTGCTTCCCCTCAAGACATGGTATACACACACCAAGTTCAGAATCTTTAAAACTAATAACATTGGAATTCTTTAGAGAACACATACCTTTCAAAGAAAGATGTCCAAGTCTGTAATGCCACAATTTTGTAGGCACAACAGCTTCCATAGCACTTCCTGCTCGCTGCAATTCATCCTGCAGTGATGCTGAGCGCTCCTTCTTCAACTGTGAACAAACCTCCTTATCCTGACAAACTAGACCTTTTAAGACAAATAAACCCCCAACTTTCTCACCCGTTGCAATACAACAACCATTACAGTTTACAATTTTACAACCTTCATTATTAAATACTACTGTATGACCCTTTTCAGTAACTCTAGACACTGACAAAAGACTACTACTTAAATTAGGCACATAAAGAACATCAGACAAGTTGCTTTTGGCATTTAAACTCTTGTCGAATAAAGATATATCACCAGTTCCTAAGCCATCAATAGTTTTGCTGTTGGCAATTACAATCTTTCTGTCACACATTTTGTAATTCTTCAAATTATGTTGATTGTTGGTCATATGTGCTGTTGCTCCACTATCAATAACAAAATCAGTTGTATATGCTGTCAATGCAGTTTCGGTTGTAGTGGCAACCATGCTTTGTTCTTTGCTCTTAGCATCTCGCTTCCTTTTAAAACATTTAGCCTTAATATGACCAACTTTGCCACAGTAATTACAGGTGATGATCCTCTTCTTGTCCTTAGTGTAAAATGTAGTGTCGTCCTGATTCAATTCTCTATTATTATGACCATTTTTTCTATGTTCTTCTTGCAATAAGCGTGACCTCACAGCTTCACTGGAGAGCGCAGATCCAATATTAAGTGTTTCCATATTTGACACAAGAGTGTCATATTCAGAAGAAAGTCCACTTAATAATATCTCACCGATTTCATAGTCATCAATATTGCGCCCTATATCTCTCAATTGCTCAACTGTACACATTATTTCGTTGATGTATTCTATCATAGAAGTCTTGAACTGTATTCGGTGAAGTTGTCTTAAAAGCATCACGCGTCTATAAAGCCCTTGGTCGTGAAAAATTTTTTCAAGTTTTTGCCACGCACCCACAGCGGTACTCTCATTTTTGAGGTTGTGAATTAGATTTTTACTCACTGACAGGCAAATTCGTGCTAATGCTCGTTCACCACGTGCTGCATCCGTATCAGTCCCTTTTATGACATTGTACAGTCCTTCTAATATGAGCATTTGTTTGAGTTGAAATCTCCAGCTTTGATAATTCTGGACGCCTTCAAGTTTTTCCATGTGAAAAGATCCGCCGCCATTGTACACGCCAGCATGGCCATTTCCATTGTTATCCGCCATGTTTTATAAATGCAAGTTATCGAACCAAGTTGTGCTTCTTATTATCTTTACGGCATGGATGTCGCACTCCGATACTATCTGGGCACAAAACCTATTGCTGAGTATGCTGTAGTTAGTATTTGCAGTTGAATCTGCGTGTTAGGTATCGAGCACAATCCAGAGAATGAAACGCCGGTCTTGATAATTGATTGCGTATATTACCACAATATGCACAACTAATTGTTCCAAAGTCTTCAAATACATATATTGTCAATAAACTCACTAAAACAATGTTTAGAATTTAATAAAGATATTATATTGAAAATGTCGAGTGCCACGGATGAAAATCCAAGTCAGAGAGAAAGAGTTTACACCAGAGAGGTGACATTTAAGTTTTTACTCTTTTCTTAATCATAAATGTGGCTATAGTATAAGGGCCATAGTGCCAAATCCTACAACTACAATGCTAAAACAGAGGGGGGCATACGTATGTATGTGTACTTAAAGGCCGTCACAGACACAGCTATAATATATATTAATATACCTTACTATAATATATATTATAGCAAGCTACCACACACGGAGATGATGCTATAATATATATTTTGCCTTCATTTCATTGATGGTCGGCCTAGCGTTTGCACGTGTTTTGTAATATAGGATGATTTTAAAACACAGTAATTATGAATTCAACAAGTGCATTGTTATTGGAATTGACAGTTCTTCAGATGACGATTCTGATGTTGCTTTAGAGATGTTAGTTGCCTTGTCAGGCACAAAAATTAGTCACAATCTAAGCCACGTACACACTCAATTTATTTATAAGTCGAATTCTGCTTCAGTAAAGTGGTGGCGACTTTACTAGAAGCTTCTATGAAGTTTTGTCGACAACGTAAAAATCGTAAAATGACCACGTTTCACTACTACATTTCACTTGCCCACACTCATGTACTTGATCAAACACTTAATGAATTAAACTGAGGGTAGTTAGAAATGTTTTTTAAGTTTATGGAAATAAATGTATCTGTATTTGAATAAAACACCACCATTTTTATCGCATTAATATTCAAAATAACACAAGTTTAGGAAAAAAAACAAAGCAACAACATGTTTCGATGACGTTCCTGCCAAAACTCTCTTGAAACATGCTGTATATTCAAAATATGTCTTGCTATACCATAATTTATATTAATATGCGATAATATAAAAATATGCAATAATATAAATTACGGTATAGTTTGGTTACGTCATAGAAATATATATTATAGCTGCGTGTGCGGTCACTCGAAAATTTTTATAGAAAATATATGGTAATATGTTTAGCTATAAAATATATTAATATAAATTATAGCTGCGTCTGTGACGGCCTTAACTATGTAGCTGCTTATTTTTTAAGCAATGAAGGGCGCGGGTTCGTATCCCAGCAACGAGATTGAGTTTTCTGTTAAGACATTGTAGGAAAACTACATGGTTATACTAGAGTGACTACTGAAAATATGATCAGGCACATAACAGTGCAATTCAGCAACCCCAGTTGAGAGCCAGTTTCCGTTCCACATTAGGTGTGGTTATTATGTCGTGGATCATATCATCATTTAAGGTGAGCTGTGGTCTAACACGTCGCTTGTGGATCCTAAATTCCTAAAAAACATATTACGTACACACTACTACGGCAAAGTGTATGGGGTCAATAGGGATTAGGATGCTGCTATATTTACCGCCTGACAGTTAGGCGCTAAACGGGAGTAAAGGCGGGATACAGTTACTAACTGTACCCTGTACCCCGCTGTTTCATCCACGTATTGACGAATTACGGTTGTGATGATAATTATTAATAGGTATTTATAGCCTAGCTTGGTCGTGAAAAAGTTACAAGCGTAGACATACTTACTTTACCTTTTACAATATTGGTTACGCCCCGCGGTTCCGCCTAGTGATGAAACCGATAATGATGATGATGCCACATTTCATCGTTACCAGATCCTCCTTTTGTATAGAAAGTTAGATAGGATGGAAATGAAAACAAATGTTTACGAAAGTCTCACCTACTATTGAGTACATCTTACCCCTATTACTATTGAGTACAGTCCTGACTGCGTAAGGAGGTGTTTTTCGAGTGTATGTATATTTGTATGTAATTATGTTTTTATATGATCACCTACAGCCTAAACAGCTTGACCGATTTTTATGTGCCAGGTGTCATTAGATTTGTCTTAAATCCCTCAGTTGTAATAATAATAATACATCATACATCTCCCATAAGCTTGATATCGTGATCGTAGATCGGTCTCAGCGCCGTGCAGTGCTCGTTGACATCACCATCCCACATGATGAGAATCTCGTGAAGGCTGAGAAGGACAAGCTCAGCAAGTACCTTGACTTGGCTCACGAGATAACCGCCATGTGGGATGTTGACTCGACGATCATTGTCCCGATAGTCGTTCCGGTGAACGGTGTCATAGCGAAGAGCCTCGACCAACATCTCAAGAGGCTCTCGCTCGATGGTTGGGTCAAGGGTCAGATACAGAAGGCAGTCATCCTGGACACGGCACGTATTGTCAGGAGGTTCCTCTCTCTGTAGCACCTACCACCGGCAGCTTGAGCTCGCCCCGCTGCCGGCGGCACCCTAGGTTTAAGTTTTTTATAATATTTATATTTTTGTATTTATATTGTAAAAAACTTAGATTTAATATTTAAATTGAATAAAGAAAATAATACATCTCTTGTAAAAAAAATGTTTTTCATAACCTCCAACGAACTTTTTCGTAATAAACAATTGATTTTACTAGAATTTTTCTAATGAATGCGCATTTATAACCTTTTACAGTGATTTAAGGCATACTTTTTCACAAAAAATATATACTCAAGAGCGTATCAAGCGTAAACAAATTGTAAGTTAGACTGCAAAAACCTCTTTTCTGCAGTCGGGTATTTTGTTTTTCTTTTAATAGTGATACTTATGATAGTTATAATATTTTATCGGCAGTCGAAAAATTATCTATAATCTTGAAATTTTTCGTATCCATCGTATCGCTCCATCTTTGGCCACACCATCAGGTGAGTTGGTGGTCAAACGTAGATCTATTTACTTAGTATAAAAAATATATTATTTTCAGCTGATGAAATTCTGCCCGTGGGGTCAATACGGGTAAACTCTTTGAACGAGTTATTTCTGTCACCGGCACTGAAGGATTTGCTCGACTTTTGCATGACAAGACAGAGTTCGGGCCCTCGCCCGATCCTGAATACTAAAAGCAAGATTTTCGAATTGGATTCTTGCAGGACGATCGGAAAGGTAAAGTATGCATTTTGCGTTAATACAAAGTACTATTTATATTAAAGTGTGTAATGAGTGGTGTAGTAGGAACTTATTGTTATTTCGGATTAATTGTTTTTTTTTGTACTATTTTTTTACATATAAGTATTATGTGCAAAAAATAACGAATATTGTAATAAAAACTAGAGCGCCGCCGAGCTGCTAGTGTTAGGGCTACAGATTGAGAAACGCAATACGCGGCATGGGGGGCCATTCATTTATTACGTAAGACGATTTAGGGGGGAGGGGCGGTCGACCATGTCTTATCGCCGGACCATGTCCATGTCGCATGTCGGTTTGTTCTAATTTTTTCTTACATAGGGGGGAGGGGGTCAAAAACTAGCAAAAATAGTCTTACGTAATAAATGAATGGCCCCATGTCTATAGGATTTTTTTTTATGAGACCCCCCTGAGAGGTTGGTCAAGACTTTGCTATGAGACCGTTCACCGAAACGACTATTTGGATTTTTTTACATGATAAAGATCTACGAATGACCACAATTCGTAAGTAAGTATCCGTAACTTATCTATAATCCGAAAACATTTGTTTGAATTTTACTTGCCCGAATACGTTTCATAGAACTGCCTAATTCCAACACTCGGGACATTTACCGTGGTTCGCGTTAATTAGTGTTTTATTGAATGACCGCGATAGTTTAAAAAAGTGTTTTACCTAATTATAAATTATTTACTCGATAAGTTTCTAATTCCATAAGTTTATTAATTTTATTTTATAGAAATAGGTACAGTTACTGATATTAGGCTATATAATATACAGTATATAAACTCAACTGGTAAAACATTAAAATCCAATTAAAACTGTACACAGTTTGTTACCTATCACTTTCATTTGCCCGAACAGTTATTTCGGTTAGGTTTGTTAGATTTATTTATTTATTGTATCCTGAACCTTCTTATTTACCTATATAGGTTATAATACCATCTATTTGTAGGTGTGCCTGATTTACACGGTCGGTACGTGGTCCGTGTGGCTGGCGACACGGGAAGGCGCCTGGGGCTGGCTGGCGGACTCCTTCACCCATTATTTCCGCATGGCGCTGGTCCACATGGGCTTGCCTGGGTGGCAGGCTGCCTTCGCGAACCTTCCGCTAATACCCTGGGCTGAGGTACGCATGCCAAAACGGAACGACACACATATGGGAACTTGTGCCATCGTTTGGCTAACTTTAGACAGCATCAACCAAAATCCGTTTATTAACCATAAATTAATATGTACCTACATGTGTAATAACATGTGTGTATAATTTTTTTAAATTCATTTATTCATTAAAATTCGTCACTTTCTCATTTAGAGGGTACCATATTGAATTTTGTGTGACGTTACCTAGGTTCCAGGGGCCGAATCACAAGCGTTCAAGCAGTTTTACTTTAATATTAGGTACTTTTGTCTCGCTCTTTCTATACTCGAGAAAATACCACAATCATCAAACTAATATTAAAATAAAATTGAAGTAGCAAATAGCAGACGATCAATATGCCACAATTTTTCACCTTTGGCGGACATCTAGCATACATCAAATCTGGGAAGAAAATTATATACTGAACCCGGGGCTTATTTTAGGAGACTTATTCAACGATACCATACACGATGGGGTGGGATTGAAAAAGAAATTTCTTCTATATATGTGTGGATTATCACCCCTATTTTTTTTTGCAAATTGTACTACGGCATTTTGTAGCGGTTCACGGAACATACTCGTATCTACATGCTAAATCTAGCTTGTCTTATAATAGCATAAACAGTGGTGCTACTTTCTTGGGAGACGTTGAACAATTAAGTTTTTCTGCAGTGTCAGATATTTTTTTTTTTTTAAAGAAGATAGATCTACGATTGGCCACCAACTCACCTGATGTTAAGCGTCGGTGTGGCCGAGGATGAAGCTTGTCAATCTACATAGAAGATATCTATTCACTCTAGCTTTGAAAATTCCAAGATTGTAGGTCTCAGGAAACAGAAATGACGTCATCATCACCGGCGGATATCTCGTTGATCCGACGTTAGTTAATGAACTAAGACGTATTTTCAAGCAACACATGTTCATGTTAGATATCGTTGGTTTCAGCAACTGTTCTTACTTCTGGCACCGCATTTGCTGGATAAGACAGATTCCGAGAACAATACAACGTCCGGCAACGAGACCGGCCTGAACCACATCGATCCGAACATTTTCAAGACGTCGGTGCGCCATCACAAGAACACTATTCGTCCGACCAATCAGTAAAAAAAAAAAACTAACTAAACATTGATTTTAGTGAGTGACCGACTTATTAGAAAAAAAAACATTACTTTGCAATCGCGTCACTCGAAAAAACATAATTTACCTATTAAGTAGCGATTCCTGTCGTTCAAAAGGGTATATTAAGAATTCTGCTCTATGCATCAATATTATGAAATCTTAAAAGTGAAATTAGAATTAGAAACAGTACTATATTCGTTCCAATATTAGCGAAGTATTTCCAAAATGTTTTTAACCGACTTAAAAAAAGGAGGAGGTTATCAATTCATAGCGTATATATTTTTTACGTATGTACACGAATTACTCCATCATTCGTGGACCAATTTTTGAAAGCTCCCAAGTTGGTCTCATAATTATTAATATATGGCTTGTTTCAGTTTCAGTATAATTATGTAATAAGTAGTAGCTAGAAGTGTGTGGGTTTAGCTATTTACAGAACATTTAACATTTATGTAAAATATTCTCCTTTTTCGAAATCAAATAAAAATCAATAAAGCTCAAATCTATTGGTTTACTTGACCATAATAATATTGAAACTGTAAATTAATATTCAAATCCGGTCTAAGGGTACTTTTCCACCAGAGCTAAGCTGATAATATCGTTTAATTACCATCAGTTGAGCTATGAAAATCGATAAGACCTTAAGATACGCGCCACAACAAATCTTATTAATCTCTACTCTTATCTTGTAAGAATCTGATAAGATTACGAAGATCTATACGTCTATCTCTTTTTCAGTGCAGATAATGAGTAGACAATTTTAACGCGGCGCCTATCTCTACAAGGTCTACAAGTTACGTTCAAAGGCGAACTTCGTCATGCAAGGTGACACTTGATTCAATAGATTTTTTAGAAGCATTTATTTTTTGTTTTGTTCTCAAAGTAAATGAAATTACTAATAAAATGTTCAGTTATTATCCGCAGCATTTTTATTGGATCTCATTAAAGCAAGAAAATAAAATGAAGCGCGGGTTTTACACAATAATGTATATTGAATAATATTCGACAATACAATTTAATAAGTAGCTAATTAACAAAATAAATGGACGGAATGTGAGATTCTTATGAAGTTTACAGCTAGGTTCACATAAATGTTGCTTAACATAATTAACAGCATCAGGTAGTGTATGCGACAATTGTGTTGATTCTGTTCTACCATTTTATAATACGGGGTGAAATCTAATTCATCAATCAATCAATCCACGTTTGTGCGGGGAGATGCCTCGGCGAATACTTAATTTTTATGTGTTTTACCAATATTTTTTTAAATTTATTATTTAGATTTATTTTTAATTTAAGTAATATTCAAGTCTGCTATGTAATATTTTAAAGAATCAATCGATCAATAACACTTAAAGTAATAAGACAATAAACACATGAGAAAATGGCACAATAGGCATGAGTATTCTTTAAGCCTAGGTACGCAATCATGCTACTGATCAGAAGGGAAACTAAATGTATGGAATTAAAATGATTGCATTAAATATTATATTATATTTCTATTAATCAATTACAGATGCCAATCTCATAGAAAAGTAAATAACGTTTCTATTCTACTGGCGTTCACGAAATTAGAAAGCCACATGTCTAACCCCCCGATATATTGTAATAAATTTGCAAGATTTCCGAGATTACGTATGAATAGTTCAGGCAAGTATTTCGAGTCATTTTCGAATCAGAGAGGACCAAATGACAAATTCTGCACAGACCACAAATGCATTATGTTTTATTTCAGCATTTTTCCATAACGACATTATTAGGTAGCAACAGATATTAAAATACTTTTAACAAAGTTTACTAAAATTGTGAGATATCCAGAACAGATCTTGCGAGATTATACATAGTTGATGATGATGCTGCAAGATTACATTATGTAATATCAAGCCCTGTCAGATATTAGTAGAACAGAATCGACGCGAATATTTGCCGAAATAGGCACCATGATAGTACAAAACACAATTGATACTAATAAAACAATACACTAAGTAAAATAGTTATCTGTAAAAGTACAGTAAATACTAAAAATCAAATCGTAAAAATAAAACAAAATTAAAATAACACGAGATAAAAAAATTATTAAATAAAAATACTTTTTGATTGTGATAGAGCATGTGATGCAATACGATATGAAACAGTGTACAAATTGAAGCGATATTGAAATATTTTCACCCTAAAGCCTAGAATGTATTTCGCTTATAAAAAGACGTAGGTAGTCGCACATTTTCGCCTACCTATCTATTAATATTCTACTATGATCAGCCATTCGTACAAAATATATGAAACTTATATTTTTTCTATGCAATAGGCCAATATTAGCGTTAGAATTCAGCTATACAATTGAACCGCATCATTTAATTTCATTATTTTAATATTTTTACCTCAGGTGGGATGCTAAAAAGAACACAATTTATTCTATTCCATCGGATTCTTCGCCTGGATATGGACGATTATTTATATTTTTAAGATTTAATTAACATGTCCAAATTTGTTTGTTGATTAAGAGTAATTTTGCGCGTTATTATTCTTTATTTACTGTTTTCTACCCCTAAACATAATAAGATTTCGATTATTCTTTTTCTAAATAAGATTGGAATTAGGAATTAGTAGGCTTGTATTTATATTGTTTATTAAAATATCAACTTCAAAGTAAAAATCGAAAAACAAAATCAAAGCTAGGTTTATATGCAAATATCAATATCAAAATCATATAATGCATAGGAAAACAGTTTTCTTCTGTTAAATTCAGCGCTCAACGATCCTCTTAATTATAGAGAGCCAATTAAATGCCGATCAACAGCATGATTTTACAATTTAGAACTTATGAGAAACAATGGAATGCCTCCTTTATTGATTGAATTAGTTTCATTCCCAGCAAAGGCATTAAGTGGCACTTTCATAACTACACTAATAAACTAAATTAAACACCCGCACGTATTTCGTTTCTAAAGCTGGGTATATACAGCGCGAGGTATGCGCCGCGAAATCCGAGAATGCCTCGAAATGAGTTCTAACACAGACCTCATTTTTTAACCGACTTCCAAAGAGGAGCTTCTCAATTCGACTGTATGTGTGTTTTTTTTGTTTGTTACGCGATTATTTCGTCACTATGAATTGATTTTGATGATTCTTTGTTTGGTAGGTAATATTTTAGAGGTGAACCCATATACATTTTATCAAAATCGGTTCAGTACTTTAGTTTTTAATACAACATAACTGGGGAAAATATATTATCCAAGTAAACGAAATTCCATATTTTTATGGATGTCACAGATGCTGGTTAGCAGACGCGGCGCGAACATTAATATTGTGCCTACATAATTAAATTGGTGTTAATCAAATAGGCAAGAGTACAATCTGACAGTTATCAGTGAACTGAGGCCAGTACTCGTTACGCCCACTTCGGTTATGGCTTGCGTACGATCATACTGTGAACATTCGTCGTTCGTGAGCTGAGCAATCCGTTTACACCGCGTGAGGTGTTTCGTGACGCATACCTTGCGCTGTTTGTATCCGCCCTAACAATACTTATAAGAAAATTATTTTTAAATTGCAAAATAAAATCCAATCATGTGATGTGAAATAAATTCATGTGAAAATCTCTTAAAAATATTATAGAGAGATCTGCCAATTAGCTAATAAATTATGTATTGTGATGTGTATAGTTGCATTACTACTGTAAAATACTGCCGTTTTAGTGCGGGAAGACGTAAACCTAAGTACCTTATTAAAATTCGAAGTATCTAAATACAAATAAGTGCATGAGTTGAACGAACTTTCGCCGAGAAGCCCACTCACCTTATTTCATTCTATCTATTACTAGATAATCGATAATTGATTACTAGTAAATCGTAAAAACATCCAAATATTAGACCGATTCCTTCAATGTTCCTATCAATACGACTTAAGAAACTGACTGACGTTCGTTGGGAGTTCGTAGCTAGCATAATGGGCCTTATCGAAAATCGTTACTTAACTTTAACCAACGTGTTAAATTATCTGTCTTCTTTCTGCAAGTGTCATAGCGAGAAGTCGACAAAATATGTTAAGCATTTCTTAAAGTAACGTTTTTCGGTAAGGCCGAATATTTAAACAAAACCTCAATCAACAACTGATCGGTCCACCAGGCAATTTAAGGGTATATTTTGTCACCGACGAATACCAATGTACGTCAGTCAGTCGCCAACTTAACTCGAATTTGATGCCGCCTAGGCCGATGCAAACTAGGCGAAGCGCAATGCAGTATCTTCAATATAAAGCTGACAAAGACGCGTTTTTTTTATAATAGTGTGACAGGTAGCCTTAGGCTGTCTGTCCACTGAAGCGAAGCGAGGCTGCGGAGCGGAGAAACTGAGAAATATTAACTAATAGGATTGCATAAAATCTCTGAGCGGAGATTTTATGCAATCCTATTGGTTAATTTCTCCGTTTCTCCGCTCTGCAGCCTCGCTCCGCTTCAATGGACAGGCAGCCTAGGGTGGTGACTGCCGCCCAGGCTGTTAGTCGAAGTTTGTCCTAAACAAAGTTTGAAAACGAACACCTGTTCGTTTTGACACCGATTGATTAATTAAATTGGCTACTAATTAAAAGCCGTCAATCACCAGCAACTAGCCTCTCGTAAGCCAGTCAGTCACCACTTTTTGAGTGATACTCTACTGCCAACTGTAACAATAAAGGTGTTGCTAATGCTTCGCTAGCCTAGAGAAGTATTTGTAGATTTTTTTTAAATGCTCCTTATTAATTGGAAAGATAGCCGAGAAAGCTAATGCTATTTATTTAGAGCTTATTTCATAATATTCTTGAACCATTGAGCAAGAATATCTAGAGTCACAGTCATCTAAAAATGTCGGAGTGTAGTCTGAGCACTCTGAACAATGCACCGACCTATTGGTTAGTTACACATTTTTTGTTGTTGTAATTATTTAAAGATTGCGACTCTACGAGTATAAAGAGGTACGAGGTGTTATTACGCTCTGCGCTTCACCTAGTACGTTCATGAAAGGAGTGGTGAGAGTTCGTTAGTAGATCCAGCTGACTGGCACCCACTGGTGGTCGGTGGAGAGCGAGTGCAGCGCGTCGAGGATCCTGGAGTATGTGGTGTCCAGGTTGTGGTTCGTGATCATTAGGTCGATGTACTTCTCGTACTGGCGGTGGATGCGCGCGCTGTCTTCTAACGTCTGTTTCATGTCTTCCTCCTGCAAACATTTTGATGATTAGAATTAATATCATGGTTACCTGGAAGAGATCGCTCTAAGCGATAAGGTCGCCAATTAAAAACCTAGCTCTATGTACTTATGTTATCTTTCTGTAATTTTATTATAAAATTTTATCTATCTAAATAAATAAATAAACTATATAAATAAAAAAGTTTATTTGTTCTTTTATAAAATGTATTTAGTACACAAACTTCTCATATAAAGATGTTTAATTGGAGTAGTAAGTCTTTATGAGCACTGCACTAGATCTCGTAGGAGCCAGTACTGCAAGGATCGATTTACCATCTGACCCTCTGGCCACTTTATGGTCTAAGATAAATAAATATTTGGGGACATTTCACATAAAACCATCTAGCCCAAACTAAGCAAAGCTTGTACTATGGAATTAGATGGCCGATGGAATACATATATACTTTTTTTTTATACATTGAAACACCCAGACACAGAGCAAACATCCATGCTCATCACTCAAATGTTTGCTCTGGGTGGGGATCGAACCCACGACCTACAGCTTAGCAGATAGTCATACTACCAACTGAGCCACAAGGCCAGGCAAGTAGATAGAGAATATAATATAATTAAATGTATTGTTCAACTGTGTACATAGACCTTGAGGTAAATATTTGGTAACAACATCTGTGTTCATATTGAACAAACAATATTTAGAACATTATTATACTTATACCTAGTTCCTGACAAATAAGATAACTATTTACTTTCACATTTATTTACTTTTATGAGTATTTTTAAACACTATAAAAAGGCTTTGGATATTAATCAATTATTCAGATTTGTTTTGATTTGTTACCATTTAGAGCTTTCAATTCCTGCTTTAATGGAAACGCGGCCTAAGAGCAATGCCTTTATAATACCAATATATACCAGTAGAATAAATCATAAAGAATGGATCATGAAGATGATGATATTTACCTCGTACAGCGATGCGAGCGATTCGAGCGTGCGCGCGCGTCGCGAACTGTACCGGATGGAGCTCTGCCGGTCGAACTACACAGCGCATGCGCAACACAATCAACATGACACACTAGGAACATAATAACTTCTACAATAAATAACATATTATGCGTTTCACTACATGTCTTATAAAGGCAAACAAAAATGGCAGACTGGCGAACAATGAGAGTTCATGTGGCATTTCTTTCTGAGCGCTACCGTGAGATGACACGTTAAATTATAGGTCCCGGTAGTATGTTCTTAAAAAGCAGCAATCATTAAGCCAGGCCAGAAGCCTTTCGGCGATTTAATAACTCTGACACTAGGGCTGGCCACTCAAGTCTATACGATCTTATTTACTTACTTTTAACGGATGATTACAACTAGTATTTTGAAAAATATGAGTTCTTATTGGTCGCCAATTCACCACTATTATACACATTATTAGACATGTTGGGAAAAACATACTTTAAGTGAATCTCACTTGTTCTCGACGTGGCAACTAAA
Organism: Lycia hirtaria; assembly: GCA_947563715.1. Taxonomy (NCBI): domain Eukaryota; kingdom Metazoa; phylum Arthropoda; class Insecta; order Lepidoptera; family Geometridae; genus Lycia; species Lycia hirtaria. Next base: position 29,431,401 of record OX387379.1, on the reverse strand, counting down.
ATCAGCATATTATAAATACTTTACATTCCCTTATGTATAAACGCAGCAAGAAATTTATAAAACGCACCGCACATGAGAGCGAGGCCAACTTTTTATTGAACAGACTAATTAATGAAACATTACAATTAAGCAGCTTATAACATATGCATATACATACATGTACATTGGTGCTTATTTCTAAACCACAATTAAATTACACATTTGTATCCATTTTATTATGGAGCGTTTATGCATAAGAAATGAGATGAAAGAGTGTGTTCCATGAGCATGTTACGCGGTTTCTTCAAGCTATGACGATACAAGATGAAACACAAGTTTATTATCGTTTTTTTTTGTTTAGCTACAATTGCTACAGGTTATCTGGATCACACACAAACGTAATAAAACATTATTGTTTTATTTACAACAATTTTCATTGCTTTTATTACCTCTGCGGGCAACGAATTGCATCAGCCAAACAGATTAAAAAAAAATCAAGTACTGGGAGCGGCGTACATTACGTGGACTGTGAAGCGAGTAATTCATTAAATACAACATAAATAATTTAAAAAAAAACTTACACAATTCTTACCCGATTTCGATGTTTTTTTAACCCCCGACCAAAAAAGAGGAGTTATAACTTTCATATTTGAATCTGCATCGTAGCTCTCAAACGGATGAACCGATTTCGATCTACTTTTTTGTTTGATAGATGATTTGATCGTGTTCTTAGCTATATTTCATCATAATCGGTTCAGCCGTTTTTTTATATCGAGAGGGGATTTCAGTTTTCTAAACTTACTTGTCTGTTAAACGTGATTGGAACCGTAGAATTTGTTGGGAAAAGATAGGGTTCAGGAAAAGTTGTGAAATTTCCTGCAGCCTATCTTTCATAGTGCAAACAACAATGGCGGATTTATGATATTATAATAATTATATCATTATTAGGAGATTAATGATATATTGAAACTTGATTTCATACTATTGAAATCCCGAGTTGTGATTGGTTATTATACGTCATGGGTCACATGATGCATGAAGTATAACAATCAATAAATTATTTAACTCTTAAACTTATCTCATTCGCGAATAACCCTTGTTGTTATAAGACAAATAAGGACAACTTTGATATCGTGTTGTTTGCTTTTTGTTTTTAAAAATAATAAAACAAATGACACAAGAGACTGGTTTTACATTCACAATAAAGTTGCAATCATATGAAAAGAAATCAACAAAATTTGTTTACAATCATAGGTTTAAATCAGACATCAGTTTTCTAAAATGCGCATAGAAATCTTTTTTTCTTGTTGTATTTTAATGGCGACAAATTACAACTTCACAGACCACTTAAAAATTCAAAACGGTTCCATGCTTAATATAGTAAAAAAAGTAATAACACATCGTTGTCATTCCATTCTTTCTACTAAATAACTAATAATTTAAACTTTTGAATTCATATTATACTCGTACATGCATAATAGCAAAATTTTATACATTCTACATTCATCTTCATTCTTTTCGTTGGTAATTTAAAAAATAAACAAATAATAAATAAAATAATTTTTAAATTAAAGAATTTCTTCGAGCCAGAGATTCCATATAGTTTGTTAAAGGTGGTTGTGAATACTCTGTTAAATCCCAATTTAACCGACCTTTTCACCAGCCATATTATATTATTTCGTCCGATAGTGAAAAGATCGATTAAATCCAATGACAGTTTCAAACAGAAAGACGCGTGACGCAAATTGGATCCACCGTACTGAGTGCCTTGGACTCAGCGGGGCACACTCCCGTCGCACTTCGGCCAATGTCGTGAATTATCGTGTTCCAACGGTAATGTCACATTGTGGATTTGAAATTCTTTGAATTACTCAAAAAATTAAATAATGTCTCATAAATATAACCACGTTATTTTGATGTTGTCGTGAATTATCGTGTTTCAACGGTAATGCCACATTGTGGATTTGAAATTCTTTGAATTACTCAAAAAAAAAAAATGTCTCATAAATATAACCACGTTATTTTGATGATTGTTATGTCTCCCACTTTTTTAATCTGCCATTGGTTAAATCCGGATTTGACCAAGTATTGACAACTGGTATATGAGGGTATAGCTAGTTACCGCCAAGTTCCTATTGGAAGCGTGCGTCAGGTTCTTGAGATGCTCGATGCCAGGTGCAGCTATCATCACTACGTAGGGCAAGAACTCGCTACTGTTGTGAAGCAGCTTCAGAGACTGCGGCGCGCAGTCTAGGATGCACATTTTACCTGGAAACATATCATAATGGAGTCAAAACTTGATACAAAAAAAAAAGTATATATTTATTCTATCAGCCATCTAGTTCCATAGTACAAGCTTTGCTTAGTTTGGGCTAGATGTTGTTGTGTGAAATGTCCCCAAATATTTATTTATTCATTCCGAAATGCTTCAATTGACCGTACTGCTCAGTTGGTAGTAGCTACCTTCTAAGATACAGGCTGGGAATTCGATACTCAGTCAAAATAAATCATGTATATCTGTGATGAACATAGATGTTTGTTCTGTGTGTCTGGGTGTTTGTATGTATCATTTATTAAGACTTCACAATGGTAACTACATTACATAAATACTACAATTAACACTTCTCAAAATTAACTAAATGTGTTACCTTACAAAGGAAGCACAGCGTGCAAAACTTAAAAATGGACGCGCGTCACTCCCTCCTTTACAATTAAAAAAAAAAACAAGACCGAAAAACTTTATGCATTGCCGCTATAACATTTATTTATTTACGTAAGTCTGATATACGGAACTCAAAACTTGATAACTCGTTATTGGCCTTATAACGAAGCTCTAAATCATGCAACAACTCAGCTATGGAGAGAGCTATCCTCAGAGTTCAAAGTCTCTCTGAGAAATCGAATCAGATATGAAGAGATCCGTAGACGTACGAAATTTACCGACATAGCACAGCGGATTAGCAAGTTGAAGTGGCAATGGGCATACACAGAACGTAGAAAAGTCGATAGGGCTGAAAAGTTCTCGAATAGAAACCACACACCGTCAAGGGCAGCGTAGGAAGACCAGCCACAATATGGACAGATAACCTCATATAGGTGGCAGGAGGACAAATGGATGCAAGCTGGATGCAAGCCGCTTCCATCAGGTCTTTTTGGATATCCATGGGGGAAGCCTATGTCTAGCAGTGGACTTCTTGTGGCTGAGATGATGATGATAGGTATGCTTATATATGTACCTTCCTTGATGACGGCGCGGATGGAGTCGAGATGCGTGCCGTAGATATGCGAGTTGTGCTCTCCGTACTCCAGGAAGCGGCCAGCGTGTGCGTCTCGTTCCATCTCCTCGCGCGATACAAACCAGTACGACTGACCGCTCTCCTCCATCGGACGCGGCGGACGGGACGTGTCTGGAACAACACGCAGCATAAATCAACTTTGCAATACGTAGATAAGTTTTCCTTGGCTCTGTGTGGCAAGCCGGTAAGTAAGGACTTGCCCGACTAGTCTTCACAGTCGAGGCAAGTCGGGCAACGCTGTAAGACGCCTGTCGTGACTTGTGAACAGTGACAATGCCATCCTGTGTTTAGAAAGTGCAACATCGAGATATATAAGACCCAAGATACTAAAAGGCCTTAAGAATGCGGTCTTAAGTCGAAAGTTCTGAGAACTTAGATTTAAGCTGCTTTTACTTCATATTCAATGAGTATAATCTCTGTATATATAAAATCTTATTGGTATAAATACAACCAGGGATGACGGTAAGGAAACAGAACAAGTATCTATATTAAAAGAAAAACAATACCCAACTGCAGAAAATATATTTTTGCAGTCTACGATTTCGTTACGCTTGATACGCTGTTGAGTGTAGTTTTTTGTGAGAAAGTATGCGTAAAATTACTGTAAAAGATTAAGAAATGAGCATTTTTAAGAGTAATTCTAGTAAAATCACTTGTTTATTACAAAAACCAAATTTTTCCGAGAGATATATAATTTTTATTAAAAAAATATAGCTTATGACGACACTCAGGGAGTAAATACGAATCTAACGACACCTCGCACATCAAAATTGGTCAAGCCGTTTAGGCTGTAGGCGGTCATATAATACATATATACAAACATACATGTATACACTCGAAAAACATAACCGTCATTCTTATGCAGTCGGGTAAAAAGGAAAGTGTCAAATATTACCCCCCCCCCATGCAGCCTGGGTAAAAATGAGAGTAGCTCACGCGGTATAACAGCGCCGAATCTGTCCGGGTGCTCCTGTATGAGGCGGTTCTTGAGCGTGCGCCGGCCGACGCCCGCGGTCCCCACCAGCGCCAGGATGCGCCGCAGGAAGGGCGGAGTCCGCGCAACCTCCTCGTACAAGGCGAGTTCGGCGCCTTCCAGCTGCACGCTGGAACGGGACTCGTACACGAACTTCTTCTTCTTCTTTGATATCTGTGGGTGATCAAAATAAGAGCTAACTTCGTCCTCTTTTTTGTGATCGAATCAACAAGCTGGACATTTGAAGGTTACCTATCTATAATTCGAATGACGAAATATCGAATTTAATTTTCACGAACACGAAATCTGGGGGCACGGCCGTGCCCCCGCCATGTGAGCGAGCGGCCGGGACTATCTTTTCTCGAAGGTCTGACTTGTTTTTTTTTTTTGAAGACACCTTAACAAATACCCGAACTCTCATTTGAGTGTCTGGTTATGATAAAACACGAACAAACCAACCTAACGAATTATACGAACGAACCTAATAAAAAAGGATTCGGGAAAAAAAGTAAGATTCAAATAAACGTATTTTGGATTAAAGATAGTTTTAATTTGACCACAGCAGTTGTGTTCAGCTCAGTGATGATCTGGTCCAAGACTGTAAGTACATATAGCCTGCAATAATAGCCATTCGGAATATACTTCCACCATACTACTGTGTCTTTTTTCACAATATCTTTAATCACCAGAACCTCAAGATTTAGGATTAGAGCCTGAGTCTTAATATAAAGACTAAACAAAATAAAAAATAACAGGTGACTAAAGTTCAGTAAACCCTGAAACCCACTCATCTCTAAGTTGTTCGCATTGTATAACCAAATTAAGAGTAGACACCATTTGATTTGCCTTACGTATGTAGGTGTATAAAATCAGTGGGTCTTGTATATTTTATTGAAATGACTGCTAAATTCTGTAAGCAGTAGTTTTAAGCATTCTATAACATAGCCGGTTTATTTGAACATTCTAGATAAGTATTTATATCATCATCAGACAAACATGCTTGTGATATACATTTCCGATTGGCCTTGTGGCTCAGTTGGTAGTATATCTGCCTGCTGGGCTATAAGTCGTGGGTTCGATCCCCACCCAGGACAAACATTTGTGTGATGAGCATGGATGTTTGTTCTGTGTCTGGGTGTTTCTATGTTTCATATGTATATATTTACAAAAAAAAAAGTATATATGTATTCTTTCAGCCGTCTAGTTCCATAGTACAAGCTTTGCTTAGTTTGCGCTAGATAGTGTTGTGTGAAATGTCCACAAATATTTATTATTATTTATTTCAAGAAGTGTGCGTTAGATCTGCATTTCATTCCTCCAAGCTCTTTTTAACCACTGTTCCAATAACAGGATTGTTATAAGTTTGATGTGCCTATCTGTGATATCGATATAGTTCTGAAATGAATAGAACAATTTTTTCTATTGTTTTTTGTTTGAAAGAGGTTTGGGGATCGTGAGTGTTCTAAGCATGTTTCCTTAAAATAGGTTCAGCTTTTTTTTAGTTTCGTGTCACGAAGGGTGGGTGGTATTTTTTTAACTTGTTTTTTTTAATTGTTTATTAAGATCAACAAACAGTACACAACGAAGTTTAGGGTTAATACAGTAATCGTTTAGAAATATAGTTCGATGATGTACCAGCAACGTTGACCACGGATTACAACTGTTGTTGTGTTGTTGTAGTTTTCTAATAGTGAACAACTATTAGAAGGCTACATAGAAGCTCGAAGAATAGCGATATCATTTCAAGGCGAATATTACAAAAATCTGAACGAAACGCTGTGGTACAGATTTTATCATAAGTGTTGAAAAAATTAATGATAGGTATGTATGCATTCCGAAGCGACCCTTTTCGACAGATATAATAATATGAATCGGTTTCTTCTAGGCATCTTCTAGGTAAGCGCGCTTTATCGTAGACTGCAACGTTTCTTAAGAGAAACGTCACACGCACTTCCATGCAAAAAAGAAAACTGATATAAATCAGAACCCCTAAAAATTATATTATTTCAATGATTTTCTTTATCTAAGTAATTCGAATCGTTAATGGATATGCCTCTACGCTTTAAATTTTTCAAATATCGTAACAACAATGAAAATTTAAATTTGGAAAAAAAGCAATTTGATAGAACCCTTGACATTAATGGTTGCCAACCTTATAAAAAATAAATTATCGAAAACGGATAATATTTAGGAAATAGGTTTCCTCCCCCTAAATGTTATCCAATCTCATTGATTTGTTTGGTGTTCAAATTTGCTATGTCGGTACGGTTTGTCTCTTCAAATTTTATTATACTTTTGCAGATACAGACACCTAAAGTTAAGGATTTTTTGCCTAAAAATACGTCCAAATTAAGTTGTTATTTTACAGCACCTAAGACTTTTTTTTTGTAAAAAGTAAACCGCAGAAACATAGATTATTGTCTAGACAATCGATTGATATCAAAATCAAAAGATATTATTGTCATTTAGGGGGAGGAATTTCGATAATACGTAAACACGAATTTCAACAAAAAAAAAACCTACAAAACGCGTGAGCTGCAGGCATCTCTATCGCATGTTTAGGGGGTCGTTTCGTGTATAATACAGATAGGCAGTAGGGATGGATAAAATAGTAACAAAATTAGAGATGGGACAGGAAAAAAATATCGATAATAAGTTTTCGATTGTACTAATTTTGTTAAAACAAACGTTGTTTAACTTTTTTGTACTATTTTATCCATCCCTACTGCCTATCTGTATTATACACGAAACGACCCCCTAAACATGCGATAGAGATGCCTGCAGCTCACGCGTTTTGTAGGTTTTTTTTTTGTTGAAATTCGTGTTTACGTATTATCGAAATTCCTCCCCCTAAATGACAATAATATCTTTTGATTTTGATATCAATCGATTGTCTAGACAATAATCTATGTTTCTGCGGTTTACTTTTTACAAAAAAAAAGTCTTAGGTGCTGTAAAATAACAACTTAATTTGGACGTATTTTTAGGCAAAAAATCCTTAACTTTAGGTGTCTGTATCTGCAAAAGTATAATAAAATTTGAAGAGACAAACCGTACCGACATAGCAAATTTGAACACCAAACAAATCAATGAGATTGGATAACATTTAGGGGGAGGAAACCTATTTCCTAAATATTATCCGTTTTCGATAATTTATTTTTTATAAGGTTGGCAACCATTAATGTCAAGGGTTCTATCAAATTGCTTTTTTTCCAAATTTAAATTTTCATTGTTGTTACGATATTTGAAAAATTTAAAGCGTAGAGGCATATCCATTAACGATTCGAATTACTTAGATAAAGAAAATCATTGAAATAATATAATTTTTAGGGGTTCTGATTTATATCAGTTTTCTTTTTTGCATGGAAGTGCGTGTGACGTTTCTCTTAAGAAACGTTGCAGTCTACGATAAAGCGCGCTTACCTAGAAGATGCCTAGAAGAAACCGATTCATATTATTATATCTGTCGAAAAGGGTCGCTTCGGAATGCATACATACCTATCATTAATTTTTTCAACACTTATGATAAAATCTGTACCACAGCGTTTCGTTCAGATTTTTGTAATATTCGCCTTGAAATGATATCGCTATTCTTCGAGCTTCTATGTAGCCTTCTAATAGTTGTTCACTATTAGAAAACTACAACAACACAACAACAGTTGTAATCCGTGGTCAACGTTGCTGGTACATCATCGAACTATATTTCTAAACGATTACTGTATTAACCCTAAACTTCGTTGTGTACTGTTTGTTGATCTTAATAAACAATTAAAAAAAACAAGTTAAAAAAATACCACCCACCCTTCGTGACACGAAACTAAAAAAAAGCTGAACCTATTTTAAGGAAACATGCTTAGAACACTCACGATCCCCAAACCTCTTTCAAACAAAAAACAATAGAAAAAATATCAGTTATCGAATCAAACGTTAGAAGTTTGAGAATAAAATAAGTTCGTATAGACTGAGAAGCCAGCTTTAGTGTCAGGAGACCTGTTGTATGAAATAACGCGTAATGTACTGGTGAAAATTGCTTTCTCTTTAACTTCAAAAAAACATATTTCTTTTAACAGTAAATTGGCAGTCAAGCACAAGCCTTTCATTGAATTTAAAAAATAGGTTATAGTGTTGAATCACGTAAATTACATTACTGCACGTATTCAAGTAATTAAGTTCGAACAAACTACTAACTACATCAATGAACACCCAATTTACAACTAAGTACATTGGCACTCGTAAATGTTTCGGAATGCGAGCAGACATTAAATTCCACTGTGATTAAAACGTGATGCTTATGATTTAACGAGTTTACATTATAATTATGCGAATATATGCAATTATGCATAATAGCGAGTCTATTTAGATAGTGAGCACGATTTAATTACTATAAGTTTATTACACTCTTTAACTATGCATCGAACTGAGTCATAATTGTGTTAACTCTAAAAAGGGGAAAAATATTTTTCCCCTTTGCCTTTCTACCTCTAAATAAAAATCGGACAGATTTTGAAGATTCTTGAGACTGAGTTGTCACGCTCGGCTATATAACTGTAGTTCGGGGTAGTCATCAATGAATTTGTACGGCACACGTGATGCGTGACGTCATCTTCCGCGATAGTGCGCTCTCTGTCTAACATGAAATTGAAATTATTGTAACTTTATTATTATTAAAGATATTTTCATTTTATTTTTGCGGAAACGATCTATTTGTTAGCTGTTCTTATGACAAAAAAATAATATTTATTCCCTATTACATAAAAAATCCTCGTTTTGTATATCTTCTTATATATTATAAAGGTTAATACCCTACATCAATGACAAAATTGCCACTAATGATTAAAATTAATTCAAACACTGAATCATCAAGCATTACACCTACGAACACGCATTACACCACACATCCATCTATCTATATCTATAGGAACCAAAACAATACATTCCACGCATCAGCAAATCGAAAACAAAACATTGCTTCCATGTTCACATTATCACTAACAAATGCTGACACAAGCCAGGCGTGAGAGTTTCCTTTCATCTTTTAACTGATTCATACTTCATGCAATTTGTTTATGAAATGCCAAAGTGTATAATTTTTTGCGCCAAGGTACAAGGTCGTGCTATAATTAATAAATCAAAATCGATAGTAAAATGCGTGAAAGATCTTTTGGACTTCAATAAATAATACGGAGAATTTTTAGCTTTGATGTTTCATCTGGACAATTTGAAGAATTATTTTTAATCATGACTTTTTTCACCTAAATATTCAATATTAGAGTAATTAGTTTACTAGTACCTGCTATTTTATCTATTTTTATATATGACCATAATACTGGGCCAATGCATAAGGATTGCCATTCAATCAGGCAATGTTGACAGCATGCAGATTGCAGAGTATGTTTCCAACTGCTAGTGGGTTATAAGCGTTTGGGTTAATTTTTTATGGGGTGGTGTGACGACAGGGGTTCAGCACTTGGGTTATCTTTAGACCTCCTTGGGTTTGGTGTAATCTGATTGCTTTTTGTGTAATAGTTTAGGTAGATTCTTTATCTTCAGAGTGTCAAAGGCTAAATTTTACAGTCATATTTTTTAATTTGGTCTATAATATTACTTGTTTACAAGCAGAACATTGACGTCAAAGACCGTGAAGTGATATACAATTATTTTGAAGCAAAAGGTCAAAAAAACATTTTGCAGTGCAAAAATTTATATCACATTCATTGATAAACAATAACAGTGAAATAATTATTCACAAGAATTTAGTTTGACCTTGTAACACATAAAAATGAAATTTATTGTACATCCCCAATTCCGACCTTCTATATAGTGTGAATAAATATTTTTATGATTTGTTTAGTATTTTATTTTGCCTGAATTAATTTCTTGTTATGCTTGTTGTTTTAAGATATACATAGATACGTTTGTTGAATGACAGAGGCCTTCACATATTATATTAATAATAATAGTTAAAAAACTGAAAGACAGATTTCGAATAGTGCAATTTTGTTTTTAAAACTGAACTACTTAACTGCTTTAGATGAAATTTGAATTGAATTCGAATTGGTTTATAAATGACTGAGTTATGAGGTAACAAACATAAAACATTAAGTTTATGTTTGTTACCTATAATGCTATAAAAAGTCTGTGAAAGTCTTACCCGAGCACCACAGATGCTGATTTTATGCACGAAATCTGCTTCTGGTGGCACATAAGCCTTGCGCCTCTCTTCCAATTCGGGTGAAGGGACCAGCCCTACAACATCTGGGTTCTCCACATGACTTGCTTGCCACCAGTTTGGGTCTTTTCTGTCAGATACCTGTGAGAAATTATTTTATTGTGTTCAGTAGCAGCAATGATAAGTATGCATTTTTGTAAAAGTTTCATTAACTAATGCAAACCCATAATTTGAGTGACGTTTGTGCTGCTCCTTTTGAAAAATATCACCATATGCGGTTGAAACTATAGTCAGAGATTTCGGATTAAAAATAGCCATGAGTAACCTGTTCTTCAAATAAAAACCACCTCTATACCAAACATTGAAATCCCTCCAGATGTTTAATGTGAAAGTTTAACAAACATACACACACACACACAAACAAAATTCCACAATAATAATTTTAGTGAGATAGAGCCTTTTTTGAATCCTGTTTTAATATTGTTTATACTTCAGTTTTCAAACACACTATAAAGATTGGTCAAAAAAGACAGACCACTTTTTCTGTTATTCATAACATATTTTTCTTGTAAGGTTTTTTATGGATCCATATAACATATGATATGTGTATTATATTTTCATTATGACCTCACATGATGTCAAAGCTCCTTAATATGAATAAATAAATAACAATATAATCAGAAATACCATATTGAAGAATATGAAAATCACTACTCAAATGTGCACAATAAAGAAAATGACTCACCTGTAAGATATCTCCTTTCTTGAATGCTAAACCAATTTCCTTGCAAGGTATTAGTGTGTCCTCTTTAGGGTCATAATCAAATAGGGTTCTCACATAACACTGAAAAATAATAATAAGATGCAGATATGAAGTGGGCCAGCAACATAGCATGAAAGGAGCTGTACTTTTGAGTACAAAGTATGGTAAAATATAAGTGGTTCAAGTTATATATATAATTAAATTATATTAAGATATGATTATTTGTGGTTACTTATTACTATTTTTTCAGTCAGTCTTCATCGTATTGATGATCCTGTTTAAGGTAGTAGGTTTTTTATACTATTGTATCCTAGTGTCTACAGTGACCCCGCAGGGAGAAGCACTAATAAAGGTCCTATGGTGTGCAAGACTGGGGACACTGGGGACACTGAGGGCATGAGAGTAAGTGCTGCATGGTCTGAGTAAGTTGTCAGGCAGTACTTTAGGTCCATGAATTTTCACAAAACAGAAATAAATCTAAAATTAACTGCTCTATTTAAGACTGAATTTGCTTACTTTTTTTCTTGCTATGTGGTAAAAATAAATGCTAATATTAATTAGTATGGGAATAACTTGAGAAAGGAAAACATGGAGAATGGAATGGAATTGATTTGATTTTTCAAATATGTAGTATGGTAGTCAGAGTAAGCGTAAGAAAAACATGAAATATATTAAGCTCAAAAAAAAAAACTTCAAAATAAAATAAATGCCAAACAAAAAAATAACACTTACACTTAGCTTATTAACCATCTGTGTATTCTTCTTAGAGTTAGGTCCAACTTTGAGTGTGATCCTATCATTGGGCTTGGCCACTGCCTCTTTGAGCTGCTCTTCAGAATTAATATTTTCTCCATCTACTTCTAATAAGACATCTCCTACTGACACTAGAGCTTGTTTAGCTGCAGCGCTGCCGGCTAGTATTCTAGCCACTATTAGCTGCCCATGTTCATCAGTTGTAACCTGTAAAATAAAATTAGTTTAGTTACAATAATATGATTTAAGATTTTTTTTTATACAAGATTGATCTACGTTTGACCACCAACTCCCCTAATGTTAAGTGACCTCATGGCTTCATGGTCTTTGATGCTCTGCCTGCCTTGTAAGGGAAAATAAGCTGAAAATAATATTTTTTTTGAAGTATATTATATCAAAGTACACAATGTCTTACCGTTAATCCTAATGGCTGGCCAGGCACCTTTCTAAGGCCTACTACTTTCACAGTTTCAACAGGCATGTCTCCGTTTTCTTCTGGACTATCTGCCTCTGCAGTGTTTTTGCTTTCTTCTATTAGAGTAATTTTTTCATCTACACCTGAACCTCTTTCCAGCCAGATTGCGCCTATTTGATCGTGAGCATCTATTAAAGCCTGCAATTAAGTATTTTATCTGACAAACCCATTAGTAAATTATTAACATAGTCATGTAATAGAGCACTAATGTTCTGTCTTAATGATATACCTGCACAGCTATGCGTTTTACTAGTAGCTTTGTTTACCTACAGTTAACTAATAACAAAGAAACTTATATAGATGGATTCGTATAAGAAAAAACATTTAAAAAAAACAAGTAATATTCATATTCGATATTTCACGATGGCATCAAATCGATGATGACTTCATTGGGAACCGTAAATAGAAAGTGAAACGTACCTTGAAGTGTACCCTGGAAACTATAATAGCGAGTTCTGCTTGTTCGATGGTCCGTATGTTGTTGCCGCGGTACTCGCTTAGTAACCGTGTTATGTTTACATTGCCCAGCGACACAGGTTTAACGATCAAATCCTCCTCCGAATCGGCGGACTGTAATAAAATCACTCAATTTAAACACAGACACGGCCGATTAGTCAAAAATTCGGGCACCGATAGGCGTGGCACTTGGATGTTGTTGTCGTTAAATTATTGAATGAAAACAACGGCGTACATTTTTTGATTTGATTCTTATGATATAGTAATTATTCGGCCTTGTGAGTAAATTATAGATATATGGAAATAACATTTATTTTGAGTAAAAAACATGCAATGAAAACAAAAGAACACACCCAATCCAAACAAGTCAGTCACCCAATTTTGTATTTTTTTGTTTGACTTTGACAGTAGAAAATAACGTCGCAATGCAACTTGATTTTGACATACACAGGATGTGTTGACATTATTTTTATTTATCTATGGTTTTGGTTTGTACCTGTATACACGTTCACCACTTGTTACGCTAGATGTCGTAAGTTGTTTCCCTATTGTTAGAACAACGCAATTTTTAATTAAGTTGTCAATACTAATTATTGTAATTATTGCTTAGCAAATATTTTTTACTTGCTCTATTAAATTTTATCCACAATGGTGTAAATTATTAACTGGGTTATCAGGACCTTGAATTCTCTGGTCTAAATGTAAGCGATCTGCAACACAACATCGTTGTGCTGTATTGCATTAACATAATATGTACCTATGTATCCTCTTCGCAGGCGGGGGTGAAAGGTCACGTGCCCCCCTCTGGCCCCGCCCCCCGCGATTTTTTTGTTTTTTGCCGCGCTCTATTAAAACCTAGATTTCTCCTAAAATTTGTATGAAAACTATATATAAAATTAATATCACTGTAATCCTACTGAATAAAGCTAACTGATATCAAACGTATATGTCTTTTAATTAAATAAAGTATCGCCTATCTAGGCTTAAAGTTGAGGATGCGATTTTTTTTCGCAACCTTTTACAAAAATAAATAAATTTAAAAATATAAACCATTTTTCCAACACAGTATTGTTTTATTTACATTAAAAGACATCAATATACATAAATAAAAAAAAACAGAATACCTCCTCCATACATTTTTATAACTCAATGGTATTTACAAATACGCGTCCCATTAAAGCGGACCGCCTGCGGCGCGAGCAAAAAATAGGGTCATGTTACCGATTTCAACTGAGAACTTAAAGAGTCAAGTGGCTCGTTATCTTTTGTTTATTTAAATAGTTCAGTTCACTAGCTTTGCTTACACGACGATTTAGCTATTACGAGTGTTTATAGTTTTTATGTTTCGAGACCATAAAAAAAAACTCCTTTTGGGTTGATGATGATGATGATTAATGAGAGAGACAAAGAGACTTCGGGTCAAGTATTACGTAGTTGAGCAAAATGGGTTCCTTTGTTTCAAAATAGTTTTATACATTCTTATAAACAGTGAAATGCACTACAAAAACATTCTAAAAACCTTATCAGTCAATTTGCAATAAATATTTAAAATAGACATAAATTCCCGCCAAACCCAAGTCGGACATGACAACTAATGGCGGCCATTAGTTGTGTCTTTGTTGCCATAATAATAAAAATATATATATGAAAGCATCCATTGGATTTTATTTGTATGGCAACCTTGTACATGCCATGAGACAATAATATAAGTTAGAACAGGATAGGACATCGATTGATAATAGAATAAATGCAAAAAAAAAACGCGCGCCAAAAACCAAATGCGGGCGGCGTGCCACACCCGACCTATTGCACCATAACCAATTTTGGTCATATGCCTACCTAGAGGGTATATTAATTTACGGATTCGCATACTTACTTCGCACCGCCTGGCAAAATCTGGACTTTCTACTATACTCTTTAGGAATATAACATCGTGATTTGTTAGATCCTCTGGCTTTGCCTCTTCTTTCTCTGAAAGATTACATATTACATTACAAATAAAATTAAACATTATGATAGTTACTCCTTCACTAGTCGCATTTTAGGTCTATTTACTTATGATATACCTACTTACATGCTAACTTTGCTTCTTACTATGTATTTACATACTATAAATTAAGTACGTATAAATTCATATTTCTAATACGTGTCAGTTTCTATATAGGTACCTATATTTTATCGATTTTCTAAATATGTCATCATCATCCTCCTGTTGGATATAGATACATATAGGCCTCCACCATGGATTTCCGAAATTATTCGTTAAAATATAAGCGTCGAATTGAGAACCTCCTCCGTTTTTTCGTAGGTTAAAAAAGCGTCTTGCATCCAGCGTTTTTGTAGTAGGTACTTGTAATACAAATTTCACAGTGTCACAAGTCACAAGGTAGATTGTGGCTTGTTTTTATATGCTTAATAAAAATATTTCATACAGTTCTTATTGGCCTTTTTTTGGAATTTCACATTTTACTCAGGAATCATCGTAGGACCCAAACGTACGATAAGAACCCTCGTATGAACTGTTTTTAGGGTTCTGTAGTAAACAAAGAAACCTAATAGTTTCGTTATGTCTGTCTGTCTGACTGTCCGCGGCTTTGGTCAAAGACTATTACTCGTAGTACTAGAAAGCTGTAATTTGGCATAAATAAATAAATATTTGTGGGGTTAAATATTCCATGTCAGAGGGTGCATGTTTATTTCACAATGTGACCAAAGAAAATGACGTATCGCGGATGTGACGTTTTGAGAATATGACAACCTGAGAATGAAAAAATGTTGAAAAAATGATTTTGGTGAAAAATAAAGTGGTGATGAATTATTTTTTTCTCACCTACCCCATCGTAATTTGTGTGGGTATTATTGGATAGATAGGTAATCAAAAACATTTGGGGTGTGCGAAAACCATTTTTCAATTTAGGGATCTGTTTGCGAAATATTAAGCTTTGAGGTGATCATTTTTGTTAGTCAAATGCTCTAGTTATCCATTAAACGGTTAACTTTGGAGATATGAACAAATGAGTAGCATATAATTATAATAAAATATGAAAACTACGCGTATCACGGCTCTGCAGAATTTACAAGTTAACGAGTATAATAGTAAATCTTAAAAAATTTATACTTAGAGAAGTAAGAAGTGAAATTTTTTGTGCAAATTTCATTTAAACTCACTTAAGATAGTATCAAATAAAATACCCAGTTTTAATTTCATATAAATTACTATAAACCATGGAACCCTACTTTGTGCGTGGCACGATAAGCAGTTTGCAATTTATTAATTAAACTTCCGTGCCAAAGGGTGCAGGAACCCATTACCGCGGCTACGGTGCGCAGTCAAGATGCTGTAGAGTATGTTGGAATAAAGAGCTATCGCGGCAAAAAAGTGGAACTAACGTTACTATTTAACAAAATAATTAAATAAGGACAGCAGCGCCCTCAATGACGCGTTTAGTTCTCTAAATTGAATAGACTGTCTTTTTAACTGTAGAAGTAGAAGTTTACACAGTGCATGATAGATACAATTTCCAATATTGGCAAGATTAGAGGGTTCGCAGTCTAGTCTGAAGCATAACGTAAAATACAAAAAACTGGTCAAATGCGAGTCAAGCTTGCGCAAATAATTTTTGAAATAATAAGATTAAGCCTTCTTGATCCTCCTTTCCTTTTTTGCTTAGTGTTCATTCATCGATGTGCGTGCAGTACTTTGACGGATAATGCAAGCTTTTAAAGGTTTATGTTTATTTTTATTTTAAATATGATACTTCCCAAAGATACTTCCTTTCAAATTTATCAGAGCATAGAGTTTGATTTTTTTTTTAAATGTGATATTTTTAATACTATAAAATGGCGGTGTTAAGTGACAATTGAAATAAAGCGGCGAAACATGTCTTATTATCACTTTGTAGGCAAAACTCCATATATAGAAGGTTCCATTAAAGTCGCCATCACTTTACTGAAGCACGATTGGAATTTGAAAATGACTGTATATGTGACTTAGATTGTGACTTTATGACTTGTTTTATATAATCAAGAAACTTGAAGAAATATTAATACTTGACACTGGCAAATGCTCTAAGCGGGTACAAAGACCAAATTCAATTTTTGAAAAAAACATAGAGCCTCGAATTCTGAGTGTATCGCAGTAGATGTAGGTAACATCGGTCCTATGTAATAGGGCGAATTCTGTGGTAACATCATTACTTAAGTATATCATAAATTAAAAATGTAAGTATTTCTTATCCCCTCGTGAGACCAAAATTCTTTAAAGGTGTGCGACACATCAGCACATCTTTTAAAATACTTTTTTTTAGTTATTTTTATAACGATTTAATGATAATTTATAAATTTTTTGTTTCAAGTAGGTATGTACTTTACTGTAATAAACTAAATCTAAACCTCTGATTTTATGGATATTTTATTATATCTTTATATTATACCTTTATTAACTACAACAAAATAATATACATCATCATCCACAACACTTTTTATCCCACTGTTGGGTAAAGGCTTATCTCTTATCCTGCCATCTACCTTGATCCAATATACAATCTACGCTTAATTAGGTACCTAAAATACTACACAATAAATAGATATCTTCTAGATCGACGAGCTCCATCCTCGGCCACACCGTCGCTTAACATCAGGCGAGTTGGTGGTCAATCGTAGATCTATCTTGTATAAAAAAAAGGAAACAGAATGATTTCCATATCAACATAGGTCCACTATAGGTATCTTTGAAGTGTAATGTGCTCACCAAAAAACGAATTTTCTAATCGAATCTAAGAATTTTCGGAATGTAGCAAGTCAGTCAATAAAATAATCGTGATATACAGACAGACATCGTGAAATTAAGTGTTTCATATTACTTTGATTTTTTAACGGGCCACTTGCATAGGGAGGTGTTTACCAGAATCATAGATATCCCATTTTCTATTGATACATTCTTGAAACGTTTTTATTGCTTTCGTAGTTTTACACGTCACGGAAGTTTTATTACCAATAACACTTCTGTCGTAAAATAAAAACAAGACAACAGACTCGCGAAGTGGTTGCTCCATTCGTGTTTGTTCAATATTTTCTTTAAGAATAGCCATGGTCATAAGTAAAACTAGCAAAATAAGTACCTACTTTCTTCTAATAAGAAATACAAGATTTAATTCTTACAGCATGAAAATCGTTACTAGGTAATAGGTTTTATAGGTACGCGGAGAATTCCTTAAATTATTCTGCCGCAGACGTGTCGTGACTAACAGTAATAACTTTGTAATTTTCTATAACAATGCCTACAATGTTTTTCTTGCGTAAATAATGAACGTCTGAGCATATTCATAAAGAGCATTTAGGTTATGTATGCACTAGATGCAGATTTTATTAGATTACCTTCATCGGGCGGCTTGTTGCCGAACGCGAAGTCTCTGAAGCCGCGCCAGTTGACTGTGTAGCGGCCGCTGCGTCGTACCATCATCTGTAATCACTTGAAGGGAACACAGCACGTTCACTATAGGGTGAGGAGCACTGGCATTATCTGGTGAATATTAGCGAGGCGGTGCGGTATTGACGCGGGGCGGGCGGCCCGTGACGCGGCCGCCGTCAGCTGAGCCGGCGCGCCGCGTCACGGCGCCGCCCGGCCCCGGCGCGCTTGCGCAAACCGCCCGCCCTACACACAACCGTGTTACTACATTTCGTCGACTCGTCGCTGTCTTCGCAGCGGTTGATCTTCAGACGCAGATCGCGTGAGCACCCGAAACTAACGATGACGGATAAATTCAGACACGAGCTTTCGTAATCGTAGTGTTAACGAACGTAGCCTTGTCTTCTCGATGCTTTATAGTTTACGTGTTCTGACGTTTAAGGACGCCACAACACCAAAAACTCGCTCGTATCGGTTAAATATAAAAAAAAATATGTTGAAGAAGCTACGTTAAAGCTTTTTAATGTTTTTTTTTTTTTTTATTAGACTTACAATTGAGCAAAATCTTGGTTGGTTATAAGTGGCGATGTGGGCAAGGATGGAGCATATCAATTAGAAAATCTATAGGAAACAGGGAAGTATCCCTGCCGGATGTCTTGTTCCCGGGGGTGCAGTAAGCATCGAGGACGTGAAGACAAACTTAAGGATGGCGGTACAATAGGCTGATACTTGCAATTAGAAAATAAAACCGGACAAGTGCGAGTCAGACTTGTCCACCGAGGGTTCCGTATAAACTAGTAGATAAAAGGAAATCATATATTTTTTTATATTTTCCTTCATAAACCGAAAAATATACATTGTAAAAATATTTATAAACCTGTTTTAACTTATGCTAATGAAGCTCTTTCATATGATGATGATACGGTACGGTTAATTCACTTTAAAATTTGGACCTTCTTTCCTTGCATAAAGACACTATTTTTTGTGATTAAATAAAAATTTCCAGTTTTTGGATTGTACTAACTTATATGTGTACTATAACAGAATGCTTTTTGCAAAATTTCATAGTTCTAGGTCAACGGGAAGTACCCTATAGGTTTTGATTCCCTTGTGAGTGTCAAAATGTGCGTTTTTTACGACATATTCGGCTGTAAATTTTTTATACGAAAACTGAGATATTTTATTTTTCTTTCTGCAGCAAGAGATTATCGATCTGCGGATATGGTTTTAGTTTCAACTCGATACCTTGACGCGTTCCCGAGATAAAGGTCTTGACATCCGGACGGACGGACAGACGGACAGACAGACGGACAACAAAGTGATCCTATAAGGGTTTCGTTTTTTCCTTTTGAGGTACGGAACCCTAAAAATAAATAATCAATTTTTGCGTTAGTAAATTAAATTTAATAGTACTTATGTGGGTTGTTGTGCGTGAATGTGTGCGTTTGACCATACTTTTAGATAGATAGATAAACTCTTTATTGTACACACCATAAAAAATTACAATCAAGATAAAATTAATTAATAACCAGTGTAACAACTGGGGCGGCCTTAACGCTAATAGATAGATAGATTTTTTTTTTATTGTACACACCTTAGAAACTTAAGATCAAGTTAAGATATCTCTTCCAGACAACCTTATTTGTTATTCTTTCACATTCAAACGGATGAAGCAATTTACATGGCATTTGTAATGGAGGTGGCGTATGAGTATATCCTGGAATAGCATATAGGACTCACCTACTTTTTATATCGGGAAAATGAAAGATTCCTGCAGGATAATGGGTGAAAACGCGGACCACAGCTACGATTCTTATTCTTATTCGAGATGGGGGCGATAAGGGGTCCTGCACTGACGTCCCGCTTGGGGTGTATTGTGCATTTCTCCCCGCCGGCATCTACCCAAGCCAACCTAGGTCCTTAAAATAACGTAGCGAGACCTTGAGGTGCTGTCGTAATAGCTCCAGTGGTGAAGATGGAAATGATGAAAATGATGACAATGACAATGCGATTGCAGATGTCGATGCAAGCCGACGCAGTGGTGGCATAAGCAAGAATGAAGCCGAAGCTACCTTATACAGTCCTGTGGAGATTCTGACGTCCTCCGACGGAGGACACAGCTACGATATATAATTAGTTTCGTTTCAAGAGTATGTCTAGGTCGCTCTCTTTCAACCCTCCACTAGAAAAAATGCACCTTCTTCTTTTTTTTTGTATTGGACCCGCATTAAAGCATTTGCCAGTGTCAAGTATTAGGATTTTTTCAAGTTTCTTGAATAAAACAAGTTGTAAATGTTCTAGTCACAATCTAAGTCACCTAAACAGTCAATCTCAATTTATAAGTCGAGTTCTGCTTCAGTAAAGTGGTGGCGACTTTACTAGATGCTTCTATGGAGTTTTGCCGACAACGTAAAATCACACGTTTTACTGCTTTATTTCACTTGCCCACACTCACGCACTTTATCGAACACTCAATGAATAAAACACCACCATTTTTATAGCATTAATGTTCAAAATAACACAAGTTTAGGAAAATAAAACAATAAATAACAAGTTACTAAGACGTTCCCGCCAAAACTCCCAAAATGCACCTACATACAATGCTCGATCAATCTATCATCGAAGACTTTTAAACTACCTAAACAAACAATTCTTAGAAATAAAACATTTTTCACAAATGTTGACCAGTTACAGTCTTACTTATTAATATGTATAGATAACTAGAATATAGGTTTATAGATAACTAGATAGGTTTATAGACAGATATACTCGTATAGACGTCTTATTTTAAAACCATGAAAATGTAATCATAAAATAACGGACATAAAAATGTTACGATCGGACCATAAAAATTGCGAAGCTCTCATTTTGATACTGCTTATACATAAATGTTGTTATTACCTATTTTTATACATATCTATATTTATGTAGGTACCGACGAATCCGCGGGTCTCGGGTTATCGGACAGGGACATTTCTTTTAATTTATAGCACTTCCTATCTTCAGATGACTGTCCAAGAAAATTATCGTTTTAGAGTCGCCCGATCGTGTGCGCCTGTGCTCGCGGGAGTACAAACTTGTTTAAAATTACTTTATGCAAAAAGTCTGTACTTGCGAGGTCTACTGCTCATATTCGAAATTCTTGTTTAAAATTCTGTATCGAATGTTTTTAGGTAAATATTATCAATATCGGTCGACATATATGGTCGTAACAGCCGTCTTCTCATTTCGACCGATATTTTATAACCTTTTATCTCGACAAATTATTGACCGGTTTATCTTATATTTAAAAATTCTTGCTTAAAATTAAGTACCAAATATTATTAAAATCGCGCAAGCAAGTAAGCAAATGGTGCCTCAGTAATTTTTTTCCATTTTTAGGAGAAATATCCCACTTATCAAAAATTGGGTATGTAAAGAAAAATGTAACTTATGGTTTTGGAATACCATTTCGAGATTTAGATTATATGTCAATAAACCATATTTTTTTATTTAGGGCTCATAAAATGATGAGATCGCGCAAATTTTTGCGAAAAATAAAAAATATTTGACCTTCAGTCGACCTCTAAAATGACTTGTTCTGTGAAAATGACGTCACAGTTAGTAAAAAAAGAAGAAACTGACAGCATTGGCATTGACAAGCAGAAACAATATCTCCAAATTGCCACGTTGAATAGCTATGCTTATGCGTTGCTTATGCTTATGCAGATACGGACATGTATTTTGGTCACGCATCTATCAGGTGCTCAGATAAATTTCACGAAAATCTTGTTGGTTGATGTTCTTTATCTTTTTTGTTCGCGTCGCTCACTCAGTTAAAAATACGCTACATACCCCATTACATTTAGGTAGAGATTCATTTGTTATACCTACATACATGTACACAATACATATCTTGAGATAGTTACTATGTGCTTACGTCTGATCATCGAGTGTTGCAATGTTATATAATTTTGAGGCCAGCAATTATGATTTCTGACGAAATGTAAACAGTAAAGCTATCAAATTGAGACGTTAAGTTAATTATCTACATAGGGACTTTGTTTTGATATGTAATTTCTGTGAATTTTTAATCGTACAAGAAGTTTGCACGTACTTAGTAACAATAATATTTTCATCAGTCTGCCGATCGTTAATAACCGTATCATCTTTTATCTGCGAGTACTTTGATAATAATTAATTAACATTCATCATAGGCCTTATCTAGACACGCGGTAGCGTGTCAAGCCAGGTTCAAGCAGAACTGGCGTGCACCACCGTGTGTATATTTCTCTCGAACCATTTGGGGCCACTTTTGACCTTCTCATAACTCAAAAACTACTTTACATAAACATGTCAAATTTGGCTCGTATATTGCGACCGGCGAGATACATATGTGCTCCAATTTTCATAAACACACCTCAAACGGTTATTTAGATATTAACGTCCAAGAGAACTAGCCAAGTCAGACCTTAGGTTTCAATATATTATCCTAAGATATAAGAAGAAATGATATTTGAAGTTGTTATAAAATATTTTACGTTGCTATAAATAAATTTCAGGACTGGCCATTGAACTTGGCACCCTAAATGGGTGCCAAGTTCAATGGCCTTGGTTCAATGGCCTGATCTCACTTCTTTTGTCGTTGAAGTCAACAACTAAGGTTATATATCATAATATTGAACCTGGCTCTCATTTTTGATGGGATTTCATCTCAACAGATGAATTAAACAGCGTCATTGTTTGGAACACTTGAGTTGGTGGCTAAATAGGCCATTAGGGGAACCGCAGCTACGGCCGCACCGCTCTGGCAGGTATGATAATTTGTATAATACGTTTGTCGGAGGTGCTAATGTATATTTTTCGATTTATGAAGGAAAATATAAAATAATTTCCCCCCTTTATCTACTAGTTTGTACGGAACCCTCGGTGAGCGGGTCTGATTTGCTCTTGTTCGCTTTTTTTAAATCTATAAAAACACATATTATCCTCTAGATAACTTTATACTTTTAAACTTTCACAATTTTAAGATATAATTATTGAATACCACGTTGAGTATTGAAATTTGTTTATTATTTACTTTGACGTTTCGGTTAATTACGAGTTGACAAATTATTACTTTATACTTTATCTACCACTATGCATATTTGTGGCCAGTACCGCTTTAAATTAATGAAGCAACGACCAATCATACGCGCACTCTGCATCGCGCAAATGAAGTTCTCGCGAATTATAAGCATGTATACTTGAAACATTGCTTGTTTGCCACACAAAGATGCTCGGCTTGTGGGCCGGTAAGAGTTCTGGTGATGTGCATAGACTGCATCTAACCGGAAAACACTGCCGGTATACGCAGGTTGGGCTACTTTGTTGCCTCAATGAATAGTGCCCTTTTTATCAGAATTCAAAAACATTTAACCATATTTTTTTAGGTGTCTATCAAATTGTATTTATCATTAGAAAAAATCTCACAATTTTGAAGTTTTGCATGCTTCTTTATGTCTGATGAAAACACATACAACTACATTTTAATAACTTGATGCTGCAGCCAAGTTTATTTCCTTACTAAGTAACATAATAATGGAAAGACATGAAATTTTGCATATTAGTCAAACCAAGCAAGCCAAACATAGTTTTAAAACATGAATTGATGTTGCAGCATTGTCTCCTCACGAGGAAACATAGACATAAGTACAGAATACCTTATTACCTTGTTGACCGAGCGAGCGAAGCGAGCGAAGCGTCTCTGCATCAACTGGCCAAATTTTCTTTCATTTGTCAGTTTGTTTGTATGTTCGTACTCGCGTACAGGGCGTAATTTTGAACCAATTTTGATGAAACTTGGTGTATAGGTTCTATGGATTATTCAATTTTTTTGTCGTCGGCGATTTTTGATAAGAGGGGTGGTTCCCATAAAAAGGGGGGAAGTTTATTGCGGCGTTAATTACCAACCGATTTTAATGATATTTGGTAGGTAGGTAAAGTACACAATTATTACATCTTGTGGTAAAAATGAACAGAATTGGTCAAGTGGTTGTCGAGATATAACAACCAACTTCAGATTCTATGTAACAGTGAGGGCGCGTGGATGTGCTTAATGCATTTTAGCGCTGAATAATTTTCTTGATTTTACGTTTTCTCCATTTAAAAAAATATTATTTGTTTTTATAAGAATATACATTGTTTTTTTAATTAAGGGCATCTAAACATATCCTATTTTTTGTATTAAAATTAAATTGATATTTCAAGGTGCTTAAACTTATGGATAAAATGTTTTTTGACCGTGAAATTACGTTTGTAAAATCACTTAAAATTGCAAAAAGTTGGCCTCCTAAGCCAACTTTATGTAGTTATTATGTACAGATGATCCAAGGTGAGCTGCAAATAAGCTCTCTCGCGAGGTCTACTGTTCGTAGAACTACTAGTTACATAGCATAGATAAAATTTAATTCAAAATAGTTTATTGACCAAAAATATACAACAAAAAAATTGAAAACCCTGACTATTACTTTAGCGTGAGCTGTGTTGTAACAGTCAGTGCCTTCCCCTGAAATTAGAAACTTTAAAAACAGGTCATTATTAATTTAATCACAAAAAAATAGGGTCTTTAAGCAAGGAAGGAGGGTACAAATTTTAAAGTGCTTTAACCGTATCATGTTGGGTATCCTAAAGAAAGAGCTTTATTAACACAAGCTAAAACAGGATTTTTAACAGGAATTTTTAAATATTTTTACTATACACATTTTTCGATTTATGAAGGAAAATATAAAAAAAAATATATAATTTACCCCTTTTATCAACTTGTTTGTACGGAACCCTCGGTGGGCGAGTCTGACTCGCTCTTGTCCAGTTTTTCTAAATTAATTTTATTGTAGCTCGATACGACTCTCATATGAGGTCCATAGAGCCTCGTTTCAATACCATTCACCACTTCACATTTGGGTCGTAAAATCGACTTGTGACATTGTGAACACCAAGTAGGTACTGATGGGAAGTTGAATAATTGTCGAAATTATGGTAATTAGGTAATTGGGCGTATTCAACAAAAGAGTTCTAACATTACACTCACATTTATACAAATACATAGGTCACACTAAAAGTTTCCGGAATTGGCCACTTACATATACAATATTTAAAAAGTAATTACAACATTTCAAAATGGAACTCTTTGGCTGTAGAATGCAGTTTGTTTCATCTGACTGTCAATTGTTTTTACATTGTGGCGCCATTTTAAAAATCGCGTGTCTACATTTACATGGATTTAACTTGGGAAATTTTTTGTAGTATGATTTTCTACGATTTTAAGTGTAATTTGACAGCTCAACAGAGCATCGCTCGGCTTCAATCTGCTTTTGGCGATGAAGCACCATGCAAGACGACTATTTATAGCTGGTTTGCAGAATTCAAGCGTGGTCGTGTCAATCTCAGTGTCGAATCTTGCGATGGTCGCCCGTCCACCGCCGTGAACAACAAAAACATCGATGCTGTGCGCCGTATGATTGAAACAGACAGGCATGTGACCTACCATGAGATTCGCGCATCCTTAGATATAGGCATGAGTCAAATACAATCAAATCTACACAATCATTTGGGTGTGAGAAAGCTGTGCTCACGGTGGATCCCACACAATTTGACCCTCACTGGGCGAGTCTGACTCGCACTTGTTCGGTTTTTATTGACCTTTAATAGTATTTTTTTCTTATTCATTCCGGAAACTTTTAGTGCACCCCACGTATGTAACCAAAATAAATCAAATATAAATAACTACTGTCAAACGCCTCTACAAAGCTGGATATATAATATACATACGTCCATACATATGTCACGTGCTAAGATAACCAAGTAACTAGTAATTAATGTACGAAGTACTTAGTTACGAATTATGTGACCGTTGATAAGAGGTCAACCTTATATACGAGGGTTGGAGTGTCAGCGTCACAGTTTTTGTGAGCCCCGCTCGATGCGTAGACGCACATTCATACATATTCTAAAGATAAAGTGATTTATATTCCCCCTCAAAATGCCGTGGACGAGCATAAACAGGTACAAAACTTAACAATTTGTGAAATTGATTTCAAGTGACGTTAATATGATTCAGATAGTAGTAAACAATTTTATGAACAGTTTCACGAGTTTCATAGAAATAGTGTTATTGATCCATAAATCTGAAGTAGTTTTGGATATTCTTATCATTTATCCAGTGTTGAGCGTTCGTTGCAGTTAATTTGAATGAATTGTACATTGTAAAAATTGTAAAGACTGTATTCTGTTTCGTCTACCAATAAACTAAATAAATAAATAATTTTGTGCAAGTTTTTTTATACACCGACACCGTTACTTACTCGACAGATATTAAGCTTTACTAGAATTATGGACTTTAACAATTTAAAAATATGTGTGGTAGTGTATTGGATAAGTATATTGCCTTCTCTGCAAATGTAAATACGCAACCGGCCGATTCATTTGTAATAAAGGCGATACTTGCGATCCCAGTACAAGTTCGAACTGTTCATGCCTCCAAATATATAAATAATAAGGTTGGTGTCAGTACGAACATTTGTATAACCTTACGTGAATAAATTATTTTGTATTGCGATCTTATGACCTAACACCTAGCTGTAATATTATTATTTCTGTATTTGTGTTTCTGTATTGTGGTCTTTTAATAAAGTGTTATCTATCTATCTATCTATGACGTCATCATCATCATCTCAGCCATAAGAAGTCTACTGCTGGACATAGGTCTCCCCCATGGATTTCCATAAAGACCGATTGGAAGCGGCTTGCATCCAGCGTCTTCCCGCCACTTGTATAAGGTCATCTGTCCATCTCGTGGCTGGTCTTCCTACGCTGCGCTTGCCGGTACGTGGTCTCCACTCGAGAACCTTTCGGCCCCATCGGCCATCAGTTCTACGTGCTATGTGCCCTGCCCACTGCCACTTCAACTTGCTAATCCGCTGTGCTATCTATGACGTATGATATGTAAAAGTTATTTACGCTCAAAAACAAAAACGCTGAAAAACTCCATTGAATTAATATAACAATGTAACAATTAAAATAATATTTCTCTGTTTGCACTTTTGTTTGTTGAATAACAGACCAAGTAATGGTATTTCAAATGAGTCTTACCTCTCCATACAATGTGACAAAGAAGGATTTATTTTACAGAATTTACGCGAAACCTTCTAATACCAGCCACTATGAAGGGTCTGTGACCGGGTTAGTGGGTGGTGGTACCCGGTCGGCCCTCACAGCGGCTGAGGACACGGGAGGCCGCTTCGAGCTCAGCGACCACGGGTACGGCAAGAGCTTTGTCAAACTCTTGCACGTACACAGAGATGGAGAGTACCACATGATCAGAGAATACGAAGTCTCCACCGAGCTCAAACTTACTTCAGAAACTGCCTACGTCATGGGTGACAATAAGGAAGTCGTGGCGACTGACTCCCAGAAGAATACAGTTTTTCTTCTCGCCAAGAAACATGGTGTGAAAACTCCTGAAGAATTCGGAGCGCTGGTTGTGAATCACTTTCTGTATATGTATAAACAAGTAGTGGAAGCCAGGTGTAAGGTGCTGGAGTATCCATGGGAGAGGCTGCAGGCAGGGACACCACATAACCACGCTTTTGTGTTTACGGCTACTGCAACCAGATGGTGCGAGGTTTCACAAGCTAGGCATGGTGAGTTGATTTCAATTTATTTTTAACCCACTTCCAAAACAGAGGAGATATAGATATAGATTTATTTTCAATTCGACTAAAATATGTTTTTGGGTATGTTTGTTACGCAATTACTTCTCTAATTAATAATTGATTTTTATGATTCTTTTTTTGTTTGATATAGGTATTGGTGAGTGGTGTGAGGAGGTGTTCCCATAAAATGTTTATCAAAATTGGTTTTTAAAACTAAATAACTGGAAAAATATGTCATCCAAGTAAATGAATTTGCGTATTTAGATGTCGATTGTTTCAGTTTTTTAAACTATAATTGTTCTTATATAAATTTATGTAACAGTATTTTTAAAACTTTCTTTCTCTTAATCAAATCACTTATTTTTGCAATTACTATATCAATATGCGATAAAAACGTACGGTTAAAATTTTGGAAACGGTTTTAGAAAAAATTTCGCCGACCCTGTCATGCTGAGATTTGAAATATGTTAATACTTTTCAAATTCAAATTCAAAATTGTTTATTGACAGCTACTTTCCTACTACTTTTAATGATAATGCACAAATGCTTTTGATGAAAATTGAATATAATGAGATTTTCAATTCGGTTGTATTTTTCTTTATTGTATTGTAATACCGCAGAACTCCGTCATTTATAAACGGATCCGGAAAAAAAAAAATTGTTTGAAATTATATACTTTCAGATTGGTCCCATAAAAATTTCATCAAAATCGGTTCAGTAGTTTGGTTTTTAAAACAAAATTGAGCATTTGGAAATCGATTGTTCCAGTTTATTTAAACTATTTATAATTACTATTAAATAAGGAGAATCTTAAATCTGATTTATAGATTAAAATTAGTTTTTTTTTATCGACAGAGGCAGTCATAGTGAAGTCTGGGTTGAGCGGTCTACGAGTTTTGAAGACAACACAATCGGCATTTGTGGACTTCGTGCAGGATGAGTACACAACTCTATCTGACGCTGCCGAAAGAATATTCAGGTATCCAAATAACCTAATAATAAGAGCAATTCTGAAAGCACCACTAAACTAATTAAAATGTTTAAATCAACTGAATCGAAAAAACTAACGAAATTCCCATAAAATTTTTGTTTCTCTTTTTAATCCGTTTAAAAATTAGTTTAGTGCCTTCACAATTTACCATATTATCCAAGTATCTTATTTATTGCACTCCCATTTTTATCTGTATTCACTATGTGGTGTAAAAAGTTAGTTAATATGTATATATTTTATTTAGGAGAATTGGCGAACGCATTTGTTCATTTAAAAGGTTTCTTTACTAACTGGTTACAATAAACTTTCCTTAGCCAACTCTATCTCATATCTACCGTATGATTCTTCTTTGACCTGCGATAGTACAAATGAATTGTATTTTTTTCGAGTTTTATTAAACTTCAATCTTAGTTGAAAAACAGCAAAACAGAACTCTAGCCATTCATGTTTCAAACGTAGAAAGATAATTATCGAAATTGGATAAAGTAATCGGAAAATACGAGATGTTCTCTGCCGTGCTTAGAGCACAGATCTGACATTTCCATTTTTTTAAGTTTGTTTTTCCAAAGTTCTGTGTTATCAAATTTAGTAAAGCTAGTATATATTATCTAGTAAGATAGATAAGTTAAGATAAAGCTAGTATAAGATATAAGCCTTATTCCGAGATTGAATTAATGATAAGTTCAGAATGTTTATGTTTTTATTTTAAATGGTAGAAGATTCCCGTTAAGTTGGCTGTTTTATTGCAAATTTTAATAAAGGGCAATAAGAATATTTATTGTTTCTTAAAAAGTAGCCTCCCAAGCGATCAATATGTATTAAGTATTTAGTAAGTAGTCATAATTTTTCATTACTATTCTAGGGTTAAGCATTGCAGTTCCGGCGAGCTCAACTTGATATTGGAAGCTTAACTTGATATTGGAACTGTTTACATGACTATTTTCTTCTGTTTAGTATAGTTAGTTCTGGCAATAACACTGTTTTCCGACATGTAATTTTAATGAAATATTTCATCTTCAACAGTACTGTAGTGGAAGCCGAGTGGATATTCGACGGTATGCGAACGGCAGACTTCGACAATGCGTGGCTGACAGTTAAAGAAGCCATCCTCGACAAATTCGCTGGACCACCGGACATTGGTGTCTATTCACCGTCAGTTCAGCATACCCTATATCAAGCACAGAAAGTAGTTCTAGAAAAAGTTCCAGAGGTAATATTATTTCTATATTTTTTACTGTTTTAATGTTAAGGGCCAAAGATACACATACGGCGGGAAATTCAAATTTTAAACAGTTTTTGTGGCCTTGTATCTAACTTGGTTAACTATTGTAAGTATTCACAAATTAACCATCAATAATGCACATAGTTGCTTGATTTATTAAAAATAGGTTACTAGATTAATATTGTTACATTATGTATTAATGGTTAACAGAATGACATGATAATATAAAACATAATTTTAAATTGTCGCAAACGTTATGACCAATTTAAAAAAACATGATTTAGCTACAAGGACAAAAAAACTGTTTGAAATTAGAATTACCCGCCGCATGCGTGATGTATCACCTTAAACAATCACGGTTAAAGTACGTGTACTTGGTACTTCCCACTAGCTTATATCATTATTTTGGAGTGACTACCACCAAACCACTGTAACCTACCACTGTAAAACCACTCTGTTTTAAGGAGTGGTACAAGGCGATAATCATAAATAATCATTTAATTTATTATTTTAACTGTGATCCTAGCACACGTCATCCTATTAGTACTTCTCTACTTTCATTAGTATTTCATATATGCTAGTCCGTTACCTCATTACCATTATCCAAAAAACTCGTACACCTTAAAAGCTTTTTAAAAGCCCAAGAAAGAGAGCAATGAATAGGTAAATTTATCTAATTATAAATATATACACTTATCGCGCTCTATCTCGGACAGTTCAAACAAAAACATTTCGTAGTCCTGTAAACATTGACGAATAGTTCCCAAGATCATTTACTCGACAGTTTGTTTATTAAGTCACGTGAATTTCCTTTTAGAAACAAAATAGATAATAATAGCTAACAGAGTACCCTGTCAATAGTGAGGATAAATAAATCTATCAAGCGTGCAGTTTGTTTTGACGCGCCGACGGTTACAGGGCAGGCGCGTGCCAGTAAGATAACTGATAACGTGTCTGTCTGCTACTGATCAAAAGTACTCGTGCCCTTTCGTTAACGATTCACAGAGCATGAGATATTGTTATTATGTGAACAATTACTGTGTATCTCGTGTCTCAATCGGGACATTTATAATATGAATAACTACAAACTACAACAATAATAATTTTAGTGTAATTTTATTGTAGTTAATCAGTGTTTTGCGATTTGAATTATCTTGTTCACGGGCATAGAAAGCTGCAAACTAACCATCTTACATATAAACGCTGAATAAGCGTTTAAAAGTAAAAATGTTTTGTTCCATTTTCACACGTGACAGTTCCCGTCTGAGAGAAAGTGACAAGTACTTATTCAGTGAATAATATTTTAACATGTGTTTCTAAGTAAGACGGTAAAAGTGTGACTTCGTGTTTGTTATAGTATAAAAAGTTGTTATGCTTTATTAAAATACTCAAAAACTTAAACTATATTTAGTTACAAAATGTGTTATATTTTTTATTTGAAATAATACAATCGCTGTATTACATAAGCATTATTATAATTTATAATTAATTTAACGGCTTCATGTTATGGATCTTGTGAAATATAAAAATGCCCAAATGATGACATAACATCGGACAACAGAAGTATGAAAGTTCACTATCAAAATTTAAAACCACCTTAATACGGGATAAATAAGCAAGCCTATAATTTTTTTAACTAAACTGAAGTCAACCAGACCATGCAATATTTTGAACAGCATAACCATGTCGGCCATCTTACGGCGTTGTTTCAACGATACTAAATTATAAATAAAGTCTAGAATTCACACAGTTGCAACATCTTATTTTTCAGTAGGAATTATTTATTTTACACCGTTGAGGAAACTGAATAAAAACAGTTAGGCGGCAAACAGTCTTAACTACTGTTTAAACGGTTGGAGAAAATTTTGATCAGTTAAGCCTCGATGACACTGGGCTAGTTTACGAGCTGATAGTCGGCGAGTTTAAAAGCTAGCGAGTGAGTTAGTAGCGAGTGTCGATGACACAATCAAAAGCAGATTGTAAAAAAGCTCAATGACACGGAGCGAGTTTACAAGCTGCTCGCGAACTCGCTGGCTTGTATCATTAAAATTAGCCCAGTGTCATCGAGGCTTTATAGCAACATATTACCGACAGTAATTTTAACTGTTTCGCTCCTTTACGTAACAAAAAAAATTGATCAACAGGACTAAAAAAAGTAAAACAAACTGTTTTACTATGTTTTTTGACGTGACAACGTCTAATAAATCGATGAACGCCGGCTGCATGCACGAAAAAGTATGAAGTTGTCCAGTTACGTTACGCTCCTTGTCCCGTTACGCGCGCGCGCACTTGCGGTGGCTGAGGAAGCGGGCGGGTGCGCGCCGCGCCCGACCGTCAGCGACTCCGCGTCGCTTCAAATCTTCAATTATCATTCCTCTGAGCTCGCTTGCGGACGTATGTTGTCACGTTAAACTATCGTCCGTAAGCCGACTTTACAAACAACCAATATTTTTTTTCAGTTACATTAACTTGATAGTAAATGAGTTGGCTCCATTTTAACATTGCAAAACAATTACTTTTAACGGAATTCGGGCTACGCATACTGTTTATTTTTTTCAATATGATACAAAAACTTGGATTGAACACGGTCTAGTTTAATGGCATGCACATGGTACACTGGGTAAATTATCAAGACTCAGATCAAAGGGCAGTGATATTGAAAGCATGATATTAATAATAAAAAACAAAATTTCGTCAATCCAGCGATAAAACGCACGTGAGCAAGGGTTATCGTTCTTACGTATATTTTACTTTTGCAGTTGTTGATGTACTCATTTAATCTTACATAACGATTAAACTCTGTGGGGGTAACGTTATCCATATGGGTACGTTTTAGGTCATGGATGAGCCAAACAGATAACTGTTTGCGTTAATTGTAGTGGAAAATCTGATATAAATTAATTAAAATAAATATATATAAATAAATAAACATATGCCAATTAAAATGGGATTGGGCGGGGCACATGGGTCGCATGCATCCCGACCGATGTGCTCAGATCGTCACGCAATCACGCAGTGGGTGCCAAATGGACGACGCTGTCCAGGCAGACCTAGGAAACGTTGGCGTGACGATCTTGACAAATTCCAAAAAGATTGACAGCAGATGGCACAGGACCACGACTTGTTGGAGACATTTGCTCAGTGCAGTGGGACAGTAAAGGTTAATAATATATATATATAAGTATGTAATTTTTTGACGTCTCGGAGGTTAGGCTCCACCGCACGACAACGCTAATAATAATATAACAATTATTATAAAACGACAACGCTAATACATATAAATAAATAAATTTTAGTGGCCTAGATAGCTGATAATGTTATATATTTTATATACTTACTATACAAAGAAACACCCAGACACAGCACATCCATGTTCGTCACACAAATGGTTTTCTTTTAGATTTACGTAAGTTTTTTACATAATCGATTTTTATAAGCTATTCAATAATTATATTGATCGAGTGAGCAAAACAAAGTTCTGTGAAAATTTTACCAGTTGTAAATTTTTCTTTCGTATGTCCAGATGATTGTTGATGTCGTCAGGTCGTTACATTTCTAACTAAGCTTGACGAAACTTGATATAAGTACATGTTTTACAATTGAAGAGTTGTAATGTCTAAAGGGTCGTGCCAATTTTTTTTTAGTTTTTTATTTCATTTGCATATTATTAGGCATGGTACATAGATCGTATTTTTGTAATAATATTGTTTTTGTTTTTTATTGGCACAAAGGGAATTTTAGAATTACAACCCTTCAATTTTATAGATTATTTTGTCATCGGGATTTTTTTATGAAGAAGGTATTTCACCTATAAAAGGGGAAACCTAAGTGATTATGATGAAATTGAACCCTTACAAAAAAAAAGTTCAATTCGGTTCGTAAATGACGGAGACCGATGTGGTAAGAAACAAAAAAATACAGCCAAATTGTTGAACTTCTTCTTTTTGAAGCCGGTTAAAATGTAAGCATGTGCGAGCGAGATCAAACATTTACTATCTAAGCGCCTTAACTAGCGGCAGCGGAGTTGTGTCGGAGGGGTGATAATTATACTGAGTGAAAACACACTTTCGTACCACTCCTCTTCCGCAGCAATTTAGGTACTACTCTAGGGCGTCGCCAAGGGGGGGCAGAGTGGGCAGCTGCCCCCCTCCTAGAGATTAAAAAAATGTAGCCAACTGCAAAGCAACCAAAGTCCTAAGGCCGTGCAATTGTACCTGTACCTACAATTCATATTTTTCTCATCCTCCATAATATTAACTTGCCCCCCTCTGGGCCATGGGCTGGCGACGCTCTTGAACTCATTGTGTGCTATGAATACATTATATTCTGCAAGCGGTAGAATTTGCAACATGTAATGTTCTCATTGTTTAATGTATGCTAAATACCACGCAAAGCTCGAACACTTATTAATCACATACACAAATAGCAAATCCATTCACTTGTCGGTTATAAGTATCCGTCACCAATCTAGTCCGCTCTTGTCGCTGTTGCATGATAGGGTCAATACTGGCCACATACTTATACAAGTTTTATCCCAATATTAACACATACCTATAAAGACAACATGGATAAAATATTTTCAAAAAAGTACATGAAAATAATCTTGATATTTTCTTGTCTACAGATAAGCTGGATAAAAATGACGATGCCGAATAAACATTACCTCAACATCGACATGTCAAAGTTCCCCGCAAACGTAACAAAAGGCGACCCCAGACATCACATCTACCAGCCTGTTGACAAACCAGCGGGGCTTATTTACGCCCAGCTACGCCGTAGACCCAAGAGTCGCTTGTGACACTACGGGCGGCTACACGTGTAGCGTCTCTACAATAAACTGCGTGACCTCATATTTTCTGGTTATCAGAGATTCTTGTTTGTTTTCCTGTTTTTGGATCGAGTTCTATGAATTATCGAAGTTCGTCCGACGTTGTTTTGCTTCTCTAAAGTTTACGTCGTAACAATGAAGGTAATTGAAGTTTTGGCAATGATGCTCGAGTGCGAATATTAGATGACGAGCCGAGAAGACGCCCATACTTGGTAGCAAAATAGGACCTCAAATTCTGTGCTGGGTAGTGTGTAAAAGATGGTTAATTAACGATGATGTTTATAATTTGAATTTATTGTAAATCGAATATAAGCATTAAATAAATGTATATATATATATATATATATATATATATATATATATATATATATAATTAAACTGTAAGATTTATTTAACTAGTAGTATTTATATCTTGTACTATTTATTATTCTAAATAAAATATAATAACTAAATAATTATATTTAGTTATTATTTTTATGTTGCATATAATTCTGTCTGTATCTTTAAAAAATATATTATATCTACG
The DNA here is from genome assembly GCA_947563715.1 of Lycia hirtaria. Classification (NCBI taxonomy): domain Eukaryota; kingdom Metazoa; phylum Arthropoda; class Insecta; order Lepidoptera; family Geometridae; genus Lycia; species Lycia hirtaria. Next base: position 29,395,892 of record OX387379.1, on the reverse strand, counting down.
TATTATAAGGTAAATAAGCAACTTAGTTTTTTAAGTGTTATTTAAAATTTCGCAAAATGTTACGATTACTGACTGACGAGCGGCAAATTTTTAGCTATTACTTTAGTTGTAAGTAGGTAGCTGAATTTTTAAATGAATAGAATATTAGTCAAAATTATAATTCCAGTTACAAAACACATTATTTTACGTTTATTACGCCTGGTAAACGTTAGATAGTAGCTGTGATTAATAAATATACTTTAGTATTACTAATGAGTTTGTTTTATTTTGTTATATAACTGGTTGAGCTTATTTTGGAACATATAAGAAAAAACAAAATACCTAAATGAAGATCTTCTATCTGGGCCCTTATACCGTATGACCGTCGGCGGCGTAACGTGAATTTGGCCACATTTTCACGTAATGCGGCATGCGGATGGTCATACGGAATAAGGGCCCTGGTTCTCATATAATAGCTTTTTAGGATTTCGTACCTCAATAGGAAAAAACGGAACTCTTATAGTATCACTTTGTTATCCGTCTGTCCGTCTGTCAGGGTGTCAAGACTTTTATCTCGAGAACGCTTAAAGATATCATGTTGAAATTAAAACCATATACGCAGATCTATAGTATCTTGCTGCAGAAAGAAAAATAAAATTTCTCAGTTTTCATAAAAAAAAGTTACAGCCGAATATGTCGTAAAAAACGCACATTTCAACACTCACAAAGGAATCAAAACCTATAGGGTACTTCCCGTTCACCTAGAACTATAAAATTTGGCATGAATCATTAAGTGTGTTAGAGTACACTTATAGGAAAAAAAACCGAAATTTTTTAATTTAATCACAAAAAAAAGTGTCTTTATGCGAGGAATGAGGGTCCAAATTTTAAAGATCTTTAACTGTATCATGTGGGATACCCCACATGAAATATGAAAGAGCTTCATTAGCATAAGCTAAAACAGGTTTTTAAATATTTTTACGATGTATATTTTTCGGTTTATGAAGGAAAATATAAAAATATATATGAATTCCCCCTTTTATCTACTAGTTTGATCGGTGGGAGATTCTGACTCGCACTTGTCCGGTTTTATTTATATTAGTGTGGCTGGATAGCGCAGTATGAAAATGTCCACCAATATTTATTTATATAATTTAAGAGGAATTGTCGCATGGTCTTTTGCCAGTAAATTACGCGTTTTTCATACAATAGGAGAAAACTGATTTCAACCCTAAACATTATGCGATTTCGACAATTCTTTTTTACATGATTCAAACCGTTAAAGTCTCTACGATTTGATTTTTCCCAAATTATTCTTTTATTTTCGAAATTATAACGAAATTTGTAAAAATCAACCCGTAGAAGTGAGACATTTATGAGTTAAATTGAATAAAAAAAACTTCGAGATCGCTTAATGTTTTGAGGCAGAAAACTTTTTCTTATTTGTATGGGAGTTCGCGCGATAAAATTTCTCCTATGAAACATAGCTAGTAAACATAAATCTCACAATAACTCGCGCATCAAAATATGACAAGCTTTTTGAGGCACATGATGGATCTTATTCATAAACGTGTTAAAAGCATATTTTAGTAAAATATGCGGAAAAATAAAATTTACTCGTTTCATTCCTTTTGCACGTAACTGCTTTCGTCTGACAAAAGTAGACGGACAACTTTTTAGCTACAGTGCAATTAAGGACAAAAGTAGACGGACAACATTTTAGCTACAATGCAATTAAGGGCATTGTAGCTAAAATGTTGTCCGCCTACTTTTGTCAGACGGAAACGTTATGTGCAAACGGAATGAAACGAGTAAATTGTAGCTTTCCGCATTTTTTACCAAAATATGCTTTTAGCAAATTTATAAATAAGATCCCTCCTGTGCCTCAAAAAGCTTGACTGATTTTGATACGCGAGTTATAGTGAGATTCATGTTTGCCTACTATGTTTCTTAAGAGAATAAAAGCGTAATAAGTACTTAAAAAACGTTTTAAGTTAAACGGTTTATTAAAAGAAAAATAACGATACAGGTAATGTATTTACTGTATTCTACTAGAGAAGCCCTTTCATTTGATTCTCATACTGTAGGGGTTGTAAAAAAATATGAAAACAGTCATTTTGTGGCGGCGGCCAGATAGAATTTAGAATGATACTCAATATATTTCATTGTATTGTCATCTAAATTTAAGGCGTGTACCAAATATCAGGTCAATTTGTCAACGGGAAGGGGGTCAAATTTCGATTACTAAATTTGACCCAAACAAACAGGGTAAGCTAAATAAAACCGTTTAAAAAGTAACTGTCGTCTGCCTCTTTGTCTATTTGTTACCTTATAACGGCTAAACGGCTACCAATCGTTGTAAAATTTGGCACAGAGATATTTTAAGACCTGAAGAAGGACATATTATACTAGGTAGGTATATCTTCACTATATCATCATCACCGCTTCATATCACGATTATCATCATCACCGCTTTTCGTCTCTGCGGGTGAAAGGGTGGGGCGAAGTAAGTATTGTATAAATAAGCCGGTTACCCTCGAAAGTGTTCCAATTTTGGGCTCAGGTAATTATTATAATTATATCAGTACAAAAAAAAAAAAAAAAAAAAAATTAATTTTAGTAAAAATTTATTGATAAATTTTAAATTCCCTTCACTAACATCCTCGGCGTGCGCTGGCCTTTAGTGTCTATTTAGGTATATGTATTATTTAACCCGCCTATTAGCGAGGAACAAGTAAAAAAAAAACAGATTTGCGTTACATAAAACATTTATTGCATACAAAAATTCTTGCTTAGTTCATCTACTTTTGTACAGCTTTTACTATTTTTAAGTCTAATTGTGCGTTACAATTAAAGAAACACATTGTATCCGAATACGAACGAATGATTAAGTACACTTACGAAATAAATTAATTCGAAATTACAGACGTTTTGTTCCAATGATCTTGTCGGCCAACGCGTACAACTCTTCCACTGTCTGGAAAGAGAAAAGATACACTTATTTCGTACAAGAAGTAACGTAACCTAATCTCTTCGAGCAAAAAACTACAATAGCAACAATGTCACTTAGTTTGTTCGAAACAAATTTTATCAACTTGGCTTATTCATAATTTGTAATACCTGACGATAAGAATTAAGAAAGGTCTTGTCAAATACAAAAGCGAAGCGAACCAAATTCAATGCGAATTGAAGGGGTAGCTCAAACGCATCGAACCCATGTCATAAGCTAACTGAGGCGTTAACAAAGCGTTCATTCCATTGTGTGGCTATTATTATTCGAGGTAGGGTGGGAGGCCACAAGAGCCTCCCCGTCACTGCGACCCTTGCGGATCTATTGTAACTTCTATCTTTTTTTTGTACTCCGATAAATTCGTGTATTATACCGAGTATTTTTAACACATTACATACATTATTTTCCTCCTGTGCATAACTTACAAATCTAAAATCACAATTTTACAAGAGAACAAAATAAAAAAAATAAAAAAAAGTTCAACATCCAATTTTCTATTGATGTTTATTTTTAAGTTATCACGTCCCAGTTTAATAAGGAATTTCAACCCAAACCCATTCTGTTTTGTCATGTCTATTTAAAGCACTGGACTACTAATAAATTCTGTGATAACAGTTAAAATACTAATTGACCCTTGTTCAGTTGCTAACTAGATCGTATCACTCGTATCACTCACAGGAAGGTAGGTCACTCAGCTAGATACCCACACAGACATATTATAAGAGTCTTCTTCTTCTTTTTTGTATTGGACCCGCATTAAAGCATTTGCCAGTGTCAAGTATTAGGATTTTTTCAAGTTTCTTGAATAAAAGAAGTTTAAATGTTCTAGTCACAATCTAAGTCACGTATACAGTCAATTTATAAGTCGAGTCCTGCTTCAGTAAAGTGGTGGCGACTTTACTTGAAGCTTCTATGGAGTTTTGCCGACAACGAAAAATCACACGTTTTACTGCTTTATTTCACTTGCCCACACTCACGCACCTTATCGAACACTTAATGAATAAAACACCACCATTTTTATAGCATTAATGTTCAAAATAACACAAGTTTAAGAAAATAAAACAAAGCAACAACACGTTACTTAGACGTTCTCGCCAAAAAACCCAATATAAGAGTCGTCTAACTGATATCTCGTAATTTTATACAGATTTTTATTAGTTTTCTCCAATAAAAGCGCTAGTAGCTCCCTCAGTTCACTTTGAATATATATTTGTCGTATTATATCTGTGATAAAGTTAACATTTTATTTTACAATTTTTTTAACAATTTTACTAGCTTGACGAAAGTCCAGATGTGATCGGTGATAGCCGGTTTGCAGAATAATAAATACAACTGCGCTTAAATTGTCGTATTGTTTACAAAATAGATATTGCATAATTATATACCACTCGGATAATAATGAATATTTTTTTATATTTTTTATTTTTTGCCGTCCTCCTCCACCTATAATTCCCTCGAAATAAATCAAGGCCCTTTTGTAATGAATATTGTGTAACTATATGATCAGGCAACTATGCTCACAGCTCGGCGTAAGCTTTTTAAAATCGACTGTACTCGATCGAAACTTTGGCTTTCTTTTATTAGTATAATAAATACGAATACTAACTGTACTGTACTTAAATGAAGAAAAAACAGCTTCGGCATTTTTCAGCCGGACAGAAAAACAAAAATCTTGGTATTTGATGCAGAGAATTTCGTATGCTTCGCCATAAAAATGCGAAATTTGGTAAGTGTGTGAGTTTATGTTTGTTACTCTTTCACTCCGAAACGGTTGACCGGATTTAAATGAAATTCGGAATTATACCCTGGAAAAACACATAAGATATTTTTTATTGTGTAACAATAATAAGTAGCCGAAGTATAAGTTATAAGAATAAGTAGAAGTTTCCGGCAGCCTAGTGGTGAGACCGTCTGACTTGCGATCCGCAGGTCCTGGGTTCGAATCCCACGGCACGCACCTCTGTCTTTTCGAAGTTATGTGCGTATTGTTGATTGCCGCCAACTTCAAAAACGGTGAAGGAAAACATCGTGAGGAAACCTACATGTCTGAGAGTTCTCAATGATCTTGAAGATGTGTGAAGTCTGCCAACCCGCACTTGGCCAGCGTGGCAGACTATGGCCTAACCCATTTTTGACAATGAGAAGATGGCCCGTTCCCAGCAGTGGGACAGTTTGTACAAACAGGGCTGTTAAAAAAAAAAAAAAAAAAAGTAGCCAAGACCATGTCGAGACACGCGTATAGTAGGATTCCGTAGCAAATGCTGTAATTTAAAAGAAAACAATTGGCGAGCGAAAAAAACACCGCAATTTTTTTTATTTGACTATGGCATTTTGTAGCGGATCATGGAACACATCTACATGCCAAATTTAGTTTATGTAGGGCTGATAGTCTCTGAGTAAAATGACTGTGACATACGGACAGACAGAGAGACGGACATGGCGAAATTACAAGGGTTCCTCGTAGTCACTACGGAACTCTAAAAATGAATGGGTCCAATAGGAAATGAATCAAGTGAAACCGCATCTAGTATAAATAGAGAAATATGTCAAAATACATGCGAATCAAAGTAACAACGCAGCAGGTAGCTTTGAATTATCGACTGTTATGACCATGCACAATATATTCATAACAGCCGGCAGCCATATACATCGCATGATTAGCTTACACCGTGCCATGAAAATAAACAGATCGACGTGTGCTTTACATTATACGAGTCTAAGACAAGGCAGTTAATATTGCTTATCAGATAGCGTAGCCTACGAAGCAGACTGATAGCAGTTAACTACACATGAGCCGTGGCACTAGCCTAGTGATCTGTTGACATATAAGGATGTAGTCAGAGCCAAGCATGGCAGATTTTTCGACATCAAACAAGTATCTAAATTAAAATTCTTCACTGCTTAAGAGCGATTTTCGTTGCGCTTTCGCTTGCGTTGCTCAAAGCCGCTATAAAATGTATGGGATAATATAAAATAATAATAAATATTTGTGGACATTTCACACAATTTTTTTTTTAATATTATTATATTTTTGCTAAAGTTGTTTTATTATTATTAACACAAAAAATAAAAGTAAAGAAAAATCTGACGGCACTTCGTATCTACGTCAAAATCGTTCAAGCCATTTCGGCTAGTGCTATGCACCGATGGGTCGTTCGCATTTCACCACAGAAATCTTACCTCACTAATAATGGTGAATTGATGGAACTCAAAAAAAATACCCCACACAATGAATTGGAATTGAAAATTCATTCCTTCTTCATATGTATGAAGTGCCACTCCTATTTTTACATATTTGAAAATTAGTACGGCATTTTGTAGCTGCATGTTTACTTAATATGTAGGTACATCTACTTGTCAAATTTTATTTACATAGGATAATCCTCTAGTCTAGGACAGACAGACGTACGTCAGTCTGTCTGTCGAATGGCAAATTTATAAGTGGTTTCCTCGTAGTTACTACGAATTCCTAAATACGTGAATGTCTGAAACAAATAGTATTTTTTTATCATTAATTGTTACCATTGTAACTGCCATTGTATCCGCGTTACAGTTACAAATTAATCCCGTTAATAATAAAAGTGAGTTACAAATTAATCCCGTTAATAATAATAGTGAGTTACAAATTAATCGGTGACAGAGTCCTTGAAACTTTGACCGGAGCCAGTGACACTGCGATATGGATTTGTACATCTCAGTAGGGTTATTTACAACTTGTCGAATTTAGAATAGAATAGAATAGAATAACTTTATTGTACATCCATGCAGAGTAACTTAAAAATAGATAATAATCAGAGTTGAAAATACAACGGCGACATTATCGCATAGAGAGATTTCTTCCAGGCAACCTTAATAGGAAAAAGGCAATTTGAAAAGGAGGTTGTGGTGTACAGTACATATTAAATAACATAATTGTGTCATAGATACTTATACAAAACATAATATATACCTATATATATATATATATATACATATATAAATACATAAATACTTAACAATATAAAATATAAACAGAATCTGGTCGGAAACTATATCTCCCTCTTTGTCATTTCCATACAGATTGACAGGGATGGAGATATAGTTTCCGACCCGATTTCGAATCCGAATGATTGTGAATAGGGGTACAGATGTCACAAGTTTATGCAGTGTGGGTACTACTTTATCTGCTCACGGATGTACACGTGCCATTATGTAAATACGCACGTTACTTTCTAGAAAATAGTATGATGTATTATCCCACTTATATGAATAATGATTAATACTTAAAACATAGGTCACGAGATAACTATTAACATTTGGACTGTAGACTTATTTATAGACTCCATCATAATATTTTGTTTAAGTATTATGCTAGGTGACCCGCATATTTATTCGCTATCTCATAGAATAATTGACCTTATCTCGTCTTACCCTTTAGGTTGGTTTAATTGTGAATAATTATTTCGAAAATTCAAACAAAACGATTAATCGTTTATCGTGCTAACTGCTAAATGTAGGATACATTTTTTAAGTGGGTCTTCCCGATAGATGTAATCTGGGTGTCTATAAATCATGAGTGAATAAGTTTCTTTCAGGTCATCGTAGACTATAACGTCGCTTAAAATCAGGTGAGGACGCGGTCAAGTGCAAGCTTATCATGTATATAAAACCGTACATTTGTGTTAGTGTCTATGTTATTGTAAAGCGCAATGCACACGAAAGACCTGCCGACTTCATGTCGGCAATTTTACTGACATAGGACTAATCTATCTTATATAGGCCGCCGGGTTGTGTCGGCGGGCTAGGTGTGTATTGCCATTAATAGCTTCTTATTGCAGCCTATTTCATGCTAGTGCAACAACTCTTGGGTTCCCGTGTAGTCTGTTACTGTTCACCACATTCTGAATTTTCAATGCGTGCTTAGCTGAAAGATAATACGATGCGTTCCTTTCCTAGTTATTGCTTGGAATGATTAATTTCATATGATTCCACCGACAAACCACCGACATTAGACCGACAACACTGACAAACCACCGACATTAGCAAAGTCATCACCGTTACCGCAGATTTCTAGGCATTATATTTCAAGCATGATTATGCGATATCGCACGAGTATAATGCCTCCTCTACACGTCAACGGATGCGGTCACGGACTCTGGCAGATGCGTCCGCAGATGAATTTCCACGAGCTGTCCACACGTCTGTAGGTCGATCAGTCTATGTTCATTCTCGAAAGACGCAACACGCACTCGCATCATTATAATGTCATGTAGGTATTTTAGGTAGGTAATATCCATTAGTTTTACAGTAGTCTCAATAGAACAAATTAATTGAGATAGGTACTTAGTTAAATATTATATCAATTAATAGTATACTTACAACATTTTTATTTTTGTGACATTTATTTTTAGAATTCCACAAACAGTTTTCAGCTTTATATAGCTCAATAAACCTAAAAGTTTCCTCGGTGCTCATATTGTTCATTTCGAGCGTTTATACGAATGATGCGACACAAAAAGCACGCGTGCACTCGCAATTGCAACTCCGATCAAACTGATGCGTGTGACAAAAAAAAAAAGTGTGAAAAACAAATGTACCCGGATTTATTTTTTTAATATGCCTGTCGATTGTTACCCTAATTCATAAGTTAAATTATTGTTGTGTTTAATTTTGTTTTACAATAAAGAATTTATCTATCCATAAACAGTAATTATATATTAGTCTTATTACTATATTTCTCATAATAAATGTCGTCAAAGTTTACATATAATAAAGTTTACATAGTCAGTCAAACAGCCCACCCCTGACTGTACCCGACGCAAAGGTGCCCATGACACTCGCCGCATTACCTCGTTGAATGGCGATGGACAACCTTTGCATCAGGTAAAATCCGGAGCGGGGGTCGCCACAAGTCTCCCTTATCCGCTGCCCCAACCCCAAAACCAAGCTTTTGGCTTCAGCACCCCAGCTGCCCATGGTCTCCACGGGAATGGGAACAAAATGATATCGCGTCACTAGCGCCGCGTACTTCTCCCGCTTTTTACTTGCAGCATCTTCTGCAGCAGCTGCTGGCGACCGGATGGATCGACTCAAGTGACAGGTGGCGAAAGTGCACACGCAAGTGGCGTCCCAAATTAAGCACTTGCCATTCTTCCACGGCACTAGAGTCAACCCATCTGGACGCTTGCCGTCCGACCTGCTCAGGCCTGGCGGCTCCAATACGCAGGGAATATTGGCCGAGACAAATTCCCTACGGACTATGTCGTTGAGGGCATGGTGACGCGGAAACCTACCTGCGCAGCGACGATAACTCAAAGCGTGATGGCCATCGGCCTCCACCATGGAACCGCAGGTGCATACATGGGGTTCACACACCTTACAGCCCAAGCGGAGAGCCACCGCCACGCGAATTGAGTCGTCGTCCAACAAAGTGCCCAGGTGAGGCGAAGGGAGAGCGTGCAACCATGCCCCCGACTCCGATTGCGACACAGCCCTTAGTCTGGCCAAATCCACTCCGACGGCAGCACTGAGAGACTGCGCATTGATTCCTTTAGCCCTAACGTCGTCCCAAGCTTGCTGAACGTGAGGATACTCGGGGACTACAGCTCCAGCATTGAGCGAACACCAGGCCGCCATAGCCTCCGACACAAAGGGTATGCTCACCCTGTCACCATTGGAGTTGAGTATATCAGTGACCAGGCTTGCAACCCCATGCGCTGACGCCAGGAAAGCCGGTAGCCCGACATCTCCAGCACACCGCACCCCAAGACCTCCGTATCGAACCGGCTAAACCGCCTGCCGTCACTGCAACTCATCCAGTAATTTACCCGAAACTGATTAATTTCCATATTTATTATTGCAATTATATGATCACGTCAGTGTAGAATCAGCTGATATATAATTTTAAGGTTTTCACCGAGTTTGAAAAATATTTTACCTAAAGAAAACTTACTGTAAGATTTTTGAGTGTTTTCACGTCGTTGGTTTCATATTTGAGCAAGGCGTACTGGTCGTCAGTGAACCGCACACCCTTCTCTATGTCGATCTGTTTCTGCTCTTCCAGCTCTTGGTTGCACTTTTTAAGGAGTTCTTCCGGTGTGAGCTGCTCGTGTTCCTCTTCCACATCTTCGCCTTCAGCTTCCTCCTCGTTGCCCTGGAAATTGTGATGACGGATAAAAAAACACCATCGTGAATCGTGTATACCTGAGCATAAAATTACACGACCAAACCTATGTTAGCAGCAGGACTCGTTTGTAGTATCTATCTTGAGAGTCACACCGCTGTTAGTTCCTCAACTGGCCAGCAGTAATGTGCATTGTGCATGCATCCTTATGTTTCGTAATAATAATACGAAACATAAGGATGCATGCACAATGCATCCTTGCATTGAATGCATGTTCTGTGGTTTCGTATTGAAGAACAATGTTTTTAGTGGAATTTTAAAAAGGAGAGGTATAACAAGATGACAAGTCTCAGGGTGACGAGCGCAGTGCACACATACAACTGTTGGAGTTTAAAGTTCAGGTTGGCATAGGACTAGGCTCGGAGTAAACACATCCATATTAATAAACTCAGTAAGGCTGACCCAAAACCTTGATTTAATGACTAACTGGACTAATGACTGACTGGCCTTGTGGCTCAGTGGGTACTATGTCTGCCTGCTGTGCCGTAGGACGTGGGTTCGATCCCCACCCAGGGCAAACATTTGTGTGATGAGCATGGATGTTTGTTCTGTGTCTGGGTGTTTCTATGTATCATATGTATATATTTACAAAAAAATAATACATGTATTCTATCAGCCATCTAGTTCTATAGTACAAGCTTTGCTTAGTTTGGGCTAGATGGTGTTGTGTGCAATGTCCATAAATATTTATTTATTTATTAGTTAATGATAAAATCGTATTTATGCGTTCTCTAAAATCGTATGCGTTCGTTACGTATATATACGACGATGAATATCAATATTTATAGTAGGTACTAAAAATAAATGTTATGGTGAATCAGTCCACCTTTGTCCAGTAGCTTGACCACGACCTTGGAAATACCTAGATTGTAACTCTGAGGCGATAAGGAAACCAATGGTTTATAAAAAAAATACGATATGAGGTTGAAACAGTACCTGGTCTATCTTCTGCGAAGCCTTCAGTTTCCTATAATATGCGTCAGCACGTTTCTTGGAAGCCCGAGCCACCTCGCGGTTCACCATGCGCCAGAATACAAACACTGGATGATGGAATAACTCGGGAGGACACTCCTTCAAGGGGGTCTTGCCGACCAGGATGAGACGTTTCAGACGTTCCATCTCATCGAGCTGTTGGAGAAATTGACAATATTAAACACATATTATTTTAAATTGTGCACTTAGCGCTGGTCGACAATACGGAGGTCGTATAATAAAAAGATGCAGCCAATTAGTTGGATCGAATTTGTATGTACATTTTCGAGGGCTAATTGCCACTACTATTATTTTCATATCAATCTGATGATACAAATTACTGTACTAAATAAATAAATGGAATTGTGTCAGTTGGGGTCAAAGGTTTATTCACGTCCTTAATTCAAAATTTCCGGCAATTACTACGAAAAGGGATGTTTTCGGTTGAAGTTTATACCTTGTGAATAGTAAATTCATTATAGTCACAAAACATTGATGTAACTATATAATGTTACTGTATAAGTTAGTAAATAGTATTACCCTATACATTATTTATTGCATGCTCTAACAGCGACTACTCAAAATGCTAAAATATACGCATTCGATGGGCAAAATTCGATTACAATTGTAAAAATATCGAGCATTCCGTGTACCGAATGGTTCTCGGTAATGGGTAAGTATTTCAATTATTTGTTTCAAGCCCCCTAATTTCAATAAATTTTTTGCGCGACAAACACGCACGTGCGTGACGTGACGGATTCACGACTATGAGTTTTGCAACGCAATAACTGACAATTAGGCGCCGGCAGGGTATCATTTCGCTTCCCCCAGGCTATAAAATGTAAATGAAAGCTCGAGTTGATAAACAAACCAGTTTCATGATGGATGGCTAATTGCCCTGTCGGCGAACATTTGGTCGTCAAGCGACGTGACACGGACACACGGGATACTTAGTTTTAAACTCTGTTTGATTAGCACGAGCTGGTTCCATTTTCCGATAGCTAATTTTGTACTAATCAATAAAAGGTTTCGTTCTGATATCAAAGCTTATTATTAGAAAGGTCAATAGTGAATTAATATCGTGTTTTGCTTAAACATATATAGTATAGCCGGTTGCGAAACGGTAAGAGGTAGGTAGCTTAGGTCACGGGACTTTATTTGGTACATTCATCCATTTCCATCTACTTATATGTTTTTTTTTTTCCTACATATTAACGTTATTCTGTGTTTCAGGGGTAGTTACCGTTACTTAACACCAGATAATTGTGGACAAAATACAAGTCTGTCAGCCGAAGAGTATTGTACCTGTCAGCTAAAAAAACTTTGGAGCTGTCCAGTCTATATTTTTAACTAAGTATATGATAGTCTGAAACATAACTATCTTAAAGCCTGAATTTATAATTTGCCTTGGAAATCGTGATCCTGGGCCAAAAATACTCGAAAGCTTTGTTTTCTGATTTCAGTTACCGCCTTAATAAAGACTAGACAAAGAGAATGCTCAAAGACAAAGACATATATTTTATAGAATAAGACTTACCACGTTGCCTTGCCATATTATGGATAAGAGATTATGTTTCAAGAATCGACGGACAAATAAATCATATTCGTATAGCTCACAATGATAAATGTCGAAGCATATTGCTTCGAGTAAACGGAAAGATAGCTTGTCCTCGATAAAATCTAGGGCAAAGAGATTTTTGACGATTCCAATTAAATTGTGTTATTCCAGCGTACTATTACCAAATTGTGTATGAAAGAATGCTGGTAAACATGCAATGCAACTCTGAATTCGATATTGCTGACTTGTTATTTGCAACTGGATCTTTGCAATGTAAATCTAGAAGGTTACTTCAACAATCGGAGATCTCGTAACTGTAGCAGTTCCCAAAAATGTTTTTAAGGTTCTACAGTCATGGGTACATATAAGGGGGGGAGGTCAGAAGCCCCCTGGAGGTAAAAATACACCAATTGTTATCACAAATTTTTGGGTTTGAGGGTGCTAAGAGCCCGCTTTCACGAGCATATTACTAAGTGAAAAAAAAGTATATCAAATTTTTGCACTCCCTACTCTTGCGCTTTATAAATCATTTTGGTCTGTTTTGTGAATTAAGATGGATCAAGATAGATTGCGGACTCAAGAAAAAGTTATAGCTACGCCCGTCTGCAGGCGACAAGGAAACATTATATCCGTTTGTATGGTTGTCCGCGGCTTACTTCAGAGAATCTCAGTACTAGAATAGTTCTAGGTGTCTAAACTAGACTAGTCTGGACACTGGCGACGGACTAGTGAAACAAAATTATAAAAAAGAATTCTGAACTTTCTGATTTTTTATCAGAGCCATGTTTCATCACATGTAAGTTTTTTATTCGAAATGAGAACTGTCGAAAATTCTGTGAGCCTCTCAGAATTTTCGACAGTTCTCATTTGTTCATGGAACATGACATCGACCAAAATGAGTCTATTTTTACCTTTTTCCGTAGAACAACAAATCAGCGTTTCACCCGAGTTTACTTCTCAACGACGTCATGGTAGAAATGTTTCATTGTAAATAATTATTTTTACAGAAGCATTTTTTTTATTTGTATCCATCATCATCATCTCAGCCACAAGAAGTCCACTGATGGATATAGGCCATTTCATGGATTTCCAGAAAGACCGGTTGGAAGCGGCCTGCGAAAGTACATATTATATGTTCTATATTACAAATAAAGAAAAATATTTTATTTTGTTTTATGACGTCATTCTTCATGGAATAAATAACGCGGAATTTTAAGGCCCGGACCTCACCACTTTGCTCTTTTCTAGCCCGCGTTGAGCACCTAGAAATAACAGTACTCATAGAGACAGGATACTCACGACTCTACTGGAGATCCTCTTGTTGAGGTTCTCCTCGTTGACTTCCCGGATCCTCTCCTCCAGCTCAGTCATGTAGACCTTGTCCGTGAGACTGACGAGGTTTGAGCCCATGTGCTTCTCCAGGCGCGCGCGGACGTGCGGGTGCGCGAAGCTACAACAAATACGAGTATGTTGCTACAATGCTACAATAATCGCCGATAAATAGCACTCATAACATTCACATACTCCATGACAAGTGCATTCCAAACGTTACATTATATTTTTTAAATGTATTATAATGAAAAAACATGTTCTATCTTTAAAAAATACTCTGGAGTTTTTATTATTAATATTATCATAATACGTTCGATTTATTCATTTGACGACATATGGAATAGACATTTTCGAATGCAGTCAACACAAGTTCTTCGACTTGACAATTGAAATGATCGAAGCGCCACCTACTGAACAACGTAAGAAGTGAGGGTTTCTTTAAATCACCTCATTACAAAATACGACCTTTATTGGGGCGCTTTTAGAATGTATCTGCTCTTCTACAGTATATTCGTTTACGCAATAAGTGCTAACTTTTGTTAAAAATTCATGGCAGTCAGTAGTTATATGAAGTCGGAAAATTATAATAGCAAAGGAGGCTTTTAAAATAACTAAAATTTACTTGAATAAATAAAAAGGATCTGGAGCCCAATTCAGTTATTCAAGACCGCTTCATAGCCGAACCTTATGTAGAGCGTTTCCCGTCGGCCGCCATAGTTTTTTTGATTCAGTCACTTTTATGTCATAAAATTGACACATTTGATGAAACGTAACACGTCCTTCGCTCGCTACTAAATCAAAAAATGATAGCAGCCGATAGGTAATGCTTCACAAAAGGTTCAGTTACGGATCGGTTTTGAATAACTGAATTGCCCTCCTGTTCATTTTACGCAAAGCAACAAAAAGGAGTATGAAAGATATTTAATTAGTTTCATACACATTTTTTACACAAACATTTTTCTTACCACTATAAAAGTAATGTTGTTTGTTTTAATAGTAAGTATCACTTAATTACGTGTATTTTTACTAATGTGTATCCAAGTAGATGTAAAAATAACGAAATTTAAAAAGATTTTTGAAAACAAATTTGACAAAAAATCAAGGAAAATAATAAAACCACCTTGAATTATTCGATATTTTTTAAGTGTTTTTCCAGATTTAGATCACCTTGATAAAATACCAAATATTTTATTTTTTTACAAATAGCATCACGGTTTATTTAGATAACATAGTAGTCTATAATACATCTTTTGTATCATCATCATCATCAGTTTTTTACGGATAGTAGGTATATACATATGCTATGGTTGCAGTTTAGCTCCATATGTACTTAGGTACTTGTAATAATTACCAAGCTACCATGCTTAAAGGTCCATGTAGCAAAACGTCCAACTATCAGATGGTCTGGTAAGCAGTACGTGTATTTAGGAATTCACTAGATTCTGAAAGTGTCTAGATACTCAAATAAATGGTAATAAAATGGGAACAAACGAACGGACCCGATGTTATAACGCTGTTGGACGTTTTAGTAGGGGAGCCCGGGATGCTAAATTTGCAGTTACTAAAGCGTCATGGAGACCTATTGGATTGTGAAGATTAGGTTCTAAAACGAAAAAAAGTCTATGGCAATTTTTCATTTTAGTGGGGGGGAGAGCGTGTAAGAGTTTTCAAAAATGTTAAAAAAAAACAATCACATGGCAATACTCGAGCGCGTCAGACATTCATAGTGTATACGCGCTTTATCTTTCTGATTACCGATATATTACTGACGATTAACTGGTGGGGTATGGCCGCAAAAAGGGGTAAAAAAAAAGTTATTCGAGTGTGTCAGATATTCAAAGTGAATGTTAAGTGAACTCAAAAAAGAGTCCTATTTAAATGACTGACGTTTTGGACGTGACCACACTGATTTTTGAAAATGTAAAAAAAATGTAACCTTGAGATACTCGAGCGTGTCATATTTTTATACAGAGGGTTCAACTTGATGTCTTATTCCTCCTAAATGATAATCTGACAATTATTGAATATAGTGGAGGGGTATCGTTAATGTCAATTTAAAAAAAAAAGTTTCTTCTTTTTGTTACTAGATGTAATAAAAACAATATGTACATATAAATATGTACTTGGTTTTAGTAAAAAAACCAGCCAAGTGCGAGTCGGACTCGCGCACGAAGGGTTCCGTACCACTATCTATAAAAACGACAAAAAAACATGTTTGTTGTATAGGAGCCCTCTTAAGTATTTATTTTATTCTGTCTTTTAGTATTTGTTGTTATAGCGGCAACAGAAATACATCATCTGTGAAAATTTCAACTGTCTAACTATCACGGTTCATGAGATACAACCTGGTGACAGACGGACGGACGGACGGACAGACAGCGGAGTAATAGGGTTCCGTTTTTACCCTTTGGGTACGGAACCCTAAAAAGCATCAGTTACACAAATAGCTTCACAGAACACTGATAAATTAAAAATACCACTTGAAAACATCTACAGAACAGAATATTTTAACTAAAATTAAGTCACGACATATCTTGCGCGCCAAAAGTGCTGATACAACAAATCTATTTCTCTGGTAATTGAAACAAGCCACGCAAACAAAAATCTTGATAAAAATGGAGCAACAAGTATTTTTCTCGAAGTACTAAGAGAATATTTAGATAGGAATATGTATTTGGAGTCAAAGAAAAGGCTAGAACTCACCGCTGCCGCGAAGGGCCGTGCTACCTCCGTGTTCTCGATTTGCAGAATGAGGGTAAGTACAAGTATTTTTACTGTTAGCTATAAAAAATATCTTACCACTGGCGCGCAGGGGCAACCGCCCTCCGCGTGTTCGTTTTGGATGTCAATTTGTCAACGTATTGTTGGACACTGAGGCGGCGTAGACGTCTCGACGTTTGCCGTAAAGTTTTAGTGGTTTTGACGCTGGGGGCTCCGTGTGATAGTTGGGGCCTTTATCACGGGTGCGATGGGGCTGGCACGGTATGGCACGGCCCCGTCGACACCACCATGTAGGTACGAGTTTCGAATAAAGAACTTTGCACATTAGGACGTGCCGAATGTGAGCGGTGCAAGTCGAACTTTTTACGACTTTAAAAACTCTGGCAATAAGTGGTTTGTATAAGCAAGCTGCTATTTTCTTTTACGTTTTGTGTTGTGATATTTAAAAAAAAACTGAACAAAAGTTTTGTCTATAGAAAGTTTCATATTGTGTTTTGTAAGGAATTAGTATGCCTAACTGATAGTCTACCGTTGGTGTTGCCATAAAGAGAATTGGGTTTTTATTGGTCTTAAATTTCAAAAATATCTAGTTCTTCTAGTTTTCAGCACGAAACAGAAATTATAGGTAGGAAAACGTTAAACATTATAGCAGGTACTCAAAATGTCACAATAAGAAACTAAAAAGCCGGCATTATTTTATTACAGCCCCTAAATTCCATTATAAACTTTATTGCACCCCTTAAATATAAAACAAAACAGAACAGAATAAAAATAATTACATAGAACGTGTTTAGCATGCGTTTTACCTTCTTGTTAATTACCTTCTTATTTTATTTATCCGAGTGCGCAGGAAAAAGAGTTATTTTTTGTGTATGTTTGTTTGTATTTATGTCACTAGCTTGATCTACAACGAAAGTCGCTCTTATGCAGTCGGGTATCTTGTTTTCTTTTAACGTAGATACTTGTTTTTAATTTGTCTATAATTCATTTATGAGCACCATATCTCAGTATATCTGATGTTATATAAACTTTGTTGCGATGTACGGTTAATCACACTTGCCTAGATAAAGCCGTACATATTTGTTACTCATTTAATATATATATTAATATACTTCATAAATTTAACTTGGAATATGTGAATACAGACACCGGGACAGTTGAAACTAAATAAAAGGTATTATATATACCTATAGCGTATTCCAAGATTTAAAAGTTTAAATATTAAGAGCGGAATCAAAGCGCTTTGTATGGGTTTTTGGAATATTCACCAAGAATCGGGCGACCTCACTTTTTCGGGTTTATAAAAGGGTAGTAAAAAAAGGGTTTATAAGTAATACACAGTAAAATTATATATCATCGTTATTGGTATTTTTATTTCTAATTAGTAAAATAGAATATTTTTTCCTGATGTACTCGGTCCTTTATGTACCGTGACTGAGGAAAATTCCGAGAATGCCATACATGTCATCGATATGGAATTCACGAGTTATCGTTCTTAAACGCATTATAATGCAAAATTTGTTGGTTGACAAACAAATTATCGTATAGACATGCTACTTACTTCGCTTCGAATATTCAGACACGACGCTAGATTGCAAATATTTGTGTCTGTGAAAACTGATACTGTAAGTGTAGTTGTGAGTCAGTGTAAGAGTGTACAAACTACTTACTATAAAAGGGAAAGAGACGACAAGGTCAAATAGAAATTTCATCATTTATTTGTCAACCTTTATAATTTTTAACCGACTTCCAAAAAGAAGGAGGTTCTCAATTCGACTGTACGTTTTTATCGTATGTTTGTTCAGCGATTACTGCGCCTTGTGGTTTGTATCCGATTGCTTCGAGGAAATATATTGTTTTTTAAACTCCTAGACTAGAAGAAAAGAACAGGTGAAACGCGCAAAACTTTAATGAAGCCAACTATTTAAAAAAAAAAAGAATAGATACTTAATCTTATTTAATTCAAATGAGAGAAAAATCAAATGAAAAGTACGCAAAACGTAAAGAGTTACGTTAAGAGTACGTAAAGAGTTTATCTATCTATCTAACTATCTATCTATCTATCTACGCAGTTATGCTCTAGTCTTATGTACAATTTGCAAAAGGTGGTATCATTAAAATGAAACAAATTTAATGGATTTATCACATTATTATATATTTCATTTCGATAAGTAATAATTGAGAAAACCTTAGAAAATATTAGGTGTATCATCTTTCGAATTCTGTACATTACGTCTAATTTTGTCTATAATTGGTCACTAAAATATCATAGTAGTACAAAGCTTTTAGGTTTTCGCGATGTTTATTAAATTGAAATAAAACATTTTAAAATTAGGCAAAACTTACACATTTTTTTTCAGCCCTGTTTGTACAAACTGTCCCACTGCTGGGAACGCGCCATCTTCTCATTGTGAGAAGGGTTAGGCCATAGTCTGCCACGCTGGCCAAGTGCGGGTTGGCAGACTTCACACATCTTCAAGATCATTGAGAACTCTCAGACATGTAGGTTTCCTCACGATGTTTTCCTTCACCGTTTGAAGTTGGCGGCAATCAACAATACGCACATAACTTCGAACAGACAGAGGTGGGTGCCGTGGGATTCGAACCCAGGACCTGCGGATCGCAAGTCAGACGGTCTCACCACTAGGCTGCCGGAAACATGCACATTGAATCGGTTAAAAGCTGTTTAATATACGAACTTACAGTACAACCCTAACAATTAATAAACAGATTGACACGAGGCTCCGAAACATGTCCAACTGTCATAACTGTAAAATAAAGACAAAGTTGACTTCGAGAATATTTTCAAACTATTTTTACTGAGTGCTTGTAAACTTTAAGCACCTGGGGTAAAGTTCAAGAATGTCATAAAAAGTCAATGGTAGGCGGTCTACGACGAGCTCGTGTGAGGTCTACGGCGTAGCAAGGCGTTGCCAGGCTACGCGGTGTTCTGGCATGTTTATGGTAGCGGTTACCGTTTCGTAGAGGTAGAGGCAAGGTTAACTCAAAATTGAAATTTAATATAACTTTAACTCACGTTTATTTTGCCATATCAATAAGTTACCCTGTGTCCTTATTAATAATTTCAAATAAAGTTTATATTATTATTTGTGCATTTTTCTTCACTTTTCTAGCCCTGATTAACAAACATTCGCCAGGAGCGTTTCGTCCCGAGTATCAAATCTCAAAGTGAAAAACAAATTAAATTCTAAAACAAAAGCCGAAATTCACTAATAGTCCGGTTATAGCAGTTCGTATTCGTTACCCCGTGAGAAATTATGTTTAGAAGTATAAAGTGAACAAATAATGGAACTATAATACAGATATCCAGACAGGTAACAAATTTTTATCGTTTTTTTCAGGTTTTAAGTCTTCGGCTTAAGCAGTTTGAAATGAAAAATGAGCAAATATTACATTTATATGCATTATGGATATGAATGCGTGATACCTCTACAGTTACGGTACAAATATGGTTACTTATAGTCAGTCTGTTCGGAAGGAGAACTAATGAGGAATTGAGGACACTGCTGTATTTATTTCATTATTTTTGACTAGCAACGAAAACGTTAGTTTCTTGAGTTGTGGCGGGAACGTCATGGTAACATGGTGTTGCTTTGTTTCATTTTCCTAAACTTGTGTTATTTTGAACATTAATGCGATGAAAATGGTGGTATTTCATTAAGTGTTCAATCAAGTGCGTGAGTCTGGGCAAGTGAAATAAAGCAGTGAAACTTGTTATTTTACGTTGTCGGCAAAACTCCATAGAAGCTTCTAGTAAAGTCGACATCACTTTACTGAGGACACATAAACGTTTTATTATAAAATAACTCTTTATTATTTCGACTGCAGGACTTTGTTTCCATAGTCAAGAAAACTTTAAAACAAACAAGTTAGTTTCCTTTTTTTGGCTCGATAGTTCGCTTTCCAAACAGATTCAAAATGAGAACCCGTAATCCAGAGTCGGTTATTCACCATGACTATTGACTATTGAATATTAGACTGAATTTTTTTTGCAATACATTTACACTTATCTTACCAAAATGTGTATGAATATTAAAATGAGTATATATCTAAGGTTTTGGTGATTACTGGAAGCAGTATTTCATTTAACGACCGATATTACGATTTACCGCAACCAGAAATCGCCCTATTAAATACTGTACTGACCACATACAACCCAATTTATGGATCGTTACCTTCTTATTGGGTTCAGTTCATAAAACAGCTAAACTGCTACCACAATTTGTGAGAATTGAAATAATAAAGTTGATTTACGAATCCTATAAAATGAACACTTAAATTAATAAATAACAATTCAACATCACTGCTCTAAATTTTCAAAATAGACCTAAAACAGATGCTGCGTCTTATATGACTGGGAATCTATTTTTTTAAATAAGAATTGTCTTGTATATTTTTTTTGTTGACTAATAACGGGAATCTTGTTTTAATTCAAAATAATACTGTATTTATGTAGAAAAAATAGATAAGTTCAAAATAAAAAATATATGTGTATATATAAATATTACAATTCTAGATAGTCACAGTCCCAATCCCATAAAAAAGAATTCTGGATCAGAATAATATTCCGGGTTAAAAGGTAATTTATTTATTTTTTGTTATAGGGAAAAGTACTGGGTGTGTTCATGGCAATAGCACACTATGCTCATTTAAAAAAATATGTAATACTTAAATATAAACTCACAATTGTAATTTATAACTCAGTCGCTCAAGCTTTTATCACTCTGCATAAAAGTCCAGAAAATGTTTTGATGACATTGTATTTTGTTTCCTAAAAGGTGTTAAAATGGTTACTATGGAAGCTGTTAATGTTTGCTTGCTCCTAGCAACGGTTTTATGGTATCTAACGCATGTTTTCTTTGAAGACGCTTCATAAAAATTGTCGTAAACAATCACGTAAGTGTAGTTTCGGATATTGATACGCGTAGTAAATACACTGTTCCGTGTTAACATCTAATAATAGATGCGCTGGTTGAAGATTAACTGAGTTTGAGTGTCGAAATAGTTCCTAAGTATCACAAGTTGCTCACTAAATATCTTTCAAAAGAGCTTGTTCCGCTCTAAACCTGAGCGTACTAGTTCGGATTCCTAGGGGGTAGGTCCTAGGTAGGGGTCTGAGGGATAGTTAGGTAATGAAACCACGAATTAACCTCAGATTTGATTTATTGTCACTAACCGACTCATGATTTTTAATGTGTCCATCACTGCGCGTCGAGAGCTAGGATTTCCGTCTTCGTTTACGAACGACATCTAGTTTACAACATAGCAACTAAGTGAGTAATTATGTTACAAATTAGTTCAACAGAGCTGCTAGTGCTTCTTAAAAGGTTTACTTTGTAAACTTATTCACAATACATCTACTTGTTATAATGTATTTTATATTACAAAAACTTATACTAAGAAGATTCATTCCAATAGATTCTTGAACGCCTTATTACTTTCCACGTTTCCAGCTCTGTAGTCAATTATCATAGAAGTAAGTTTAGAAAACTAAAAGACCCTCAACATATAAATGGCTGAACGAATTTAGATGAAAATATAATAGCTAAGCACAAACAAGATCAATCCCTTTTCAAAAAAAACTGGCCATCCGTTTAGTTAGTATTAAATTCTAAAAATGATTTTTATGTATGGAAATTGACTTGGATCAAATTAAAATTTTTGTCGAATATTTGTAATGTTTTCTAGTTTTACAAACGACGATTTTTTTATAAGTTCATTCATATTTCACATTTTATATCTTCAAAAATGTGGATATGCGCGAGCTAGATGGTCGATGGTGGAACTACGGACTCTTAATCTAGTAATCTGCTTTTTAAAGAAACCGCCAACATTTTATTGGCTTCGAGTAACACAAACAATTTCAGCAATGTTTATCCTGATGCCGGAATAATCTCAACGTGACGAAATGAACGTCGCGTCATTTCGTTCGTCAGCCACCATTCATCGACGCTTTGAGTGATGCGCTTTTACATGTGCATTTTAAATATATCTAGGCCACTGACTCCGCTGTGACTAACAGAGCTGGCATGTTGAGAGATTTTACGGAGAAGATAAAATAGAACGAAAAATAATTCAACGCGTTAGGCGCGTCGCTCACTGGTAAGTTGAGGCGCGGTCGCGGCGGCGTCGCGGCACAGTCGAGGCGTGGCGTTTTTGTTTGAGTCGAGGCACGGGCGGCTATGCTTCCTTCACACACTACAGTGTAAACACGTCTACGCACGAAACAAAATAACAAAATGGCGGTGGAGTCGCGGCGCGGTCGCGCACTGCACCCCTGCCGCGATGCCGCCGCGACCGTGCCTCGACTTCACGTCGCCTGCGACGCGACTCTAGTGTGTGGGCGCACTGCCATTTGAACCTGAAGGAAACGTAGAAGCGGTGCGCCGCTTGTACGCCCGTGCCTCGACGCCGCCTCGACTCCAGCTCGTGTGGGCGATGCGCCAGGTAATTTATATATTCGTAACATAAAAACAACTGTCATTTAGTCTCACCTGTGACCAAAGACGCTGCGAAGTGTTCAAAACGTCAGATCTTAAAATCGTTTAAAATATACTTGATGATTCCACTACAAGTTGTTTAATTTGAATGAGTAACAACAGCAAAAACTTGAAATATGAAATTTCTCGTAGAAAATTTAGACTTGTTTACGATGAAGCCGTTGGATGAATTCGATCAACTACATTTTGATCACATAAAATTGTTGTTTTTTCGTAACCCTAGCTTTACGATTAAGGACAAGAGGATATTAAATTATGGAGATCAGATTTAGGTACATTCTGTAAAACATGCGATAGTAATAAGATATAGGCTAAAAACTATGCCCGTTTATGTTTTTACGCTCAGAATCATTTCTTACAAAATCATTTTTAAAAGTGGTTATATTTTTTACATGTAATTATATATATTAGATATACGTATTTGGAATGTGCACTATGTTAATTAAGCCTTTCATCTTATATCCATCACATAAAACGACACCTTTCATATTTTTTTTATTCATTACTACGTTAGACAATAAATTAAAATTAAATTTAGTTTAGATATCACTTAATTTAATATTCTGGAGCAGGAGATGACAAAGTCGATTCTAACGATAACTCATATTTATAAATAATTATGATATGTTTAGAAGTTATACGGGAACTGGTGAACTTATTTACGGATTAAAATCAAAATCATATGTATATATTTACAAAAAAAAAGTATATATGTATTCTATCAGCCATCTAGTGCCATAGTACAAGCTTTGCTTAGTTTAGGCTAGATGGTGTTGTGTGAAATGTCCACAAATATTTATTATTATTTATTTATTTTATTAAAACTCCTTTTGGCCACCTTAAAGTCGGACAAAAAGCGATGAATTTTACCTACATATAGTAAGCATGTATTATGTTCTTATTCATACAACTCAGATACGATAAACACTCGTAAAGCCCAAAAAGTGTGTCAAATACAAATACGTGAACTAGAGTACTCTCGAGATCTGTCGTTAAAGCTTATTGTTAGTTGGCAGCAAGTTGAAACGACGTTTACTCTATAATATTCCAAGTGTCTTTAAATATAGACTGGCCAGACTGAACTAAAATAATCTCGTAACTACAATAGTTTCCTACAGCTAGTATAGTAAATATTTCTAGTTTATCATGACCTAGATACCAACCGAAGTACCGATTTTCTACAGACAACGCGCGAATATAGTCAAAATAGAAAAGTTAATGATGCTATCTGAACGATATAAATGTCTAGCCTACTTATTCAACCTATTTTTACCCGACTGCGTAAGAAGGAGGGTTATGTTTTTCGAGTGTATGTATGTATGTATGTATATTTCTTTGACACGCCCTAGAGCCTAAACGGCTTGACTGATTTTGATGTGAGTGGTGTTAATAGATTCTTCTTAAAAGACTGTTATTATTAACGGGATATTTACCGTGATCGGGAGCTCAAAATTAACGCGAACCACATTAAATATCCCGTTAATAATAACAGTGTTTTAATGAATGACCGTCATAGTTTAAAAAATAGATTCTTCTTAGTTGTAAGAGTGACACTGGGTACATCAAAATTAAAAAAAAAACATAAGTTAGGCTGCAAAAACCTCTTTTCTGCAGTCGGGCATTTTGTTTTTCTTTTAACATTGATACTTGTTATAGGGTATCATACAAGAAAGTTTCTAGATTCTTTCTAGCCGTCCGTATACCTAATAGAAGTCATTTGTACCGAGTGACTGATTGACTGACAGCAACGTACAGCCTAAATTGCTAGACGTAGTTTTTATTAAAAAATACTTCATCCACTAAAAACGATTTTCTCGGACGCGAGTAAAACAACGGGATACGCATTGTTCTTTAGTATTCCTGCATTTATGACAGCTCGTACACAACGTTCGAACACATATAGCCTTCTCTGACTGTAAATATCTTAAATTAATATACATATTTCTCTTCAGCTTATTAATATATTTTATTATCTATTGAAAAGAGTGCGCTTAGTTATGAAAGTCTGAAAGGGCTACGTGAATCTATAAGTTTGAGAAACAGTAAGATCACTTCGAGTCCGACGAATCTCTTCGTGTAAAGATAGTCCCGGCCGTACACACCCGCTTGCTCACATGGCGGGGGCACGACCGTGCCCCTAGATTACATCACCCGCGTAGTGATGAAAAACAGCGATGTTGATGTTAAAAATAGCCTATATCCTTTTTCAGGTCATAAAGAATCTCTGTGACAAATTTCATAGCGATAGGTTCAGCTGTTTAGCCGTAAAAGGTAACAAACATACAGAGAGATGTAATTTTGACAGACAGAGGTAATTTTGATTTTATAACATTAGTTAGGTTTTATTAGTTATTTTGGTTCCCATACGGGAGCGTACTGAAAAATGTAAACCTCACCAGCTAACAGTATGAGACCCATTTCTGATGCTTCCGTGATGGATGGGTTTCCAATATATAGGATTGCCTGCGCAAATCCTGGAGCGTTTTTTGTGCGAGCCAATTTCCTTCACGCCTGCACCGATTTTGATAAAATTTTGTACGTCGTAGTTATTGATACCGTTTTATCTAACCACTACAGCCTAAACGGCTTGACCGATTTTGATGTGCAAGGTGTCGCTAGATTTGTCTTCACTTCGAGAGTATCATAGACTAGTTATATAGTTATATTTTTGTAATAATAATAATACATCTCTCGCAATCATAATAATATATTTTTTTCGTAACCTCAAACGAAGTTTTTCGTAATAAATAAGTGGTTTTACTAGAATTATTCTAAAGGATGCGCATTTATAAGCTTTTAAAGCGATTTTACGCAAATTTCCATAAAAAATGTACACTCAGCTTATCAAGCGTAACGAAATCGTAAGTTAGACTGCAAAAATTGCTTTTCTGCAGTCGGATATTTGATTTTTCTTTTAACATAGATACTTGTTTATGAATTGGATAATTAGGACTATTTTATGGCATGGGTTTTATCTTGGTAGTCGATGAGGTCAATTTCTCATTTTTCAATTACTAAATTAGGTGCATGGTCTCCGCTCGAGAACTTTTTAACCCCATCGGCCATCAGCTCTATGTGCCCTGCCCACTTTATTTCCACTTGTTAATTTGCTGTGCTATCTGTGGCTTTCGTACGTCTACGGACGCCTCCTATCACAAGATGGAAAGTCGACCTTATACGTACAGTACAGGTGGTAAGTCGGAAATCTATGGGTGAGGACTATGTCCAGCAGTGGAATTCTAGTTGCTAAGATTATGATGATGATGATAGTGATGATGATTTATCAGCTTCAGATTCAGATATTTTATTGCCAATCCATAGTATTACAAAGTAAGTAAGTGTGTAAGTGTGTATTATTAAGTTTTCTATTTCTAAATCAACCATAATTTGGTTGTTAAGTGGTAATTAATAAATAATAGTGCGTACAGAATCATAAAAACTATTGATGCAAGATATAAGCCGTTTACATACAAATTGGGAAATGTTATAGGTAAAGCGAGACATGTAACAAGTATGTACGTACACGATCTTCCACTAGCAATAAAATAAGATAAATAATAATACGTCATAAAACATTTTATGTGCAACTTTCGTTGCTATGCCATATATTCTAAAGCTAGAATATATGGCATAGCAACGAAGTTGCTAGCTAGTAATAAAGTACGTACGTACGTAATAAAATAAAATATTATAGCGGTGTTGTAAAATACACTAAACTCTTAATGACACAGGTAAACAAAAATAAATATCGCAGCATTTTAACAGTAATAAAACCAAAATTAATTACAACGATGGTTGATACGAATTATTTATTTTCAACTTATACGTTCAATTTACGCGGTTCTACATTTTCACCATAACGTCAAAAGTATTAGCATGCTCCGTTTGCTCCGCACTTTTTCTTCTATGCTACACAATCCCCAAATTATTTCTTGGTCGGAAATTCTACATAGCCATTAAAACACTTTTTTAAACTATCACGGTCATTCATTAAAGCACTATTATTATTAACGGGATATTTACCATGGTTCGCGTTAATTTTGAGCTCCCGATATTTCGGCACAGTTACATGCACCATGTTCACGGGCGACTGACCCATGTCACCCGTGAACGTGCCGAAATATCGGGAGCTCAAAATTAACGCGAACCACGGTAAATATCCTGTTAATAATAATAGCCAATAAAATTTGTTTTTTAGGTTGCTTCAGTGAGTTTGTAATCTTTCTTCTTGTAGTCTTTTCGTTTGAGCATTACCAGTATTGCATTTCAAGTACCTTGAAATACACTCGTTGAGAATCAATATAAAATATAGTTTGGTAGGCATGAGAGCCGAGATTTGGCTTGATTGAGAACCTCCTCCAGAAGGAGGAGGTTCTCAATTTAGAATCGACTTCTAGAAGAATCTAGAAGTCGATTCTAAATTATGTAAAATTAATATACGTGTTTAATTTCAATTATCGCAAAAATAACTATCGGTCAATACATAGGGGCATCGACCAGTATATTAGGGAAAGGAGAAACCTTCACTCATCATATTGCGCTTTATATACATATATTGTAGAATGAAAAGCTTTGGATTTTAATATCAATTTTTCCACAAATGTGCATTACACATATCATTTATCATTTTTACCCGAACGCTTGCCAAATGCCAAATCTATTTGTTAAAGGTGAACATAATGTCAACAGATTTTTGTCTTCAGGCTGTGACCTGAAACTGCAATTTACTTGAAAAAATGAGGCATAAACGTCTATATTTTGTAAAAAAATATCGACTAAGAACGAGCCGAGACAGTTATTGTAAGGGTTCCGCATTCGAATAGAAGCCTACCAGACGAATATATAATTTTCAAAAAGCTGAATTAACTTTTTTTCACACATTTTATTATATGTTTTGAAAATTCGTATACAGAAAATTTTATTGCAAGTTTTAGGACAGGCAGACCATCTGTTACTAAGATTAATATAATCAACGACCCCTAGTTTTACAATTAAATCCCCTTGTAATTAAAAAAAACATCTCCTCTTTATATGCTAGGAGTAGTAGTTTTAGCCAACTAAAATTGCAGTTGTTCTCATAAGCAACGCGACGCCTTTCACTTGCTATCATTAGAATCGTCTGCTTATTCGCTACTCTTTGCACAAAACAAAGATCAACGCACCACAAATACAAACGAAATGGTGTATTATTTCAAATGCTGGTAAAATAACACATTAACTATAACGCAAGTCATGTCAAAATGCTGTTTTTCTCATAGAATGAAGCAACATAATTTATTTGGAATGCGTAAGTATAAGCGAAGTACTCACAACAAAACATTGAACGATAGCGGTTCCGACCCGCGAATATAGCAAAATGTTTACCTAAAATCTTAAAAATGTGTGATTGACGCAAAATGCCAAAAGATAGGAAGGATTATCAGAGAAGCGCTGAACTAGAACAATACTTGATAAATATATAATAATATATATTGTGCGCACAAATCTACAAAGAAAGAATTGTGCGTGAAATATCGTATGAAGCAGGAAATATTTATAATGGAGATAAGTTCATATGTAGAAAAATTATCTATTTATTAGGTGATCCAAGTTATCGCTCATCGTACGAGTGACCGTTTCGCACAAGCTTCGTGATAAGAATAATAAAGATAACGTGGACCATGATTACACAGAACTGGATAAAGAAGTTTGTAAAAAAAGTAAAATAAATGCGATTTCGCGGTATAGGTTATCAGATGTTAGTACATTTGATATATATAAGTACCATCATTAGCAATAATAAAGACACATCAAAAGCAATAATCAATTCAAGGAAAGTCAAAACAATGTGCGTCGTGCTTAAATAAACATAAAACATGGCTTTGTGCAAGCGCTGACATGTTACAGCGTACTTTAGGTATAGTTTCCGTTACGTAAAAAGAACGCTGATTTGTTCGTAAGTGCGAACAAACCAGCGTTCTTTTTACCTGACTGGAACTATACTAGAGTTTTGGTCTCATGAGAACGATTGTCATCACAGGTAAGATATATTTATAGATATAGTATATACCTGTGATAAATCATTCACATTTTGATGACAAAATTAGGAATAGGGATAATAATATGTGCCATAAGTGTAGATCGTATAGATCGACAGGAACCTGAGCGAAGACGCTCCTCTTTTGGGAAGAGCAGCGATCACAGCATTGTCATCTCCGATAGACGCGGTCCGCCTCCTGTCTCGGCCGGCGAGCAGCTCTATAGTCGTCCAGAAGGAGCCTTCGGAGGCACTCGACTCTGTTCGTTGCATCGTGTGATTGTAAGTGCATGTAGTCACTCTCGCGGCTGAAGGTGCAATGACTGCCGGCGCCATTACGAGCCGACGGAGCCGCCCGCCCGTCGACACCCCACGTGTTCACACGCGAACATTAATCTATCTGACACCTCACACCTCTGTCGGGCAATTCTCGCGCTTCGAGCTCAATCGACACCTGACTGTTGGATTTAATTGCTGTTAATTGTTCGATTTTCGAATTGCAGGGGGTATGCTTTTGTTGGTATAAGTAGTTTTAGGAATGGGGTAAAAATGCGATGATCAGTCATCGATGGATGAGTTGTGAATATTTTGAACTTCTACACGTGAGAGGTGACTAAAGTAAACATCGATTAATATACAGCTGATTAAGGTAAAGTAAGTATTGATTCGTGACCATTAAAACGCGTAGGGGATTTCCGCAAGGAAGGCAAGATTCTACGTTCGTGCTGATTGTAACGAAGTGCGAAGCACCTATTTTTTTTAAAGAAGAATAGATCTTAGTATGACCATCAACTCGCCTAGTGCCTCGCAAATGTGTCGTTGAGGGTGGAGCACACTACTAGGCTGTTCGATGGCTACTGTTAAAACTTTTGTGCTTTGACTAGTTCTGCGTGCAGTTCTCGCGTGTACTGGACTAATGGACTTAGCCGTAGGCAGTTATCGTCCAGGCGTGACCTGGATAGCGCGGACGTCGCCGCGACCGGGTCAGCCGGATGCCATGAAGTCGTCCTTCGCAGTACCTCCAAATAATTATAGACATTGGAACTTTTGTGCATGAACGTTCCAGTTTAAAAATCTGGGTGTTCTAGTTTTTAAATCGGGTCAGTATCATAAATCACTACAAATTTTCTTTCCTTCTTGATTTTATTACTCTTTACTATTTGAGTTCTCTAGCACTTCAGAAAGTATCATCAGTGACAAAATCGGCGCATTTTAGATTATAATTAAACCTAGGTACAAGACAAATATATTTAAAACTAACTATAAATTATTACTTTTAGGGTTCCGTACCTCAATAGGAAAAAACGGAACCCTTATAGGATCACTTTGTTGTCCGTCTGTCCGTCCGTCGGGTTTCAAGACCTTTATCTCGGGAACGCGTGAAGGTATCGAGTTGAAATTAAAACCATATACGAAAATCCATAGTATCTTGCTGCAGAAAGAAAAATAAAGTTTCAAAATTTTCGTAAAAACAAGTTACAGCCGAATATATCGTAAAAAACGCGCATTTCGACACTCACAAGGGAATCAAAACCTATGGGGTACTTCCCGTTGACCTAGAACAATGAAATTTGGCAAGAAGGTGTTAAATATAGGAAAAAAACCGAAAACTAGACATTTTTAATTTAATCACAAAAAATAGTGTCTTTATGCAAGGAATGAAGGTCCAAATTTTAAAGTGAATTAACCGGATCATGTGGGGTATCATATGAAAGGGCTTCAGTAGCATAAGCTAAAACAGGTTTTTAAATATTTTTCGATGTATATTTTTCGGTTTATGAAGGAAAATGTAGAAATATATATGATTTCCCCCTTTTATCTAATAGTTTGTTCGGAGCCCTCGGTGGGCGAGTCTGACTCGCACTTGTTCGGTTTTTTTAAATATTTATTTTTGTAAGTTGTTTTGTAATATTGTATTTGTTCAATAGTGTACAATAAAGAGTTTATATCTACTTTATTCCGAGAATTTGGGCTTTTCCAGACCGAAACCGTAAACTTTCAAAAATGCGACGAAAAGACTCGATTATGGGTAGGTAGTGTCCTGCTTTTTGACGAAGGCACGGCAGTGGCCCCAGATAACCTAGTCCTTACTAGACATAAAAGGTTACAGACGCGTGCTTTTTATGTAAATTGACGCTATATCGAGCCATTCGGTATCGGGAATTAGTTTGTGAATATTGGTGTCATTTCATATCATTTTCTATTGCAAATGATGTTATTTACAAAGCGATAACTGCACGGGGTCACGGAGCTCGTGCGAGGGACGTTTACATTATGATAACTGTAGGTACTTAGATTGTTTAGACACGGTACTAATTTTAGTTAAAACATACCTACAGCTATTTCGAGATAAATTAGTGACGTCTTTCGTTTATTCCAGTTGCCGTTCAATTAAAATGTTTTTGTCGAAATTATCTTACGCGTGTCTCCATTATTATCTTTAATTACACGCGGTCGTTAACGTCGTTTGACAACAACTTACCTGATATTTTCTCATCAAAGTTTAACTATAATAAAAAAAAAGCGATATATAGTTTTAAAAAAAAAAGCGATATCAATCAGCACATTCTTGAACAAAATAATCACATTATAATCATAGTAAAATATTTTTTAGGTATTAATTTATACCTACTTTTATTCGAAACCATATTAAGGATCTAAGGGATCTAAGGGATCTAATCCATTAATAACGACATGGTTTTAATAACTTCTTAACCCCTTCCTCCTCTGTTAATACGTGGTGAGGTTTTAGACTAAAATATTATATTCGTTTAGCAACGTATGCACTGTGTCTAATTAGCTCTTATTATAAGAGCAAATTGGACACAGTGGAACGATTCTAAACGAGGCTGCTATTTCTATGGTTAAGTAATCTTTGATCGCTGGCGAATGTTATTAATAGCAGATTTCGATTTTTATTTTAGATCTACGACTGACCACTAATTTGCCTAAAGTAAAGCGACGGTGTTGCCGAGGATGGAGCTCATCTATCTAGAAGATATCTATTCACTCTAGCTTTAGTCATTAGACGTTTTGTGCTGTTGGATGTTTTGCTACTTAAACGTTTTGATAAGGATTCGATAATTTCAGGATTGTATGTTTCAGGAAACAGAAAATAAATAAAAAGCTGCTATTGGACGTCATTTGCCAGCGATTGAAGGTTGATTAACAATTGAAATAGCAGTCTCGATTCCCAGACAATTGCAGATAAGTATTCTTTGGGACTTACGCATATTGAATTATCTTCGCTTGCCACCATCGGGGCAGTTCAGGCGGCAGTTGGAAACGTTTCATCTTCTTACGGCCCATCTCTCCGAGCTCTCCCACTTCATCTTCACCTTCCACCTGATATTTAATATCAATTTAAATTTGTTGTTTATGTTGGATTTAAGGACACACTTCATCTTTTTCATGTCTTGTTCATACTTATGTGTAAAGTTTTCTCCATTCATCTCTGTCTGCATAGGTGAATAATTTTTCTGTTATGGGTTCTATTTCAAAATATATCCTAGTATATTCATTTCTAGTCCTATCCACTTCCGTCACACGACACATCCATCTCAACTTTCACTTCTCCGCTAAATGCAATCTTCTTAAATCCGATCTTTCGCAGTCCAATATTCCGATCCATACATAAAGTTTTATAACCGTTTTGTAAATTTATTTTACGTTAATTGATTCGACCCATTTCTTAATTTTGGTCTTTACGAAGTGTATTAACGCAGATTCTTTTAGCATTAAAAGCGGTCCTCCTTCTCGCTTCTACTCGTATGTTGCTGCGCCCGACAGGGTTCATATGATACATACTAGTGCTTATTTGTTTTACCAACTTTGTAATAGTATGGAATGGCAATAAAAAATTTGAATCTAAATTTAGCTATCTAAATTGCCGATCGCAAGTTGTAGCAGTGGTTGGTCACCACTTCATTCTTCCTTTTCTTTTGACCCAGGGGAAACCCTTTATACCAGGGGTACCACTCCGCCCCGGGGGAGGCTGCATGATTATGAGGGAGTCTTGCCCAGGCATAGTGCCTGGTATACCGGATTACCCACTAAAACCCCTGGGGTGTTTCATCCGGGCGGTTTCATCTGGGATATTTCATCATGTGTCGTATTGCCATCATGTGGCCTATGGGTGCACTCTTCGCACTTATTCTACGGGCCCGGCGGAATCATTCTTCCTGCGTTAACTCTACAAACGTCATGTTTCGTGATATTCATGACGAATATACAGTGATGAGTATTAAAGCCTAATCTAGATAAGCTTCAAATATGAATACATAAATAAATACACACATAAGCTCACGCCGATTTCCCCTTACATGACAGAGACATCAATTACCATAAGGCCGTTAATGTGGCGTACATTTGACCGTTTTGAGAGGGTTAGGTGGAAGTTAGAGAGTATTAGAGATTACAGATGTAATTTGGCTTGCAATGATAGAGGCTTAGAGATAGAGGGTAGCCAATTGCCTACGTAAACACCAGTTTCCCTCAAGTCCCTTAATTGACTTTTACAGTATGCCCGGGAAGAGAAGCAGCGCAGCGTGAATGTTTACTTAGTAAGAAATGCTCAGTCGTTGATAAATTTATTGATATTCTATTCACATTACCTGGATCTTAACCCTTTTATCTTGATCATCAGTTTGGGCTGGTTTAGGGTCGGCATTTTCATCAGTATCACCCATTTTTAATGATTTTATAGAATATTATTTTCACTGAAATTTTGATGCTAATTTTGTCCTAACTTTACTACTAATTTAGATAATAAAAATCAAACCATAATTATTAAATCCAAAAAATCAACACAGAATTTTGATATTAATAAAACATTATTGACATTGTCAAATACCTAGACAAAAACAAAACAAACATATTTTAAAAGAAAAATCTAGTAAGCCGTTACAGCTTATTAGATTTTTTCGGCTTAGGGGCCATTCATTTATTACGTAAGACTATTTTTGCCAGTTTTTAACCGCCAGAAAGAATAAGACATGGTTGACCTGGTCCCCCCCTAAATCGTCTTATGTAATAAATGAATAGCCCCTTATTAGGGAGAGTATTATAATTTATTTATTTTTCGAAAATAGGCTTGCCCTTGACCGTCAACTCACCTGGTGTTAAGCGACAGTTACGGTCTACGATGGAGCGCGCTTGCATAGAAGAAACCTATTCACTCGCGATTTGAAGACACCTAGATTATATCTAGTCGGAAAGACCCATTCAGGAAGCGAGTTGTTCAAATTGTTTTTGGGCCGAGATTTCTGTCTTCACCTATAAAATATGTTCCCGTCGACAAGAATATCTACAGTATACTTCACCATTATAGTAAAAAAAACTGAAACAACAGACATCAATATACGCAGTTTTGTTTACTTATTTTGTATCTGGCCCAACGCATAAGCATTGCCATTCAACGTGGCAATGCGATGCATGCTGGGTACGCTGCCAACTGGTAGTGGGTTTGAGCATTTGAATTGTCTTTAGACCTTTATCGGTCTGGGGTAATAGATATGTTTTTTGTGTAGTAGTTTAGTTAGTTGAGTTTGTATATTGTTTTGTTGTAGT
Source organism: Lycia hirtaria (assembly GCA_947563715.1). Taxonomy (NCBI): domain Eukaryota; kingdom Metazoa; phylum Arthropoda; class Insecta; order Lepidoptera; family Geometridae; genus Lycia; species Lycia hirtaria. The sequence goes on along the minus strand of OX387379.1, from coordinate 29,361,053 downwards.
CAATAAAGTCATTTGCTCACATAAAAGAAAAAGTTTACTTAGTGATATATTTTTTTCCTGTTATTTTTTTAAACCAAAATACTAAAACTACTTAAAAACCAAAGTAATGAACCGATTTTGATGATTTTTTGAGTATATTCTTTCAAATAAATAAAGAATCTTCCGAATCGGTTGTTGATGACTGAGATAAGAGGTTAAGCCAAAATGAGAAGCTTTTGCTTTTTCGCAAACAAAGTTTTTTGCACAATACTTGTTGAAAATTGCAACAAGTATTGTTGCAAAAAAAAAATTGACTTGCTCTCGCAAGCAATAGAGCTATTAGATATTTTCATTCGAAAATATGTCTGCGCGTTTTCCCGTTAACTCGCTTGGTGTTCAGTTGTTCCCAGAACTAGGACTAGTATTAGGGTGTGCCTGGATCATTTGCTCATAAAATCTTTGTGGCTGGGCCCTTATTCCGTATGACCGTTGTGTTAGGTGAACTTGTCGTAGCTGTTTTGACAATGAAAATTACACTTTAAGTCTGAAATACTAAAGGCTAATTTTCATTGTCACACATCCACGTCAATTTCGCGTAACGCGGAAGATGGTCATACGGAATCAAGGCCCTGATTTCGAGCCCCGTGATCAGAAACGTATTGCAGTAAGAAAATCACAACTAAAATATGACTGGTTATTACAAGGAAATTCTGAAATCCTCGATAAGGAGTTTGTATATGCACTTAAAACAGAGTAAATTAATTAAAAAAAATGTAGTTGAACATTTTATTTTATAAGATTGTGAAGTTTCGTTGTGGTATTGTTCTGTTCTGCGCCCGATATCCAACGTTCTCGGATGTGCGTTTCTGCAGGACCCCAATCTGCATTTGGTTGGCAACTGTCTCGAAGTCTCTAGAAATTGAAATAAAATACATACCTATTTAGATATTTGTAGAACTAAAAAAAAAAAAAAACTGGAGGTTATGGGAGATAAATCTATCGATATCTCACACATCTCTAATGTATTGATAAAGGTATTTACTTATATTTATAGTTATACATTCGAATATTTATAGTTTAAACTGACAAAACCGACATCCTAATGCGTAATTTGTTTACTTGGATTATATTTTATAAGCTATTTTGTTATAAAAACCAAAGTACTGAACCGATTTTGATAAAATTTATATGAGATTACCTCTGAGGTATTACCTAACAAACAAAAAAAAAAACATACAAACAACTTGAGAACCTTATTCTTTTTGTAAGTGGGTTAAAAGTAGCCTTTTTCTTGAACATTTCAGCAAAATTTTATTGAAACGTTCCATAAAAATCAAACAAGAAAAAAGTACTGTGAAAAACTAGCATAATAAAAAATAATTAACTTTATTTGTATAGAATATGCACTACGTACCAAGTTTATAATTATTTACCTCTTTGAATGATCCTTTAGCGTTGTACAAAACCTTAGCGGCATAAAGAGGTATGAACACGACAGAACTGAGTGCGACCACCCATCCCCACGCTGAAGCTTCTTTCAAAGAGTATCCTAATATAGCCTGTAATAATACAAACAAATGTTACTACATCATACAACAGACGGCCCCATCGGCCGCCAGTTCTACGAGATATTAATATGTGCCCTGCCCACTCTTCACAATTTTTTGGAATTAATACACAAAAATAAAATAATCTCACATAAGTACAACTAACCATGTTTTTTGTCAGGTCCAAGTATTTAGATTGCTCTGCAAGCGTATCACGTCTTCCTCTATTTGAAACTGTCATTGATTAAGCGCGATACATACCAACCAACGCCGAATTTATGTCGGCAACTTGGCCTACGTAGGCCCAACCTATGCAATTTAAGACGCCGGCATAAGTCGGCGTGCTGTGTTGGTGGGTCAGCGGGTTTGTTGAGTATTGCGATTTATAATATTTATCTTACGATCAATATAGCCGGTATGATGTACCGCCACAGGAACAGCCAGAGCCTGCCCAGCGGCTGTCCAGTCATGAACATCACATCGCTGCTGATCTTCTTGGAGCCGTACGTGTAGACAGTTGCTACGATCTCCAGCAGGCACACTATTGGCACCACCGCTATGGCCACGTGTGCATCTAGCAGATTTATGATGTGGAGACCACCCTGTTCAAAAACGTCAAAAATGAGAATACAATAAATCCAGCAAACTTCGAGTTTCACTCGCACACCGAAGCTTCCGTACTCCTATGCATGACACAATAGATTAACATTTTCTACAGTAGGAATAGCCTGGAATGGTAGGCATATTTAAAGAAAATATTGATAAAAGCGCCATCTAGTGTGACTTTGATAAAAACAAGATGACTGTGTGGCGTGTGCCATTACACACATACCTAAAGTAAAAATATCATTACTTCTTCACGCTCAAACGGATACACCGATAGCAATACCGCGGGTCACAGCTAGTAATACATAACTATAACAAACTTGATTCAAACAATATGTATTACTAGCTGCGCCCCGCGGTATTACCCGTTGTTTTAAATAAATTATATCAAAAGAGATATTATTTTTCGGGATATAAATGCCTATGTGTCAATCCAGGGTGTCAGCTACCTCCATACCAAATTTAATTAAAATCCGTTTAGCCGTTTGAGCGTGAAGAAGTAACAAACATACAAACACACTCACAAACTTTCGCTTTTTAGGGTTCTGTACCTCAAAAGGAAAAAACGGAACCCTTATAGGATCACTTTGTCGTCCGTCTGTCAGTCTGTCCGTCCATCCGGGTGTCAAGACCTTTAACTCGGGAACGCGTGAAGGTATCGAGTTGAAATTAAAACCATAATACGCAAATCCATAGTATCTTGCTGCAGAAAGAAAAATAAAATTTCTCAGTTTTCGTAAAAAAAAGTTACAGACGAATATGTCGTAAAAAACGCACATTTCGACACTCACAAGGGAATCAAAACCTATGGGGTACTTCCCGTTGACCTAGAACTTTGAAATTTGGCAAGAAGCATTGTGTTAGAGTACACATATAGGAATATATATATATATATATAAAATAGGAAAAAATCCGAGAAATTGATATTTTTAATTTAATCACAAAAATAGTGTCTTTATTCAAGGAATGAGGGTCCAAATTTTAAAGTGAATTAACCTTATCATGTAGGGTATCATATGGAAGAGCTTCATTAGCATAAGCTAAAACAGGTTTTTTAGTATTTTTGCGATGTATATTTGTCGATTTATGAAGGAAAATATTAAAAAATATATACATTCCCCCTTTTATCAACTAGTTTGAACGGAACCCTCGGTGGGCGAGTCTGACTCGCTCTTGTCCGGTTTTATTATTTAGTATTAGTGCAGATTAGTGTAACATTTATGTCATACATATAAAAACTTTATCTATAATATTATAAGGAAACAAAGCTATTTTATTTATTATACTTTATCAGAAGCTATAAAAAGGCCATAATTTCTTTTTCTGTTCTATGATTTTTTTGTACTGCACTAAAACAATAAGTCAATCTTAAAAAAAACTTAAATGTTAATTGAAACGTATATAAAATGAATGAAAGCAAATTGATTTATATTTTGGTCACATTTAGTAAGGCGGAAACAGTCAAGCAAATTGAGTTTAATAACTTTTTCAATCACGGCAGAGAGGCAATTTGGTGGAACAAATAAAATTCAATTATGTTGGTGAGAGCAGGGCGCGGGTTATCGTGCTAAACTCACAGTAACGCATGCAAGTTTCAAGAGAGTCAGACACGCGAACTTCGCCTTATCACCGTTTTACTTTGTTGCCAATCTGGGGAAAGTGTAGCTGCCTATCTTTATGGTACCTAAACTAGGTGCCTCCAACTCAATTTGTTGAGACTTATTTACTGATAAACGGAGAACTCTTTAAATAGGGTAGGACGGATGTGGGGTTTTATGTGAATTGAGTTATATGGTAAATATAAATAATTATTGACCGTTAAAATGAGAAAGAAAACGTAATATTATTAGTGTGTGTTACCAGTCATGACATACGGCACTGAAACGTGGTCCCTAACTATGGGCCTTATAAAGAAGCTCAAGGTCACGCAACGAGCTATGGAGAGAGCTATGCACGGAGTCTCTCTACGAGATCGAATCAGAAATGAAGAGATACGTAGACGTACAAAAGTCACCGATATAGCACAGCGGATTAGTAAGTTGAAGTGGCAGTGGGCAGGGCACATAGCACGTAGAACTGATGGCCGATAGGGCCGAAAGGTTCTCGAGTGGAGACCACATACCGGCAAGCGCAGCGTAGGAAGACCAGCCACGAGATGGACAGATGACCTCATACAAGTGGCGGGAAGACGCTGGATGCAAGCCGCTTCCAATCGGTCTTTTTGGAAATCCATGGGGGAGGCCTATGTCCGGCAGTGGACTTTTTATGGCTGAGAGAAATATATTAGTATAAAAATAAACATAATAGGGGATATTTACATTATTAGTATAAAACTTGGACTTCATCGTGATGAACATTTTTAGGCCGCGTTCATAATAGACCGTCCATCAGCTGTGAACGCGAAATAACAGCATTTTACGTTCATACTATCCTGACAGTGCTGTAGCCAAAAGGTTGTAGCACACAATACGCTACTCTGGCGTGTACTTCGAAGTCTACTTGTGTACGTTTACACAAATGCGTATGGAGATCGGCCGATTCTTTTATTTATTTTACTAGGATCAGTGGACCTTGGAATCCGATATGCTGGTACATTTAGCGACGAAGCCAATCAGCGTACGCCACTGGTAGTAACTAAGTACAACAATCGCCCGCTGACAGTCAGCGACTGATTACGTTTGGTGGTGTAATAGCATTTTGCCGGTAACAAACTACGAAATGCTGCACACTCAGTGGCTGACAACACGTTGGATATGTACCACAGGTATGAACGCAGCCTTATATTACAATTAGCAGAATCTAGGCTTTTCAATAATTTAACTATTCAGTAACGCACTCGTAATTTGAACTTTGTACTATGTAAGGTTGTTTTTAGTATTTATAAAAAAAAACGTTAATTTTTGCACTGTTCTACTATTATGACATTGAAAACACAATCACAATCTGAGCAGTATCATTCATTTACGTTACGTAATTTCACGTTTTAAATTACGATAGAATAAACATTATAATGTTTCTACCTATAGATGCGATTTAATCGAATAAAGTATGTATACGATTAACTGACATACTGCAAGACAAAGAATCACATTATACTTTAAAAGTATCAAGTGGGTACCTATTAGATGTATTGTACTTTTATTACCTATTGCAAATTATGACTCCAGATACCGATAACTATATCTTTAAGTTCATTGACTTCGATTGAATTGTTGTTACTAAGTTTACAACTTTGATATTCTTAGTTAATATTTATACAGTATGGAACAACAAAGTAGAACTTGTCGATTCATCATATTTATCACTTTATCAGCCACAAAAAAGCTACTGCTGGACGTAGGCTTTCCTAATGGATTTCCGAACATCTGATGATGGCAGCTGTTTGCATCCAGCATCTTCCTGTTACTTGTACGAGGTCGTCTGTCTATCTTCTGGACTTCTTACGTTGTATTGTCGATTACTTTTAGCTATTTAGGTGTAGACGCTGGTAAATCAGGGTTCACAGCTATTTTTATTAATTTTGGTACCGACTCCACTCGAGTTAAATAATGCTTGGGAGATAATAATAATTTTCCCATTGTAGGTGTAAAGGCTTTTCCCTTTTGCTTACATTTTAGTACGTTTAATATGGGCAAATATTTTTTCTACCTGGTATTGACAACTGAATAAGTAAAACGATTTGTCTAGCTTCTGCTGGCCTAACATGGTAGGTATCAAGTTAAACCGTTATTATTCATCTAAGCTAACATTATAAAGAGGAAAGATTTGTATTGTTGTATGTTTGCAACGAATAAACACAAAAAATACTGTACCGATTTTAAAAATTCGATTCTCTTACGCATACGAAGTCGCGGGTAACAGCTAGCGTTTAATAAGTAGATAAAACGATTTGTCAAGCTTCTACTGGCAATCTGGCATAGAAATGAAGGTAGATAAAAGGTTACTAACGTATAATAAAAGTTTAGCCAGTTGCCAATGTCAGTACATACTTTAAATCTTTTTAAGAAGTGAATAAAATAGTGGAAAAACTATTTATTATTTATTTTTGATGCCTTGCTGTTATAGGCTTGCAGAATTATATTCGTCTGTCACGATACTAGGCTTTCAGTTTACGTTTCAGTTTCAAGTTCAAAACAGTATCAGTTCTGTTAAGTCTCCGCCTTTGCAAAGGGTTTTTTAATCTTAGCATTACAAATAATAGATTCAAGAATACCAACCTCTGTGTTACAAACTATCGAGATAGCGAAGAGTATCAGACAAGTGAGGAGTGTGATGAGTCGTTTCCTGGTCCGAAGTACTGGAAATTCGTCGATGATGCCTGTGATCACTGCCTCGATAGTGACGAACTGGAAACAAATGATTGCCGTTTTAACTCAGTTTCCACTGCGAGCGGAGAGGAATTTATAGCAAACTTCATAGTATAGTAACTTGTACCATTACAGAGGGAAGCGGAAAGGCCTGTGCCAGCAAAAAAAAAATAGGAATACCTAATAGCATAAACTCGTCATGTGTCTGAGAGTTCTTGTGTTCTTGAATATATGTGTAGTCTGCCGACCAGCACTTTACTGGCTTGGTAGATTTATGGCCTTCCCATAATGAGAAGATGGCCCACGCCCAGTCGTGGGACAGTTTATACAAACAGGGCTGATTTTGATTGATTGATAAAAGAAATTTAAAAGTTTCTTCCTTCTATTTGCAATAAGTAAAAATACATACGTATCGTATTCTATAAATATTTCAAAATCAATTTCATAATTGATTTTATGAGAAATTACCTAGAATACACTATTAAGATTTTTATTTTAAAATAATACAGAAACGTTTAAATTTCACAAATTATGGTATAAAATAATATTCTACCTATGTGAGCGATATATACTGTGAGCGATTACTGTCTTTATACTTACCATAGTATCAATTCCCAAGAAAAACAGCATTACAAAGAAAATGGCTGACCATAAGTTGGGTGCTGGCATCATGGATACAGCGGCTGGGTAGGTAACAAAGGCTAGGCCAGGGCCTGCTGTGGCGACTTGTCCAACAGGCACATTCGTGCGGTCTGCTGCGAAACCAAGGACGGAAAATACCACAAATCCAGCCCAAATACTGGTTCCACTGTTTACTAGAGGTATTATTATCGATGACCTGAAAGACAATAAAAAAAAAGTAATACGACCAAACGTTATATTTGATATTAATTTATTCGTATTCTTACCTAAAATTGTTATAATGAAACTTGTTAAAACTAGCCATGCTGATTAACCCACCCCATCCCGGTCCCAAGGAGAAAAATAATTGTGTTGCAGCATCAGCCCATACCTATAAACAAAACACAATTTTATCAATAAATTGTTGGTAATTAATTGGATTAATTTCAATAATTGAAATCTGATCTGCATGATCTTATTCTCCCCGCCGTTTTTACTAACGGTTAGAAATACTTAAAAAAACGTCATGGGTTTATACCTTAAATTCAAACACTTTAGTTCCATTTTTATCATGCAGTCTCCTAAATGGTAGAAAATACATCCTGAGTAGGTATTTCCCGAAAATCGGTTTCTTGTAAGTAAGCGCGCTTCGTCGTACACAGCAGCGTTTATATTATCAGTTGAATTAGCAGTCAAGCACCTATTATGTATAAAAAAGTCAGGGAATGAATCACAAAATGTAGTAAACAACTACCAACCTTCATTTGCCACGCAAGGTCAGATTCCAAACTGCTGAATTAGGTCATGGTAACACACTGCCCCATTTACTTACTTTAGGTTTCGCTAATTGTCCCCAATCTGGCCAAATGTAGAACAAAATTCCTTTCCAAGCGCCGGGTAGCGTCACCCCTCGAATAAATAAAATACAAAGTACCACGTAGGGGAACGCTACTGTAAAATACACGATCTGCGAATTGAAAATAAAATATTTACACAATGGAATTTCTAATGTGATTGACACGACGGCAACGCGCCAAAAAAGACGACAATCTCAAAGTATTTCGAAGCTCACCTTTCCTACGCTCTTGACACCATTACAGATGCAGAGGTAGACTAAGATCCAACAAATGACATTTGCCCAGAACACGGGCCACACTATATTTCCAATTTCGTTGATGCTGGAAGACATTTGTAACATTCGTATACTGCAAAGCAAAACATTATAACAGCGTTAATTAAAGATAGTTATAAAAATCTATAGAATTTAACATCCAAAAGGCTATACAAGATCTATAAGTATGTCTCTTTTTCACACGACAAAAAGAGTAGAGGCGCATTAGCAGGCTTAGGCAAGTGGCAAACGATTCTATTTCTATAAAAGCTTATGCTTCGAAATGCAAAAAAACTGTGACGTGCCATCACTTGATATTTCGTTAGCTTGACATTGTTATGAGATTGACATTAGTCAATCTCATTTACATTTATTTTCTATTCTACTGCCGTTCACGAAATTAGAATGCCACTTGTCTCACCCTCCCTAGGATAGTAAAGATACAGAATTTGCAAATTTAAAAGTTTCCGGCAGCCTAGTGGTGAGACCGTCTGACTTGCGATCCGCAGGTCCTGGGTTCGAATCCTACGGCACGCACCTCTGTCTTTTCGAAGTTATGTGCGTATTGTTGATTGCCGCCAACTTCAAACGGTGAAGGAAAACATCGTGAGGAAACTTACATGTCTGAGAGTTCTCAATGATCTTGAAGATGTGTGAAGTCTGCCAACCCGCACTTGGCCAGCGTGGCAGACTATGGCCTAACCCTTCTCACAATGAGAAGATGGCCCGTTCCCAGCAGTGGGACAGTTTGTACAAACAGGGCTGATAAAAAAAAAAAAAAGATTTGCTTACTGAAAGAATTCATCCTCCGGTGTGGAAACAGATCTGTTGGAAGAGAAGATGCTTGAGTTTCCTGTTATCTGAAAAAAATACTCAGAATTTACTGGAGTAACCGTGCATTAATCCCAATATCCAAATTTAGTTTACCTCAGTGCATTTGTCAGTGTTCCAGGAATTTCCACAACCCTGCCAGGGCAGTGGTGAGCTCATTGAGTGATAAATATAGAGTACTGGGTATGCCATGATAGAGGAGAAATACGTCACCGCAATCACATTCAGAACGATGGTTGCGTATCCAGCTCCTGTAAAAATTAGACAAATATATTTATTTAGAAGTTTGCTGTGGCACCATTTTCTAACCGGTTTTCATAACATTTTGCTTATATAAGCAACATTGGTCAAGAGATTGTCGAGACAATAGATTTGAAAATTTCAGCTAAAAGGAGACTTTTCGTATGAGGCCTAATTTTGTCGGCCGATTTTTATAGAACATATTTGGAAAACAGAAAACAAGAATTTCATCTATCAGCAATAGACGTCGCGACGTCTATTTATCGACGTCGCAAGACTAGATTTTTTATAACAATTAGTTTGCGAAAGTTTGTGCTCGCGAGGTGTTAGTAGAAATACGTATTAGTACGTATTTCTACTAACACCTCGCGAGCACGTATATACGTACTAAACTTCTTTTTACCCAACTGTGTAAGAAGGAGGGTAATGTTTTTCGAATGTATGTATGTTTGTATGTACATATGTGGGTATGTGGATATGTATGTATGTTTCTATATGATCACCTACAGCCTAAACGGGTCGACCGATTTTGATGTGCGAGGTGTTGTTCGATTCGTCTTCTTTTCCTGAGTGTCATAGGCTATATTTTTTTGTACTAATAATAACTTATCTCTCGAAAAAAAAATTGCATGTTTTCGTAACATCAAACGAACTTTTTCGTAAGAAACAAGTGATTTTACTGGACTAAAGAGTGCACATTTATAATCTTTCACAACGATTTTACACATACTTTCTCACAAAAAACGTACACTCAACAGCGTCTCAAGGGTAACGAAATCGTAAGTTAGACTGCAATAACTGTTTACTGCAGTCGGATGTTTCGTTTTTCTTTTAATATAGATACTTGTTTCCTAAGCTTGTTTCACTCTCTTTCATTAGACGAAGGTTGTCTGCAACCATACATAATAGTGGTGTTAGCACTATTATAATTATGTAGATACTCACAGAAATAACTTAATATAAATATATATATATATATAAATATAAGCTTGGAGCACCGCCGCAAAGTTGCTAGCTTATCGGTTTTTTATCGGATTCATTTCGGTGAGTGTGCATCTGATCTGCATCATATAATTCCCCTTTGCCCTTTTTACTATCGGACAGTCAGAAACACGAAAAAGCGTCACCGTTTCATGGTGGATATTCCAAAAACACGAACGAAACGCTTTAGTTCCACTTTCATCGTGCGGACTGCTAGAATATGGAATACGCTTCCTGAGTGGGTCTTTCCCGATAAATATACATATTCTGGGTGTTTTAAAATCGCGAGTGAATTGGTTTCTTCTAGGTAAGCGCGCTCCATCGTAGACCGCAACGTCGCTTAACATCAGGCGAGTTGGCGGTCAAGCGCAAACCTATTTCTACATAAAAAAAAAGTAAAACATTTCGTATGATGGATTCCACTTTGTCGGAATTTTTTTATTTAGGTATTTATCCACTGCACAGAAAACTGATATTAAGTGATAAGGAGTTGCATGATGGCCACCAGGACACCTAGCACGGAAATCCATCGTAAAACTGACTGAGCTATCATCTCTTCGATCTGCTATCAAGATAATATACTGACCTTTAAAAAGTGGATTTATGTTGAAGACTGAAACACATCCTGCGCTCGCAAACTGACCCAGTGTTGTCTCTAAATAGACGAGAGGTATGCCGCATATAAATAGTGTCAGGAAGTATGGGATGAGAAACGCGCCTGAAAAAAAAATAAAAAAATACAGGATATTTATAAAAAAACACAGGTTTTTATACTAGTGGTAACAACATTTGTAGATATGTGTGTTGTCATTTGTGATAAAAAAAAACTGCTGGCATACAATGATGCGTTGAATAGTGTGTTATTTCACATTTATCATTTAGGACACATTGGAGACTCCACACAAAGGCGCGCTATAATCAGTGACACATAAGCAAGTTGATGTATGTATATGACACACAACACACATGTATGAAGTTATGGTTGATGTCAATTGGAATTCAAACACTTGAAGCCCGAGACAAGTTTACTAACAGCCGCATTGCTAAATTCCGACGAGCGCTGGGAGCGGGTGAGGAACCCGAGATTGTGGGAAGCAGAGAGCGTCCGTTCTGTATGTCTTCTTTGCCATTAGGTGAGAGTTTTAATCGTTTCTTCTTGATTATAATAAAAATTACGTATGGGTCAGTGTAGTAATGTTTCGGTCGTAGCTAACACTGGATAGCAATTGGCAACTGTTGCTATGATGGTCGCGCACGACAGCTTTATTTAGATATAAAATGATCGAAGGAAATTACTACTTGATGCGAACAACTTGAGTCTAGCGAGAACAAACTCAAAAACTCTTACATAATAAACGGCTGAACAAATTTTGATGAAATATAACTGAGAATACAGATACAGATACAGATACAGATTTTATTGGTGAATCATTACAATATGTCACACGTCAAAAAACACTATACAATAACAAAATGATAAAAAATAATAACAATAATATAAGTACATATGATTCATTGATTCATATACATGCTATTATGTCATTTGTGACTACGCAAGTAATACTTTGCTCCGAAATATTCTTTTAGTGAGTAGTAGGCTTTGCTGACCAAGAACTTTTTCAGTCGAAATTTAAATATTGCGTTTGAATTTGATTCCCGTATGTCGTCAGGAAGCAGGTTATAAATATCGGGACCTTTCACGTAAACGGACTATTCTGGTTCAAATCCTTTTTCAAATAAAAACTACATCAAAGTCCATCGTTTGAGAGCTACGATGCCACAGATAGGCCAGACACAAATACACACGTTAAAATTATAACACTCTTTTATTGGGACGTGGGTTAAAAAATTAGAACTGACGTCTTAATTGTGTTACCAGTTCAACAAAATAAATAAGGACAGCAGCGCCCTCAATGCCACATTAGTTCTCTTTCCGAACGACTCTAGAAGAAAACTTCAAAATAATTACCTCCTCCATTACGGTAACAAAGGTAAGGAAACCTCCAGATATTCCCGATTCCAACTGCGTATCCAAGACATGACAACAAGTATTCCATCTGGTTGCCCCATCGCTCTTGCGTGCTGTTTGCCATTTTCAACTACCGACCGAGCCCTCGGCAGACCGAGAACTGGCCTTATTGAGGAAGTGGATAGTTATAGCATCTACACTAAACGGATTACAGGATGTTTTTATTGCTTACCAACTACGGTGGGGCCATGATCTAAAATTTGGTCGATGGTCATACTTATCAAAAATGTGTTGATGGATCAATGTTATAGAAATTGATCATTAGTTACTTTAAAGCTAGTTGTTATAGTCACTAATTTGAAAACTGACTGCTTGATTACATCTATACTGCGAATGCGAATGTACCAAACCGATATTTTCAACCGACTTCAAAAAAGCATGTTCTCTGTTCGAATAAGTATTTTTTATGCATTCGCGATACCTTCGTTGCCGCAGAGTGGTGATGCTATCAGTGACTTACTTTAAAAGTTTTCCAATGAAATTAATTTCATTTCATTCTCATTAATGAAGGAAAATGACAACAACATAATGATGTTTTTTTTAGAAAACACGTTTTTATTGTAGTGTACAGCAAATTTTTTGAAGTCAATTTTTCAGAATTGTAATTTCAAGTACGTATCGCTTCAATTCCGAAGCCAAAATGGCAAGTGAGATTGTCAGGTGGGACCTGACGAGACTCCAAGGCAGTGTCGCCGGCTTTGCCCTTCGTTGCTTTTAAGGGTGCTTGGCTGTATTGTATCGCCTGTACAGAAGAAAATTAACTTCTGTAAACAGTAACACTTTTTTTGACAGGGCTCATGGCTCAGTGGTAGTACGTCTGCCTTCTGTGCTGTAGGTCGTGGTTTCTATCCCCACCCAGGGCAAACATTCTCCTGAGCATTGATGTTTGTTGTTTCTGGGTGTTTCTATGTATCATAAGTAGGTATGTAATTGCAAAAAAACAGTATACATGTATTATATCAGCTATCAGGTTCCCATAGTACAAGTTTTGCTTAGTTTGGGGCTTGATGGTGTGGTTTGGAAATGTTCTCAAATCTAATACCTTTAAATGAGCAATTCTTGTACTCGTATACATGTATAATCTGAATCTCGGAAACCGCTCCAACGATTTTAATGAAATTTGGTTTGTAGGTAGATTAGGGGGCGATAAATCGATCTTGTTAGGTTTTAGTTTTAGTGAACCCGGGTTTGCTCGTATTTTTTTCAGTCATAAAAAATCCGAGTGAATCTCGGTCGCCCAGGTACTATTTATTTATTTTAAATTTATACAGAGAATCTGTTTTTACCCGGCTGCGCAAAAAGTAAGAAGGGTCGAGAGTATGTATATTTGTATGTGTTTAATTACATTTTTCAACTCATTTGAGCATCCGTGAAATCCTTCTTTAAATCATTAGCCAAATTTTAATTTTGTAGCTTACTCTTTAACATGTAAAGTCTTCTTGTCAGTAATAGCTTTTCTTTTTATTTCATCATATATAATATCATTTAACATGCTAGTAACATGCGATTTTATACATCCCAAAAGTAAGCCGTTTAGCTAGCAGAGGGTAAAAACACGTGACCCTTGAACTTAAAATATTACTTTGACGCTTAATATTTCGGAAACGGAGCCCTAATACTTCACTTTAAAAAAAAAACCCTTAAATATTTTTAAATTACCTATAACACGATACCCCACACGATGGGGTAGTTGAGAAAAAAAATCATCCTCACTTTATATGGGGGGGGGAGGTACCTTTTTTTTCACTAAAGTTTTCAAGTTTTTATTCCACGAATTTCTTGGTGTGATTAATATATTGTATGTCCATGCCAAATTACCTCTTTCTAGTACTAATAGTATTTGAGCAAAATCGTGGACAGACAAACGGACGTAGCTAAACGGAAACTATAAGGGTTCCTTATTTACTACGGAACCCCAAAAAGCGAAACAGTTAGTGTAATATAGAACTATCTCTTTAGGTCGACTTTCAAACATGTCACGAATAAAAAAAAAAAAACATTAGACTGCGTTTCTTTTGAGGCGGAACGGAGCTTAGCGAAGCATGAATTGACCAATCACAATGCTCGAAATTTTAGTGCGAAAAACGTAGATCTTACGGCTAGATCTCCTTCGCCCCAGTGTATAGCGTCATTCAAACATATCATCAAATATTGGACTGTGTTTCTTTTGAAGCGGAATGAAGCTTAGCGAAGCATGAATTGACCAATCACAATGCTCGAAATTTTAGTGCGTAAGACGTAAATCTTACTGCTAGATCTCCTTCACCCCAGTGTATAGCGTCATTCAAACATATCATCAAATATTGGACTGTGTTTCTTTTGAAGCGGAATGGAGCTTAGCCAAACATGAATTGACCAATCACAATGCTCGAAATTTTAGTGCATAAAACGTAAATCTTACTGCTAGATCTCCTTCGCCCCAGTGTATAGCGTCATTCAAACATATCATCAAATATTGGACTGTGTTTCTTTTGAAGCGGAATGGAGCTTAGCGAAGCATGAATTGACCAATCACAATGCTCGAAATTTTAGTGCGTAAAACGTAAATCTTACTGCTAGATCTCCTTCGCGCCAGGGTATAGCGTCATTCAAACATATCATCAAATATTGGACTGTGTTTCTTTTGAAGCGGAATGGAGCTTAGCGAAGCATGAATTGACCAATCACAATGCTCAAAATTTTAGTGCGTAAAACGTAAATCTTACTGCTAGATCTCCTTCGCCCCAGTGTATAGCGTCATTGGTTGCGAGCGAGTCGTCCCAATGGTAGTGTTGCCAGGGCTGGCTCCAGTCCGGACGCTGCAGCGCGCAGCGTATGGTGGCGATTACAACTCTCTGCTCATTCGGCGGTGCCGCTTTCACCACTGGATTTTTTTTGTCTGGTTTCACGATTTTAGATGATTGAACCTGAAAATAGGACAAATAACGCTGTTTGTGTATATTCGAACTACTTTAAAAAACCGATATGGTCCTCAAAACTGTTGTATTCTTTTTAATTTTAAAGTTTGTTGCCTCATAATTACGTCATTTAAAATCGATTGGTATTTTTTCATTTATTAATATTTCTGTGGGACCAATCGGAAAGTGAATTTATCTTTTAATATTTTCTTTAAGATTGATCCTACAGTAATTTTATCAAAATCGGTTCAATAGTTTAGCAAAATACAGTTTCGTTAATTTTGAAAAACGAGACTGTATTTTGCTAAACTATTGAACCGATTTTGATAAACTTAAAATTTTGAAAAACTACTCGAGGGACTCTTAAAATATTAGGAATTTTCGAGTGTTTGAAATATCAAATGGTTCGAAATTTGTGAGAGAAAATAAATAAAACTTCGAATTATTATGTGTTGATCAATTATTATTTATTTACTGCTCAGAGGAATCTTAAATTCTTTTGCAACATCACTTTTCTTCTCCCCTTCTCACTTTTTCGATTAACTTCTTCTTTTCAGCAATCGTCAAACATTTATACTTTCTAGGGCTCATAACCAACACAAACTTTTAATCTGTATACCAACGAAATAGTAACAGTAACTGAAACATAACTAACCAAACCAATTCGTGAGAAGTGTGTGTCAAATAGTCAAACTAATCATAACAAAACAAAGGCTCGTGTACGTTGATACAAGTTTGAACTTGTCGCAAAATGTACTTACAATCTTTCCGCCTCTTTCTCTCTGCAACTTTGAATTATTGTCGAGTGTTGGACGCCGATGAGTTCGAATTAACGCGTCGTTTTGTTAAATAGCAATGATTTTTCGTTCGAATTACCAAGTGCATAAAAATGTATTGATTTAGTTCGAAATATAAAGAGATTTTGTAGGGAACTCGTGATAACTTTGAATAAAGAGAGGTTCGAGTTATCGCAGGTTTGAATTAACGACATAAAAAATATGTTAATCAAGCACCGAACACGGCAAACCACCAGTTATCAAGAGAACCGAGGTTATACCCGCTAATTTCCGGTGCAGTTGGGAGCAAAGGGACAACAGATACAGATATAGAGCCTTACAGATATGGAGAGGTATTATATAGTTAGCGAGAGAGATAGCTATACACGTTGAGAGACTGATTCAAATAGTTATCTACTCCGAAAATGCAGTAAAAGAGAGCTGGCGGACAAGCGCAAACTTATTTTGTTAAAAAAAATGCATTAAACACTAACCAACGAATAGACGAACCGCACAGTAATTACGCTCCGGAAGGTGTTCCTGACCGCCACGAGGTCGGGACAGAAGATCTTCACTGTGGGATCGATGAAGTTCATCACTTTGTTCCACTGCACACGGTTGCTCTCGAACGTCGTGTAGTTGTGTACCTCGAGGGGATTCCTCGTTGTCAGCACTTTGTAGATGTCGGACTCGTGAGATGATGCCTCGTCTGAAAGTGATGATATTAATTACCTATTCATAAATTAGTTGTAGTTAATGATAATACTTAGATTTATATTTTCTACGTATAAATATCCATTAAATTAACTTTTTATATAATACTTGCCGAATGGAGCAGAAGTCTTGCTGTCCATGACAGCTGACGGTATTTTGGAGGAGAACTCTTCCATCACGAAGTCTTCAGGAGGGGGCAGCAGTTCCGTCAGAGACTCGTACCGACGGTACATAAGAAACTGACGCCTTTGCGAGTCAAGTAACGGAATCTCTAGCTCAACGTGAAACGTGGTCGTGGCTCCCTGTACCAGAAACGCACTGGCTACAGAAAGTATGTATGTAACATGAAACCGATGAAGTTTGGTGAATTCTGACGAAGATTGATGAAAACTAATAAAATCGGATGAATCCTGATAAATACTAATGAATGATGATAATATATAAAAAAACCGGCCAAGTGCAAGTTTGATTCGCGCACGAAGGGTTCCGTACCATTCTCAATAAAAACGGCAAAAAAACAAATTTGTTGTATGGGAGCCCCCCTTAAATATTAATTTTATTTTAATTTAATTATTTATTTTGTGAATAATATAACTCAATATTCTGTGAATATTTCAAGCGTCTACCTGTTGCCGTTATCAATATCGAGCAAAAACGAGCAAAAAAATCACGTTTGTTGTATGGGAGCCCCCTTAAATAATTATTTTATTCTGTTTTTTAGTATTTGTTGTTATAGCGGCAATAGAAATACATTATCTGTGAAAATTTCAACTTTCTAACTATCACGGTTCATGAGATACAGCCTGGTGCCAGACGGACGGACGGACGGCCGGACGGACGGACGGACGGACGGACAGACAGACAGACAGCGGAGTCTCAGAAATAGGGTCCCGTTTTTACCCTTTGTGTACGGAACCCTAAAAACATACCTATATTAGATATTATGATAAGCGATATTTCATACAAGGGGCAGAAAGACGCTGGATGCAAGCTGATTCCTATTAGCCTTTTTAGAAATCTACTGGCCTATGTCCAGTAGTGGACTTCTTGTGACTTCTCAGTAGAAAGAAAGATGATGATGATGTTGGTGATGAAGCAATATTATGGATAGTTTTAGTTCAAATTTATTAAAAAGTTTGAGTTGGTTGGTATTGTAAAACGGTCTTCAATAATGATTCAGATTGCACAGATACCTTTTCTGGTTTTGGAGGCATAGCAGCAGACATGATCCGTAATACTGTGAAATAAAAGTACGTCGAACGGAAATCATCAGGGTGAGTATCATGGTGGGTTCTGTCTGTTTGTAGGATCTCGCGCAAATCCAGCCATTTCAAACGAGGCAACCTCAACAATGTGCTTTTAGCGTATCCCATACAAACCTACGGGGGAACATATATACATGAATCGGTGATTAAGTAGTAGCAATCTGAATATTAAAAAAAAGACGTGTGGCACTCGGAGACTGCCGCGGTAAAGCTATTGCATAGCATTTTTTATCAACTTATGTAATTATAATTATTTATTTATTTTATTTATGCAGTATTCCTAACACCCCCCACTCCGACCGGCACAGCGGTGATACTTTTTAGTTTTGCCATCTATCGATGAATAGCAGAACTTTTAATGACTTTTTGAAATATCACGCTTGTCTCTTTAGTTCTGCAAATCGCCTCTAGGTGGCATTGGTTGTATCGGCGTTACTGCGTTAGGTTATTTTCGTTACGGAATTTCTGGATTCGGTCTCCACGCTCAAGGCCCGCGATAGAAGCTATGCAATAGCTTAAAAATTAAAATAGGTCTAAAAATAATAGGTAGGCGACTAACGCCAAGCAACGGAAAAAAACAGAAAAGGAAGTATGTAATAGTATTGTATCTTTTTAGTACCATCAGTCTTGCATTGTCATTCGCGAATCCAGCAAATTTACATTTCTACGGTCTATGTAGGTTAATTAAGTCAGTCAGCATTGTCAGCAAGTGAAAACTCTGAATTTTATATACCTATTTGGATAGACAGCAAACAGTAATTTATTTGTGCCAAAAGATAATCTTGATTGAAAAATAAATTAATAATCAAGCTAATATAGTCAAGCTATATTTTAAATATACAAGCCAATTTAATTACCTATTTATAAGTTAGCTGTAGATAATGATAATAGTATAGATAGATGATAGATTTTTATTTTTTTACATATGAAAAACCATTTAATTAGCTGTTTATATTATATGTTAGCACTGTAGGTAGTAACAATAATAGATTTATATATTTGGACCAAACACATGATATCGGTTGTAAATAACCTGGCACCCGACCCTTGACCTTGGATACGGCAGGTTGATTTCCGGCAAAAATTAAGCGTGTTTTTTAAAAATAGTTTAAAAAACTAAGTTTACTAAACTTGTATTGTCTTCGGTCCTTTATAAGTCAACAAAGTTTTAATGAAATCTGACCGTTTGAAGAGGGTCTTTTGACCCACAAGTCCAAAGTCCAAGTCCAAAGGAGTCGGTTAATACAAACAAACATGCATACAGGTGAAACTAATAAAAGCGTGTTAAAAAAATGATGAATTGTGGTAAATACATTTAATATAAAAATTATCAAATTAAAATTATGTTACTTTGATCAAATATTTATGTGTCAACCTAGATAAGCTAATCTTTGTTTCGGAACACAAAAATATTAGCCGCCCAGTCATTATTTATACGAGCTCACAAATTAATAATTTATCGACTGAGCTAAGCAAAACGTGGTCATGTGTCAGCTGATTTTGGTAATATTTGACAGAAACATTCGATTCTCAATTTTGAATAAGAATATCGTATAAGCAAGCAGTATACCTCGCGAGCACAGACTTAATTAAAACAATTGTTGCAAAAGCCTGTGCTCGTGAGGTCTACTGTTCTTAGAACTACTAGTGTATTAATTAATAATATTCATTGTATTGTAATTTGCTATTTTTAGCACCAAAATAAACTCCCAAATTTAAATTACCTAACTCGATTTATAATTTTAAATTGCGCCATCTATCGGTATTACACTATATTACAATAAGAACTAGCATACCGAGCAAGGGTTTCCTGCAAGCATGAGCGAAGTGAGGTTGGGTAAATGAGATAATCCTTCCAGTACGGGCTCCAGGTCATAGATGTCATTGTCGGACATATCAAGCACTGATATGAAATTTGGAAATCGTGAAAAATTCTCAACACTACCTGTAAAAGCAGCTGTATTAGGTACGTACCGAGCAATAGTGAAATAATATTAAAGATAACAATGGCAGGATATCCTAACTAATAATAATTATAAAGCGATATTTTTCACAACAAGAGTAACTCTTCACAATAAATAAATCTAACATTATTCGCTGCACCTGCAATTTTTTAGAATTTTTGGTTCTTAAGTCTTTTGGGCAGTTGCAGGACAGAAATGTTTAAGAAAACATGTTGCTGTGATATGTGAACTCCACTTTTGATTAAAATATTCTATGCTCAGCCTTGATGATCAGTTTATTTTGTCCTATCAACAGTTTATCTAAGAGTGAACAGTTTACCATTGTCCAAAGAATTTCTCGCCAGTCCCAAGTAAAGTAGTTCATGCGGCAACTGCTCTACAAACTGCAAGGACTGTATGCAGTTGGTCTGCAGTTCAATGGACTTGACACTTCGAGGGATCATATTCGCGTCCAAGTTTGCTATGTAGTTGCCACAAAGATTCAAATTGACCAGGTTCTTGAACTCATTCAGTGTCTCATCTAGTTCTGTCATCTAAAACATCCGCATCACACTTATAAATGTGAAAGTTTGTGTGTATATTCGTTACACCTTCATGCTACAACGGCTAAAAGGATTTTGAATGCAATTTTTCTAAGGTGTTAGTATATGAGATTGTATCAATATGAGATTTAGGGGCTGAAATTTTAAAAAATGTGTCGAAAGGTCTCTAAAAATGAGAAAACTCGAAAACGCTGATAGTGCTTATTTCTATGTGATAGTAATAAACTTAAGATTTTCGTTTTATATCAAGATCAGAGGAGTTTCGAACTGGTAGGAGTTAAGTCTTTTGGTGTTCTCGTTCATAAAATGTAGGTAAAATAAAGTATACATTCATGAGACGTACGAAAGTAATCGAGGGCAGGGTACATTGCATGTAGAACTGATGACCGCTGGGACCGAAAACTTCTTGAGCAGAGACCACGTACCAAGCACACGTAGGAAGACCAGCCACAAGATGGACATACCACCTCATACAAGTAGCAGGAAGACGCTATATGCAAGCCGTTTCATCAGGTATTTTTAAAATTAAAATCTATGGGGGAGACCTATATCTTGTGAGTTACAAGATACTGATATTAACACTATACATTTATTTCCATAATATTACCATATCGTAGATCTATACCATCGCATTCTGCGTAAGCAGTAGTCAATGAAATAATAGACGTAAACTGGATTAGACAAAATATTAAAATCGTTGTAAATGGCTGACCGATTTTAACAATGCTAAACTTAACTTTATAACCAATTACCATGCAATCATTGACTCTTAGCACGTTCACCAATTTGAGGTCTTTCTTCAAAACTTCTCGATCTCCGAGAGCTACCGCTCTTTTGATCATATTCATCATGTCATCAGTGATATTATTAGCATTCTTAAAACAGATCTTCCCTTCTTCAGTTGCGAACCTTTCGTTATCCCACAGAGTGATAGGCAGAAGCAGTTCCCATTGCTGATCAAGAGTCAAAGTCGATTCTTCGTTTAATATGCTTCCGAAAAGGCTATTCTCAATTTTTGTTTTCAGAGCCTCGGAAAATGTAACTGTTTGACATTCTAGACAACGCTTCTTGTGATGCCTATTGGCGAGCTCTATGAGTGTCCATTCTACGCCAGTTTCTAGTCGTTCTTGGAAACCTGAAAATAGTTTGTCAAATAGCATCAGCTTTGTATAATACTAAAAGTTCTTAATAAAAAAAAAGTAAAACAGTTTATAGTGTTTTTACTGGTTCTACTAAGATTCCATACACGTTTTTTACAAATACTTATCGCTTTCTTCTGAGATGTGCTATGTGCGAGATACAGCCCGCTAGAGGTGATTTTTTTTTATCCCATCCTGCATCTTTAAACTATTACTTACGCCTCGAAACCGTAATTAACTAAAATATAATTAATCATATAGCAAGTAATAAAATTTAAGTACACATTGGTAGAAAATCTGATTTCCCACTTTTTCATCTAACTTTACCTAACTTTCTAACCAATTCTGTCCATTTGTGGCAAGAGTTAATTAATGGTAGGGTTCCTTTGTGGGGTAGATCTTAGGCTATAATATAGCCTACGTAGCCTGTGCCGCTAAAAGGGAGGCATGCAACATCTGCATCAGTGTGTGTACAGTACGAGACTGTAGAGCATGTGCATGAGACTGTAGAGCGTGTGTACGAGACTGTAGAGCATGTGTTACTGCACTGCAGGGCTACAGAACATGCTAGATCAAAATCGGGACTACTGGAAAAATCTCAAAGTCAAAATCAACTCTGCAATGAAACACCTGACGCAACAGAGGTGGAACAATTATGCCAGCGACCCAAAGCTGTGCTCCGTTATTTTAAGTAGCTTGGCTGGTTTGAGTAGACTGGCGGGGGGAAATGCACAATACACCCCAATCGGGACGTCAGTGCAGGTCTTATCACTCCCACTTCAAATTAAAATTAGAATCTGCAAGAGTGGGCGATAAGGAGCTACACATAATAAAGATGGTTAAATATAAGCGAAATATTTAATTATAAACCTTCTACAAAATTTTCAGGAGTGAAATAGAGACTGTTCTCGCTGATTGAAGGGCGCACTATTTGTGGAGGAAGCTTCTTTGTGGATTCCTTCGTATTCTTTGGTGGCATTCTTACTATAGTTATCGAATTATTTCGAACACTTTTTTTTAACTTTGAATTAAATGAAAGAACGTACAATCTGTTGATTAAATATTACTACAATCAATATTTATTCACATTCAGTTTTTGGAAGTTGATTGAGTTGGTTGAATTATGATAAGTAGGACCAATTTTCCAAAAAGTATACAATATGTATACTTTTTAACAGTTATTTTGACATAATGCAATATTTAACGTTTTTGATTAATATATTTAGCGCGCAACGAAAATACAATTGTTAAACCAAAGAGTTTCTATAGGTTTATACAATGGGGATGATTGGCCCTTATAGCCCATACAGACTCACGCCAAGAAAGCCCGAGAACCCCCGAGAAGCGTGAATGTGAGAGGTTTCTCTACGTTTCTTTCTCGGGCTCGCCTGTTCTCCGATAGTGTAGCCCCGTACAGACTCACGCCGAGAAGTCTCGGCAAGAAGTCTCGTCGAGACTTCTACCCAGACTTAATAAACTGTCCACACTCAGTATGTTCTCACTTACTGTTCTCGCTCCCAGCCCCTATGGACGTCTGTGCAGCAACCTTGGTAATTTTTCCAATAACCTATTATAACTTTGTTAAAACACTTAAAATTAAACAAAAAGCAAAGAAAAAAATTAGACCCACACGATGGTAACGGATATATTATAAACGGATAAACACGCACGTATACTTGATTTCGCTTCCTAGTTCGCACTGAGACCGAAAAAGAATGTGATAGACTTCTCTTTTCCCGCCCAAGACACCCTTTGAAGCGGGCAAATCACCATCGTCTGGGTCTAATTATTATTTTTTTGTTTAGTTTTAACAAAGTTATAGTAAGCTATTGCACAAATTACCAAGGCTGCTGCACAGACGTCCATAGGGGATGGGAGCGAGAACATAGTGAGTGTGGACAGTTCATTAAGTCTCGGTAGAAGTCTCGACGAGACTTCTTGCCGGACTTCTCGGCGTGAGTCTGTATTTGTCTGGTTGCTTACAAATAGTATTGCAATAATTCTCTAAATAAGTATCATAAATGAAAATCAAGCATAGCATAGGTACTTTTAAAGTGTCGGACAGAAATTACGTCTGATGGAAAGTGTATGGCAATAAATTATTAATTTCTAATGATATTGTGTACAACATACATAAAAATCAGCCTTCAGAATGTAGGTAAGTTTTTTTACAACTTTAGCGGCTAATACTTATCTATACATTATTGGTCATCGGTCGGCACAAGTAAGCAAGTACTACTGGTCTGGGGTAATCGATATGCTTTTTGTGTAGTAGTTTAGTTAGTTGAGTTTGTATATTGTTTTATTGTAGTTAATAAAGGCACTTGCACGATCTAAAAAAAAAAAAACAAGTATATGTACCTTACACATTGTCTAGCAAGTACCTACTAACTCAGTACGATACATTTCATTCGTCACAAAATAAGTCATGTCTGACGGCCGGGCGGCCATATAAGGCTCTTGGATCAATATAATATAATCTCTAGGTTATTTTAGTTTAGTTTTATTTAAGTACGTATAAATTGTATTAAATTATGACATATAAATAAATGGAATTTAAGAATATATTCTCTTTGATTTCATATCTAACTTCTACGATTTTGGTAGATGTGGTTATGAATGGTTAGTCGAAATACCTGTAGCAAATGTGTTCCAAGTCCAACCTAAGGTTCCAATCATAAAACCACTAGATACAATTTTGTTATTAATCTTCAGTAAAAAATAAGTCACTTATTAGAAAAAGTTTTTCTTCTTTTTTGTATTGGATCCGCATTAAAGCATTTGCCAGTGTCAAGTATTAGGATTTTTCAAGTTTCTTGAATAAAACAACTTTTAAATGTTCTAGTCACAATCTAAGTCACGTATACAGTCAATTTATAAGTCGAGTCCTGCTTCAGTAAAGTGATGGTGACTTTACTAGAAGCTTCTATGGAGTTTTGCCGACAACGTAAAATCACACGTTTCACTGCTTTATTTCACTTGCCCACACTCACGCACTTGATCGAACACTTAATGAATAAAACACCACCATTTTTATAGCATTAATGTTCAAAATAACACAAGTTTAGGAAAATAAAACAAAGCAACAACACGTTACTAAGACGTTCCCGCCAAAAACCCTAGAAAAAGTTTTGAAAAGTGAAAGATTTTCCATTTATTTACAGCTATGCAACGTCGATAAAGTAGCGCTGAAAATACAACTGCTACTGTATCCGCTAGATGCCGCACACATGTACTTATTATGGAGTATGTTGTCCAACCTTATTGGTTGATATGTTTACAAAAAAGTTCCGTCCACATGTGTTCGTCTATAACAATCTGTGGCGCGGTTTCGCGACAGACGTATCGTTGCCGATGTGTGCACGTCACAATAAAATTTACGATATTTTTTTCCGCATGAATTCGAAAGAATAGTACCATTACGCAGGTAGCGTCCGTAGCGCAGATCGTGGGAGGCTCGATACACGCTTAACTCACCGTGCAAATATTATCTAGCGTTATAGTTGAGCAAAAACTTTCCTAGCTGCATTCTTAGTGGGAACCGTGAATGGAGTTGTCATGTGTGCGTGCGCGGGAATTTCGAGCGAAGTTTTGTGTTAGCTGATCTAAAAGAATTTATGGTTGAGTAATAAAGTATTCAGTGAGATGGCCAGTGAAAGTGTATTGTGCAATGCGGTCGTGCCGGTCGTGTGACGTAGCTTGTACCAATATACGGTATCGGCGGCCGTGCCCTTGCGCGATTGGCAACATCATACCCATGCGAACCATTCAACTTTGTTTACTTCCTCACAAAGTTAACGGCTAGCGAGCACTTGTTGATTCGAAGGTAAATATAATATTTTTAGTAGGTACGTATTACGCTATAAATTTTTCCATTAAAGTTTAAATCAGTTCTTATACCTACATATTTTACCTTACATGCAGCTTGTGTGCAAGGTAAACCAAGGTTCAATTTGATTTATTATGTATATTTATCTACTCTCGAATTAATTGGAAGTAGATTGGTGTGATGTGGTTATTATTATATTCACTCTACGGTAAATTCGTGGAATACAGTTAATCTATTAGGTGTTACTCTTAACTCTACGTGAAATTCTTACACTCTTGTTCAATGATATGTACGGTACACATTTGTATTGAATCTGTATTAATAAATGTTATAAAAAATAATTTAAAAAAAATCGTGTGTATTTGTGCTTACGTTTAATAATAGAATGATATCACTTATTACGGACTTGTCACTGATATGGGGTAAGTAGCGAAAGTTGCGAAACTCGCAATATGTTAGTAATTAGGGGCCTTATCGAATCACGTTACTTAACTTATACTTTAACCAACGTCTTACATTCTCTTATTATTATTAATTTATCTCTGTCTTCTTTACGCAAGTATCATTACGTGTCAGCGAAATTGCCGGCTTCTCTGTTCTCTGAGAGATACCTACAATTTGGGACTTTTTAAGGTCAGAGTGAATAGGTATCTTCTGGGTCTGCGTGTTTCATCTTCGACCACATCGTCGCTTTCCAACAGGCGAGTTGGTGGTCAAACGTGGACCTATTCGCAATAAAAAAAAAAGCGAGAAGTTAACAAAATATGTTAAGCATTGCTTAAAGTTAAGTAACGTTTTTCGGTAAGACCGCTAGTGAGAATGCGATCTAGTAACAACGTCAGGCGAGATTTGAAAAGTGTAAAGTCAAAGTCAAAGTCAAAGTCAAAGTCAAAGTAAATTTATTTGCATAAAACATGAGTAGCATGCACTTGATGTTATTTGTTTTATAGACCTTCATGTTATGCCTGATGAGCCGTACAAATCAGAGGCGCGCTATTACAATTTTATATTATTAATACAATATTATTATTTAATTTATATGTCATACAATTATTTACTAAATATATATTTTTGACCATAACATTTTTATGTCATAATAAAATTACTACCTACATTAAAATATTTTTTCATATGGAACAGTCGTTTTTATATTCAGTAATATCATAGTAGCATTTATCTACCAGCATAGCTTTAAATTTCTTTTTAAATAAGGTAGTTGTAAGATTTCTTAGACTTAAAGGTATTTTATTGTATATAATTGGACCCATTCCAAATATGCTTTTTCTAAACAATTGTGTTTTTGCTCTATGTGTTAATATTTTATTGTCGCGTCTATTATGCGTTGATTTTGTGGACAGTTTTGGAAACACCTCACAATTAGCCCGTACAAATAGCGCAAGTTCAAGTATATACAGAGACGGAAGCGTTAGAATTCCATGCTGTTTAAAGTAAGGCTTGCAGCTGTCAGTTGATTTGAGTCCAAACATAGCTCTTATACATTTTTTCTGGGATATGAAAGCATGTTTTGAATCAGTTGAGTTACCCCAGAAAATCACTCCATACCTCAATAATGAATCCACAAGACCATAGTATGCGGTTACAAGAGCGTCTGAGTTAAGGGTTGATGCTAGTTTGAAAAGTGCAAATGAAGAACTATTGAGTTTTTTACATAAAATATCATATTTTTCAATCTGTAATCTTTCAAGATTACACAATTTTTTTCCTCTATTCCCTTTTAACTCTTTAATACCCTCTCCATTCCACCTAACCTTCTAACCCCGGTTGGACTAACTTGGACCTTACAATACAATCAACAAAACAACGTAGTTAGTTATACTTATAAGTGTGATTTTTTATGAGTGTGTCTGTGTGTGTTTTTTTAGTAATTCAAAGAATTTGAAATTTAAATAGTGACATTACTCTTAACGCAAGAGTTCGAGCATTCACGACATTGGTCAAAGTGCGACTAAGCGTGTGTGTGTCCCGCTAAGACCTGAGTCCAAGTCCAAGGGACTCAGTATGGTGGGTCCAACTTTTGAGCTTGCGTGACGCGCCTTCTTCAGTTTAAAAACTGTAATTGGCTGGAATTGAGATTTATTAGATGATCGGGTCAGGTGCAGATACCACCTACCAACCATCTTTTCTATTGAAGTTCGGGCATTTTATTGTCGAGTATTGTGTTTTTTAAACACGAGTTCATCGCGAATCTTCCAATATATATCAAACATTAACATTGTGAAATTAACTTAATAATAAAATCAGTCAAGTGAGTGACTGGCCACACGTAGTGTAGGGTTCCATAGTTGCACATACAAATAGTTTATTATCAACCAAAATAAACAGAAAAGCTTACATGTATGGTTATAAGTCCATAATATGGTATGATATGAAACAGGGCTCCTTATTTGTGAAATTTGCACGAAATTTTCATTGTTATATTTTTACTCTTAGCCTACTTACCTGTGATAGTTTTCCTTTAAATTCATGCTACTGTCATGACTTTTTTCTCAGACTTTTTTCAATCTGGCAGGATGTGGAGATACTTGACTCTAACAGAAATTACGAAAATTATTTTAATAATTTAGAAAACATTACGCGGCTAGCAATCTCTTATAAATGCCTGCAACGATCGAACCTGCTTCCTCTTACTCACTCACTAATCCAAGCGCGGCGTCCGAACTAATGTATCTACCTAACTACATTCGAACATATTATTTTGTATCAATCTAGTGTATAATATCAGATTGTATTTTAATTTTTGTCATTAATAGCATTGATAATTATAAATAAATTTCCACAGAATTCGCCCTATTTACATAGTAAATTTCCTAGCGCGCGTAAAAATTGTAAAATAGGAACATCTGCTCTGGGCTTCCAAGATACCGGCCTAGCCGAGTTTGGGGCCCACTGAGAATGCATTGTACTAGTTATTCTATTTCGAAAAGAAACATTTATTTTTATCAGCCCTGTTTGTACAAACTGTCCCACTGCTGGGAACGAGCCATCTTCTCATTGTGAGAAGAGTTAGTCTGCCACGCTGGCCAAGTGCGGGTTGGCAGACTTCACACATCTTCAAGATCATTGAGAACTCTCAGACATGTAGGTTTCCTCACGATATTTTCCTTCACCGTTTGAAGGAAACACCTTAAAACCTTAAAACAACTTCACCGTTTGTTTGAATAAACATTTACTTTACTTTATATTTACAGAAATATATATATTACTTTAAAATTCACATATGGACATCGCATAGCGCATCGCTCAGTCGCCGACACAGCGTAGACGAATCTATTTGTCGGTCAAGGAAAGTCACGTTTTTATGTAATCCAGCACGAATTTGATTGCATAGCAATAGCAGTATAACTATTTAAAGTTGTTGACGAGCAAGATAAGCTCCTAGGGAAAATTAATATTAAATTCTTAAATAGGCTTTCGTTTGAACGCTAGCTCGCCTGATGTCGACCGTTGCGGTCTACGATGGAGCGCGCTTGACTAGAAACTTATCCAATCGCGATTTAAAGACATTCAGATTATATCTATTCGCAAAATCCTAAAAATATTCAGTAATCAGATAATTCAGTAGAAGTAGGTAACTTCATTTTACGTTGCTTTATGATTCGAAACGGGTCTTCAAGGTTAATACATTGTCACAGCGATGCTGCGTGTTGAAGTCTACATTCACAAATATTTTTCATTATGATACCTAATTTCTAGGTTGCATAAGTATATTTGATGAACTTACTAGCATTCAATCATTTTATTCACCCTATCAAATAGCTGAAATCTGGATGGTTTCAAATCGAAATAGAATTGAGGAATCGAATAGGTTTCTTGCAAGCGTAAACCGCAACTGGCGAGCTATCGGTCATACACATATAATCCTATTATTGAATTCATAAATCCCATTGACGGCACGCAACGAATTTTGAGAAATCAATACTGACTACTTCACTGTCTGTGACAATTTATGATTGATTGAATTTGTATGAAACAATTACTTACTTAAAAAAACTTTTTAAGTTGAACGGTTTTATTGAAAAGAAAGATAATTATGTAGGTAATGTATTTACTGTATTTTACTAGAAAAGCCCTTTCATTTGATATCCATATTGTGGGGGTTGTGTTAAAATATGAAATCCGCCATTTTGTGGCGGCGGCCATCTTGGATTTATAATAATACAGAATATACTAATTTGTATTGTCATAAGGACTAAAGGTGTATACCAAATTTCAGATCGATCTGTCGACTGTAATGGGGTAAAAACATACCTGCCATTAATGTTAGCATTCATGGCAGTTATGTTTTCGCTCGGAAATAATTAATTTAGGGAAGCGTAGAAGTTATAATAGGCTTAGAATGCGAGTCGCCTCTAGCTAAGTGAAGCAACATTTAGTAAGTAAGCCTTTTAAGCCTAGGAACTTCACTTCTCCCGTCGTTTGATACGACACATAAAATTTATATGGGACTACCTCTGAGATATTACCTACCAAATATAAAAATCATCAAAAACAATTCATAATTGGAGGAGCAATCGCGTAACTAAAATACAAAAAAAAAAGACATACTCGTACAGTCGAATTGAGAACCTCCTTCTTTTTGGAAGTCGGTTAAACATTTGGCACTATTTCACTTCCTAGTTCTGTGATTAAATAACTACCCACTTGACACATCATTCGAACGCTATGTGCATGTCAAATCCAGTACCTAATTATATACGTATGATGATCATTCACACATTTCTATACATCTTATTGATTGATCTTATTGATATTTTATAGATATTTTTTTTGTAGATTTCATAGTTTTTTTTTGGCTTCAACTGTATAAGGAATATCGAATGAAACTAACACACAAAAGTTATCATTACTCTGTGTAGATAAAAAATATAAATGATGATTGTATGTTATTGCGCTAAATAAGTAAATAAGTTGTATGCAAATGTTATATTCCCGTGCTCAACATATTTTTTGTCTCTTAGGAGTCAGTTCAACATCCAAAATGTCGCAGTCATTCACAATGAAAGAGGAGGGCTTCGGTGTGGCGGACTATGTGGCCTTTTTTACCCTCTGCTTGGCATCTTGCTCGGGCGGACTCTACTACAGCGCTGTGAGCTCCAAGAAGAAACAAGTAAAGGACGTCAGAGATTATTTGTTAGGAGGAAAGACTATGACGACGTTCCCGGTGGCCATGTCATTAATAGCCAGGTAAAATAATTTTGAGCTCTAACTAATAAAACTTTTTTTAATTGGCCGAGTGAATGAAGTGAACGAAGGTCTCTAGGTATCAAATAGCAAGATATTCATTCTTCTGTTCAGATGTTTGTTGGTACTGGTATACAGGTTGTATTTCATGCCGAAACTTAGTAAGGTTCCTAAATTTAATATTTTTTGTCGAGGATTTTTGATAAGTTGGGTATTTCTCACAAAAAAAGAAGAAAGTTTGCTGCAGAGCCATTACTGACTGATTTTTACAATATTTGGTATTTAATTCTAAACAACAATTTTTAATATGAGCTAAATCAGTTCAGAGATTGTTGAGATAAAAGGTTGTATAAAATCTCGATTGAAAATAATTTGGAATATGAGCGGTAGATCTCACGAGTAGAGTCTCCGTGCTTGCGAGGTCTACTATTCGTAGAACTACTAGAATAAACTGAATTTATTTTATCCAAATCGTTAGATCAGTGAGCGTTTAATCGCATAATTTAAAAAAAATCTGTGTATCATTTCAATAACGAAACGTCACACGTAATTTACCGTGAAATTGGCTTGCAAATTGATTATCGACGAAACATTAACAAGAAATGAAATGTCGTTGCAAGAAAGAAAAAAAATATATATAAGAATAGCAAGTGTCATTTCTTTTAAGAGATTCTAGAAAAACTTTTAGGATTCAAGCTTCTACAAAATTGCTTATTGTAGCAAAAAAGAGCACAAACTCGACCTAAGATGGCCGAGACCAACGATCTATAATATGTACTACGGGTTAGTTTTGAGTTAGCCCTCGCTGAAAATCGTAAAAAATCATTAACACTAAAATTTTCACGAGTTAAATCCATGGTGACAGCTACATGAAACAAATGGTTTTCTTCAGCCAAAGAGTTCCATTTTTAAATGTGATAATTACTTTTTTGTTATTATTCTGTAACTGGCCAGTTCCGGATACTTAAATAGCAGCCCTCGTAACGTACTAGATGTCATCTTTTGAACACTCACATTGTTCATCGCAACTGCAGAGCAGGTGACGGGAGCGGTGATGAGCTTTCGCAAGCTTTGACGACCGTTTTGTTGTTGAAATTTCTGTTCTTTACAACATTTAATTCTTTGGTCGAGACTCAATCTGCGTCAGGTAGTTCCGATAGCAATTTAGACCCTCGTTTTTTGTGTAATGGAAAGCACCCAACAAAGCAAACCACTCAATATTCGACTATCTTAGCACTTTCCATTAGAAAGTAAAGTCCTAATGAAATGTATCCTAATTCCATCAAATAGCTTCATGTCATAAATAATATTGCACTGTCATCCAATTTATATAATATGCGTGCAAAAATTTAACTTGCGAGATTTTATTAGGTACAGACCGTTAGACACCGGCACAGTTGAAACTCAATAAAAGTTTGTAATAATTACTATAGCTTAAAAAACTGAAACATCCGACTTCAAAATATGAAATTTCGTGTTTTTTTATCAGCCCTGTTTATACAAACTGTCCCACTGCTGGGCGCGGGCCATCATCTCATCACCCTTCACACAATTTCGTTTGGTTGGATTTTTTTTTTTTAGTTATTTTGTTTCAGTTTTTTAACTGTAATATAATTTTCTAATATGTATGTGAAACTTTTGTAGCTACGTGTCAGGCGTAACAATCCTGGGCACCCCAGCGGAGATCTATAACTACGGCTCCCAGTACTGGCTGGTGGTGGTCGGCGTATGCCTCAGCTGTATGTGTGTCGCCATCGTCTACCTGCCAGTTTTCTACACGCTGAGGCTTTCCTCCTCCTATGAGGTATGAGTATAAAAAATGTGGAGCATTAGCTATGGTTAATATTTGTTTTTTTTTAAACCCTGACGCAAAAAAGGGGTGATATAAGTTTGACGTGAGTGTCTGTTTAGGTACTTGTGTCTCCTCTGTGGCATCGTAGCTCTCATACTGTACTCCGACAAAAAACTTATAATATTTAGTGTTAGTCATTTAATTATTATTGTAGCCTCACTCCCGCACCCTTAGTACGGAAGCTTAAAATACTAAAAATATGGTGTCCTTTCATGAAACAAATTGAGGGATAGTTAAAAATATTCATAGAGTCAGTATCGGAGTGTCATAAGTATAGTGTGTGGGGTATTTTGTTTTTCTTTCAACATTACCTGTTTTCTGTTGGCAGTTAATGTATTTACAATGTTATATTTAGAATTGAAGTAAGAAGTTTGTTGAATAGGTTATTATAATCTCATAATAATGACAGGGTATACCTGTAAAAACATGAGACTAAATAATTAAATTCATGACTTTGTTTATCATTGTTATCATCGAACAAACCTATGGATGTTTTTGTGTACAATTAATGCGTTGATTGATGGACTTTGCATGACATGAATTTAAGATATAGATGAAATGTTATTTTGAGCAATAAGAATAGTTCTTCCGAGTTATCATAAAGTTCTCTCAAGTTATCATCAATTTATATTTTTTTTTTATAGTTTATAAACATTTATTTCTCCCTTTTCATGTACAATTATTATTTATAATTGAAATTAATTGGTAATACAACGAAGCTAATTATAGTAAAAAAAACTGAAGTTACCGATTTCGTTTAATTGGATGACATTTTTTTCAGTTATTTAAATACTGAATCAATTTTGATAAAATTTATGTGGGACTACCTCTGAACTACCAACGACCAACCAAAAAAAAAAAAGAATCATTAAAATTAAGTTATATTTGGTGGAGAAATCACGTGAAAAACGTATAAAAAAAAATACAGTCGAATTGAGAACTTCCTTCTTTTTGGAAATCGGTTAAAAAGTGGCTCAGCTTAATACGTAGGTATAATTTAATACACATATAAACTTGTTTAGTAAATATTATCACTGAAATTGTAATCAATCAATGAGTAACTGTAGCAACTGAAGTAAATCGCGAAACATTAGAAAAAAAAATATTACCTTTAAAAATAATATTGTAATAAAAAATGTAGAATATCCTCAACTTGCGGCATGTATTATTTATTTCAATCATAGGCCATCACGGATTGTTCAGGTGTTTTTAACATGTTCTCACAACATAGACTCCCTTATTGCAAAATTCTAGGTTTATCTCACTAATTACGTACTATGTTCACAAACTTTGTAATTCACTCAAATATAATTATAATTATATATTGATTAAGTTCAGAACTTACGCTGTCATTTATTTGATTCAAATATCAAATAGCGTGATATTTGATTTAATGATAAAAATAACAAGTAAAACTGATTTAAATGATTCTAACGGCAAAAATCTTGTATCACTAATTTATATAGACATAGACATAGACAGAAATTCATTGTGACAAAAAACATACAACACAAAACAAAAATCATACACAAAATATACGAAATGTTTTTGTCACAATCCGATTCAGATCCGATTCCGATCCGACTTCCGATTTTTTTTTTCGGTTTTTTGATTTTGTCAATGTAGTATCCTTAAATAAGTATATCGTACATAAGCTTGTCTCTATAACATAATGTTAAAATTAATGAAAATTGCCTCCTGCCCGTTGACCAGGTTTCAAGCATGTCTGATGCTCTTCCTCAGAGAGCCCACGAGGCTGACGCTGGAGGCGGCAGTCCTTGCGATGTGGCTCCCTTAAGAAAAGCATCACCGGGCGGTGCTTGAAACCTGGTAGAGCAGACGACATTCCAATGTGAGTCTTATACATTCAGGTTATGGCTCTTATTTCTGTGATTCCTTTTCTATGTGTATTTAATTCTATTATAATTGAACTTTGTCTGTTCTAAATTCACTGCACCTATAACTGAAACGGGTTTGTTGCTCTACATCGTCATTTAATTTTCATGATACTTGATTGAAAGCAACAGCAAACCATTGTACAGATGTATGAAAGACGAAACAATTTAGTACGTATTTAGGTAATATGTTTTGTTAATTTAGTATTAACCGCACTGACTAACAGTTATCCCATACAAATGAAAGAATACTGTCAGGCTAATTTGAAACGCCAAAAATGTTCCGAGAAGAAATGGGATGCATTACTATTTTTTACCCGACTGCGTAAGAAGGAGGATTATGTTTTTTGAGTGTATGTATGTTTGTATGTCGTTTATTTTAAGTTATTACCTGTATAGTTGTACAATAAAGTTATAAGTATTATATTCTATTCTATGTATGTATGTGTAACTACGTGAGTATGTCTGAATGTATGTATGTTTCTATACGATCGTCTACAGCCTAAACGGCTAGACCGATTTTGATGTGTAAGGTATCGTTAGATTCGTCTTCACTTCCAGAGTGTCGCAGGCTATATTTTTTGTAATATTAATAATACATTTCCCGTAAAAATAAAAAAATGCGTTTTTTCAAATCCTCCAACGAACTTTTTCGTTATAAACAAGTGAATTTACTAGATATTATTGTAAAGAATGCGCATTTATAATCTCCGCCGATTTTACGCATAATTTCTCACAAAAAAAAAAAATGTATAGGTATCAAACGTAACGAAATCGTAAGTTTGAATACAAACACTCTTTTTCTGCAGTCGATTATTTTGTTTTTCGTTTAATATAGATACTTGTTAATTGTTTAATTTGCACATCTATCTAGGCCGGGTATTAACCATAAGAATTATACGCTTAGTGTGTTATGAACCTAAATGTTCAACTCTAAAAATACAGTCTATAGATAAACGCACCCGTAAAACTGCTATCTGCATGAAGAGTTTGAAAAGTAATCTAGTTTCAAATAGGGATAAACATATTTTTATGGTGCTCGGATTAGAGGTAAATGGTATTGGTATTACCGGTAGCAGAAGAAAATCTACAATGAATTAAAAAACCAATGACCATAGTAATACATTGTATGTTGCCCTATTGACCTTGAAACTGCATTGTATGTAAATTTATTTATTGCCTAAACAAAAAAAATCGGTCAAAAGTAAGGCGGTCGTTTAGTTCAAAGAAAATGAGGACACGTCGAAAATAGATGCTCTTGCTTGGAATCAATATTTATTATGTAAATATGGCTTTGTATCAGCCAGAGTAAATAGGTATATTGTGCATATCTGATAAATTTCTGAAGCCGAGAGTCTTAGCTTGAGACGTCTTTGCAGCTCCCAATGAAATTTTACTGCCATAAATTAATAAGTTTTATGCCATAATTAGATCGCTTTATAATACCAATACAACAACACAATTTTACATATATTTTTTTATTAACCTATACTGTCACATTCCTGGAATAACAATGATGGTTATTTTTTTCCATTTTGGCAACTTGTTGCGAATCTCAGTTGCCAATACGGTCGGAACGGAATTTTTGTAGGGCAAATTGAGGGTAAACGAAACAACCACTATTTTTACGAGAAAGTATACGCATAGCCACTGTAAAACGTATTCAATTATGTATTCTTGAAATGATAATAATTCTTGTTAAAACTCTTATTTGTCACAGAAAGTAACGAAAAAGTGAAAATTTTATTTTTTACGGAATTTGTATTATTATTATTACAATAAAATGTAACTGATGACACTCGTGAAATAAAGTTGACACTAACGACTTCTCGCCCATCAAAATCGGTCAAGCTATTTAGGTTGTAGGAGATAACATTAAGATATATGTATATTACCCATACATACGTACAAACATACATAAACTCGAAAGTATAACTCTATCCTCCTTCTTGAGTATTCGGGTAAAAATGACACCTGTGACCAAAAATAAATACATAATATTGTTTATTTATAAATAAATATTGGAGGACATTTTCATACAACACCATCTAGCCCCAAACTAAGCAAAGCTTGTACTTTTACCAGATGTCTGATAGAGTACATGTAGGTACATACTTTTTTCAACCAACTTCTTTTCTAAATAAATACCTACTTATTCTTCTTTTTTGTATTGGATCTCGCGTTTAGCGATTTGCCAGTGTCAAGTATTGAAATATTTTCAAGTTTCTTGAATAATACAAGTTATATAGTGATCTAGTCACAGTCTAAGTCACGTAAACAGACATTTTCTAATTGAAGTTTTGCCTCAGTAAAGTGATGGCGACTTTACTAGAAGCTTCTATGGAGTTTTGCCGACAACCTAAAATCACACCTTTCACTGCTTTATTTCACTTGCCCACAGTCACGCACTTGATCGAACACTTAATGAATAAAACACTACCATTTTTATAGCATTAATTTTTCAAAATAACATAAGTCTTAGGAAAATAAAACAAAGCAACAACATGTTACTAAGACGTTCCCGCCAAAAATAAATACCTATGATACATTTAAGCACCCAGACACAGACAAACATACATAGTCAGCATAAATGTTTGCCCTGGACCTGGATGGGGATCGAACCCACGACCTACAGTTCAGAAGGCATATGTATTACCACTGAGCCATAAGGCTTGTCAACATACAAGTCAAGAATACAACAAAGTATACCAAACAATCCGTTAGAAATGATTTAATTTCAATGAGAAACAATGGAAAATCTAAGAAACCATTCATATTCATACTAAAAAAAAGTATATAGGTATGTATTCTATCAGCCATCTAGTCCCATAGAACAAGCTTTGCTTAGTTTGGGCTAGATGGTGTTGTGTGAAATGTCCACAAATATTTATTTATTTATTCTAGCCTTGAAAATACCAAGATCGTAGGTAGCTCTTAGGAAACAAGAGATGCAGTTAATATTCTGAATAGATATCTGTTTCTATAGCAACTACCTCGGAGTTTATATCGTAAATGTATCTACATTTTATCATAATCTATCATTTGTATGAGTAGAATTGACTTGTGTCAGATCTACCCGGACTTTGGCCTCACGTTGTGGCAAATCAATTCAACTATTGTAAACATTTTACGATAGTCATTCGTACTGATGGGCTGCCAACACGTTTGAGCTATGTTTATTTTATTCTTCAACGTTCAGTCAATTAGGAAATGTACACTATTTTGGCAAGTGATTATGTGCAAAATTGAAATGGGTTAGTTATATTATGACGAGTAATGTCGTAGCACGTGTAAATACGTACATTATGCTTCGCAGATTTATTCTTTGCGATTTATTGTTTACATATTGTAGTTGCGCCCCAGCCTCCACCCTCGCACGGATTTTTTAGAGTGGTAAGTTTCTCTTTGGTAGTTTTTTTTTTTTTTTTTTTTTTTTCTCTGTGGGTATTCATAGATAGTGTACTTATATTGCTATCTACCCACCATAGACATTCTCCTGAACTCTCGGTTGCTAGTTTGAAATCATTCTGCGTTCCGTGCTCAAGCCTTTCGCACGTCTCCTGAAAAATTATTTTCGCCAAAATGGGAAAGAAAAGAACATCAGAAAAAAGTGACGAAGAAATCCGTAGAAAAATCAGAAAGCTAGAAAATAAGTTGTCAAAAAGGACTCATGAAGAATCTGAAGAAAATTTAAACAGTAAGTCTTAATTGAGATCTACCGACATATTTTAAAAAATGTTGATCGCTTAGTGATGCGTACTGCTATAAATGGGCTGTTACTGTCACGAAAAGTTGATCAAAAATTTATAAGTGATGCGAGATACCACATCTGGGTTACCTCTGTCACGTGTAAAAGTGATGCGTACTGCTAAATTTGGGCTGTTACTCTCACGGCTTATAACATAATTCTAAAAAGAATTATGGTTTTTTCGCAGACTTACCACTGGATACTCCCAACGCGGAGGCGTTAGACTGCGAGTCGCCAGTGGCGGATACATTTCAATACTATGATGAAGCTTCGCCGTATCCAGAATCGCCGCGCCTTCAGTCTACGCAGCCGCCCTCACCGCAGCCCCCTTCGCCGCAGCTGCCTTCACCACATAACGCGTCACAACCGCCCGACACATTGTCATCGCCACGGCCCGATCCGTCACCGCCGCCGCAACCTGCCACATCGGCAGATGGTAATAAACCTGCAGAGGAGCTGGAACTGGATGATGAAATCCTTCAGCTGCTTGGCGATGCACCTAAGCCAGAAACACCTCTCGGCCCGCCTATTCATAAAGACGTGTCTCGCAGATGGCAAGATATTCTGGCCAAGGGACTACCTAAGGAGGTAAAGGACAACCTGTTAAAGGAATACTTAGTTCCCAGTAACTGTGAGCTCTTGTTACCGGCTGCTCTAAACCCGGAAGTAAAAGCGGCCCTGCCCGATAATTTAGTAAAACGGGATGGTTCACTTGCATACAAGCAAAAACAGCTGGGAGTTGCACTGTCGGCTCTAGGAAAGGTTACAGAGCTAATTTTAGCAAATGAAACATCGAAACAAAAGCTTTTAAAACCACTTAGCGATGCTTGCCGCATTCTTTGCGACAACCACCATTCTGATACAAAAACTCGTAGAGGGTTTATTATAAGTGCAATTAACACAAAACTACGAGATGCTTTAATAGAATCGAAAAGAGACAAGTTTTTATTCGGAGAAAATCTTTCTGAAAAGCTCAAAGTGGCTAAGACAATTCAACAATCGGGGGACGCATTAAAAAATACACAAAAGCCCAAGTTTCAACGTCCGAATGCAATGCCCACAAATAATAATAAAGGCCGTTTAAACTATGTACCTCAACACCGCAAGATGGAGAACAAGACGAACGACAGTCGACGAGCGCCGAACAGCTACCCTCAACGGCAATCGTCGAGCAACAATATACGGCAGCCCACCGACCGTTAGCAAGCAGCGAGGTTATCGACCTTGCACCGGAGATAATCAACTCCCAGGTACAATACGCTGGCCGGCTCCAATATTTTCTTGATAATTGGGCCGAAATTACTAACGATAAAACTATCCTTTCATGGATACAAGGTTATGCCATACCTTTCAAATCATTACCTTATAGAACGGATAAGCCTAGGGTATGTCCAAAATCCGAACTAGAACGAAAAGATTTTGACAAATGTATAAAAAAGTTGTTAGATATTAATGCGATATCCCGTTGCATACATGAACCTGATGAATTCCTGTCGTCTGTGTTTTTCGGTTTATGCACTGCGCCGTTTGTGTTTACAAAGTTGCTTAAGCCGATAATGGAATTCCTAAGAAAAACACATCATCTGATTTCAGTCATATATTTAGATGACGTGTTTTGTATCGGTCGAACTTATACAATCAAATTACACAGAATTTTGGACTACCCGAAATAGATCTTTTTGCTAGCAGATGTAACGCAAAGTGCTCCTTGTACGTAACTTGGAAAAATGATCCAGAAGCATGGGCTATTGACGCATTCACAATTTCATGGAAAGATATGTTCTTTTACGCATTTCCACCGTTTTGTTTAGTTGCAAAACTTTTACAAAAAATCATTAAAGAGAAAGCAGAGGGTATAGTCGTGGTACCATACTGGCCAACACAACCGTAGTTCCCTGTTTTTCATAAGCTGATAGACTCAAGACCTATATATTTTGGACCAGATATAAATTTACTTACTTCGCCTTTCAGGATAAGCCACCACCTTCACCGAAGCCTGAAACTAGTAGCCGCGAAGCTTTCAGGGAAGCTTTATTGAGAAAATACTTGTCTTCTAGTACGGTAGAAATTATGTTATCGTCACTATCTGATTCGACTTATAAACAATATGATGGTTGTATAAAAACTTGGATAAATTATTGTAATTCCCACAATTACGATTATGATTCAGCCTCAGTTCCAGTAGTATTGCATTTTCTAACGGATATATTTAATAAAGGTGCCAAATTTGGTACAATTAACTCATACAAGTCCGCTTTATCTTTGTTACTAGGAAACCTAGACGACGATAGAGTAAAACGTTTTATGAAAGGAGTTTTCAAGTTGAGGCCCACTAATCCGAAATATAATTTAACATGGGACCCAAGCATAGTCCTGGATTATTTAGCACAGCAATGGCCGAATACTGAACTCGACTTGGAAAGTCTTTCCAAAAAGACTATAACTCTGTTGGCTTTGGTAACTGCGCATCGTATTCAAACTTTCGGCTTAATAAAATTAAAAGATATAAAGATAAATACTTCTAAAGATATAATAATTATGATACCGCAATTGATAAAAACATCTAAACCAAATTCTATTCAGCCAGTTTTAAGGTTACCTTATTTCAATAATCGCCCTGAAATATGCCCGGCAAGATGTTTGCAAGCTTATATCAATAAAACAGAAACACTCCGGAAGACAAATTGTTTATTTATTAGTTATAAAAAACCACATTCTAAAGTGTCATCACAGACACTGGGGAACTGGATAAAGAGTATTCTACTTAAAAGCGGTATAGATACCTCTATATATAGCGCACACAGTACACGACATGCAACTACATCCAAAGCTAATAGACTTGGAGTCAATATCGATGTCATCCGTAAAACTGCGGGATGGACTGAGTCCTCTTCAGTTTTTGCCAAGTTCTATAACAAACAGATTATTAGTGATCCAAATGTTTTTGCAACAACTATTTTGTCCTCTAGTTGTATCAGATGATTAAGAACATAATTATACATAATATATAAATTATGATTAAGATTGATGTACAAGCAAATAAATATTGATTATAATTTCCAATCTATATTTTATTTCACATTTTATCTACTCTAAACATCTACAATATGTAAACAATAAATCGCAAAGAATAAATCTGCGAAGCATAATTGATAATCAAACGAACTTACCAAGTGAAGTTCGATGACAATTATGCGAGCAGATTTATTCGACGCGATTTATCCATACCCTCCCTAAAACTTAAACAATAACATAATTTTTAAACCCAACCCTATAAAATAAAATGTGAATATAATAGCTCTAAACAAAATGATTTCAAACTAGCAACCGAGAGTTCAGGAGAATGTCTATGGTGGGTAGATAGCAATATAAGTACACTATCTATGAATACCCACAGAGAAAAAAAAAAAAAAAAAAAAAAAACTACCAAAGAGAAACTTACCACTCTAAAAAATCCGTGCGAGGGTGGAGGCTGGGGCGCAACTACAATATGTAAACAATAAATCGCGTCGAATAAATCTGCTCGCATAATTGTCATCGAACTTCACTTGGTAAGTTCGTTTGATTATCAATTATGATACTTTGTATTTGTAGAAAATAACGTAATCATGTGACATTTGATTTATTTATAGTTCCTTGGATATTTGACAGATTTGGTCTTGGGGGCGTACCTATAAGTAAACTAGAATATTAGGCATACTAAATAAGTGACAAAGACTGTGTTGAGACACGCATATGGTAGGTTTCCGTAGATATAAAAGATAATCACTTGGCGAGTACACTTTACAAAAAGATTTATAGAATAGATATATAGAATTATGTCGGTTCGTAAATATTTTTTTAAATAAGCAGAAGGCCAAATAGTCTTTTGCGTTCTTGGCCATATGCATCGATCCCTCCATAATCCATGCAGACAGAAGGACAGGCAAATATATAAGAGTTTCTCGTAGTTACTACAGAACTTTAGACATGAAACATTCAGAGTAAGTAGCTAATACTTCGGATGTGCCTAATTATATGTAAAAGAAAATATATATTTTTATTTCGAATAAGTCCACATTTGACCACCAAGTCGCCTGTTGGAAAGCAATCTTCAAACCACATGGTTGAAGATGAAGGACGTAGACCCAGAAGACACCTATTCACTCTGACCTTAAAAATACCTAAATTGTATCTTTCATGGAACACAGACGCTTAAGAATCTAATGATACCTATGTGCCTTATGATTAAAGTGCTTTTGAACTGTCTGCGCTGGTCCCGTTACTGGAGTTACAGGAGTGCTGACGTTGAATGCGTAGAAATCAATTTTCGGTTATTTGATGGAAGAGTGACGCGCTGCTGATCTATTTAATAAAATCAGCTGAGTTTCTCCTTTGAGCGAATCATCAGCTCAGCCACAAAAAGTCCACTGCTGGACATAGGTTTCCTCTATGGATTTCCAAAAATACTGATTGGAAGTGGCTTGAATTCAGGGTCTTTCTGCCACTTGTATGAGCAAATATTTCCATTATTTTCATTCAGCGCTTATAATTTCTGACAGGACCTATAGTGTAGCACTAGAACAAGCTTAAATCTAAACGGTTTAAGTTTGTTCTAGTGCTACACTATGTCACTGTCTTTATTCAATAATATGTTTATTTTGTTTACAGTATTTAGAGCTTCGGTTTAATCGACATGTTCGGGCCGTTGCTTCCATCCTCTTCTTATTGGATGAGGTAAGAAAATAATTTGCTTTTTGTTACACATCTTTAAAAAATCTTCATGAATGGTAAGTTGCACCGCACACTGCAAAGAAAAACCAAGGTCATTTAAAGACTGCAAGCGTGGAAAAGTAACCTCTACCCTTATTTCCATGTTATCACAATTTTACCTTTTTTGATAGATTTGAGAGATTTAAACAGGCGTAGCAAGGAAAAATGCGGCACATTTGATAGGTGTATTTTAAATTGAAAAAAAGTAAACTTCTGACTTCGCTTCAGCGTTGCAATGATCGTTAGATCTAAAGTCGTTTACAGACCAAGACCCAAGGTAAATTTTCACACATTTAACTTGAGACCTTTCAGTCTAAAAAATGCTCGCCCCCCCATGTCTATAAAGGTTTTTTCTCAATTTGCCTATCGGAATCATGAAAGCGAATCTCTTTCTAATTTGTAGTGATGCGTGTATTTTTAGACTGAAAGATCTCTATGTTGCCTTATCAACCATCAGTTCTACGTGCTATGTGCCCTGCCAACTGCTACTTAAACTTGCTAATCCGCTGTGTTATGTCGGTAACTTTCGTATGGTCTACAACCAGCTTAAAAATAATGTTTAAGTACTTATTCGTTTTTGTGAAATTGTCATCTAATAAAATTGCTAAATAACTTACTTTTAACGACACATGACGTAAAAGACACGCCAAAACGATGACGAGGAACATATTCACAAATATTCTGCGACTACAGCAAAAGACTAATATTGACGTCTGTTGCTAAGTTTTCATTAGATTGCTTATCAGAGATCTTAAGTAAATGTCATGTAAGTATTGTCTACGCAAAGCCTTTTATGATAGATAGTATCGCTTTTTAAGCCTTTATGTAGATTAAGGCTTGTTGAGATAAGTACATAGAGTTCTAGTAATATAGTTTTAACATATGTTTGTGTTTGTTTCGTCTACTGTATGTTAGTCAATATACCTGCTTTTACTTGTTTCTGCAAGGTTTCGAGTGGTTCATAAATTTAAATTGCAGAATTCTGGGTGGCATTGAATCATTATGCTCAAAGGTGACGTCTTGGGCAGCGACTTTA
Organism: Lycia hirtaria; assembly: GCA_947563715.1. Lineage (NCBI taxonomy): Eukaryota > Metazoa > Arthropoda > Insecta > Lepidoptera > Geometridae > Lycia > Lycia hirtaria. Next base: position 29,317,190 of record OX387379.1, on the reverse strand, counting down.
TCTTGTCTGTTGTATAGATTGTATAAATCTGTTCTGTAAATTCTTAAGAACTATATAGTAATATATTAACTATATACTTAAACCTCAACAGGGGTACACTTTTTTTACACGCTTTTATTAGCTTCACCTGTTTGCATGTTTGATTGTAACCGACTCCTTTGGACTTGATTTTGACCCACTTCAAATTTCATTCAAACTTTGTAGACTTATCGAGGATCGATCATAATACAATAATTCGAGCCTGTTTTTTTAGCTATTATTTTTCCTGAGAAAATCACACACAAAAAGTGACGTTGAAATTACCACTTAAGCTGATTTTCATAAACTAAAATTCATAGGCTTAACCGCAAATTTTCCGGAAGTATTTATTCAAAAAAGGTTAAAAACACGATTCATTTTAATAAGCAGTTTTTTTTTCTTAATGAACTTAAATATATGAAACATACGATTATTTTTTCAAGAAAATTCGAACTCAAAGTTAGAGTTGAAATCTGGCTTCATTTATTTGACCTATATGTGTTCAGCAAAATATTCACATTTAAATACACTTACATAAGTCAAGATATGTTAAGCAATTTATCAGGTATTCGAGAATTTAAGCTACGCAGCAATCTTTTCTGATCAAAGATCAAAGAGGCTGTTATCTAATACTGTAGGTATTGCGGAACTGATAACATTATGTAAAGAGTTTACATTTTAAGATGTGTTGCTTTTGCTGATAAAATATTTCAAGGGTAACGAAGCATACCTAGTTATTCAAACATTGTTTTTTTTTTTATATAGAAGATAGATCTACGATTGACCACCAACTCGCCTGATGTTAAGCGACGGTGTGGCCGAGGATGGAGCTCGTCGATTTAGAAGATATCTATTCACTCTAGCCTTGAAAATTCCGAGATTGTATAGGTCTCAGGAAACAGAGATGGCGGCAACGAATTCAATTCAATTCAATTTAATTCCATTGATATCACTTTAATATCGGTTTTGACGCGACTGCTTATTTTTTTTTAATAATCCTTCCGGCACAACCATCCATTGTGTTGTGGAGTTTTTCTCCATTTCGCTCTATTCTTATTATAGCTTCCCTTTAAAAATATGTTTTCTACCTATTCTCCTAAGGTCTTCCTCAACGCAATCCTTCAACAGTCCCCCGAGGATCTCGGTCTTCTATATTGTGTAACATTATTTCCATATCCAACCATTATTTCCATGATTACAACAATCCATCAGTTGTTGGATGAACAGTCCATCTGAGTCTTAGACGTGACTGCACTGCAGAAAGGGCATGATTGTATCTCGTGTGTACGAATGAATGTTTATTTGTCTATGTTTCCATTACCACTAGATTTTGAAGTATAGTCACAGTGGATTTTCAATGGTCAATGTATGATATTTATTTTTACACCCCAGTTTTCATTCGAACTAAGTCGCTAATTTCTAAAATTACTTTGTTTATTTGTTATTTGTATATAATACAAAAAAAAAACGGACAAGTGCGAGTCAGACTCGCCCACCGAGGGTTCCGTACAAACTAGTAAATAAAAGGGGGAAATCATATTTTTTTTATATTTCCCTTCTTATACCGAAAAATATACATCGTAAAAATATTTAAAAACCTGTTCTAACTTATGCTAATTAAGCTCTTTCATATTATACGGTTAATTCACTTTAAAATTTGGGCCCTCATTCCTTGCATAAAGACACTATTTTTTTGTGATTAAATTAAACCGTCCGGTTTTTGGATTTTTTCCTATACTAAAATAAAATAATGCTTCTTGCCAAATTTCAGAGTTCTAGGTGAACGGGAAGTACCCCATAGGTTTTGATTCCTGTGTGAGTGTCGAAATGTGCTTTTTTTACGACATATTCGGCTGTAACTTTTTTTTTTACGAAAACTGATAAATTTTATTTTTCTTTCTGCAGCAAGATACTATAGATCTGCGTATATGGTTTTAATTTCAACACGATTCCTTTACGCGTTCCCGAGATAAAAGTCTTGACACCCGGACGGACGGACAGACAGACAGACAGACGGACAGACGGACAACAAAGTGATCCTATAAGGGTTACGTTTTTTTCTTTTGAGGTACGGAACCCTAAAAACAGATGGATAAATTCAGACAACGTTTTGAAACAGAGTGGTAGACAAACGGAGCAAAATATTAGATTATTCCGTCTGAACATCTTCAGAAAAACTGGACAATTTCTGAATGTAGCTGGAAGGATAGGTATTTTAAAGGATATGTAGTTTCACGTGAATCAGGGATACATGTATGTTTTTATAACAATGATCAACACCGATTGTCTTTTACGTATGTTTCAATGACGGTTTACAGGAAGGAAAGTTACTTACTGTGCTGTGCCCATCAATCCATGCTATTTAAAATAGCATTGTCTGACAACGGAAATATTGTAAAATACTTGAACGTACAGTATTTAATATGGAATAATTAAATAAAAGGTATTCTTTTGTTATTATTACGAGCGTGTATTTTGAAAATAGTTATGATTACTGAATTTCACAACACAGGGCACTCCAAGTGTAGAATTCAGAGTACTCTAAACCAAAGTTACCAACTTACTTGTATATATAAATATACTATCACTCTGTAAATTCATTGACCATTGTTTTATTTGCTCGAATAAAGTTTTTATTATAATTTTATTATATTATTACTGAACCCTATTACTGAAATATATATAAATACTATTTTAACTTGCGTGCGATTAGTGACGTACAAGTACAATTTAACTTCCTATATTTCTGTAAACAGAATTCTTTTATCCATGATGGAAGATGAATGAACGAAAACTTTCTACTGATTCTTAGATAATGTAACACATCGGCTTGGAATATTATTTTGGTCTAGCGTCGTAACACCGCCTAGTGTCTCTATTTTTAAACATTTTTATAGACCGACAAGGCTACTTTACCAGTCCAAATTGGACTTTGTACGGATCAACATGCGTACGCGCAATGTAAACATTGTCTAATTGAAATTGTCAATTGAGTATTATGTTGAACTTTGCACTCTTATAATTATGTCGTTTAATTGAACAACACGTTAAAATATACGGGAAGAAACGATATCTTTAAAGAGGTAATAATTAAATACATGTGCGAGTCCCGCCTTCGTTTTATTTGTTTTTTTTATGTAACTATTCCAGAGAAATTATTCTCTTGGTATTCTCTTCCATGCTGGCCTGGGAGAAAAAAAAAACAGAACGTACCAGCTGCTTCTCTTCCCGCGCATACTGTTAAAGTCAGTTAATGGACTTGGGAGGTTAAGGGAAATTCATGTTAATGTAAGCGATATCACTGCAAGCCAACATTTTTTACATCTTACTCTCTAACAACAGTCAAATGTGGCGTCAAACAGCCACATGATCTATGATGCTTTGTCTCTATGTACGTGTATTCCAGAGAAATTATGATACCAGGCATTCTATGGTTTCCTTAGCGATATATTAAGTTGTACGAAGATACATTATCTATTTTAGTTGAAGAATCTATTATATTTTTCATCTACTAGCTTTTTACCTGCGACTTCGTACGCGTAGAAAATCCGTTCCCGCCACGCAACTGTATTTTGCTAAGTATATGAAGAATCAATAAGAGTTATGTTAACTTGTTTATTATGTTATACCACTATATTAGTTAAGATAGATCGTTGAATTTTGGCATATGTGTTAAGTACCTAAGGAGATATAATACACTAAACTATTTGCTATATTTCGGGACTCGTTGGTACCCCTGATCAGTTCCCATTTACATAAATTACAAATAATTTTGATGGGTGCATAATTTTATTTACCGAATTTGTTATTGAAATTAAACAACTTTAAAGAGGTGAAGAGGTGAGAGAATGATCGGGGAAATATAAGTAACCAGTCAATAATTTCTTTTTGTTACAGGTATTGTTCCTACCTATGGTGATATATGTTCCTTGTCTAGCATTTAATCAATGTGAGTACCATTATTCTTTCGCTCTTGATTATCTATTATTTTATTGTATGATAAATTAAAAAAAAGTTTGCCGTCGCGGGATGGCTGACAAATGTGAAACAAATGGTAATACTTAGTGATAACTAAATGCGTGTGTAAGCATAAACAGTGTAAGCATAAACAAAAGCAGTGTAAGTAATGAACGCATCAAATAATTGAATAAATAGGCATACGCAGTATACAACTCACATAATTTTCAATCCTCAGAATATTTGAATTAACTACATTTTTGGTTCGAAATAAATAAAATTAGGCAAGTGACCTTTCTGCTCATTCCATTTGGATGCCGTTGTATGTATAAATTTATTTTATTACAAAATCAGACTGATGGAATGTGTAGGCATGTTTATTTATCTACAGTAGTACTTACGGAAAAAAAACTGGAAGTATACAATTATACTTATTGAATTGTTTTTACAAACTGTCCCACTGATGGGCGCGGGCCATCTTCTTATCTTCTCATCCGCGCCTAGCAGTGGGACAGTTTGTACAAACAGGGCCGATGGAAAAATATTTATTTTTTATTACCCTCATAATTGTTTACTATTATTTTGTGTAGGTTCTTATTGTTTATTACGTTTTATTAATTTCAGTGACGGGTGCCAATGTCGTGTTGATAGGGGCACTCATGGTGCTCATTTGTGGTCTCTATACTGCATTAGTGAGTTTTTTGTTATTTTTACTTAAAGATTATGACTAACTATGTATGCATTCTAGCTGAATGATTACAGCATGTTCCGGAAAGTGGTTACTCATTATAATAAATAATAAATAAATATTTGGGGACATATCACACAACACCATCTAGCCCAAATTAAGCAAAGATTGTACTATGGAACTAGATGGCTGATAGAATACATATATATATACTTTTTTGTAAATATATAGTTATGATACATAGAAACACCCAGACACAGAACAAACATCCATGCTCATCACACAAATGTTTGCTTGTGGGGATCGAACCCACGACCTACAGCTTAGCAGGTAGACATACTACCAACTGAGCCACTAGGCCAGTCAGTCATGAATAGAATAGAATAGAATATTATTTATTGTCATAAAGTTACATTCCTAATCATTTCATTCTATAGAATTATATTACGAATGCTTCTATTATGGACTCGTCTGATTTACAACTTTAAAAGCGACAAAGGCGTGAAGATATTGTGTTACGGCTTTGTATGGATTCTGAACCCTTATTTAGTAAATATTCCTTTGTGTGTTCTCAGGGTGGTCTGCGAGCAGTGGTGTGGACGGACATGGTGCAGACTATTATTATGTTTCTTGGAGTTCTCACAGTAGTCATAGCGGGTACCTATGCAACCGGCGGCTTCGCAAACATTGCACATATCGCCAGTTTGTCGAAACGATTGAATTTGGATAAGTAAGTTTGTAAGTTAAGCAACATCATTGAGCTGTGATACCTATAGAGCCACACTATCTAGCAAAAAAAAAAAAAACGAGCGGTGTTATACATTATACACTTCAATTGTAAAGCGATCAGTTAGACGTTATAGCCTCTTAATAGTTTTCAATCCTACGTTGTAAGTAGATTCGCGGATGCTCTGCAACTAACCAAAAATGTGGCTCGACGCACTGAATAAAATGCGCATAGTTTTGTCGCGACCATGATTATGGCTCTATTGGTATTGTAACTCAATGTCTCATACAAAATATACTTAATTTATATACTTGCGTTGAAATTTGTTTCAATGGCGCACTTATTTTTATTTATGGAGAATAACGCGCATTATATGACTGAGTTGGTTGGCGACCTACTTTCCTGATTCTTTAGACCATATTTCGTGTCTACAAATTTTTTCATGTTTTTTTTTCACTCGAAAAAGGTTACGAAATCATGGCCTTTTTTATACAACACAGCCCAACTAAATTTCTGTTACTTTTTTCTATTCGACTCGTTGAACACAGTTCCAGAGTGACTTTTGCTGGACGTGATCACAAAAGCTCCTCCAGGTAATAGTTATGCCGTGTGTTTTGAAATATGTCAAGTTATTTAAATTTAGTTTCATACTTGTTTTTATATTTTTATATTCGACTGTTTTTTCAACCATTTTTCCACACTGTAAATTAGCTCATAAGGACATTAAAGAACCGCTTATGGATTGCGTAGAACTTATTATGGATTGCGTAATGTACCTATATTTGCATGATTATTTACTAAAACTCAAATTCAAACTCGAATACACTTGATATGGAAAACTTACATTTCACGAACATACAGTATCATTAAAATATAAATACTCACTTAAATTACTTAATAAATAGCATTATTCTAGATTCTACCTTTGTGTTTTGACAATATTTCACTGTTTGAATATGTTTAATTCCTGGACTTGCCGCCCCTGCACTAAAAATATTTTCAAATGCAATTACGGGTTACTCCGTATTGTCTCTAATATGTAGTAATCACGTTACTTTCTCTAATAAAATATAGATATATTTATATTTCAATACATATATATACAAAAAAAATGTCACTCTCTTTCTACAGATGAGAGAGCAAGACAACAAATAATCGTTTAAAAAGCTAAAAAAAAACTGTCAGTTTTTAGGCTTCCGAATCCAAAGGGTAAAAACGGGACCCTATTAGTGAGACTCCGCTGTCTGTCCGTCCGTCCGTCCGTCTGTCACCAGGCTGTATCTCATGAACCGTGATAATTACAGAGTTGAAATTTTCACAGATTGATTGTATTTCTGTTGCCGCTATAACAACAAATACAAAAAATTGAATAAAATAGATATTTTGAGGGGGCTCCCTTAAATTAAACGTGATTTTTTTTGCTCGTTTTTGCTCGATATTGATAACGGCAACAGGTAGACACTTGAAATATTCACAGAATATTGAGTTATATTATTCACTTTAAAGATAAATAACTAAATAAAAATAAAAATAAAATTTAATGGTACGGAACCATTCGTGCGTGAGTCCGACTCGCACTTGGCCGGTTTTATTTTAGTAAACGATAACGATTAAAGATTACGATTTTTTGCGTTTGCTGAACCGATTTTAATATAATTTCTATGGAACCACCCGGAAAGTATATTCTTTCAAACAAAAAATAATTTAATTCCAAATCAAATAATTTCATTTTAAAATTCAGGTCCAGGGTCTTCGAGTAATCGGGGAACATACATTAAAAAAAGATTCCGACGAATTGAGAATCTCCACCTTTTTGAAAGTCGGTTAAAAACCAAAGTCGCTAGGCGGCAAAGTAACGCATTATTTGTTATTCAGCTGGAGTTTCAACCCTTTAGAGCGGCAAACAGGGTGGGGTGCCCTGATCGGCGGATTCCTCTACTGGACCTGTTTTAATTCGGTCAACCAGACCATGGTGCAGCGGTATATCGCCCTGCCGACCAAGAGACAGACCATTTAGTAAGTATCTTCCAATATAAAAAAATTAAAATATTATATTTACTGTTGAAATCCGAAATCCGACGGAGAACTAAAGTTCGAGACGTTGGAGTTGCGGTATTTTTTTTATACAAGATAGATCTACGATTGACCACCAATCTCGCCTGATGTTAAGCGACGGTGTGACCGAGGATGGAGCTCGTCGATCTAGAAGATATCTATTCACTCTACCCTTGAAAATTTCAAGATTTTAGGTCTCAGGAAACAGAGATGGCGGCAAAGAATTCCATTCTTGTGCAGTACGCAACAAGAATTTGGATCGATATCACTGAGTACGGATTTTTGTCATTTTAACGAAAATTCGCCGACTTTCTGCTAGTCCTGTGAAATGGAGAGGGTGGAATTAGGTCGTGAAGCTCTTGCGCACATTCCCCGAAATGAATCCTGTAGAAAATAGACAGACATGCTTGGAGCCCACCTTAGCTCTAATATAAACTGGCTAGTAAGAAACATGGCTACTCAATAAGGTTAGGCGTTGCTTCTCAGCGGGACAGCTGTTACATCTATATCAGGCGTGGGTCCGATCGTGTGTGGAATACTGCTACCAGTATTTTGATGGAGTTGTCAAGTATCAGGTGGAAACTTTAGATCTGTTAACAATAAGTGACTTAGCCTCAAACATCGCCGAAGAATAGCATCTCTGTCTATGTTCTATCTACAGGATTCGTTTCTGCCAGTATATACATATACAGACGTCAACTATCACTGATTAACGCGCCGTTGTATGGAGAGTCCGACGCGTGCCTATAGCTCTAAGTTCCAAATTTGGACATGGACATGCCCATTCAAATTTCAAGTTTCCATTTTTTTTCAAGCTCCACCGACACCAGGGTCTGTGACCTTTGTCAGAATGACAAACTATTGTTAACTACATTACGGGACGATTTTTTTATTTTACATAAGTAACTTATTACTGTTACGCAGCCCAAAGTTACAAATTTGAATGTGCATGTTTCATTATTCCAGTGCGTTGACGATATTCTGCTTCGGCGCGGTGTTCGCGATATCATCGTGCGTGTGGTGCGGCCTGGCTGCGTGGGCCGCGTGGGTGCAGGGCGGCTGCGACCCGGGCGGCGTGCCGCTCGTCGACGACCGGCTACTGCCCGCCTTCGTCACATACATCTCCAAGACACAGAACTTACCCGGCCTCGGAGGCATCTTCCTCGCTGGGGTCTTCGGAGCTGGACTCAGGTAAATGACGCGATATCTATTGAGCTATATCTATCTTTTAGTAAAATCTTGACAAAACTTGAAATCTTTATAGCACGGTCATGTTGGCCATGCTATGGTACGTACCAGCAGATCATGAGATTTTATCTATATAGAGGTTCATCATCATCATCTCAGCCATAAGAAGTCCACTGCTGAACATAGGCCTCCCCCATGGATTTCCAAAAAGGCCGATTGGAAGCGGCTTGCATCCAGCGTCTTCCCGCCACATAGAGTATTAGAGGTTATAATCATTGAATATGACATCAAAGCATGCCAATTCTCAGTAAGCGGCGTAAGGTTATGTAAAAAAACTCACGGCTTATTAACCATCACACCGCTCTTTCACACAAGTGTGACGGTTATGTAATAATTTTACTAACCTTCACATTGATGTGAACGATAGGCATTTTGGAAGCTTGTCCTGGATTTATGTCTCATAGATTACAATTTTTACTCAGATAGAGACCCGAATCTACTGTAGACATATTTTTTTTTGCTATTCATAAAGATGTACGATCTCTTGTATTGAAAGTACAACGGGTTGGGTGCTCTTAACTCCGTACCTGTAACATTGTATGTACAGTTCCCTGTCGTGCGTGCTGAACGCTTGCGCGCTGGTCGTGATAGAGGACCTGCTTCGCGGCTGGCTGCGGATGACGCTGCGTCCCTTCCGTGAGGGGCTGCTCGCGCGCACCGTCAGCGCCGTGCTCGCACTCCTCTCCCTGCTGCTGCTGCTCGTCGTAGAGAAACTGGGCGGGGTGCTCGGTCAGTTCGTATTCACGTTTCTTGACGAATTTATAGTAGTAGCTAGTAGACCTCGCGAGCACAAAGTAAAAAATAACTTTTTTTTATTGTATGTTTTTTTTGTCATAATAAATTCTACGTCCAGGTCTATGTCAAAGTTAGTACTCGTTAGGTCTACCGTTTATATTCAAAATCTTGTTCAGAATTGAATATGGAATGTTTCCCTTATCACAATGAGAAGATGGCCCGTGCCTAGCAGTGGGACAGTTTGTACAATAAGGGCTGATAAAAAATAAAAATAAATGTTTTTGTGATATGTTTTCAAAATCGGCGGGCAAATGCCCTCGTAGCAAACTTCTTCTGTTTTCAATCGAGATTTTATAATATTTTATCTCGACAACCTCCTGATCGAATTTGCCCATAATTTAAAATGTTTGCTTAGAATCAAATGCCAAATGTTTCTAGCAAAAAATATTGAAAACGATCTGTAAAGCGTCGCAGCAATTGTTCTCTCTTTTTGGGAATAATACTCCAAGTACATTTCCGACGACAAAAAAAAAAAAATACTTAATTGAAGAACCTGTACACCAAGTTTCGCCAAGATTGGTTGGAATATACAACTTGTTTGCGAGTACCAACAATCAAATAAATACTTCAACAAGTATAAGTTTAGAAAACTCAAAAACTACCGAAAAATACAGCCGAACCGATTTCGATGCAACATAACTAAGAACACCCCCGATGAAAACTTTCTAACAAATACAACTAGATCAAAATCGGTCCATCCATTTGAGAGCTTCGTTGCCACAGACAGCCACACAGATACACAGATACACACGTCAAACTTATAACAACCCTCGTTTTGGGTCGGTGCTTACAAATTAATTTTCATTTCTGATACGCAGAAAGTATCCTTGAAGTTGCCTGTATAAAACCGAAAACAATACTTTTCGTCCCTATGGAGAATCGTTTTTCCGTGTTGTCAAATTATTGAAAATCACGTTCTATTTGATTTGAGATTTCTATTTAACCATATCGAAACTTTTATTCTTCTTTTTTCTGGTCTGTGTTTCCGTGTGTCTAGAGTTTTTCGTTTTGAGCCTTGTTTTTTAGGGTTCCGTACCCCAATAGGAAAAAACGGAACCCTTATAGGATCACTTTGTTGTCCGTCTGTCTGTCTCTATGTCCGTCTGTCCGAGTGTCAAGACTTTTATCTCGGGAACGCGTGAAGGTATCGAGTTGAAATTAAAACTATATACGCAGATCTATACGCGGTCTCTTGCTGCAGAAAGAATAATAAAATTTCTCAGTTTTCGTAAAAAAAAGTTATAGCCGAATATGTCGTAAAAAACGCACATTTCGACACTCACAAGGGAATCAAAACCTATGGGGTACTTCCCGTTGACCTAGAACTATGAAATTTGGCAAAAAGCATTGTGTTAGAATAAACACATAAGAAAAAATCTGAAAACTGGACATTTTTAATTTAATCACAATAAAATAGTGTCTTTATGCAAGGAAATTTTAAAGTGAATTAACCATATCACGTCGGGTATCATATGAAAGAGCTTCATTAGCATAAGCTAAAACAGGTTTTTAAATATTTTTACGATGTAATTACCCCCTTTTATTTAGTTTGTACGGAACTCTCGGTGGGCGAGTCTGACTCGCTCTTGTCCGGTTTTATTTTTTGTTTTGAGCCCTCGCTACGCTTGTGCGCCAAACCATCTCGTGCCTAAATAGGTTACTTTCAACCCTTGTTTAACAATCTACTATTGCATTCCCCATTTCTTGTCGTGTCCCGGGATCTATCCACTGGGTTCCAAGAAACAAAGTGCGGTCAGTAGGGCGGCCTAAAGGAAGGTAGTCTAATGATATAGTATAAGGAGTAACTTGGACTAGATTGGCCCAAAGCTGCATCGCATGGCAAAGTAAGGAGGCCTTTTACCAAATTTGGATGCCCAAAAACTAGAATAGTTGTAAAAAGAGGAAAAAAAAAGATATGTATATATATATATGATATGCATTTTATGGGTAATAAAGGTTATTTTATTTATTTTATTATTTGTTCTAGGTGTAGCCACGGCACTATCAGCCATCGCCGCCAGTGCCACCTGCGGTATCTTCACTCTGGGCATGGTGTGCTGGTGGGTGGGGCCACGCGGGGCCATCACCGGCGGCGTCGCCGGCGCGCTCGTCGCCGGCACCGTCTCCTTCGGCACGCAGGCGGCCGCCGCACAGGGCTACAGGTGGCCTCCCCTGGGCATGACGCCTGAGTGTGCAAAAAATGCCACGTATGAGGCACTCGAGGATATGATTGTAAGGATTTTTTATCAATTAAGGCCTGAGATATATATTTTTTAAGGTTCGACTCAAAGTACGCAGATATCTCCCTCGCCAATCAACACCATTCATAAACTTTTTTTATCTTGGAATTTTCAAGATATCTTTTAGATCGACGAGCTCTATCCTCGGCCACACCGTCGCTTAAAACCAGGTGAGTTGGTGGTCAATTTGAGATCCATCTTGCGTTAAAAAAAACATATAAAATCACCGAGTTATAAAAGTGAGAGACAGTTTTGTTTATTTTAGATATGATCAATATTTAAGAACACGCACCGGCAAGCGCAGCGTAGGAAGACCAGCCACGAGATGGGCAGATGACTTCATACAAGTGGCAGGAAGACGCTGGATGCAAGCCGCTTCCAATCGATCTTTTTGGAAATCCATGGTGGGGGAGGCCTATGTCCAACAGTGGACTTCTTATGGCTGATATGATGATGATGAACATTTAAGAAATAAATTTTTCTTCTATATGTTTTAACTTGGCTGTCATTTTTGGGCCTTATCGAAAAACGTTACTTAACTTTAACCAACGTTTTAATTTCTCTGTCTTTTTTTCCGCAAGTGTCATTACGTGTCAATCAAAAGTTGACAAAATATGTTAAGTATTGCTTAAAGTTAAGTAATGTTTTTCGGTAGGACCGATTATAAATTTAAAAACGTTGTGATGCGCGAGAGAGATAGCTATGCGCTTTGAGCCCAACCTTAATTAATATTATAAAAGCGAGACTAACACTATATAAACTAAATTACCTTTCCACGACCAAGCTGCTGAATCGATTGTCATGATTCCTACATTTCAAAGATATTTATTACCGAAAGAGAAATTCGATTTGGTGCAATTATGTTAAAGTTTTAACTAAGTTGTAGTAATGTGTTCATATTGCAACCTGCAGGATCCGACGACGATTTTCCCTCTATTCCGAATATCATACCTGTGGATTGCGCCGTTGGGGCTGGCTGCCACGCTGACGGTCGGAGCGGTTGTGGGATACTTCTTCGATACGAGGGAAAAGGTATACATGGATATTTCTTTGAGCTCAAGTTTCCTTCTGATTCATCTTCAAGGTTTCCTTCTACTATGATAATATATTTAAAGGAGAGCGTACCAGAGGAAACCGGCAAAACACTGATTCCTAATGGTAGGTTTCTTTTTAGTTTGATGGAAGGAAACCTGCCAGATGAATCGAAAGGAAACTCGAGACCGAAAAATGCCCACCCGTTAATCTAGTTAATCTGATACAATTGGTGTTTATTGGGTTTCTATTATTCATAGTCGACATGAAACTCCAAGATTGAGTTCGCAATATCGATATTCGGCGAAGAACAAGAGTTCCAGACGTTGGGTTCGCATTTAGGTAATGAAATTAAAATTGAGTTGAATATGCTGCTAGGCTGGCAGACTTGTGACTGAGATGACGATGATGAAAGTAGCTCTAAGAAAGGTTTAGTTATTATAAGTTATGCACATGTCAGACATTCTATACAACGACGCGCTAATCAGTGACAGATACAAGTTGACATCTGTATCTCGACTGACAAGTGAATGCGACGCTAAGCTCCGGCAAACTACAGGGTGAGCGCGGGGTGCGGGCGAGGAACTCGAGATTGGTGGGAGGCGGAGAGTGTCCGTTCTATTTGGTCGAGACAGGTCAGCTCAGGTCGCATCAGTAACGAGCGGGTGCGTGTGGTCGGCAGGTGCCGATGGACGCGGAGCTGTTCACACCGTGCGTGCACCGCTGGCTGCCGCACACCGCGCATGAGAACGCGGGCGCGACGCGGCGCGCGCGCACCAAGGATGAAGTGCCACCCACCGCGCCACTCATACTCTCACTCATCGAGAAGGTATTGTAACATCATTATAGAGTTTGTTTAAATATAGAACTGTGTAGTGTCTCGAAGTATATACCACTATGATATTCTGTGCAAAATAATGAAATAAGGACAGTAGCGCCCTCATTTCCACGTTAGTTCTAGCTGAATAGACTTTATCATCATAAATGGGTCTTTCCGAATGGACATAATTTGGGAATCTTCAAATCGCGAGGAAATTGATTCTTTATAGACAAACTTGCTCCATCGTATACCTCAACAGTCGCATAACGTCAGGGAGTTAGGGGTGAAGCGCAAGCCTATTTTCGTTTAAAAAATATAAATACAATTGTTTTTTACCCGGCTGCCCTAAAAGGTTGGTAAATAATTCATGGATTTTGCATTTAAGTATGTACGTACGTATACGTAGTTAATACGGAATCCTATACTGAGCTGAAATGGGGTTATTAAGGTCATTATTATATTAACACTTTTACTATCTATGGTCACTATTTAAAATTCGAAAAAAATAGCAGTTCCAACGTCAACGAACTTTGTAAAATTTGCTAACAATAATGAGTAGTAAAATTTACCTCTTTTTGGGTTAGTAAGGGTAATATAATTAATACGTATGTTGCTAGTTGTATGTTATCATGTAGCTAAATCTGCTTGACCGGTCTTAACATGTCAAATTCTCATACGAATAATTAACAGTCTTTGTCTTTTTTTTAAAGAAACATAGACGTAGACATACATTTTATTGTGACAAAAACAATACAACGGAATAAAAGATTGGTCGATCTTGTCTAGAAATTGCCATTATACTTTGCCATATTAAATACTAGCTGCGCTCTGCGGTGTCACCCGCGTAGTGATGAAAAATGGTGATGATGATTATAAAATATAGTCTTTGTTCTTCTCCAGGTCCTCTCCAGAATCTCTGTGCTAAATTTCATAATGATTCAGCCGTTTATCCGTAACAAACAGACATAGAGACAGACAACAGACACATTAACTATATAAAAGCGAAAGTAACTACTTTATTTTAATATTAGTATTAGATCATATTAATACACGTACTTACTTACATTCAGTGTTACGATTTGTAATCTTATCAACGCCTTTAATAATAGTCCTAGCAAATGGTAGAGAATAGGAACTTTATGTTTATCATTACAAAAACTAAAGGTGCTCCCTCACCGGGAGCATTCACGTGTAATGTAAGTAAAGGTATTCACGTGTAATGTATTATGTAACATTATAGATTCGACATTGAGCATTACATTACAATACTACCTCCCTGACTGACGAGCATTCATGTGTAATGCAACATTATAGATTTGATTTGACTTCACATAGGTACTCGTTTTGTATCATTACAAGGTGCGCTGTAATGCTCGGTTTTCCTCCCTCACTGATGTAATGCTCGAATCTGTAACGTTACATTACACGTGAATGCTCCCGGTGAGGGAGCACCTTAAAGAATAAGTTTTGATATTTATTATATTTATGTCTATTATATTTCTATATTTATCTCGAATGTACTGGTATTGTTTGAAATTGTGAAATACTTATAATTATTTTTTACAGGATACCCCACAAGCTTCCGGGAGTTGAGACTACATAATTGTATTTAGAATATAGGAATTCATAGATAATGTAACATCCTTGTTTAGAGCGTAAAGTGTCTAGGTACAAATTGTGATCGTACTTACGTAAAATATTATCTACTAAGTAAACTAGCAGTATTTTAACATACGAAAGAAGTAAAATAAAATAGGACGAATGGAAAGCGTGGTTGACAAAACTGTATATGAAATAACAATATTATTATCTGAAATATTTATCTTTCTCGTTTGTACGTCTAGTTTAGCAAATGGAAATATTGATAGACTTTTTTATAGGTAAATTTAGCTTGGCCTGGTAGTAGAACCTATTTCAATTTACTATAGATGTCAGAGAGGTCAAAAGTGTCGAAACTGACGCAAGGGGTAAATATTGTTTAATTTCCACGATTTTGTATCATGTTCTCGTTATTTGGTCAAGAAAGGTTGAAAGGAAACGGCCCATTTCTGCCTCAGGTCGTTCAAGTTTCGTAACTTAATAGCCTATTCGTCACAATATAGCTATTTATATAAGATAACAGATAACATGTAAATATTTAACGCAATCAGTATTTTTTTAAACTATATTGACAGTGGCAATTGCAAATTAATAAATAAATCAATATAAAATTTAAGGCCAAAGCATTTGTTTCTTTCTCCGTTGCAGTCTTGGATGAATTTGATTTTATGAAAAAATAAACGTGTCCTAATTTTGAGACAAGGACAATACACTACGTTTTGGCGCGAATGAATATCTGACCTAATTTTACTCGACCATTAATAATATGTATTTTTACGATTCATTATCTCTGAAACCTCAATTTACAGATAAAATAAAACTGATACATACTTCACAAATTATGTAGAAATCAATACAAGTGATTCAATTTTCGTCGTGTCGTACGTACTGTACGCATAAATTTGCTTTAGGTCCAACTAGCGTGCGAAATAGGCCGTCTCCTTTGACCCTTTTTTACCGTCCAACAAAGTCACATATTATAAGATAAATTAATCATCAATTAAATATATCGTGTCTATTGAAAGTAAACAATTTTTAACGGATTTATCGCGTGTATTTTACATAAGCGACTGTGAGCGACTTTTGGGTGCAGTGCGTGCATAGAAAACGTGTATAAAAACAAAATAGGCGGTAGTAATTTATATTTTCATAACAAAAAAGAAAACTGTCATCTAATAGTCTCCCCTGGACGCTGCAAAGTGTTGGAAACGTCAGGTTTGTAAACGTCAAACTATGCAAAAGATCAGTGCCGTAAATAGGGCGGTGCCACCGGTGCCCAGGCACAGGGCGTAGACTCTGGGGGGCGCAAGAATGGCCAGACCAGGCAGGACTATTATTTTTTCGGTTTGCTCCTGATAAGTTCCCGCTGCGCCCCTAGTGCTCATAATAACAGCCAACTCCCCCCTCCCCCCTCTCCGTTATCATTCCTTGACCCAAGGAATGATAACGGGAACAGTTATAAAAGCTCGCACAGGGCGCAGAAAAGGCTACAAATACAAATACAAATACAAATCATAAACATAGGCCATTTACGGCACTGCAAAAGATACGCGATAAATACATTAAAAATTGTTAAATTTCAATGAGTAAGAATTGTGATAACCTTAGATCATTATATCGTGTCCACTAATCAGCCCTAGCTACCTGAGTTCGCTTGGCTGCTCGCGCGCACAGCGTGGTCTACAATTCTACATAACGCAGCTCTTTCTATCGGCAAGGCTCCTGGGTTCCCATTTCACTGTGGTCACCCAACAGATACGATTACTAAGGCCCTCGGCCAAGGTTACGCGGAAAACCATCGGAGGTTTGTCTAGATTACCGGTAATAGATATTGAATCATTCCTATTACAAGCACCGATTTATGTATGTACTGTACTTATATATGCTATGCGCCTCGCAGAAACGTTAATTTTTGGGATTAAACCCTGTCTAAGTCATGTGGGTCAAGTGTACGCATTTAAACTTTGAAAGTGCCCTGAAATAAAATTTATAATCTAAATGAAACAAATCAGTATTTATTGCTTTGACTATTTATTAATCAACAATATAAGTATGAAAATAATCATCTATAATGGCACAGATTCTTTGAAATTTAAAAAATACAAAGGTAGTCAAAATGCGTACACTTACCCAAGTAGGGGGGTAAGTGTGCTCAGTCGATGAGGTAAGTGTACGCCACATAAATCAAGAACATTTTGAGTTGTAAACATTTTCCAAAGCTTATTATTTTAACTTAAATACTTATCTAATTATGTTTCAGTAACGAATAAATTGAAAACAAAAATCAAACAAGGACCAATAAATGAGATCAATCATAGTTAATAAATTTAGCGGCTACTAATGTTCATTCGTCACCAACCATCTGTCGGGAGCCTTCCGTTGGTAATTTCGAGGATTTTAGATAGTTATTCTGGATTCTGAAACAAAATATTGCAGTATTTACCATTGACCTTACATAAAGAAAACAAAAGTAACCAAGATAGAGTAAATGCGCGCGCGCACACTTACACGACAAGCTTGTGCGTACACTTAACCCCACCCATCAAATTGAGACTTTGTCAAAATTGTTAATTATTGCGTCATCCAAGAAATCAAACACTGTCAATTTTAAAACCTTAATATATGCAAATATCGATAACAATTACAATATTTTATAAAAGCTTACACAACTACAAAATATTACACTTTAAATATGATAAAATATCGCAAGAAATTAGGCAAAATAATTTACTTGCCTGCAAAAACAAAATGGCGCGTGACCGGTCGCTGACAAACAAGCACTTCGTCGGACGTCGTGCCCGGTATTGGAGAGCGAAGACGCCGTCTCTTAATTATAAATGGTTTTCGAGATACTTAGCGTGCGTACACTTACCCGCTGCGTACACTTGACCCACATGACTCTATTTATTTATATAAATTCACTCATAAGATTAGTCACTCATCACAAAATCACTCATAATCTTAGTAGAGATTCTGTAATAGGTACTACATAATTGTAAAGATTAGAAATCGCTGTCTAAGTCGAGAAGTATTAAATTTTCCATGTTTGTAAGTAGTTTGGGACCAATATGCTAAGTAAAATTTAATTCATCATAATTACCTATCATTATTTGTTGATAAATCCGCTGTAACGATATTCTGTTAAAAATATAATAATGATTCAAAAAGCACAAATAGTCTTACGAATATGCTCGCGCAGCCTTATTACGGAAGCCGAAAAATGAAAACTATATGACTGTTGTTGCCATATAATAAAAAAAAATAATAAAAATTATCTTCAACGTACAGTCATCGCTGCGTTTGTTTTACTATATGGGTATTTACTTATATTTATTAGATTGATTATTATCTCCGATATATACAGCTGTGGTAGCTGTGGAAACCTTGTAATATAAACGTACTTCTACTATTATTTTTATATAGATAGGTATTACTAGACAGACGAATGTGAAAAATGTTATACATCTGTACAGTGATATTTATTTATTTATCAAGTTTTAGATCACAATGAAAGTAGCTGTATGTTATGAATATAATAATAAATTCTTATTAAATTTAAATAATCAATATGAATTTTATTTATCTCCTGATTTTAACCTACTAAAAATATTTTTTTACATACTTAGTACCTGCTGTTGACTTATACATATTATACATGCTTTCTCTTAAACATTTGTTCAAAAATAAATACGATTTAACGCAACTGTGTTTCATTTCGAATTCAAGAAGCCGGTATTTAGAGTGAAATTATTTCTCTAACAGCGGCAATTCCGTAAAGTTCGGGAAGTTATAAAATTGCGGGGAACTGTGCAGCGAGGAACGTAAATATTCAGGTGTTGCCAGCCGCCGACGAATGCGCGCGACTTGGGAGATTTACATGCAGAACGCGCTGTGCTATTAAAACTGGCATAGCACAAGATTGCGGGGACTTGAGGGATGTTCTTTGGTGAATAATGCTCGTAGGAAAGCTGCATTTGGGTTTGAGGGTGATTTTGAAAGAGATGTTAGAGATTTATACCAAAAATATATCCAATTTGACAGATAACATACAGCCAAAAGTTCTGGATCTCTTGAAATTTGTAGGATGTTTCTTGCAAAGTGTACACTTGGTATCCACTAAAAAATCTCGATCGTAAGTAAAGCCGCGGGAAGAGACCAGAGCAAGATGAAGAAAGCAGGTCTAAGTGGAACCTGTTGTTATGTTATGGGCAAGCGTGACCCTTAACTAAAATAATAAATCTTATTTAGTTTTAGGCTCAGAGAATATTTTATTTTTCTTAGTTTTACGCATTTTAGACAAATTATTCTGTGATACATCTGGAGTTTTTGAATGATGGTTAAGTATTGTTTGTAACATAAATAGCTGACGCACGGTAAGAACATCACATTCCACATACAGATCCTTAGTTGGATAGAGACGTGGTTTAGGTATAGTTTGCAACTTTCAGGATAGCACGTTGGGCATATTCTAATGGCTTAAGGTTCGTTCGTTTTAACACACAGGATAACATTGTTACTGTTCACAAGTCACAACAATTAGCGTCTAATACCGTTGCCCGACATGTCACGACTGAAGACGAGTCGGGCGATTACCTTACTTGAGGCTTGCCACGAAGAGCCGGGGAAAACCTATGTATATCATTGATATTATTTGAGTACCTGCGTACTTATAATATTTGTTTCTACTTTGGCTATAAATTTATTTTTTATTAATTTAAATATCTTCATCAATATCTATAATCTTATATCTTTTATTCTTCATCTTATACTCCTTCCGTAGCGCATCATTTTTCTCCGTAACATGTTTTTATCAATCACTGTGTAAGTATCGAAATAAACAAGTTAGTTGAGTCCGAATTTTTGTTTAAACAGCGTAAAATACTAGTTATATTTTCATTAGAAAAAACTTTTTAAAACATGGATATTAGCCGGGCTTACTTTGGCAGCCACACCGACTTACTCGTAAAATTGCGCGTTTCTGTCAAAAACCATCGTAAAAGTGATTGCGGCGCGAACGCCTGGAACGGGCTGGATCGTAAACTGGATCGGCCTAGAAACTGTTTAATTGTGTACAGCTTGTAATTAAACGTGCGTAAAGAGATGTATTATTCTCCTATTTACTGCCTTTGAGATGGAACTGTTTTTTGTATGTAGAAATGTAGAAAAATATACTATAATAATCTTTTTATTGATTATGCAATTTTAATTCCGATTGATACAGTTTTTCTATTTTATTTTCATTATTTTTAAAGTTTCATTGATCAAACAAACTTTAAAGAAACATTAGCCAGGTCTAAGCAGCGAAAGCAATCTTTCGGGGTAAGGTACAACTTTAATAAAATAAATATGTACTTAGGTATAATATTTTTAATAAAAGCATAATATCACTACCAAAAATACTTTATATACATATTCCATTAGAAAAATTTGATCGTAACAGGTGCGTTCGAACACGTAGAATAAACCATAACGGGGTTTTAAAATGTCACATTCCGTTTACTCTTAAAATATTTACATTTAAATAATTGAGACGTTAAGTTCGGCTGTAACAGATATTGAAGCCTCCTGCGGCGACAGCGCTCCAACTTTAAGAGTCGTCGTAAAAAGCACGCGGCCCATCGCGTCAGTCGCCCAATTCATTAATGAGCCAACTTCCAACGAATTACCCTTTCGAGACTAAAGGCAGTGTTGCCATCTTAATATCAAGTATAGTAGCTAAACTTCACCGAAAAAGTTACTTAGGTAAATGGTTTTCGTGATTGATCATTTTTACAAAATAAGTTTTATTCTACTTAGTCTGGCCATAAATACTGTTACAGTTAAAAATAAGAAAGATATTACATTTGAATTTGGAATCTGTCATTTTTATACGATTGTTCATTGAGTTTTCTAATTTTGGCGCCAATACATTGTACAATATTTTGCGATATTAAAATGGAGTGGGGTGATAAAGAGAACCGAATCGCTGTGATTGCATTACACAAAGTTGGTATGGAGCCAAATGCAATTTTTAAAACTCTCCATACGCTTGGTATTAGTCAAATGTTTGTGAACCGGGCTATTAATAGGTACAATGAGACCTCCTCTGTTTGTGACAGAAAAAGATCTGGCCGTCCACGTAGTGTTCGTACGAAAAAGGTGGTCAAAGCAGTAAGGGAAAGAATTCGAAGAAATCCTGTCCGAAAGCAAAAGATTTTATCTCGGGAGATGAAGATAGCACCCAGAACCATGTCGCGTATTTTAAAAGATGACTTAGGACTTGCAGCCTATAAGAGACGCACTGGTCATTTTTAACTGATAATTTAAAAAAGAATAGGGTGGTAAAATCGAAACAACTACTGAAGCAGTACGCAAAGGGAGGTCACAGAAAAATTTTGTTTACGGATGAGAAAATCTTTACAATTGAGCAACATTTTAACAAACAAAATGACCGTATTTATGCTCAAAGCTCTAAGGAAGCTTCCCAATTAGTCGACAGAGTGCAACGTGAGCATTATCCGACTTCAGTGATGGTTTGGTGGGGTGTTAGCTATGAAGGAGTGACTGAGCCATATTTTTGTGAAAAAGGTATCAAAACATCGGCACAAGTGTATCAAAATACCATTCTTGAGAAGGTAGTTAAGCCCCTTAACAACACCATGTTCAATAACCAAGTATGGTCCTTCCAACAAGACTCGGCGCCAGGTCATAAAGCTCGGTCCACGCAGTCTTGGTTGGAAGTGAACGTTTCGGACTTCATCAGAGCTGAAGACTGGCCGTCGTCTAGTCCTGATCTTAATCCGCTGGATTATGATTTATGGTCAGTTTTAGAGAGTATGGCTTGCTCTAAACGCCATGATAATTTGGAGTCCCTAAAACAATCCATACGATTGGCAGTGAAGAATTTTCCCATGGAAAGAGTGCGTGCTTCTATTGATAACTGGCCTCAACGTTTAAAGGACTGTATTGCAGCCAATGGAGACCACTTCGAATAAGCTTTTATATTTTAAATTGTTTTATATTTATGTATTAAACTAACACACTGTAAAAGTAATAAATATTATTTGCAATAAAAAAATATTTTTTTTCTTCGTGACAATATTTATGGCAAGACTAGGTATATATGTACCTATTAATATTTATTATAATATGTTTTAATCTACTCCTATTTTTTATTGTACTATCTATTGCATTATAATAATTAATAATTATTTTTAATTGGTACTAGATCGTGGACAGAAATCATTCAGTAACAATTTTGGAGTTTCAGTGAGATAATGTGCCGACTTTCTGCTAGTCCTGTAGTGGAATGGGGAAGGTGGAATAAGGTCATGAAGCTCTTGCGCACACTCGCCAAAATTAATCCTACTTGACGTTGTTATGATACGACGTCAAACTTATAATACCCCTTACTTATTGTACCCCTTTTGTGTTAGGGGCATAAAAAAAGGAGCCAGATATAGCTAAAAAGTTATTCCAGTGGCAATATTGGCTAGAGGTATACCAAATAATGACTCCGTCTTACCATCCTAAGTCTTTCGAACATAAAATTATATTGTTGGTACGCTGCGCAGTGGCTGTCTATTAGACAATGACTTTACATTTATTTTATTCAGCTCCGCAATTTTATTGCTGTTTTACTGCGCGACGGTTAGGAGAAAAACGCGGTTGTTATCTATACTGGTTGTAAGTAGATCCCTCCCTAAGTCGGCCATTGGCCAGATTGGCTCGCATTTACGCCCTCTGTAATAAAGAGACAAGATAAGGAAAATGACCGAATGAAAAGCTTTTCTATCTTTTGGCTTGGACTTACTGGGAACTTTCGAGAAATGCGCATTTGTTAGTTTCGAATAGGGGTAAGTATTATCTGTTCATTGTTCTGCCTTAAACTTTAGGTTTTATTTAGGATCTTATTTGTACTAACGTTTGTGAGAAATGTCGCGCGTTCTTTCATACAAAAAGAAGATACCTGTAATGTATCCATAAACATTATCGGATTTATTTTTTGATTTAAATCATAAATGGCTATGCTTCTATTGGCATGCTTTTATTCAAATGTCGTTATAAATCCAAATAAAAAAAAAAATTACTAAGAGAAAACAATAGAGGTATTACTATTAATGGTTCCAACCGATAAAAAAAAGAATTAATAGAGAAAAAAAAGAAAGAGAAGATCGGTCTAAGCGATAAGGCCGCTAATTAAAACACCTAGCTATAATGTTATTCACTCTGTATTTAGTGATACTGTATTGTGGTCTTTTAATAAAGTGTTATCTATCTATCTATATAATAAAATCGAATAATATTGGGGGTAGAAAACAGTTAAAAAAGGTGCTTGTCCCGGTGCCTTAACAGGTAATCATACTTGTTTCCCCGTGTAAAAATGTAAGTATATCTGTATAAATAAGGAGCGCAGACGAGCACCTCATTCCGCTTAACATATTCAGTGCAGACAATTGACTTGCATGCATTTGGAAAGCCTTTGCTTAATCGCCCAGTAATGTGATTCGGTCGAGTGGAGCTCGGCGCACGGCGGGCTTGTTTTAATTGAGTTTCCTTCCCTCGACACCTTTGTGGCGACATTCGAGAGGACACGGGAAGAAAAAAAGCGGAGGTGGAGGTGTCAATGTTTTTTTTAATGACTTAAAACAAGGAGATCCTCAACGCAATTCGACTGTATTTTCTGCTGTTTGTATCAAATTCAAATTGTTTATTGGCCTTATAACAAAATCGTTATACTAGGCAAGTCGTTATACAAGGTGTATTCTCTTAAATTAGAAAACAAAACAACTAATGAAGTTGTTCCAAGATTTATTTGCAAGATGTGTGCGATATTTTTTCACAGCTTCAAACACAGCTCACACTTGACTCTAACAAAATTAAACAGGTCCCTAAATTGAGAAATGCTCAAAACAACATTTTTTATGTATTTAAGTCTAACACATCATCATCTCTAATTCACATTTATTGGTAAAAGGTCACCCACAAGGATTAAAAAAAAAACAGCCAAGTGCGAGTCGGACTCGCGCACGAAGGGATCCGTACCACTATCTATAAAAACGGCAAAAAAATCACGTTTGTTGTATGGGAGCCCCCTTAAATATTAATTTTATTTTAATTTAATTATTTATTTTTAAAGTGAATAATATAACTCAATATTCTGTGAATATTTCAAGCGTCTACTTGTTGCCGTTTTCAATATCGAGCAAAAACGAGCAAAAAAATCACGTTTGTTGTATGGGAGCTCGCTTAAATATTTATTTTATTCTTCGGTTTTTAGTGTTTGTTGTTATAGCGGTAAGTAACAGAAATACATTCTCTCTGTCTGTCTGTGAAAAAATCAACTGTCTTAACTATCACGGTTCATAAGATACAGCCTGGTGACAGACGGACGGACGGACAGACAGACAGCGGAGTCTTACTAATAGGGTCCCGTTTTATCCTTTAGGTACGGAACCCTAAAAACATTAATATCGTGAATTTAAAGTTAATTGTCCTGAATATGATTCGTGGATGCTGAGAGCATGGCGTCGTAGCCCATTGTTCACCACCAAAGTTCGCCACACAGCATGCAAAGTGCATCTCTTACATGTAAAACAGCGCCACAGTCTCATGTGAAGCGGGTATTTAAATTTTCGCCTTTCGCGTAATTCGCCGACCAGACAAAGGCTTTTAGTAAACATTGTTAATGTGCTACAACTGTGTGGTAGTTTTCACACCGATACACACGTAAAAACAAGTGAACAAGTACCTATGTAAGTAAATAAATACGTACGTACGTTTTTATATAATTTGCCTAAAACTCGATTACTTATAAATATAAATAAACAGGAATATAAAAAATGTATAGCCACTGAATTACTAGAAGAGTTTGTGTAGTTGATTTAGATAAACAAACTAGGAATAGTATATCTAAAACTCCGAATGTTGTATGTTGTTGTTGTTATGTGTAATGTTGTTGAATGTATAGTCTAACAGAGAGCTTATCTGCCAATAAGCTATTTTATAGTTTGGCAGAAAATTTAATATGTATTAGGTACTTTAAGTACTTATGTACTTGTATTTACGTAAGTGACGGTGTGAAATTACAGCTATAACATAACATTGATTTAAATGCATAATATATTTAACATTGTGCTAAATTGCAAGTACTACATAATAAAAAATTAATGAGTGATTTTGTTATATTACAAACATAATCGAGAATGAATATTTCTGAGATCCAAATAATGAATTATACGTACCTAATTCATGGTTTCTTGGGTTTTGCGATATAGATTTTACTGTTGGGTACCTACAGATTTTGGACAGATTTGTGAAATGGATATTATTGTGTGCTTAGAAAGTGAATCACCAATATATATAAGGCCAAGAAACTAAACGGCCGCAAGGATGTGTCTTATCGTCGAAAGTGCTGAGAACTGAGATTTGCAATGCTTTTACTTCATATTCAATGAGTATAACCTATCTATAGATACAATTTAATTGGCTGATCCCCTATCACCACCACCACCACATTACATATTACCCTCCAATAACCTTTTTTTTATTACCTTCTAACCTTTTAACCAAGGACGAATGTGGTATCATACGGCCTCATGGTCTTCGACACTGCCTACTCCGTAAGAGAAAATAGGCATAATTGTATGTACATAGGTATGTATTTATGTACCTACAACTACGATTGGCTACCAAGTCACCTAATGTTAAGGAACGGTGTAACCGAGGATGGAGCTCTTTGATCTAGAAGATATCTATTCACACTAGCCTTCAAAATTCTAAAAATGTAGTTCTCAAGAAACAAGGAATTCCGGAATTCCTGTGCAGTACACATCAACAACGTGAATTTGATTGACACATTTTGCTGCGAGTAAAAATTCGCCAAAAAATAAATATGAACCAAAATCCGTCAACCCAGCCAACATGCCGCAATCCCCTATCAATATTGAGTGTATAAGAACAAAAAACGAGAACTGGAGCGGACCCCCTGATAGACGCTCGGAAATGGTTGCGAAGAGTCAACAAACGAATTTCCGAAACGTCAAAGTAAATCTCTGGCCGACAATACGAATGGCAATAAAATCCGACGTCGGGCCGAGTTCCGATCGGTAAGCCCGCCCCCTACCACTGGATGATGTGACAATCGGTTCACTTGAATGCTTGAGTGGGCTACTTCGGTTCACGTGTGAATGAGGGGTATGATTTTGTAGTTCATCGATGAACAGACGTTAGACGTAGGCCGTCTGTTACAGTCAGTGAATAGAGACGAAATGTAAATTCGTAATTTCAGATTTGTACAGTTGGATCTCAATAGTTATTACATACTAATTGTGTCTCGAATGATTGCATGGTTAATTTACCTAATCAATATTTTTTTATGATTAATCATCCTCATTTTTGTCTTATTGGATCGGCACAGCAATTTCTTTCTCCATTTCATCCTCTCAGACGTCATTTCTTTGTCTACTATGTCCCACACCCTTTTTATGTAAATTTTTCGTAAATTTTTATACGTAGGTACCTACCTCAGTAACTAGGAAGACATTTATTTGTTGTGATGAATAGTTCTATCATAATATAACTAATCGGAGTTATTTTTCCATTTAGTAGAATTAATAGTTAGACTAGACCGTAATATCGAATTCTGACAACAGCGCCTCAATTGATTAAAACGAAAATTAAAAAAAAAAACCTATAATTATTACATTATTTTTCTGTAATCCTATATTACATTATTATTATGTAATGAAATGAAAGTAGTCAATGATTTTTGTAAATTAAATTGATTACTGTTATGTCTTTAATTTCAAAATAATTACATTTTTACGTCCTCATACAATAAGGTAGCAGGAAGACACCGGATGTAGACCGCTTTCAACCGCTCTTTTTTGAAATCCATAGTTCTCTAAGTCAATTACCTCTTGTTTTTATCTTGTTTCCTCTTGCAGGTTGAGACTGGAGATGATAAAGGTGACTTTATTTCATACTCCGTGCCGTAGTGTTACAGAATGATACTTACTAAGCAGATCATTGTACATTGTCGTTTGTGGAAAAGAAAAAATCTTGCATCCTTAGTAGCGACCCGTTTCAACAGTAGTGTGCTAAGCTGTGCAAAAAGGTTATTCTTCGCAGTTTTCGGAGGGTCCAGTAAAGTGGTGTAATTTGTGCGATAAGCGAGGTTTAACCGTCCACCGCTGGACACAGATAAGGATCGGCTGTATAACCCGGGAGCGGAGTAAAGCGTGTTTTTTAGATAAGCTGGGATTAAGCCGTTTGTAATGATATGATGTGTTTTTTGTAGTGTTGTGTTTTACTACGTCACTTTAACGATTTTTACATAAATAGTGATTCCTTAAGTGTTCATCATCATCATCATCATCTCAGCCATAAGAAGTCCACTGCTGGACATAGGCCTCCCCCATGGATTTCCAAAAAGACCGATTGGAAGCTGCTTGCATCCAGCGTCTTTCCGCCACTTGTATGAGGTCATCTGTCCATCTCGTGGCTGGTCTTCCTACGCTGCGCTTGCCTTGCTTTGCTTGATTCCTTAAGTGTTAATAAACACTTAATAAATATTTAATCAATAGTACCTAATTTTAAATTGGATACAAAAACATGTATTCATAATGCGTATTAGTGTCTACGCAATATTGAATATAAAATGAAACAAATGTGCACTTTATTTATCCTTACAACAACGAGAAATTTTGGAAACAAGAATGACAATGTTTGTGTTTGCTTCCATTTCCATTCCTATTTTATAATACCTTCGAAATTAAAAAGTTGATACAAAAAATAAAAGAGAGCTACTA
The DNA here is from genome assembly GCA_947563715.1 of Lycia hirtaria. Lineage (NCBI taxonomy): Eukaryota > Metazoa > Arthropoda > Insecta > Lepidoptera > Geometridae > Lycia > Lycia hirtaria. The sequence continues at coordinate 29,289,220 of OX387379.1, read as the reverse complement.
GCTCTCTTTTATTTATAGGAATATACTTTCAAATTGGTCTCATTAAAATTTCTTTATAATAGGTAGTTTGGTTTTTGAAATAAAATAGCTATTTTGTTTATTTCTAATGAAATAAACAAAATAGCTAAAAATAATGTCATCCAAGTAAAAGAAATTGCGTATTTTGAAGTAGGTTATACTAGATTTTAAACTAGTACCTATGTATAATAAATTATATACTAGTACTTATGTATAATAAATTATTTTATTTATTTACAAAAATGTGTGATGTACCTACAGGCGGTAATTGTATGCTAATAATCCTTTGAAATGCAAACGCAGCGTCAATGTCCTGTTTATACAGTTGTCAAAGTTAACCAAGTAATGTTCATGATCAGCTCAAGCCTCGGTGGATTCCGTAGCTTGCGGGCGCAAGTTGCACACGAGACACACCCTGACGCGCCGCCGGACGCCTCGAGGCCATTCAATTGGTCCATCGCAGATATTTAATTTTACATACCACCAGCACCGACGCCACCTTGCTCCAGCTCCAGGTGGACGCTTTATGAGCACTGTTTGCTAAACTCCTCGTATTTATTTTAGATTCCATTGTACTCCGCTCTGCCGCTTTGTCGGGAAATAGCCCTCTCGCGAACCGACGCTTTGTTAATTTTATTAATACGTGAAACATTTATAAAACGCGACCGCACCTCCGAATTAATGAGTTTTATTGTTGAACAGAGAGTAATGTTCTCGAAATGAAGCGCGTTTAGATCTCTAAATCTACGTAGCGAGGGGAAGGGATTTCCACGTTTTAATTTATTCAGCTTATTTTATGATCGCATTTCATGAAATACACACACGTCGAGTTCGTAACGGCTGAGGAATTTAAACACCTGCCGCTTCATTTATTAGTTCAATATTATGTAAAATTTGCAAATTTGAGAAATAATATTGTACAAGAACCCGCAAGTAGGGTCCGGGGGATGCGGAGCTTGCAAATAATCCGCTTTTATCCAGCAATCTAGAGTTCAAAAGACACACGGGAGATATTTACGTTGATCCCGCGGTCGGCCGGCATGTAAATAACTGGGCATTTGCCCGGTGCTGGCCAACAAAAGAATTTAATAACAGCGAGGCGAGGGCGGGGCGGGGACAGGCGGGAGCCGAGGGCGGCGCCCTGGTCTTGGGTAAGCTTATTATCGCGCTGGCCGGCTGCCTTGGTACCACCAAGAACATATTTGCTTTGCCGAATGTCAACCGACCTCTGCTCTCACCGTCGCCGCTCGCCTTTCCACTCAATAGCGAGATTGCGCCCCCGCTTAAACATTAAACAGCCTCCAATGTTTAGCGACGGCGCAAATTAAAATAGGCTTTATGCAAAATCTAATTTGCGAAGTAGGGTGCCTCGCTTGAAGAGCGCGACTACCTGAAGGCGTGTTTGTATTGGTAATGGAATTAATTCTGCTTCAGAATACCTGCCTGCCTGTGGATTGATATTATTTGAAAACCCCATTTTGTAACATAAACAATATAATTGGAGCCGTTCTAATCAGAGGTCCAAACAGTCGATATACAAGCTTATTGCTGTTGTAGGTTAGTAAAATGTAATGAAATTTGTCAAATACTTAGGTACTTGATAAGTACTTATAGTATATTTCATAAAAAAAAAAAAGAGACTGTCTGATTTCTGGAATTTAAAGATATCAGAAAAGTAGGTATGTGTGTTCTCAGAGACATATTTATTATAAATATAATGTAATACAATATCATGCAAGTACTATATTACATTACATTTATCGACTTCAAAAAAGGAGATTATAATCAAATCTAGTAAAGTCATCATCATCTTAGCCATAAGAAGTCACCTACTGACCATTATATTTTATATTCAAACCTTAGGGGGCCAAATTATGGGCCAGTTTATGGGGGAGGCCCCCCATAAACTTCTAAAAACAACAGATTAGAAGCGACTTGCATCCAGCGTATTCACGCCACTTGTATGAGGTCAAAAGTGTGCCTTGGGGCACCGGCTTAGAATAGTACCTCCCCCTCTCTTCCCGTGGGTGCCATAAAAACTGGCTAAGGGAAATACTACCAGAGATGGGTAGCAGCATCCTCTGCGAAAAACGCCAACTACTGCGCTCTCTAACCCGCATGCCAAGCGTGGTAAGTATGATTACTCGCCCCCCATTATAATAAAAAAACAAATTTGCAAAAAATAAAATACTTTCGTTTTTGTATAACATAAAATATTTATATGCGTTTATATATATATTTTTAATTTTTAGATAGGATAGGTAATTAAGTCTAAATATTTTGCCGAACGGCAAATTCAGATACTTTCGAAACTGACTGCTAATTTAGTTAATCCGTTTTATTTTTATTTTAATTTGTATTTAAAACAATTCACTTTGTGAACATTAACACATTTTTTTTATTCTATATGCAACTACTTACATATTTTAGAGAAGTTTCCTAAACTTGGACCTTAAGCATCACAAATTCATATCGTCAATTTATTTATGAGCGGAAAGTTCGAGCCTTTCAAAATAAACATCCCTCGGTGAAGTCGGCGACTAGTTCACATTAAATGAAACTATATTAAAGATTCAGTGAGGGTTCGTTAAGTTACACCTAACCGCAGGTAGAGTGCTGGAAGCCTTTGCTGGCTACTGAATAACTGACGAGCACACAAATTGTATGCACTTGGCGGGCTAGATGTGGCTGTTACTTACGTAAGAAAAAAACCGTAGATGTACGAATGTCACCGAGACAACACAGCGGATTAGCGTTGAAGTGGCAGTAGGCAGGGACTACTTCGTTCTCTATTAGATTTGTGGTTTTTTATAATTTTATGTAAATAATAAATAATATGTCATTATAATTTTAAATATCCCTCTGTTAGCGAACACTTTAAGAAAAGTAAAATTATGACATCGAGATTATATCCAAACTCTATATTATAGTCAGATTGAGTATTCAAGGCTCTTTGTACTAATTTATGTAAAATAACATTTTCCATATTTTTAGGGTTCCGTAGTAAATACGAGGAACCCGTATAATTTCGCCATGTCCGTCTGTCTGTCAGTCTGTGTGTTTGTATGTCACAGTTATTTATTTAGAGACTATCTGTGAACCGATCAAAACTGCCGTAGTAAAATTAATTAAGTGATTTTATTTTTCAACCTCGCCCTATTGTATGGGCTATCGTTGAATAAGTCTCTTAAAATAAGAGTAAGGTTCCATATAAAATTGTTTTCTTAGAAGTGATACGTGCAAGATATAGCCTATAAACTATAAGACCTAGAAATTCATGATTAACAATAGTAGGAAACCATATCAAATACGTTCAATGAAAATTGTTTTGAACTATCTGTGATTACAACTTTTCGAGATATAATGATAAATATGTAAACCACTTAAGTCATCATAGTACTGAGGTCATCGACCTTTTTGCAAAGTAGTCTAAAGAAAAAATACTCACCCAGTACTATTAGTCCAGTCAATTTAGACCAAAAAATGAGAGTGAAGTTACATAAATTCCTATCAACCACCTATTACCGTTTTGCTGAAAATCGCAAAAAACTAATTTTTTTGACCTTTGCAATTGAATAAAAAAATTCCATACACGGGAATGACGGGGAACTTATTTTTTTTATTTATAATCATGTTTTGAACAATTTTACTGATTTTCAGCTTGATAGGAATTTAAGCAACTTCGAATGTCTAAATTGACCGGACTATATACCTATATATCTAAACATAGAAATGTTTTCTTATTAGAGAGTTTGAGATGTTAAGCTGTCTCTTCTAGTTTCTTCAGATCTGCACAAGTTTTACGCGTAGGCATGCCGTAGCATTCCTTTGGAAGAGTGCGGGATGTTTTGACGGATAACAATTTTATTTGATACACTTTACTGTCAGTCAGCCGTAAAGAGGCATGTTAACTTTGTGAGTTTATTTTATTTGAAATGTAAGTATGGTTTTACAAATAAAACTAGGAGCATAGATGCAGTTTAAAGTTTATAGCGAGTTGTGAGTTGATTGAGTTGTTGAAAACATACAGGCTGACTGTTTGAACATTAGCAATATCCACGGACATGTTAATTAATGGTCATAGCTATGAAACGTACAAAGAAAAAAACTGAAACAAATTCTAAAAAAAAAAAACCTTGGTTAAAGATTTTTTCAAAGTTCCAGAATCCACACTCTTACGCACCGAGTCACATCGCACCGTAGGCATCTTTTCTGAAGTCAAGTCACATCGTAGGCGTAGGTACGTTGTGCAGTGATCGCGAGACTTGCATTTACTCTCGGCGCGCGTGGTTTGATTGTCCGTATTTTTTGTGCTTGTTCAGGATAATTAGGTCAATTATTAACCAACTATTTTGTTTGATTTTTTGGAAGGAGAATCGAGTACTGAGCATCCTGTATCAATATTGCTAGTGTTCAAACAGTCATCTGTAACAAAGGTGTTAATGTACGGCCTGAGGTTTGACAAAGAGAGAAGAGTCTTCTTTAGGAAATTCTATTTGATAAAAAAATCCTAAAATTCCTGTTTTTTTTTTTAAATGTCTCTTATAAAGCGCTATAACTTCATAAACATGTCTTTAATATCGGATTTTAGTTTTGAATGTAGTCTCAAATAAATAAAATTTGAAACTGTTATATTAAAAAAAAAAACAAGATTTACGAAAATCGACAACTTTCACAATTTGCCATAAGACCTCAGGCTGGATGCAGGCCGTTTCCAACTGGTCTTTCTGGAAATCCATGGGGGAGTTCTATGTTCAGCTGTGGACTACTTGTGGCTGATATGATGATGATGATAATAATTAAATATTGGACGATGACAATATTGATTGATTGACTTTTTAAATTGTCTTTACAAACAATGCTCATCAAGTAGTTTTTTTTTCAGTATATATAGTACTCGATAAGGAATCCTGACATAATAAAGTCTCAACATGTTTCTGGCTATTTATTTTTTATTCAATTACCTCTAGGTTTGCAAAATCAACTTATTAACATTGAAGAATTTTAAACTATTTATCGCGTATAATTTTGAACAGAATAGAATAGAATAACTATATTGTACATCTATATAGAGTAACTTAAATATAGATAATAAACTTAATAGAAAGAATAGAATAACTTTATTGTACATCCATACAGAGTAACTTAAATATAGATAGTAAACTTAATCGAAAGTACAACGGCGACCTTATCGTATAGAGCGATTTCTTCCAGGCAACCTTACATATTACATTTACATATTTTTAAGACCTGCCTTGTCGAAAATTGCCATCATTCCCGTTGTCCCTCACTTGCGTGTCACCCCCCTGGTGGATATTGCCATTTTCCTTGGTCACAGATGAGACTAGATGACAGGTGTCTTTTTAGTCACAAAAATATCAATTATTTTATGCATAATTGCATAAATCACTCTTGGTGCTGACAAGTCTTTCAGACCTGTACCGGGGTTGAAATTTTACTAATTTGATTATCAGATCTCATGCAAAACCTAAAACCTTCTTATCTTTAGCCATAGTCTCTATTACAAGTATAACATTGAAAAGAACGAGCATCGATCGAAGAGCTAAATAAATTTTGGCTATTACTTATAAACCCAGTGGGTATTTCGGGATTTACATCAACGTCTTAAGTTCTCTGTCTTCTTGCCGCCAGTGTCATTACATGTCAGCCAAAAGTTGACAAAATATGTTAGGCATTGCTTAAGAAACGTTTTCCGGTATGGCCGTAAATTGTTCTTGTCACTCTTACTATCTTAGATTTGCGTCAACCTCTTCAAACAATAACCTGATTACCGTCATCGTTTACCAAAATATTAGATGCAAAGTTGTCTCCAAACACTGGCAAACTATGTTCTGTGATCTGAGAGCCCGGGGCCGGTTCCAGGTAATCGGGTTACATGACCGCAGACCGCGCGCTCAAAGGACCTGCAAAAACGTACCCTTTGACTCCGTCTTCAAATATTTGCGTCGAACACCGCAACCGCGCATTATTTTCAGTATAAACATTCATAATCCGACGACGAGCTACGGGTCAAAGGTGATTTTGTTTCGAACGGTATTTGAGGAGCTTTTTGATGCTTTGAACTAAATTAGATTCAATTTTGCTCGCTTGAATTTGTTTCGAGTATTTTTTTATTGTTGAAGAATTGTTCCAGATTGAATCAAAAGTCTATTGTGATCGATTTTTGTGAATGTTATAGAGTTTTAACATAATATCTCACTTCTCAGGTTGAAAAGCACACACAATAGATAAGATAGATAAGGACGAATAAAGATAAAAAAGGCTAAGCTCGAATTTGTTCCATATGCGTGGCTTCCGTACCCTGTTTAGTTCAATCTTGAACACATGGCTTTAATAAAAAAACAGTTTAACTTATAGTTAAAACAATGGCTTAAAACTTTTTGTTTAGTTATGTTTTTATTTGAACAAACGTCTGTTTTTGAGCCGAAATCTCCGTCTATAGTTTCAACCGAATACGGCGGTCTTTTTCAAAAGGAGCAGCGCAGACGTCACTTCCAAAGGACCTCTGAGGTCCTTCGGGAGCGACGTCTGCGCTGCTCCTTTTGAAAAAGACCGCCGTATGCGGTTCGGTTTAGTACAATGGATAAAATACGACATACAGAAACGAAATTGCCAATCAATAAAATCGGTTGTTTCAGTTTTTTTATATAATTAGGTACTTTACTAATTTTTATTCATCATCTCAGTCATAAGAAGTCCACTGCTGGACATAGGCCTCCCCCATGGATTTCCAAAAAGACCGATTGGAAGCGGCTTGCATCCAGCGTCTTCCCGCCACTTGTATGAGGTCATCTGTCCATTTCGTGGACTCCATCTAATCGTCCATCTAATTTTTATTATAACTACAATATAGAAACACATCATAGTCACTTAAAATAATATTCATTAATTGAATAACCCGCCCCGAGTCGTTCCTGGCGCAAATGTGCCCATAACACTGTCAGTATTGCCTCGCTGAATGGCAATGGCCAATCTCTGTACCAAATACAGCGTGTATTTTTTTGTAGGATTAAACTATTAGGTACTTATTATATTTATAAAAATGCAATATTAGTTATTAGTTATATACAACTAAGAGAAAATTACACCATTCCCGCTGAGCTTCAACAAAGAGCGTTTTAAAAAAGGGTCTCTACAAGCAAAGCAACAGTAATGTCACTGATGTTGCAGTTGTCGATAGGCGACGGTTATCGCTTACCATCAGGCGAGCCGTATGACTTTTGCTGCACCTTTTTATAAAAAAAAAGTACGTGACTTCGTAAAGCTAAACCTCGTAAGTAAGAGGTCCTCCTCCTCCTCCTCTACTCGTTTGCTCACTGCTGAGCGTCGTGATGCTCCCGATCCTGGTGTGGAAATAAGAGGTAAAATGAAGGAATTTAATTAGCATACTGAAGTATCTCTAATGTAGTTCGACAAACTGCTTCACAATATTTGTTTGTTAGATCGAAGCTTCGCTGATCAACCCGATGCGCCTGCAGCCGCGGTAAGATGTTTACGTCGATCCTGATTTAATATTGATGGATAGTGGCTGCGACAACGCACGGCGTGCGGCATGTCCCGGGGCGCGCGTGTCGCTCTGTCGTCTGACTGTCGCACCGACGTGTTTACAACCACTTGCAGCTTGTGGATGTGTCGCGAGTGACACAAATAATGTACGCTACGTACACTAGTGTGAATATATCTAATGTTAACATTCTGTTGTTTTCAATATGGGGGTGAACTATGTAACTTTTTTCACTTTGGATATAATATTATGTCTAGAAGTAGAAGTGGGATAGTAAATGATAAAGAAAACACTAAGTATAGTTCCCGTCACGCACGTGAAAAGAACGCTGGTTTGTTCGTAAACGCGAACAAACCAGCGTTCTTTTTACGTGACGGGAACGATACTAAACATAAAGTATTTCTATCTAAAAAAGGTAAAAAAGTAGAGTTGTTTATGAATTAAATGTAGGTTGAGACCAGCAACTATTTGCTCATAACCTAACCTATTGAAAAACAATAATGCGCACAAAGACAGCACGCAAATTTATACGATAATATAATTTCAAATAAATAATATAATAAATTTTCTCGAACTCAAACGAATTATATTCCTCACGGACTATCCGGATCTTCCAAAATCCACCTTACCCTTCACTCAAACGTACATCTCGACATGCCAACTTTCATAAATATCAAAGCAGGCTCCCCGAAAACAATTTCTGTAGAATCTACGGCGACTTCACACGTCCCGCCCGCGGTGGCTAACACAATTTTATTCGGGCATAAAAAACGAGCTCATCATGCAAACGCCAAAGTCGCGGGACGTGGCTCCGCGGTAAAACAATTTATCTGCATCGACGGAATTACGGCGCTGCGTCGTGAATAAAATATGTCGCCGGCTGTCACTCGGACGAAGACGTTGGCTGAACTTCAGCGGCAGGGTTGGCACGACACAAAACTGGCTATGATTAGTGCGTTTGGCATAGACTTCTATAGATGCCCCAAGCGTATGTGCCTAGTGAATCAACAGTAAAATAAAGAAAATCACAGTTGACGACCTAGATTTATTTAATTTCAGGTGATACATACTTCCGGTTCGATATTTGTCAAAAAGTTACGAGCGCACAAGCGCGTGAATGCATTGGGTTGAATAGATTTTGCGCGGATGGAACATTCCACCATAATGTGGCACGGAAGTTTTCATGTAATGAAGTCGCATGCTTCATCTACTATGTCTGTGGTGTTTGGTTAACGGACTAATGTGGCATGGAGTGCGCTGCTGTCCCCTATTTCATTATTTTGTTCAATCGAGAAATTCGTGCCCAATTTTTGCCAAGATAATTATCTATTTGAACAAACTATCATTGACGACAGGTTGTCATTAATGAGCCATGGCTTGAGCGATATTTGCGGTAGGTACCGTCCAGCTTGGCTGTATTTTTTTGCTTGTATAGCGAAACATGTTTCAACGGTCTGTGCGACGCGACGGCGTGCTTCCTTATTAATTAACGGATAACGGAAAAAATAAACAGAATTACACTGTTATAACAATAGCATTAGATTGGGTCTGGCTTTTAATCGTTAATATTTTCAGTGAACCGTATTTTTGCTAATCAGTGTTTTATACATGTGCCATTCCACAAATCATAGACATAGACATGTACATATTTTATTGTGACAAAAAACATACAACAGAAAAAGACATAAATAGTACAACAACAAATAAAAGAGGTTTTCATGGCTGGCGTTACAGTCGCACGGAACAATCGCTGAGTTCATCGGAAAATTCGGAAATCTATTTTAAAATGTACCAATTACAAATGTTCTTACTTGAGGCAGCCCTGTAAACAAATTTGACGGGAGAAGAGCGACGTGCGCCAGGAATTAGGTCTCGAACACACTGTGCCTCCGTATTTTTCCATTTATGCCAGCGGCCCAAACATTGCCACCGTATATCTACCGTTCACACAGGTATCTACGTATTTTCGCTTAGTTATTCTACGGAGATGGGTGTCGGACATGACTGTTACATGACATCTGACAGAAAGAGGAAAGTAAAAGTCCCTGTGGAACAAATGAATAAGTGGATAGATATTGTTATAGAAATGAATTTAATTTATACATCAATCCTAAATAATAGACAAAATGTACATTGTAAAAAAACACATTCAACTAAACAATTATATTAACGTTTTTTTACGTTATACTAAATAGAAAATATTATCGTTCCATTAAAAATGGAATATTAATTTAAATATATACCCATGGATACTATGAAAAACAAAAGTTTATCAGCACATTTATTTAACTTAATTATCATCAAATGGAAATTGAAATTCATTCCGAAACTTGACTCCAACAAAAATTATCACTTTAAAGCTTAATATTTCGCAAACGGAACCCTAAATTGGTTTTCACATACTCCGAATGTTTTTGATTACCTATCCAACGATACCCCATACGATGGGGTAGTCGAAAAAAAATATTACATCCCTACTTTATAACTAGGGTAAGTACCGCGAAAAAAAAAAAAGATTTTATTAAACGACTTTCTCGATATTCTAGAAAGCTTGTGATTTGCCAAATCACAGCTTCTAGTATTAATAGTCTTTGAGCAAAGCCGTTGACAGATAGGCAGACAAACAGACGAACATGATGAAACTACAAGGGTTCCTTGTTAACTATGAAATCCTAAAAAATAGGTTGAACTTTATAATCTGTTTGAGAGCTACGATGCCACAAACAGGCACATACGTGCACATACGTACACAAACACACATTCAAACTTATAACACGACCCTTCTTTATGCGTTAAGTGTTAAAAATGTTGCATTTTTACTAAAACAAATAAAAGCTAAATTTCTATAATTTCATGCGTTACTTCAGAAATTGGCTTTCGTCGGAGAGAAATGATAAAATTCCACGTTAAATGTATGACAAGTGTATTTTCCGGTTGATCGACTCGCCAGTGGAATGTCAATGGATCTGGAAACTGGGCCCTGTTACACAATCGAAGAATAAGTTAACAATAAGTTAACATTATGATCATGTTTTTACATCATCAAACAGCGTCAAATCTACATTACTATTCATTGTACAAAGGATAAGAAATATAATGTAATATTTAATTAATGAAAAAATAAATAAACAACATATTGAAACAGACGTTTTTGAACGTAATTCAACACAAGCTGTTCGATATGGCAGTTTCTATAATGTAATGAGCCACAAGTAATATTTAAGTTTGTTATGTAATATTTTAATTATATATTGTTTGGATTGACATTATTACATAAATAAATATTTGTGGACATTTCACACAACACCATCTAGCCCAAACTAAGCAAAGCTTGTACTATGGAACCAGATGGCTGATATAAATATATATATATATATTTTTTTTAACCACCTGTAAAGTGTTGTAATATTCGTGCAACAGGCCTGTCTCTGTAGAAATTCAGTGCAAGTGTGGTGACAGAGTTAAGTAAATCCAGTGAATGGCGGATTGTTAAGGAAATCGCTGAAATAAAATATAATTATTTCATCTACGTTGGCCTATAACTGGTTTAATAAGGTTTTTTTCAAAGAGTAGCATTAAATTGATCTCACAAAATTAAATTAAATGTAATTGAATTCTATAAAAAATCTTATCGATCGAACGACTGTTCGAATTAATTTTAAGATTTTTATTGGATTCAATTTAATTTAATTTAATCTTCCAACATTTTCAACACAACGCGGGTGAAACTGCTAGGCACAATAGTTAATACATAGATTAATACTGATATAATACTATAACTCAATTCGTAAAGAGCTTTGGAAAGAGAAAATGTCAAAAATAGGAACTGACGTTTCGTTTGTATAGCAAGTCGTACAAAATAATGAAGTAAGGACAGCACCACCTTCAATTCCACATTTAGTTCTCCTTCGGAACAGACTCTACCTGAATAAGCATTTGAAAACACTTCTGAATTGTCTCACCACAGCAGCGTTCAGACAAAACGTCAAGCAATTTGAAACGTTTGAATATTGATAAAATAAATATTGGAACACGTGACCGAAGTCCCCAGCTCTTTACCTCGAAGCGCATTTACATAAATCGACACGATTTGGTTTGGAACTTAGTTAACGTTTTTTATGAAGTTCAAAAATCGTCAATTACCTATCAATGAAGTTATCAATATGCCAATGTTACTTCCGAAGAAAGAAAATCAAAAAATAAAATCATAATTGTCTTTTTTTTTTTTTATATTTTTGTCTTGAGTGAGGATGCCAATTATAGGCATACATTTATAGGTGGGGACCTATAAATGTATGCCTGCAAGTATTAAGTAAAATAAATGGATTAAAGTTTTATTACTTTCACCTTAAAGTTAGATTTTGCTATTTCCAGTTATTATTCACAAGTTTACTTGGTAGACTTTTTGTATTAATTATACTATTATTATGACTGAATTGTTAACAGACTACCTTCACGACATCGTATCGTCACTCATTAAAGTTCGTTCGCTCCATCTACGGCATTCTACTCGTAGCTATTTGCCATTCAGACAATTCATTGGGATTACGTCTGCGTCATAGAAGACAGGGTATGAAATATTAAGCTTACGTGTTAAAGATTTCGATAATTCTTTTCATGTTTGAAACCATTAGCCAATCCACTACAGTTTTAATTTTTCAAAATATAACCATTAATATTTTAAATTTGGAGCTATGAAATTTAAGAAAAGGTACCCGTAGAAACATCGCTATTTAAGATTCCATTCAGAAAAAAAGAAATACCGAAAAATGCTTTGGGGTTTAAAAACTTTTTACCAGACTGCGTAGGAAGGAGGGTTATGTTTTTGTATAAAAGAGTGAGCGGCTGCGTTTCCCTTATAATGGTGGAAAATACAGAGATAAGTGATAGATCAGTCAGAAACACGAAAAAGCGTCACCGTTTCATGGTGGATATTCCAAAAACCCGAACGAAACGCTTTAGTTCCACTTTCATCGTGCGGACTGCTAGAATATGGAATACGCTTCCTGAGTGGGTCTTTCCCGATAGATATAATCTGGCTGTCTTTAAATCGCGAGTGAGTTGGTTTCTTCTAGGTAAGCGCGCTCCATCGTAGACCGCAACGTCGCTTAACATCAGGCGAGTTGGCGGACAAGCGTAAACCTATTTCTATATTAAAAAAAAAGATCACTTAAACTTCTGTTACACCTGTAAGTAAGTTCCTCATTTGAGATGAAAGTAAGTTTTTCAACCAGTCTATTAGTTAATATTTTCTTTAATAATATATAATAATCTTTAATAATAATATTTTCTAGTTCTCGAGACCATATAAGTGGCAGGAAGAAGCTGGATGCAAGCCACTATCAACTGGTCTTTTTGGAAAGCCATGGAGAAGGCCATGTCTAGCAGTGGATTTCTTGTGACTGAGTTTTTTTTAATACATTATAGATATACGATTGACCACCAACTCGCCTGATGTTAAGCGACGGTGTGGCCGAGGATGGAGCTCGTCGATCTAGAAGATATCTATTCACTCTAGCCTTGACAATTCCAAGATTGTAGGTCTCAGGAAACAGAGATGGCGGCAACGAATTCCATTCTTGTGCAGTACGCAACAGGAATGTGGATCGATATCGCTGAGTACGGATTTTGAGATAATAATGATAATGAGATTAGATCAAAAAAGTTAGTGTAGAATGAGAATTTAAATTTCAAAAACTTCGAAATAAAGCTGTAACTCAACTTTTAAGGTGCGTGCCACCAATATGTGAAATACGTGCCCCGAATGGGGTTTTCCGAATATGTACACTCCTTAATAAAAAAATACAAGAAAAAAAATCATACAGTATACAGTACAGATATAGGTTTTAGAATATAAAACTGAATTTTCTTGTTTATTTTTCTTTATAAAATACGCGTAATGTACTGGTGAATATTTCTGTACAACTATAATGTACCTACTCTTTCAGAAATTTGTTTTCTCGGATAGATTCATAGGTACTAATAATGAAAGGTGTTTGAGTAAGTTTGGTAACGAACGTCTGATGAATAAGCCGGAGTGAACGTTCGTTGACAGTGGGAGTCATATGACATAAAATAAAATAAACGGAAGTGTTAAAATCTCTTTGGATAAAGAAAATAGGTCTGTAACACTTGATATTCCTTACATAGTATGTATATCCTCTATGTTGTTGTAGAAAATATGTGAAGCTACAAATATTCACAACATAATATATATTGTAAAGCACATTTTGTTGAGTAATTAGTGCTCGTGCTGATATTCATGTTCATGTATCATGTCATGTAAAGGAGTTACATACTCCTTTACATGACATGATACATGAAGAAGCCTCTGTGTGCGAGTAAAACTCGTACTTTGACGAATTTATTAGTGTTTGTTTCCGTTCAACAGAAGGGCAGGATGAAAATGTTCAGTTCAGTGTCTGCACTTTCGTATTCCGAAAGTGCAGACACTGAACTGAACATTTTCAAGAACTACAACGTTTTCTAAGTACATTGTGAACGTGTTGTTTTTTAGTTTTAAAACTGTGTTGAAATAATATTAAATAATATTTTGGCTGGGCTTCTCAAACACAAAAATATTGAGTTACAATTTAAAAAAAAATCAAGCGTATGAAATTCACGTGTTTGGATTGTAAGCCAGTGAATATCACCTAATATCGAAGGTACCGAACCCTTATATATTTTGTGAATTGGAGTGTAAACATGGCGAGGATAAGAAACGTGAAGCGGAAGGCAAACAGTCTGACCGGACACTTCCGATCCGACAACTTGAGAGAATTTACCCTAGTTTGGTTACTCAGGGTCAGTTTAATAACCGAAAATATATATAGTACTAGGCTGGAAAGTTGTATTATACCGTCCAATGTTGACAGTTGAATTCAGAACAAGCGAAGGATTCTAGGTTCTAGTGTAGAATCCTGAGTGTAGCGATGGATTCAAGAAGACACGAGACAAAATAACTTTACAGCAGAGTGCAATACAAAGTTTTCATCTTAACATAGCAAGGATTTTTTTAGTTTACGCAAAGTCAAAGTCAAAATAATTTATTGGTAAAATCAATTTACACGTCAAACAAAATTAAGAATTGTATACCCGTTACTCCGAGTAAACAAATTGCGTGTTTTGAAGTTGGTTTTCTTAGTTTTTAAAAACTTTAATTATTATGTTTCTTTTTCTACAGCAATCTACTAGACAGATTATTTTTATAATTGAAAATTATAAATATTTATCTCAAAATTATGTAGATTAAATAATAATAATTTAGTGAACGCAACATAATATATATTTATAACTACATTTAAAGTCATGCTACAAAGTTGTTGATAATATTTTTATGACTGTATACAGAGTTTCGACATGGTTAAATAGAATTGTGTTAATAGTATGCGTTTTTTTTCATAATTCAAGGAAATATTTTCCCATAGACGAAAAGTACGGTTTCAGATAGGCTTTGTTTGTTCAGATAACTTCAAGCGTACTTACCAAGTATGAGATTTTTTTAAATATATATCTTTATTCCCCTAGAACGCTCCATATTGAATTTTGTGTGACATCAGATAGTCAGCGGACGGTCAAAATGATTCTAACCATAGGTAAAAAAAAAATTCGCTACGGTCAACTTTTAACGATACTTACTTCATATGTCATGTTATGATAAGTAGGTATGTGTGAACTGAAGAGCATATAGACAGACGAACGTGCTGAAATCTTAATTTTTTTCGGCTATTTTTGTTGATTATTTGATCAATTGGTATGTTATTAAATATTTCACTTTATCTGCACATAAGATTGTGAAATTATACTTAGGCTAGGCATAAATGTGCCTAGTCTTACTTTTACTCTTCTTCTTTTTTGTATTGGACGTATTAGTCAAAATTCTCAAGACTTCTAAAGCATGCAAACTATCGTGATAAAACAATGCTTTGCTAACTGATATAAACAACTCACTCACATTCAAAGCAGATTATTTGTTGGAAATCTTTGTTCTAGAAAGATAATATAGTATTGGTTATTGGTGTTGTATAAAAACCGCAATGATAAACGCATCTTCTTTTATTTATTTTTTATTTACATGTTAATATATTAATATAAACAGATATTGTGCCAAAAAGCCACATTAGGTTTGTCTTGGCACTCAGATTCGCACTGCATTGACAAAAGTACGTAATGGGTATTATAACAACTATTACACAGACTTATTTACGCATAAACAAGTACCTACACAAAAGTAATATGTAGTAGGTATGAGACGGCTACGGACCGATTCTGTAGGCTTAGTACAAGTTTTGATAGTTTTGAAAACGTGACGTTGTTCGTAAAAACGCGAAACGGTTAGTCTTGTTGATATTTGGCAGTATACTCGTAGTACCGCGTTTTGGAATAAGTTTAAACGAACAGTTTCATCGAGTTCACGTAATATTGAACAAGAACGAACTTCGTTTCTCTCTTGTACACACTATGATGAAACATGAAATAGATAATAGACCGCCAATTTCTGACATTTGATCTCTGACATTTGATGCTTAAATTTTTTTTGCTTGATGTTGGCATCATGCATTCACATTTGCCATTCGAGTTTATCGTCTTAATTTTGGTATTGGTTTGGTCATCACCTTGGTCATATCTGATGTGATGTCTTTTAGAAAATTGTTAGAAATCATGCAATTTTCTATATTTTCACATGGTTCCTCTTCTTCCTCGGCCTCATCTGGTATGACGAAAGAGGACTTCCTGTGAGTCATGAAGACATTCCTCACAATTCCAATCAATGGAATCGGTATTTTGCAACGCAATTAGCTTTTCGCTGTTAATCCCGAACACAGATGGTTAGCATGAGTCACCTTCCCGCAACTTCTGCACTCTAATCCAGGCATCTTTTTCGTGACAGATTTGCCACATTTGTAGCACTTCGACACATTCTTCATTTTATTATAAATAAAAATTTATTTTGATTTTAAAAGTAAGAGGGTAGATTATATATAATAGGGTAGTCTGAACATGCACTTCTAACACACAGTGACAGCGCGAGCGCGAATATATTGAATATATATAATAATATTGAAAATTGCAAGACTGGATAAAATAATGAATAATGAATTATGGTATAATTATTTTTAAAATCTAAGAAAAAAATAATTAAAAATGTCGAATAATTGGAAAGTTTGGGAACAATTGAAAGAGCTTTCTGTGGGATTTTTGTATGAAATCAAAATCTTTTAGCGGGACTGAAAGCTCAGCGCTAGCTTTTAATGAACTTTTGAGTTTTGTCACTAGAAATTCCCATAGAAACTAAAGAATAATTTATTATATGACCATCTTAAAAAACAGTTGCTTCCATACTAAGACGCATTCAGGATCACACCAATAAGTAAATATTCAAACTAGCGAATATCCGTTTGCTTTTGGTTGGAAGGACGTTGCGCTTGAGAACACATCTGAATTGAGTTTTCAGATTTGGAACATCACCGGACAAACAATATCTTAAATCTTGCCAGAGAGGCAAGGTTTAAGATATTGCTTCAATAAATCTTTGGTTTGGTTTGGTTGGAATTTTCAAGGCTAGAGTGAATAGATATCTTCTAGATCGACGAGCTCCATCCTCGGCCATACCGTTGCTTAACATCAGGCGAGTTGGTGGTCAATCATAGATCTATCTTGTATAAAAAAAAAGTTTCTGAGTAAACGTAGCACATTATCTGTTATTTCTAGGTTTACCTAAATAATCTAAGTACCTATAGGCATAGAAAACATAATGATTATTTACTAAAATATAAATTGAAAACCCCTATTACCCCTTTATGTTTTTATCAGATTTACACATGAAGTATTTTATTCGCATTTCTGTGGTTTTTCATAATTTGTCCGACCGTTTTAATAATTTTATCATTTTCTGAAATTGATGGTTTCTACTTTTTTAGTATCAAAAGGTATTAAAAAAGTTGTTGTTTAAAAGAATAAGTATTTGGAAACGTGTTCTGTATGCTATACTTTGATATTTTAAAATACTTTTTAGCTCTATATTAGAAACTTCTAATGAATTGTTCTATATTAGAAATAACTTCTAATGTAAGGTAGGTAAGTGTCCCGTTAGATCTCTGTTGTTAGATTTAATATTACCAAACTATATTACAAGCTTCTGATAGTAGTTTGAGCTAAAGTTGCGCGAAGTATCGCTAATCGGCCATGCATCGGCCAATTTCATCGTGAATGATCCTCTAGCGAGGCTTTTGTGCATCGTCGTCGATTCTAATTGAAACTATTTTGGACGCAGGACAATGCAGCATTGTCCGCGTGTCCGGTGGTGTTTGCCGCCTTTATTAATTCAGGTGGGCGTGTTGGGGAGTGGGCGGGGCAAGGGCGGAGCTCGCGCGTGGTCCGCCCAGCGCCGCGCCGAGCCGGCGGCGCTTGTTCCGTGGCTCTCCGCCAGTGCGCTTGCCGACGCGACGTCCGCCGCTCGACGCGGCCGCAACTAACTTTATCCAACTTACGTGCATGCTTGAAAGTTTGAACTAGACGCTTGGACGTTATTGTGTGCCAGTGGTAGAGTCCGCCAGGGCTCGCCACTTGAATCGGTGTCGCACCGCCCCACACGCACGCCAAGTAAGTTCTTGTAAACTTTTCTTGTTTGCATTATGTTTTAAAATTTATGGATGAGTGGTATTTATCGTAGATATGCCCAGAACTACTTCGCAGGTTATTATGTTTAAGTTAAAGATACATGAAATAGGCATTCTAGCTTTAAACATGCATTGCCTAATTTTATGTAGGTATGGATCAGTACGATACCTGAACCACATGATATATTAGAGAGCATGAGATTTTAATAACAGAGTGACAATTTAGGCGGCGATAAAAGTTTGCGAAATTATTTTTTAAATATTGACATAATTTCTTATAGAGGAAATCGTATTTTTTTAAGTTTGATAGTTGTTTACATATATATAATATAGGTACCTAATAATTTGAAATTACTTGCAAATTCATATTTTGTAAAAAAAAAGGCCGTTTAAATGTTTCACTAAACATAATCGTTTTCTTTTGAATTGTTCAGATGTATTTTACTTAAAATTACCTAATTACTTTTTTAAGCTATTGCATAGCTTTTATCGCGGGCCTTGAGCGTGGAGACCGAATCCAGAAATTCCGTAACGAAAATAACCTAACACACCGCGCGTAAAGCTATTATGCAATAGCTTTACCGCGGCAGTCTCCGAGTGCCACACGTCTTTTTATTTATCTTCGATATCGTTTAAATATTATTATAAAATTTATAAATAATAAAAGTATTTAACAAACTAAAAACTAACTAAATTTGACTCGGAAATATACTAATTACTTCGGAATTATACTTTGTCGAAAGTTCTATTCACGAAGACGGTAGTATGAAAACCTAATTTTCCAATTTGAAATAGAGTTTTTGAGGAAATTTGCATGTTATTTTTAGTAATAATTGGATTTAATAAAATTAATAGTACATATTAGCATTATCAGTAGCATTATCTTAAACTAGATTAAGGGAAACCCCGCAAAAAATATATTGAGAAAGTATACGTATAGGTTTTCTAAGATACGATATAGGGTAGGTATGTGCCTTCTTACATTTTCATTTTATTAAAAATATTAAAGAAAATTAATAAAAAAAAAACTGAAACCTGGCTTTAATCAATACATCCCAATATTTTTTTATAATTAGAGTTAAATTGGTGCCGAAGCTATCTATAGTATCCAGTAGATATTTGTAGTATTACTTGAAATAAATATAATTCGTTGATTTCATACAGTGTTTGCTTGGATTTGAGTAATAAATTTGTTATTATCTCAAAAATAATCGTAATGACTTCACAGCCGATGAAAATATTTATAACATCATAAAAGAAAAGTATAAATAAACCTTCTATTATTTTTAAATATATCGTAAAATATCCGCTTTTAAGAAAAATGTAATGAAAAGCTTACACACATTTGGCAAAAACCAGTACCGCGATGCATCCAGCGCAAAATTGCCAACTATCGTCAATTTTCATCCCGGATCCAATTCAATCGGGACAAATCAATCGTCATCGAGTCGAATACGTTTGGAGATCGCGTTTTTCCCGTCTCCGAATAAAAATGCCGCCCGCCCAAACCGTGTAGCCCTGCCCGCGCTCCCCGCCCGCCCCTCCCCGGCTGGAAATCATTGCCACAGCTTGGGCGATAGTCGCTACGCTCATCGCTGACATTGTCGATTGAATTTTATTGGCCGCGATCTTTTTAAGTTAAGTGAACGTTTTTCCATTTCGATTAGGGTACTTTGATTTCGAAGCATTCTTCCATTCAGTCGCTCTTTGGTTTATTTTTGTTGGCACAGCGTGTTTCAATGAGTTGCTTTATTGTTACCGTTGCTTGGTAGGTTTTCTTTTTGTAAGGAAAAGCTATTTATGTGTTATGAAAAACTATTTATGTGTTATATACTTTACTAAATGTAGTATCATATACGGTAATAGTGAGAAAGTCAAACTTTTCAGTTTTTTTTCCTTAAATAACTTATTTAAAAATAGCCTATCTAGCCTTAAAAACCTACCTATCTTTTAGCTCGTCATAATTAAAAGTGACATTGATACAATTTCTACAGAAGCCAGCCAACTGTAGAGAGTCTTATCAATTTAGTATAATTTATTTCACAGTAGATTTCATAATGCAATAAAAGAGATAATTTATTTCTACTATGTTTATATATCTAAATAATAATCTCAATCTTTTTTTTTGCGTAGTAATTAGAAACAAGATCTTTGTACTTTTACTTTTTACAAAATTTTAATTTTGAAACACCAAGAAAGAATACTAGACATTAATAGTTCTATTCAGATAAAATATTACAAAATCATGATAATACTTAATGTGTGTAAATTAGTTTTCAGTGAAAATAAAACAGGTGATTGATTTCGTACTGAACGATCCTCTTAATTCCAGTTTTTATCCCCCGACTCAAAAAGACGGATGTTATGTTTGACGTGTGTATATACATATGCGTCATATGTGGCATCGCAGATCTCAAACGGCCATGCGTTTGAGAGAATTACATATTTTTTATGATACATTATAGATCTACGATTGACCACCAACTCGCCTGATGTTTAGCGACGGTGTGGCCGAGGATGTAAAAGATATCTTCACCCTTGAAAATTCCAATATTGTAGGTCTCAGGAAACAGAGATGGCGGCTACGAATTTCATTCTTGTGCAGTACGCAATAGGAATGTGGATCGATATCGCTGAGTACGGATTTTTGGCATTTAAACGAGAAATGGGCGAAAATATAAATCCGGCGAAGTACGAGTTTCACTCTCACACCGATTTTGATCTAGTGTTTTTGGTTGAAAGAGGATTTCATCGAGAGTGTTTATAGATAAGTTTCATTAAAATTGGTTATGCCGTTTTTATTTGTCAGGGATTTTTCAGTTTTCTCAACTTATATTTGCTAAAGAACATTCGCAAACTTAAATCGGCTACAGAATACTACAAACCACAGCATCGCACTGAACGCTTAGATATCACGACTCACAATGCACCATAAATAATAACGAAGCTAACCGGCACTAGCGGCACATCGCGTCGCATCGCCTCGCCTCGGCTCGCGTAGCGTCGCGTAATGAGGGCGGGCGGCCGCAGCGATAACGAGCTGGTCGTTACGGACTCGTTACGGATTAGGGCGCGCTACACTAACGCCGTTACCTGCATGCTTTTGTCATAACTTAGAAATGAAGAATTAAAATATAGCACAGTAACAACATAATCAACACACAGATGCATACCGCATTTATTTTGTTTGTGAGAGTGCTGCAAACTCCGTCATTTATAAACCAAATTGGATTTTTGTTTGTTTGAAAGAATATAATTTCAAGTTAGTCCCATAGAAATTTGACCAAAATCGGTTCTGTAGATTGGTTTAATAAAATCAAAACACGTTTACAATCATTTAAACTATTAAATTATTCATCATAACATAATTATGCTGACTTAAGATTTTGAAAGAAGCCGATAGATGGCATTACATTACCTTTATTCTCGATAATCGCGTAACAAGCAATCTTAACAAACATAAATCTATTATAATATTTATTACATTTAACATTAATACATCAAGTTACTAATGTCAAATTATAATCTTCTATAACTCTACGTAGACGTACAAAAGTCACCGATATAGCACAGCGGATTAGCAAGTTGAAGTGGCAGTGGGCAGGGCACATAGCACGTAGAACTGATGGCCGATGGGGCCGAAAGGTTCTCGAGTGGAGACCACGTACCGGCAAGCGCAGCGTAGGAAGACCAGCCACGAGATGGACAGACGACCTCATACAAGTGGCGGGAAGACGCTGGATGCAAGCCGCTTCCAATCGGTCTTTTTGGAAATCCACGGGGGAGGCCTAAGTCCAGCAGTGGACTTCTTATGGATGAGATGATGATGATAACTCTTCTGCGTATGGATACCTGAAATCACATCGTATTGTTTCCGGTAACAAGCAAAGGCGAAAGGATTTTGCGTCGCATTAAAAATAGATGAGATTTAAAAAGCAGTTCCCGCAAATGATGCTAAATGGACGCTGCAAACGGGTGCCAGAGAGAGTTTTTCGAGTAAATAATATTACTTTATCGTGTTTTTTGAAGTGAAAACTTCTTTAGCGGCGTTGTGCATTTTTGGGATGGGTAAAAAATGGTAAGCTCGCGTCAGATCGTTAGATCGGACGCGATAAGACGGACAGTCAGAAACCTATTCTAACGTTCTGCATTTAAAGTTCGTTATTGTATGTACAAGTTTGTCTTTCTAGCATGACGTCATTTCGTTGCGCCGAATGCTTATTTTCGTCACATGCACGTAAGACTCGTTAGCTGAATAGGTTAGAGCACCGATATAAATTTAAATTTGTCAATCGGAGAGCGGAGGTTCAAATCCTTCACGAGTCAGTCTTTTTGCTATTTTATTTTTTAGTTTTCACTTCTGCCGGCACTCCCGGAGTACAACCCGTTGTTTTTTTTTTTATTTGTCTTTATGCTTTCGAAGTAAACACCTTCTAGAATTTTTACTCTTTAAAGATTATACATACTTACACAGTTACACTGCTTCTGTAGTGTTTTCGTTTTCTACAAAAAGATATTATTTTTGTTACGTAACTATAAGTTGGTCAAGCAGTGGACTTATTGTGGCTTCATCATCATCTCAGTCATAAGAAGTCCACTGCTGTACATAGGCCTCCCTCATGGATTTCCAAAAAGACCGATTGGAAGCGGCTTAGATGATGATAATGATAAGTTGGTCGTGTGAAAACATTGAATGATGTTTTTTATTATTATAAGAATTTATCTAAGTAGCTAAGTATGTGTATATAAAGACATTGTTTATTTTATCTATTAACTTATACATAAATGATATAACTATAGAAAACTGAGGAATAAATTCATCTATTTTCAGTTTGAAATGTATTATAAACGGAAAATACCCGCGTTAATTCTTGTCAAATAATACCTATATTTTTTGTAACATACCTACGACTATCCTATGAATAAGATTCTTTCAAATTAATAAATTAGGACTAATAGGTTTCTTCTAAGCCCAAGTACAGCTACGGAAACTGCTCGTAAGGCCAGTTGTCGGAATAGGGTTTTTTCTAATATCGACTACATCTTCGGAAACTAAGGCCAGTTATCGGAATAGGTTTTTTCTAACGCCGACTACATCTTTGGAAACTAAGGCCAATTGTCGGAATAGGTTTTTTCTAACGCCGACTACATCTTTGGAAACTAAGGCCAGTTGTCGGAATAGGTTTTTTCTAACGCTGACTACATCTTAGGAAACTAAGACCAGTTGTCGGTTAAAATCGGTAAAGCTAACGCTGCGATTTACGCAGCGTTTCCCCGCCCGTCTGCGCAGCCCTCACGGACGATTGGTTTAGTTAGCAGTGAGCAGCGTCGCGCCTCATTTACTTGCCGCCACCGTGCCACAGTACGACTTTGTCACCACTCTTTTCATTTTGAAGCCTCTCACTATCAGGTAAATGATCTCTCTATATAATCTGTGACGTGGTTTTTCACTAAACTGAAAAATTTGTGACAGAATCGTAAGTATACTAAATTAATTGGATTATTATATCACTTACACTTCATGGGTATTATTTTGCTGAATTTGATATCAACATACAAAATTTGACGTACATTGTTTTTTTTAACCGACTTCCAAAAAGGAGGAGGTACTCAATTTGACTGTATGTTTGTTAGGTACCACATTACTCCTTCATTTATAAACTGATGATTATTAAAAAAAATATTTTTTTGTTTGGAAGGATACCTATACTTTCAGACTGGTCCCGAAAAATTTCATGAAAATCGGTTTAGTAGTTTGGTTTTTAAGAACAGCGCATTTTGAAGGGTGTTACTTTTAAACTATTATTATTTACTTCACATACTTTTTCTCGAAAACGTGTTCTTAACAGCATATATAGCGTAACAGTTGCAAGTACGAAGACTATTCTTATTTCGTATTAGTTGAGCTCTCTCTATAATCCTTCACGAATTTTAGTACAGTAATTAGTTTTTCTGTTTTGTAGAACAATATTACTTATTTCTAAATGCATAATTTCTATTTGTCTGTCCCTAATTTTGTAAATTACTAATTTTGTAAATTCTTGTATGTATTATTTGTCCCCGTTGTGATATTTTAATAATAATAAGAAAGCGTGTATACTCAGAGCACTCACGCTCACTAAAAAGCTTCTTCTTGCGGCGGCGTCGTGTGGCGGGTCGCCCTCTTCCCTCAAACATGGTTGAGGAGAGCGATGGATGGCACATGCGTCAACTCGTGAACGGGTGCTGCTTGCGGGAGCTGGACTGCTCGGCGTATTCACGCATGCATGTTAGTTAAGTGTAAATTAAAATTTTGTCTTCCTCTTGCATAACTTTAAAAAAAAAAAGTAAGTAGTTATAAATGCCTATATTAGTTCATAAAAGGCACGGACCCTGGAGTCTGTGGAGAATAAATTTGTTAATAAAAAAAAAAATGCATAATTTCATTTTTTAGCTCTTTTATGATGACGATCAAATTCTAGATGTAGTGCTTACGACTGAGAACGCTTGTTTTGGTGCTCGGTAGAAAAAAAAATGTTTACTCAAGATTTAAAAACACCCAAATCTATCATCATCGGGAAGACCTATTCAAGCAGCGTCTTCTACGCAACAATAAAAGAGTTTGCTTAGAAAGAAATGGGAAAAAGGCATTAATTGTCACCTATAGCAAGAAAAACATAAAAAAAAAATTACATCAATTTAAATCTCGGGTCGCAGCCCGGTCCTTTGATGGGCATCAGTGGAGCCGAAGCCAACACTGAGAGGCCCTTTACATAAAATAAAATAAAAACTACAGTATTTTGGTATGTGGATAGATGATGGAACTATTGTACAATATGGAATTTGACGAATCGGGGCTATTGAGATGAAATATTTATGACTTATAAAACTAGTTTATTGGCTGATGGTCCCACACAGTGAGTAAGATAAGGTACTTCTGTGTGGGAGCATCAGAATGAGATAACGGCACCTGTCAATTTCGTCTCATCATACAAAAATAATAAAATAATTACATCTATTATTATCTGAATCAAGTTTTATAAATATCCATCCGTGAAGCATTCTTATTAAAATCCAAGGCAAATAACTTCTAACCCGTGATTCAAGAGGTATAGCGCTAAAGTGGAGGGGCAGCCAACAGGTTGACGGCAGTTTTAATGATCCCGTAATGATTGCGCCCGGGGCGCGAGGACACCCTGCGTTCGCACTCTGGTAAATAACATCAGCCTGTATAACGCACTGGAGCTATACATCTATACAATCTAGTTGAGTTTTTAGGGTCCGCGTTTGACCACCAACTCGCCTGTTGGAAAGCGACGATGTGGTCGAAGATGAAGCACGCAGACGTAGAAGATGCCGCGGGATCTTGTAAGTCAAACAAAGAAGTCAGTTACTTGTTAAATAAGAACTTAAAAAAAACTTTTTAGCTAAACGGTTTTATTGAAAAGATGTAAGTGATGGGGTAGGTAATGAATTTACTGTATTCTACTAGAAAAGCTCTTTCATTTAATACCCATATTGTCGAGGTTGTGAAAAAATATGTATCCGCCATTTTGTGGCGGCGGTCATATTGAATGTAGAATGATACTAAATATATTTCATTGTATTCTCGCCTAAACTAAAGACGTGTACCAAAGATCAATCTGTCAACAGGAAAGGGGTCAAATTTCGATTACTAAATTTGACCCATAAACATTAACAACAACATCAACAACAAACAGGGCAAGTTAAAAAAAAACTGCTTAAAAATAAGAAAGTTCAGTAATTTCAAAATTTCAGTTTTCGCTTTTACCGCGGACCCGGTCATAAAATAGGGAATATGTATGATTTATTTTTATTTGGTCATAAAAAAAGGTAACCACAAATGGATCCTTTCCACAAAAACAAAATTAAAATAACTTCAAAAATAAGAAAGTTACAAGCATTATAATTTCATGTTATTATATTAGGCAGAGAGCAAATGATGACGTCATGGTTCATGTTCGTCGTTCAAATTCAAAACTATTGTTTTGCGAGAGAGGGATAGAGCTTCTTTCCTCTAGAACTTTAAATGTTTATATCTCGGAAGTTTGTTGACCGATTGAAATATTTTTTTAAGTATAGGTTTTTTTAAGTACATTTTAGTATATTATCGATTAAAACAATTATTCCTATGAAATAAAATTCAACTCCACTCTATGAGACCTGTCGACACTGTGAGCGACTTCTGTGTGCATAAAATAATTGGCGTTATATAACTTATTTTTACGGACTTCAAAAAGAAGAAGGTTAACAATTCGGCTGTATTTTAAAAAATGTATGTTACCACTTAACTCCGTCATTTATAAACCAATTAGAAATTATTACTTTTTTGGAAATTTCTGATGGGTTTCATAGACATTTAATAAAAATCGGTTGACTAGTTGCAGATTTTTTAAAATTCGTAGCAACTTATTTTTCTAATTAGCGACACAAGAAACCAAGAAACCTAAGAACACATTAATAAATAATTTACTCACATTTTTACTTGACTTTATTGTTGGTTACACCATAGTTACTTGCAATGGAATTAACATATTTTGGAACTCCAACACTTGTAGTTCATAATAATGGCGTCCAATTTACTTAGCTCCACTATTTTCTCTAGAGCACGTAACAATCAAATTACTAGAGACGTGCGGCGGTCTGCGCCGACGGCGGCCCATTAAAAATAATCGATGCTTGCGAAAATATCGAGGGCTTTCCACTAATGACATGGCGCGGGAAAACAAAGCAAATGGGGTCGCCGGTGTGAACACGCTGGTGATCGCTTGATTTCAGCTCAAGACAGACCCTGCGATGTGCAGCCTGAACAACACTTCATCTGGCAGTACCCTCGTCTCAAGATTTTTGGAATCTAGAAGAATGATGGGTTCAGTTGTGTAAAAAAGGGGCTGTGTGTCAGAATTATTGGAGCTATTTTTTTTTACAAATTATACATTTCTATATGGTAACAATTTAAAATATAAATTTTCAGATACAGACATAATAATATTATATACAAACAATTAAATTAAATGAGAACGAAGTTAATATGTTAATTTCAGTGAGTATCCATATTTCGGCAAATGAATAATTAATAATTAACTTTTTTTTTGTTGTAAATATAAACATGATACATACGAGTAGAAACACCCAGACACAGAACAAAAATCTATGCTCATCACACAAATGTTTGCCCTGGATGGGGATCGAACCCACGACCTACAGCTTGGCAAGCAGACATAGGTACTGCCAACTGAGCCACAAAGCCAGGAAGTCCAAGGCAAGGAAAACGCAGACAATTCAAAAATGCTTTCATTCTTGATGCATACTGCATAGGATTGGAAGTTCCTAATGTCTTCTATGATTCCTGAGAACTATAGTCAAGGCTACAGTAAATAGATAGCTCCTAGATCGAAGTGCTCTATCCTTGGTCATACTATCAGTTACGATAAGGCGAGTTGGTGGTTAAACGTAGATCTATTTTATATAAAAAAATAGTCCAAAATTTCCAAGGTATCTCTATAAGTACTAGATGTATTATGTATGCTCTTTCATTTTATAATCAAAAAGTAGGCATAACTACTGTAATAAAGATAGCACTATTACTCCCTAAGTGGTCGAAGTAGGAAGATGATGAAAATGGAAAGTGGACAAAGTCATACTGAGCGCAGAAGATTTTGGTTACGCATCGCGTCAATATGGCACTCAGATAAGTTTTCGAAAATGAGATTCCTGTCCACATAATTATTATATAGGTACGAGAATAATGTGTCATTGGTTCAAACAAATTCTTCAAAATATGTAAATAAGATACGGTTTTAACAGTACCGAAACCATTTCACCATTTTACGATCCAATACAAGATGCGGAGTTTATTTTCCGGAATCGGTGTTTAATAGGTTAATCCATGTGGAAGGAACTCGCGCGAGGCACTCGCGACGGACCCGCCTTGTTTTGCTCAAATGAAATTATTGCGCGAATAAAATATTTTACTGTCTGTCAATTTGCTGGAAGAAACGTACCGCCAGATATTAAGCAGAGGTTAAAATTTTATTTGCGAGGAGTTATTACCCGAATAGCGGCGTGGTGATGTAGTTAAATTCTCCAACAACGGGCCGACTCGTGGCCCATTACTGCTCGATGTAAGACAATGCATACAAATAAAATAAAACGATTTTATTTATTACCGTGGCGAAAGTATCGATAGGACTTCACTTGTAACGACTGTTTGGTTCATAAAATGACAAAGGTATTTCATCGCTTGGTGTCTTTGTGATATTATCGTGTTCTGATGTTTCCACTTTAAAATCAATCGATCATTAAATAAGAGCTACGTGGCCAGAAACAGACACACTAGAAATACATGTAATATATGTCTAAAGTCATGTCTAAAATAAGAGCTACGTGGCTAGAAATAGACACACACTAGAAATACATATAATATATGTCTAAAATAAGAGCTACGTTGCCAGAAACAGACACACCAGAAATACATATAATATATGAGTGTATCGATATGTTTAAAATACTAAGTTTGACATAAGTATTTGTACATATTCCACATGTCAAACTATAGATCTACGTTTGACCACTAACTTGTATAAGCAACTGGGGCCGAACATACTCGTATGGTGTTCATTCTACAACTTTACCATGCAGTTTGTAGCCTTTATCATCAATATCCTATAAGCCGCTTTGTTGACAGTACCAGTATAGTTAATATACTGTACAGTATTTATATTATTTTCATTATAACAACTGAAAATTAAAGAAAATACCAGAATACTAAAAGTGTAATAAATATCTGTAAAATGGTGCAGAGATCGGACGGATGCGAGTCAAGTGCGTGCAGCCAACAAAGCGCGGTGTAATTGGTGCATTGTACGGGCCGCGGGCGAGCATCGTTAGCCTTTCTTTCCTAGACGAGGTTTTGTCCGGGCCTTGCTAATTAACTATGAAATTAATTGACGCGGCAAAGTTTCCGAGTGAAACTTGAATTAATTGGCACGTCCGACTTCTGCCTAATTAGGAGCCTGAGGCTTTTCAGCGTAGCGCTCGTTGGCGCCGTGAAAAACACACAAAAGTGTTGCGAGCGCAGACAGAGCGCCGCGTTCGCTCAGATCGCAATGTAGACGGCTGGTGTCTGCTTAATTGCGTATGTCGGATTGCTTGTTTGTAAATAACGCCATTCGATGAATGATGTGTGTTATGAAAAATCTTCATAACATCGAGATCGAAGTTACGTGGGTTCCAAAATCCCATCTTTTTTTTGAGAAAAGCTAGTCCTGGCAGTGCTCTTTGGCTCGTCTTGGCGAGGGCATGGCGTTACTCCCAGATAAAAAAACATATAAGTAAGCTTTCATTGTCCACTCATAAAAATACGTACAAACCAAACGCGACGGGTACCTACACTACTTGCCATTTGAAATTTTGTATATAAATTTTTCCGTTACTTCATCACAACCTCATCAACGCAATTCAAAGAAAAATGCGATAACTACAATTCAAAGCGCCAACTACAGACATATTAACCAAAAAGTACCAGGGTTACTTTCCGTAACTTCTTTTAATA
Source organism: Lycia hirtaria (assembly GCA_947563715.1). Classification (NCBI taxonomy): domain Eukaryota; kingdom Metazoa; phylum Arthropoda; class Insecta; order Lepidoptera; family Geometridae; genus Lycia; species Lycia hirtaria. The sequence continues at coordinate 29,259,504 of OX387379.1, read as the reverse complement.
TCGATCATGGCAACCATCGATTAAATAATGTCATTAATTGAAGACGTTACTTCATTTCTTTGAAGTATTAAACCTGCATGGAGTATTCCGTTCCGGCAACTCCCAATAGTTCTATAGAACTGTGAACGTCAGAGAACTGTTAAAACTTTTTTATCCCTTTAGTTCTATGGTAGAACTATTAAAACGAAATCTGTCTCATTTGTTCTATAGAACTATAATGATACCTGGTAATTGTGCCATTAGTACTATAGAACTAAGCAATTGACCTGTGCTTATTGTATACCATATCGTAAACGTGGGAAAACCCGCACTTTTCACCCGTAAACTAGAAATAATACTATTGCGTGTCAATTCACTGTAACCCTCTACTATCGAGCATTTATTTCACAATTATTCCACTGATTTAGTAAAATCATACAATCCATAATAACAGCACGACTAGCCTGACGCTGGAGCTCGGTTACCAATTATTATTTATTTATAAGCACACAAACACCGGACGGAACAGGGAGGGGTGGGGAACGTTTGTCCCGAGGCTCCTTCGGCCCCATAATTAACATACATTATGAATTATCGAAAATGACCCACTCCAATACACCTAATTACACGTTGCCGACGCCGAGGAAGGCACCGCGAGGTAATGAATAGCTTTTTATAATATTAATACGTATTGCCGACCTTTATTAGATATCTTTGTTGGGATGAATCACATTTTACGAGGCCTATTATGTGTTAATTGGGTTTATTTGAGACTGTTTTGTTTTATTTCTACTGTAATTTAGAAATTTAAATTAACGTCTGGAAAGTAAATTATTAGCTTTGTTTTAATTAATAGCTCGTTTCTTGGTTGTTGTTTATTGGATAAGTTGTATTAAGTTTTTTTTATTGTTTAGGCGAATATTTCTAGTTTTTATAGATCAAATAACTGAAATTGAAGTTGTTGAACGGTTGGTTATGTTTTCGTGTTTGTTATTAAACCTAATTGAAATTAAAATCAGATCATCAATTCAAGGTTATCGAGGTAACCTTTAGTAGAGGTAGTAAGTAGGTTCTTTATCTCGCTTGAGCAAAATAATATTTTTGAAGATATGAAATTACTGAATAGACTTATGAAAAATCTGTAATTCTATAAAACTAGAGAATAAGTAGTGATACAAAAGCTTACTACAAAATTCAGTAATTTTGATTTTTATTTAATGATTAAAGCAAATTTCTACTCAAAAGGATTTTATTTTTGATTCCATTTTGCTTGCAAAAGATTTTTTTTATACAATATAGATCACTGATCTACGATTACCCACCAACTCGCCTGATGTTAAGCGACGGTGTGGCCGAGGATGGAGCTCGTTTCGTTGGAATTTTTTTATCAAAAAGATTTTAACTTTTTTCGATTTCCCTTAAATGTATTAATTTATGTTATATCTGCAAAAATGTCCTATGCGCGAGCGAGACAGACAATATACTACCGACAGTGTCTTAAATGATTCTAGATATTAAGTTATAAATTGTTACATTTAATTTCAATGAATAAATTGAACGAATATAGAACGGAAATAATAATTTTAGCAAAATATTTGTAGGGAAGGTCGGTGGTATCGGTAGAATTCCCAACATTTGAATACGTTGTGATGGGATTTATTCTTTTGCTTCACTTACTCCAGCCGCTACGCTGAGCAAAGTAGACGCTACTTACCTGTATTATGCGATACCAATGTATTAAAAAAATACATTACTGAAAATTTTATAGCCCTACGACTAACATTGAATTTCTGTAAACTAGTAATACACGTTTTTTTCATTTTGTCTAATAATTAACCAAACAAGCAAAGCGAGCAAAATTTCCTTTAGTCTGTCCAGATGTTTTTTGGATATTGGTAATCCCATATAGGTCATTTTTTTTATTGAAACTTGGTATACGTATATTGTTACTATAAATTGTCCCAAAATAAGACGTATAGGCCTTTTTTCTTGACAAGAATAAGACTTCAATTCTGAAGGTTGTCAAAATAACCTTGGGACGAATTCTGTGTACGAGTTAAACTCGTACTATTCCGTATTTATTAAGCTATTGCATAGCTTCTATCGCGGGCCTTGAGCGTGGAGACCGAATCCAGAAATTCCGTAACGAAAATAACCTAACACACCGCGCGTAAAGCTATTATGCAATAGCTTTACCGCGGCAGTCTCCGAGTGCCACACGTCTTTTTATTTTATTTTTCATAATAATTTTAATACCACGCTGGTAGAAATATATTTTTTAGAAACCATTCATAAGTTAAATCATGGAAACCAACTAACGCGAGTCAAAATATACAGTTCAATCATAGTGATCCATATACAAACAGTTTTAAGCTATTGCATAGCTTCTATCGCGGGCTTTGAGCGTGGAGACCGAATCCAGAAATTCCGTAACGAAAATAACCTAACACACCGCGCGTAAAGCTATTATGCAATAGCTTTACCGCGGCAGTCTCCGAGTGCCACACGTCTTTTTTTATTTTGTTATTAAATTAATAACAAAATAAAAACTGAAGCCAGAAGGAGATGGCGGGATGAACTGAACTCTGGACTATTGTAAGAATTGGACTCAAAAATCATTGAACCAAGAAGAATGGAAGGAGGATAGGGAGGCCTTTGCCCAGCAGTGGGACGGAACTGGATCAAATTAATAATAATATTAAAGTAATTGTACTGGTAGTTCAATAATACTTGTTCTAATTTAAAAAAAGTAGTCGTGAGAATTATTTGGCGAAGAATCGAGAACTCTCCGCGAGAAGCGAGAAACACTAACGAGGCATGCCGCGACGATCATTAGCGGTCACTTCACCACACTTCTTTAACACTCTTGTAACATTTTAAATTAAATATTTTATGTATTCATTTTGACTATATTGCTTCTATGATGGGAGGTAATTCAGAAAATCTATGATAACATACATATAAATGCATATAGAATCACGCCTATTTTTAACCGACTTTCAAATAGGAGGAGGTTCTCAATTCGTCGGAATCTTTTTTTAATGTAGGTTCTCCGATTACTCGAAGACCCCTGGACCTATTTGAAAAATTATTTTTGAAGTAAAAACTTCTTTAGCGGCGTTGTGCATTTTTGGGACAGGTAAAAAATGTTAAACTCGCGCCAGATCGTAAGACGGACAGTCAGAAACCTAATATAAAATTCTGCATTTAAACTTCATTATTGTATGTACAAGTTTGTCCTCTTAGCATGACGTCATTTCGTTGCGCCGGATGCTTATTTTTGTCACATGCACGTAAGACTCGTTAGCTCAATTAGGTTAGAGCACCGATAAAAATTTCAATTTGCAATTGGAGGGCGGAGGTTCAAATCCTTCACGAGTCAGTCTTTTTGGTATTTTATTTTTTAGTTTTCACTTCTGCCGGCACTCCTGGAGTGCAGTTGTTTTTTTTTTATTTGAAATGGTATATACCTTTTCAGGTGGTCCCGTAGTAATTTTATCAAAATCGATTCAGTATTTTGGTTTTTATAACAACATAACTGGAAAAAATCTGTCATCCAAGTAAACGAATTGCGTATTTTGAAGTCGTTTTTTTTTTAGTTTTTTAAACGATTACTTATCCCTTACGGGGTAGGCAGAGCATAAAAGACCATGAGGCCGTTTGACGCCACATTTGACCGAGATTAGATAATAATAATAATAAATATTGGTGGACACTTTCACATACACACAGCACTACCTAGTCCCCAAACTAAGCTTGTACTATGGAAACTAGATAACTGACAGAAAACATACATAATTATATATATTTTATTGTTAAATACATACTTATGATAAATAGAAACACCCAGACACAGAACAAACATACATTTCATCACACAAATATATGTCCTGAATGGGAAAGAACCCACGACCTACAGCTTAAAAGGCAGGTATCACCAGTTGAGTTGTGAGGCTAATCAATTCTGGAATAACCAGGTAAATCGAAATTTATGCAATCAAGAGTATCTATAAATAACTTAATTAATTAATAATATATTCATAACGTGTGTTTGCACAGGCAAAGTGGAGAACTGGGTTGCCAGTATAATAAACAGCAGTAGTACAATTTTCATAAAATTTATCTCTTTATTCAAATGTATACACGGGTCTAAGCCCGGACCTTTGAAAGGCATCAGTGGGGCCGAAACCAACACTGAGAGGCCCTTTTACAATGTATAATAAAAAATACAGATTGGGTATATGGATGGACTATGAATGGATTATTGTACAATATGGAATTTGACAGATTTTGGCTATTGTGATGGAATGTTAGTGACTTAAATAAACAAGGCTATAGGCTGATGTTCTCACACAGCAGGTAAGATGAAGTACCTCTGTGTGAGAGCACCAGGATGAGAAAACGGCACCTGCCAATTCCGTCTCACCATACAAAAATACCTAGGCAGGTGATGACTCGCCACCCACTAGATGGGCCCCCCATAGTGGCACCGCATATTGGCGCCGGAGAAGCAACATCAGTGTGGGTGGCTAAGGGTGTCGAGAGGTGTGCTGCGCGTTCACTAAACGCTACTAGCGGCGTTATGCCCTTCATAAAATTTATTATTATTAACCTTCTTAATTGCAGGGTAACATAGACTTATACAGAAATTTATTGTGACAAAAAACATACAACACAAAATAAATATCATTCAAAAAATATAAATCATACACACAATACTTATAACACACTTTTGACACAAAATACTTATAAAACATGTAACAGGGTATGCACCATTGAGCTGTATATACTTACGTACCAGAGGAGCTATCTGAAGTAAAATTATTGTCACATTTTTTGGTAAAGTAAACAAAACAGCGTTACAGCTCTGGAATAATAATTATATCGTTTAACTAATACCTTTAAACGAGCAATTCTTGTATATATATAATCTGAATCTCGGAAACGGCTCCAACGATTTTAATGAAATTTGGGTTGTAGGTAGATTAGGGGACGATAAATCAATCTTGCTAGGTTTCGTTTTTAGTGAATCCGGGTTCGCTCGTATTTTCAGTCATAAAAAATTCGAGTGGAGCTCGGTCGCCCAGGTACCTACTCTACGATTACGTATACGATTGATACTTGCAACGGAAATTGCATATATGGTGTGTTTTCTCGCCAGAAAAACGTCGAAAGCTCTCTCACTTCACTAGTAAAGTCATTGAGTGAGGTGCGGCGCTCTCGCCGCAGTTGAATGTAACATAGTAGCTATGAGTGGTGTCTGCTCTCGTACGGAAGCACAGCTCAATGGTAAACCTAAAAGTTAACATTTCTTAGTGTGCTCTGTACATTATACAATAAATGACACGATAATATTATGATATTATGGATAATTTGTACCCTATTATAGTGATATCGACAGTTACTAAGTTTTTTTTTTAACGCACAAGTACCTTTATTATACATATAACTGCAACAAAACAATATACAAACTACACATACTTAACTAACTAAACTAATACACAAAAAACAAATCGATTACCCCAGATTGATAAAGGTCTAAAGACAATGCAATTGCTTAAGTCCACCACCAGTTGGCAGCGTACCCAGCATGTTGCTGCATTGCCACGTTGAATTGCAATGCTTGTGCGTTGGGCCAGATACGCACTAGCATTTTGGTCAAGTGTCGTAACGATCAGGCGCTCAGTTTTTTTTTATTAGATGAACTCCCGGTCCCCCTGGACCCAAAGTCTCGGCGCCAAATAGCTCAAATAGAAGTGTTCTTAAATCCGTCATTCTCTATTTAGTAGTAGTTACTACGGAACCCTAAAAAGGGTAAAAAACGTTTGCAGTTTTCTTACTGTTTTTAGTATATCATCTAAACTAACTGGCATTCTCGTTGAAACTGCACTAATTTATGCTCTTACTGATCGAGCCGCGAAGTTGATTGCTGTTCTTTCCAACTTGTTAGCATACGATCATGTACGCAGTTATATAATGAGCCTCGTTAGAAGTAAAACTCTATAACGAATCTTATGTTCTTATTAATCATAGTTGAATCATCAGCAGCCATACATCCATACATACAGCCATACATCCTTCATTGGACTTATTCTCCACAGAATTCGTGGCCCTATTTAGTTATTCGCATTAAAAAACTTGAAAATCGGTAAATAAGAAACCCTACGTACTCGAGGTTTACTCACGTACTAACCACACAACTCACGAGTTTAGAGTTGAAACACGACAACGCAACGTTTTGCCAGCTCGCAACGCAACAATAAGCCATTAGACAAGTTGTGGAAATTTTCCGGTTATTTCCGATTCACGGCGATTGTCGGGTCGAGCCGAGTGGCCTATTCGAAGGGCCATAACTCGCGGCGTCGAGTGAGGTCCTCGGCCCACGCCCCACGGTCTCGCACCACTATATTACTTTATGGCGTATTTTGTGGTATATTTACGGCCTATATAATGTGAGAGATTTATTAGGTGATGCGTAATTAGCACGCGGGTAGATTTATAAGCTGAGTTAGTAGAGCCGTCTAAATATAGACCGTAATGAGACTAATGAGACATTTCAAATGTCAAATTAATTCTTAACGGTTTGAGTTTGCTTCTTGTAAAATCATGTTTTTTTTCTGACCACTAAGTTGTTAAATTTTAACAGTTGAAAGTAGTTTTCTGAAGATGTAGTTAAATGTTAAAATGCACAAGTATCTTTTTTAAAAGAGACTGTCCGGACACCGGAAAAGTGCGTGTCGAGCCACACGCCGTATAGGGTTCTGTGGTACTACCTATATGTATAATTTACTTACTTAAAAAAGGTTTGATATTGTGTAGAAACGAGTTTAAATGTTTACACGAAACTTTCAACTTCTTTTTTCGACAGTTGGAATAGCAAAATTTATCATATTTTCTAGTAGTTTTTTTTTGTGTTACTGTTAAGTTTAATATATTTTTAAGCAAGATAGACCTACGTATGACCGCTAACTCGCCTGATGGTAAGCGGTGATGGTGTGACCGACGATATGACAGGTTGACAGACAAATCTAAAGACCGTGCCGTTTAGGCTGTATGAGATAATATAGAAACATACATATCCACATACAAATAAATACATCCACCGGAAAAACATTAACCCGTTTTTTTACGAGGTCGGGTAAAAATAGATGTTTAATTTTACTTTCCTAGAGCTACTTTCAGTGAAAACGATCTGTATCTGTCACGTATTAGTATAAATACCCAGGCGAGGGGCGCCCGCCCGCGCCGCACTGCGCCGTGCGCCCGCGCCGGCGCCTCAAGCCCGCGTAAATCACACGGCACCCGCTTATTAAGTTGTTAGGACGCAATGTTCGTGGCCCACGCGTCCCGCGCGCTCCACGCTCGCCCAGTGTGTATACGCCCTTATGTTTGCAGTGGAATGCGGGTAACACAACCTTGTCCAAGGTGCCGTATCCTTTATTTGTTCCAGATACATGTAGTTAGAGTATTTATATCCGTCTAGGCGTGATTAATACGATAGTATCTGTTGTAGTCTAAATTGACCTGCAATACAGAAATATGTAAGTCGTTTTTACAGTATTTTATGAAAATAATACAAGGTGAAAGCAACTATTAATAGAGTCGTTGTGGCCACAATTTTCACTGTATATTATCTACCCGTTTTTCCATACAATTGAAAAAACCTTTCACGCGGCAATTACCAGCTAGTATATTGCGGGTTTTTTTTCTACCCCTAAATAATGTCCGATTTTGATCAATCTTTTTTATGTGGTAGAAATCATTACTGGTTAAGTTATGCCTCTACAGTTTTTTTTTCAAAATGTTCACTTTTCATTAGTTACAGTTTTTATTGTGGAATTACTACGAAGCCCTGGTTTTACTCAACTTTAAGAAACGTAAGAAGGAGGGTTATGTTTTTCGAGTGCATGTATGTTTGTAATGTATATGGGTATGTGTCTAAGTATGTATGTTTCTATATGTACGCCTACAGCCTACACGGCTTGACCGATTTTGATGTGCGAAGTTTTTCGAATCCTTGACAGAAACGTTACGAATAACCTATTTAAGTTGCAACGACAGGACCTCCGAATACTAGTGAGCCTTATTACCGGTTATTGCAATTTGAATAGCCACTTATACAAATTGGAAGTTACGGTCAGTTCTCTGTGTAGGGGTTGTCTAAAAGAGGATGAAACCGTGGAACATGTACTTTGGCATTGTGAAGCCACGGAAACTACCAGGAGATCTACTGGATTTCATGTGAAAGCTTTAGCTTCAGCTTCATCTTTGAACTCGACCTCAGCCTTACCATCGCTTTTGTCACCACTACAACAGCATGCTACCCTTAGTCCTTACGCTATAATCTTCGTTATGATTAGCTGCTGAAACACCTTCACCACTAGAGCAGTTGTGCCAGTAGCCCAGAGCCGTGTTCCGATATTTCAAGGAGCTGGGCTGGCTCGGGTGATGCTGGTAGGGGGAAATGCACAATACACCCCAAGCGGGACGTCAGCGCAGGACTCATCGCCCCCATCTCGAATAAGAATAAGAATGTGCAAAGTGTCGTTAGATTCATCTTCATTTCCTGAGTGTCATGGGTATAATCAAAAAATATGACATATTTTTTGTACTATACTAATACATCTCTCGCAGAAATAAAAAATAAATCTGTTTTTTCGTAACCTTCGTAACCAAATTTTTTGGTAATATTATAGTAATATAATATACCTTAGAAACAGTCTTAAATCGATGAGCTAGCCGTTTTCAGAAGCTGTAGCACAGATGTTTTTTCATCAAAAATTTTGGGTGATAGTAAATATTTACAACCTATCCTTGCTTTATTCCATCGCTTTGATATATGACTAATACAAATTCATCGTCTCGTTTGGCATTCACGGTTTTATTTATAACATAATTGTATCCTTTTTACTACGAAACCATGACACACTCGCAAGGCGCGAAAACATGACATTGACAGCCCTTTTTTTTTTATTATCCGAAAGATTAGTGAGGCTAATGTATTTTAAAAATTTGCCAATAATGTAGATAACAATAGACATATACCTGTTAGCGTGAAATTTTAGGGCGTCCCTCATCTTGATCTGATTGAAACTGTCGTTGGTTCTAGCGTGGATTGTTCAGAGGTGCCTTGGGATTTGAACCCAGAACCTTAGAATTGGAAGTCAGTTAACAAAATTACTGTATTCAATACTGCAATAGGTATATAATGTAGGATTGTAAGTTATTTTTACCACCACGAAAGTTAGTCATCCCCAAGCCATTTGTACTTGGCGAGATTCTATGCTATTTGAGTGTCCGCAGCATTGTGCAATGCAATATCTGTGAAAGTTGTGTTCCTTTGTACGGACAGACAACAATGAGCCATTCGGAATTAGCTTTCGATTTATCTGCGAATAGTTTTCACGGGCCCGCTCTATGGTCCCGCCCAGCGGTGGAAGCAGGCACGCACGAATAGGGCTGCCACTTCTGGGAACCTCACACATCTACGGGTATGAAAGTGAATGACGGACTAATTTAAGGGATCATTGTTTAACTCGGATTGGGTTGACTTGAAATTGAGAAAGGAATTTTATCCATGCAGCCTTATTTAAGAGCAAATTTTCATTCCAAATTTAATGTCCTTCTCGTTTTCGGCCATACAGTTACTTAAAAAGCTTAACAATATTCAAAAGCTCTACTATAAAAAGTGTATTTTCTCTTATCTATAAAGCATTAAATAAAATAGGGAAGTACATTATCATCATTATCATTTTCTATGTCTTATTTGTCAAACAACATTCAATCTAGTATATTCTAGACTCACAAATAGACTCAATAACAATACAAAATATCTAAATACCACTCTTTAACAATGCGTGGTAACCCTAACCGGGAAGATCACGACCCATTCATAGTTTTTACACGCTTCTACCGAGTGTTTTACATGGACTGCAGGAATGGAACGCTGATTGCTCAGAATAAGCTTGGTAGCAAGTGCACATTTTATTAACTCTCCCAACGCTTACAAACAAAAAAAAAACAGCCAAAGAAATGCTTACAAGTTTGTTGTATTCTTGCCAGGCTGTGTATATGGCGTCGTAATGCCCGAACATCAGGGCTGCTGACCACCTATTTATTATGTTATAAATTTAATAATTTTAAGAGTTTCCAATTCAAGAATTGGATTACTTATTCACAATAGGATTTGACAGAATATAATTGACCATTTCTTGCACGAACTGGTCTTAGGAACTTCAATGATGGATGGATTGACATGGATTACTATAGTTAACAAGTAATATTATTAAAAAAAAAATATCATCAAAATGTAGCTGATACTTAATACTTAGGCGGTAAATACAATTATATTTATTCCGACCTAAAAAGAGGGCTTTTTTGGGTTGGGGTTTAAAAAAAAAGTTGCTAAAAATATGTAACATCAAAAGAAAACTAGCATATTATTCTCGAATAGCCCTATTTATTATTAGTCTAGATCGTGTGTAAGGGCGTGTACAGACAGTTAACGCGAGCCTCGAGCGTGAGCTACGGCGTCTGATCATGCCACTCGTGAGTATTCGTGAGAAGCAAGCGCTCATCAATTCTCAGGACCAAATAATATACCCATATGATCTGTGTTTTTTTTTTGTTTTGTGTAATGAACAATGACACCGATATTACACTGATTCGACATCGATTTTATTACGATATCTACTATACCCTAAATAACGTAATGTGTCTAAGCGATACAATAGTAAAATGTATGAAAAATCTAGTTTAACTATAAGGTGGAGATTAAAACGCGCAGCTATCTCTCTCGCGCATCACAACCTTTTTAAACATATAAAATCATTGCTTTAGAGACATTAGAAAAGTAAGACATTCATTTGTTCATTTGGGTTGGAAAAATATTATTAATAGTAGATTGTTATACAAGGGGCTAAAATACCCATTGTAACGAGGTAGATTTTTACTCCCGAGCTTTAGCGAGGGAGTACATAGAAACCGAGTTACAATGGGTTTTAGCGCCGTGTGTTACACTCTACTTTTCACTACGATTGCGAGAAAATAAAATAATCCAATGCAATAATTCAAAGTTTATTTTATTATAATTAAATGTGGTCATACGCCACGCAAGTATCGTGTCAATTATATAAACTCCAATGGCATTATTCGAATGTTTGTTGCTTTTTTCATCATACCTACCTTACCTTACCTTTAAAAATCTTCCATCAAAAGATTTAAACAGCTATGTTAATAATTTCGAATTTATCAAGACAAAAATATATTATACAAAGGTGGAGTCTCTCGCATACGTAAATGGCCCATCTCCATAATTATCGGCGGGAGTAAGCTCAATGAAGTCATAATTTTATAAAACTCGCCGTTTTTACTTACAAGCTTTTGTACTTCAACCGTCATCGGTTAAAAGACGTCTCATTAGAGTAATTTGTGTGTTTTAATGGATCTTTATATTTGATATGCACACATAGAAGCTATATGAATAAGTTATGTCCATTAGAGATTAAATTTGATTGGATGTAATAAAAAAAAATGTTTGTGAATTGTTTTACAGCATTGGTTAAAAATAGTTGAAAAAATGAGATGAGTGAAGCTATTTGAATCCAATATCTGTCATGTTTTTTTATGCTCCAGGGTTTCACTAGTTTTGTGTATTTGGTGATTTCAAGTATTTTGATATGAGTTACAAAGTTATCGTCAAGACACAGTCAGGCTCAAACGAAACAAGTCATAATTAAGTCCTGGTCATTCAGCCGTAAAGTGGTGATAACTTTAGTAAAATCTAAAACTCGAAATTGGATAATACTTGTAGTTCGTGGACCATCGACAAAATTATGAAATTCAATTTATTTGTGTAGTGTCCAATGTCCATAATAAAATTTGTACATAATAATAACTATATTCATATTTTTCCGATTTAGTACAGGACAGACTAGTAGAATTTTGTTGACAGCATGCTTTTAATTTAATACCCACTGAATAAAAAAATATCCGAAAAACATGTTTGGAAAACAAAACAATGAGACAACTTGATTTTTCCAGGTTCCCGCTAAAACTCCACAAGGATTCCTTTGTGTCGAAGAAGTTCAGCATAATAATGACATTAACCTTTTCAATTCATATTCCATGAGGTAAGAAGTACATCAACCCTTTTCTCATATCTCAGCCAGGAAGCAAGATACAAAGAATAAATAACTCGTGTGAAATGAAAACGCTCAGGCATTATATTATGTTCTAGAATTTTTAATAAAGCGAAAAGTTTGTTTGTAGTAATTTTTGTTTCTCGGCTCATTTCGGCGCTGCCACGTAGCCGCGCCGTGACGGGCGCAGACTCAATGCGCTCGGGGTTGCAAGTGCAGGGAAACTTATTTACGCTAAAATTTCATAGCAGCGTATGTGCACGCAGAGGCTGCATATTCACGTGGGGCTGCTATTTTACACGCCCGTCGTACCTACATGATATAATATAGCACATAGTGTGGCCGTGAGTCATATTAGAGTGATTCACCTACATTTTCATACATAGCGAAGGTAAGTCTAAGGCCTGCCATGGCAATCGCTCAGTGAATTTGCTCATTTATAAGTAAGTTTACGAGATCATGCACTATATCTTGAATATCATGATATTCAAGATATAGTACATGATGTCATCTATGATTGAATTATACGTTTCATCAGAAATGTAAATCTACTAGTGGAGTGCCTTCTTAATAATGAAAATTGAAACTTCACCCTCCTTCTTGAGAAGTTGGGTAAAAATTAACTTCACACCGGCATAAAAATATCACTATTATTATTAACGGGATATTTACCGTGGTTCGCGTTATTTTGAGCTCCCTATATTAAATTAGCGCGAACCACGGTAAATATCCCGTTAATAATAATAGTGTTTTAATGAATGACCGTGATAGTTTAAAAAGTGTTTTATAAAAACATCAATAATAAAATTGTACATTTATATAATTCAAGCTAGTTAAGAAAATAAATTTGTTGGGATATTTAATGGAACCACTTCCGAGTTACACACGTTATATATTAGATAACGTAAAAACCATTAGGATTGGCACAATATTAACCAAAATTATAGTCTACTACCACACTGGATTGTGGTGGTGAGAGACGGTGTGGTCTACCACATAGTATCTATTCAGACGAACTGGAGTTATATAGGACAGGCGTTTATATGTCATCTATAAAAAACAAAAACAGAATTAATTAATAATAACTAACCCGAGCAGATTCCCTTTCAAGCTCGTAAAATAATCTAGATAAAGCGGTAAATCCAGTGAAGCAGCAACACAGCGCGCGGCGCGAACCCGAGAAGGGCAGACCGATGTGCCGCCTGCTTTGCACGTCGTCATTTCCTCGAAAGTAATTCAAATGGAATCGTGTGCGCCGTTATTAAATATTTCATAACTTACCTCGCCTCACCCACCCCCCCGCCTCTGTCTCACAACACCCCCCCCCTCTCTCCGGCGACCGCATATTAAAGTCATAAAAAAGGGTTGTTTGATCTATCCCCTAAAACAATTTACATATCTCGGCTCAGCCCGCCGCTAAATTATTTAATTAAGAGAGGCATAAGTTTTTATTATTTTAATATGTCGGTTATAAAATTGTGTTAATGGAACAGTGCCGGCATTGTGGACTGAATTTTAACCCTCGAGAAGGGGGAGATTATGAGCATCGACTTGAATGTACGAAATACCGACTGTTCTAATTTAGTTTGTGAAGTAATTTAATGGTTTTCATGAAAGTGGATTATCTTCCTGACCTTTTGTAACTTTTATAATTTTAGTTTTCATATTATGTCAAACTTTAGGTTCATAAATCACTTGGTGTGATGTTAATAATTGTTAAGAGGATCGCAGTGTGTATAGGAACTGTTTTTAACACTAAATACTTATTTTGCGGTTTTGACTTTTTTGTGATAATAAAAAAAAAGTTTTTAATTTTAAGTTAAAAATATAATAATTACGCAACTAAGAGATAAGCTTCCCGCTTGCCTATTACATTCCAAAGCTACCCAGAACTTTGGACAATTTGAAATTATGTGTGGTAACGAACAACACCCTGAGTTTTTTCACGGTACGGGAAAACAAAGAATACCAAAAAAGAGATGGAGAGAGACACTGAGAGAGTCGGCCTTACATCTGCTTATTGGCTCTTTACTAATTTATTTTGTTTATCCTAACATAGTAATATAATTGAGCTTAGATTTATTTGGCGGTTGAATAATTGATAAAATTATTATACAGGAAGACTTTATCAATGAGTACCAACACTACAATAAATATAGATTATATAGCCTTATTGGTTTCCCAGGTTAGAAGAAAAATATTTTTTACTTTAATCCCAATCACATCAGAAAAACATTCTAAGAAGAAAAAGTTTAAGGGTAGAAATAAGTTTATTTTTCTTTAGACAAATACTACGGCAAACGACTCTCTTAACGCGTTCAACCTACATACTTTAATCGTACGTAATTCTGAAAAACTTTGTTCTGTCTCATAAAATGTCTGGTTCAGGAATGAAAGCCACACACGTAATGAACGAGAAGTAGACACAATAAAAGTGAAGCAGCTGTGGAATGCTTGGCCGCTATGCGAACGGTATGTTAAGCAGGCGACAATGAAACAGTACTCCGATACGCGTCCTCTGATCTTGCTCTGACACATCGTATCTAGGTACCCTCATGTAGTTACACTGAGTACAGGTTATAGTATCAACGCTTTAACTGGGTGCGACAAGGTCACGGTCGACAAAAAAAACAATCTTGCTCTTGTTAGTGACCGTCAGAGTTACGACGAATCTTTAATATTGAGGAATAATAAATAATTCGTCTGTCTGTAACTATAAGATAGATTAAATAATAGGAATCGTAGTTTATGTATCTTGTAATCGTCAATTTGTCTGTCCGTATGTCACATACAAGTTATATAAACTTAATTTTGCAAGAAGATCATGTTCTACAAACCGCGACACAATTTTGTAGTAAAATTTTGGTATAATAAAAATAGGACACTCCATACTTGTAAAGATTGAGTGAATTATTTTTCAACCGCATCCCTTTTACGGAGTATTGGATGTGTTTTCATACATCATTTTTTCCCAGCTGTAGTCTGTGCGGTGTATTAACCACAAAAGCAAGCCAACGAGAAAAAATAATTGACTTATAATTATGTTACAGTAGGTATAAAAACGCATTATATTTGAGTAGTTCAGTGTACTTATCTTGCTTAATGACGCGAATTACACGTATATCAAATAACATACACGAATAGCAAATGAATTATATTCCTTTATTGGATTCATTCGTTACTTTATTGAAACTTGAAATAATTATAGTACACAGATAAAATGAAGAAAAAATATCTGTATCTTCAGCAAAACAATTTTAGAGGGAACAATCCAAAAACACGCGTTATAAGCCAGGCAATCCAATAGAAAAATATAATATTATAGTATAAATCGATTTCGTACATACATACATAAACGGGTTTTCCCTTACGGGGTAGGCAGAGCATCAAAGACCAGTACGGCTGTTTGACGACACATTTGACCATGATTAGAGGGTTAGATGGAGATTAGAGGGTTATAGGGGATAAGAGGGTTTCGTCGTGTTTTTATCTTTTTATTCCAAAGCAACTACTAAAATTTATATTTAATCGATAGTAACCAAATTAACAATATTTCAACGTATATTGTAAAAATAAATTGCTTTGCCTTTTCTTGAGTTCATGAAATCGCACATGTTTCTAGCATGCGTACATTAAATACATTCCTGGCGGACCAGCTACCAGGGTGGTTGTTTTTGACCGCCCCAGGTTAATGAGAGCATTTTTACGCTCTCTCAGCAATGAGGAATGCAAATTTGGGAGCGGTAACCATCTACCCGCCGTTTAATGTCGTCGGTTTACGTTGCCCGGACTTTTATACCTTTAAATATATTAACCCTTGGTGGCAATGTGCCTTTAGTACTACACTATTATTGTTCTGTTTATTTTGCACATTTTCATAATGTTGAACGTAATCGGCCGTGTGAGAAAATGAATTTAACAACACGTATTTTACTGCGGGCTTAGTGTTGGAGGTTTGAATTTTTATTACGGAGACGTACCTACTGTACTGTACATGCAGTACTTGTAAAAGTGTTATTATAATACTTTTTAATTTATTTCAAAAAGGAGGTCCGGAGTTATCTTCAGAGGGGATAGTAAATTTGATGTTTTTAATAACTATTTGCTTTCCACTTCGACCAACAGAACCGATCAACTGGTTTTTTATCTAATACCTTTAAACGAGCAATACTTGTATAAATATATATATATAATTTATTTATATATTCTCTATCTCGGAAACGGCTCCAACGATTTTGATGAAATTTAGTATGTAGGGGTTTCAGCTATGGCAGATTTATGCGTTTCATTATAGTTTCATGCAGTGATATTGTGATCGTGTGTTTTGTTAATAATAGTGTTTTAAAATAAAGTGTATTATGTATTATGAACTATCACTGGGTACATTGGCACTGCGGTAGTTGATCATGGCTATAGTGCGGCAATTCATCACGACTAGGGCGGGCAATGCAACTCACCGCAGGGCGGGCAATGCAACACACACAGCGCAAGGCGGGCAACGCAACTCAGCGCAAGGCGGGCAACGCCACTCAGCGCAGGGCGGGCGGCGGCGGCGCGCGGCATCACATAAGCCGATCAAATTACGCACAAACATAACAAATACTTTGTCAAGTCAAAGACTTTGGATATATAAAAAAATCGTGCTAGTAGCATATATGAAATTAAAAGGAAAACTATCACTGATAAGTAGGCTTTACAAGTTATCGAGTCTATATAGTTATATAGTCTATCGACTTAAAAAATGTGCCTGGATAGGTAAAAAAATTAAATTTCGCGCAAATTTTATTTAAGTTAACTCGTATGTTCTATCACTATTTTAAGCTCACTTAAATCATAATGCGCAACTACGGAATCCTATTTTGCGCGTGGCACGACACGCACTTGGCTGCTTTTTAATATTAAGTGCCTGAAATGTTTGTGACCTAATAAACCTATCTTATTTCGTGCAACGGTGATATTTTTTTATCAAAAATTGCATTTTCTCATGGTATTTTTCTATCGTGGCGTAACGTTTTTCCGGGCGAGGTCGGAGTTCGCAACCGCCCGAGGCCGAGTTCAATTACGGCTGCCGTGCAGCCAATAATTGGCGCCAGGACCCGCGACAAAGCGCCCACAATGGGCTCTGATAAATTTCCGAATTCTACACCCGAATTCTAACTAGCAAACATGCGCCACCGTGAAACCTGCACGTAGGGATGCGGGCATTTTTTATTTTGGTAGGCTCTGTATTTATATTTATAATTTATAAATATATGTATGGGTGTATGTATGGGTGTTTTAACATATTGATCATATTTTCCCTTAAATATCCTAACCTATTGATTGATTTTGGTAAAAAACGGCGTGCAATATTTTCACTCATTTTAGCTTATATGCTCAATCCTCAATCCACACTATGTCTAAAAAAATGTATCAAGATAACTGGAGCTTATATTAATTACTATTATGGAACATTTTCCGCGATTAGCAATAAATTAAGTAATATTCCAAAACAGAGAAAAAATCTATTATACACATTCCTATTGTAGGTATAAGTTTAGGACGTCACTGCATCAAAGCGCATCTCTACGAGTGGTAAAATTACTTCGTCGATGATTTGTGCCCTGACAGGTCGGACGAAGGCATTGTCTCGCATCGTGTAGGCTTGACTTTATATCAAGCTTTGATTCGTACTGACTGCCAGCGGATATTTTCTGTATGTTTTATTTTTCTCAATTACTCTGCTGTGTTGTAGCCTTGAACGGTGTTTAAACATTTTATTAATAAATCACAGTTTAGGTTTTTATTCTAGTGAAGTGCATCTCTATGAGTGAGAAAATTAGTTTGTCGCTATTTTGTGCCCTGATCGGTGTATTGTCTCCCGCCATGTGTACTTGGCCTTATACCAAGCTTTTGTACATACTAACTTCGGATGTTTCTCCTATGTTTCATTTAATCAGTTACTTAGCCGTGATTGTCTTAAACAACGTTTATACATTTTCTGCCTTACCGAAAAACGTTACTTATTATTGCTTAATATATTTTGTCAACTTCTCCCTGACACGTAATGACACTTGCGGAAAGAAGACAGAATTTAAGACGATGGTTAAAGTTAAGTAACGTTTTTCGGTAAGGCCGTTTTTTATTTCTAATTCGTAGTTTAGGTCGTCATTCTAGTAAAGCACATTTCTATAAATGGGAAATATTTCGTCGCTATTTTTTGCCTAGACTGGTCGGAGGCATTGTCTCGCTTCATACGGATTCATATGGATTTGATTCATACGATTTTTTTTTTGTTATTACTGAACATTGTCATCGAATAAGTTTTCATTAGTACAAGCTTTGGTTAGTTTGATATTGTATGAAATGTCCACAAATATTTATTATTTATTTTGATCAATTACCAGTTATAATATGGGGATGTTATGTAGTTCAGTGATCTTAGATGAGAGCTAGATATATTTAGATATTAAATAACAATTATTAATTTTAAATTCCGGCAATATCGTGAAATTATTTTGATCGTCTGAGACAGCATTAACAGAGCTATCTGAAACGTTCAAGTTTTTTTTCTACATTTCTGATTTGTGTAAGCGAGAAACGAGACAAAAATGATTTTTTAAGATGCTGGATGTAATCTTTTATCTAAATTCTAAATTTGGGTAAATGTGATCTCTCTATTTGGTTTACAAAGCTCATCTTCGCCCCGACGTCGTCTATTTATAATCAACGTATTCATGTCGAATATACAGAAATAAAATATTTCTTATATCTTTGTTATGATAGGTAGTTAATTAAGACACACAAACTTTTCTGAATTTGTGTCTTACGTAAATTTAGAGCACAAAGCAACGTACTCTCAACTGAAAACTGTTCCCAGCTGAAGCTCTAAGCTGCCAAACTAATTTTCGCCAATTTCTTATTCAGCATGCAGCTGGCAACTAATTTGCCGATCTTCCCGAGGTCCGTCTTAACTAAACACGAGTCCGGCGAGGGCGGTCCACGTAATTGAGCATAGACAAGCCTACACCACGCGGGGTTTAATTTCCTGCGCCTGCAATGCGACGCACTCCACATACTCACATGTGCATCACATCAAGTGTACGATTGTAGAACGTAGCTTGCCCTGTAAACTAGTTGAATCTGTCAGTGTTGCCAGATCAGAGTTTTTGTTTTTGTGTTATGATACAGAAATAAAAAGTTGAGAGAAACAACGTAAGTTTTATTCTCTTATTTTATCTATTCAATGTCAATACCAAATCTTCCAAGTCCTGCTTCAGCTTCGACGACAACATCGCTATTCAATAGATGGTCAAGTGTGAACTTGTTCAAGTAAAAAAAAATCATTTTTTACTTTTTTATACTTTTTTACTGAATAAGGTGGAAATCTACAGACTCCTGATTTTTAAAATTACACTTTTTTTTCTCTTTAACACAAGAAGACAAACACACTTACGATCAATTTTATCAGCCATAAATTGTAGGTACGTTTTAGGTATTTAACTTTTTTTCTATAATTTTACCAATTAACACACAACAAACCAATGATTATAAGTATGAAGTGTTGAAAAAATAACACATTTCTTTTTTATCCCCCGACCCAAAGAGTGTGTATCATCATATGTATGTGTGTACGTTTATATCTGTATATCTGTCTGTGGCATCGTAGCTCTGAAACGGATGTACCGATTTTGATCAATTTTTTTATATTAAAATTATACATTATATATATATATATATATATATATATATATATATATATATATATATTATTACAAAATGCTTTGTCAAGAGTGATCTTAGCTATATTTCATCAAAATCGGTTGTTCAGCCATTTTCTTTTGTCGAGGGTTTTTGAGTTTTTTAAACTTATACGTGGTATGAGTGAGTTGGCAACACTGCCAGCTGTACTGTGTCCATACTAATAGCGTAGCCGCGGCGTACTTTTCCTTGTCCTTGGAGGCTTTGAATTAGTTCATGTAGATTGTTATTTGGTTTTATTTAACGAAATGTGATGCTAGTAAAAACAAGTGAATGTCTGGACTAGAATGTATAATGTTACCTTGATGATAAGTGAAACTTAAAAGTATTTAAGGCAACTTGTTATATTAAATCCATTTTCCCTAGACAATACATATATGTATATATCTTTAGCTATAGAAAAAGCCTTCCGTCATGTAAACTTCAGCCATCATCGCCGTAGGTATAAACAGATATTCATTGCATAAATTGACACATCTGAAACCAGCGAGGCCGCAGCTAATCTCTATACCAAGAAAAAAAAGCCTTCCGTCATGTAAACTTCAGCCATCATCGCCGTAGGTATAAACAGATATTCATTGCATAAATTCACACATCTGAAACCAGCGAGGCCGCAGCTAATCTCTATACCAAGAAAAAAAAGCCTTGCGTCATGAAACTTCAGCCATTATCGTCGTAGGTATAAACAGATATTCATTGCATAAATTGACACATCTGAAACCAGCGAGGCCGCAGCTAATCTCTATACCAAGAAGATCCGTCGAACAAAGCTGGGCGTGTTAATTGAATATCTATCAGATGGGACGACGCTGAGAGAGAGTTGCGGCGGATATTACGCGTCACTTACTTCACGCGCCGACAGTAAAGGGAGATGCTAGCTTATCTAGCTGTACTTGATTAAGTGGGCTATGCATTAATATCCTAAAGGCCTAAACTTTGTAAAACACTACGAAACAAACAAGATACAACGATAAAAGAAACAAGATCGATTGATAGATCAGGCGAGTTGGTGGTCAATCGTAGATCTATAATGTATAAAAAAAAAACCGGACAAGTGCGAGTCAGACTCGCCCACCGAGGGTTCCGTACAAACTAAATAAAAGGGGGAAATCATATTTTTTTTATATTTTCCTTCATAAACCGAAAAATATACATCGTAAAAATATTTAACACATTCCTTGCTCACCACTCGGATCCGAGTAGGGGCTATAGTAGCGGCGGACCCGAGCTACTCGGATCCGAGC
This sequence comes from Lycia hirtaria, assembly GCA_947563715.1. Lineage (NCBI taxonomy): Eukaryota > Metazoa > Arthropoda > Insecta > Lepidoptera > Geometridae > Lycia > Lycia hirtaria. The sequence goes on along the minus strand of OX387379.1, from coordinate 29,238,401 downwards.
GAGCGAACATTTGAGGCAGCCCTAATTCCTTGCATGGAGACACTATTTTTTTTGTGATTAAATAAAAAATGACCAGTTTTCGGATTTTTTCCTATATGTGTATGTGTACTCTATATGTGTATGTGTACTCTAACACAATGTTTCTTGCCAAATTTCAGAGTTCTAGGTCTACGGAAAGTACCCCGTAGGTTTTGATTCCTCTATGAGTGTCGAAATGTGCGTTTTTTACGACATATTCGGCTGTAACTTTTTTTTACGAAAACTGAGAATTTTTTTTTTTCTTTCTGGGGCAAGATACTTTGGATCTGCGTATATGGTTTTAATTTCAACTCGATACCTTTGAGCGTTCCCGAGATAAAGGACTTGACACCCGGACGGACGGACAGACATACAACAAAGTGATCCTATAAGGGTTCCGTTTTTTCCTATTGAAGTACGGAACCTTAAAAAAAGATAATGTTTTCTAAGGTTTTTGCGATAGTTACTCATTGAAATGAAACAATTTTTAACGGATTTGTCGCGTATATTTGGCATAACGTTATGGACCTGACGTTTTGAAATTATGTTCGCTTGTAAATTATGTAAAATATACGCGATAAATCCGTTTAAATTTGTTTAATTTCGACGATTGATAGATTTTTCGTAATTATTTATGAGACCCATTGAAATAAAAAAAAATGTCAATACAAACAAGTACTTACTTAAAAATCGTTTTAAGTTAATTTAACGGTGTAACGGTTTTATTGAAAAGAAAGAAGATGATGATGATGATGTAGGTAATGGTGGAGGTGTTGATGTAGGTAATGTATTTAATGTATTTAACTAGAAAAACGTTTTCATTTGGCACCCATATTGTGAGGGTTGTGTTAAAATATGAAATCCGCCATTTTGTGGCCGCGGCCATCTTGGATTTATAATAATACAGAATATACTAAATTGTATTGTCATCAGGACTAAAGATGTATACCAAATTTCAGATCGATCCGTCAACTGTAAGGGGGTAAAATTTCAATTATTAAATTTGACCCAAATAAACAGGTCAAGCTAAATAAAACCGTTTAAAAAGGAAATAATAATTACTCTTATGAAATTAATGTAGTACCTAAACGTATTTTTATTCTTTTAAATTTATCATAACTTCGAAGTATTATAATTTTTATTTTATAAAAGACATCATTTCTTAACAGTAAAACATTTACTGCCTTACCGAAAAACGTTAATTAACTTTAAGCAATGCTTAACATATTTTGTTTACTTCTGGCTGATACGTAATGACACTTGCGGAAAGAAGACAGATAACTTAAGACGTTGGTTAAAGTTAAGTAACGTTTTTCGGTAAGGCCCTTAGACTTTTAAGACTAATTTTGCCAAATTTCAAAGGTCAACGGGAAGTACCCCATAGGTTTTGATTCCCTTGTGAGTGTCGAAATGTGCGTTTTTACAATATATTTGGCTGTAACTTTTTGTTTCGAAAACTTAGAAACTTCATTTTTTATTTTACTTACTTTCTGCAGCAAGATACTATGGATCTTCGTATACCTATGGTTTTAATTTCAACTCGATACCTTCACGCGTTCCCGAGATACAGGTCTTGACACCCGACGGACGGACAGTCGGACAGACGGACAGACAGACAACAAAGTGATCCTATAAGGGTTCCGTTTTTTTCCTATTGAGGTACGGAACCCTAAAAATACGACGGTCAGAATTTAATTTTGACGAAACATAATTTTTTTTCAATTGTTTTTAGGGTTCCGTACCTCAAAAGGAAAAAACGGAACCCTTATAGGATCACTTTTTTGTCCATCTGTCTGTCCGTCTGTCCGGGTGTCAATACCTTTATCTCGGGAACGCCTTAAGGTATCGAGTTGAAATTAAAACCATATAAGTACGCAAATCCATAGTCTCGTGCTGCAGAAAGAAAAATCAAATTTCTCGGTTTTCGTAAAAAAAAGTTACAGCCGAATAATATGTCGTAAAAAACTCACATTTCGACACTCACAAGGGTATCAAAACCTATGGGGTACTTCCCGTTGACCTAGAACTATGAAATTTGACAAGAAGCATTGTTTTAGAATACACATATAGGAAAAAAATCCGAAAACTATACATTCTTAATTTAATTACAAAAATTTGGGTTTTTATGCAAGGAAGGAAGGCCCAAATTTTAAATGGCTTTAACCGTATCATGTCGGATATCATATGAAAGAGCTTAATTAGCACAAGCTAAAACAGGTTTTTAAATATTTTTGCGATTTATGTTTTTTGATTTATGAAGGAAAATATAAAAAAATATATATAATATCCCCCTTTTTTCTACTAGTTTGTACGGAACCTTCGGTGGGCGAGTCTGACTCGCTCTTTTCCGGTTTTATTTTTTAATTTATTTACGACTTTAATAACCATATACTGCTATTTACAAGATATTTATTGTGACAATACTGGCTGCTTGTATTTGTAATAATTTATTTATCTCTATATTGATATAATATTAACCCGAAATAAAAATAAATGAATTGGATTCAATATCCTATTCCATAATTGAAAAAAGTAGACCAAACAGTTTGTTCCCAATCCGTTCTACAGAAGGCTTCGCCCAGTATGCAGTGTGGTGACGTCACGTGAATGACGCGAGGACGCGAGTGTCCCGCCGTTTAATTTCCTGCTGACGCCGCTGATGATTGTTCTCCGAAGAACTGCATGCTAATGGGTTTATACCTTTCAGCCTGTTGTATTTGGCGGAGAACAAGTCGTGGCTCATAAAGTAGATGGTTTAACATTTTCGGATGAGTGAAGTTCATCCAAAATTTGGATGGATTAGAGTGCGTTATTTTAACAGTTTGCTGCAAAACATTTTTAACAAGTTAACATAAAAAAACAATCACAACGAAATTCGTAGTGATTGTTTTTTTATTTTATCTATATTTATATATGACCTTGCTTATATCTTTTTAATTTCGTATTTTTTCTAAATGTGGCTCTTTGAAGAATAATATGTTTAAAGACACGGAAAGGGGTAAAAGTGATCAGCCCTTCGTTTTTTTTTTTTCGCAGTCCTTTTAAGAGTTACCGTTTATTGTTTGTCCAAAATAAGATCGGACCTTACGTACATGGCACTATAGTAAAATTTCCTTCCTCGTTTCCCCTTCCAAAAAAATCTCTTTTTTACCGCAATTACTTATTAACTACATCATTGATTCTCCCATGGGATGGTACGCGACGGGGCTTCAGAAAACTTCATCTCTATTTGGTAGAAGTAATTCGCCCACCACTAAAAACTCAAATTAGTTACTAATATTGTTTGGAAATACAACCTATAAAAAATAACAAATATACAAACACACAGATGAAAGAAAAATCGCCCAGTTATGAAATGGAGACACTATCTGATAAATTAACAGTCGGTGGTTTTCGTTTGATCTATCCTTCATGCTCATGCTGAATAAGGTAGACGTACTAGATTTTATTAGGCAACAGGGTTGTGTAAGAATTGGCATTATGTCTTCTGCAGCTTTGAGAAACAATCCGTCGTGCTGGAAATAGTTGTCGTGCGTGGTATCTGGTGCATCTAGCGCTAGTCGCGGGGCGTGCGGCGCGGTGCAGCCTGCCAGCGCGCCAATTACACCGGCACCGGGCTAATGGGCCATTAACACTCAGTTTACACCGCAGCCATCGCTCACCAACATCTACCCGCCTTTACACGGTGCACGACCGATCTAACGCAAGCCCCCCGCGACCATTATCTTGTGCTCGGAAGTCCGCTCAATCGACGGGAGCACTCATAAATACCGGATCGCCGTACCACTTTATAGTATCCCAGCTAATGCACAATCGAATTTATTAATGGCATAAACTACGCCGATTTACTGCTCTCGTGATCAGGTGGACGAGCGCTCTATGACTTACATTGTAGCGCTCATAATACGAGCTAATTAAGTCTAGAAAGGAAATAATGTACAGATACGTAGCGTCGATGAGCGTCGGAAAAGTTTCAAATTAAACTAGTAATAGAAATTGTAGTTAGGGTCGGCGGCACGCGAGGAGCGATGCCCGCGATCGGGTGAACGGTTCGCGTTAATTAATTGGGTATTTTCACACGTCAGCGGCTAGATCTCTCCAAATAGATGGTTGCGCGGCCCTTAATTAGCTGTATCGGGGGTCCATCGCTGCGCCCGCGCACTCTCCACGCCAATTTGGCGCGCCCTGCCTCGGAATAGTCGTAGATAAGGCGGCTAGAATGCACGTTAATAACCTCATTATGAAATACGTAGGTTTGCTTTCGGATCGCAGAATTCTCTTTTTAAATAGATTTATTTTGTTTGTGTGCAAAAATGTGAAATGAGATAAAAAAATAATTTCATTGGTATAGTTCCCATATGTAAAAAGAACACTGGTTTGTTCCCGTTTACGAACAAACAAGCGTTCTTTTTACGTAACGGGAACTACATAAATCTTTTTTTGTTTGTTTTGATTGTTGAGATGTGTCACCTAATTGGTTGTATACCAGGAAACTTCGCTGATGATTCTCGGTATAGTATTTTGCATCCGCTAGATTTTTGATGTGTGAATTACAAACGGTTCCCCACAACTGGATTCCATGCATCCATATTGGTTTTAGTACGCTTATGTAGGTATATGAGCAGTTTATTGTCTGTGGACGAATTTCTGTTTCGACCGAATATATCACATATATTTACCTACTTTATATCTGTTACTAACCGATTAAATGCCCCCCCCCCCCCCTGTCAGTTGGATGCTTAGGCCAATTATTATTAACGTTAAAAACAACGTCCATCCAGGAAAATGTCGTATTAGTCTTTCTTTAATGAAATTGATAGGGTCTGTTTAATGTTGGCAATTTCGAAGAGAGAAAAGAAATTTAACTAGTATCTATATTAAAAGAAAATAAAAATACCCGAATGCACAAAAGAGGTTTTGCAGTAACTTACAGTTTTGTTACGTTTCATACGTCTTATATTTTATAAATGCGCATTCATTGTAATAATTCTAATAAAATCACTAGTTCGTTACGAAAACGTTCGTTGAAGATTCGCACAAACGAACACGGTTATTCTAGGGCAGATAGAAAGTTCTCAGCTAAATTATGCACAAAAAGCACTTTGACATATTTTTCATAGTGAGGTTTGTAATGCTCAGACAATTCCCATTTTCATTTTAAACTTACATCATATTTCAAAAAATATATAATATAAGTACTTAAGTTAAAAAGAAAAATAAATAATCTGACAACGCTTCGCATCTGAAAAAGCTACAAGACATTAGTAAGTATAATTTTACAATCGAAAACTCTGTATAAGACGATAAGTCTACAAAGTTTGAATGAAATCTGCCCGTTTGAAATGGGTCAAAATCAAGTCCGTACGTACGTACGTGTGTACGTACTGCCAAACTGTGGAATGCGCTTCCTGAATGGGTCTTTCCGACTGGATATAATCTAGGTGTCTTCAAATCGCGAGTGAATAGGTTTCTTCTAGGCAAGCGCGCTCCATCGTAGACCGTAACTGTCACTTAACATCAGGTGAGTTGACGGTCAAGCGCAAGCCTATAATCGAATTAAAAAAAAAAAAAAAAAAAAAGTCCAAAGGAGTCGATTACAAACAAACAAACATGCATACAGGTTTTAATAAAAGCGTGTTAAAAAAGTGTAATTTTGACACATACGAGCGTATATTAACTGCAACTTGTAATTAGCCTCGTCATTTATACAAATGTATAGTTTAAGTATTTAGGCTGTAAGTTTTCCTAAAAATATAAAATATAAATAATATATTTATTCGTCACGCTTCATAATTACTACACCAACATCGACGCATGTAAGTAATCAAGTAAACACAATATCAAAAAGCATTTTAATGATCATTAAATAAATTGGTATGGCCCATCGCTAACACATCGTTATTGTTATTTAGTCTAATAATGTTAGAAAGGCGATGATCGCACGTGTTCCTTCGCCCATTCTCCTTCGCTGGGATTGATAGCCGTCAGAAAACAATTACCTTTTTGTCGGCGAACCGATACTCCGCTAATTACAATAAGTGATCATTGACTTTTTTAATTACGGGGCTCATTGAGGCGTCGATCAGTTTGTAATAGTTGCCAGTCAGTGCATTTAATAACGCGCCTCCGCTCCGACTTCGGAATGTTCATAGTTTCGCTCTTGCGGAATTTCTATTAATAAAGTCCGGCTTTTAATCTGTTTTTTTCATAAGCTAATTTTATCCGTCAGCGATTTATGTAATCTCGCAAATTAAATCTTGAAATGCTGCACGCAGACTGTTTAAGGCGACTAAAACTCGTAAGCGGTAATTTAAAGGTAAATTTTTATGTCTCGATTAAAAAAAACTAAAAACGCGTCATCGTTTCATGGTGGTTATTCCAAAAGGCCGAACGAAACGTTTTAATTTCACATTAATCGTACGGACCGCAAGATTGTGGAATATGCTTCCTGAGAGGATTTTACCCGATGAATCTGGGTGTCCTTAAGTCGCGAGTGAATTGGTTTCTTCTAGGTAAGTGCGCTTCATCGTAGACCGAAACATCGCTTAACATCAAGTGAATTGGCAGTCAAGCGCTAATTACAGATAGAGACGGCATGCATTACAGGAGCGAAAAATTATATAAAATTATACATTACCTACACCATACAATATTTATTAAAATACATTTAAAGTTAAGCAATCAAAATAATAAATGTCAATTAAACTACAGTATATGTCAAATGATATAAAATTTTGCTACATTTAGATGGATCTAGTGTCGAAGACTTCAAAGACTTTCTGAAAATATTATAACTGTCGCCAAATATGTCTATGTCGGTTGTCTTCGATACAGTGTTTAAAAAAAAGTTAAGTGATAAAAAAAAAAACTTGATGCAGTATGACTTACCGAGTAACCTGTTTGCGTCTTGCATTCCTTTTATAATGTGCTAGTGGTATAGCACGGGGCACTCCGAGCGGGTTGTGGCGGGGAGCGAAGCGTGCGACGAGCACAGCACCGCACCCGCCCCGTGAGAAAAGAATGTTCCCCGACCTCTAATTACGTTTTATGCGATATCGCCATTTAATTATTTAATTAGCAACATGTTTCCCATTCCGAAACATTAATTAATATTTTCATCAGAGTTCTCCGCATTTAACTGTGCTTTTATTACTCTCTCGAGATTTTAATAAAGATTCTCGACCACCCTCGGTCGCGTATTATTGTTTTAAAAAAAACGTGTTATGAAAATTTTATTGCTGTCGTCGCGAGCGGTTCGCGGTTCGAACCACTCGCGGTGCGAAACGCCTGAATACCCGTCAATTCATTGTCGGCTGGTTTTTGATCGTTCCTGCCATAAATAGGTGTTTTGTGTGAATCGATAGTTTTTGTGTCATTTTGAAATGAATGTATGAGAGCAAGCTGTTGACAACAAGAAAGTACATTCATCATTTTTAGGGTTCCGTAGTATTACAAGAAACCCTTATAGTTTAATTATGTATATCCAATACGAAGGGTTCCAAAATGTACGATGCATAGACATTGTACATAAGGAGTAATTCTTAACATTTATAAGTACCTACTTTTTTAAATTTACCTATATAAAAAAAAACAATGTAAATATGAATATGAACCTTAAAACCATTAAAGTTTCATTAGGTACAGAACTCAATTAAAATACAATTGTATCATAAGTCATAAGTCATCATACACGAAGAGTCACCCGACTCTTACGTGTATGATGACTTATGTATAAGATGGAAGATTTTTTTGAAGAGCCCCTTTGTGCTAGATGTTTAAAAATGAAGGTGAGTTGGGTACCTATCGTACATCTTGGAAAATGCTCAAAAATTTACAATTTCCAAACTATTAGTATAATCTCTTGAAATTAAAACTTGTATAAAAATATTTTGTGTTTTCTATCTTTATAATTTTTCGATATACACAATATACTTAAATAAATGGACTTAAGTTAGTAAGAGCTATGGTGAGGGCTATGCTCGGAGTCTCTCTACGAGATCGAATCAGAAATGAAGAGATACGTAGACGTACAGGTGTCACCGATATAGCACAGCAGATTAGCAAGTTGAAGTGGCAGTGGGCAGGGCACATAGCACGTAGAACTGATGACCGATGGGGCCGAAAGGTTCTCGAGTGGAGACCACGTACCGGCAAGCGCAGCGTAGGAAGATCAGCCACGAGATGGACAGATGACCTCATACAAGTGGCGGGAAGACGCTGGATGCAAGCCGCTTCCAATCGGTCTTTTGGAAATCCATGGGGGAGGCCTATGTTCAGCAGTGGACTTCTTATGGCTGAGATGATGATGATGAATTAAGTAAATATAATTATATGATTAATAAACGTATAAAACATTCAGTATATCTTAGATAATGTCAACGTTTTTGTAAGAAAGTCCCAAGTAACAAGCAGTGCTCGTCATATCTTCTTTTTGACATTGACATTGACTACGGAACCCTACCATATGCATATCACGACAAACTCTTAACTAATTTTTTACTATAATAAAAATATCAACGCAAGTGTTTCGTGACAAGTATACAAGAACGTAATGTCTCGATAAGCGGACACCGGGCGAATTCACCAGATAAGGGGTGCACAATTAATTCAGTGCTCGTGTGGTGTCCAGCTATTGCAATTCACGATCGCATGTAAGTTTTAATAATTAATTTGTAGTACATGCACACTGGGATAGAGCATGTGTAAGTGGGGGTGTGTGTGTTTGTGCGTAGGAGTGAGTGGGAATCTCAGATATATATATATACATAAACATGACACGAACATAAAAACTAAGGCCGAGCCATAGATAAACATTTTTATCTACGTTCAGCGTGAAAAGTGCCATTCAAAGGTACATCAGGCGAGTGAAAAAGAGATAGCTATAAAAGTAAAAATCACCATCGAAGGCTCCTTCTTGCGGCGGCGTCGCCGGCGTCGTGTGGCAGGTCGCCCTCTTCCCTAACATTATAGTTGAGGAGGGCGATGGCTGGCACATACGTCATAATCGTGTCGAATGCTGCTTGCGGGTCGCTGGTTTGCTCGCGGTATACACACAACATAGTAAAAAGGCAAATTAAAATAAAATAATCTCCCCTGACGATATGTAGTTAACAGTAGTTTGTAATTCTGAAAGGTTCGTGGTGTGGAGCTAAAAAATAAAAAAGTAAAAATGAGTTTCTTTGTGAACTCAAGGAATATTTGTCATAAAATATTATTGTTTAAAATTTGTCTGCAATATCAATTTTGACAATGTGAATATTATAAATACTTATTAAATTATTTGAAGATTGAAACGGCAATTTGGCAATGAAATAGTGTGATAAAATTGTTATTGTATTGTTCTTTCTTGTATGCCACACGTACACAGACACAACACGCACACAAACCAGAGATACTGTTTTGTGACACGCACACAACCAGAGGTCATACGCTATCGTGACTTGCAATAACTGTAATTGTAGGAGCAGATTATTAACCGATCCACGTATACCGGACAAATTGCAACCGGTCGCGAGTAATGACGCCTGTGACGACTCTCGTGCGATTGGATTCGATTCCGATCGAATTACTTATTTTTCATTGGTATGTCGAAAACGGGTTTATGAAACATGTAAAAAGCAGAGGTAAAAGAGAAAGTAGTGTTTTTGTGGCTGGAAAACGTGCTTCACTGTAAAACAGGATGGAGAATTTAATGGACTTCTTCTTTGCGGATAAAGGTATACTTAACGCACATTGATAGAAAGTAAGGCCGAATTTTGCAAGATGATATCTTATTCACTTATGAGTGACTAAACCATATAAATTTTGACATTACGTATATTATTTTTGACATATATTTATACAATATATTTAAATATGAGAGTAAATACAGTTAATTGCTATTTTATATCTGATATAATGTATTAATTCAATATACATGCCGACATTTTAATCCCATTTTATATTTAATGACATTATTTATTGTATAACGGAGATAAGCGTTCCTTAATTGTATGTAATATTATTTTTAATGGACTCATCATTCGTCTCTATTAGTTATTTATAATTGTATATTTCGGATGATAACTAAATTGTAATTGAGTTGCCTAGTATAGCTGATAAGTTATAAGGTCAATAAAGCATTCTATCCTATTCTATTCTATTCTATTCTATTCAGACCACCAGTGAGATGGAGAGACGATATCGACAGATCAGAAGGCAAGAGCTGGATGTGATCAGCCTAGGACCAAAAAAAAGTGGTGTCATAAAGAAGAGGCCTATGTTCAGCAGTGGATCAATAAAGGCTGAAATTATGATAATGATGAAATACGAGTCGCGTATGCTTGTCAAACTTGAGTCGCATTCAAGTAGTCCCGTGTACGGATAGTGTAGGCGTTTACTAGATAACCCTAAAAAGTTAGAAAGTCAGTGGTAAAGTATTAAGGATAAGTAGGTATATAAGTTATCTGTCTTATACCATAATGTCTCGTATGATTAAAATCGATGAAATTCCTATTAGAGGGTTATGGCTGAAGTCCGAGGCCGTGGGAACACCCCCGGAGGAAACTAATTACGCCGAATGTGGCTTGGGTCTTCGGTTAATTAGAGACAGAGTGGCTGAACCCTCTTAATTAATACTTGTGCCTAGAAGGCCCTTATACTTACTTCCACTGTTTTGTTTGAATTGTTAATTCGTGATAAAACATGAATGGGTATTGTGTTCAACATTATAATTAATATAATTAAATTCTAAAAACGTTCTGGAACGCTTATTTAAGGTTTTTGGTATAATGAGGCAAAATATAGCATACTACATAGTGACTGTGGATGGTAAAGAGGGTGATAAAATATAGGCCACATTCGTATCCAGGTTCTCAGCTATCACATAACAATAGGTTCAGCCGTTTGTTTGTGAAAAGTTAACGAACAGACAGAGAGACAGAGTTACTTTTAAGTTAGGATAAATCAGTACCAATATTCATTAGACAACATTACGTACCGCCTTCCTCCTCTTGCATTCAAAGGCTATATAAGTTTCAAGCTGAAATTTTCAGGCATAGCAAAATTGGACATCAGATATCTCAGTGACAAGCGCAGTGGAATGCCAAATAGAGTGGAATTCCAAAATTCTAAGTGATATTTAATTATTATGAGCCAGCGTGATATGATGTAGGCTGTAGAACATACCAAAAAAAACTCATAAATAGTCTCGAAAAATTTAACCCTCTTTTGGCAGTCCGGTAGTAAAATAACGAGACACTAAAGTAACCCTAGCTTCTAGGTTGCTTAACCTTAACCTTAAGCCTTACCTATTACGTTTTTCGAGAGTATGTATGAGATAACTTTTTTTGTATGTTCTACAGCCTAAGCCTTTTGACGGATTTCAACATATGAGGTGTCATTAAATTTGTCTTGGTAGTGGAAAAAGAGCATCGGGCGTTTCTTTATGGTCCGAATCGACCTATTCCAAAATATGTCTTGGGTCATTCGCACCGGACCAACCACTGCGGTGCGAATGGGCCCATTCAAAAACAGTACATGGGCGATTCGCACCGCGGTTCGAATCACTTGCGGTGTGAAACGCCGAAGTACCCGTGGAAATGACATACGAGATTACAAAACAGTCAAAATGGCGGGTTTTTAGCTCAAAAATAATAATTATGCTAGTTTCAAAAACTTAATCAACCACCTTCAAAATACATAATTTCGTATACATATTACATACCTATTATTTTTATTGATATAAAAAAAAATTTAAACGATTTATCGCGTACATTTTACGTAATTTTATGACCTGACGTTTCAAACACTTTGCAGCGTTCGTGGTCACATCATTTAAGAACGTTTTTAGAAAACATACTATTTCCACTCATTTTATTTTCAAAACCAGACTATTAATCTAATTTTGAATTTTTTGTTGAACTATTCTGAAAGTATATTCAAACAAAAAATAATTTTCTAAATCGGTTTATAGATGACGGAGCTAAGCAGTAACAAACAAAAAAAAACAACCGAATTGAGAACCTTCTTTTTGAAGTAGGTTAAAAAATTGCTTAGTTATACAACGGTGGGTCTAACTTTGGGAATAAACACAACGATTTACTTTTATCACTTTGATAAAAAGTGGAGTTAGAATAAAACTTGTACATAACATAACACCAAACGTAAGCATAAATTGTGTTGTGTTACCTATTCTGAGTAACCAAATATAAAGTGAGATATCTTATTATTGGTGTGTGAGCCTGTCAGGGTTGCCATTAGCTGGCCAACAAAAAAATCTATATAGTCAGTAGTCTAATAAGGTCGAAAGTTCAAATGTTACCATAATTTCAATGTCTATATTTAGATGTTAGTGAATTGCCAGTTTTATCTGACTGCCTAAGAAGGAAGGTAATATTTTTCAGATGTATGTATGAAGTTACTGCGGTTTTCCTTTCTGTAGCCTTTTTTTTATCAGCCCTGTTAGTACAAACGGTCCCACGGCTGGGCGCGGGCCATCTTCTCATTGTGAGAAGGGCCGGAGGTACGGAGGACCTAATTTGCAGGTATTGGAATGTAAATTGGTATTAGATTCGTTATTGGCATAGAATAATATTATTTTCAGTTGGACAAACAAAAATTTTTCGCCTTTCAGTATTTTACTATTGTAGTTTCAAAACGTTGTAAGTCGAAGTAAATCTTTTTGGAAAATGACCTTATCAATTATTTTTTTGGAAAACTACCTTAAGCTTAAAGAAGAAAAACTCGCAACGTGTAGTCTTTCTTTCAACTATGGTGTTGGTTACCATATCATATATATATATATATATATATATATATATATATATATATATATATATACCATATCCGTGTCTCGACGAGTTCTTCGTCAGTTATATTAAGTTACTTGTTGAATGTGGTCAATTCTAAAGATACCACTACCACTACCACTAAATTTACTACAATTCTTAAAATCACTTTATTCAACAACAAAAAAATATGTACGAGACATTTGTTCGTTTTTAGGGTTCTGTACCTCAAAAGAAAAAAATGGAACACTTATAGGATCACTTTGTTGTCCGTCTGTCTGTCTGTCTGTCCGTCTGTCCGTCCGTCCGGGTGTCAAGACCTTATTTCGGGAACGCGTGAAAGCTCTTGCTCTTGCTGCAGAAAGAAAAATAAAATTTCTCAGTTTTCGTAAAAAAAGTTACAGCCGATATATACGAGTATGTCGTAAAAAACGCACATTTCGACACTCACAAGGGAATCAAAACCTATAGGGTACTTCCCGTTGACCTAGAACTATGAAATTTGGCAAGAAACATTGTGTTATAGTACACATATAGGAAAAAATCCGAAAACTGGACATTTTTAATTTAATCACAAAAAAATTGTGTCGCAAGGAATGAGGGTCCAAATTTTAAAGTGAATTAACCTTATCATGTGGGGTATCATATGAAAGAGCTTCATTAGCATAAGCTAAAACAGGTTTTTAAATATTTTTACAATGTATATTTTTCGGTTTATGAAGGAAAATATAAAAATATGATTTCCCCCTTTTATCTACTAGTTTGTACGGAACCCTTGGTGGGCGAGTCTGACTCGCACTTGTCCGGTTTTTTATTTTTATTTAGCTATATTAATATTTTTAATTAGTTTAGTGGTGCCTTGAGCATTGACCACAGTATATAATTATAGTCATATAGATATTCTGCAAGTAAATTTCAGAGCTCACTTTTACATAGGTGGTAGCCCTGGAGTGCTGAGTAGGTGTGTGCGTAGGAGAAAATTGTGGTATTGAACATTGTATTATTTATCCAGTTTAGCTTGCAGCTATCCATTTGACGTCTTTATTTGGTCAGATTATGACATTTAAGTGGTAATTTATATGGGGAATAAAATATGGGATATGAAGTCATTGTTATGTATTTTGTTCCGGTTTTGGTGGTGCTCCTATCTAAACATATTATTGGAATCGGTCCAAGCATCTGCTTGAGTGCTAATCGTGTAGGCTCATATTTATTTATAGGTGTATAGAACGGCATACGAATTGATCAATTATTATTTGACACAGCCATTTTACTAAGAGACTATAAGTGGACAAAAACCATAAATGAAATTTAGCAGACAAATGTTTTCAATAAATCGCTACATATATGAGTGGTAAAATTTATATATCATTACATGTAAAGAAGAGATGATTTTTTTTTAATTCTATCCAATCGTGTGGGGTGTTGAACAAATCTAATCAAATCAAATCAAAATTTCTTTATTAGTTTTATGTAAGGTACAAATTATATGAGTTCCACTGACTTCGAACTAGTTATAAACTGTATTTCGGACGTCAGTGGCTTCTTCCTAATAATGTATCTTAAACTATTATACATTTGTTACTTAATAAAATAATAATATAATATAATATATACTACACATGCAAGATATAATATAGAAAAGTAATTAGAATTACAATATAGAAAAAAATAATGTCGATCATATAACAATATGTGACTTAACATAACCTTTCCTATATAAATGATTCAGTCATCTTATAATCCATCTCTTTAAAGATTCCAGTTATCTTATTTTTACATTGAAAACGATTTAGTTTAATAATGGGCGCGTATATATTGATCTTATTATCATATAGTAACAAATCTCTTAAAACAAGACTAAGGTTTTACATGTAATTTTTTCTCAGATATAGTGTATAAAATGAGAATAAGAGCCCACTAAATGAGAAAAAATTGAGCCGCCCCTGCATTTCTAAAGAAATTCATGATTATCCATACAAACCTTAACAAAGATTTTCAATTAAAATTATTTTGAACATTTTGTGCTTACATCTTTTTCATACTTTAGCGATAAATATATATAAAACACGTAATTTGTACAGAGCTCATAGACATTTAGAAAGTGAGCTTAACGAAACAAACAATACTCACCAAGTGATCTTCTTTTAGTTTGTAACATAAGCTACGGAACCCTACCATAAGTGTGTCTCGACATGGGTTTGGACACTTATTTACGTAATAACAAAAGAAAAGAAAAGTATCTACATATTTTATGTAGCTCCAAGTTTTTGCTAAAATTAAATTGATTTAATTATCACAAATTGCTATTTTGTCCTAGCCAAGATAGCGATGACGAAAAAAATAATTGCAGCAAAGTTTAATTTTAGCCATTAATTATCTTCTATCTACCTAGAACATCATGTCATATGTCCTACAATATTAACCTCAGCTTTCGCAATAACATAAACTTAATTATAGGCTTCATAATCATTTAATTGAATATAATTGTGTAAAATAATTATGATTCCATAAAACGGTTAAGTTACCGCCTGAAGCTACAAAAACTTTAATTTCGTATGCAAAACATGGACATTTAGATTCAAATTAAAATCATATTAAGCAATTAATTTATGACCAACTATAAATGGAAGCTGACACGTTTGGTACGTCCTATTACTTTGAATATGAATATATTTTTTTCCTAAAAATTTACTACTTAATAAGGTGAAAGCCGTAGTAAGTAGATTCAAATGTTGGAGATTTTGTTTATAGCTATTTAGTAGCTAAATGGTCGAGCCAATTCTCTAAATATGGGCAGGTACCATAATATGGATCCACGTATATCTCAAAAACTGGGTATGCTATGAAAATTATTTAAGCGTCAACGTCGTCAACTTCGCTATCAAATGTTCATTTTTAAAAATTTCATAAGGAAGTCCATATTTAGAGATTATTATTAAATTATTACATTTTATAACCAGATGAGAAGTCCTAAATGAGAGTCTCTGTATGAGAGAAAACGCATAAATTAAGAAATAGTATACTTATTTCTTAATTCATGCGTTAGGGTAACATAACATACATATATAAAATCACGCCTATTTTCTCTTACGGGGTAGGCAGAGCATCAAAGACCATGAGGCTGTTTGACGCCACATTTGACCGTGGTTTGATGGGATGGAGAGGGTATTAGAGAGTTAGGAGGTATTGGAGGATAATATATAATGTAGAATGTAGGCCTGAATTGACAGGGATGACCCCTGGCCCCTGTTACCACAGGCCAACACTACGGTAATGTGTTAGTCTTAGTTAAAAAGTTATTGTCTCGAAGAAGGGACACACTGCTCAAAACCACTCTCATACCTAGGTATGAGCGTGGTTTAGACGTGTCCCATGTTTTCCTAAAAATATTAACTCAAAGGTGAATTCTGTAGGATAGCAACTAAAGTTTCAATCCTGTAAAACTTCTTTCAATTCCTCTTTGACATACTTTATTTTTTTCTAAATTTTGCTCAGTTAATGTCCATGTTTGACAAGCATATGTTAGACAAGGAAGGAGGCATATATTCATTGCTTTAGATTTCGATTTTATGGGTAGCTTACTCTTGAATATTACTTTCATCGATTTTTTTCTTGAATATTACTTGTTCCAAGTGCTTTTAATACGTCTCTCTATCTCTCGTTCTTAACATGCTTTAAATGTTATGGAATGTTACAAACTATATGTGCTAGTAACTAGAACTTAGGTTTACTAGTGGTTCCAATAACCTCTCGTGCAAACAAGGATTCAATAAGAACTCTATAAAGTCTATTTACGAACTGTCAGTGTAAAGTCGTAAATGTTAAATTGTTCTGGTTGTGGATAATGGTGTATTTAATGTGTTTTGTTGTATCACGGACCGTGTCGCGGCCGTCGCCTCGTCCCAGACATGGCTCTTCGATTAACATAAACCCACAGAATATAAAACAGTACGCGCTAAATAAAACCGAAGCGAGTTGTTGCGACCCTGTGTGGGCACTTGACCACTCGTGCTCTACCGGGCCCTAACTGCCCTCGATCCTTGTAAACCTAACTAATTTTCACATTTCAACCGCACCGTCACAACTCTTCGCTAATCGAGACCACTAAACCACATTTACTCAACACTATTTCGATTTCGCAACGAAGTCGAAAAATAATTATCAGTTAGCTGACCTCGCGCCGAAGGAAAACCGCACGAGAACTGACATTGACCCGCGCACCCAAACCGACAAATATCCTATTTCTTACATTATTTCTCTGTTTGCAGTTAATCGACGGTAGCAAAAAACTTAAGATGGTTAACAAAACGCTACGTCCGATTCCCGTCCGGTCAGCGCGCTGGTGCTGATCATTACCACTTACTGGGTCAATAATTCATATCCAATTAGCTGATTACCGCAGGATGCATAGAACGCGGTCGTATCGGACTCGATTCGATTAATTCACTCGATTTAAATAGTGGTTTACAATGTGTATGTCTGACGCGTTTGACGGCGAGTGCTGATGCGTGCGCTGATAACATTTCTGTTCGGTTCGAGCACGAAATTCCCGGGACTCGAGGTTCGATTCTAGACGTATGTTTGAGTTCGGAATGTCGGACAATTGATGGAAGCTCGTCATTTCTGTCGGCGTGCTAATCTAGCCGGCTGACGAGAGGTCTCCGAGATATGGATCGGGGAATTCGTCGGCCGCGACTGGAATGCGACTTGTAATTGATTCGTCCTGTGTATTCGATGGTAGACGGATTGACAGCATTATCGAGATGTCTTCGCTCTTCGTGCCAGTTAATTATGAAGCTGTGGAAATATGCGGATGTTTTGCTTCTATCAATGCATAATATAAAGAGATTTAACGTATGATATCTGGAAATGATAAACGCAATCCATTGCCGCATTGAGTTTCCAACTGTTGAAGTTCACAGTTAGCAATACAGCTAGTATCACGCCAGTAGGTATCACACTTACGCATAGCAGTAATCAGCTGCCATGCGTAAGCGTGATACCTACAAGTAGGTATCAATCACGCTTATGCATGGCAAGCTCGTACGCTCTTCCTGCGGTTTCATAAAAAAAAATATTATTAGATACATACCTAATTGATAATGAAACTGATAATTTACCTAGCAATAGGAAAAAACAATGGGAACTAAATCAAAGCTTTTGAGTGGTCAATAAAATTATATTAATTAAATTAGCAGCTTCAACTCGGGCAAGATATTGTGGCTAAATTACCCAGGCATTTCAAGCCACGCAGCGAAGCAAAACCTTCATCAAGCTTTTATCGAGCTTCATCCAGATATGTCGCTGCGTCAGACTTGGATATCTCGCACGCGATGAAATCCCTGCCCAGTAATACCAACCAAATAAAATTAATATTCATAGCCGTTGTATTTATTGGCTTTCAATTAGTTTAATCTTAATGGAGCATTAACATACGCGCGGGCGACGCGTCGAAGCATTACCATGGCGAGTGAGTGTTGCTAGCTTTCAATGAACATCAGCCTTATATTTTTCTTTATCCATTAAATCGTTTTTATTATTTTACTTTCTTCGATTTTGTGTTTTTACATTATACCTATATATACTGAAATCCTTTTTTCTGGATTGCGATAAAACCAATAGGAAGGTTATAATTTTAGCCCGTGTATATACATGTGTTATACTCGTAATTCCAACCTGCATGATTTCTAAAACATATACCTAATACTTATTATAGTTTAGTAAAAATCGTCTTTATTGTTTTCTGGTTATAGAGTGCGTGATATCGTGACGTGATATCGATTATTACACTAATATATAATTTCAATATGACAGCCGCTAGATAACATAAAGTTACGAATTAAAAAGAAATAGGTAAATACCGTGAAATCATAGGGCTTGATTCGTAAAACTACAAATACGTATGATTTATATAAATACACTTTTGTAATAAATACGATCACTTCACAAGTATATAATATGTATTCTATCGGCTATCTAGTTCCGATATTACAAGCATTGCTATCGGAACTAGATATCGAAATAGTGTTGAGTAAATGTGGTTTAGTGGTCTCGATTAGCGAAGAGTTGTGACGGTGCGGTTGAAATGTGAAAATTAGTTAGGTTTACAAGGATCGAGGGCAGTTAGGGCCCGGTAGAGCACGAGTGGTCAAGTGCCCACACAGGGTCGCAACAACTCGCTTCGGTTTTATTTAGCGCGTACTGTTTTATATTCTGTGGGTTTATGTTAATCGAAGAGCCATGTCTGGGACGAGGCGACGGCCGCGACACGGTCCGTGATACAACAAAACACATTAAATACACCATTATCCACAACCAGAACAATTTAACATTTACGACTTTACACTGACAGTTCGTAAATAGACTTTATAGAGTTCTTATTGAATCCTTGTTTGCACGAGAGGTTATTGGAACCACTAGTAAACCTAAGTTCTAGTTACTAGCACATATAGTTTGTAACATTCCATAACATTTAAAGCATGTTAAGAACGAGAGATAGAGAGACGTATTAAAAGCACTTGGAACAAGTAATATTCAAGAAAAAAATCGATGAAAGTAATATTCAAGAGTAAGCTACCCATAAAATCGAAATCTAAAGCAATGAATATATGCCTCCTTCCTTGTCTAACATATGCTTGTCAAACATGGACATTAACTGAGCAAAATTTAGAAAAAAATAAAGTATGTCAAAGAGGAATTGAAAGAAGTTTTACAGGATTGAAACTTTAGTTGCTATCCTACAGAATTCACCTTTGAGTTAATATTTTTAGGAAAACATGGGACACGTCTAAACCACGCTCATACCTAGGTATGAGAGTGGTTTTGAGCAGTGTGTCCCTTCTTCGAGACAATAACTTTTTAACTAAGACTAACACATTACCGTAGTGTTGGCCTGTGGTAACAGGGGCCAGGGGTCATCCCTGTCAATTCAGGCCTACATTCTACATTATATATTATCCTCCAATACCTCCTAACTCTCTAATACCCTCTCCATCCCATCAAACCACGGTCAAATGTGGCGTCAAACAGCCTCATGGTCTTTGATGCTCTGCCTACCCCGTAAGAGAAAATAGGCGTGATTTTATATATGTATGTTATGTTACCCTAACGCATGAATTAAGAAATAAGTATACTATTTCTTAATTTATGCGTTTTCTCTCATACAGAGACTCTCATTTAGGACTTCTCATCTGGTTATAAAATGTAATAATTTAATAATAATCTCTAAATATGGACTTCCTTATGAAATTTTTAAAAATGAACATTTGATAGCGAAGTTGACGACGTTGACGCTTAAATAATTTTCATAGCATACCCAGTTTTTGAGATATACGTGGATCCATATTATGGTACCTGCCCATATTTAGAGAATTGGCTCGACCATTTAGCTACTAAATAGCTATAAACAAAATCTCCAACATTTGAATCTACTTACTACGGCTTTCACCTTATTAAGTAGTAAATTTTTAGGAAAAAAATATATTCATATTCAAAGTAATAGGACGTACCAAACGTGTCAGCTTCCATTTATAGTTGGTCATAAATTAATTGCTTAATATGATTTTAATTTGAATCTAAATGTCCATGTTTTGCATACGAAATTAAAGTTTTTGTAGCTTCAGGCGGTAACTTAACCGTTTTATGGAATCATAATTATTTTACACAATTATATTCAATTAAATGATTATGAAGCCTATAATTAAGTTTATGTTATTGCGAAAGCTGAGGTTAATATTGTAGGACATATGACATGATGTTCTAGGTAGATAGAAGATAATTAATGGCTAAAATTAAACTTTGCTGCAATTATTTTTTTCGTCATCGCTATCTTGGCTAGGACAAAATAGCAATTTGTGATAATTAAATCAATTTAATTTTAGCAAAAACTTGGAGCTACATAAAATATGTAGATACTTTTCTTTTCTTTTGTTATTACGTAAATAAGTGTCCAAACCCATGTCGAGACACACTTATGGTAGGGTTCCGTAGCTTATGTTACAAACTAAAAGAAGATCACTTGGTGAGTATTGTTTGTTTCGTTAAGCTCACTTTCTAAATGTCTATGAGCTCTGTACAAATTACGTGTTTTATATATATTTATCGCTAAAGTATGAAAAAGATGTAAGCACAAAATGTTCAAAATAATTTTAATTGAAAATCTTTGTTAAGGTTTGTATGGATAATCATGAATTTCTTTAGAAATGCAGGGGCGGCTCAATTTTTTCTCATTTAGTGGGCTCTTATTCTCATTTTATACACTATATCTGAGAAAAAATTACATGTAAAACCTTAGTCTTGTTTTAAGAGATTTGTTACTATATGATAATAAGATCAATATATACGCGCCCATTATTAAACTAAATCGTTTTCAATGTAAAAATAAGATAACTGGAATCTTTAAAGAGATGGATTATAAGATGACTGAATCATTTATATAGGAAAGGTTATGTTAAGTCACATATTGTTATATGATCGACATTATTTTTTTCTATATTGTAATTCTAATTACTTTTCTATATTATATCTTGCATGTGTAGTATATATTATATTATATTATTATTTTATTAAGTAACAAATGTATAATAGTTTAAGATACATTATTAGGAAGAAGCCACTGACGTCCGAAATACAGTTTATAACTAGTTCGAAGTCAGTGGAACTCATATAATTTGTACCTTACATAAAACTAATAAAGAAATTTTGATTTGATTTGATTAGATTTGTTCAACACCCCACACGATTGGATAGAATTAAAAAAAAATCATCTCTTCTTTACATGTAATGATATATAAATTTTACCACTCATATATGTAGCGATTTATTGAAAACATTTGTCTGCTAAATTTCATTTATGGTTTTTGTCCACTTATAGTCTCTTAGTAAAATGGCTGTGTCAAATAATAATTGATCAATTCGTATGCCGTTCTATACACCTACAATTACAAGCATTGCTTAGTTTAGGCTAGATGTTGTTGTATGAAAAGTCTCTTAATATTTATTTATTATTTATTTATGTACATATAAAAATAAGTTTTTAAGATAAGATGCCATAAAGACTTCGGATTTTAGTTTTTCACTTAAAAGAGCTTGTTACAGCGAAAATATCCTGTATTAATTACCCGGGCCGCTGACTAGCGTTGCATTTTGAAAGAAGAAAGAAAGTAATAAAATACATTTATTCGTTATAAGCACACGAATTGTGGCGAAAGGTGAGATCGGGTCCATCTCGGCATTATTGCTGACTGCCAAAGAAAGCCAGCACCGGTTTTCTGATGGACCCTTTTGTTCACGGTTATAAAATAAAAACAAGAAACAAATAATCGAAGAAATAAAACAAATAAGATATTTAAACAATATTAATTGTTTAATAGCTAGGCTGCTATCTGGCCAGTCTATATTATACGAATACATTTTATTTTCAATTACCGAATGAGTTGCTCTGTGAGGACCATGTGTCACTAGATCTAGAACTTTAAAAAAATAATGCATTAGCGAAGACTGTCTTCCATCATTGTAATCGTTTTATAAGCTCTTTAGATCAGAGGACTGACAATTAATATTATTCAAAGAAACCATCAAATACATCACAATTTTGCATATTACACGCTTAACTTATAATACAGCAATATTTTTTGTGCGTTTTGCAATTGAGTCTAGACTTCCGCATTGGAAACAAAAACTGTCAACTACGCTGATATAAAATAAAAATCAATCAAAAAAAAATAAAAAATAACGCATTTTCTTACACGATGGACTTATTAGCTTAAAACTTATGTATTTACTTGCACATCATTAGTTTCATGTCTGATTTGCATGTCTGATATCCCGCCAAGAGAAATACTAATAGACGACTTAAATAGACATCGAAATGCTACAAGCTGTCCTACTTAACCGTAGTCGTTTCGAAAAAGTACATAAATGGGCAAAGTAGTGGCGACTAACCTGGCAACACAGCTCGCGGAAGGCTTGCAGCCGATGACCTCCGCGACCGGTTCCCGCGGCCACCTCCCCCCGCCGCCCGGCCCCCGCACCTCTCACCCCTTCCCGCGAGACGTTTCATTACGTTATTATTATATTAAATGCTATAATACACATTGTAGGCATTAGTGGCCTCGGTCGTCCTGAGAAAGGGTAATGTATGGTCAGCGTACCTCATCTCTTTTAATTTTATTTAAGGATTAGTGCGGTGATCTTTACGGCCTGCTTGAATGGTGAATTGTTCTATAGCGAAGGGTTTTGCATACCTAAGTATGTTTCTCGGTATTTTCGCTGTATGTTAGCGCTGTATTGTGTAAATCACGTATGAAATTTCGCGAAACTAATCCTTTTGAGAAAGGAATCATGAATGGAGAGTTAAATTTTAACGAGTCTGGGTTACTGTGTTGTGTTGAGGTCTCTACGCAGGGCCTTTAATCATGAAATATTGATGCTTGTTAGCTTAGTTTATTTGAATTGTGACCGATTTTGCGCTTAATTTGTATTTATGCGTCATGCAAGAGAAAAGCATTATAGGAAAACAAGTGAGCATCCGAACAGCACTGAGTTACTTTTCCTTTTCTATTGATTCGTCCTTTTCTTACTTACATGAAAAAAAATTGTGCACAATAAATATTTTTCACGAGATCTACTCTTCCAACTTTTTTTCCTTATATGTAATAATTCGATAATATAAACAATTACTCGTAATAGTAAGGTTAGTGCTGAAAATCAGCGCTGCTGATCGTTCGGCAGCATTATCGCTGAGCACTTACCTTTTTTGATACACCAGATATTACTGCATATTTTTGACACAATAGTCTTACCTTTTTTTTTTTTCAATGTTTTTTATTACTTTGTATTTGTGTTCTCTATTATCTTGTTGTTGTTCCCGTTGTAGTGTATTGTGTATAAAAATAAAACATTTACTTTCTTTCTTTCTAATATCGTAATATCCGTAATATTCAATTAATTTACAATATTAGCAAATGTAAATAAATGGTGTTAATAAACTATTTGTAGATCTATAATAGTACATTATGATACAAGTGTGCTAAGTTGGTCATTACAGTCGAGGCGTAATAGAGCCGAGAGTGTAATGACCATAATGCACACGCGTTTCATACGACGTTTTTCAACACACTTGCGAGGAAAAAAACACCCGTTTATAACTGAAATATTTAATTTAAGTAAAAACTCTTTGTTGAAATAAAAAAAACAGTAAAGTAAAGACACTAGTGCGTAATAGAAAAGTCAAAAGCACGCGTGTTTTATAGGATACTTTTCGGCTATAAAAACGGTTGAATAAGGGCCACTTTACGAGCAAGTGTGTTGAAAAATATATAGTTGTATACTTTTGCACTAACAAAAAAATATTACCAAATTATTGCGTACATATACAACTTATACGCCGTGGCATGTCATCATCAGCCGATATAATTATATAAATGGACGAGCTCTGGCGGGCGGGACCGAGGCCTTTCCACGGAATAAACCACCGGCACAGTATCATATTACATCTTTCGGTGCACTTGATCATGCCGTTGTCTGCGGTCTTTTATTTGTATGCTTTATACTCTTTATTTTTATTGGACCGTCTTTGAACGACCGCGAGGACCGCACCGCTTAGCGCTCACCGCACGAGATTAGCCTCACGGGACCTTAATAACCCCATGGGAAACTTGGAAACATCTTTAAAATCAATATCCATTCGCCATAATCGGCGAGAAGTTGCGGTGTCGCTAGAAATTAGCCTGAGCGACCGCATAACTCTCGAAACCCACATTATTCCCCCATTTAAGCCAGGTTTCAGTCGATGTTTGAAAGTTATTAGAGCAGTCGTTAAAGCGAGGAGTCGGCTGGTATAAATCGAGTTGGCACGTCAAAATATCAGTGGTAATAGAGAGCGGAGTGCGTGCGCCGAGGGCGGGCCCCGGCCGACCAATTTATTCGTCGGGACGTCAGATTTCGAGGGCCTCGTTACAGCTAAGCCTCCAATTAGACTTATCCCTAATTAAGAGATGCCAATAAATTACCCTCCATCACGGGCTAACGAAGACGCACCGCACTAATAACGCTAATTGATTTTGAGTAATGAGCTCGAGTTTTGATGGAGCCGATTGAACCGGGGTGCGCAATCGATCGGCAGTATCGCCGCCTGATAAGATACGTTTGCGAACTTTGCTTCGTAGGAAATCATCATTAGCATTAGACTTAGTCTTAAAAGTCTCAGGACATAGGCCTCTCCATGGATCTCCAAATAGGCTGGTTGGAAGCAACCTGCATTACAACGAAAGGAGCGTTCCTTTCGTTGTAATGCAGGTTGCAAGGAACGTGAACGCGTTCCTTTTTTTGTGGAACGAGGAACGATAAAGGCTCGTTCCTTTCTTTCGGAGACGAAATCGGAAATACCGTGCGCCCTCCAAGCCTCCAAGCCTGAAAGCCTCCAAGCGAAGACAGGTGCCCCTGTCTTCGCTTGGAGGCTTTCAGGCTCGCGTTCCATTCTCCGTCTCGTTTTTTAGGATTTTTTGCGCGTTTTTACATATAGCAAGGTCATAGGGTTAAAATAAAACAAATAAAAAAATTGATTACTGAAGAACGCTAAAAAGGAACGTCGTTCCTTTGAATGAACGAGGGACGGAACGCGTTCCTTTTTGACTCAAGGACCTTTTTTTTAACGTTTCCAGTCCCTGCTGTCCACCTTATGGCAGATCGTTCTACGCTGTGTGGTGTCCGCTCGAAAAGTTTTTACAGATCTTTTTCATTACCGTCATCCGTATGAACAACTTTTATTATGGAACTAGCCCTTAATCCCCGTAAATAAATTTCTTTGCGATAAAAAATCTAAGTAATATTATAAAATTCGCAGACCTTGGATAAAATCTAGAATAGAGTGTACTTGGATAGAGAGCCATCGTGATATAAAATAAGAACTAATGTTTCGACTGTATTACTAAGAAAACAAAATATTCATATTCATATTCATTTATTTTGGTAAAACCGATTTATACGCCAATAAAATGTCAGAAATAAAATATACAATAAATTAATTTCAAAAGTCACCATTATTATAGATAAAAACCTATTATAAGTAATAATATTGTTACAGCTGTAACTTCAAAAAATCTATAATGAAAGAAGGACCGCAACATCCTCAATATCACATTGGTTCTCTTTCCGAACATAATATATAAGTTTTTTCGCAATATAAGAGTAAGAGTTTTTGTAATATCCTACCGTACAATTTATTCTATGTGATGGGTACAACCACTTTTTAAGTAGGTATATTTTTCCAAATGTTTGATTGATTATAATTATGTATTCATTTGACATGTTTGATAATTCAATATTGTGGAATCAAAACCAAAATTATCAATGTTAAAAGATTAAATTAGTTTAAAAATAAATTAATTACATACTTACTTTTCTCTACTATGCTACTAAGTTTTAATTGAATGCCATTACTGTAATGAAGGGTTATTTTAATTAATGCGCTTGTACTTAGTCCTAACATTTAGTATTCATTGGAAATGTGAATAGTAAATACGAAATGGAAAATACGGCGTAAATGCAACAGCAAACTTCAGACGATTTCTACTTTGAAATGCGTAACTTACATACGTAAAATTACGTCTATTTTTCCCTACGAGGTAAGCAGAACATAAAACACCTTGAGGCCGTTTGACGACATGTTTGGCCGTAGTTAGGGGGTTAGATGGAAGGGAGAGGATATTAGAAGGTTAGAGAGTAAAATCTATTATTCAAATCATTTTATTAATATCACATGTTACAAGTAAAAAAATAAGAGAAAAATTACAATACATAGTATATGTGTACAGTATTGAACTAATCAGTTAAACCTGATTCCATATCCATTACACAATAAAATATAATTGTTTATCAAAATAAATAGACAACATGTCAAAATTAAATCAAATTAAATAGTGAATGAATGTCAATCCAAATATATTACATTATTATTATTATTTGGCAGCTTGAAGAAATTTTTGATATTGTATGTTTTAAGACGGTACTTACCCAAATTTGTATATGTTAAATAAACCATTGTTAGGTTTGTTTGTGAATTCGTATTAAAAATAATAATACAAAACTGAAGAGCAATAACATCGAGCTACAATGTTGAGAATATAGTTTATAAGTAGAAAAGTGCCTTTATTAACTAAAACAAAACAATATACAAACTCAACTAACTAAAACACTACACAAAAAGCATATGTTGTATTTTCATTGAAATTAATTATTACTGTCTATCGTAAATTGTTAGACCTAATAATTTCGAAATGACAGATGTTTTAGCTATGCCATTTTGGCATAAACCTCACTTTATTTTAAAAGACCTATTCAGTGAATATATACGTTTGAAAAAATAAACAGTTTACTTATCATGTGAGTATGGGTTGTTTCGTGCCAAACTGCCAAATTAACAAATTACGTTTGTGTAATTTGAGAGTAAAATAGTTATGACAGACAGGAATGGAGAATTATTAAGGGTTCCTCGTCATGCTATGAAAATAATAAAATAGGATTAACGCGAATGAGATAGTGACGGCTGAAGGGTCGTAGCACCGCTCCAACGCATTAAATCCCTAATAAACTTTAAAAAACAATACAATTTTGAACAGTATAATTTATTACCACTCTCGCCTTATTTGGAACCAGGAACGTGTCGAGTCGTACTTCTTGATGAAGTTGTAATTCGTGCGCAAGCGCACCGTGACTTGTTTTCTCTGAGATGCTATCGACTCGACCGATACATAGCCTATCGCACTGTCTGTACTCACTATTTGAAGATTTTTTTCAAAAGACTCTTAAATAATACAGACCTCGCTCATTTGACAGGTTATCATTACTAATATCTTATTGAGCGTAGTACATTGCCGCACAGGGTTTCGGACTATTAAGGTACAAAGTTCTGGGTCGCATTAGACTGTTATGAACAAGCGTGAAGCAGCAACTTGCTCGTCTCATCATTCAGTTTTAATCGAAAGGAAAATTTTAAGGAAGTTATAGAGTATTAATTTTAAATTTATGATAATGTTACTTTTCAATGTATAATAAACCAAGCTGGGAAAAGTTAGCCGACTGGTTCCTTTGGCATCTTACGCTGCCTGATGGGTTGGATTTTATTGTTCAAATAGCGAGCGTAAAAAAATGTGGGTGACCAAACAAACGTTGTGTGTGTGGGACAAGACAGGAGCAGTACATATACATATAATAGCTAGTATTAATTAATAATTATAATACGAAATAATATTATTATATTCATATTCATTTATTTCGTAATTCACACTTACACGTCAAAATTTATAATATAATATCTATCTTTTAATTAATATATCTATATCAAATATAACATTATAGGTTCTAGACCACACTAGGTACTCATACAAGACTACCTAACCTCAGTAATTAGTTTAATATTAATATGACAATGTCATAGTGTGTAGTCAGTAATATAAATACTAAAATTAAAAATACAATGTCAAATGTCATGTCAATATACAAAGAGATAATAGACTGATTTATATTATGTCATGTCAATTACATTAAGTTTCAAATAAAAATATATACTAATATTATCGATATATCAATCCATTGGATTGTGATTATGATCTAAAAAAAGTTATTACATCGTTATTTAGAACTGAGATCCGATCAATAATCTCATAGCACAGATAATGGCGATTTACCGCGATAGCTCCAGAGCTTGTCCCCGGCTGGATGAAGTTGTTCCCCGTATCTGGCATGGCATCGGCGCGGGCGCAGGCGATGCGTTCGCCGCTATCACAGTCTCATTATTCCATTCTATCCGATTAGCTTCGTCGTTTTTGCCTTTAGGGCTTAATAGATGTAAGTTGCTCGTTATCTATTTACTCTACGATAATTTCATAGATAAGGTAAAATTTTTTTTTTTTTATCAGCCCTGTTTGTACAAACTGTCCCACTGCTGGGAACGGATAAGGGCTAGTCTGCCACGCTGGCCAAGTGCGGGTTGGCAGACTTCACACATCTTCAAGATCATTGAGAACTCTCAGACATGTAGGTTTCCTCACGATGTTTTCTTCACCGTTTGAAGTTGGCGGCAATCAACAATACGCACATAACTTCGAAAAGACAGAGGTGCGTGCCGTGGGATTCGAACCCAGGACCTGCGGATCGCAAGTCAGACGGTCTCCCGACTAGGCTGCCGGAAACTTACAATAAATACTTCAAAATAAATATTGTGCATCGGTTGGCTATGTGATTCCAACCATGAGTGACGGCATCGAGGCTGTATACAAAATATATAAGTTATAATGAGGTTGAAACTATAGCCGAAGATTTCGACTCAAAATAGAACTTATTAAATAGAAACATACATACTTACTTGTAATAACTTACAAGTTATTATACAACTTAATTTATTAATTATTACGAAATTAAATAGATTAAATAGATTAGATAGTATGATACGAATAGTCGAATACTTTGCATACCTACTCACATTAACAGACTACCTACAAGTCCTAGAGTGCTTAATTGTTTAACTCTGTCTGTCTACTTTTATCACACGGAACCTGTTACTCGAGACAAAATCTTTATTGAACTGTTGTGGAATTGAGGCAGCTGCTGTCCTTATTAACCGACTTCAAAAAAGGAGGAGGTTGAGGAGGTTATCATTTTATTCGACTAGCAACACAGTCGACACATCCGTTCCCATTTTTTGCCACTGTAGTTCTATTTTCAAAAATATTCTACTATTGCTTTTTTATTCAAAAATTTATCAAAATTAAATATACGTGCGTGTTTGAACTTGAACATGTTTTGCTACTTACTCTTATGCATTATTATTGGATGGAGAGCACCGCACGCCAGAAGAGGCTTTCCCTCATTTTGAGAGCACTCGAGCAGGTATACATGACACTGACAAATGGTAAGTAACTTCACTAACTTCCCGGTATGCACCGAGAAGCACTCTTCAAGATTCCCTTCATTTCTAACGGTTTCCAGCCTCAAGTACCATGGGTACTTATTTGTCAACAGTCTTTAAAGTTACTTTCGAATTATTGAGGTACGGTTTAAAATTGAATGGTTATTATAACTGAACTTAAGAGTGGGAAAGTGTCGCCTGTAGTTTGGGAGATAGTGGAATCTTTCACCGTTCGAGCAAATCTTAAAACTTTTGAAATTCATAGGATTTTCATTCTAACGGTGTCTTAAGTTTTTTTTTGTTATTTGTTGAAATTTAACTACTTCAAAAGTATTTCATGCTATCTAGAAGATCTGTACCACTCATTGTTGAGATTTATATATTAATGTTGGTTTTAGTTCCAGTCAATCATCTTTATTGACATTCAGTATGTATTTTTATTGCCAAAGTTACAAACATATGCAGGGCCCCCCTGCCCTACTGCCCAGTTATATGTGTATAAGAAACATTTCGGCAATGCGGCAAAATCAGCTTTATACAGTAGGAATAATAGTAGTTATTATTTCGACTGCATAAATATATATAAATAAATATATATATATTTTGTTGATTTTCGTAATATTTTTGGCACACAACAGCAACACTTCGGCTAAGATACTTGATTTAAAATATGGTACACGTGTGTGTAAATTCAAAAATAATTCAGTAATGGTTGTGCAGGTATGTTTGAGTCGCTAATTAGTCACTGGAAGTTCTTGTTGGTATACCTGTATAGTAAGTGTAGAGTATATATTTTAGCCTAGAAGAGTCCAATTTATTCGCGATTTACAGAAATCTTTATTATATCTAGTCAGAAAGACTCATTCAGGAAACTCCATTAGTTAATTTAAAATTCTCAGGTTTTTAAACATTTTCTCAAAATAGCCCAGGATACCACCAAACCTGTGTAAGTGATTACATCGTCCAGTATCTCCCAGCCTAGAACCAGTTTGGAGTGCAGCTAGTGATGGGTGAACGAAACTCCAATCTGTGACGGCAAATAATGCGTCGTCGCTTACAAACACTTACAGCGCCGTCGATATAATGAGCTGGCGCGATAACAGTAATGCCTTTAATTGAACGCGTGTTGTGACACTCAATGGCACTTTCTTTGGCTGTGTTGATTACATTGGGTAGGTCGAAGAATTACAAGATCGTGGACTCGTGAGAGCTTTCAACGTGTAAGTATTTTTGGCGATTTTTAGGTTTCCGTATGTACCTCAAAAGGAAAAAACCGGACAAGTGCGAGTTAGACTCACCCACTGAGGGTTTCGGAAATCCCACGAAACCGGGAGCTAAGTTGTTAAAATCTTAGGGCGAAACTAGTCATTGAAGAAAAGGGTTTTTTATTGAAATTTTTCGTCATAAACCGAAAATTACGCATCGTTAAAATAATTAAAAATTTGTTTTAGCTTGTGCTAATGAAGTTCTTTCAAATGATACCGTACATGATACGGTAAATTTGGACCCTCACAAAATTGGACCCTTAAAAACTGTGGAAACGTATATAACCTGTAAATTTCTTGCTATCGGTAACAAACACAGGTTCATACTGTACCACGGATATTTGAAATCCCACAAGTAACAAACAAAATCAAAATCTTTTTCTAGTATTGACTGGAGTGTAGACTGGACTTTACTGCTGGATTGCTTTAGTGAGAGAGTGAGTGGAGAGGATATGTAAAAACTGTATATGTTTATACTATATTGGTCTAAGATCCCGCTGTAGGACGACCTTCACCGAGCTGGTTAATGGATGAAAAGTATTTTGTATTCAATTAAATATGTCAATAAATATATTGCAAATGGGTTGTCTAAAAAATTTCAGTCCAGAATGTTTTTTTTAATTTTCACTGTTTTTTGTTAATAGACAAATTCCATACCAATCAAAAGTATGAAGCCCATAGAATATGCAAACGTTAGGTTGACTATTTTTTTCCTGTCACAACTCTTGGGTAGGCAGGTATAAACAGGTAAATCGATACTAGTAACTTGCACCAGTCTGGTTAATGAAATGAAATGTTAATAATTTAAAAATGTTAATTAATCTTATTTTGGACTGAAATTTTTTAGACAACCCATTTGCAATATATTTATTGACCTATTTAATTGAATATAAAATACTTTTCATTCATTAACCAGCTCGGTGAAGATCGTCCTATAGCGGGCTCTTAGACTATATGTGGAATCTTATCGTTGTCACAAAATAATGCTATCTAAACTTTCTCTTTCTCTGTCCAGGTATTTGGTTTTTGTTTATTATGCAATGATTTTTGACTATATAAAGTTATTATTAAACCTACACGCTACGTCCAGTTTTATACCACTTATATTGGAAATTGTACAGTTCAAAACCCTGGGAGACGCTGCGTTCTTTACGAAATGATAATCCGACAATTTTTCAACAAGCTTTTATTAGCTTCACCTATATGCATGTTTGTTTCTTTGTTTATAGCCGAGTCATTTGGACTTGATTTTGACCCACTTCAAACGTTCAGATTTCATTCAAGCTTTGTAGACTTATATCGAGGACCGATGACAATATAATAATTTGAAACGTGTTTTTTAGTTTTTTTTAAACTATTTTTCTAATATTTTTTCGCTTAAAAAATAGGTATAAAAAGTGCTATTTGCAGGACTGTTGAACTATGTGATAAAAGAATCATACTGATATGAGATCCCAAGCAGATTCGGAAAAAAGCTTAGACTATTTAATACTATTATCAGATATTTTTAATAAAAACACGAAAGCATCTAATTATCGTCGAAAATTCTTCTTGATAACGATTACATAATTCCAATTAATTAGGCAAAAGTATCTATGTTCCTTATTTATCTCTAAAATATCTTTAAGAGCCATCTTATGGACATCAAGTAGCACAGTCAAGTACAAATCAAGTAAACCAATAGCTCAATAATAAATCAAAAACATAACTAATAATATACCAGATTCTTATTCAGAGGTGGAAATAAAAGGAAATTATGAAATGTCGTACGAAAGATAGTCTGTCAGTACCAACATTCATAGCCATTTGTTAGTCGCTGCAGATAATATTGGTGTCTTAGGGCGTAGTTGCACCAGATATGCTGAAGCGATATGGCAAAGGACTTACTAAATATTTTACTATGGAAATTAACGTGGTTTTCGTACATTTTTAAATAAAAACTATAGTCGGATATTTCGGCTCAAAACAGACGTGAGTGACCCGTAGTTTTTATTTAATAAGACTTACTAAATAAATAAATATTTTGGGGCATTTCACACAACACCATCTGGCCCAAACTAAGCAAAGCTTGTATGGAACTAGATGGCTGATAGAATACATATATACAATTTGTTTTTGTAAATGTATACACATGATACATAGAAACATCCAGACACAGAACAAACATCTATGCTCATCACACAAATGTTTGCCCTGGGTGGGGATCGAACCTACGACATACAGTTTAAACTATAAACTATAACTAGCACTTATTATTTTAGATATTTGTGAGTAAAAAAAAAGATTTTTACACAATTTTCTTTATATCAAACATATTTTTTTTATCAGCCCTGTTTGTACAGACTGTCCCACTGCTGGGAACGGGTCATCTACTCATTGTGAGAAGGGTTAGGCCATAGTATGCCACGCTGGCCAAGTGCGGGTTGGCAGACTTCACACATCTTCAAGATCATTGAGAACTCTCAGACATGTAGGGTTTCCTCACGATGTTTTCCTTCACCGTTTGAAGTTGGCGGCAATCAACAATACGCACATAACTTCGAAAAGACAGAGGTGCGTGCCGTGGGATACGAACCCAGGACCTGCGGAGCGCAAGTCAGACGGTCAGACGGCTGCCGGAAACTTCTATCAAACATTTGGACATAAATTATTATTATTATTTTGCATCCGTTATCATCCAATTAATACCTGTGGTACTGTAAACCAGAAATCGTTTAACTAATAATTAAATTAAGCATGCTGTTAAAGATAGTAAAAAATAAAATAAGATAATTTAATCCTAAATATTGAATGCCCTGTAAAAACTGAAAGCCAACTAGTGCAATACCACCTAGCGTATTATATTTATTAGAAAGTAAAAGTAGAAAGTCATTTAGAAACAGCTTTCCTTAGAAGATCACGGTGGCTTAGGTGTACAGTACATCGTTTAGTAGGCACAAAACTACAAATAATAGACTGTACTGTAACGAAACTAATGAGATAGATATCCATTATATTTTCGTGTAAAATGGTCCTAGACATGATAGTAAAACGGACCTTGGAACTGGGAGAGCATGATCTTAATCTGTGTAAATTAATTGGTGAAAAAGGTGACATGCATGTAAAGAATGCATATAGATGATATTTAATAATGTGACGAAAGAAAATGTGAAGACTTATTTGCCATTACATTACAAAAGGTTAAATGGAAGATATAGATCTGTCCCATCTAATATTTTGTTTATTTGTAATCACAGAATCCTTACTAATATTATGAAAATGAAAGTAATTCTCTCTCTCTCTCTCTTTCTTTCTCTCTCTCTCTCTCTCTCTCTCTCTCTTTCTTTCTCTCTCTCTCTCTCTCTCTGTCTGGTTGATACTCTCTCATATTCAAACGGCTGACCGACCGATATGAAATTTTAATTGTTGTTTGAATTCTGTGTTTGTAGTTTGTACTTAATGTGTAATGTGTTTGAAATGTGTGATATACTTCTTTTCGTATAATATTTTTTTGTAATATATTTACCTAAAATTACGTTTTGAAATTTTTTTTATTTCAAAAAAATAGATAATAATTAAATGCTGCTTCTGATTCATTAGGAATTTACCTAAACTTATCATGTCGTTGGCAAACAAAATACAGGATTTCATTTTATCGCACTGTGAACTGTTGCCCTTAATATACTGGTGAAGTCTTACCTTTACTAGTATCTATTCCTTGGTGTTGGTTTATCGCTAACTTATTATTTTATCGCATATGATTTAATGCCACAAGTGTTGAAGAACGACACAAACACGCGGACACAGCCATTTTCTATTTTAATATCGGGCTATCTACATCTGGCTGTCGAAGTTTCACTTGTACGCTTCTATCGAATATTGAGGTTCATGATAGGAATTAATCGTAGAGTTGATATCATCATCATCATCAGCCCATTTAGTCCACTACTGGAAATAGGCCTCTCACCCTTTGAAAGCCACTTAGTCCGATCTTCAGCTGACAGGAGACAGCGATACGGCAAACAGTTTAGGGCACGATGGAGTGACGATATACGGAAGGTAGATGGCAGTAGTGGCTGGAAATAGAAAGTTGATATATTTATTTGATATTCTAATTATTACATTAGTTTTATACTGCACTTATTATTGTAATTTTATGGTGCGTACACTAAAGAGTATCTATCATAGGAAAACTATGCTGATAAAATTCTTATATGGTTAGCAAATGTAAATAGTGTCTCTAATTCTGTGATGGTTAGAATACATTCATCATCATCTCACCCATAAGAAGTCCACTGCTGGACATAGGCCTCTCCCATGGATTTCCAAAAAGACCGATTGGAAACGGCTTGCATCCAGCGTTTTCCAGCCTCTTGTATGAGGTCATCATGTCGTGCCTGGTCTTCCTACGCTGCGCTTGCCGGTGCGTGGTCTCCACTTGAGAATTTTTCGGCCCCATCGGTCATCAGTTTTACGTGCTATGTGCCCTGCCCACTGCCATTTCAATTTGCTAATCCGCTGTGCTATGTCAGTGACTTTTACGTTTTTGGATTGGTATTTTGTAATGTATTCTATGAAGAGATCCGCAGCTCTTCATAGAATACGTTACAAAATACCAATCCAATAGAATAGCACATTGTTAAATAATTTGTAACGTATCTTACAAAAATTAAACTTTTCCGTAGTTACAGATGGCAACCACCGTGAAAGTTCGAACAGTAACACGGCGAGTACCTACCTAAGTGCGAGACTTTTAATTACTCGTCTTAAAACTCGAACAATTCTTAGCAACATCACCTAGCAAACCTTCAATATCTATTAATTAGTGATATAATTAGGAGAGCAAACAAGAAATTCGTGTAAAACGAACTTTGCGTGCAAGGTGAGCCGTGATGCAGAGATGTAGTGAGGACTCGAGAAGGTACAGCGTCCACGAGCTTCGGAAATATAAAAGCTTCTGAAACACTTTTAGACATTATAGTTTTCTAAAAAGGCATATAATTTTTAGAAAACTGTAACTTACCACATTCAAGGTCGTCGCCAGCCCATGGCCCAGCGGGGAGGAGGGGGGGGGGGGGCAAGTTAATATTATGGAGGATGAGAACAATATGAATTATAGGTACAGTTAAGAGCATGAAGCTTTACACTTGTAGCGCGAGTCTTTGCCTCTATGGCGATTGTAATAAGAATGGTTCCACCTTCAATGTGTAAAACTTTACAAGCTCGTTATCATTTTTTAATCTCTGGGGGGGGGGCAGCTGCCCCTCCCTGCTCTCCCTTGGCGACGCCCTTATCCACATTTATACTGATTTATACAAGATCTGTGAATAGGAGACTGAGACGGTAAATTACAACAATCATCTGTCAAAAGAAAAATCTGTGTAAAGAAATGAAAATGACCTGACACACCCTGAGCTCATTGATACAGTAGTAGGAAAGAAATGAACGGAACAGTAATAGGGACTGGAAAGGGTGGGGTGATAAAAAAAACTTATACTGAGTAGATGATGATGATGATGAACGATGACATTAAAAAGCTAAATAGTTGGGTTACATGTCCTGAATTTGTTTTATATGCAAGGATAATAAGGTCTATGAAGGCTTTAATAACAGCAAATAAACTTATAAAATTATTATACAGTTTTGAAATAATATGTCTATGACGTCATTGATCCCTTAACATAGAACAACAAAAAAGTAAACAGATAATTACGTCAATATATACGCAGCTCATAATTCAAAAAAGAAACCACCTACAAGCCCTAAAAATATCCAAATATCGAGTTATATTTTCAGGTAAAAATAGCACCCTTTGAGGCAGTCCTAGATACGTCCACATCGTGATTAATTAACGCGGTGGCTAATTAGAGCTGCGAGTCAACTCATTAGTAAGTGTAATTGAAACAAGTTGCAGATTTTTCCCCCAGAAAATAGTCAGTTGATTTTTGTCTATTTATAATCCCATAATTGGCTGTCTGTTTATAAATCTGTGATTGGATGTTGAAGGTCACTTATTATTTGAGGAAAGCTATTATTCTATTTAGTAGTTTTTTTTTTTAAATATCTACCTAATTAGTTGCTAAAGCAGACCGTATTATTTATGGATTCAAAATTATATAATGACGCGATAAAAAATGTATAGTTCATATTCAAGAATTAAGTAGTATTTAAGAGAAACGTTTACTGCACACTAATTGCCACACGTGGTTGCCTGGAAGAGATCGCTCTAAGCGATAAGGCCGCCAATTAAAAGCCTAGCTATATTTATGCTTTCTCTGTATTTCTTTTTCTGTATGTGTGGTCTTTTAATAAAGAGTTATCTATCTATCTATCTAATTCAATTTCTCATTCAAAGGGAAAAAACTCATTTTAAGATAAAAAAAACCTATATTGACAATTCATTTATTATTTGATTAGAATTATGTATGGCTAGGTTTGTATTATTTGATGTGAAACATTTATTGTTGCGCTTTGGCAGTAAAACCAATATATCGTGACGGAAAATGGCATGACACTCTTTTATGTCGTCGTGTCCCACTACAGTAACGTAGTGGGACAGTAACGTAGCTCTCGACTCCCTTGTATATTTGTGGGAGTATATTTCACAACTTCTACACTTCTATCATATGCACAACTAATCAACTAGTATATTTGACACGCCCACTATTTAAAGACACATTTTGTATTTTAAACAATATGTATTACTTATTTTTTTCCGACAGCGTAAGAAGGAGGGTTATGTTTTTCGAGTGTATGTATGTATGCTTCTATATGATCGCCTACAGCCTAAACGGCTCGAGCGATTTGTGTGATGACCGATGTGAGATGTGTCGTTAGATTCGTCTTCACTTCCAAATTGTCATAGGCTACATTTATTTGTGTTAATGATAATAATAATGACTCGACGATCATTGTCCCGATAGTCGTTTCGGTGAATGGTGTCATAGCGAAGAGCCTCGACCAACATCTCCAGAGGCTCTCGCTCGACGGTTGGGTCAAGGGTCTGATACAGAAGGCAGTCATCCTGGACACGGCACGCATTGTCAGGAGGTTCCTCTCTCTGTAGCCCCTACCACCGGCAGCTTGAGCCCCGCCCCGCTGCCGGCGGCACCCTAGGTTTAAGTTTTTATAATATATGTTTATTTTTATTTTTATAATATTTATATTTTTGTATTTCTATTGTAAAAAACTTAGATTTAAGATGTAAATTGAATAAAGAGTATAATAATACATCTCTTGCAAAAATAAAAGAAATGCGTTTTTTCGTAACCTCCATCGAAATTTTTCGTAATTAACAAGTGATTTTACTGGATATATTCTAAAGAATGTGCATTTATAATCTTATACAGCAATTTTATGCATATACTTTCTCACAAAAAACGTACACTCAACAGTGTATCAAGCGTAACGAAATCGTAAGTTAAACTGCAAAAACTGCTTTTCTGCAGTCGGGTATTTTGTTTTTCTTTTAACATCTATGTTAAAAGAAAAATGTTTCAAAACTAATAAACTAAAATGCTACTATGAACTAAAATGTTCTATACTTGCTTTTTTAATTTCGTTGTCAATTGTAATGCAACATCTTCAGAGTTAAACAGTTAAATGTTTATAAATATTAAAAAAGCAAAAAACATCTATTTTATATTTCCAAATGTATAAAAATGATTAGATATTATGTATCAAATTATTAAAAAAAAAACATGCAGTATGGAAAAATATGCCACAGAAGTAATTAATAATATTACATACTTATAGGTTATACATTTTGAGCTATGGAAATATATAGATAGATAAACTCTTTATTGTTTACACCTTAACTAAAACACAAATTACATAGTGAAAAGGGCTTAAATGCTAGTGAAACAACAGGCGGCCTTATCGCTAATAACGATCTCTTCCAGGCAACCTTGGGATGGAGTAATGTAAATAATAAATTGATGGTGGCGTGATTAACAAAGAGAATGAAAGAGAAAAAAAATGTAAATACAACTATACAATTACAATACATAAGCACTAATACAAGTTACATCCTAATATATAAATTAAATTAAATATCTTTAGTAAACTTATATTTAAATAAGATAAAAATAAACAATGAAATCGCAATGAAAAACAGAATCAGTGAGGTGGTACCTGCGTCAGATAAAATTTCTCCACTTGTGCTTTAAAGACAGCGATTGATGGAGCTTGTCTAATTGAGACTGGCAATGAAAACCATAGAAAGTCGTACATTAGGTCTTAAGAATGAAGTTGTCACTAGATCTTAAGGGTAAGGGGTAAGAAAAATGCCAAAAGCAGAAGAGTTCTTTTAGGTAGCGCGGAGTAGAAGGATTGAAAATAGTGTTATAGACGAGAGAGAGGATATGAGCATTCCGTCGAAAGCGAATAGGAAGCCACTTGAGCTTAGCGCGACATACAATAACAAAGCACAATGTAATACAAGCGAAGTACAATATTTTAGTACATTTTATCAAAATATTTTGCTCTTCACATTGAAGTGCATTTGTGAAGGCACACGCCTGCTTGCTATCGTTCCTGTGGCTGCACGTAATTCCTTACCTAGGGTTGTTAATTACATTTATTGGATAGTCGTTTTTTTTTTTATTCGATACTAATATTTTCAAATACTTCGTGCTCTTAAAATTATTTCACATTTCATTTCAGATATAAAACTTGACTATTAAAATCGAGCATTTACATTTCAAAGACTAGAAAGAGAGCAGACGTACGATATGGATACTACATAGATATGTAATTCACCATGCCTATTTTATTACTCTTAATTATTTTATTATTATTTATTTATAATTGCTCAACCCATGAAGTTTAGATGTAAACTTCATAACCTAAAACAAAATTAATGAACAAGAAAATATTGAGAGCTGCCGTTGGTCACAAGTGCATCTTTATACCTACATTGATTTGTCTCCGGTTATACAGTGAGCCATATATACATTTATATAACACTAGTAGAGCATGAGTTCTTCAAAAATGGTCTTCGTCGCGAGGACAAACTTTTTTGCAACAAATTATCCTCATTCTACGTGTGATATATGTCGTCATTGTGAAAATTGTGCTTGTGAAATCAACTGCTCATATTCAAAATTATTGATTGGGTATCGAATGTTTCTGTCGAATATTGTCATATCGTCTAACAATTAGCTTCCTAGCAAACTTCTCCTCTTTTCGGAGGAAATCCATGGTCCCCCATCCTATGTCCAGTAGTGGACTTCTTATGGCCGACATGATTATGATGATGACAATTTTAATCAAAAATCCACGATTACTAATAAATTCTATAAAATTTTGGAGTCTGCATACAAGATTTCGTCAGGATTGGTTGGAAAATAAGACGCAAGCAAGTACTAACATCCGCACAGACGAAAGAAAATGTTACCAGTTGATGCAGAGACCTTTGCTTTCTCGGTAAATTAAAGAATGAAAAAGATAAAATCGCTTTGCGCAATAAACTGCCATTTACAAGTCCAAACCATAATTGCATCACTGATATGGTTGTCATGCAGTGGACTAATCGAGCCAAACAACGCTCGATTTCAAATCGGCTCAAAATCAATTTACCATGGCGTTTACCCACTTATCGACTATTGTTCAACGTAGATACTTGCTTTGTGACGTCCCAACCCTACGGGTGCCCGACGGGGGGTATTCGATGATGGATGGTGTGCGAGCAAGAGGTGGTTATCGATAGGTGAGTTTTGTCCCGTTTTAGCGTGAAGCGGGACGCGGCCAGTAATTGAATGGCAATTACGTGGCCTGTAAATATGACACAAGCTGGTAATTGCAGGAGTGGAACGGGCGAGACCCGAGACAGGCGGCGCAGACCTCTGAAAGCGCCTTTTGAGATACGAACTAGAATTGAAATCACGTGCAAACGTCTTCACGTTTCGCAATTATTTTGAATGCAATATTTTCATACATTTTCTTTTTATACATTATAGATCTATATGTGTGGCTGAGGATGGAGCTCGTCGATCTAGAAGATATCTATTCACTCTAGCCTTGAAAATTCCAAGATAGATGTAGGTCTCGGGAAACAGAGATGGCGGCAACGAATTCCATTCCATTCTTGTGCAGTACGCAACAAGAATGTGGATCGATATCGCTGAGTACGAATTTTTGGCATTTCAACGAGAAATGGGTGGTAATTCGCCGACTTTCTGCTAGTCCTGCATACATGAGCAAATTGAATAATTTCTTATGAACCATCTGTAAACAAATCACTAACCAGAGGTAAAAATGTATTAAACCTTATTGGTTAGGTACACGTACAAAATAGTTTTAATTAAAGTAAAGTTATTTTAATGTTACTGTAACTGGACACCAGAGTCACGGTCAGTAGTCCTCAAAAATGCTTTTTGTTTTTGTAGTTCTGTTTTTTGTTGCAGAACAACAATGCCTCTCTATCCAAACTAAAGTAAATATTATATTTCATGGCTTACATTTAATTTGCCGACCGTTAAGTATTTTTCTAGGGAGATACATCCATCGTAAATGTATGAATATAATTATAGTTTAAATAACTGAAACAACCGACACAAAATAAGTAATTCGCTTTCTTAGATGAAACTATTTTTCCAGTTATTTTGTTATAAAAATCTAAGTACGGAACCGGTTTTAATAAAATTTACATGGGACCACCTCTGTCAATTCATTAAATTAGTGCATTAATTGTGTAACAAACATATAAAAAACAAACAGCCGAATTGAGGACTTCCTCGGTTAAAAATTTAGTATAGGTATGTTATTAGAAATTTGATTTTACAATGTAATAAAACAACTATGTAATAATAATTTTAATCATGATGATGACCATTTTAATCATAAATAATTACATACCTATATCATATTTTAATCAAATATGATAATTATTTATTAATTGGAAAAATCTTCCCGGGAGTTTTGGCGATTAAGAGGTAAAAAATATATGAATATATACAATATGTATTGGGGGATTTGGGTAATGGGGTATGTAAAGTTTTTTTTTCGGTATTTTATTTAATATTTTTATTTGATAGATTGGTCATTGGATCATTTAAAAGAAGTAATTTCAATATTTTTTTATTCTGTTCAGTACCTAATTATTTTTTAATATTTTTTTAAAGATAAAATCGTGATAACTTCAAGATTCCTGCTGAATAAAATGTCGTGATAGCCTAAATGAACTACAAAAAAAAATTATGATATAGGTACGTCTAAATTGACGTTGACAGTGACATGTATATTTCTGCAATTCTATAAAAAAATATTTTGTTATGACAGTTGTCATAGAGAATAGATGTTGTCTATGCTAGATATTCAATGCCAATGCTGTCATCATTAACTTTTTTTTAGGAACTGTGACGTCATTTTAGAGGTCGACTGAAGGTCAAATATTTTTTATATTTTCGCAAAAAATTGCGCCATCTCATCATTTTATGAGCCCAAAATAAACTAGTAGTTCTACGAACAGTAGACCTCGCAAGAGAGCTTATTTGTAGCTCACCTTGGATCATCTGGACATAATACCTACCTAGATAAATTTTGCTTAGGAGGCTGTATGTAAAATTTTGGCCGATTTCGCAATTTTAAGTGATTTTACAGACATTATTTCAGTTTTTTTTTTTTTTCCATAAGTTTAAGCACATTGAAAGATCATTTTAATTTGAATACACAATTAATACAAACGTAGGATATGTTTAGATGCCCTTAGTTAAAAAAGCAATGTATATTCTTATAAAAACAAATAGTAATTTTATAAATGGAGAACGCGTAAAATCAAGAAATGATTCAGCGCTAAAATGCATCAAGCACATCCACACGCCCTCACTGTTACATGCAATCTGAAGTTGGTTGTTATGACAACCAACCACTCCACCAACCACCACAACCACTTGACCAATTCTGTTCATTTTTAAGTTGTGATAATTCTGTACTTTACCTACCAACGAAATATTATTATATTCGGTTGGTAATTAACGCCGCAATAAACTTCCCCCTTTTTTATGGAAACCACCCCTCTTATGAAAAATCGCCGACGACAAAAAAAAACATAGAACTTATACACCAAGTTTCATAAAAATTGGTTCAAAATTACGCCCTGTACGCGAATACGAAAATACAAACAAATCAATCACTCACATTTCACAAACTGACAGACGAAAGAAAATTTGGCTAGTTGATGAAGAGACGCTTCGCTCGCTCGGTCAAAAAATATGGTTTATAGACATACAATCTCGAAATGGTTCTGGAATCAGCATATGTTAAGTTTTTCTTTACATTTTGAAGGCGCCACTTAAATAATTGATGATTTATGAGTATCTTTCGCGTACCGAGTTTGTTAATTTTAAAATAACCAAATTAAAAAACAAATAGGTACTTCAAGGTATGTGTGGTATAAATTATTATATCTTCAGAATTGACACCATGTACCTACAAGTACGAGTACACGTAGACTATAAAAATATATTTATAGACCGTTTTGTGTAGTCGAGTAATTAATCTTAGTATAGGGCCTTTACCACGCACGGTGTCTTAGCAATAGAACATAGGCTGCCTCCGGGTACGCCTCGAAGTGAAAGGCTTTAAGCCGACTGGAAGGCTATGTAATGGGTGCCTAAAATTAATTACAGGTCTAACTGGCAATGGTTACTTACGAGATTATTAAAGCTAGACGTACCACAGATTACTTG
This sequence comes from Lycia hirtaria, assembly GCA_947563715.1. Taxonomy (NCBI): domain Eukaryota; kingdom Metazoa; phylum Arthropoda; class Insecta; order Lepidoptera; family Geometridae; genus Lycia; species Lycia hirtaria. The sequence continues at coordinate 29,194,774 of OX387379.1, read as the reverse complement.
GTAGTACTTATCTAAGGCACTACATTTACTTGTAAGTCTTGCTTCGCCGATCATAAGTAGGGCCTACATAACCTGATTTGAGTTAATCAGTCGCAAAGTAGTGTTATTCTACTCTACTAAAATGAGTTAGTAGAAGGACTATGATTAAATAAAAAAAACCGGTCAAGTGAGTCAGACTCGCCCACCGAGGGTTCCGTAACAAACTAAATAAAAGAGGGAAATCATATATTTTTTTATATTTTCCTTCATAAACCGAAAAATATACATCGTAAAAATATTTAACACATTCCTTACTCACCACTCGGATCCGAGTACCCGGGGCTAGCGGCGCCTCCCACTCGGATCCGAGCGAGAGATCATTCCCTGCATAGAGACAGATTTTTTTAGTGATTAAATAAAAAAAAAACAGTTTTCGGATTTTTTCCTATATGTGTACTCTAACACAATGCTTCATGCCAAATTACAGAGTTCTAGGTCAACGGGAAGTACCCCATAGGTTTTGATTCCTCTGTGAGTGTCCAAATGTGCGTTTTTTACGACATATTCGGCTTTAACTTTTTTTTACGAAAACTGAGAAATTTTATTTTTCTTTCAGCAAGATACTATGGATTCATGCGTTCCCGAGATAAAGGTCTTGACACCCTGACAGACGGACAGACGGACAACAAAGTGATCCTATAAGGGTTCCGTTTTTTCCTATTGAGGTACGGAACCCTAAAAAGCAACTATAACTATCTCTTCCCTTTCGTTAACCGACTTCCGGTAAAAAGAGGAGGTTCTCAATTCGATTGTATTATTTTTGTATGTTTATTATATGCTCTGCGAATTATGAAATGATTTTGATATTTTTTTTTGTTTGGTAGGTAATACTTCAAAAGTAGTCCCGACCCGTATACTTTTTATCAAAACCGGCTTAGTACTTCGGTTTTTAAAACAAAATAACTTAAAAAATATGTCGTCCAAGTAAAAAATATGCGTATTTTCAAATCGGTTGTTCCAGTTTTTAAACAATAATTATTCAACACTACGCTTGTGAAACCGTTAGACACAGATTAATCAATAGATTCCAAAAAATTATAGGTAGACAAACTAAAAAAATGTAAAAGTTCTGTTTTGAAACGAATTAAAAAAAAAGTTTTTTTTTAAAAACGACTTCTAGTTTCTGCGTAATGCATAGACAAACATACAAACCTACAAACATACATACATTTATGAAATTTGGCACACATGCTTAGAAACTGGTATACACTAACACACACAAAAAATGTGTAATTCTGACAATATTACAAACATACAGGTCACAACAAAAAATAAGATGATGTTAAAGATTATAATTATAATATATATCTCTTTCGAGACGCTATTTATCTGAGAGGTTCTAACATTTTCTACACCAATCAGGACGTAATTCCATCATAAAAAGCATCAAGTTAATAGCACAGCTGACTCGTAACTGTAATGTGTATATTAATGGAGTGTTTGTACGTCGGGTTGTTAATTAAATTTTTAATTTAAACACAATGTAGGCACATGGCGGCAGGTTGCGGCCGTTGCGCCCCCGGCATCTTGCCACCTGTCCGTGTGACCATAGACAGGATGCTCTACCAACTTCACTGTATCTATGAAAGTAGGCAGATCTTAGAAAAATTAGTAATCCCCGATATGTGAAACGGCTGAACCGTTTTTGATGATACTATAGCTAAAATTTTCTCAATAAAATTCTCTTTCAAAACCCAAATACGTCAAAATTATAACACCCCTCTTTTTAGGGTTCCAATAAACAAGGAATCCTTATAGTTTCGCCATGTCCGTCTTTCTGTCCGGCTGCGGCTTTGCTAAAAAACTATAGGTACTAGAAAGCTATAATGTATATGTATAATAATGTGTATGTGTAATAATATGTATGTACCTATAATGTATGTGTATAATGCCGAGAAAGTCGTAGAATAAACGCAGTCGCGTATGCGGGTTAAGCTAGAGTCGCATTCGAGTAGTCCCGTGTGCGGAAGGCCTAAGTAAGCTCGCTCTGTCGTGGGCCGCAGTCACAAGTGAAATGGCGTTCAATATAGCTTAAAACAGGCTATGTATAGACAAGTATAAGTTTAGAAAACTAAAAAACCCTGACAAAAAAAAACGGCTGAACCGATTCTAATGAAATCTAGCTAGAAACACTCTATATGAAATCCTCTTTAAAAAAAACTAGATTAAAATTGGTCCATCCGTTTGAGAGCTACAACGCCAGAGACAGACACACAGATACACAGATAAATAGATAAACACGTCAAACTTATAACAGCCCTCTTTTTGGTACGGGGGTTAAAAATATGTTTGCTAAATGTTGCAGTAGGAGATCTAAGAGAGATAGTCATTAGTAGTAATAAGTGGATATGAATAACTAATACATGATTTATTGTGAGGTCTCACAGCTTCCTCAACAATATCTGTCGATGTAAAAGCGAGATTATTAATACTATAATATAAAAATAGTCAGTACCTATGTTTATCAGGTGGAAAGTAATTACAATCTCCCCGGTAGGTACCTACATAATGTGTGCGAGCCATGTATTTGCGTAAAATCAGATCTGTGAATCTAAACTCGTCGCGCATGAGAGTCTCCATTTGTTAGTCTGACAGAGAACAATAACCTTTTTTTGCTGCGCATAATTACTTTACCTGTACCGCGCATAGTTTACGAATTTTACTAAATACCCTGCGTACAGCATTTACCGCGTTTCACACGCCGCTGCACACATTTACGCCAATTAAAAATATTTCTGGAACATTCAATCAATTAACATTCAACACGGCTAGCTAAATCTAACGCATGCCACGGCGACCGATATGACAAACGCCAGGAGTCAGGTTTTAATTGGCATGGTGTCGGGTTCGGACACAGGGGCGGCGTGGGGAACGCGGGGGGCACCAGCGCCACGGCCCACTCATTTTTCTTTCACCCCGATCCAGCAACAGGTGGTTCGATGAACGAGATCTTCCATATCTAAAACAAACATTCCGAGGTGTTTACGCTTCGCTTTATCCGGAGACAATGGCCCGTGATTCGCGTTAATGAATGCCACTTTAATATCAATCGTTCATTAAACGGAGCTCGGTGCACAATCGTTCGTTTGGTGCTTTCTCACGCCTCATTAAAGTCTTTTTCGTGATTCGGCGACCGCGTCTACCGTTTCCCGGAGCACAATGAGGTAGTGATTCGGCGGCGAATAACGAGGGCATTTTGTCGGCCGCCTCTCACGTCCGTCGCCTTCCGACGCTCAATGAAAGTTTACCTGCAGCCGTAACGAGCGATTTGTCCCCTGGCCCCGCGCTCCGGCCAAATCAAAGCCCATTCACATCTGCATGCCGACACAATGCTGGCAATTAGGCGAGCTCGCTCCTACAATCGAACGTAATGCGCGCTCGTTCGATGACGCGGGCGACGACGCGACGCTGTCTCCACCTCTCCACGTCACGCCACGCCACGAGAATTTCTTGCTCACATTTTGATAGCCTTACTGCTGGTCTGAGCGCTAACTAATAATTCTCTAAGCTTGTATGAATATTTTCCTACTGCATTCGATGGTGGAATTCTGTTTGGGTTTAACTAACTTATTTTTTTCGCCATTGTATCCCTGGAGCCTGGAGCAGAGCCGGACAGAGTCGCTGCATTTGTATAGCCCCTTAAATTGAATTTGATGGAGGACTTGTGTTTGAGTATGCGATAGTAAGATCTACATATAGGTATGTTGATTAAACAAGAAAACACAACAAGTTTAGTGTTACAAGAAAATTTTACCAACTTACCATTCATTCATATCATTGTTTTTGTTGCCGAAAGCAAATTTTCTAGTATATATTCATCATCATTATCTCAGCCATAAGAAGACCACTGCTGGACTAGACCTTCCCCATGGAATCTCAAAATGAACAATTGAAAGCGGTTTGCATTTAGCGTCTTCACGCCACTTATACGAGGTCATCTGTCCATCTCGTGGCCGGTCTCTATACGCAGTGCATCAGTTCTACGTGTTATGTGCCCTGTCCACTTCCACTTCAATTTGCTAATCCGCTGAGCTATGTCGGTGACTTGTACGTACATATTCATAATAAACAAATAATAGTGTTACTCTTTCGCTTTTTATAAACATTTTCTGCAAGCAGTTCCCCTCCGCAAGCCAAGGTGTAAGGTCAACTCAGGTGTCTGAAGCCTATCATCGCTTCTTTGTAGAGTCAATTGCTTTAAGAACTGGCAACTATTCTGCGGCACTTTCATACAAACTATCAACTAACCTGTCGACGAGGTCTGGGTTAACTGCCCATAAATCTCTTCGTGCTTATAAATGTTTGGAGACCTTAGAATGACTAATAAGAAACTCTTGACCTCACTCTCGGAACGTGATGAGTGTTGACTTTTCCACAAAAAGTGTCGATTTTGTTGGGAAATTGTTTAGGTAACTCGGCATAGTCCTTGAAATCTGTTTGATATTTGCAGTTTACGTCATTTATGATGCTCACTTGTTTTACAAAGACCTATGACAACGAAATATAGAGGTGAATATGCTTTTTTTTTTACAAAATCATACGTGGCCTATCATCCCATTTAAGACACTTTAAAGTTTGAGAAAAATGGAATAATAATTTATCTATTTTTTCACAAAATTCGTGGCCCTATTTACATAGGATTTTTCTATTTCTTGGATAAATATACGGAAATAATTACGTTTATATAGGTAATTATATCCGTGGCTTATAAGTACTTATACATAAATAAGTCCCGGTACTTTTAAAACTCCAGGAAGTATATTTTGTTTCTTGTATGTAAGTTTGGCAGTCTGTGTCCGTGCTTTTGTACTTCATAATATAATATACATACGTCATAGTGAATTCAGAATGGCGAGTTTTTTAACATAAGTTCATATAAAAAAAACTGAATTAAAATTTTACGCGGTGTTTTCTTTAGTACCAAAAAAGACAACTAGAACAATACATGCACAGCATATAATTTTCTTATGGAAATAAACTTATTTAATGTTTCCGATAGTTATGAAAATTAATTACGCACGAAAAAAAACCTTCTCCACTTGCAGCGCAAAAAACATAAATTTTTAGTTCTTAGACGTATTCAATCTTGCTTATAAATAGGTACGAGTATAATCAATGTTCATTTATTTGAAAAAAACCCGGACAAGTGCGAGTCAGACTCGCCCACCGAGAGTTCCGTACAAACTAATAGATAAAAGGGGGAAATCATATATATTTTTATATTTTCCTTTATAAACCGAAAAATATACATCGTAAAAATATTTAAAAACCTGTTTTAGCTTATGCTACTGAAGCTCTTTCATATGATACCGCACATGATACGGTTAATTCACTTTAAAATTTGGACCTTCATTCCTTGCATAAAGACACTATTTTTTTGTGATTGAATTAAAAATGTTCAGTTTTCGGATTTTTTCCTATAGGTATGTGTACTCTAACACAATGCTTCTTGCCAAATTTCATTGTTCTAGCTAGGCCAACGGGAAGTACCCCATAGGTTTTGATTCCCTTGTGAGTGTCGAAATGTGCATTTTTTACGATATATTCGGCTGTAACTTTTTTTTACGAAAATTTAGAAACTTCATTTTTCTTTCTGCAGCAAGATACTATGGATATACCTTCACGCGTTCCCGAGATAAAGTTCTTGACACCCGACGGACGAACAGATGGACAACAAAGTGATCCTATAAGGGTTCCGTTTTTTCCTATTGAGGTATGGAACCCTAAAAATGGTTGTATGTAAAGTCGGTTTACGGACGATAATTTTACGTGACGATGCGTCACAAGCCGAACGCTTAGGACGATCGTACCTCTCTATCGCTTGTTCCGCGCTCTCGCTTGCACGCTCGACTCAGGCGAAACGTGACAATGAGTCATGCTTTTTCGTGCGTGCAGCTGGCGTTCATCGATTTTTAAGACGTTATCAAGTCGAAAAAACACACAGTTTCCGTCTATATTTATTAGTACCAGTAGGTAATCTCAAACGTCTCGAACAAAGGATCAATTATTAATCATACCATAAAATTAATCTGCGAAGGCAATTAATATAACGAAGAACAACTCGAGCGCGGCAATTACAGGTAATCCTTTAGTTAACTTTGATTGTCATTGTTCCCGCAACACCACCGTCAAAAGCCATTTGAGACTATGAATAACATCTTTGGCAGTAAATTTGCATCACGGTCTGGCAGACGGCGACGTTTAGTACCCTCGTAATGTAAATCATAAGCTTGTCTCGCGCTTTACTACTGTTATGTTGTAAATTTTCAGTTATATATGTCATTAGTAGTTTCATTATTACTTACTGGTTGGGTAGTTAAAAAAGTTTGTTGTCTTTATTCATATGTTTCAATGTTTTTTTTAATCTTTACTTTTTTTTTTTTTTTATACACTATAGATCTACGATTGACCACCAACTCGCCTGATGTTAAGCGACGTTGTGGCCGAGGATGGAGCTCGTCGATCTAGAAGATATCTATTCACTCTAACCTTGAAAATTCCAAGATTGTAGGTCTCAGGAAACAGAGATGGCGGCAACGAATTCCATTCTTGTGCAGTGCGCAACAGGAATGTGGATCGATATCGCTGAGTACGGATTTTTGGCATTTCAACGAGAAATGGGTGGTAATTCGCCGATTTTCTGCTAGTCCTGTAGTGAAATGAGGAGGGTGGAATTAGGTCGTGAAGCTCTTGCGCACATTATCCGAAATGAATCCTGTAGAAAATAGACAGACATGCTACTTTACGGCGGTGCTCGAGACTTTTACTTATACTTACTTTCTTTATTGATATTTTTTAATGTGAGGGAACATTGTTATTATTATATTTTATGCTTAGATTTTATGATTTCAAAATACATACCAGAATTTAAGAAGTTCGTGTAGTATTCGATATTTTTGAGTGTTTTACAACACGTTTTTCATTCCATATTGGCCATAAATTTAACTTGTCTGAAGAACTATTAGGCTAGGTTCGTTGGTTTATTTTTTGTTGAGAGATAAATAATTCATTTTCACGAGAATTCGGTTATCAGACGAATTGAATGAGCTTTCTGGATTTAGGTATTTAGGTTGTCTCTTTTGAAAAAAAAAGGGTTGCACTCCGGGAGTGCCGGCAGAAATGAAAACTAAAAAATAAAATAGCAATAAGACAGGACAAACTTGTGCATACAATAATGAACTTTAAATGCAGATCGTTAGAATAGGTTTCTGACTAAAATAATGACGTCATGCTAGAAGGACAAACTTGTACATACAATAGTGAACTTTAAATGCAGAACGTTAGAATAGGTTTCTGACTGTTTTACGATCTGACGATCTGACGCGAGTTTAACATTTTTTACCCATCCCAAAAATGCACAACGCCGCTAAAGAAGCTTTCACTTCAAAAAATAATTTTCGGGGGAATTTATTTCGATATTTCATATTTCGAAACATAAACAACCGAGAAAACCTATATTTTTTTAAAATAGAACTAGGCACCACCAATGGCACCACTGTCATTTTTCCTATGCTTGTTTGAATAGGGTATTAGATTTCTAATTTGGCTTTCCAGGAACAAAAAAAAACACCAGAGTTACGCAAATTTTTATAGCTGTGCAAAATTGGCTCGCGCTCGTTTTTGATTTTTCTGCAATCAAGTGAGAGACAATAGTTCAAATTTTAATGAGCTTACTTTGAATTGTTTTATTTAAAAAAGTCGCTTCAACTTTTGTGTTACTCTCATAATTGCAAATAAATCGGGCGCGAGCGAAGTTTGCATCGCTACCTATAAATGATGAGCATAACCTTCAAGACCCGGAATGAGGATAGGTTTGGGTAACTTCTACAAAATCACACATTTACTTAATTGACCGAGCGAGCGAAGCATCTCTGCATCAGCTGGTCAAATTTTCTTTCGTCTGTCAGTTTGTGAGTTTCTGATTTGAATGTTCGTACTCGCGTATGTGCTGAGGATCGTGCTGAATGGTATTCAATGGGAGAGGCCTATGTCCAGCAGTGGACTAAAATAGGCTGATGATGATGATGATGATGACTCGCGTACAGGGCATAATTTTGAACCAATTTTAATGAAACTTGGCGTATAGGTTCTATGGGTTATTTAAAAAAATAGTCATCGGCGATTTTCGATACGAGGGGTGGTTCCCATAAAACCCCCCTTTTTATTTTAAGTTTATTGCGGCGTTAATTACCTAGATAAAATACACAATTATTATAACTTGTGGTAAAAATGAACAGAATTGGTCAAATGGTTATCGAGATATGACAACCAACTTAAAACTGCGTGTAATTTTAGCGCTGAATTATTTTCTTGATTTTACGTTCTCTCCCTTCATAAAATTATTATTTGTTTTTATAAGATTATACACTGTTTTTTAATTAAGGGCATCTAAACATATCCCATTTTTGTATTCGTTATGTATTAAAATTATATTGATCTTTAAAGGTGCTTAAACTTATGGACAGATTGTTATTGACCGTGAAATAACGTCTGCAAAATCACTTGAAATTACGAAATCAGCGAAAATTTTATAAACGGCCTTCTAAGCCAACTTTATGTAGGTATTATGTACAGATGACCCAAGGTGAGCTGCAAAAGCTCTCTCGCGAGGTCTATGTTCGTAGAACTACTAGTACAATTAAACTATTTAAGTCAAAGTGATTTAAGAATCAACGCTAGGAAGAGAAACGAGCTCGTCAAGTCAACACATTGTTTCTCATCAATGCCAACTTGTTGGATTCATTCTGACTACTTAGTTTTTTTCCAAACCAAACTCTATAGCTCTTACCCAATTATAACTAACTGAATCCGGCAGAATGGCAAAACCAATTTAATTTCAATCCGTTAAACACCCTCAATCTTCAATTAACGGTAGACAATTAATTTACCCGGTGTAGGCGCGGCACAGGTAAAGATCTACTAGGGATGTGGGGAAAAAGATTTGGCCGGATAAAAAACACGTTTTGATGAAAATTACTGTGAAATCTATCCGTAATTAAATGGTTGTATGGTATGGACCCGGAGTCTGTGGAGCTCAATTATAGATAAAAAAAGAAAAGATTTCTTGAATGTGGGAAAAAGCGCGGAATATAACTTGTCTAGTGTGTATTTCATATATTTCTTTTTTATTTGTTAAAATGTTAAATAAAAATGTAGAGAAACATCCCCAGGAAATTATAAAGTTCTTCATCCCTAAAATTTATTAATTTTATAACACATAGGTACTCTACAATGACTACGGTTAAGTATTAATTAAGTATAGAACCTAAAGAAAAAATAGTTCTCATCACAAAGAGTATGCACTAAATACGCTAAGTCACCGTATTTAATTAGACAGTGTCGAATCTCCAATAAAAATCTCAAAGATAAATCCGTTGAAAACCAATAAATATTAGCCTAAAATGTCACGCTATATGCTATCGAAATTAAATAAGTACGTATATTAAAAGTAAAACAAAATACCCGACTGCAGAAAAGCAGTTTTTGCAGTCTAACTTGCAATTTATTTACACTTGATACGCTGTTGAGTGTATGTTTTTTGTGAGAAAGTATGCGTCAACTCGCTGTAAAAAATTATAAATGCGTATTCTTTAGAATAATTCTAGTAAAATCACTTTCTTATTACGAAATAGTTCATTTTTGCAAGAGATGTATTATTATTATTACAAAAATAAATAGAATAACAAAAAAATAAAGCCTATGACACTTGGAAGTGAAGAGGAATCTAATGACGCCTCGCACGTCAAAATCGATCAAGCCGTTTAGGCTGTTGGCTGTCATATAGAAATATACATGTCATATACCCACATACATACGTGCATACATACTCATATAGATACGTACATACATATATGCAACCGAAAAACATAACCCTCCTCCTTACGCAGTCGGGTAAAAATACTCAAACATAGAAGATGGCAGACAGGTAACGACTGCGTGGGACCAACAAACCCGTCACAGATAAGTATAGTAGTTATGAGGGCGTGTGCAACATTTTGTTTAAAATAATCATTGATGCATATATTGATAGTTTCATAACAAAAACAATACGATTGTTATTTAGTCTTCGTTATGCCAATGAACAATGCAAAGTATTTGAAACGCCGGGTTTTAAAAACATAATGTGCCTACTCGATAGATTCGTTATAAGTTGATTAATTTCAATTAATAAGAATCGTGAAAATCTATAATACCATTAGTTCCTATTGTTGCTGTTCTTCCGATTAGTGACTGTTTATGTTTGTCTGAAGATCGTCTACCCACAGCCTTATGTCAACGCCATACAGACTTACGAAATCTTACAAAATGTATGAAAGAGTTAGATACTAAAATTACTCTTTTGTCTAACAAACCTCATCTGTAGAAGAAGTGACAACAAATGATTTTTATAGGTTCACATAGTATTATGTAAACTAAACGGTTTTATTATAAAATTGTAATTATCAATAAACTATTTTGTATTTAACGGTGACTCGCGGTCTTAACTTGTTTTCTTTTTAACCGACTTCCAAAAAGAAGGAGGTTATCAATTCGGTATGTTTTTGTATGTTTGTTCACCGATTACTCCGTAATACGTGAACCAATTTTTGTGTTTCTTGAATCGACATATAGAGGAAGTACCCATGTTGGTCCCATAATCTTTGCAAAAGTGTCAAATATTTATGATTATCGTCTAATCATCTGGATATTTTCTAATCTTCGAAGACGAAATATTTTACATTCAATGACAAATCTCAATCTTGACAGAAGAAAAAAAACGAGCGGATGGAGAATGACCTCTTTAAAAAGTTTACAACCATGAAGTATTTAGTAAGCGTATTTTGAAGTCGGTTATTTCAGTTTTTTAAGCTATAATTACATTTTGTAATGACGGTACGGATACGGAGGACAAACTCGACTGTACGTGAAGGAGTTATCATGTGTAATGGAAAGTACTCAATATAATAAAGCAAACTAGCCTAAACTTGACTATTTTACCACTTTCCTCTATAGTGTTCTAGTGGAAACCTTCCAGTTCCATCGTCAGACCCTCTTTATCATGTTTAGTGGAAGGTACCCAAAACAACAAAGCTAAAGACCAACCCAAACTCGACTTTCTTAGTGCTTTCCATTTAGAAATTTTCCTCTACATCCCGGTTCCATCCTCAGATCGCCACCATATTATAATAGTTGCATTGTCATCCGATTTATCTATAAATTAACGCAAAATTTCAAGACCATCGAGAACCGGAAATTGGGTCAAAAACTTGGAAGATATGATTACAGACAGAGACCGGTACAGATGGAACTTAATACTTAAAGCATAAAAAAATCGAAGAAGAATTCCTATATTAATTCTCCGTAAAAGTTCCGAGTCTTCTTAATGTAGTTTTTGATTATTTTCGATTGTCCACATCTCTACTCAGACACCAGACACAATGATATGATGATTAACAGTTGACAATCGCGCAAATGTGCGGGTGACAAGTACAGCACACGGCGGGCCGTCATTAAGGAGCATTCAGGGCGTCCGACAATATTCTTCATTTGCGTACCGGGGCGGTCGTCATTTGCCGTATTGTGCCGCGAGAGCGTGGACACCCGCCCTTGCAACGGTGCAGTGTGCATCTGCCTTAATTGTAACCCTTGTTCTATCCCAAGGACGTGTGGCAATAAAGTGTCTCCGGCATAAATTTGTAGCTTATCGTTAAAACTATATTGTTGCAAGAGTCCATCTACAATAGAGTAGTTATCTCGCTTTGAAGCTGGTGTTGATCTTGATCATGAGAACTGTAAAGATATAGTATCGAAGATACTTATGATTTCTGGTTTTATATGAAAATAATAGAAATAAATAACGCGAGTTTGCAGCTGAAAAACAGTTTATTCACAAGAAATCGACCGGGGGCAAAAATTACGGTCCCAGAGTTAGGAATGGCGCCGCCATATACTTAGCAGCTTCGCTATAGTGTACCTAGCAGCAGAAATATTGGAATTGTCAGCGGAATGCGCTTCTCAAAACAACAAACTGAGGATTTCCCGCGACATTATATTACTAGCTATCAGGAATGACGAGGAATTGGACACCATGGTGAACGGAATTAGCATCGCCCATGCTGATGTAGTTCCCATGATCTAGCCTCAACTACTTCCAAAGAAGGCTGCGAAGAAGGTTCACTTTTCCCAGTAAAGTCGTGGAAATCCTATTTAGTGAGAGTGGAACCGTGGTACGCAGGTAGTAAAGTACAAAACTACCGTAAATATGTAATGTTGTGAGATCCTCCAACCTGAGTAGTTAGCATGTAAAAAGCAACTCAATTAAGCTACCGCTTCGAAGATCGAAAGCTGCATTCGATATGCTAATTAAGCAAGCAGTACCATTATTAGTAACGTTCACCTGTCTAATCTGTTTGTTTTGTGATACATAGCATCTTGAATCTTCTGACAATGTAACTAAGATTAACTTTGGCATAACTTTGTTTTTTTTTTATGTAAACAATAAATAGAATGGTATGAGCAGTAAGAGAACAGCCGTGGGTGCTAAGTACGTCGTCCAATTGAGCTTTACTATCTTTATTTTCTGTTATAAAGGTTATTTTCATAACAGATTTCATAGCAGAGTTTTTTGTAATAATAATTTTCCTTGAATTATATAAGTAAATTAACTGAACTAAGCTTAGAATCTAAAGACGAACATAAATAAAATTTTATTACTTCGAGGGGTGACACCGCGAATAATAGGTAACCGACTTCCAAAAAGAAAGAGGTTCCAATGAGAATTCCAATGAGAAGCGCATAATTCGACTGTATGTTTGTTCACCGATTACTCCGTCAATTGTGTATTGATTTTGATTATACTTTTTAAGCTATTGCATAGCTTCTATCGCGGGCTTTGAACGTGGAGACCGAATCCAGAAATTCCGTAACGAAAATAACCTAACGCAGTAACGCCGATACAACCATTGCCACCTAGAGGCGATTTGCAGAACTAAAGAGACAAGCGAGATATTTCAAAAAGTCATTAAAAGTTCTGCTATTCGTCGATAGATGGCAAAACTAAAAACTAAAAAGTATCTCTGCTGTGCCGGTCGGAGTGGGGGGTGTTAGGAATACTGCATAAATAAAATAAATAAATATAATTACATAAGTTGATAAAAAAATGCTATGCAATAGCTTTACCGCGGCAGTCTCCGAGTGCCACACGTCTTTTTTTGTTTGGTAGGCCATACTTCAAAGGTGGTCCCGTATAAATTTTATCAAAATTGATTCAGCACTTTGGTTTTTATAACCAAATAACTGGTAAAATATCATCCAAGTAAATAAATTGCGTATTTTGAAGACGTTTTTTTTTTCATTTTTAAACTATAATTATTACAGATAAAAAAACGCTTCATATTTTATAATTGATCTCTAATTAGCAAGTTAAAGTGGTAGTAGGCAGGGCACACAACTTGTAGAACTGACGGCCGATGGGGCCGAAAATTTCTCGAACTGGCAAGCGCAGCGTAGGAAGACCAGCCACAAGATGGACAGAAGATATCATACAAGTGGCAGGAAGACGCTGGATGCTAGGCCCTTCCAACCGGTCTTTTTGGTAACTTATTGGAGAGGCCTATGTCCAGCAGTGGACTTCTTGTGACTTAGGTGATGATGATGATCTCTAGAATTCCTTGAGACCGTTGAGACATGCATAAACAAACAGCACCTAGAGCCAGACCACGTATTTATTGTGTGATTTAGAAGTATGTATCACTCGAGTCAATGCCATTAAAATATGTACATTGCTCCTTTGTATGAGACTGTAGATCTTGACTTAAAATAGTAGTAAGTGACATTGATGTGTTATTATCTAACTGCCGAATGAGGATAATATTTTTCGAGAATATGATTTATTTCTACTTTAAGTGGCATTAAATTTGCCTTAGCACCGCTATATATAGCATATATTATTTAAATACCGCGTCTTGCAGTCGGGTATTTTGTATTTATTTTAATAGTAAATATTACCTAAAAAAATCCGTAATTGTCTATTATATCCATACTGTCCATATACGAACCAGGCATAGAGTGGTTGTGTAACATTAAGTGCATTTGTTTTCGTAATAAAAGCCTCGATATCTGTACCTTAAGTCACCGATTACTGCGTTAAATTCATCTAGACGTAATGCCCATGATTAATATGCACCATTAACATTAAACAAAGATTAATTTGAGAGCGGAGCTGGCCCGACCACATGAAGTTGCCCTTACTATTTGCGTACTTTAATACGAAATGTTTTTTTTTTCAACACAATCAAGTAGGTACTTATTAATACAACAGTTCTTCGGACAGATTTTTTTCATCAACCGACTTCCAAAAAGGAGAAGGTTATCAATTCGACTGTATTTTTTTGTTTTTTTTTTGTTTGTTACCTCATAACTTTCGACTGGGTGAACTGGTTTTCATAATTCTTTTTTTATTTGAAAGCTGGTGCTTCCCGTGTGGTTCCCGTTTCAAACTATAATTCTTAGATCTATAATTATATTTTAATATGATTTACGAATAGGTGTATTTATGATACTTAGAATTAACATAGGTATTAAGGAGGCTGCTGTTCTTATTTCATTATACCTATTGTTAATGCAGACGTTAGTTCCCATTTCTTACCACGTTAGTTGACACCTGTTAAGGGTATTCATATCAGAATCTATGATAATATTAGTGACTACCTACTTAGTCTTAATGTTATATGAATACCTACTGTTGGTGTTTCTAAAAATAGATAAATAGTTCTCTAATAGACTAAATATATTATTATGATTTTGTACGTATTAACTTTTTTAAGTAACCTTTGTATTTCAATATCGCAATAAATTTTGAATACGATGCATAATTTTTTTAATAGTTTTTTTTTATAATAAGGTAGTAATTATTGATGATTAATTATAACTAAAGTTATATAATTTTATTCCCAGTCAAAATTGAATAAAACCTTTTCCAAACTACAGGAATTCATAATCAATAGTGGTATTCTCATAAACGCTCATAATAAAAGGCACCCAAACCACACGGACGAATTGCAATGGTAAGGGGTCCGTTCCATTCTAAAAGCTCACCTGCGCCCGCGCAGCTGAGATGATCGATCGGGCCAAAATCGAATTAGCCCGATAATGGCCGGCACAAGGAATTATTGAATTAGCCTGAAATTGGGCCGACCTCTTTCTTGTAACCCGACGCGATGTACATAATCCTGTAATGAGTTTCCCGTCCCTTCATGCCGTGAGATACAAGACCGCGAGATGAAAGCTGCTGACATGTTCTTTTTAATTTATAAATTGATTAATTATGGTTTTTGTGAAATTTAATTAATTATACTAATTATTTTCCAGAAAGAAACGAAAGACGTGTGAAGATAGTGCCAAGTGCAAAAATATGATATTTATCTTCCTACCAGAAAATGGCGTGATTGTATTTTCAGATACCTACTCCAAACAATATTTTGGGCTAAGTGTTTAGTCTAAATCTAATAATTGAACCGTTTGCTTTTGTAAACTTTAACTTGTTTCACGACAGCGATTACAATCAAAATGTATAAAACAAGTATAAGCTTAGAAAACTAGAAATCTCCGACAAAAAACCGGCTAAACCAATTTTGATGAAACATAGCTAAGGACACTCTCGATGAAACCTTAACAAAAATGCTAGATCAAAATTGGTCCCTCCGTTTGGTCTGTTTGTGGCATCGTAACTCTACGATGCCACAAACAGACATACAGATACACACGTCAAACTTATAACACTCCTCTTTTTGGATCGGAGGTTAAAACAACCTGGATTAGACGTTGAAATATGGCACTCTTGATTTTTTATTATGTGCGATTTTAGTACCTACAAAACATATAATATGACGAAACTATATTTTTATTCTTTAAAGCTTGTTCATATTTTTTCAATATATAAATGTTACTTTTTAAAAATCGCATCAGTATTTACGAAATTAAAATAAAATCAATTAATTATGTTAACTAACAAAGTAAAAAAAAACTGATTTTTTTTCTATAAAGTTGGTTTCTATGTTGATTCTAGTCCCAGAAAGTGAACTTCACGAGCTAATGAGTAGTTTTATTTTATTTTGGAGAAAATACCCACTTAACCATAAATCCCCGACTGTAAAAAAGATAGATGTTATAAATGTGTACCCTTTCTTTCGAAAGGTTTGATTGAAAAACACGACCCGTAAGCTATTACCAACAAAAATCCAGACACACGAAACAAAATTTGGCCAGTTGATCCAAGGACTATCGTTCGCTTCGTTCACTCAGTCAATTAAATCTCAACGCGACCGCTCTAGTAGATGTTGCCGTATGGTTTTTGTAACGTCGCGGTAAGAAAAATAATAAGCTTTAATAAAACACCACAACTAATAGATATTTATCTTACATAATTCCTTGTAGATTGTAATTACATATGTAGGAAAATAACCTAAACAACTTAAAAATACAGCACAACAACAACAACTACACTACTGTTGTTTTACTGTTGTTTTGTACTACTGTTGTTTTATATACAACTTAAATAAACTAAAGAAAACTGAAATAAATCGAATAACAATTAATTATCCGCCCATATATTCCAGCGCAGTTTGACAGTGCGGTAACCACTGTCAAACTGCGCTGGAATATAAGGGCTATATTTATAGCTCATGCCGAAAGTTTTGGCTCACATTCGGCTTCGTTTCGCCCTTCGGCGTCTTGGGAACACAAGATCTGACGGATTCGGTTCAATGGTTAGCGTCTAATTATTAGCTTTTGTCGGCTTAATTGGTAATATGATATTTATTAGATATCGTTAGACGGTTACCGTCGTGGGACATAATCTTTTCGCCTTTCGTGTTTGTTGATGCAGTAATTTTGTAAACATAAAAAAGTAAGTAAGTTCGTGTATAGACAAAAATTAGCCAGCCCTAGTATCAGAGTTATTAAGCCGCTGATAGGCCTCTGACCTGGCTTGACGATTGCTGTTTTTTAAGAACAAGCAACCGGGACCTACAATTTATCGTGTCATCCGACTCACGGTAGAGCTCAGAAAGAAATGCCACACACGGTCACCCATCCGAAGACTAACCGGTCCGTCCGTTGCTTGACATTGGTGATCGTTCGAAAACACCTAGTCAAGCTACGCCACGAGACCTTTTTATTTTCTAAACATGAGAATCTATTTTAAATATATTTTTTTTTGAAACTCACAAACCACAAATTGACACAAGTAAGATGGTTGCTTAGCGCGCGTTTTTCAATAGAAAAAGATAAGACTGTTTTCCTCTAAATATTATTCAATTTTGATTATTTTTATACCATTGAAACCAATTTATAGCTAATCTTCTGTTTTGTTTTTTTTTCATTTCTAATTATCTTTTTGCATTTAAATTGTAATAATTAGAAAATATCAAAAGTACAAGCCATTCATGATAATTATATAAAAATAATCATCGAAGTCTCATTATGTTTATGGGTGTAAATAAGTTTTCCCCTTTTGTGTGACAAAATATGTGCACTGAATTTCTCTAAGCTTACCTAATTACCTACCTCGAACTTTTTCTACTCCAGTATGCAATGCAAATTCAGCCAAATTAGAAGCCCTACCATTTTTCTTGGTGAGTAATACTCATTATTTCAAGTCGGGATTTTTCCACGACCACCAGTAATTAACCATGAACTGCGGATCCTTCAGGGTTTGCTTATTAACGTCTAATCTCTGCCGGCGTCCGTCGATCTTAATTAATTCAATTAAAGTATTAGCAGTAGGTGAAGGTTGCGGGCGTCGCGTCGAGGCCCTCTCACTGAAATTTAAAAACTTAACGTCGGTCGCCTTCTTCGTAACGACTCACCGAGTATACAAGGGGGAGGCGAATTAATCAAATAATACCGCGGAGGTGAGGGGGAGCGCCCCTGCTGCCCCCCCCCCCCCCCACGCGCCGCGCCGACCGCGTGGCTCAGTCGCGACCGAAGCGCCGTACGGGGAAGTGTCGCCGATCCCCACAAACATTACTACTTTTTTCGACGTTTTTACACAGTTTTGTTTTAAAGTTTCACAAGAAAGTTTTTATGTGTTCACTATTTTATTCGGTTGAACTTGAAGGGTGAAAGATTGCAGTTTCGGGAGGTTATGCGTTGATTGTGTTTTTTGTTATTGTTGAGTTTTTTTGTTTGGTGCATCTCGCCGGTCCGGAGACCGGCGGTCCCAGCGAGGCCTGCCTGGACGCGCGTCTGTCGGACCCCTGAGGACAAAGCCTTAGGTAACTATTCAACAACGGTGGTTGTGGGCCCGTGGCAGGATTTTAGCGCCAAACTTCAACGGAGCATGTTTTGTAAACATACTATAATGACAGAATGTTGCTTCAAGATTATAGAACAATAGATTGGCGTCTATATTATTAAAATTATGTCAAGGGAACTATTGAGGCAATGAAAACTAAACACTACGGACTAACATATAAATGAAGACCACGTGGATGGATTGCATGTTGACACTGCTGACAAACTAGTTTATTTTGTTGCTGTATGTGATGTTCTACATTTCAATTTATTTTGTTGTCACTATTATAAATAATGCTAAATCATTTAATTCTTTTAGTTCAAGAATATGAATCAGAAGATTTAGAGAATAATTGCTTAAGTATAAAAATAATGACATTAAATAAATACCTGAAAATATTTAAATTTTATAAATCCTTCAACAATTTATATTAAATATCAAGTACTTCACATTTTAAAACAACAAAAAGGAAACATTATATTATAATTTAGCTTAACATGTTCTATAGGTACCTATATAAGGTTTGCGACCGGCAAATTGTTTAATTAAGGCACTCATTAAAATAAATGAAACATTATTCTCGAGAGCTGTTGAACTAGTTTCCAACTCAGACCACACAATTACCAGAGAGAATTTAATTTGGACTCAATTAAAAGTTGGAAGCAAAGAAAACGTCATAGCGAGATTGGATCATACGAGCATCCGTAAAATCATGGCTATAAGACAACGGAGCACAATACAGTACTAATTATAACCACGTCAGGTGAAACTCAATTACTAAGAGATAATTAAACCATCAAGGATTTATTTACTTTGAACATCAATTTTCTTTAAAATAAACGTACTTTTAATTAAAGCTTTAACGAAAAACAAATAGAGAAGAGAGGCGCGCAACCCTTGCGTACCTACCGAGCGGGGGTGCTTCGTCACGCAGTGGACCCTAATTGTTATTGAACACTTGGGCCTATAGGTACGCTATCTATATATGTGTATGTGTATATCTGTATATGTCTGTATCTTAAATTAAACGAATCTGAAAGTAAAACAACAAAAACGACGGAATCAAAAGTAAACAAATAAGAAAAAGAGAGAGAGAGAGAGACTGAAAACAAAGAATCCAAGTAATGATAATGATACACGAGTAATCAATCATAGAATAGTTTGATCATAACCAAGTTATGAATATAAAATGAAGGGCATTAAATGTGAAGATTAAATATAAGTTTTTAACATTTATAAAGTTTTTGGTACCTATGTACCTACTATAGTTATTGTTTAATTGTAACAAAACATAACTATTATAAAATACACAAATTACTCATATTCATTAGTAGATTTTAATTGAAAAGAACTAATAATATTAAAAAAATATTATGTACGTGTTCTGGAAGCAAACAAATTATTCCATCAAATCATTTGTAATAAGACGGGTTGAAATTAATTTAAAACATGTCTAAGCAATATTATACGGACCAGTTCATTTCATCGTCGGTTTAATTAAAAACGAGTGCCCGCACCCCTCCCCCGTTTTCGGGTTGGAGTGCCCCCTCGCCGGCGTCTCGCTCCGCTTATATTTAGATAATTGTACAATCATCTAAATTAATGAGTCCTCTCGTCCGGTCCTGGCCTCCATTGTATTATGTTTGAGCTGGCTAGCCGGATACATGCACAGTGACAAATTTAAATTTAAAATTCTTAACAATTTTTAGCATTCTAAATCAAGACTACTCTATAGACAGATTCAGGCTTCTCATTAAATACTAAAAAGATTTAAATGCCAATATCAAACTTAAAGTAGTTAAAGAAGATTAAAATATTAACAGCTTATTTTCGAGTAGAGGGGTAAAGAAGAACACAATCTCTGCGGTTGTTCAAAACTCCCGGTTGACGACACTGATAGAGCTCAATGCAATTAAAAGTTTCACTACGTGCGTGGACGAGGCGCCGCGCGAATCCACCTTAATTTATACCAACGATAAGACTAAGTTATGAGAGCCAATTATTTACTTATTTTAAGTAAGATTCTAATTTAGATATTGTTAAGAAGCTTACAAAGAATGCGATTGACAAAACTAATTTATGCAAAGAACTTCCATTTCTAATATAAATGTAACGTGAAAGTGTATAAAAAAGCAGAGATACAAAGGAATGCTTCATGGCAACGTCACGTTGATCACATATATGCTTTACGTTTGAAAATGAAATCACATCAGTCAATTATTGGGGGTCGTGATACGAGGGAAGATAATGGACTGAATGGAAGCCAGGCTAAATGCATTAAAGCTAAAAAGAGAGGAATCAAATTAGCAGCGTATCCATCATCGCATGCCCTTCCTAAATGAAACACACGAAGCAGCAGAAGTGCGGTGGATGGAGTGGGCACCGCACCCCGGAAGGCCGCGGGCGATCAGTCTAATGAACTCGGCTCACCCCCGCAGCCTGATTTATTAACGAATTAAACGCATTCTGCTGCACCCTCATGCAAATTACATCCTGTGTGTTTAAATATTACAAACTTGGATGAAACAAATTTAGAAAACAAAAAAATTGGTTCTCTCATTTCACATCTGTGAAATATTACAAACATTTTGCGTTTATACGAAATTCCCAAGAAATCATAAAAGAACTTGAAGCAGCCATTATTTTACTTTTGAAACATTACTGGAGCTGACCGGTTTCACTACGTTGAATCTGTACACATTAGTTCCTTACATTTAAAGAGCAACTAAGCAACTCGCTTACTGCCTATGCAAATAATGCGAGAATATAACAGGTTATTGCCTCGGAATTTTTTATATGCACCAGTGATTTTGAGACGTAACATACGAATCCATCGAATATTCAGTAAAATTGTGTAGTTTCGTACGCGAATTGAATTTATGTCTCAATGTATATCGAAACAAAATTATTCTTACTTAATTCTATCCAGACGCTGCGCTGCTCCAAGCGCGGGTGCGACAGGTGTACGTTCCCATGTTATTGCTATAGAATCCTTTGTAAAAGAATATTCCTGTGCCGCAAATGAAAGTTGATTATTTAAATAAGAGGATTACATACCAAACATCAATGGACGGCATTGATTTTAGATATTTGTTTGACGCAATAACAAAATTGATACCAGCTACGTACGTACATATAAGCGGTGCTTTATAGTTGTTTACTCAAGTCATAATGCATCCATTATTCAAGAAACAGACCGGTGAGGGAGAACGGCGCAGTCTCTTAAATTATTAAACACACGTTATAAACATGCCACCCTAAACTCATCTTCAAATGCCCATACAGAATCTTGACGAAAAAATAATTGGTCATGGGTTCCCAAACTTCCCCAAAGTTTAGGGCAATGCCCAGCAAATTGGAGTTTCAATGACGAACCTCAATGATGTTTTCGTTCAATGTTTTCTGTTGGATGTTTCAGTATTTGTGTTGGGATCGCTGCCATGTAATGTTACACATTTAGTTAATTATGCATAGAATTTAATTCTCAAACAAAGTAGGTAGTAAATTGTGTATAAGGTTAATACTATAATAATTAATCCAAAGTCTGCAAGGTAAGCATGCCGTGTCTCGGCCAGGAATGGTTGGACGACTAAGTAAATCTGAGGCAAACTATTTAAGGCTCGAATTGGAATTCTCATTGAGGCAGTAGGCTCATGGAGCACCTGCTTTGATATCGCGCATGCCCTCTCCCCGGCCCGTAAGTCCACATTGAACAAACCGGTTCCGATTACAGGTTATAGCTGCCTACTTATCCGTTGGCGGAAACGAACCTCTCGTGTTCAACGTTCTGCATATTCAAAATTAACTCATGACCAATGGAAATCGTGCTAACTCAATTATCTAAATCGGATACTCGTACCAATTTAAAATCTATAATCGATCATGCACTTTATTATCGATGTATTGTTCTTTTTCGCTTTCAACCGAAATAATATTTGTGAAGCTGTCGTCACTATTACTGTCTTTGACGATATTTACAGAACGATTATGGGAGTAACCG
Source organism: Lycia hirtaria (assembly GCA_947563715.1). Taxonomy (NCBI): domain Eukaryota; kingdom Metazoa; phylum Arthropoda; class Insecta; order Lepidoptera; family Geometridae; genus Lycia; species Lycia hirtaria. Next base: position 29,172,461 of record OX387379.1, on the reverse strand, counting down.
ACGGCTCTACGAAGAAGCAATTCAACTACCTTCTAAAAATAAACAAAGTCAACCGTAGTTTATTTGTTTTGTACGTAAGAGGGTCTCCGGGAATAATGATGTTTGAAGAATTTAGGAACAACAATTTAGCCTTTGTTTTTATAGTTTTCCTACTAGCTGTTAAAAAAATAATGTAGCTCAAGAAGTTTACCTATGAGAAAATTTCTCAATACAACTGAGTTTACAGAACAAATAAAAAAGACACCATAATGTTAAATTCCTCATTATGTACACTTACAATTTTATATCATAAGAACATAAAATGCATGATAATAAAGAATAATGTTCAAATCGTTTTAGAACAGACTGGTTATTGCATGTGCTTAAGTGTGTTTATTTTGAATTACTTAAACAATGTCTTTATCTGCCATAATCTTAATGACCACTTATCCCGGCAACTTAATAGAGGTTTTCGATGTCAATGATTGAAAGCTTAGAATATACGAGAAGGTAAGAGACAGATGCAACTGAACAAGGTGTATAGAGAGAGATAGAGGACTTGAATTTCTCGCCGCGTGCGGCCACTCAAGCTGTGCCAGTCATCCTATTTGATTGTGGAGGGAGGTTGTGTTGTAATTGGTACTAATTACTGTTTTGAGGGTCATCTCTCTGAATGAACAGTTTCTAAATTGTACAGGTATAGCTTACTCTGTACTGCTTTATATTTAAAAATATATACTGCGCTAATAGAAGCTATTTGGTATCTGAGGAAAGAGAATATTTTAAAGATATCTGGCTGTGTACAGTCAGTGCTGTAATAAAGAAGGTATAGGATGTTCGAGATCAGATTCTCATATCTGTTCAATGGAAAGCTCCTATTCTAATTGGCACTTACAAAATGCAAATACAAATGCCATATTCTTTAGTCCCAAGGACAGAGAGACGTATACGCTATAGCGTATATTTCTTCTTGGATTTCATTGCTTTAATAATGAAATGCAAAAATTTAATTTATACCGTTTTGTTTCAGATTACATTGATCCTAAAAATTTATACTTAGAGCGCTTTTAAGGCCACATTCTGTAATCGTTTAAAAAACTAAAAAATACGCAATTAATTTACTTGGATACATATTTTCCAGTTATAAAATCAATCAAAGTTCTTAAAAAACAATATACTGAACCGATTTTGATAACATTCCTACGGGACCACCTGGGAAGTATACCCATTCAAGCAAAAAAAAATATTTTTTCAAGCTGGTCAGGTGTCTTCGAGTAATAGGGGAACATACATTAAAATTTAAAAAAAGATTCCGACGAATTGACAAACTCCTCCTTTTTGGAAGTCTGTTAAAAATAAATAAAAATCAATACTATGTACCTATATAACGGAGATCTTATTAATTTGTGAGCTTAATGGGAAGATTATTCAAAAATACTAGGACAACTTTTACTCGTACACGTCACAGTACTCCCCACTTGTGAGAAAACGGCAACGAAAATATTACATGTATCCACTTGCCGCATCGGTTATGTGAAATGCAACTGGCTTACGATACGATATACGATAAAAAAAAAACTGATTAGCCACGTATAAGTACAGTGCTGCAATACAATTCAAATGAATGGCTATCCTTGCCTTGGCTAATAACGGCAATAAGCGGCCTGAAGACAGCGCCCATATTTCACCGGTTGCCATGGTAACAGGTGAGCCAAACAACAAAACACTGGAAACGGACACCGGTAACAATTCAAAATAAAATGTTGATGGAAATACTTAATAACAAATTGAATTAAGACGCAAAATAGATTAGTAAATATAAAGTAAAAATATGATAAATATTAAAATTGCACATAGTCTTCAGTGCCAGTCTAGCTAGGCAACAATGTACAAGTATTAGTGATAACGCTTAAATAATATATATACCTATATTATTATATATATATTGTAATATGATAAAAGTAATCATTACAATTAGTCAGTTCATTAAAATCAGTTTATCGCTTTATTTGTAAAGATTTAAAATGATAAATGGGATTACGAACATTAAGTAGCTTTAAATGCCGCATTTTATCGATAGGTAAATCGGAATTCGGAAGCAACAAACTTCTTTTTGGCAATTTGTATTAGTTAATATATTGTTTGTGTTATTATGTAAAAATGTCCTTGCCCATTCAGCGTGGTAAATGGTAACGCTGCGAGCGTGATAGGGACTCTCAGATCAGGGTCTGCATGCGAGGGACTTGCAGCCTTACATTAACATTGGTTAAGAATTAGACTATTTGTCTTATTTTATTATATTATGTTAATATATTTAGTATGTGTAGGTATTTCATATATTGTATTCATATTGTCATTTTCTAGTATTTGTATGGATAAATAAATATTTTAACATAGGCAAAATAATAAGATATTAAAAGTAATCGAAAATTTCAAAATATGAACTTAATTTTAAATAGATCCATATCTGCGTTTAGTTAGATGTTCTACCAGAGCAATTTCAAAGGTAATTCCTTGTAATGTCTATTATCATGATACTAGATGTGCCACACGGTTTGACTCACGAAGTGATGAAAAAAGTTGATGGTGATAATAAAATATAGGACCTAAATAATTTAGAATAAGATGAATTCCATCTCAGTCTTCAACTTTTTTTATTTAAAAACAAAAAGAAAGATATGGGTATATATATTCATTATAAAACACTTAAAACAAGAGTTCCGTGGCATACCTTGTGGGACATGGGCTCAAGATACCAATGGTAGGCTACGATCTGAAAATGCGTACCATTTTAATTGCATTCGATTCCATCTAGTTAGAACTTTGAGATGTTGATTTCTCTAACAAAGCTGTAAGACTGTTCCCTGATACGGCTATTGGGACAATGATCGTCGATTCAAATTATATTATCACGTCAAAGTAATAGTAATTAGGTGATGTGACTACAAAAATATTAAATATTTTTTATACCTAAGATATATATTTGGTATTTCGCTGGATGCAGGCCGCTTCCAAGCGGTCTTTTTGGAAATTCATGAGGAGGCCTAATTATTTGAAACTGATTTTTCATCTAAAAATACATAGACATGTTGTATTGAACATCATAACTTACGATGTAACTAGTCATAACTTTCTACGCTAATGTGCATTAATCCGTAATGCTATCATAATTATAACTTGGCTTTGGAATAATTTGTTGCTTCATTATCGGGGCGTCCGGAGCGCGAACAGCAACTAAGTAGATAACAATCAACTGAAGGCTTGTTCGAGACACGAAATTAATTAAAACAAGTTTGTTCGCGGATCCTATGCAGGGCGAACAAAGCCGTGCTGAGTCACTAGGTAATTACACCACGGCAGACGCCGCGAAGGCGCCTCAAATCTAACATTATCTTGAAGCTCATTATTGTAAGCCTGACGATGGAAGTTAGACGGGCATCCTTCGATGGAACCGGAAACTATCAACTTCGATGACCCAAGGATCTGAAGATGACCAATTTGCAGAGTCACTGCTGGGAATAATTTTATTTGAGTAAGAACAGAGATTAATTAGTACTTTAATAAAGAGTACAGATAAAGAAGATTTACTCCACAAAAATTAAATAATGACTTTTGCTACTATGTAAAAAGCACAGGTTAGCTTTATTATCTATAATCTACTGCTCTTCTGCCTTCTGGTTATATGTTCTGTGCTTCTGGTGCGCGGAAAAATACTGAAGTATCCGGTCGAGGCGGTCGTATGTGCTTGTAATATTATACTTACATATTTAATATAATCCTCTATAATCTGCTGAATTCAATTCGGAATGTATATCTACGATATCTCCATCTCTGTCATTTACATGCAGAATCATAGAGATAAATAAGTATGTAGTTTTTGAACTGAATCGGTAGTGGTTCCATTTGAAAACGATATCTCTCACTTTATATAGAAATAACAGAGATGGAGATGCGAGTATTGTTTCTGAGTGGAATCGCTACCGAATAGAATTAGAATACGTATTGCATGGATTCTAATTCCAAATTGGTAGCGATTCTAAAACGATATTTCCACCCGCTTTGTTATTCTGTATGGAAATGACAGAGATGGAGATATCGTTTCCAAGTGGAATCGTTACCGAATGGAATTAAATTACCCCTACTGGTCTAGTAAGGATTAAAATAAAAGTGTTTCCAAAGACGCTGGCAAATATTATTTTAGTAGATACTGTTGCGGCAATAGCGCGTTGTCATCGGGAGTTTAATTATATTCAGTGATTAATTATGTGTAACGGAGTAAAGTTGGATCGCTGATTGATGAGCATCCAGAGTTACCAGCTTCGCGCCTTCTTCCCGCATTGTCTTGCGTTTTAATCGTTACTTTAAGCGATATTTTGTTTTCATTGTTCCGCATTGCAGGCGATGTAATTTGATTTGCGGTATACACTGAGTCATTGTTGTTATTAAAATTTTATAATGGTTGAGACAATGTATGTTGTTCAACCTAACTTGTTAGGTTTAATAACTTTGATGCTCTATTTTAATGAGAATGAGTAATAATGTTTATTGAACAAATTAAAATAAAGTGACTACGAAATTATCCTAATCTATATTGTATTATTGTATTGTGACGTTGTCTCTCTGCCTGTTTATTATCTTTTCACGATCAAATAGCCGGTTAGCTTGTTATGTTTGATACAAGGATTGCTGAGAGCCTGAAGACGGATATAGACTACATTTCATCATCATCATCACCGTTTGTCTCATAAGAAACGGCTATGATGATGATGATGACGTGGGAGCGACAACGGGGCACACTTCTTATGAATTCGATAGTAGCTCCCTCTCTCTTCTCTCTTTCTCTCACTGTCTCTGTGTCTCACTCTGTCTATTTGTAATCTCTTCACGATCTAACAACTGAACCAATCGTCCTACTTAAATCCTGGAGAACGACATAGTTAACATTTTTATAATCACCCATTTCTAAATTTCGGACACATCTAATAAAATATATAAATTCTTGCTTTTTAAATCCGCCATTTTGTCATCGACTTCTGCAATAGTAAACACTTGTAAGTAAGCAGACATGGCTTATCTCCCCGCCACAATGCGCCATCTGTTACAGCGCTGACGAATGACACTATCCATGACCCAATGACGGGAATACCTCAACGTTATCTACGTTAACCTATTTAACATGTAGACACAGCTGCTAATTCCACACATCATAGAATAAATGCTCATACCTCTGATGACTTACAAATAACATTTTGTCATTTCAAATACACTAGCATCATATGAACAATATATATATATATATATACAGACAATGCTCGAGGGTCACCTTCAGAAATGACTGAAACAATCATTATTCTCAAGATTCTGAGGCAAAAAATCATGTTCAATGTCAACTAAACTCCAAATTGGCAGAGATGTGAGGTCGTAGTCGTTTATTATGTCGCTAATGAGCGCCAAAAGTGTTAAAAATTTGACGAACAAAACATTGAACTGATCGTAAAACTGGCCCAATATAATCGTGCTTGTATGTAAATAGATTACTTCACTGTCTTCATGTCATTATTATTCGATTAAGATGTCGTGTTTATTGCTGTTTTCTTTTATTTGATTAAGATGTGTTTATTTCTGTATTATTTATTTAATTTTATCTATTATTTATTTTTTCAAAACTGTTAAAAAATTTACGAACAAGACATTGAACTGATCGTAAAACTGGCCAAATATAATCGTGGCTGTATGTTTATATTTATATAGATCAATCTTACATTAGCAAGTTTATATTTATTTCTTTTCTTAGTTTATTTAATGTAACATATATATTTAAAAAAACGGCCAAGTGCGAGTCGGACTCGCGCACGAAGGGTTCCGTACCATTATACATAAAAACGCCAAAAAAAAACATGTTTGTTGTATGGGAGCCCGGGGGGCTCTATAAGGGGTCATAGAGCCATTAAATATTAATTTTATTTTGATTTAATTATTTATTTTTAAAGTTACTAATATAACTCAATATTCTGTGAAAATTTGAAGCGTCTACCTGTTACCGTTTTTAATATTGAGCAAAAAAATATTGAAAAATATTGAAAATATTGAATATTGAATATCAAAATAATATTGAAAAAATATTGAAATTGAGAAAAAAACACTTTTATTGTAGGGGGTATACCTTAATATTAAATTTTTTTAATTTTTAGTATTTGTTGTTATAGCGGCAACGGAAATACATCATTTGTGAAAATTTCAGCTTTCTAGCTATCACGGTTTATAAGATACAGCCTGGAGACAGACAGACAGACAGACAGCGAAGTCTTAGTAATAGGGTCCCGTTTTTACCCTTTGGGTACGGAACCCTAACTAGATTATATATTATATCTATTTATATAGATTATGTAGATATATAGATTACTTCATTGCGTCTTCCATGTCATTATTATTCGATTAGGATGTCGTGTTTATTTCTGTATTATTTATTAATAGGAGTTCGACAAGAAAATAATAGTTTAGGTCTAACAAATATTGCCTGTCATTGAAGAGTATTTTTACCCGACTACGTAAGAAAGAGGATTATGTTTTTCGAGTATATTTAGTATGAATGAATGTTTCTTTAAGATCGCCTTCAGTCTAAACTGCGTGACTGATTTTGATGTGCGAAGTGTCGTTAGATTCGTCTTCACTCCTTGAGTGTCATATTCTATATTTTTTTATTAAAACTATTTTTTATTAAAACTATTTTTCTGCAGTCGGTTATTTTGTTTTTCTTTTATTTGAGATATTTGTTTGCCTGAAAAATGACGAAGTTTTTTTATGCGAAATATATCTACGTTTGGCCACCAACTGGTACAGCTGATGGTAAGCGAGGATGGTCGTCGGGACCCGTCGGTCTAGAAAAAATCTATACATTTACCCTAACCAATAAAGTTCCAAGATTTTAATTCCCAAAAACAGAGAAAACGATAGAGAATTCCATTACTGTGCAGTACACATTAAAAATATAGATTTAAATCGTTTAGTGCGTATTTTTGGCACATCAAAAAGAAATGGGATTAAATGGGAATTTCACATATTATTGAAAAGCGATTATTCTAAATTTAGATCTACATACAGACCGATGGGGTAGCTATTCATGTGCGCGCTTCCTGCAAATCCGACAGTTTATCCAAATTATGCGCATTCATTTACGCGGGACAGCATTAATTCCGATGACATTCATTCAAACGACAATTAGATGGGGTAGGTGGTGAATTGGTGGTAAACGATCATTTTAAAATTGATCTATGGCCGGTGACAATCTACAGTCAATAGGTTAGTAAGTGGAGTGGCTAGTAAGTGGAAAGGAAAATACGTACTACCCCATACGTATGCTATGGAAAATAAAAAATAAAATAACTATCTATAAGAATATTCATATCATCATCATCTTCCATAGCCTTCTCTATCCCACTGCTGGGTATAGGCCTCTCTCTTGTATTGCCATCTTCCTCGGTCCTGTGCCAATCGAATCCAGGTTCGACCCGCGATTGCTACTACCTATATCGTCGACCCATTTTGCAACTGGACGTCCCACACTCCACTTACCTTGCCTCGGCCACCATTCCGTCAAAACCTTACTACATCTGTCATCACTTCGCCTAGGAACATGTCCTGCCCGATTCCATTTTAGTTTCATTACCAAAATCCCAGCGTCTCGAACCTTTTTTCTTCGCTGAACTTTCATTAGAATTAGAATTTAGAACTTTCACAATGTTTTTTTTCTTAAAGAAACGTTTTAGCATTGGAATATAACGCATGTTTGACACAATAAAATAAACTTACTATATATAAACAACTTGGATGTTATATTTTTTAAATCGGAATATTATAATTGGATAATTGGAACCAATGAATGACTTCGGCTTCTAATAAAATCTGAAAAAAGTTCCTTCAGTGTAGGCTGTACGAGGCAATGTAGAAACAAATATAAATACATTCGAAAAACTATTACAGCTTTAAACCCTCCTTCTTACGCATCGGGCAAAATATACCAATGTGGTTTAATTGTAAAAACTTGTGCATCGGGTAAAAGATGCCAACGTGGTTTAATTATAAAAACTTGTGCATCGGGTAAAAGATACCAACGTGGTTTAATTATAAACACTTGTGCATCGGGTAAAAGATACCAATGTGGTTTAATTATAAACGCTTGTGCATCGGGTAAAAGATGCCAACGTGGTTTAATTATAAACACTTGTGCATCGGGTAAAAGATACCAACGTGGTTTAATTATTAAAACTTGTGCATCGGGTAAAAGATCCCAACGTGGTTTAATTATAAACACTTGTGCATCGGGTAAAAGATAACAACGTGGTTTAATTATAAACACTTGTGCATCGGGTAAAAGATCCCAACGTGGTTTAATTATAAACACTTGTGCATCGGGTAAAAGATACCAACGTGTTTTAATTATAAAAACTTGTACATCGGGTAAAAGATACCAATGTGGTTTAATCATAAAACGTTATGATGTGACGGTTCTTCCCACATCGTCGACGTCTTTGCGTTTTTCCTAATCTAATCAGTCGAGGGATATTTGCACTCTGATAGAGTCACGGCAACGGCCCTTAAACGGAACATTTTGCAACACTACTTCACTAATAGCAATCGACTTAAGTACTTTTTATTATGAAAACTAACGTGATTTTTACACATATTTATTTAGAACAAAAGGAAAACTCACGTCTATTTATGAATTCTCCGACTATAGTTTCAACCGCATACGGCGGTCTCTTACCAGAGGAGACGTCCTTCGGGAGTGACGTATATGTTGCTCCTTTTAAAAACGACCGCCGTATATCTGACAATTCGGCTCAAAAATAGATGTGAGTAACCCGTTTGTTCAAAATAAAAATCTACTTAAGTACTACTATTACTTAACTACTTAGCTACCTACTTAATATGAAAACATTGTAGCAAGTAGCTACAATGAATTAATAGGTTAGACTATCTTGTCAAGATTAGCGTTTCGTTTAATTATTCTCGATGTCAACCGTTTGGTTGACGTTAATTTTTTAACCAACTTCAAAAAAACGAGATTGCACCGATATCTCCAATAGTTATTCGATTTCTTAGTAGGAACAGGGTAACGTAATAATGTTATAGGTGTCTATCATAAGTAGCGTTGCAAAACTGAGACAAATTCCTCAAACTGAGGAGAATTCATATTCATATTATTTTATTGCCACTAAATGTTACATTCACAATTGGTGTTATGTAATAAAACGAGCAATTCTTATATATATATATAATCTGAATCTAGGAAACGGCTCCAACGATTTTAATGTAATTTGGTTTGTATCTATATCTATCTAATACCTTTATAATCTGAATCTCGGAAACCGCTCCAACGATTTTAATGAAATTTGGGTTGTATCTATATCTATCGAATACCTTTATAATGTGAATCTCGGAAACGGCTCCAACGATTTTAATGTAATTTGGTTTGTATCTATATCTATCTAATACCTTTATAATCTGAATCTCGGAAACTGCTCCAACGATTTTAATGAAATTTGGTTTGTATCTATATCTATTTAATACCTTTATAATCTGAATCTCGGAAACTGCTCCAACGATTTTAATGTAATTTGGGTTGTATCTATATCTATCGAATACCTTTATAATGTGAATCTCGGAAACGGCTCCAACGATTTTAATGTAATTTGGTTTGTATCTATATCTATCTAATACCTTTATAATCTGAATCTCGGAAACTGCTCCAACGATTTTAATGAAATTTGGTTTGTATCTATATCTATTTAATACTTTTATAATCTGAATCTCGGAAACGGCTCCAACGATTTTAATGTAATTTGGGTTGTATCTATATCTATCGAATACCTTTATAATGTGAATCTCGGAAACGGCTCCAACGATTTTAATGTAATTTGGTTTGTATCTATATCTATCTAATACCTTTATAATCTGAATCTCGGAAACTGCTCCAACGATTTTAATGAAATTTGGTTTGTATCTATATCTATTTAATACCTTTATAATCTGAATCTCGGAAACTGCTCCAACGATTTTAATGTAATTTGGGTTGTATCTATATCTATCGAATACCTTTATAATGTGAATCTCGGAAACGGCTCCAACGATTTTAATGTAATTTGGTTTGTATCTATATCTATCTAATACCTTTATAATCTGAATCTCGGAAACTGCTCCAACGATTTTAATGAAATTTGGTTTGTATCTATATCTATTTAATACTTTTATAATCTGAATCTCGGAAACGGCTCCAACGATTTTAATGTAATTTGGGTTGTATCTATATCTATCGAATACCTTTATAATCTGAATCTCGGAAACTGCTCCAACGATTTTAATGAAATTTTGTTTGTAGGTAGATTAGGGGACGATGAATCGATCTTGCTACGTTTCATTTTTAGTGAACCCGGGTTTGCTCGTATTTTCAATCGGAAAATAATCCGAGTGGAGCTCGGTCGCCCAGGTACTTTAAAATTATAAAGCACTTAAATACTTAGTCGCCCTTTTCAGGCATTGCAACTGAACTTAAATAACGTACACTTAATACGATAAGACAAACATTAGAGCAGAATGTCATAGGTCAGGCTTTCAAAATATTCATCTACAGAGTACAACTGAATCGTGAATTTTTCTGGGTAACGATGAACGAGATCTACTAGTTAATTCATTGTATTTATTAGCAACCCAAAAGAACTTCAACATCTACCCCGTACATCATGCAAGCTGTTATGCAATAACATATTACATTCAATAATTTAAATTAGTCATAAATCCAAGTGTAAGGATACAAGGAATGTTATTTCGAACCCTTTTAATATGGATACAAAAAACTCGCATATTGCTTCTTTTATTAAAATATAAACAGGCTAGGAGACCCCACTGACAGGGGTGTTCAAATTGGCAACCTTTGCGAGGGTCTTTCCCATAAGTTAAATATGCAATTGGAGCCCCATACAATTTGAGCCCTATACAATCAACAGAATGAGCTAGCGTCGATGCAATCAATTACTTGTTTCTGTTTAGGGTGATCTGAAGTTCAGTAGGTCACTGAGTTCATGTCTTGGAGTGTGGGTATTTGGGTAACCTACCCTATGATTCGAATACATTTGTTTGAATCTCTTACTCTTTGTTTGAATGTCAGTACACAATAAGGTATATCCACTGATAGGGTGGACAAACCGTGGAAAGACTATTTGTCTACTTTCCATTGGGCAATATCACGGGCAAGCGTGAATCTTAGACTCGACATTTCCTATATATCAGGTTGTAAGGAAGGTGTAGGTTTTATGGTCACAAACTTTTTTATCGTAGAAAAATTGATATTTAATATTTGAACTATTTTTTATGCTTGGCGCTATAATCATGAATTTTTACATCGTCAATCTCAATGCTGAGCATTATCACATTTAATAAAAAGTACTGATCATGCTTCCATGCTGCATATGAATATACTTTTAGTATATTTTAGTAACGCGAGGTTTGGATTTTCCTCGTTTTATCTTACGCATAGGAACCGACAATTTAATTAATACGATACGATAATATATATATGTACCTAAAAAGCTTTTAGAATATATATATTTTTATTAGGTAAGATTTAAGTATCATGTAATATTTTTTTTAATACTAAATAAATCTACTTTTGATCACCAACTCGCCTGGTGATAAGCGACGATGGGACGATGGGAATGAAGCACGTCGATCTAGAAAATATATATTCACTCTAGCAGCATTGAAAATTTCAAGATTGTAGTTCTCAAGAACAAAGGAGTGAGTTCCACTACCTGTCTTATTTTTTATTTTTTTTTTTTTTTATATTATAAGTACCTATAATTAAAAAAAAAAAAACAATTTTTAATATGAATTTTATATAAAAAAAACAATGATTGGTTTCAATGCACACGTGCATTGAAACTAATCATTTATTGAACTGTAACTGTATTAGTCCTATGAACAGTAAGATCTCGGTCTCTAGTAGGTCTTAAATTCCCCAGATCGAGAGATTCCCTGGAGCTTAAATAGATTTATTTTATCCCCACAGATTTCCACACGCTTGGAATTTCTCAAGCTAGATAGATAGATACGACGTAGCTCAAGCTACATACACGATTAGAAAACATTTTCAAGTCATCTCACTGGCTTCGCTGGCTCGGCCAATAAGCGTATTAATCTTGCTATCATTCAATGAGTTCACGCTTGATTTTTATCGACCGCATCCATCGGACCCCTTACCATTGTATGCGTAAATACTTCCACTCTGTCGCTCTCCAATCGCAAGCCCTCGGTGGTCAAACCACGGGAATTCCCAGACGATAATGATCAGAAAAGTTTAAAGGCCTCGGCCGAAATCTTTAATACTTACTCATTTAGTGGAAAATGTGAGAGATATAAATAAAGTATGATCAGATTTTTGTTTTACAGAAATAGATCTACAATTAATCAACAATATAGCTGAAGTGTCACTTTCCAACAGGCGAGTTGGTGGTCAAACATGAACTTATTCGTGTTAAAAAAAATAGTTATTTGTTATGCAAGGCTGCAAAGTTGGTTTTTGGGGCGAGTACTTGTATTGAAACCTGAGCAAGCGAAGGATTCTAGGATTCCTGAGCTCCGAGGGTTTCAAAAGTACGAGATGAAAAATAACTTTGCTGCCGAGTGAAACACAAAATTTTTCACCTCACTGCAGCGAGGAAAACGCTAGTCCAGTGCTGCCACCTGTGGCTGGTCAGTGCGATTATTCAAAGAAATGAGGTTGGCGCACTGACATGAAATAAGTATTTAATGCATTTTCAGTGGACTTGCGGTATAGAAAAGTATGGAATAGAAAGGTTCGAATTTTAAAAACTCTTTCCACGCTAGCGGACAAAATGCACTTTTCCACTCAGATTTCTAATGACAAACAGAATCTTTCCGAGCTTGTGAGGTGAAAAAGTATTTTATAAGCCTATAAGAGCAAAATATATAGTCGCGTCGATTAACATCTGATTTATTGAAATCTGACATGTGTTTTTGGGAATTAGAGGGGACAGATAAACCTAACCTACAAGTACCTACATACATGTATTGTCAAAATCGTAACTCAATTATTAACCGACTTAACGAAAAAGGAGGTCATCGTTGCATATGTTCAGTTTTGTAAATTAATATTTATTCTAATCTAGTAAAAATATTGGTATCCTACTACGATTATGACACTGTACATAAAAAATAATCTAACATCCACTAAAATCCGCCCAACCGTTCAAAACGATACGCATCAGATAAGTTTTCATAATTGTTCATAACACAAAATGAACATGAGAAATTTTAGAATATTGAACGTGTTCAGCGCGTGTAAATTAGAGCCAGTTGTGTCGCTTAAAATTATAAAGGAACGAGAACTTGTTAAAGTATTCCGAGACGTATGAAGTTTTAACGAGGTTGATACTGGAGACCTCGCGCTACTTATTAGTTTAGGTGCCTATTATAGGTGATCTAAACGGGAATTAAACTTGTATCATTTAGAAGACACGTTTTAATTCCTTCCTACTTTGCCGAGTCTGCTTCTGGATATCTTCTGAGCAAGCTGTCTCTGAAGTAAATGGTATGGTTTTCTAAACACAATTAATTGTCTAGAATTGGCGATTGCTGTTTAAATTAAATTTAACCAGATCTATCTGTCTGGACCTGGGGTTTTAAGGATGTTTGCAAGCACAGACAGCTAAAATTAGATGATCTCATTTTAGTTATTAAAATGTATTGTATTCGTGAAGATGGGCACTTGGCTAGATGGGACGGCGAAAAATGGACTGGCAACATTGGCAACGGTATCCAACAAATAGATGACGACATAGAAGCAGACCACCAGTCCGATGGTCATATTATGATATTGTTAAGCATGACGGTTGACAATAGATGAGGCTTGCATAGGACCGGAAAGAATAGCGTGAAAGAGAGGAGGAGCAGTGGTAAACAAGGCACGGTCTTTATAAATAGATACATTCTTAGATCGTTTTATTCTTATACGAAACTTTTCCTATACATCTAGAAGTCGCTTAAGGTATCAAAAGATCTTGCAGATCTGTGCCAGGTTTAAGAGTTTATTCAATTCGATGGTAAATGAGAGAGCTGATAGAATGAATCATGACGCGCTGACCTCACCTAGTGCATGGGGTAAGGTCGAGGAGATGATGATGACCAGTTCCCGGTACGGGCGGCATTTTCCAACCATCCTCTATTGAATTTTGTTTATTTTTAAATATAGTATCGTGTAGACGCATTACTTGTTATTCGCATGTAGGAAGATACAAATACGTTACCTTTACAAGTTTAGTAGATAAGTAACAGAATTTTCCAATAACTAAATATAGAGTCGTTTTTCTTCTTTAAAAAGTGAAATCTATAGAAATCTCTTGTAACCGTTTAGTTAAGACATATTAGCATTGTTCGCTCGTGACTTGTGGCCCCTTTGTTCGACGCCACTGCTCATCAAGTGCGAACAATGAGTGACCTGCGCCCGCGCACTTTTACGCTCAGCTACCGGTTTGTTATGAAAATTTACCTCTAAACTCGGTAATAATCATTGTTGGTTTAACTTTCTTGTCATCATCATCATTATCATCTACAACTTTCCTTTTATCACTGCTGAGTATAGGCTCTTAACTTATCTGTATCATATACTACTACAAGTAGCCGGATTTGTCTATTTTATGGCTGGTCTTCCTATGCTGGCGTTTGCCGGTGTGTGGTCTCCACCCGACAAATTTTCGGCACCATCGACCATAGATTTTTGCTACCCACTGTCACTTCAACTTTGATGTACTTCTCTGAAAATGATAATAAAATGTAGCGCTCGTGGCGTAGCTTGACTAGATGTTCTGGAACGATCATCAATGTTAAGCAACGGACGGACTGGCCAGTCTTTGGACGGGTGACCGTGAGTGGCATTTCTTTCGGAGCGCTACCGTGGGTTGGATGAAACCTTAAATGGTAGAACTCGATATTTTGTTCTTACATTATAGTTTATAAAACTGAAAAAAACAACTTCAAAATACCTACACAATTCTTCTACTTGTATGACATTTTTGATTGTTAATTTGACGTGAAAAATCTAAATAATAATTTTAAAATGTCGCAAACATTGCGAATACTTAAAATAATTAACCTAGCTGGATACAAAGCCTCAAAAACTGTTGAAATTTGATTTTCCCGCCGCATGCGTATCATCATCATCGTCATCTCAGCCATAAGAAGTCCACTGCGGCCTCCCCCATGGATTTCCAAAAAGACCGATTGGAAGCGGCTTGCATCCAGCGTCTTCCTGCCACTTGTATGAGGTCATCTGTCTATCTCGTGGCTAGTCTTCCTACGCATGTGTATCGTTGGCCCTTAATTCAAAACTTTTATTTCTTCGTGCTTCTACACATTGCTGACTGCGTAAGAAGGAGGGTTATATTTTTCGAGTATACGTATGTTTCTATATGATCGCCTACAGCCTAAACGGCATACCAATTTTGACGTACGAGGTGTCGTTAGATTCATCATCACTTCCTGAGTGTCGTAGGCTATATTTTTTGTAATAATAATAATACATCTCTCGCCAAAAAAATGCGCTTTTTCATAACCTCTAATGAACTTTTTCCTTATAAAAAAGTTATTTTATTAAAGAATGCACATTTATAATCTTTTATTACAGCTATTTTACGCATACTTACTTTCTAACAGAAAACATACATACTCAATAGAGCACCAATCGAAACAAAGTTGTAAATTAGACACCAAAAACCGCTTTTCTGCATTCGGGTATTTTATTTTTCTTTTAATAATATATACTTGTTGCCTTTCTGCCACCTGTCTATCTTTATCTACGATTTAAATGTCGGTCTCCATTTATGTCACAAAGCATTGCTGTGTAGTGATTGTAGGCATGATCTGTTTACATCGCTGATAACGGGTCGAATCAAAAGATAGCACCCAATTTAAAACAAATTTGTTGTTATATGTTTGAATGATCACTTTTCACTGTAATTTCGTATCGGTGCCTACTTTTAAGTATGTTTTGGCAACGTTTGTTACTAAAGTCTAAAGTCCATAGTGTTGTGCTTTAGTCTTACTTAAGTCGTTTTGTTTTTCTTTTATTACTATAAATTTTTATGTCAAAATTAAATAAGTGACGTACTTTATTATTAATGTTACACATCGTCACTTTATTGTCTCTCTGTTAGCAAGTACCGTGGGCGTTCTCAGTTCAAATTTTATTCGAAATGTAAATAGTTACTTTACATTATATTAATACAGACAATAATGAATTTTAAAAGTATTAGCACTCACGTTAATACAAAATTATCTTCTCACAATTATAATAATAGCCAGTGGCGTCGCTGCGTCTGCAGGGGAAAATGATGGGGAAAGAGTCCCCGCTGCGACGCTCGTTAACTACACATCTATAGATAAATTATTTTTATCTGCCAATTTACCCCAATCTCCTCTATTGTCAGTGGACGATGACAGACATCGTTTAGCGACAAAACATAGCTCTGACAATGAAATATCTATATTTTTGGTAATAAAATTGACACCATATCTGTGATATAATAATAATATTTATACGTATCTGCTGTAGACAAGTAGCTCAGTAGCTTTGCACAGTCTAAAATATTGCACAATGTCATGAAAAAACATGTTTTTTGCAGTATTATACAAAATAATGATAAAAATACATATTCTTAAAATGAATATGAATTGTTTTATAAACTACGTATATAAATATTATCATTATGGTCCTAGATCGATAAACAGGAAATGCCGGAATCTGATCCACCGTTCTACATAAGAGTAGAACTCCCTATCTCTTTTGTATCATAATTTCTAGTAAAAATATGTGGTCCATCTTCGGCCACACCGTCGTTTATCATTAGGTAAGTTATGTTAAGAAAAAAAAAACTTTTATACTGTAGCTTACGAAACTTGGGAGGTAAATACAAATCTAGCAACATACCAACATTGGTCGAACCGTTTAGGCTACGAAAGGCAATATAAATACATACATAAAAAATACATTCACGCTTATTTTCCCAAACGGGGTAGGCAGAGCTTCAAAAACCACGAGGCCGTACGATGTCACATTTATCATTATAGGATTATATAGTAGCTATATTTATTAGTATACCGTTTAGGTTACAGAAGGTAATATTAAAACATACATACACCGAAACCTATCAACATCCCCCTTTTGGGATTCGAGTAAAAATGTACTAATAAATATAGCTAATCCTTTATTGATTAGACTAAAACAAGAAGACCAGGCTTTAAATAGATAAACGTTCAAATCTTTAGGTAGGGAACTGAAAAATAAAATAAGTGTATAGAAACCAACATAGACAAATTAGATGTAAACAAGAGCATACTTGAATCATGACGCACACTAAGCAATTTGGTTTTTCTATATGTTTATCCTTTTTTTTTTTTTTGCCGAAGATGAAGCACGTACCTACATTTGAACTGTTTGACTACAAATTACGGGTGATCATTTCTAATTATATCTCGCGCTGAATATACATCTTCGAACTTCAATTGGCTGTATAATGGCCAAATGATGATCGTGAGAAAAAAATCAAAGTGGTTTCTGACGTTATATACTTGAGCTAATAAAATTCACGGACCCAGACATAATACAACCACTTATCTCTTACATTATATCTGTATACATGGTATTGAATTCCTTACACTATATTTGCTATGAAAATTTTAAACCTTACTGTTTGGGCTTAAGAGTTTTGGATGGACCGTATTGAAGTATAAATCATAATGGAACCGGTAAAGGGCTTCATAAAAATGATACAAATTTTCGATCGTTAACCCCTGAAAGTTCAAATTGTAAATATTTTCCAGTAATATTGGAACTTGATCTGTGTGTTACATTTTTGAATGCCATCATGATCACTAAGAACTTTTTTTTTCGAATCAGGTTTCGTAAAAAAACTCATTGTAATCAAAATTACATTTAGAATCATTTGACCATATATAATATTTCCATATGATCACTTTCAAGTTTCCGGCAGCCTAGTGGTGAGACCGTCTGACTTGCAATCCGCAGGTCCTGGGTTCGAATCTCACGGCACGTACCTCTATCTTTTCGAAGTTATGTGCGTATTGTTGATTGCCGCCAACTTCAAACGGTGAAGGAAAACATCGTGAGGAAACCTACATGTCTGAGAGTTCTCAATGATCTTGAAGATGTGTGAAGTCTGCCAACCCGCACTTGGCCAGCGTGGCAGACTATAGCCTAACCCTTCTCACAATGAGAAGATGGCCCGTTCCCAGCAGTGGGACAGTTTGTACAAACAGGGCTGATTAAAAAAAAAATATCACTTTAACGCCTTTGTTTAAAATTAGGGCTTGTAAATAAATATGAAACACTCATATTATATCATCAAGAAATTAGCGTCAAGTAACTAATAGTATTCAATATCGACATTGTTTCATTTACTGGGAAAAATTCGATATATTTTATCTTTATCGCTTGTCCCCGTGTCCATCCCATATTTGTTCAAATTTTCAGACTCATGTGTGATCCTCAGTGCGAGCCATATCTTATCACTCCTTACGTTATCTAATCTTACTTAAGTAATTGACATTTCTGCACGTTGTGATGATACAAGAAATTTCTCGAAACTTATTTTTAGAAGTACATTTTTTAAAGTATTCTCTGCCCTTCTCCTTCTATCTAACTCTTTACCTATTTTCTGTGAAAGTAGTTTCATATGAAAGTGTGGAACCCTTATGGTTCCATTTTTTCCATTTGAGGTACGGAACCCTAAAAACGATTGCAGTACTCGCGATGGTGGTGGCTGTTTATTACACTTTCATATGAAGGAATATTAATATAAAACAGACGGACAACAAAGTGATCCTATAAGAGGATCACTTTGTTGTCCGTCTGTCCATCCGTCCGGGTGTCAAGACCTTTATCTCGGGAATGCGTGAAGGTATCGAGTTGAAATTAAAACCATATATGCAAATCCATAGTAGGTATCTTACTGCAGAAACAAAAATTAAATTTCTCAGTTTTCGTAAAAAAAAGTTATAGTCGAATATGTCGTAAAAAACGCACATTTCGGCACTTACAAGGGAATCAAAACCTATGGGGTACTTCCCGTTGACCTAGAACTATGAAATTTGGCAAGAAGCATTGTGTACATTTTGGACATTTTTAATTTAATCACAAAAAAACAGTGTCTTGCAAGGATTGAGGGCCCAAATTTTAAAGTGAATTAACCGTATCATGTGGGGTATCATATGAAAGAGCCTCATTAGCATAGTATATTTACGATGTATATTTTTCGGTTTATGAAGGAAAATATAAAAAAAAATATATGATTTCCCCCTTTTATTTAGTTAGTACGGAACCCTCGGTGGGCGAGTCTGACTCGCACTTGTCCGGTTTTTTTTCTTTTTCTGGAAAAAGGCACTCTCCATTTTTTTATCTCTAGGATTAACAGTTTAGATTAATTACATAATCTAGCAATCAATCACTAAGGATAAACCTTATATAGGTATAGATTACATGACTTCACTGGGAAATATTAAATCCAAAATTGATACATTCATACCAATCTTTGAAGATAATAAACATTCAAAATAATGTTGTAATTGAATCATTATTCATGACCTAAATAATTTATTTCTCTCTCTAGTCCACAACAAACAAATTTCGTACACAACTTTCCATAGCCCTTTAAAAAAATTAGATAATGGAAACGGTCAGCCAAAATTGTCATCCAACGATTCCAACCGTGACCGGCTTTGGTCCATGGCCCATGATTCCGGTTTTGTCCAGTTATCTTATCGCTCCCCAGTGAAATCCCGTACACCCTCGAGATGAATTACCATATCTCTCATTTACATGCACCTACGTACCGCGGGCCATGCCAACAACGTTGTTCACGGGCCGGAGATGACGAATTTTCTTCCGCTTTTACTGCGTTTACAGCGACCCGCGATTGCAGAGTTTTGATGAATGGCTGTTGCTAACTGATATGGGCTGTTATTGTGGCTTTTTATAACTTTAATGTGATTTTAATTGTATTTGTTTTACATATTTTATAAGAGCAGTATAAAATAGTAAACCGAAAAAGAAGAACCGAAAGAGAAAGACGTATCATGAAAATATTGGAAAGGTAGGAAGAGAATATATAAAAACTAGACTAGAACTATGCTTGAGAATAGTGAACGCGATAAAAGGAATAAAACCGTATTATAATAACATATTATATATATATAATATACATATATTCTTAGTTGGAACAGCAGTTCGTATTAAATCGGAGAAAGCAATTACACCTTAATACAAAATGTATGAAACTAAATGTAATTAGGCACTTCGCAATCCATTTACCCGGCAGGCCAGCTTAACGAGTTACAGCCACGTCTACCTCTACCAGAAACACTGTAATGTTTTAATGCTCACTCAAATTTGGGGAGCACTGATAAAATGGGAAGCAGGTCTTAAATTACTCACTTACAGAGTAGTTATCCGAAAGAGCTTTTAAATCATTCACAAAACACTAATGGACGTGGGGTAAGGGAAGGGTGCCGAGGGGAGGGGGGGACAGATGTACTCCCAGCCCGGCAATGAAACTGAGATATAACAATATAAAGGTGTGCGTTTGAATTGCCTTGAATTGCAATGCGTGTGTGTAGACGCGACTCGTGAAGATACTTGCTCGTCTATGTTCGAGAAAATTCTTTCTGGTTCTGCTCTTAAAACTAATGCATTGTTTGGCTGAGACTTATTCAACTTCTATAAATATGTGAAAAGATTTAGAATTGTTAGACGTCTGCTCGTCTATCCTTGAGACATGTTGGAGATTTATCCCAGATGCCCTTTAATTAGCCTCGACCTAGAAATGAAACGTTAACGTTGTCTACAAATTCTGAGAAACTATAAAATTTAAAAGTGTTACAGTTTACTTACATCATAAACAAGTGAAGTTTCATCGAAATTTGTAATAAATTAAGTCTATTTACGTCGTTTTTTACGCGAAATATGTGTAACAATCTTTTGGCGAAATATATAGTTACACATTCGGGTAATGATCGTTCCAAAAACATTAAATATTATTCGTTGTTTCCGCAACGTGTCAGGTACTGTTCCAGGGTAGTGTAGCAGGAATAATAAATGTCGAGGGGTCTGCTAGGGGACGCCGAGTGCCATTATTATCGGCGGCAATTTAATTAGATCCCCACCGTTATTACCACTGATTCGTTTTATAATACCGTCTAATACCCACCCAGTACACAAGAGTACACGGGCACCAACTGCATTCCAGATATTTGTTTGCTATACAAAATTTGAATCGACTTTCCAAATTACAATCATTACGAACGAATTATCTTTAGAACCATAATCAGCGACTGTTATTCAATCTTTCACGTATTCAATAAAAGTATTACCTTTGTCCGATGCGATAATGATGGTCTACGATATTTCTAAATAACAGACCCGGGCACGAAATATTTGAAATGAAACTAAGATTCAGTTTAAAAACCATAAAATTACTTTCCGAACGTCGGAATTTGATCACCCAATGCAATCACCCGCGCCGATAGGCTTCCGGCTCATCGATATTCGTAACGAATCGTCGAAATTCAATAATTATCCCGAACACGACTTCATTCACCAAAAAACATCATAAAAAGGTGTGAATGAACAGAGGAAGGCAATGGAAACGGTCAGTTTTTTGGTGCGAGCGGCCAGTCGACCAATGGAGCTTTCGAGCTCAGTTCACGTGGAGTTTCGAAGTCGTATAGTAGATAAGATTAAAAGTGGGCAGGAGGTAATCAGTGCGCGACCAAACTGGTTGAATGGAGTGCGATCGGCGTTCATTCATGGAGCCTGGATGCCATCACGCGAGGGTCACGCCGCGTCGCTGCCGGCGAATTTCTCGCGGTTAGACGACGTGCCACGCGAGGATGACACATTCTACAACTACTTAAATACATTACACTCATTTGCGATCCAATCGAGCTTCGTTACACCGAACAGCTCTAATCATCTGCAATTAGCTGCCACGTGTCTGTCATCGAGCACTTGCAACTAACAGCTGTTCACACACCGCAGTTTCATTGCCGCTCGCGCTGTTACGCGGTCTTTAGTATCCACATTATATAACAGGTGTCGTATAATTACCGCAATCTTAAGACATTGTTTAATTAACGCTGTAGCCTTCCGCCTGCGAACGAATAACGATAAACACGGTGCACTGCACAGAACGGGTCATTAATTCTCAGAATCTACGAAGTTATGATGGAAGATTAGATAAACTTTATTTCCTACGGCTTTGATCTGTATAAACAGGTCGAATCAAAGTGTAGGAAATGTGTTAGTAGTATTTTTATGACCGGTCTTAAATTTATAGTTTGTAGGTAAATGCGCCTACGCAGTGACTCTCGATGAAATGGTCACTGCTAGTGCGCCGGACCACAATAAAATAAATAGGTATGAAGACGTTATTCAAATGTGTGTTTCGTCCATCGCTTGGCGTAGGATTCCATCAGAAATAGGTACGAACATAATAATATGATTGTATTGAGTAAGAATGACATTGAAAATTGAATCAGTTTACAAATTTTTGACAGCATGTTTGCTTGTGTTTTCAGCTAGTTCTTTCTGTTCTCCGTTATCTCTCAGTGTTATTAATAACCACTTCAAGTTTTATACGTGTTATATAAAAACACGCGAAGCTCACGATGGTGTTGGGTTGTTTTGATGGCGGCCTTGATCTGATATTAATTTTACGCCTATTTTCACCTTGCCCTCCCGGTGACTCACTGCCAGACGCAGATAGTTGTAAATCAATCATCTGATCGTATCGACATGTTTATTTTCTTAATTTTACTTTGGCGATAAATTAATTAAGACAAGATTGTTGATACAGTTGCTTACATCTTCTATAGACAATAAATGTTTATTATTTTTTTACTTTTAGTTGAATTGTAATCTTCTGTTTCTTAAGTCAAACAAACGATCTGATGTGACTAATAAATCCAATAACAAACAATATCATCGTCTAATTATACACAAAAATTAATTAAAAAATCAAGAATATTCAAAAAGGTACGTTCCCCATTGAGATTACTCTGTCTTGTTAGAAATGTCTTCCAGCCATTTTTGTGTATCATTTCATCATTAACAACGACCAAAGCCAAATCTCCAGTTTTCTTTTCCCCAGGGAATATTCTTTATGATTCATTCTTATCGTACAGCTTATTAATTTTTTAACCTGCCTCAGATGTTTAGATTATGACAAACATTCCCCTGCCCCGGCTGGTCTCGCGCGGGGGAGGGGAGGGGGTCACGGGGCGCGGGGGAGGGGGGGGGGGGAGTCGCCGGAATGTGGTCTACCTGCTCCGGCCCACCGCTAATCAATTTAGCTTTTATTATCGTACCAATAACACTTCATTACTACTCCTAGATTTATGCCGCGTTGTTTGCTCTACACTTGAAATCTTTGTCTACTGATTGTATATTTTTAACCGACTGCGTAAAAGGAGGGTAATGTTTTTTCTGTTGTATATATATTTTAATATTACCTCCTATAGCATAAACCGATTTTGATGTGCGATGATATTCGTCTTTCCTTTTCGAAGCGTGAAAGGTCACATTTTGTAATAATAATAATACAACTCATTTTAACAACCGGAGAAATATGTTATAATACAGTCGAACACTAAATTACACACACAGATTAAATCTATCGGAAAAGACCGTGAATCTGGCCTGATGTTAAGCTACGTTGCGGTCTACGATGGACCGCGCTTACCTAGAAGAAACCAATTCACTCGCAATTTAAAGACAACCAGATTATATCTATCGGAAAAGATCCACTTAGGAAGCTTAGGAAGCGTATTCCACAATCGAAGTTTCATCTAGGTAAGCACGCTCCATCGTGGTCCGCAATGTCTTTAACACCCTCGCTACGCTCTCGGAATTCAATGTCGCCCGTGACAAAAAACACTAATCTATCTTCCAGATGCATAATCTACTATTATGCAGTCTGGCATTATATTATAAATATTTGTTTATTTTCTTTAATATAATATGTAACCGTAACTGTATGTCACCGTAACTGTCGCTTAACACCAGGTGAGTTGACGGTCAAGCGCAAGCCTATCGTCGAGTAAAAAATTGGTTGTCTGTAAAGTCGGTTTACGGACGATAGTTTAACGTGACAACATACGTCCGTGCGTGAGCTCCGAAGAATCATAATTATTGAACTTTGGAACTTGAAGCGACGCGGAATCGCGGACGGTCGGGCGCGGCGCACACCCGCCCGCTTCCTCAGCCACCGCAAGCGCGCGCGCGCGTAACGGGACAAGGAGCGTAACGTAACGGGACAATGAGTCATACGTTTTCGTGCATGCAGCCGGCGTTCATCGATTTATTAGACGTTGTCACGTCAAAAAAAAATTGTTATTTGTAAATTCCGTGTTCGTCGCGGTTATATGGAATGTTGGAACCTTGCCTAGGACTTTACGAGTTACGAGTATGACGACCGTTAGTGGTACAAGTGAAAGAGTACGACTCTGTCTGGTACGATTATGTGGATGACACACGCGACAAATAAAATGTTCCAGTCTAGTTTACAGCGGTCATAAGAAATTTAAATTCACTACAACACGACATGAGACCGCAGTGTCAAGACAAATAACGTTACAACTTTAGATACCCATAGAGTTGGTAGAAAATAAAATTAAACTGAAGAATTATGGAAAGTTTTAAGAAATTATGGAATGTTTTAAGTTACTAGGTATCGAAACGAATCGGAATAAGATAAGTTTTACTATGGAAACTAACGTGGTTTTCGCATGTCTGTTTTGAGCCGAAAAGTCCGACTATAGTTTCAACCGCATTCAGCGGTCTTTTTCAAAGGAGCAGCCCAAACGTCACTCTCGGTCGGTGACGTGCCTCGCACTCAAAGATAAATTTCATAAAAATAAATAATAATTAATAATAATTTAATAAATTTCAGTGTTTTTTTTTTATGTTTAATTACATAAAATCAAACTACGCGTATTAACCAACATTAATCGGCGTTAATACAACCTAAGGATCAAGTTATTTTTATTGGTCGCGGCTTAAAAAATAAGATCTTTTCTGCAAGCAAGGTAAATCTAGAGATGCCCCACATATAAAAAAAAATTGGGCTACAGGACAGACTACGGAATTACACACTATTTAGGCAAAATAGCGTGTATTCTGTAGTATGTATATGTTAGAAGCATAGTAATTTAAAAACATACATTCACCCGAAAAACATTGCTCCTTTTTGGATGATCGGGAAAAAGCCACAGACCAACCGTTTCTATCCCAAATTATTGTTATAAATTTGAAAGTGTAAATTTTACGTAGCAGCAGAACATGGGATCAACGTATTTTTGTACGGGTTCACATAATTACAGGTCATGGTCCAACATCTCTTACGCTTGTTTTTAAGGTTTTGTACCCAAGGTGTGCAAACGGAGCCCTATTACTCATTTGTCTGTAACTCTGTATGTCAGTCCATATGTTACAAGAGTCTAGCGGCTAAACCGACAAAGCCACAATCTGCATTTTACTGACCTAAAGGTACTTAACCAATTTTGGTTTTTTAAAGGGTGTTCTTGTCATGTATATCATTATCAGTGGAACGTCATAAAAATGTGATATAGGTTTTTTTTATGACTATCCACTATATAATATATGCAATATGCAGAAATGTAAACCTAAATTTTCATGTTTAGAGTTTAAAGAATAAGCCAAAACTACATTTTTTTTTCAGAAAAAAAGTAAGAGAACGAAGATAACTTCGTCTTCCATCAACACCTTTTCTATATTTTTTTACTAACATTTGACATAGGAACTGCTACAGTATAGAAAACATAATGGTATATCTAGGAATTTGCAGAATATAATAGAAAACATTTGAAAACATTCTCAGAATTTTCTCATTTTTTTTTTCAAATTTAATTTTGCGAATGGATGGCTGCGTCCATGAAGGTAATATAATTATGTATTTAGCCTTACACGCTTGAGATACACATGATAGAAACCCTACCATAAGCGGGTCTCAACACGCTCTTGACAGTTACTATCTTTTGCCTGTAGAAAAATCCAATAAATATTAATTTAGTTTATGCAAAATCGCAGAGAGCAAACTGATGTTAATTAAAAACTTATATTTCCCCAATAATCAGGGAAAACAAGTCAACTAGCAACCCTACACGTAAAGAACTGGGACCACCTGGCGACCGACTGTCAGACATTGAATCAAACTGTCCATCAAATGGAATGTAAAGACTTATTATCCCGTCTAGCTACAATAAAAACGTTTAATGCGCTCGTCAAAACGGCGTTGAGGCATGACACACATACCGAAGGGGACATTATGGAGGTGGAAGTGTCGGCTCTAATATGAACTACATCGTTTTGTAACATTTAAAATTTAACATTATGTTCATGGCTTTATATTTTATGTTATGCTATATGGGATGCTGCGCGGCCGATCCCCCGCTGGTCAATCTATCTGTCCGCTTATATCTTATTTCTAGTCAATCAATGTCATTTCGATTTTTATGGTAACGTACAGCACAAAAAACCTTATATTTTTTTGGTAGTAGGTCTAAGAATTTCTTCTTATTTGTATGTACATATCTGTATCAATTCAAATAGCGCGCCAGCGAGCTGCATATTTGACATGTGGTTTCCGAACATCGACATAGCATGTACTTTTCCGAACTGAAATTTTATGCTATTCGTATAAGCATTGCCACAGAATACGAGACACGTTAGACACTACATTAAGTGCATAAACGTTTTTTTTTCACGATTTTGTGACGTATTCTCTTTTTTGACAACTTTAAAATTAATTAATTTCTTTATTGATTCACTCATTTTGGCGGCCAAGAAAAAACAATTGAAAAGTAACGGTTACCGGTAAAAACCTTTATTCTGGTTAGCCAAATTTATTAAAAATACATGTATAGCAATTAATTGAGGAAAAAAAATGTTTCTAACGTAATATTTAAAACAAGGGAACAAGCAACGTACCTACTTTAATTAGTTTGAAAACAAAATTATTTTAGTCGCAGATTGACATCTCTTTTGGCCTCGGGCAAAAGCTAATGAGGCCGTAATGAAGCAGATCCACGATTATAATCCCGTTCGGCCATTTGTTATAAAACCACGGTAATTTTTCAATGCTAAAGCCATTAAATTAATATCAAAGACACGACCGTCAGCTTGTAATGATGGTATTTTTAAAGCGACCGCCGGATTTCGTGATGATAAATTGATTTCGACCGATTGTCAGAGAGCTTTTTTCTTGTATATTTTGATGTTATTCGTCATAAATGCGATCTAATATTTTATAAAATTATTGCAGTTAAAAACGGCTCTAATGTATCATCTAGGGGATATTTTGGAAGTGAAGGATATCAGTACATACCGTGGCGCGACATATTAGTTGGATTGAATTGAAATACCAATCGTCTAGCTCTTTCCCCAATATGAGATCACTTTCACTGTCTACCGATTTTAGTAGATAAAGATTCTGGTGTACATCATACAGTTTTTAACTTTTCGTATGTATCATTTAGTACATTTAAGGTTTAGCATGTTAGACATTTTGCTAGTTTGCTAGTATACGTATTTGTTAAATTGCGAAATCTTGGAATCCCTTGACAGTTTGCGTGCTTGACGTTTCGTGTGTACATGTGTAAATTTTTGGTGAAGGTTTTTTAATACTATAAAAATTATAGTCGCTTTAACTTTCTTTACGTGCATACGATCAAAAGTTTGAAATGTAGGAGACAAAAATTTAACTTATGACTTACCTCCTTTGTTATATGTATATCTTCTATGATCTCTACGTACATAGTTGGCCAGTTATTTAATCTAATACCGAAACGATCATTGCATCGACAAAAGCTTACACTGAAAGATGAGAGTTTATTTAATAATGCAAAATTAATTATGTTGGTCGGTCGTATGCAAGTTTGCACCAAATAATCTATGCACCAAAATTAGAATACCTAAGACGTCGTGACTTCCCGTGAACCCTGAATGAGTCAGTTATAATGAGTCCACGAAAGCCGGCTATTAACCACGTCAATTGAGCTATTTGTTAGCGGCCCGCACAAAGAGAGCTCGATGTCAGATAATTAGTACTATTATTTGATTGAAATTAGCTGCATTTGTTATAATTGAACCTTTTATAATCCCAACATAGCCTGAAGCCATCCCGAAGATTGATCAAAGAGCGTAATTAATCGAACGATATCAATAAACATTGAATTCATGTTATGATAGTCTGTACAACACGATACTTGGTGCCCCGCTCTGATTGGTTTAAAAGTGTGATCTGTTCTCTTATTGGTTCTCATGCTTCGCTTGAACTTGATAGTACTGACCGTGTTCTACCTGGAATTTATTCTAGAAAAACTATTTTGAGTGACTTCATCATCATCATCATCTCAGCCATACGAAGTCTACTGCTGGTCGTAAGCCCCATGGATTTTCAGAAAGACCGGTTGGAAGCGGCTTTCATCCAGCGTCTTCCTGCCACTTGTTGATATCTCTGTCCACCTTAACCTTTTTTTGAGTGACTTAAAAAAACTTTATTACGATTCTATGCACACTCTTCATTTTCTTAAAAAAAAAGACTACCAACTTACTCGCATCCCTCAGAATGATTTGTTTCGAATGAAGTATCAAACGACGGTGTAACGAATTATCACGTGTGTACATTATCGTGTTATGCATTGCATATCCGATTTACCGATACGCGGAGCATGGTGAAAAAAATTCGACATAAATGTTTCCAGTCGTAAAATTGTATGTTGCGGTTGACATCGCATGCGCATGTAACGGTAAATCATCAGTTAACCGCTTAACGTTTAACTGTTTAGTGTAAAAGAGCAAAAATTCAAATTACCTACGGTTTACTCTTTTCTCTGAATGCGAGTAAAAGTACGGGACCCAGAAACGGTGTCAGTGAGATTTGAGTTAGTAACCAGATAGTGTCAAGATGCTTAAAAAGATTTCATTTTTTTTTTTTTTTAGTTAATTAGATGCTTTGTAAACATGTACATTTTTTATTTAATCAAAAAATAGGGTCTTTATGCAAGGAAGGAGGGTCCAAATTTTAAAGTGCTTTAACCGTATTATGTGGGGTATCATGTGAAAGAACTTCATTAGCACAAGCTAAAACAGGTTTTCAAATATTTTTACGATGTATATTTTTCGGTTTATGAAGGAATATATAATTTTCCCTTTTTATCTACTAGTTTGTACGGAACCCTCGGTGGGCGAGTCTGGCTTGTGCTTGTCTTTGAGTTTGACTTGGTGTCTGTCTGTCTGTCCGTCTGGATAGACAGACAGACACGGACAGACGGACAACAAAGTGATCCTATAAGGGTATTTCCTTTTGAGGTACGGAACCCTAAAAATTAAGTATCTTTCTTGACACTTGTTAAAACACTACGTCGTGTCACCAGTGTACAACAAATGTCATCATTGTACGACAATAGTATGTCGTTTTGTACGACAAATGTCGCTAATGTACGACAGAACGGTCCGTTGACATTCCGCACGCGTCTTACCGTGTGAGCGTTTACGGAGATTGGCTTTTGATGAAGGGATAATGAATGGAGTCTCTGAGGTTTGTTGTCTTATTTATTACTTTGATAATAAAATAGATAGTAAGAATGTTCCTTGTTTTACCTGACTGCGCAATGCAAAGTTAGGTAATGTGTTTATCAGTCTATGTATGAATGTGTATGTTCGTAAAATGTAAAATGAAGGTAGAATTTTCAAGGCTAGAGTGATTCTAGATACATTCTCTAGATCGACGAGCTCCATACTCAACCACACCAGCGCTTAACTTCAAGCAAGTTTTTTTATTGAAAACTAGGATGGCGCTTGACTGCTCACTCGCCTGATATTAACCGACCATTGCAGACTACGATGGAGCGCGCTTGCCTAGAAAAAACCGATTCACTCTTAATTTAAAAATATTTTGGCTTGGCTATATCCATTGAGGAAGATCCACTCTGGAAGATTATCCCATCATTTTGATGTACGTACAATAAACGTAAAATGGTTTGGTCCGGGCTGTGTTGGTCAATCATAGATTTATGTAAAAAAATAAACTATGAATCATAAATATAATTATGTCTTATGCAGTTGCAATATGAGTAACACGATCACTCCGGCAAGGCTTCGACATTGACTCGCTGCAAATTACTTCAATCACCTACTTTGTATGTAATGGCAATTATCTTGCGGATTAAAATGATACCACCTCCATAATAGGAATGATCTAATCAAATGGCATGAGAGTGAAAACATTGTGCGACTAGTGTGTTACTATGGTAAAACAATGTTCATTTTAGTCCGGAACTAAGCTTGATATACCTACATAAATATATATATATCGAGTGGTTGTTGACGGGTGCTCGTCCGATCACGTTACCCCAACAATGAATTCGTTGCCGCCATCTCTGTTTCCTGAGACCTACAAATCTTGGAATTTTCAATTAATAAATAGATATCTTCTAGATCGACGAGCTCCATCCTCGGCCACGCCGTCGCTTAACATCAGGCGAGTTGGTGGTCAATCGTAGATCTATCTTCTATAAAAAATAAAAATAAAAAAAAACACTTAAATGTTGATGGATATGCCGGAGGCTGGAGGGTTGGTAATGATGCGACACATGATGGTATCGGTCTAATTTATTGCAACAAATAACTTAGCTTATATACTAAGTACTACGTGCTAGAGGCCCCCTATCTATATCAGTCATACTCATACTAAAGATGACTTATCATTCTACATATATTTATCACGCATCACGAACACTAAACTATGTGGTTACAATGGACATAATACGTATTCTCACTTTCTAGCCCCAAACTAAACAAAACGTGTATTATGCGAACAAGATAGTTGATAGAATACTTGTGTACTTATATACTTTTTAACCGACTTCCAAAAAGAAGGAGGTTATCAATTCGGTCTGATGTTTTTTTTTATGTTTGTTCATTGATTACTCAGCCAATGGTGCATTGATTTTGATGATTCTTTTTGTATTTGGTAGATCATACTTTAGAGGTGTCCCCATATAAATTTAATCAAAATCGATGCAATACTTTAGTTTTTATAACAAAATAACTGGTAAAAAAACATCCAAGTGCCTGTAGAAAAGTGAACAGCAAGTCGCGTATGTATTGTATTGCGTACTTTGAACTCGATTTTTTCAGTTTTTTAAACTATATATAATTATTTGGTTATAAATACATATATACTTATAGAATCACACTCATGATCACGGAAACGATTATTCTGGGTGGGTATCGAACCCACAGTCTACAGTTTAGAAGGCGGACATACTTACTATCAACAGAGTTGTGAGGCGAGTCGATTTATCGAAACCCTTATAGTTTCGCCATGTCTGACAATTTACTGACCACGTTTGACCGTGATTTCACCCAGACACTTTTAGAACTAGAAAATCCTTATACTGTGCTAGAAATCTGACCCTCAAGGTGTATAATATAGTAATAGTAGCTATTTGACAAAATAGTCGCTAAATCGTATCAGCGAGTGGTGAACGTGTGATAGTTCAAATAGCAGCCTTGAAGCCCTGTAATCTACTATGGGTATGTTTTGATCACGCCAAAAAAGTGGTAAAATAAAATCTTGTTTTTTTTTAAATATACCTCCTCTACACAATTGATTTTTACAAACGTAAAAAAACCTATGGGTTTCTAAATCAGTAACAATACATGTAAATAACAACTTACACAATACCTACGTTGTGACAGTTGTCTATTGATTAGGTAGCTACCTACCTACATGTTATTATGTTTTCGCTCACTAGTGCGTTCTCATTACACTAAGCATTCCCATGATTTCTACAAAATAACGCATAAATGGTATTTAAATAGCGTCATTATGGTATTTAAATGCTTACCTACTTACCCACTCGTAAAAACGGTCACTAAATGCACAAATGTGGATAAATTATTGAGAAAAACATCTAATTTTACCTATTCATACAGCAACGTACCTTTTAATGACTTCTTCATTCTTTGGAAAATAGCACATTCTATCATATTAAGTGGTATTTTATGTGTTTAATTAGCGATCATTTTTTTTTTTGCAATGAGGTATAGACAGAATTACACGATTTGTAACTTTTACGACGATTACTTTTTTTTATGAAAACTGAGAAGTTTGATTTTTCTTTCTGCAGCAAGATACTATGGATCTGCGTATATGCTTTTAATTTTAACTCGATACCTTCACGCGTTCCCGAGATAAAGGTCTTGACACCCGGACAGACAGACAGACAGACGGACAGACGGGCAACAAAGTGATCCTATAAGGGTTTCGTTTTTTTCTTTTGAGGTACGGAACCCAAAAGTAACATACGGACTCGGAAATTTGTGTTCGGGCAAATAATATTCGAACAAAAACATTTTACCAAAATTTGTAACATAAACCCTGAATCAGAGCTAAATGAGTAGAGAGTGAGGCACTCAGTTAATACGTAATATTATTTGCATATAATGACCGTTAATGGAGCCCGCGCATTATTCATCCAGCGTGACCTCAAAATGGCCGCAAGAACCGTTTGATCGATGTACACAGCCATACTTACAATATGTTCATAATGCAGTACTTTGTCACTACAAGACGCTGGAGCTCGAAGTATGCGCAGTATGCGCGCTAAAATTTGGATTTATTAGTTGGTGTCTGTAGGTTTTATTCTTCTAAAAGCCTCGACGACACGGGGCTAGTTTACAACCTGCTTGTCGGCGAGTTCGCGAGCAGCTTGTAAACTCGCTCCATGTCATCGAGCTTTTTTACAATCTGCTTTTCACTAGCCGATTGTAAAAAAGCTGCTTGTCAAATAGAAAGCCAGGCTAATTTACTCGCCACTCGCTGGCGTGTTGGCTTGTAAGCTAGTAAACTAGCTGTGTGTCATCATTGCTGCTAGCTGCTAGTGAACTAGATGCGAGCATCTTGTTATTTTGGCAGTTAAAAACGTGGTTCCAACTCGCTAGCTAGTTCGCTACTGAGCGAGTGTTGTGTCATCCGTGTCATCGACACTCGATTAATCGCTCACTCGCTAGCTTTTAAACTCGCCGACTAGCAGCTTGTAAACTAGCCCTGTGTCATCGAGCCTGAGAAGTGTTGTCACGGATCTCCCATACAAAGGAGGAATATAGGAAAAACCATTTTTCTACCCCTAAACATTAACCGATTTCCATGAGTCTTTTTTTACCTGATTTAAATCGTAAATGTCTTTACGGTTTGCTTTTTCAAATTTCGTTATAATTCCGAAGTAAAAAAAATTACTAACTGCATATGTTTAAAATTAATAACTGCAGTACTAAAACTTCCGTGAGTGTTCATCGACGGTTAAAAGGTAATAGGATATATATTTATTTATTTATTTATTTCATAGCACAAACAACAGAAAGTAACAATATTTTGGTTAATACATGAGAGTACATTGGTGTCGTTCTAGGCTACTTTCCAAAAATATATGTGCCTAATATGATTAGAACATAAAATGGTTAGAACAAAAATCGCAAGAGGCAAAAGAATAACAATTTTAACAATTTACAAAGGCTATAGTATATATAAATATGATGCGCAATATGTATTAATATCTTATCTTAAAATTTAAACAAAATTTCCTTTAATTGCTTTTGAAATATGTACAACATGTTAGTCAAAAATGAGTTATGAATGCTATCTTACTTAAAATTTTCCGCTTTTTCATTTAGCATTCATAACACATTTTTACCCGACTGCGTAAGAAGGAGGGTTATGTTTTTCGAGTGTATGTATGTATATTTCTTTGACACGCCCTAGAGCCTAAACGGCTTGACCGATTTTGATGTGAGTGGTGTCAATAGATTCATCTTAGTTGTGAGAGTGACACTGGGTACATCAAAATTAAAAAAAAAACATAAGTTAGGCTGCAAAAACCTCTTTTCTGCAGTCGGGTATTTTGTTTTTCTGTTAACATTGATACTTGTTAACTAAAATGTCTCTTATACCCTATTACCTTTCGACTAAAATGTCGCTTAAACCTTTTAACCGTCGATATGTATGTATAATTAAATAAAACTTGGTCATAAGCGATCGATATGATTTCATCTCGTCGAATGAAAGGGAAGTGAATGCAAAATGCCAAGTTACTTACCTAATGAAGCATAACAATTAACTCATAAAAACCTTGGAATCGTGTCCGATTGGATAAAATTAATCAATGGCGAGCCGCCCCGGCCGGCGCGACCCGTCAATGGGCGGTAGGGTGGCCAAGTGATGTGGTACATGCAGGACGGTTGATATCGGAATATTGTTAGGTGTATTTTCTTTAATAGACGCACTTTGCGCTTTTTAAATCGCGTATACAAGTCAGACGTCCTTGGAATTTAACATAAATTATATAACCTACGATATTTGTTGTACAAAAATATCCTAAGACTCTTAACAAAATTTATCATTGACCGGAATGGTAAATTTTTAAAATTATTTGCGATAGTTATGTTCTCATTATTTTATAACCTTGTTTCAGGCTCAAGTTTAAAAATATATAGTTAGCTTAATAATTTAGATTATTATTAATCAGATATCATTTATACTGGCGACTGAATTAGAAAATACATGTTATTTTCTCAGCCAATTTAAAAGATATCAAAGACAATCTTGTTTTTAAATATTTATTCTATGTAAATAGGTAAACAAATTCGCCTCTTACATTTCTAACATCCCAATTCAAGGATTGTATATGTTTAAAACGGTTGTGGTACGCGAGAGAGACAGTTGCGTGCGTTGCGCGATTCCTTAAAAACCATTTACAAATCCCGTGTATTTGTAAGTCATGTCCCGCCAGAGAGTTGGTCACCCTCGTGGAATGGATATTTTATGTTCCCGTGGGCTGTGAGTGGGCTCCAATTTGTCCGCAGTTTTTTAATTAGCATGGATGTGAGAGAAAACGAATTGGATTTATACTCGCAAAATCACCCGCTCGCCCGCACCGCAGCGTACTGCACAAAAAAATCTATCGTGAATAGTGAATCATTTCACAACCAAATGTGTTAGTAATAAATATATTCTTGAAATAATTAGCATTATTTACAAAATTTAAATTTAGTGAAAATCAATCCGTTTATATGGAGAAGGTCACATTAAATGCAACTTAGGTGATTTTTTGAAATTACGGTAGGAAAATATCTAAAAAAAAACTAATTACCAAATTTTCTTTTACAATTAAAATCCACTTTCATTAGGTACAGCTAAATTGTAGAATGCACTTCCTGAGTACGTCCTTCTATCTAGAATCTTAATCGTTAATTCTGATGACTTTATATAAATCAGTTAAGACACTGCCAAAAATTAGTCATGAATTAGTCGTAATTAGGAGTCAGGTTTCACGGCATTAAAGGTGTAATAGAAGCTGTTAACTGATACAACTTGTAAAAGAATACCGATGCAATTGAGCCAATATCAGCAGCCGTTGCACCGTCTAACCCCGCTCTCCTCTAATTAGGCTCACATTCTCATTCCGTTTTCGCGTTTAATTCCTCAGGCGGTCGCGCCTTAATTACGTTAATTCTTGGTACAAGCTGTTGCGTAAACTGTGGCAGCGGGTGTCCCGCTCTTGTACAGGGAACTGAAGGCTTGGTGTCTACTGACCGATGCTGCACATTTTTGTGCGTTATTGTTTTTTTTATTTTTCGAAAACTACTTTTAGAGTCGACTAAAGGAGCGAGAAAGTATCACTGCTATACTGCTAATTCGTATTATTAACGTCAGTTTTCAGTTTTGACTACTGTCGTGTAGCACACACATTTTTTTCTTAAAAATTACTTTATAAAACTAATAATTATAATAATATATAAATAGATTATAATATAATATATAAATGGATACTTATTACTTTCAAAGCCAAAGATTTTGATACAAAGATTGTATGTCGCCGCGCTAAAGCTTAATTTAGATTGAGAAGTCTAGAGACGTCTATTTTACCGCTTCGAATTGTTTTGAATATCGAAATCATTTTAATCGTGTAAGGGGTCTAATTAGATCTCATTGAGCTCGGACATTTTTGAGGACCGACGCCTGTTGACACATTATCAAAGGTTCACTCGGTCGAAAACTTTGACTAGGTCCTCTGATTTATTTTATTATCAAGGTATATGTAACTATAGGTAAACGTACATTACCTACGTCCTAAAATGAATATGGTACTCTTTTAGATGAATATGTAAATGTAGTAGTGAATACCTGTTAATAGAGCTTTCTTCACTAGCCACTAAAGTAATGAGCGTACTCTTACCGAGAAAGCTTATTACAGCTCATTATATATTCACGTTAGATCTCATTGCTCGGACGTTTTTGAGGACTGACACTACTTATATCCCGTTGATACTTTATCAAAGTTTCACTCGGTCGAAACCTTTGACTAGGTCCTCAGATTTATTTTATTATCAAGGTATATGTAACTATAGTTAAAGTACATTACCTACGTCTTAAAATGAATATGGTACTTCTTTATATGATTATGTAAATCTAGTAATGAATGCGTATTAATAGAGCTTTCTTCACTAGCCACTAAAGTAATGAGCGTACTCTTACCGAGAAAGCTTATTACAGCTCATTATACATTCACGGTTTCTGCAAGATCATCACTTTTATTACCGCTGACAACATACAAAAGGCGGGCAAAGAAATAAACACTCACTAACAAGGATGACTTACACTTTCGCGGCCGTTAAAATAGGAAATCGCTGCTCATCGTTGTAATTGAAAAAAAAAAAACACTTAACAGGTAAATAGGAGGCCTTGAGACCGTTGGTTGCTAACAAGATTTTTAAACGCCAACAAAGTATCCAATCAATGGGGCTTGAATAATGAAAACGGCACCTGTCAGTTCCCAACTACCCTCTGAGCCTAAACACGCACAACTTACACCAGCTACACGGGTCACCGAAATTACAACCTTGACTGTGTATCACTAGAATCCTTTTTAGCTTGTCTCGGATGAATTAGAATAGACATAAGTTTTAGTAATTATGCATAATTGCATTTCGTGCCCTGAATGTTGACGTAATTCTTTCCTATTTATGAGTTTGGATTGTAGAGCTCGACACACATTACACCGCGTAAGTAATTGTTAATACCTACTAGTAGTTCTACGAACAGTTGATCTTGCGATCACAAAATTTTGCAAAATTACTTGTTGAAAAAAAAAATGTTTTATTTTGTTTAGTTTTTTTCTGCCAAATGGAAAATGGAATGGAAGAAAGAATTTGCGTTGTATTTTTTCTTTCTTTCAAATTTGACTATAAATTACGAGTATCTACTATTTTACTAGCTGCTCTAGTTTAAACGTTTAACCACCGTTTACAAACATTTAGATTTTTTTTGTAGGTATTGTGAAATGGATTTAGTATGTATAGCAATATTGCGTTGAACCAACTACTCCATGTTTCTGATGAGTGCGCAAGTGTTGATATCAAACAGAAAATGAAGTGCTAAATAGAAATAGTCTGAATAAAGACATTAATGGTAGTTGTCTAAGATCGCGCGTACTTCGGCTGCTATCGAACTAGCGCGCACGCGACGGCGCTCATTAGCTGGCACGCAACGGTCCCCTACACGCCAATACCAGGCCCTTATAGCCTTCATTAGACATGCCCAACTACAACAAGTAGAAATAAACCTCACGCTCGCACAACACACACTAAATATACACCATATCTACAAAACAATATAACTCTTTTCTCCTTAACTCGAGTATATACTCGCTGCAAGCGATATTTACACCGGTTTATGAATTGCTGCAATTGTAACTGAAACGTTTATTACTTACGAAATGCGTGCGAAGGCCAGCACCCCAATAAATTCGTCAGTCCGTCTGTTTGCTTATTTATGCCGTCGACGCCTGCGCAAGAAATTAATCTCAACGTTTCGCTACAACCCTTTATTCTGTCGGACACAGAAATTAAACAAATTACATTCAGCAAAGCGAATCGTTTCAAAAGAAAGGGCTACTGAAATAATTGTCTACTTTACTCTCGGTGAAATAGAATTACAATCTAAATTAATTACGCTTTTAAAGCGTCCGTTATTCTTAATTAGTTTCTGCACCGCAGCGGAAGCTCCCGCGCCCGCGCCCGCGCGCGCTCTTAATGAAGGGTAGTTTGAAATCAGTGCGTTTGATCAACTCTGTGCAGTCTTAATTAAGGCGCCCGCTCCGCGCGGGACAATCCGGTTATTTATGACTACATAAGCTCGATTATTCTTTAATGAATACTTGTTTTAAAACGTTTAATTAAGTTTTATGGTGACAGGGCCGCGGAGACGTCTCGCCGTTCCGCCGGCCGCTAGCTAATTGCCCCGGGTTGACGCACTCCGCCCCGCGACCCGCTAACCGTCCCTGCCGTAGCCCAACGTAGCCCGCTCCTAATTGTATGAAATTGCTAATTGGAAAATTTTATAAACGCGCCACCCGCAAGCCTACACCCGAATCCGTTTCAGGGCCGAGTTCGTCAACTCTCGTAGAAACTTTTTATAAAGGGGAAACTTTAGCGACGTCCTCGTTCGAGTGGAGACGGCACCGCAGAGAATAACAGTCTCGATTGTTTGTTGACAGGGCGTGTAGTCGTGGTGGTAGGTGCGAGCGGTCTCCGCTTCAGCCGTCAAGCTGGCCGCGAGCGCGTTGAGCATGAACCCGCACTACCACGGGTACGGGGAGCTGAGCTCGCCACACCCGCCCTCGCCCGAGGCCGCGTTTGCCGCCAACGGGCACGACTACCCTCATAACAACAACAACCCGGCGCTGAAAGAATGCGCCGGCTGCGGCGGGAAGATTGTCGAGCGGTTCCTCCTCCACGCGCTAGACAGATACTGGCACCATGGCTGCCTCAAGTGCACCTGCTGTCAGCAAGCGCTCGCGGACATGGGACGCTCCTTCTATTTCAAAGGCGGGATGATCTTATGCAAAAGCGATTACACGAGGTAAGTCCCTTAAGTTATTGTTACTAAAGGTCAAAATAGCACCGGTGAACCACCGAAATTTTGCAGAGCTATTGTAACAACCCCTTTAAAATGCGTTACATCAGATCAAGTTTAATTCTGGTCATATACGGCATCCTTATCGAAAAACGTTACTTAACTTTGATTTACGACTCAAACCTCTGTCTTCTTTCCGCAAATGTCATTACGTGTCAGCGAGAAGTTGACAAAATATGTTGAGCGTCCCAAATCTGAGTAACGTTTTTCGGTAAGACCCACAGTCAACTACAGCTTTGAGAGAGAATGTTTTAATTTCATCAAATGAGATAGGTGGCCTCCAAAGTGCCGGAAGGAGATTTTTTATACAGTTAATTCATTTCATCATTACATTAATGCAACAAATGCATCTCTAAACTCTAGAAATATACCTAACGTATTGAAGATTCGTTGATCCTTTTGCATTATTTATGACTTACAACCCAGGGGGTTCTTACAAACTACTAATTAGTACCTTTTACGGCATGGAATCCGAGTTCGATTTTTCCCGTTGATTATCGATTAAATCAGTTTTTAGTCCTTCATCTGAGGATGACAATGGCACGTCTGGCAAACGCTTCGGACGCCCAAAAAAGATACCCTGAGAGCCGCGAGCACATTGTTATGAAAATGCTTTGAACCGTTGTATTTTCTACCTGGGAGAGGTATAAAAAATACAGTTTTGCACACAACTGACGACCGTTGACGGCGTCTCTTAAACCAACTAAATTGGCCTTGTTAAAGAACCTAAGGACTAATTTAGGGAGAGGTAACAACATTTTTGTTCTGTCGAGCTTGTCGTTAATTAACGTCTTATCGCAAGAATATGTTAGGTTACCATATTAAGGTAAAGCCGACGTTATGGAAATGCTATGCCTTAAGAGGATCTAGCGGTTGATTTGTTGTTAGAACAGTGTTCATTTTTTTTTATAGAAGAAAACTTTTTTGCTGCTTGTTATGAATATTTCCACTGTGTAGTGCTATGACAAAGTTTTAGATAAAGTTTTTGATATACGGCCTTAACGAAAAACGTTACTTAACTTTGATCAACGTCTCAAATTCTGTCTTCTTTCTGAAAGTATCATTACGTGTCAGCGAGAAGTTGACAAAATATGTTGGGCATTGCTCAAATTTGAGTAAGGTTTTTTGGTAAGACATTTTCAACGTTTTTTTTTGCTTAATCATCGAAGTTTCCACTACGTACATTTCATTAACAAGTACACAATATATGCACATAAGTGAAGAATGGCCGACAGTAACTTAATTATTATTATTGATGTTTACTTTAGCTCGTTATAGTAATTACTGTTTTATGTGATAGTAATTATTCTTGATAGTTGAGGTATCGTAAACTAACAAGTAAATGTTTTATACACAGCTAACTAACATAAAACATACGGACAGCCAATTAAATTAATTGGCCAACCCAAATGAGAATCGTATTTAGCTTTAATTAAGTGATGAATTAGAGAACTTGATTTTATTTATATTAGTTAGATCATCATCATCATCATCTCAGCCATAAGAAGTCCACTGTTGGACATAGGCCTCCCCCATGGATTTCCAAAAAGACCGATTGGAAGCGGCTTGCATCCAGCGTCTTCCCGCCACTTGTATGGGGTCGTCTGTCCATCTCGTGGCTGGTCTTCCTACGCTGCGCTTGCCGGTACGTGGTCTCCACTCGAGAACCTATCCGATATAAATAAAACAAAGTATATTAGTTAGATACTTTGTTTTATTTATATCGGACGGTGGTATACTTACCTACCAAGTAGTAGTTTACCCCGAAGTTAGTACACGCGATTTAAAATGTTCTCACAAATTCTTGTTTCTACTTTATTTTTCTAAATATAACTTTTTTTTTAAATATTAAGTAAAGATCCAAAGATTTTTAAAATTGGACGGTTGGTTCTGCGGCAAACTTTTAACTTTATTATATTCTTGAATACGCTTTCCTAAAAAGTTTCTAGTCGGGATATTATTACTTAGGTTGAATTCACTTCATAATGATAAGTATCATTAATACCAAATATTTAACAAAATCAGATGGAAAATGGCGCCACAGCAAGATTAGGGAGCTTTTTGGAGAACGCCTCCATAGTTTCTCCTCCAAAATTCGCTCAGAATTAAAAAAAAACGTTAAGTCGTGAAACTTTACTACCAAGTATCATCAAGATTGGTTGATAAATACAAACTGCAATGCAGATCAAATAAACATAGAAATACATGAAAACAAAATCGGTCAATTTTGTAACCATCTTCGCACGCTTGGTCCATAACAAAGAGTTATCGTGTGTGGCGCCACGCCACGACGCACGTGGATTCCAGCTGCTCGCGCTAATTAACCAAACACAAGGAATCCGACCCAATTATCTCGCCTTTACCGCCATCCTTCAAACACATTTTTACCTCTCCACAACTGTCGCCGAGCCACAGCCTGATTTATCTTAAATGCTTATAAATACATCAGACATCCGAACCCCGTATTTGACGTTCACATAAATTCGTTTTACACTGATTTCCCTTGTTTACCGGCGGTTGCGAGCCAAACTAGAGCGAAGAGTGGGCCGACCGCGGCGCGGCGTGCGTCGTAGATTTGATAAAGCTCGTCTCAAGCCGGCTGTACACACTCGGCGAAATACCTCGAAACAGACTGAAGACGAGAAAGTGTTACATACGTGATACTTTCGCTCTATCTCGCTTGCTCTCTTCTCGTCTCGGCACCTCTCGACCACTCCATCGACTTTTTGCGCCCGAATCGTATGACTCGCAAGCTCTTGCGTCGAAAGCTAGAGCGCGCATGTACACACTGATTACACAAATAAAGAAGCCTATCAATAAAGCGGTCACGTCGGGACTTCGGGATTTTGTTGAAGTAGAGACTCGCATTTCCTCAAAATCTGGAAACAAAAAGTCAAAAACCTGACTTCAATAGTGTCGGTTTTGAAAATAGCAAAATAATGTAAATGATTATTTTTTTATTAGTTGTTTAATAATAAAGAGTTACATTTATCAATTTCTTATGGTAAAAAGTGGCAATTCGCACCTTCTCCCACGTGTTCGTAATTTTAGGGAAATTTTGTATGACAAGTCTCTATACTTGTATTATGTACTCATTCAGTTCTTCGCTCCCTATTTTTAACCCCGACGCAAAAACGACGGGGTGGTTATAAGTTTGATGTGTATTTGTGTCTGTGGCGCCCGAATGGATGAACTGTTTTTTAAACATTTTTTTTTAACTGGCGAATTACATATTGAATTACATATTTTTTCACAGCTCCCTCAATATGGTTATCAATTTAAAGGGCTTGACTAGTAGAATACTTTTAAATCCAAGATGGCCCCACCACAAAATGGCGAATTACATAGTTTTTTGTCGGCGATTTTTGAGTTGTCTCAACTTATACTTGTTGCTTGTGTATATTATTTTGTAATGTAAAGAACGCGAGCTACAGCTTTTGGAGTATTATCAAAGAAAAATCATTACTATAGAATGGAACCTAAAGGACTTAAAACACAATGATAAAGCAAAAGGCAGCAGTATTATTATTATCCACGTTCAATATGGGGCACGTTCGTAGTTCCACTGATGACACGATGTGCTCTCGCCCAGCGTTCGATAGACATACGACGAGAGCTTCTCGCCGAGTGTGTACAGCCGGCTACAGTTGACAGAGACGGCGGCGGCGCGACCTAACGAGCGGGGCCGGGTCGAGGGGCTCAGGGGGATGAAGAAGTGCGGTTCCGTGCATGTCTCTGCTGATTGACCCGCGTCACTCGGCAAACAACAACTAACGAGTCGACCCCCGCGCCTCCAGGTACGGTAATTCGCTCGAATCGCTCCCGCGGCCGCGCGCCGACTTCACACCGCCTGATTGAGACTCCTTAACGAAATTAACGCTCTCTCACGCAAACACCCGCGTTTATCCGCGCCTTTTGTCCCGATATGATGGATTGCGATCCCGCTCCACAAAGACGCTGATGATGTTTCCTCCTGCTGATTACACTGTGTACGCACCGAATTAGACGTTCGCGTTCCCGTGTGTACGACACTATATAAAGGCGGCGGAAGCGTTTCATAAACATTAAGACGGCTAATATGAGTTTTATAATGATTTATTACCCCTATTGTTTGGATGAAGACATTTATAACCCATTTGTAAACCGCTGTAAAGCTATAATCAAGTTACTGTACGGCGATAGACAATTAATAAATTTGTTAATTTATTTCTATTACCCGCCCGTTATTATGAACAAAACCAATCAACTTCGTAGCAGAACACGTAGCACGTCTATGAAAATATTATTTTTATATGCTTTGTGGTTTTTACCACAGCTCATCTGATGGTCTAACCGACGGTGTGGTCCAATATGATAAGCATACCTAACCCGATACAGGAACTGGCTCTCAAAATGACGCTATTGGACTCATCATTCGGTTCTGTTAGCCAGACTCTTGAAAATACCCTACCAACTTCTACCATAGATCCTACCACTATGCTGTGTTTATTCCAAGACGTTTTCCTTCACAGAACACTCAAACTCATTGTTGGGTTTGGAACTTGCAATCTCTAACCTGTGAAGTCCATCACACAACCGTCACCATCATTTCAAAACTATTTCTTTTTCGAAATACCCTCATAAAGAAACACTAAACGAACTAAATCGACAAGATTAACCGATTCCCTGAAAAGAAGAGGAGGCATCTCAATAGGTAGCACGGGCACGTCCACCAGTTGAAAGCAGGTTCGTTAGGGCGCGTGCGGGCTCCGTCAATCAAGGCAATTGCTGCTCAATCGGCAATCAGCCCCTCCCGCGCCCCCCGCGCCGCCCGCGCCCTCCGCGCCGCCCGCCTAACGAGCCGCGCCAATACCAACTTCTTGTCCGTCTAACACTTTCGCATCAACTAAACGACTTTTAGATTTGCAACTGGTGTAATGGGATTTATAGTGGCGGAAATTTATTTTTCTTTAGATGAATAAGTTATGATTTCTGTGGAAGGTTCCGGTTTTTGCGGTGAAAGTTTTTTGTGAACTTTTTTAAATGATTTTTTAAACTTTAAAATGGTACAGTGTACGTTATTTCTTATCATGAGTAAGATGCTATAGTCGTCAGTATACTGAACCAATAATAGCTCAGTAAAGTTCTGTGCTGAAGGCGTGGATTCAAATCTCGACAATGAGCTAACACTTTAGGCATAGAAAACTTCATAATCCATATGTTCTAATGCCCGATTATTCTAGCTACTATCCTCATGTTGAAAATCTTTTGCTAAACGCCTAATCGTAATCTGACAGCCTTAATTGAGAGCCAATTTCCATTCAATGCTATATGCGGTTACGATTTTGGATCTCGCTGGCACTTAATATTATATCTGAACTCAGTGGCATTCCCATCACGTTATCAAACTTAAAGTCTGAACTGGATAGACATAGCAACCCATACAAAATAATAAAATTAAATTCATAATGTTTTAAGTGTAGATTTCGCAGTCAAAACGTTACAGTTTTTCGCAGTTAAAACAGTAAACAACATCATATTTTACACACAAATAATGTTGATATAAAAGTTTCCAAACATACAGAACTGTCAATTAAGAGTCTACAAA
Organism: Lycia hirtaria; assembly: GCA_947563715.1. Classification (NCBI taxonomy): domain Eukaryota; kingdom Metazoa; phylum Arthropoda; class Insecta; order Lepidoptera; family Geometridae; genus Lycia; species Lycia hirtaria. The sequence goes on along the minus strand of OX387379.1, from coordinate 29,127,755 downwards.
TTTGCGTTTATGTCAATTATATTAGAATATCGGAATATTAGTTTAAAAACGTCTTAATCCCCACGTGCCATATCTTAAAACCTCCATTATAATAAATCGCTGAGACGGCGACGTATTTACGTGATAGTATCTTTGCTATATTTATTGTGTGATGTCGAAATGTTGTTTAATAAAACGCGTGTCCAGGGCGGGCGGCAGGAGAGGGGCGGCATCCAATTTGGCCGCTCGTTAAGTTGCAAAAGACGCACGGTTTAATTGCAACCGCTCGCCCCTAATGAGGCCCTGTGTCCGGGCCTCAGCCGTTTCTCGGCACAAATTGACATTGTACGTAAATTGATGCCACCAAACTCCGATGCACGACGGTGAAGGATGAGCTGGCTCTACGTTGGAACGGGGCATAAACTGTTATTCTTGGTTCGGAGTTATACTACTGAGAATATAACTGATTGTACTGTCTCAGCAGTGCAATCAGTCGCTATTAATTGAACTAGTGGGAATTAAAAGTCTCATTAGTTCAATCAATTGAACTGTCAATTGTACTACTGGGAATAAACGTTTCCACCGACTTTTTAAATCCCTATAGAGGTTCTCATTTCAACTTTGTTTTCTACAACAAAACAACACAAACTACACATAATTAACTATTACACAAAAAACAAATATATTATACCAGAACTATAATGGTCTAAAGATAATCTAATTGCTCAAACCCACTACCAGTTGGCAGCGTACTCAGCGTGCTGTAGCATGTACCTTGTTACCTCACAAAAATAAATTTGTTTGGATAGACATACATAATCACACCTTTACCTAATCTACCCTAAATAATTACCATTTTAGACACATCTAATACAAACTAAAACAAGATATGCGACATCATAACTAGGCTGTCCCGCCTAAGTCTATTGATAGTGTCCCCATTGATACTGCCTCAGAATTTCGTGCTTTGAAGATATCTCGCAATATACTGCAGAGCCGTGGTCAATCTAAAAGGCAAGCCAATCTACTCCGAAGGAGATTGGGTTACGTCGGCGCATGGTCCCGATTAATTTCGTTTGTCTCTTTGCCCGCAGCGTCTCTCTGTCGTGTCTTGGTCGTCTGTCGTGTTTCTGTTGCTTCACCTCTAAATAGAAACTAAGGCTGTTTTCTGACTTGTCGGAGCATTGGATGGAGCAGCGGTACGGTATTCGCATGATCGGTATACCGTACCGAACGCCTAGTAACGAGTGTACCGCACCGATGTTCCGAGTGAGGAAAGGGCCTAAAGATCCGGCGTCCGGCAAACGGTCAATCTTTGTTCAGGATTTGATTACCGATATCCATCTCAGGCGAGCGCGCCAGCGCTAAACTGTATCGAGAATATGGACGGCCGAGCCGAGTTTATTAACTAACTTTACAAAGTTACGGTTTTAATCTAAAGTTTACGTACTTAGATTGTACTCAATTGAATAAAAGTTTGGGACCACTTCATTAATTTGAATGAATATAAAACTCTGAATCATTGTGACGAGTAGGACAAAATTTGTTGGTACGTAACATTACATATTTTGCTATCATGACTTACTGCATTTTATTTAACTACATGTGTAATATATATATTTTATTTTCTATATTCTTTTAACTGTGTAGTCCAAAATTTTGTGTGGTATTGGACTTTTATAGGTAAGCGTGAATCTTGACATCACGCGAGGAACTTGCTCTGCTCGTCAACAAGTAGCACAGTTGGCACAGTGTTAAGGTTCCGTATCTAATGCTAAATCTAAAATTTATTATAGTTTAAAAAACTGAAACAATTTCGTATACTTGGGTGAACTTTTTTCCAGTTATTTTGTTTTCAACCCTAAACTACTAAATTGATTTTGACGAAATTTCTATGGAACCAATCTGAAAATATATGCTTTCAAATACATTTTTTAAATCGGTTGATAAATGATGGAGTTATGAAGTGTAACAAACGTATATAAATAATAATACAACCGAATTGAAAACCTCCTTTTTTGAAGTTGGTTAAAAAGAAGGTCACTCGGCGAGTATGGTTTGTTATGGCTTTTCAAAAAGGTCAATGACCTTTGTACCATTACAACTTAAGTGTTTTACGTATTTATCGCAATATCTCAAAAAAATAAATCACAGAGGGTTCAAAATAATTTTCATTAGGGCGAGTCAGTGGTCAAACTTAAATCTAACTCGTTTAAGAAATATGAAAGTGGCAAAGTACGATCCTTGATCCCGTAGAGTAGGTCCAATAGAGCATCTCTTGAAATATATTCTGTGAAGTTTATCAGGCAGTTGATTCGGACAGTGTAAGTACATTTGTCAGGAACAATTTAGTTCAGGCGCTGTGTGTGATGTGTGTTCCGTTCCAGTCGACGACAACATGTGGCGTTCACTAAATCACTGCGAGGCGGCTGATTTTCCTCCCCTGGCTTACTGCAACGCTGTGCCGTTCACTTATATGTTATGTGTTAGTTGTCTGTAATACTGTAATATTGTATAACTGGCCTTGTGGCTCAGTTGGTAGTATGTGCTGTTAGGTCGTGGGTTTGGTCCCCACCCAGGGCAAACATTTGTGTGATGAGCATGGATGTTTGTTCTATGTCTGGGTGTTTCTATGTATCATATGTATATATTTACAAAAAAAAGTATATATATATTCTATCAGCCATCTAGTTCCATAGTACAAGCTTTGCTAGATGGACGATGGTGGAACTACGGACTCTTAGATCATTATAGTACCGAGGTCATTGACCTTTTCGCAAAGTAGTCATAACACAAATACTAGCCAATTAGTTAACCAACCCTACTATACGCACGTCTCGGCACAGTTTTGGCCACTTATTATATTAAAATGTTGCTATACGTTTATAATTCCACACTTATCGTACGGACTGCAAAATTGTGGAATACGCTTCCTGAGTGGATTTTCTCCGATGGATACAATCTGGGTGTCTTTAAATCGCGTGTGAATCGGCTTCTTATAGGTAAGCGCGCTTCATCGTAGACCGCAAAATCGCTTAACATCAAGTGAGTTGGCGGTCAAGCGCAAACCTATATTGTATAAAAACAAAAAAAAAACATAGAAATAACCTTGAGTGTAGTAACACTTTAATAGAACATTGAACAGCAATTAAATTAATTAATTTGAAAAACTAACACTATTAAAGCGAATGTATAACTCGTATGTTCAAGACCAAAGTATAACACGTATGTCTGTATGTCTTACCTGTTAGTCAAGACCTCATTACGCTGGTGTGAGTTGTGGTACGACCTTTTTACACGTTATCTTGTTAATCAATTTAAATTATGATTATGGATTTATTTTTAATAATTATATTCTTACAATGACTGCTTGATTACTCTTTTTTGTAACACGAAACCAATTAACTTTATAATAATATTATAACCAGCCAAACATTGAAAAACTAAAACCAGACTATGAAATTATGCTGAGCTGTATTCTTTGCAAATCTATATATAATGAAAAGTATGTTCGGAAAGAGAACTAATTTAGCATTGAGGGCGCTACTGTCCTTATTTCATTATGCAACACAATCCAGTTTCCGGCACCCTACGGCACGCACCTCTGTCTTTTCGCACATGAAATTTTGCACAATATTTTGATTTCTTACTTCTCTATGTATATTTTTTTTTTATTTAAACTCCACACGATAGGCTAGATGAGGAAAAATTATTCATCCCCAACTTAAGTAAGTTGGGGATGAACATGGGTTACATTTTTTTTTAATATTTTTATCTGACACTTTTTCAGTGTTATGTATACTCATGCCAAATCACAGTATTGTAGTACTAATACTCTTTCAATCTCTGACAGACAGACTGACAGAGAAGAACATGACTAAACTATAACTAAGAGTTTATTCTTTACTACGGAACCCTAAAATAGAACACATGGATACATAAACCATTAAAGCATGATCCTCATTTATCACATAGTCGTGTAAAAATATATTTTCGTTATTAATAAATACAATTAAGCATTATAATTTGCCGCTAAAGAAACTGTAAACAACGAACGCTACAATTCTACGCTTATTAATTCTTAATTCATTTGCATTAATTAATTAGAATCAGCGCATGAACTTCGAGCTTTCATTAATTAAAGTGAATAAATCATTTGAATCAATTATGATAATTATTTTAATCAATAATTTATTTATAGCAAACCATTAAGTTTATTAAATATTTATTATTGCTTAAGAAACATAAAGATAAGGGATTATTGTGCCTTATTCCATGACGAAACCTTGGTAATCCATTAGATATAGCCATCGATTGATTATATAATAAAACTAGCTGCGCCCCGCGGTTTCACCCGCATGGTGATCGATTATGTTGTTATTGTTCAGTGTATCCCACAGGAACTGTCAAACTTTACGAGATAAAAAGTATGCCAGATCCTTCTTCATAGTATAAGTAATAATCCTGCCAAATTGTGTCCAAATCCATCCAGTAGACACACCGTACAGACAGACAGAAAGATAGACAAAAATTTTGAAAATTGCTGTTTTGGCTTCTATATCGATAGTAATGCAATATCGATGGGTTGAAACTTGCCTAGCGCAAGTTTCAACCCATCGATGCAATCACCCCGCATACGCATCGTCAAGTTGTCAATATGTGCCGAGATATTTGTCGTCATCAATTGAGTGTCGGCGTGCGTCATCGGACATGTTTGCCGACCGTCGTCGGCTGCAGCCAAGTAGGCCGAGCCCGGTCGCCGGAGAAATGCACGAGATGAACCGATCTTCTGTGCAACCCTCGTACATGTTCTGTCCAACGTCTCTGTTGTTATAAATTGACGTTGTGTTTGGCTTCTTAATTGGACTCGGCTTACGAGCAACACGAGCTGCATTGCGTTTTTGCCCGACTGCTCGGAAGAAAGGTTTAAGGATTCGCTCAACTCGCGCAGCTATCTCTCTCGCGCATCACAACATTTTTAACATATAAAATCATTGAGTAGGGATATTAGAAAAGTTAGAGGCAATCTCGACCTTAAGTTTAATTTTTTCAGTGTATTTGATGAAGGTTTTTGAAAAGTTATTTAGGCGTATATGCTTAAGATCACAGTTCTATCGTTTTTAGGGTTCCGTACCTCAAAAGAAAAAAACGGAACCTTTATTGGATCACTTTGTTGTCCGTCTGTCTGTCCGTCTGTCCGTCTGTCCGTCCGTCCGGGTGTCAAGACCTTTATCTCGGGAACGCGTGAAGGTATCGAGTTGAAATTAAAACCGTATGCGCAGATCCGTAGTATCTTGCTGCAGAAAGAAAAATAAAATTTCTCAGTTTTAGTAAAAAAAGTTACAGCCGAATATGTCGTAAAAAACGCAGATTTCGACACTCACAGAGGAATCAAAACCTATGGGGTACTTCCCGTTGACCTAGAACTCTGAAATTTGGCAAGAAGCATTGTGTTAGACTACAAATATAGGAAGAAATCCTAAAACTGGACATTTTTAATTTAATCACAAAATATAGGGTCTTTAAGCAAGGAAAGAGGGTCCAAATTTTTAAGTACTTTAACCGTATCATGTGGGGTATCATATGAAAGAGCTTCATTAGTACAAGCTAAAACGGGTTTTTAAATATTTTTATGATGTATATTTTTCGATTTATGAAGGAAAATATAAAAAAAAAAACCTTTTATCTACTAGTTTATACGGAACCCTCGGTGGGCGAGTCTGACTCGCCTTGTCCGGTTTTATTTGTATCTATAACCTCTAGTCTAAGTGATTTGACCGATTTTGATTTTAGAGGTGTCTGTAAACTTTCTTTATATTTATAGATATAGAGTATCAATATTATTGGCAGTGAAGTTTCTTGGATAATGCACCTCAAATAGAATTAAAACTTTTATTTACGGTGAAATTCGGGAAATGCATAGCTTAGTAAATACACTGAATAAATCTGATGTACATTTTTGTATTATTAGTTAGTAGATATTTGTTTCGAAATTTGATTGTAATACATTAAATGAAATGAATCATAATTTTATTGTCCTTGCTATTGTTGTTTTAGGGATATTTACTATTCGAATGATTCTCGATCCGCGATGCTATAGCGCCAATGTAACTTACCGACGAATGTTTGACTAAACTTTGCAAATCACAAACGCACAGAACCCTGTTGTGACTTCATTACACGCTTTAGGCATAAATTAGCATAATTACACGGAAGATATGCTTAATTATAACTTAGTGTGTTATTATAAGCTACAAAGATAATAGCGGGCCGGTTGTCGTAGGTGAGTGGGTATCTCCTGAAACCGCAAGAGGCGCGGGGGTAAGAGACCCGGGGAAAGAGGAGGGCCGGGCGAGACGCGGCCCGATGTGATGTTAATTAATAACGTCTGTCTCAGGAGCGCTAACGACGCCGTCACGAGTACATTATTTAGCTACCTGATTAGTCCGCAGGAGGCACCTCGCCCGCACCTCTAATTAGCGAACGACTCGGGAACCCGTTAAATTTGATTTGTTGCACCATAGACCAATAAACTGTAGATGGCGAATGTTGAACAAAAATATGTCTATCAGTAAACGCTAGTTTACGTAGATGACGCTAGAGATATGAATTGTAGACTCCCACAAACTTAGATATGAGTTTGGGAATGGAACTCCTTGCCACCTTAACGTTTCCAAAAAAATTCAAGATTCACGGAATTCATTCATCAAGTCTAAAGTGAACTCTGTAAAGTGACTTGCGATTCGCAGGTCCTGGGATCGAATCCCGCGGCACGCACTTCTGTATTTTCGAAGTTATGTACGTGTGTATGTTTATTGTCGTCAACTTCAAACAGTGAAGGAACACATAATGAGGAAACCTAAGTACATTTTTGAGAGTTTTCAATGTTTTTTAAAATGTGTGAAGTCTGCCAGCCCGCACTTGGGTAGCGTAGTAGACTATGGTCTTACCCTTCTCGCAATGAGAAAATGCCCACGCCCAGCAGTGGGACAGTTTATACAAATAAGGCTGATTTATTTGAGACGTAGGTGTCGACTGTCCTAGATTTTGTGTGACAACGCAATACGATGATCACTCTGAGGTAGGTATTATATTATGTTGAATTTCATTATATCAGAATATTTTAGCAGTGCCCATAATTCGGAACACAATAATGCCTCACAGTATTATGGTTAATAACTGATCATATTGTGGTACTTCTCCAGGCGGACTCTGCAAAAGAGTTCAAATCGTCAGTTATGTCAACCATAAATACATAGTTGATGTCAATTTGAATGATAGTAGGAGACATATTTTTGTTCAGCGTTGACAGCTATGTATTTTACGTAGATAGGTTTTCTCGGGCTCTGCGTGGCAAGCCTCAAGTAAGGTAATTACCTTACTTGAGGCTTGCTTGAGGCGTCGCGACTCGTATTCAGTCGCGACACGTCGGGCAACGCTGTTAGACGCGTGTCGTGACTTGTGAACAGTGACAATGCCGTCTTATGTCTTTAGAAAGTGTAACGCTAAGATATATAAGGCCAAGATACTAAAAACCCTGGATGTGGTCCTATCCACGCAAGTGCTGGGTACTGAGATTTACAATGTTTTTACTTCATATTAAATGAGTATAACCTCTCTATAGATAAAATCTTATTGGTTGACAGTCTATAGTTCTTCATTGGTCTATGGTCGCACTATCGCTAATTGGAAGTACCCCGTAATTGATCATTTCGACCGTTGATGTGGACCGCGCGACCCGCTAACAACCCACTGTTTACATACACCTCACGGCTCACTAAAACTAATGAAATATGAAGCGCTTTCCAAACCGGTGCATGTCAACGTTGCCGCGCCGCTTTTATTTCTATTCTATTATTAAAACGTTTAATTTAGGGCAACAGTTTTACATACAAAACGATCAAAATGCAATCTCTCCGGGAATAGGAAACCTATTCGAAATTGATATGGGTGGAGCGCGCACGAGCGGAATGCGTCGCGCCTATGCTGCCTCGTAAACGGTATCTGCGCTGTGGAAAACGGCTGAACGTGGCCATTGGTCATCCGGATATTTGGTACTCTATATCCTAAACGTAAGGTATATATTAGAGGGGGTTTGAAAGCGAGGCTAGACGTGTTATATGGACGAATTTCGTTAATAAATAAACGCAATGCCCGGCGTCCGTCTGCCGTCGAAAAATAGTAAAAAATGTTTTGGGTGAAAATTTGGCGCAACTATGACAGAAAGCCTGTTGGCGGTGATATACACAAATTATTGCTCGATTGCCACCGCCTTCAAAGGAAGTTTTAACATGCCAGACTGACAAGGTTGTAAAAACTGAGAAAGTGCTCTACAAAGGAATGAGAAAGATATACTTTGATAAACCATCCTTTCATGCATATTTTATTTATAAAATAGATTTGATGTTTCACATTTGCCAGGCCTCCCAGGAAGGACGGTTCAATCTTTTACTATTAATTAACAACCTTTAACTCTGATATTAGGCAAAGTCACGGTATATTATGGAGTTTGTTTACCTATAAAAGAATTATTTCAAGACACCTACATAATATCTATCGGAGAATAAATAGATCAGTCGCTATTGTGTTTCCAGCCATCTGATAGAAGGAAAGACTGGAATAAATTATACACACTCATTGAAATATTTTCCATAAAAAATCTACAGAGCAGCAGACTTTACGTATTTCTATTGTGACTCCGTTAGTGATTTCAACTGTCAGCCTTATAAATCTTTCCACATATTCCGTATGTTCATTCTTTTCAATATTTCGCCGTGTACCTGCGCATACCAAAAAAAACTGGTAGCTTTCCGATGTCTCACAAAGCTTAGTGATAAATACTCTCGGTACCAATAATAATAACTCAGCGACGATAAATTGTTACGTAAACTTTAATTAAATTATATTCCGGGAATAAGGGAGTGCTTACGATGACGATCAAATCATATCAATTAAGGGGAAGCACTCGGTGAACTCGCTTGAAGTGTCGGTAGTCGACGATGCCAAGGGGCCGTCTTATAACCACGCGAGGTTTTAGGCCGCTACTACGATGATGTGTCCTAAGGCATTAGAAATCTCGTTACCTCTCTTTCTCCCAGCATTGAGTAAGCAGTCAAATTTTACCTTTATATTTTTTTCAATAATAAACAAGTATACTCAAAACCCCCTAAAAAATAACTGAACCGATTTCCTCATACAAGTGGTGGGAAGACGTTGGATGCAAGCCGCTTCCAATCGGTCTTTTTGAAAATCCATGGGGAGGTCTATGTCCAGCAGTGGACTTCTTATGGCTGAGATGATGATGATGAACTGATTTTGATGAAACATAGATCAATGAAATTCTCTATCAAATAAAAAAACTAGATCAAAATCGGTCCATCCGTTTTAGAGCTACAATGCCACAGACAGACACAGATATAGAGATACACAACCAAAACTTATAACTTATAACCTGCTTTATTGGGTAGCGGTTAAAAAATAATGGTCAAATTTGGCTTCTTTATTTTATAATTCGATCTTATAAAAAACAATAATCGTGACTAGGTTTAGACATCCCCCTCATGATCTCTTTCTGACCCTCTTCCCTAATGATTCTTTACCTTGGGCTCTGCATCAAAAACTACGATAATTTCTACCTTATACGTGATTATTACATTTTTTACCTTCTCCAATTTAATATCTAAACCTCAAGTGATAAAAGGACGTCACCCAGTTATAGAACCCGATTCTGATCTTAATTAAATTCCTATCTGAACCCCGCACTAACCACGAGACGATTGCTCTGCGTCGATAACTATCATAACTACTACATACGATTTAATTGTTGTTAACGTACCTGCCTATCGCAGGTAAGTTAACAACAAACAAAAGCTGGCCGTACTAGTAAAATACAATTTTGTACTATGGAAAAAAATTAGTAATTGTCACAATATCCCTTCAATCGTAATTATATTCTGACCCCTTCCTCCCATATTCGAAGCTCTCGTGATTAAAGGATGACCCCTCCAGAAGGTCTCACTTCTGATACCTAGTCTACCTTCTGAGGTATTCTTAATTAACCTAACTAATGTGTTAACCCTGCAATAACTACGAGACGATTGTTCTGCGTTGATAACTATCGAAACTACTACATCTGAGTTACTAACACACGCTTCAAGCATCATCATCAACCATCCCACGTGACACCTCCGGGAGCAAAATGGTAGGCTTCCAGGTACAAATCAGGATAATGCGGGTTCAAGACCCGTCAGATTTGTGTAATTTTTAAACTGTCTATAAATTTGTTTAAACTCAATTATTACATTATTCCGTCAACTGTCATTAATCGTAATTATTTTCTGACCTCGTCCCCCCGTTTTCGAAGCTCCCGTGATTAAAGGACAACCCCCCCAGTTATAGGTCCCGCTTGTGATCTTAATTAACCTCATGTGTTAACCTCGCAATAACTACGAGACGCGTGCTCTGCACCGACAACTACTGAACTAATACATACGACTTACTTATTAATAACGTACCTACGTCGGCACCGATATGTAAATTTATGCTTAACTTTATAGTAGATGCCTTAATTATGTAATACATCGCCCATAATTTAACTCGTAAGTGGTTTATTTTATTACTTAATAGATAACTGAGATGTTGGTTACAAAGTTGTGTTGATATTACTATAAGAAAATTATATTATGAAGTTGAATTATGGAGTGATTGAATGGAAGCGTAAGTGCTATTTAAATTAAGCTTTATGGGATGTTAATCGATCTTGAAGATTTGAGGGAAAAATATCTCGTGAGTTTATTGAGTCTCTGCCAAAAGAGATTTTACTAATCTAAAAGCTCAAATGTCTCAATGTCACTCCTAGTTATTTGTTTAAATAATTATAAGTATTAGTGGACATGCTAAATTTTGAGTTTTTCTACTTGTCTTTTAATGTATACAGCAATGCCATACTTTCAAAAATTAACAGTACATAATTTCGAAAACAAGAGCTCTCATTCACCCACGAGGTCCTGTCCTCTAATGTAAATTATATTTGTTAGACACGTAGAGAAACAAGTATTTTAAAGTATAAAGTATATTGCACATTACCGTTGGGATAAAACTTATCAAAAACTTATAGGTAAGTATTTAATTTTATCGTAGTTATATTGGCTTTTTACCATGAATAAATACTTAGACTAATTTTTATTAGTGGTAAAATGCAAGATGAATTTTGCTAACAATTTCACAATATTTTATTGTTTCTCTAACAATTTTTGATAATAAAGCCGCTGTTATCCATTAATTGATCTAACGAACTTACCTGAAATGAAGTTCAATCTCAAATATGTTTTTTTCCGTCGAATACTCTGGTACACTGAATCATTCATACACAAAAAGCTGATAAAAACGTATGAAACAAAAATACACTGGATAAATAGGCTAAAAACAATAATCCACAATAATAGGTTAATAAAACATCGCCACAATGATGTTCCCAGGCCACAGCAATACGTGGTCACTACACGCGTCTATTTCGAAACTTTCTAATGCCTAGTTCATCAACAAATTCATTATGTCGTAAAACGGCGTGCGCGAGACCGAAATATCGCGGGACTCGTAAAACCGCTCGTAAAGACGTTTGTTTACTAATTCGAGTGGGGCAGGTGAGGCGAGACCGCACCGGGGGATGCTGGAAATAATAGTGCATGAATAAGAATACTGACACTCGTCTTGAAGTCCCGGATGGCAACTGGTGGAAGGCGGCAAACTTACCTGTTTGGGAAACTAACCAAAATCGCGTAGCAACCTCTTATCTTGTTTGTTCTTCGGAATCTCTATTGACATAGCATTTGTTATAATACATATATTTATTTAGGTACGGAACTCTAAAAATGTAAAAGGCAAACATAGAAGCCTATAGAAGCTTAGCCATGTATGATTCAAACTCTATAAAAAAAACTTACGTATAATATTTAAATTAGACCGTAAATTACGTAATCTTTTAGTCCCAAATAACTAAAAACAAACTTAAATAGAGCATGAATATCTGTGTTTATTGGCAAAAGCACTTTAGATCGTTACTTTACATCTTTGAGATATAATATGTAAGTAAATAAACGATCGAAAAATATTATCCTAGATGTGGACAGTAAGATAAAACATAAAAATATCGAGACCGATGCTAATTCCTATTATCCAACTCCAAGGTCTAGCGTACAAGGACGAACAGGAATCGAAATGAAGAAGAGTCGAGTACGAATGATAGTGTAAACTCGACTCGGTCGTTAATAAGTATGCCGAAGTTGTCCAAATTGCCTCCTCAGGTCGCAACTTTTAATGAGGCGAAATTCCCCGTCGATCCGACGTCGACGTCGCCTTAACGCAACCTGTTCGTTAGCGCAAAAACGGGCCACGCTAACACGCGATTAGAATACACCCCCGACGTCACGAGACACACTGAGCGCTCAATGTTGAGTTCGCCGCATACGAGATCATATTAAGTTCTTCACATGATGAACTTATTTATAGGTAAAATAATGATTACTTGGATTTTTACGATTGTAATACATTGAAATTAAACAATTTTAACAGATTTTTATATGCAATAAATTGCATATATTTTACATAATTTTAAGACATCACATTTTGAACCCTGCGTCCGTAGTCCGTAGTCACGGGTTAGAATAGATTAAAGTTGTCTATTTTTGTTGTGAAAATATTAATTACCACCGCTTATAAATAATAATTCTGCAAAACGTTCCCTATGCACGCAGAAAACAGTCACGCACGGTGCCAATAGATCTCGCAGATCTGTGTTGGTGCTGGGATATTATTATTTGATGACCAAGCACCGGCAAGCGCAGTGTAGGAAGCCTAGCCACATGGTAAATAGAAAACCTCATACAAGTGGCAGGAAGATGCTGGATGCAAGCCGCTTCCAACCGATCTTTTTGGAAATCCTTAGGGGAGGCTGGACATAGGTCCAGCTGTGGACGTCTTGTGGTTGAGATTATGATGATGATGATGTGATTGAAGCAGATCTTTCACATACTACGTAGCGTGGCGAGTTTTCATAACAAAAACTCTGTAAATATTTTTTCATACATATTCAATCTAAGGTTTTCTGGAAGATATTACTTCTAGTGATAAGGCCAACTTTGTGCTATTATTTTATTTGTATTTTATTGTTACTTGTGGTGTCAATAAAGCGTCGTTTATTGATTACTATACAATTTACGTAATATCATAAAGCGTATGATACATAGACGTTAGATTAGTTTAGTAAAAATAAGATTCGTGACATCATAAATGACAACTAAGTAATATTGTTATTTAAATGAATGTACTGGTGTTTTGAAATACATTTGACACAATTTCGTAATGATATTATAAAAGCTAATTTTGTTAGCTTTACACACTCAAACGGCTGAACCGATCGTTATGAAAATTAGTATAGAGATAGCTTTGGATCTGGAAACGGACATAAGCTACTTATCATCATCATAATCATCACCGTTTTTTCATAACTACGCGAGTGAAACCGCGGAACGCAGCTAGTCTATAAATCGGGGATTATTGTTGATTTATAATATGTAGTTATTCATAATTTCAAAGAATCCCCCCAGTTGCAAATACTGCGATCTGCTCCATACAAACGGATTTATTTTTACTAGACTAGATTTGTTTGATATAAAATATATAAGCGAAGAAAGCATCCGGTTGTAGTATGTCCCAGCTTTATAGCCCAAAAAGATTGCGTCCCTCATTTGTGGCGGGCTTTCTCTGTGTTGTTGTCACATTAGCGAATAACTGCGCGGTCGAGTTTGCCGATACGTTAATGATGTCGGCGGGACGTCTATTTAGAGGGATAAAACTCAAAAAAACTGCTTGAAAACTCCTTTTGTATTGCGGTGCGCCCGCGCCGCCGCGCCGTCCAATCACGCGCTATCGCACTCATCGCGCGGACGCTTGACCTTAACTTAGATCTGGGGATGTCAATTATAAAGTTAAAGTTGTTGCTACATACAACGACGTCGTTTGTTTTGTTTGGCATGCGCTGGCCTATTTAAGAGAATCGTTGGGACAGCAATTATCGCCAGTACATTGCAAGTATTGCAACATTTTCCATACAACAAGAGCCCGCCCCTGATTTACTCTTTTTATACGGCTGGAACCATGATTGATCCATGGAGGAGGCCTATGTCCAGCAGTGGACTTTTTGTGGCTGAAATGATGATGATGACGATGAACCATGATTAATTAGGTTTTTTTTTACACATTTGTATTATTTGTCAAATTTTTATCTTTATATTATTATAATAAAATTTCAAGATACACGCCTAGCCATTTATATTTCCAATAAAAAAAAAATAGGAAAACCTATTTTTTTTGATTGAAAATATATTAACGTGTCCAAATACATGATGTAACATATGTACTTCTTGTTTTTCTTTTATTCAGCAAAAGGGGCAAATATTACTAAATAAAAAAACAGATAAGTAGTTTGTTGTAAAATACAACTACAACTACAAAAATTCAACCACATGCATTAATTTCATTAATTTCAAAATCCGTCCGAAATGGAGGAGCAATCCAATGACAGGCAGCACTTATATACCACTTCAAGATTTACCTTCGTCTTGATCAGTGGGGTAAAAAAAAACGGACAAGTGCGAGTCAGACTCGCCCACCGAGGGTTCCGTACAAACTAGTAAATAAAAGGGGTTTTTTTTCCATTTTATACATCGTAAAAGTATTTAAAAGCCTGTTTTAATTAATGCTAATTAAGCTCTTTCATATGATACCCCCACATGATACGGTTAATTCACTTTAAAATTTCGACCCTCATTCCTTGCATAACGACACTATTTTTTTGTGATTAAATTAAAAATGTCCAGTTTTCGTATTTTTTCCTATATGTGTACTCTAACACAGTGCTTCTTGCCAAATTTCAGAGTTCAAGGTCAACAGGAAGTACCCCATAGGTTTTGATTCCTCTGTGAGTGTCAAAATGTGAATTTTTTACGACATATTCGGCTGTAACATTTTTTTACGAAAACTGAGAAATTTTATTTTTCTTTCTGCAGCAAGATACTATGGATCTGCGTATATGGTTTTAATTTCAACTCGATACCTTCACGCGTTCCCGAGATAAAGGTCTTGACACCCGGACAGACGGACAGACGGACAACAAAGTGATCCTATAAGGGTTCCGTTTTTTCCTTTTGAGGTACGGAACCCTAAAAATATCGCAGCCTTCAACTATTTTTTTTTTATTTAGTCCACAAAACAGGACAAACATTAAGAATAACATATTTAAAACATACAACTATAATGTAATGAGCACATTTGCCCTTCTTGATGCAGTCATAACATGCATAAATAAAACGCTACACAAATAAATCATTACAAAGCTACTGGGCATAAAACCATACAACATATACATAATATTCATAGAACTAATAAAGAATTAAATATATATGAATTGTAACAATTAATTTATGATTTAATTTTTAATCTATGATTTTAATTACATGTTTAGAAGTAGTTGGTCTGGTTAATCCTAAAATCTCTGTTAGTGACGGCGGGTTGAGAGCAAGCCAGCTGTGAAATTAATTTTTCTGCCTTAATTAATGCAACATTTTACATAATTATTCAACCCGGTATATTATTACAGTATTAAAAAAAGGTTTATTACGGTTTATTATGATTTCATCACATCGTTTCAAGGCCTCCTTAAAAATAATGACTCCAAATTGTTGCTTATTGCTTTCTCATAACCGAGTTAGAAACAAGCTAATGCCGTCATTGGCGATAATGCCGTCCGTAATTTACTAAAACATGTGAAGGTCAAGTTTATTATGTTAAAACAACCTTAAGTGTAACACAATAAGAGCTATATCTCCTATAAACGCAGAGTTAAAATTAAATTCATGTTTATTCATAGAGTCCGATTGTTCGGCCGCAATCTACAGCGGAATCTACTTAGCGGCAAGAAACTCATTTTTCAACTTCATAAATTATCGGCCGATATCCGAGGCTATTCTCCCTGCGGTTGCCGGTAATGAGGTTGTAAACAACACTGTCTAATTAAACTCCTTAATCGCAAAACTCAAACGGTAACCGCGTTTTAAAACAAAACGGCCGATTTTGGACCGGCCACCGCGTAAATAGAGCCGGTAATATCGGCGAGGCGATCGTGGCTCATTACCCCCGCCTGCTCTAATTAGACCCCCTTCCTTCCGTGCCACAGATAAATAGTAGTTACTGGGTAAACGGTGTCCCTCAGGGGTGCTACGACACAGTATAAAACATATCTGCTACCGATCGCGTTACGGGACGGGCGGCGAACCCGTATACTTTGTTATTTGTACACCTGATTGTTTTCTAATAATTCCTTTATTTCCCATTCAGGTTAAATTTTTAATTTCACATTTATTTTAGCTATTCGTTTGGAAAACTGTTAGCAGTACGATTTATAGTTTTTTTACGGTCGTTTAGATGATTAACGCTATTTAATTCTATTTAGTTTTACGATCTGCATAATTCATACATAATATTAAGTCTTATCATAATTTTGATTTCGAAAACAAATAAAATTAAATTCGAGAAATACATTTAAGATTTTTTTTATTTGATTTTATTAGTGGGTATTAGCATTAATGTAGTGGCATTTTATAAAATAACTAACTGGAAAAAAAACTTGTCTAGACACACCTGTGGTAGGGTTCTGTAGCCAATGATTAGTTAAATAAAAGACCACTAGGCGAGTGTTATTCGTTACCATATTTTTTCAGAAATTACATCATCATCGTCTCAGCCACAACTGAGCTGGAATTCTCGACTTCATATAAATAATAAAATGGTTCATACAGCCTGTATGGACACAGTCGTGTCGACATTAACTTACTCTGCTAGTGCAGATTGAATTATTGATAGAATTATTGCAGTGTTATCGGATGCTTATCTGTAACTTGACAAATCAACATAATATGGAATACATACAGAGATAAATCGATACTAACTTACTCTGTACTTACCAACTGTGTCCATACCGCCTGTATGAATCAACTTATCAAATTTGGTTGATAAGTTGATTCATACAGGCAATATGAAGTTGAGACCTCCAGCCCAGGACAATCCACTGCTGTACATATGCCTCTCCCATGCATTTCCATAGAAAACTGATGGAAGCGGCTTGCAAGCCTCTTTCTACTGTATGAGTGGCTGGTCTTCATACGCTGCGCTTGCCGGTATCGATAAATTTTTGGCCTAATCGTCCACTGCCAGTACTGCCACCTAAACTGCCTAATCCCATGTGCTGTATCCGTATTCCGTGCCTTTCTACGCCTTTATTATGAACCTGAGTCATTTCGAATTCGATGTGTCAGAGAGACTATAATAAGCATAGCACGTTGCGAGATTGTTAACTTCCTTATAAGATCCATGAGTGCGACCACGTGTATCAGTGTATGTATGTATGTATCTCGTATGTCATCACTTACAAGCTTACAACATAACTGGAGGGCAATTCAGTTAATCAAGACCGCTCCGTAACTGAACCATACGTGAACCGTTTCCCGTCAGCCGCCATATTTTTATCGATTCAGTCACTTTTATGTCATACAATTGACACATTTTAATAAAACGTGACATCCTTCGCTCGTTACTAAATCAAAGAAAAATAGCAGCCGATAGGAATTGCTTAGCACAAGGTTCAGTTACGGATCGGTTTTGATTAACTGAATTGCCCCCCTGGTCGTAAACTTTCTTGATTTAAGGCACTGAGGTATATTAGACGAAAAGGCGTTATTTAGTTTGCAAATTGACGTTACTGTTCCAAACGAGTTGGATTCAACTATTGACTTTCTTGAGTTATATACAATAATATACATACTGCAACGGTGGTGACGTAGTCGCTTACGTTCATTTGTCACTTTCAAATAATTGGAACAATGTATGTAGAAAAATTTCGTAAATTTTACGGGAAGTGGGTACAGGAGGAAAGTGGTGGGAGGAAACGGCGATATAGGTACGCAAGCATGTTATTTACTGACATGTACTGTCTATTACAGAGCGTAGTCAAACGGTTTAGATTTTAAATTGTAGAATTAGATGGCCGTAGATAGAGGGTTAGTTGGGAGGGAGAGGGCATTAGAGAGTTAGCAGATATTGGAGAATAAGATGCAATGTTGACCTGCACTGACAGGGGGAAAGCCCATCGGCTACATAAACAACAATTTTCCTCAAGTTCCTTAACTGACTCACTAATATATTGTTTATATTTTGGCTCACTTATTTAGTAAATTTGTAGCAAGCTATTATTTAAATTGCCTGCATCGCTTATTTTGTGGTAGCGCTTCGCTTAGCTAAATTAATATCGTATTCCGTCACAAAAAATTTTTTTTCATTCCGACGTGAAAATAAACACGTAATTTTATTTAAAACATAGACTTATCGTAAACGTCCAAATGGATATAAATAACGAACTTTTATATACAGTTAATGAACTCCATGACTGGTCTAGATCTCATTATTTTTATGATGCAGATGCCAAGATACATTTTATATTAACGTCTATTGTGAGCCAAGAAATAAAATGAGGGATTTATCACTACCCATGTATAAAGAGATAATTTTGTTTTAATTGTGTAACGCTCTTGTAACGCTGTTATAAACGAAAATTATCACGAATTGTTTTATCAGAAATGCGTGCAAAGAAATATGTGCTACGAAAACCATGAACCGATTTTGATAAAAAATATATTGCCTACCAAACAAAAAATAATCATCAAAAACAATTCATATAATTGGCGGAGTAATAGCTGAACAAACACACAAAAATCATTTTTTCCATATTTTTTTATATGGCTTAATTATTTATAATTATTTTTTTATATGGTTTAACCATATATAAAAAATAATTAACGAAAAAAAATCTATGTCTAATAGACAGACTTTTTAAAATTTAAATTTAAACAGACTAAGCATGGGAGTGCAGGTCGATAAGAGATGAAGTGGATAAGGCGATGATGGTACAAATGCAACCATTCATTGAACATTTTCCTGAAGGCGAATAACATTTAATGTAAGTATCTGTATATATAGTCTGTTCAGTTAGAGAACTATGTGGCATTGAGGGTGCTGCTGGCCTTATTTCATTATTTTATTTAGTCGAGATCACAGAATGCCTATACTTCAAGACTCTAGTTCTATACTTCGAGACTCTCGTTCCTCTTTTATGCCATGATCTAGAAGAAAATGTAAATCCAAGCCAGCCAGCCATTCAATTGCCAAAAAACTTACTTGTGGCAAAAACTTAGTGTAGTAAAATATATAATTATGTAAATATTATGTTAAGTATTTTTGCCCCAATAAATAAATTGTCTAATGTAAATTCTATAGGTATTATGTTTAAGAATACGGGAGCAATTCTTTAACGTAAGTGCTGGCTATCCTAAACCTATATCAAACATTTGCACTATAATATTTACCACTAACAAAACCTTTATTGTTAATTGACTTAAAATCTGAATATGATAGATTCCATCCCGATGGAACATTTTGCCGAGAGAGATTCAAATTGGCCCCCATTTCCTGCTGGCGACCGCTAGAGGGCGCACTCTGCACCTGTGCGCCGCTTCCGGCCAATTACTGGCCTCTTTGCCCTAAATAAAGCCTAACGATGTACTGGTCACCCCACGCAGTTGCAACTACCGTATTAATTGGGAGGTTTTTGCGCGAACGTGAAAAAATCACAACGCCATATTGTTCTCATTTCTATATATTTTTATCAAAACTATTCTATTTTTAGGATTCCGTAGTCAACAGGGTTCCTTGTATAATACGGAATTACAGTTTCGCCATGTCCGTCTGTCCGCGGCTTTGCCCAAAAACTTATAGTACTATACAGCTGTAATTTGACATGAATATGTATATTACTTAAGCCGAAAATATCGTAGAAAAAATCTAGAAAAAAAAATTTTTTTTTTGGGTACCTTTCCTACATGTACAAAGGTACTCCAAAAAACTTTTATGGGTTTATGGGAAAAACAATTCATCCTCATTCCCATTCCATCTACCCCATCATGTGGGGTATCGTTGGATAGGTAATCGAAAAACAATGGGGCGTGCGAAAAATATTTTTCAATTTAGGAATCCGTTTACGAAATATTAAGCTTTGAAGCAATAATTTTTGTTAGTGTCAAAAGTGTCGTCGTGTAAGAATCGTGTGCATCTTCGATTCTTAAATTTTAAGGTACCTACTTACATTAATAGCTGTACAATATTACTATGTTTGCCATTTATATTATTTTATTTATTTTACATTCAAGAGAATTTAATACAAAGCGTATAAAAACGGTTTAAAAGTTAAAACGAACTCAACAACGTTGGTTTCTATTAGTAAAATTCACTTACGTCATCCTATGCATGGACCGACGAGAGATGAAGTGCAAAGCACTCGAGTCTTTCGATATCCATCAATCTCGATAGTCTTGGACAATAAATTTATTATAACTACACTTTTACATTGACTCTTATAGCAAAGGATTTTGAAACTTAAGTACTTATGATAGAACTCAAATTTCTTTGTAATAGGATAAGTGCTGATTAAATACTTTCGATTTTGTACATCAATATTTATTTTACATTTTATTAGCACAATGACGTGTGGATTAAACTCGTGTTTAGACGATTGCGGTCGATACAATTGACGCGCGAAACAATCATAATAACAAATAATAATTCTAATAATAATTCTTAATAATCATAGAATAATCATAATATCACGCACGTATATAAAAAAAAACAATTGAGGAATGCCTTATGATACTACAGGTGGTATAGATTAATTTAACACCTTAAACATCAAACTCGGTCCAGCCGTCCAAGTCATATCAGCCTTAAGAAGTTGGGACTTTAGGCTGAGATTAAGGGCCTTACCGAAAAACGTTACTTAACTTTAACCAACGGCTTAAGTTCTCTGTCTTCTTTCCGCAAGTGTCATTACGTGTCAGCGATAAGTTGGCAAAATATGTTAAGCTTTACTTAAAGTTAAGTAACGTTTTTCGGTGAATGTAAACGGCTGGACCAAGAGAATAATATGTGGTTAGATTAATGTCGCCCCCATGGATATCCAAAAAGATCTCATGGAAGCGACTTATATTCAGTATCTTTCTGCTACTTATATGAGGTTTGTACATCATGTGGCTAGCCTTCCTACGCGGTCTCCGTTTGAGACCTTTTCAACCCCACCGACCATGACTTCTATGTGCTATGTGCCCTGTCCACTACCACTTTTGTATGCTAATCTACTGCGTGCTAATCTGCTGCGTGCTAATCTACTGTGCTATATCGGTGACTCTTGTACGTCTACTTACGTATCCTGGGTATTGTAAGGTTTTCCCAGTCAGGTAATTTAATTTTAACACTTGAAAAATTTTATGTTCTGTCCTGTCCAGTCGAATAAAATAAAATTAGTTGCATTCTGTGAGTTGCGGCCGATAGCAGCCACGATGGTTCCCTCGATAATTTTCAGTCGTGTTGAGGAGATTCCGACAGAGTTGAGGAGAGAGAGGACTATGCGACAGTCGCACGCGACTGTCGCATCGTTCGCGATCTTCGGAAGGCTTTAGCGCAGACGCGCGTCCAAATGTCGCGAGTGATAAGATCTCGCGTCGTCGTCCGCCACCTATTTATATTTATTTAATCAGGCTGAGCGACAGACAATGTGCCATTGTACACCCTGATTTATTGCTAGTTGTTCGTCTATAATGGCCGATTCTTGTGCTTTACGACAGATACAGGTATGTGTTAGAATCAATTGATTTGGTTCACGCGTATATCAGATTACTTATTATAATTAGTTGGTACGGCAATATTGGTAAATGTACTGGTAATGTATTGGTTGGTAAATGTACGGCAATATTCCGATTGCAAGATATCATTTTTTTTTATTTGGGATCATGTTATAATTTATACGAAAGTTCATCGAATGTAATAAAAATATATTTTGCTTCAGATAGGTACAAGAATGTGTTGGAATCAATTTATTCAGTTCACGCGTAAAATTTGAGATAAATAATTCGTATTGCTTTTCTTAACTAAGAATTATTAGAACAGTTTGCTTTTTATTTTGTGTTTGGCATCTTTTAGACTTCAAACGTCTGTTTCTTTGTTTTAGTATTTATGTTTATACAATCTAATAGCCTAAGAGCCCATGACGGCCGACCTTCGTTATTTTATAAAAGCTGAAAGTTTCTCTGTGTATGTCTCTAACACAGGTAAGAACGACCAGCGACTATAGAGTTTGGATTGTGGTTACTTGGACAGGTTACAGGTAGTAAAGGTGTATAAAATAGTACCTTACTTTCCTTAAAATATAAAGGTAATTTTTTTTTTTTTATAAATGGAGAAAACGTAAAATCATGAAAATTATTCAGCGCTAAAATGCATCAAGCACATCCACGCGCCCTCACTGTTACATGCAATCTGAAGTTGGTTGTCATATCTCGACAACCACTTGACCAATACTGTTCATTTTTACCACAAGTTGTAATAATTGTGTACTTTACCTACCAACCAAATATCATTATAATCGGTTGGTAATTAACGCCGCAATAAACTTATATGGAAACCACCCTTCTTATCAAAAATCGCCGACGACGAAAAATATTAAATAATTCATAGAACCTATACACCAAGTTTCATCAAAATTGGTTCAAAATTACGCCCTGTACGCGAGTAGGTACGAACATACAAACAAACTGACAGACGAAAGAAAATTTGGCTAGTTGATGCAGAGATGCTTCGCTCGCTCGGTCAATTAATGTCTCATCAGAATAGTTACTCGATTTATTTTATCTATTCGACTTTTTCATGGCGATTAAAAGCAGAATAAACCCAACAAAGCACAATTACAATTACAATTTTTATGCAAAAAGTCGTCTCACAGTAAAATTAACAAAGCATTAAAGAGTTTCGATATTTATTATATAAGTATTATATTTGTAGATAAAATTTTATATGTAGGTAAAGACCATTTCGATATTTTATAAATCCCATAAAATTATTATTATGTCTATACAATAAAAAATCTTGTACATTAAAAATGATAATCACAGAAATAAAGCTAATTTCGGAAAAAGAAGAACATTATTATTTAATATAATATTCAAATGGTTATTGAGAGTCAAAAAGCTCTCACAACATCATGAGCATTCGAACCGGTTCCTACTCGACTATAATACTTTTATGATTAAGGCCATAGCCTTCAAAGAAACGACACTATTTTTTAACACATTCTAAAATTTTAACATCTCATTAATTACGCCAACAACTTACTAAATAAAGCTTTATTGCATTAGAACTAGAACTAATATTTAGATGATACCTACATCATAAAATTGTAAATTTAAATTAACAACCTATCAGGCACATAATAAAATGATCTTAGTGCCATTAGTGTATTTTTTTTTTGTATTCTTTTTGACTTCATCTGTCTAGAAGAGGCTTTGCAAATTTCTTTGTTATTGGCATATTATTTAAATATATTTTATTTAATTAACTGATATTTTTTTCACATCGCTAAAAAATACCTTATAATAGTTATTAAAAAAAAACACCTTTACACCTTCCGCATTCGAGGCTACTCTGAAGGCGACTCGAGTTTGATATACGCGTCGTTCGTTGTTGTACGCACACGGTGCGATGGGTCGAAATGATAAAATGTATGAAATACATCGCAATCGCGTATGCGTGTCAAACTGGAGCCACATCCGAATAGCCCTGTGTACGGAAGGCATAAGATTATGTATAAACATACGTCTTAAACTAAAGCATTGCTTTCTTGCTGGACAGTCGGGTAAAAATAGAAATTTTGGGCCAGTGTGCTACGCGTCGTAGACACCTTATCATCATGTGTATTATGTCACGGAAAGTCCACAGTAACGGGATCTTGCAACAACACACATCCACGCCAGCATGTACTCGCAACCGCACTAGTTTGCATTTAAATT
This sequence comes from Lycia hirtaria, assembly GCA_947563715.1. NCBI lineage: Eukaryota > Metazoa > Arthropoda > Insecta > Lepidoptera > Geometridae > Lycia > Lycia hirtaria. The sequence goes on along the minus strand of OX387379.1, from coordinate 29,103,780 downwards.
AAAACTAAAACTATTCACCAGCCATTAGCATGGAAATGGGTTCGATGGCTAATCGCGCGTTGTCAAAAATGTTTAATTAAAAAGATTGATGCTTACCGGCGGAGTGGGGCACCAGAAGTACAGTCGAGTTGCAAACTTATCTAATTAGTTGGAGGAGACTGGAGTGGTGGGACAGTGGGGGCGGTAGGGTTACCATCTTCCGTCTCAAGGTAGGACAATAAATAAATTATTCATTTAGTAGTCTGCTAAGTTTTATATGTTGTTTGAAAAATATTAAATGTTTATTTAATTAAAATAAGATAGGATATTTCTTATTAACATTCAGTATCTTTAATTTTCTCTTACCGATAATGGTAAGGTGGTAAACAAACCTTAGAGCTTTATTTTACTAACGAATACTTTCTATCTAGATTTAACTTTCTTATCATATTTTTCTATCAGGTTTTTTTAGGAAGATTTACAATCTATTTTGAATTAGCATAGAGTTATTTCCACAATGTGAATATAAATTACTCATTATTAAAAAAAAAAGTCCCTTAGAAATAATATAGAAAGTTAAAAATATTAATAAATAACTGCGAATCAACAATTGATTATATATTCATATTCATTTATTGATATCTTTTGATACACGTCACATTTAAATACATAAGTTAACTAGTACGTGGAATGAATACAATGTCAATTTAGCTAATAATTAAATAATAATGGAAAATGTCAGTAGAAAAATAAAAAACAATAATAATAAAATACTAATAATAAAATTCAATAAAAATTGTATAACAGAATAATTAGGAATGATTACAATTACATTAATTATAATACATTCATTTAATTGATTAGGTCTCTTTGATCTTAGTCATTTCGTCAAATTTGTAGAACGCCTGTTTGGTAAGCTACTGTTTCAGTTTATATTTATACAATGCTCGAGAGGGCGCATCTATCACCTCTTTTGGCAACCTATTTGAAATTGTTGGTGCACATGTGTGCACCAGTTTAGCCGTTTTTGCTAATCGGCGAGGCACGGCGGGCAACCGGTGCGCGTGGCGCGACATGTCCCCCATTGTATATGTTTATCATGTTTTTATTACCTATAGTATCCATAAGCTTACACAAAAAAACTCTAAAAGCGTTTTCTGTTAAAGCGAATCTCATGGCAACCCTACAGTGGGGGACAGACGGGGCCAATTAGCGGTGATAGTCGATTAGCTCATCGTGCGAGTGCGGCTTTTGACAAAATGTTGCCAGTAATAAATTATAGCGTTATTTATGAGTTACAGATAATGGATATAATTGCTCGTGTGTGTAGGCCGGTGTGAGGAGGTATGTGAGTAAACGAACTCTTTTCTGACAATGAAATAACTGGCAATACAACCAATAATTGAATTTAAAATTTAATTTGATTAAAATGAATTTTGAATTTAATTGAACCTATTATTACGAATTGTTATCTTTATAATCTAGGTGTTTATTGGTTCCTTCACGTAAGCGCGTTCTATCTTAGATCGTAATTTCACTCAACAGGTGAATTGGCAGTCAAGCGCAATCCTATAACAGTTGTTATGAATTGCAGGTTTAGATAAACTACTGAGCACGTGGACTCAGTGGACTGCGGACTCTAAGACTAATAAGAAAAAGTTCGTTGGAGGTTACGAAAAAAAAAAATTTTTAACCGACTTCGAAAAAGGAGGAGATTATCAATTCGTACCGTATATATATTTTTTTTTTAATATATGTACACGAATTTTTCGCTCAATCTTGAATCAATTTTTGAGTTTCGTGAATTGGCATATAGAGAAAGCTCCCAAGTTGGTCCCATAATTATTGCTAAAGAAATTATTACAAAACGAATCTAACGACACCTCGCACATCAAAATCGGTCGAGCCGTTTAGGCTGTAAGTGCTCATATAGCAACATACGTACCCACATACATACATACATACATACATACATACATACATACATACACTCAAAAACAAAACCCTCCTTCTGACACAGTCTGGTACATAATTGCTCAATTTCAATGAAAATAAAATGTAGTGCACGAGTTTTTCAGGTTGCAGTTACTAAAAATGCATTGCTGAAACTAAACCCCTATACCGGTAAGGTCGTGTAGGTTGCACAGGTAGCACCCTGATTACTTAAGTTAAGTAGGAAACTAGAAGATTGATTGGTGAAAGTTTAGTAATAAACGAGGCTCGTAATGCTGAGATAATTAATTCTTAGCGCGAGTTAATTGATATTGGTATTAACATTAATTAGAAAAGTTCAGCTTTGTTGCGAACTTTTTGTAATTTTGGAAAGTAATTATTTTTGAGACAAAATATGCTTCGTAATTAATTTTATTGTAATTTTATGCCGAAAATAATACAATGTGCGATAATAATAATGTAGGTTATAATGCCTTTATTATTTATTATTATTAAAAATATAATTGTACAAAATTATAATTTCAAGTTCCACGTTATTGTACGGCAATATCAAAAAATCACAAGATACATCAGTTTTTCAATGGAAATTATAAAAATAAATGAAATTATATTTTACTGTAGGTATATAGCTGAGTAATAATAAGGTTATTCTTATTTTTTGATTATTTAACGTAAAGTATGATTTGCGTCCAACTTGCAAATCTTACTATTAATTTTAAGCAACATTCGAAGTTTAAATATGAACTTTGTATTATGGTTACATATTTCTGCCTTTTGGTGTGGAAACTTTAGGTCCAAGTGCGTGGCAGCTTTATAATGAAATTGCTATGCGACTGATAGAGAGAACAAATGACCAAAGCGCTGTCGCTTACCTCGGTCAGCGGATTAGCATTGCTATCCAACGAGGCAATGTCGCCAGCCTTTTGGGAACGTTGCCTTGGGACTGTGACCTGAGTTCTGTTTTTTATCTGTAATATGTTTTTTATTTATAATATTATCTTTAGTTATTTAAGTCATTTATATATCTCTAATTACGATATATTTTTTAATTATGTAATGTAGGTTCATTATGTATTTTTTTTTTCATTTTGTAATTGTAATTATAACATGACTTGTTTCGGGAATGCGCAGTACTCTCAGTCAGGCAATTATTTATTAAATCAGCAATGAACAGGCAATCTATGCGAATAACTACTGATAACCTGGAAGGGGTGTCCCTAAAACGTAGGAAAGATCGCATGTTCGAATTAGTGAGAAATCGAACCAAATTTGGTAGTACGAGTCTTCAAACATTGGGACCACTATTATTCAATAAATTAAATAGGATATTAAAATTCGGAAATCTATCAAAATTTGAATGTAATCGCTTAATAACTAAATACCTTTTGTCTCTGGATTATAAAGAAACGGAAAACCTACTAGAAATATTAAAATAACATCATATTAAGTACATCTTGTATCTGGCAAAATGGTCAACCAAACAAAAATGTATCCCATGACACAGGTAGACTTGACATAAAAAAAAAAAAAAACTATATCTTAAATTTTAAGATCAGGAGCACTGGAATGAGCGTCGACAATACTTCCGAAATCCCGAGAAACCAATTTTGTTGTGCCAAGTTTATCTGCATCATGATGTATCCCACGAGGAATGTCTCATTATTTATACCGGCTCTCTCGTAGTCTCCGGGAAGCCTCGCAGTGGTAATTATTAAAAACACAACCACACACAACCCCTTACACCCACACATACACACTCGCACACACTTTTTCACACAATCTTTTACACTATAAATAATCTAGAATCACTAATATATAAATTTACAAATATAATTACTATAGATCGCAAAGTGGGCAAAAGTCCAGTTAGATAGAAAACTGTACCCAGCTACACAGGCTCTAATAAGACCTAGTGCTGGGCCCAGAGAATCTAAATGGTATAACTTAACCTACAAATAGCGCATAGAAAATAAGAGTCTGTATACCTACTGTTTATATTTTTAGTAAGAACAAATAAACCTTTTTATTATTATTATTTTTTATTATGTTGTGTATACATTTAAGGAATATAGTTAAGGTCCAAATTATAAATTGTACACTGTGAAAATTGTAAAGACTGTATTCTGTTCGTGTACCAATAAACTAAATAACTTTGTATTTGTAAAAGACCTTTTAATCTTCAAGCGGTTTACACTGAAGAAGCGTCGTTTCATAGTGGATATTCCAAAAATTCGAACGAAACGCTTAATTACACTTTGTGTATTAACATCGTATAGACCGCTAAATTGTGGAATACCCTTCCTGTTATTGGATAACTATTATCTGTGGTGTGCTTAAATTACAAATCGATTTCTTCCAGGAAAGCGTGTTCCATTGTAAACTGCAATGTTAATTTTAGGTGTTGATGATCCAAACAAGCTCAAACCTATAGTTTGCGCTTGATTAGCGCTGAACAATAAAAACATGATGTTAAATAAATTAATATAATAATCTTCAAGCCGTTTCAAAAGACACTGTATTCTATCCCGTGTAGTATCAGTAATAACGCGTCTTCGGTATCCAACACGCTAGGTGTGGTGATTAGCCCGTCATTAGCCCAGGACACGGTGTCGAATGGCAGCCAGCCCGCCCCTACACTTGTCAGGTTTTTCCACGCCACTACGATAGTTTCACTCACTAACCGACGCCGCTGGACTGGAACAAGCGTTTAATTAAGGACGCTCACCTCGCGGGCCTCCGTAGTCGGCCTCATCGCATGCGCCTTAATTAGTTCAGACCACCCTAACGGGCTTATTTTGTTTTTCTCGGATAATTTTTAATTAAACGCTTGATTAAAATGAAAGTTTACGTAAGTAGCGAAGAACAATCGAGCCAGAGTTTAGGATAATGAATTGATGGTGTTACTTTGCTCGCTTGCCGCTAGGGACTTAATTAAAAATCGCCGATACAGTGTGTACGTAGTTACGGTACGAGTTTATGGAACTAAGTCGGAGCTCTGTTGTTTTACTATGTCAATTTGGATACGAGATTGGCTCGCTGTTTGTTGTTCCTGTTGATGGATAACAATACGATTTTTAGTGAACGTAAGAACAAGCAGAAAATAGTGTGATTTAAATGTTTGCTTTTTATGAGTAAAAGACATCAACGCGTGCGATATCTCAAACTTTATTTTGAATTATTTTTTATACCAGCAGCTGACTATTATTAATGTTTATAATATCCATGACGACAAAAAAAATATATTTACGTTAGAAACATATTATAAACATAGCTAAACATTTGATAAAACTCATACACATTGTCACTTTCACACTCTCTCATTGTCAATTCGATTGTATCACTTAAAAAAATTGATGACTATTTTTTATTTACAATTATATTATAAATGTACTTGCCTAATGAAATAAAGCAGAAATATACATTTACATAATCAGTAATCATTTCTTTAAATTTATCTGGATATTTATTTAAAATATACGCCTATTATTCAAAGCGAAACAAGTAAAGACTGATTCTATACTGATTTCAATGCTTCTTTCTCACGGCACACATTCGCCTCTATTGCTAGTCGACGCTGTACGACTAACACTAAAGCTTTTGTAATATCAAGTATTTAATTTAGTCAACAATAACACAAAATTAGTCAACAGAATCAATATCATTGTCATTTTACTATCATCAATCAACCATAGTAGACAAAATATTCCTAAGACCTTATACCTATTAACAAGCAAAATAAAGAATTTGAATTTGAATTTGAAGACTTTTAAATAAATAAATATTTGTGGACATTTCACACAACACCATCTAGCCCAAACTAAGCAAAGCTTGTACTATGGAACTAGATGGCTGATAGAATACATATATACTTTATTATGAAAACTAACGTAGTTGTCATACAGCAGCGCAGACGTCAGACGCGGTTAACGTCCCGCCAAATCCGTTTAAAACTATAGCCGTTTTCCACTCAAAAATAAACGTGAGTACCCTGTAATATATTTTAAAGATATTCTTAATTACTTACTTTTGTATTTTTCTTCTCTCAACTGCTGTTTGATAACGTAACAAGCGTCCAAATCCTTTTCTTGCTGTTCCGGTAACAAGCCCGCCGTCCCAGCCGCGGATGCAAACTCGCGCATGTCATTAGCAAATTCTTGGGTTGTCGGCGACACGCGCCCCTAACGAGTTTCTTGCTAACGACGTGCTAACCCGATACCGTGGTGCCGTGGTGCATCCCACACACGCTCGACACATTATCAAAGCACTGATATGTTGTTAATTTGACATTGATTAGATTAACAAGACAAAACCAGAAAGTATATTGTGGACTTTTTTTATTACCATTTACCATTTCTCGTTGAAATGACAAAAAGCCGTACTCAGCGATATCGATCCACCTTGTTGCGTACTGCACAGGAATGGAATTCTTTGCCGCCATATCTGTTTCCTGAGACCTACAATCTTGGAATTTTCAGGGCTAGAGTGAATAGATATCTTCTAGATCGACGAGCTCCATCCTCGGCCACACCGTCGCTTAACATCAGGCGAGTTGGTGGTCAGTCGTAGATCTATCCTGCATAAAAAAAACTACTTTCACCTGTCTTGGTATATTATGTCTGTCTGTTTGTACGTAATCAATTCTTGTGAATTACATTTGATCCAATGATGGCACCGTCATATAAAGGATTAGAACTTCCTGCTAGAAAATGCTTGAAAATATTTGTCTTATCTTTGTTATTTTGGGTAGGTACCTTTTAATACTCATGATAATGACAAGGTTTGGACCACTTAATTTATAAATGTGCGCGATTAAACTTGATATGCTGGCTTGTAGTTGGTTTATAAGCACTGCATAAAATAGTTTCACTTACGAATTGCGCATTGTCGCCTTGGTGCTTGATGTAAAATAGTGATGCCAGTGTTGCCTGATGCTGATAGATGAAAATATGTTGTCAACCGGTGGCTGGTGTTGCTAGAACTAGTAATGTGCCGGTAGATATACCTACAGTTATCTAAAAAATCGTATTTCTCTATTTTAGGTAACACAACGTCTACTTAGCTGAGCATGAAACCATTTTTATTTTTCATTATTTTCAATCCACACAATAGGAAGAATAACTAGTTTCAGTAATCTTCAGCTAAAACCAGATATATATGGTCCATCATTACCGAGATACGTTACCGTTATGCGTTAAAGATTCGAATTCAATACACCGCTAAGTACATGCAGTCCTGTAAAGTAAAACAAAACATCAAGGTCATTCAATCAATCAATAACACTTTATTGACACCACATAAAGTAATAAGACAATAAACACATAAGAAAATGGCAGAAAAGGCGGTCTTATCCCTAAAAGCGATTTCTTCTAGACAACCTTGGGATGTGTTGGAAAAGTAAAGTAAGTAAAAGTAGTAAGTAAAGGTATGTAATACCTAACGAAAACTAATGACCTACCTAAATTATATAAACTGAAACATGACTGTGTACGTCCTTATGCTGCGACAATTATTATCCTTACTTCTTAAAGTTCCCAACTAAACCCAACTTTTTTTATTCAGTAACAGGCTTGCGCTTGACCACTTCTACTTGCCTTAAGTGACGTTGTGGTCTGTGGACCGCGCTTACATAGAAGAAACAGATTCACTCGCGGTTTAAAGACACCCAGATTATATAAATATCGGCAAGGCGCTCTGTTTGTTTATTATATTTTCATGATAAAACGACTGAACCGATTACTTATTTAAGGTATATAGATAGCTGAGAACTTATCATCATCAATCATTATCATCATCATCATCGGTTTTTATTACTACGCGGATGAAACAGCGGGTACAGCTAGTTTTTGTTTATAAAAGATAGTATCGCCCAGACTTCGGATTTAGGATATGAATAATAAAAAATATATATTATAATTTACAACTAGGTATCAAACAAAAACAGTATTCCAAATTCGCTCTTTTAGAGGATACGTATCCTATCATTACAGAATAATGTTTATAAAATGAAAGTCGATGTGATACTACGTGTACCTATTTATATTGAATGCGCTACGTGTTTAAGAACGGTTCAACGCCACCTAGTGGTTGCGAAGTGAAACTACTAAACATCTATATCTTTACTATAGGTCCCTGACAGCAATGAAAAAGTGCTGACTTTGAAAGCGCAGACGTAAATTTTAGAGGCCGTTTGTCGGAGACAGTGCGAAATCATTGCCCTCCCCCGCCTCGCTCCCCGCAATTTTCACTGTTCGGTTTTTAACCCTAATGGGGCCTGTAAGTGTGTGTTACCTGCAGTAGATTAGCGAGTTACAGCACATACTGCCTTTATGTTTTACTTCAGTACTAACAGTCAGTTCATCCGCTACAAACGGTTCACATCACACACCTGCTTGTCCATCACAGCTTTGCAGGAAGTATGACAGGTGATGGCTCTTTGCTAGTACGACAGACCAATCAACTGCAGTACCCCGTGTAAATTCACACCCACGCTATTTCTGTAAAATAAAACCAATCATGAATATTCTCTAAACATTGCCAAAATTAACCACCTTTATTCCAATTCATCTTAACTAAAACTCCTTAGAAACATTTCGCGTCTCAAGCAGGCCGCAAACACGAAACTGAAGCAACAAGTAAGACATCCCGTTTGGGGACGCATCTCGACTTTATTGAGGGCCATTCGTCTCGACGGCCGATCGCCTATCGCGCCCCTTCTCCCGATCCGAGACACCTCCGACCGAGGAAATCATTCGATAACATTGTACTTCACACGATTTATACGATGTAGCTTTAAGGTAAACGTCACACACAGTAACTCCACTCGAGTTCTATTCCACAATCCTCATTAGTTATTTTTGTGCAGATAGATTTCCCCCTTTCTCGCCCGCTCTAATGATCTCGTCGAGAGGTTTTAAATTATGTTCCTGTACAACAATTCATACTCGACACGTACACAACTCGAGACGCTCCCTTAATGAATAAAATAACATTTCAAGATACGGTCTTCATCTTAAATTAATGAGGATTCACATCACGGCGACGTATTCAATTTTACAAGAAAATAAAGTTCGACTAGGCTGCGCAGGTAGGAGCACCCGCGAAGCGCGCGTAACTTCCACATTTATTAAACTCATGTTAAACACACCCGTTAATTAATAACAGTATGAAAGGAAACCTAAAAGTTGATGATTACGAACTTGGAAACTTGTAACTACACGAATAAAATTACGATCTCGATGAAAAGGATACGAGGAATCTCTGATCAGTTTATTTTGGAAACCCTTCCGAAAGTTGTGTAAAGTGATACGGTCCAATAAATAAAATATGCTCGTGTGTCTGACGTCCTTTCAGCCTCTAATTAAGTCTGTTTCGGGTATTGAAGTGCGGTTTCTAAATTAGATGTGCTTACTTCAATTAATTAATGGAACGTTACCAGGAAACCCAGCTGTGTGCAGTATAAACTAGTACAGAGATCGTTAATTACTTAATTACCTGTACTTTATTTGCAGAAGTTTTTATTTTATATATAGAATAGCTCTACGTTTGACCACCAGCACGCCTGATGGAAAGCGATACTGTGGCCGAAGATAAAGCACGTAGACCTAGAAGATACTTATTCACTCTAGACTTGAAGACACCCGGGTTATAGTTTTCAGGAATTAAATTAAGTGGCACAGTTATTCAGTCTAATTATTATGAAAGTATCAATAAATAATCTAAGTACCATTTTTTTATCAGCCCTGTTTGTACAAACTGTCCCACTGCTGGGCGCGGCCCATCTTCTCAGTGTGAGAAGGGTAAGGCCATCATTAAGTAATAAATTAGCTTTCAGATATATCTGAAAATTAAGAATGAAAGATCTTATTACCAATTAAAATATTATGTGCTATTATTGCTGATAAAGATAAGGTTCGGTTAAAAAATAAATAATTATAGTTTAAAAAACTGAAACAACCTACTTGGATGAAATATTTTTCAATTTATTTTCTTTTAAAAACTAAAATACTGAACCGATTTTGATAAAGTTTATATGGGACCACCTACCAAACAAAAAATAATCATCAAATCTATTCATAATTGGCTAAGTAATCAGATAACAAACAAAAAACCTACATTCCATTTTAGACGTCGGTTAAAAAATCAGCTGCGTGTTGACAAACTAACATTTTCGTATTATTTGTAGTATTAATAGTTTTCATGATATTTTTCAGATTTCCGCCTACAAAGGCTTGGTTAAAAGTAGATATTTCGTGTTAACGAGCGATGTGTTGGAATTATTATCATAAACTCCAAAAAAAAGACAAATCTAACAAAACTTGCACATCAAAGTAGGTCAATTTATTTTCGCCAATAACTAATTTGAAAAAACAACGACGAAAATAGCGGCAATGAAAAGAAGTCTACGACCTTTTCCAGGTCCACAACTATCTCTTTAACAAATTTCACATCAATCGGTTCAGTTGTTTAGCCGTGAAAAGATAACAAACAGACAGAACAGAGTTGTTTTCGCTTTTGTAATCTATTAAGAAGTAATTATAGTAGAGATACATAACCTTAAAAATATTAGCATTCTTCCTGGACAGTTTAAAAACTGTTAAATTAATATCGTACTTTGTTCGTAACCATGATCAATTTTTCATTGTCCGTGTTCATATTTAGATGTTGGCAAGCAATAAATTAAATACATCTTAAGTGGAAAGCACAGAGGAAGGAACTAGACTGCGTTTCGATAAGATTCGATAAACACATTTGAGGTGTCGGTTTTTCCGTACGCCAGTCCAGTAATCTTTATATCACGTACATATGTCGGCTGCGCGTTCTCGTCCAACACAAATAGATCCGTACATGTTTGTCTTGGCTCGGTTTAATTAATTTTACCTTCATACGCCGATACTGTTTGTCGGGCGCTCCTTAATTGAAAACGCTCTTGCCGGAGTAAATGAAACGAAATCCTATTTGCTCCGAGTGATTGAAGCGAATTTATCTTTTAAGACTTACAAAATTTATCTTTTAACCCGTTCAGAGTTATTATTGCGAAACTCGAAGAAGCGCAGGTAATTAAATTTTGATTGCTTTCGGCCGGATTGTTGTTGCGATTTATTAATATTCGGGCCGGTTGTAAATAATAGCCGGCGACTCTAATAGCGATCACCGGATGGCTCATTATTCTCATTTACTATTAAACGACTTTAACTGCCGGCCGGCGCTGTTAATCTGCCACTATAGTCTCAACACTACTAACCGATTGTAACAATCGAATCGAGTTCGATTGATACAAGTATAAACTCAAAACTCAAAAACTCCGACGAAAAAACCGTGAACCGATTTTGATGAAACATAGCTAAAAACTCGCGATGAAATCCTCTTTGAAACAAAAAAAACTAGATCAAAATCGTTCCATCCGTTTGAGAGCTACGATGCCACAGATAGACACACAAATGTACATTTCAAACTTATAACAAACCGACTATATCAAATTTGCGCTATATTTGCGGCAGTGTGAATTTTTGTTAATTTCAACCTTAGCTTTTCGTCACTTATCGATAAATTATTTTGGAAAGCACTACTATGAAACGGACGGTTTTCAAGCCGTAATTCGTAAAAAGATAGCATCACTGATGAGCAGGGCCCGGGCAAGTCACGACAGCATCCTAAAAACCGTAGCAGAGGATCCTCATGCCGTGGCTGAACCATTTTGTAAAGACAATGGTCAAATAGGTGTACATCCTTATGTATATCCTGTTTGACCATTGCTTCTAATTTGTTAGGTAGGTACCTATTTACTATGCATGCATATATGACAAAAAAGGAAACAGCTCTAAAGATCCGAGGGAGGAATAAACACGCAAACGGGGGAACTCCACTCATTGCACAATTCTCACGGTTTTTTTTTGGATAAACGTTGCCGGTTGAACAAAAAGCGTATTTCCTATGATCTATTATAAGTAATCAAGCATTTATATGTAGAATAACTGAATACGTCATGAGTGGAGTATGTTAGTTAAAACACTACATTTTACATACACTTAATAGAATACACTCAATTATGGTAAGAAGGAACATCACACAATATTATAAATGTGAATGTAGTATGTACGAAATGTATTAAATAAAATTTGGAATAAATATTATACTTACCCTGGGATAACACATTACTACTTTTGTTCTGGAAAAGGGATATAGCTTGTGAAACCGCAAAATCCACAAATTTAACTTGTCAGTCTCATTCTTAAAATCTGTTTAAATAATAAATAACTTAAATTCTGCTGGAACCTATTCATATCCTAATCTTGTGAGCATTTTTGACATAGCTGACAATAAACAATTTTGAATTTTAATTCTCAATTACAATTTCTACAACCTGCCTTCAGCACACTGGATATTATTAAAATGACGTAGCTAAGTGGTCCATAAAACATCTTAGTACTGGCGGATATATTCATTCACACTTCGATGTCTCACTAACGAGCACTAAAGCCTGAGGCTTATGGAATGTTTTACACCAGCTTTGGAATATTTCGCAAATTTTTTACATCCGTCTAGACTCATTAAACTAATGTTTTTTTTTAATATATAATATGTATCATCATCATCATTATTATCGACTAATAAACATCCACTCCTGAGCACAGGCATAGCATAGGCATAGCATATCTTTTTGAATACGACCCTTATCTGATCTGTCTAGATTTGAATATTTATATTACATTTGAGACATTTCTAATACAAACATAAAACGAATTACATTACATTATATATTAAACGAGCAATACTTGTACGAGTATGTATGTAAATGTGAACGGTTCCAACGATTTTGATGAAATTTGGTATGTAGGTAGATTCGGGTACGATAAATCAATCTATCTAGGTTTCATTTTCAGTGAACACGAGTTTGCCCGTTTTTTCAGTCATAAAAGTCCGAGCGGATCTTGGTAATCCAAGTAATTAAATTTAAATTTAATCTTTCCTAACTTCTTAGCTACATAATCAATATAATGTAAGTCTCCTACTCTTTTACTCATTTTTAATAACAGTAATTTGTAATAAAAACTTTTTACAAAAAAAATAAACCTCCGAAAAAAACTGAAAAGCATAAAATAATAAACCTTTATAATTTAGCTTTAATAACTAAGTTTTTAAAGTAATGTAAGTATACCTAAGTAATTTTGAGTCGGCGCCAAACAAGCAAATTAATTAATTATTTAAAGCGTGATGCGTTGCGTTGCGAGTGGTCGTGCGGAGAGCGCATTTTTTGGAATGTCAATGTTTATTGCTGGAGATTACATTGTTAATTTGATTTTGTATTAAATTTAAGGTAATTTTTGGCGCCGCCTCAAAATTACTTAGGTATCAAAATTACATTACTTTAAGGACTTAGTTATTAAAGTTAAATAAAAAAGGTTTATTATTTTATGCTTTTCAGTTTTTTTTTTAGTTTTTTTTTTTTAAGTTTTTTTTTTTTTTTTTTGTAGCGATAGTCTACTAATTACTACATGTTTAATTTATGATTACTTTAAAATAGCTACCTACCTTATAATACACAACATGACATTAAAATCTGCAAGTGAACAATAAATCACCCCTATTTTTCCACCCTTAGGGTAGGTTTTTTTTCCAAATTTATATGAAACCAACTTTGAGGTATAACCCTATCTAATAAAAAAAGAATTATCAAAATGGGATTGTTCTGTAAAAAGTTATGCGTGCTCATTAGTGATGTGCCAGATCGTCAAAAATGTATATCCGCGGACACGGATCCGGATACGGATATTTAGTGTCAAGATCCGCGGATACGGACACGGATATGGATCTTTATTTTCTCAATCGGTGTCGGCGCGTGACCTTGAAACGATAGTTGACGTCACGCACGCCGCAACGGCGGGCAGGACAGGTTTCATTTCAGGTACAAAAAAAATAGAAGATTTAAGTTGTTTTTCATTTTCTTATATTTATAAAAGTAATGTCATATCTATCTATGTGTAAGATTGATAGTTGATTTAGTATCTTTGAGTTATATACTATTGGTATGGTAACTTAATAGAATAAATGTTTGCAATTAAAGGTGCCAAATATTTGATTTTAAGAAATAAAAATACTCTGAATAGATTTTTTTTAAATATACTACATAATCAGATAATCTAAGCAGCATTATGCAGCATTTTATCCTGTCAATTGAATTTGAAAATTAATAAAAGATCCGTAAATGATGGATAGTGACGCGAGAAAAGTGACGGATACGGATACGGACACGGACCTTATTTCTCCCGCGGATATCCACGGGTACGGATACGGATACGGATATCCGGAATATCACTATGCTCATACATTACAATCAGTGAGTGAACAATCAATCATCCCCTGTTTTCCTACCCTTAGGGATGTTTTTTTTTCCAAATCGACGACGACGATCGACGAATTATCAAAATCGGACTACTCTGTAAAATGTTATGCGTGGTCATACATAAAAAACGCGTTGACTTGAGAACCTCCTCCGTTTCGTCGGTTAAAAATTACGAAATTCACAGACCCCGGTGTCTGTCAGATTCCTCTTAACACATTTTTGTTAGTAGATATTAGAGTATTCTATTTTCGAATATTGATGAACGACAGAGAGGTCCGATTACGTGTATATTAAACCCTTAAATGATAATTGCGACACCAACCGCACAAGTAGGTACTTACCCAAGACGAACGCTCAAAGCACACAAATAGATACCTAATTCAAAAAGATTTATAGTCAGTGTCGTTACTTTGCTTTATTATCCATTTATCAAAGCTTAACGAGCAATAATCGTGGCGTTTTAACGGATTAAAGCTTGCTTGTTAAAATTGTTACCTACATCTAAGATCACTAACTAGATAGCAATAATTCTAATGACAACTTCAAGCATTCCACGTGAATGAGTGGAGCGTATAAAACACATTTAATTGTCCGCTCTCCCGTCTCTAAATGAAATAATGGTTCGTAGTTATATTATGATGGGGCAAAATAGTGTTAATGGACATTCTTAGTTTGAACGTGTGGGCGTTTTATCGATTTTTTATAACGGCTGATCTCAGTTTTTATTGTATACTCGACAATAGCTCTGTTGAAGTCATTAATGTAATTTTTCTTAATTGGTTGAGACTTACTCTCGAGTTTTCGTAAAGGTATACGGTATACGACATCGACATCTTACCTTGAGTTAGGTACTTTTGTACAACCTCCAAACCTTACTTTATTACCTTAATTTGGATTTTAATTTACGGATATTATTAACATGAAAAATTGTCATTTACATAAGTGTTTTGTACGTACCTACTTACCTATAAATAGGTGCATAAAATGCTTAAATTAATTACCAAACTCATAAAACAAAATTTTATAGATAAAACCAGACAATCTGCCTGCTACTCTTGTATTTCTAAATACATTCTGTTAGACTAAAATAATATTGGCTAGGGATCCATATGATAAACCTTGTCGTGCGTTCTTGCGTACAAAAATGAGATAGGTAACTGTTTTCTATCTCTTTATATTATCTGATTTCGATAATTATATTTTTTATCTGATTGGAATCATAATGCCCCTATTTAGCCGCTATGGTTTGTTTTTTTCGTTATAAAGTCGAAGTTAAAAAAATCAATAGCTGAAATTATGAAAGAAGTAAACTGTAGAGTCATTAAAAAAATAATTATCGAACTCTGTTAATATTTAGGGCAGAGAACAGTTTTGTTCTGTTTCATGAAAAACAATCTATTAGCAAAAGTTGTCGCGACAACGAAAAATTTAATATCAAGGTAGGTAGTTAAATATATTATTTAGCTTGTTTATTATATCGTCAGTTTCTCCACAACGTGTTTGTTTCTATTATTGCTTTTATATGACATAGACATTTTTTCTGTTTTTGAAAAAACAGCCACAGCAAGAAACACATAAAATAAACAAAAATAACCGTCGTTTTCGTCACAAACCACTTTCAACTCAGCATAATGCTGGTTGAATTAAGCATTCCGTTCCGTTGGGACCGGATTGTTGCTTCGTCAGTTTTCCCACAACATGTTTGTTTCAATTAGCGTTTGTTTATATATCGTCATTTTCCTCACAACATGTTTATTTCAATTGGAGTTTGTATACTATTTCGTCAGTTTCCTCACAACATGTTTATTTCAATTGGAGTTTGTATACTATTTCGTCAGTTTCCTCACAACATGTTTATTTCAATTGGAGTTTGTATACTATTTCGTCAGTTTCCTCACAACATGTTTGTTTCAATTGGAGTTTGTATACTATTTCGTCAGTTTCTCCAAAATATGTTTGTTTCCATTGTATCTTGTAGGTATATTGTTTCGTCAGCTTCCCTATAACGTGTTTTTTTTTCGTTATAGCTTGTATATGTATTGTTTCGTTAGTTTCATTACAGCGGTAGCGTCAACACATTTATAAACAGTTAAAAAATTACACACATCCGACGGGACTTGAACCAGCATATACCGATTTGTACGTGGGAGCCTTTACCATTTTGGCCACGGAGGTGTCACAAGGTATAGCTTGTATATTGCTTCGTCAGCTTCCCTTCAGTATGTTTGTTTCCATTGCAGCGCGTTGTTTGCATTTGTGCATTGTTTCGTCAGTTTCTTTACAGCGTCTACAAATTTGTAGATAGTTCAATGTGTAAACGTCTCAAAAATATCGAATATTTACAGAGTTCCTTATAGAATGTTTGTTTCCGTTGTTGCAGAATGTTCGGCTCGGGCGGCGCGTGCGCAGCGTGCGGGCAGGCGATCCCCGCGAGCGAGTTTGTGATGAGAACGAACGCGCCACAACAACCCCTCCACGTGTTCCACATAAAATGTTTCGCCTGCTCGAAATGTGGATCACACCTTATGCAGGGCGATAGGTGGGTCACTTTTCACGTAACATATCTGTACTATGCCTTCATGCAATTTCAGAGCTTGGGTAGTTAGCTACTACGATTTAATATATAGGTATATATTATAATATGAACTTTTATCATTTTGTCACAGAAACGTTTTGTCCATTAAACATTATACATATTGGCACTTAAGCATCAAATCCTTTGGACGTTTAGACCCGTGAACAGCTTAGTCGGTAAACGCAATTATGGTCTAAAGTTGAAAAGCTTTTGCTAAACATTTAATAATGTTAAGTGGTAGTTAACTTATTAATTTGTTACAACTTACTTAAGTCATTAATTTATGAAGCTTATTTTTTTATATGAAATAGATTGACCACCAACATGTTTGATGCTAAGCGATGGTTTGACCAAGGATGGAGCACGTCGATCTGGATGACATCTATTTACTTGAAATTTTCAAGATTCTATCTCTCAAGCAAGAAATAAAGCGGTTAAGAATTCCATTCCTGTGCAGTAGGTATCCTACGCATCAAGATCGTACGAAATCGTCGTGTACGGATTTTTTGGCATTTCAATGAGAAATGGGTGGTATTTTCCTGACATTCTGCTACTCCTGTAGTGAAAAGGGGATAGTAGAATAAATTCGTGAAGCTCGTGACTAATTGGTAATCAGTTTATCGTCATTAACTTAACCGCATATCACGCCGGCTTTCCGATTCTTGAATATTTGGCTGATATTTGGCTGTTTCGTCAAAAAGGTGGCGTTAAAAAGATTTGGCCCAGACATGGGATATCATGAGATGAAAAAAAGGTAAATGAAAGTTATGTTTGTAGGTATTATATGCTGGCGGGTTCACTTGTGTGTGAGCAAGACTGGCAGAAACTAATGAAGAGTGCAAACGCGACGGGCGGCGCGCCTGTGCGCAAGGGCAAGGTGGGCCGCCCTCGCCGCTCGCGAGAATGAGCACCGCCGCCAGCCCAGCCTCACTCGCACAGGGACTACGAGGAGGTATGTACATATTGCACATTTCACTCATACACTACAACCTGTAACATAAAGAGATCAAGAAACGCTCAATCTTGTCGATAAACAACGATTTTTAAGTACTAATTGAATTCTTTGTCCATAAAAGCTTATTACTTATTTGTATCACACGATAAAGGTCTGATTCTTACCTAGCCGCTGACTTAATAACGTGTAAATATAATAATTTGGAAAACCCGAATGTTAATAAAAATAATGTAGACAATAAAAGAACTTGAAAAAATTAAGAATTTGGACCGATCCACTAGCACGATTTTATAATAAGCGTTGTGAGTGATGTCTGTCTTTTTTTTTATCAGCCCTGTTTGTACAAACTGTCCCACTGCTGGGCGCGGGCCATCTTCTCATTATGAGAAGGGTAAGGCCATAAGTCTACCACGCTGGCCAAGTGCGGGTTGGCAGACTTCACACATCTTCAAGATCATTGAGAACTCTCAGACATGTAGGTTTCCTCACGATGTTTCCTTCGCCGTTTTCAAGTTAGCGGCAATCAACAATACGCACATAACTCCGAAAAGACAGAGGTGCGTGCCGCGGGATTCGAACCCAGGACCTGCGGGTCGCAAGTCAGACGGTCTCCCGACTAGGCTGCCGGAAACTTCATTGTTGTCTGTCTACCATAGATAAAAAGTCTCTAAACGCCTCTGACGTTGATGTTTACGTCTAGACGCGTTATTTTTTTCTCTTAGTGATCTAGACAGTGTCTATTCTTTTCATACGTTAACTCCTCTATCTTCTCTTCCCTATGTGTAATAATAATCAAAAACAACCAGATTAATAATAATAAATCCGATAAAGTACGAGTTTCACTCGCATACCGAGGTTTCCGTACAAATGCAACATAAACACTGACACCAGGGCTAATGCAAGCAAAATGTGCACCTATGTACGTGTGAAATTACACACCAAATGATAAATAACCAACAACACCCAATGTACAAAGGTGTACCAAGTCAGGAAATTAATTTTGAATAAAACCAGATCTCCGAAACGTATAGACGATTAGTACAGCAGGACCCAAAACACGTCATACATTGTAGACGTATGTCACCATCGCGAGTTAACAATAGTTTAGCGCCATCTAGTGACGCTTTGGTACAATTAATCAATGTCTAATATTTATGTATGAATATATTTAAACATTTTATTTATTTATCTTATTTCCATTTCCTATACTTTTATTTATTATTTAGACACCCAAAAAGCACAAATTCCTTGAAAGCTGTTTGATAACGTGGGCGGGGCCGCCGGCTGACCCCTGACGTGCTTTAACGGTGTTATTAACACTCATGTCGTGACTGCGCTCGAATTATCGAGTTTCCTAAGCTTAATTAATTGCGATAATTATGGCCTGCCTAACGTGCTCTCGCGTGACTTTAATATATTTTAATTAAAGTTCATTCCTTCGTCGGGATGTGGTTTATGATCCTTTAGTTATATAGATAAACTCTTATTGTACACTCATTAAAATTAACAACAAAATACAAAAGGAAATAAAATAAAACTAGTGTAACAACGAGTGGCCTTATCGATAAAAGCGATCTCTTCCAGGCAACCATAACATTGAGTGTTTACAATAGAAATTAGACGGGACGTGCAAAAGACGGAAAGTAAATATGACACTAAATACCGTAGATATTGTTAATAAACCGTAGACTTACACTAATACGTAAATTATTACAGAAGTATTAATGGTTGTGTCCAACGTTTTTAATCATGTGGTGATGAAAAACTGTGATGAGGATGAAAAGATAATGTAGATAGTAGTCCTTTGCAGTTTGACTGTCTATACCAAATTTAATTATGATTCATTCAGCCGTTTAGTATTGATAAAATAAGTACCAAATGAAGGCATTGTTTTGTGACATTTTTTAATAGTAGCAATACAATCAACAATAGAAGGTGGCAAAACAAGTGTCAAATGTATCATAACACAGTGGAAAAATAGTCTCTCGATCACTTATCGTCTTACCATTGCTTACCATTGCCGTTGTAATATTATTAAATGGAAAATGTATAATATTTTAAAATATTGTTTTAAAGGAAAATATGAAATAATTTATTATCCTTTTATTAATATTACATGCAGTTTTCCCGCAAAACCTAATATCAGTACTAAAACTTCCGTGAGTATTCATTTAAATTATTTAATTAACTGGAAAAACTCGCGATATTAATCGGTCAAAAGATCGATGTCTTCCAACCGGTTTCGAGACTGTCAGAGTCCCATCCTCAGGGTACACATGCACCTCAGGAGTCGGACGCCGCCTTTTTTTATCAGCCTTGTTTGTACAAACTGTCCCACTGCTGGGAACGGGCCATCTTCTCATTGTGAGAAGGGTTAGGCCATAGTCTGCCACGCTGGCCAAGTGCGGGTTGGCAGACTTCACACATCTTCAAGATCATTGAGAACTCTCAGACATGTAGGTTTCCTCACGATGTTTTCCTTCACCGTTTGAAGTTGGCGGCAATCAACAATACGCACATAACTTCGAAAAGACAGAGGTGCGTGCCGTGGGATTCGAACCCAGGACCTGCGGATCGCAAGTCAGACGGTCTCACCACTAGGCCGCCGCCTTACTGACCGATTAATATCGTGAGTTTTTCCGGTTAATTAAATAATATAAACCTAATATCGTTAAAATATTATTTCCAACAAATTACTACTTAACCACCACCCATGTTTCAGCCTACTGGTAAAACCCTTTATCTATTGTAATTAAAAGGCACGTTACCTTCATATACCTAATAAGTACCCACTAATTACGTTCTAAACGAGTCACCATGTCGAGTAGATAAAAACTAATTTTCAGACGGATACAGTTTAATTAACTGTAGCGAACTATTTTTCCGCGTGTTTTCTCGAACAAGTTAATTTTGTATTGTCGGACAATGATCGCATGGTTACTTCGGATGAGCTAGTTTTCAACCGACTTCAAAAAAGTAGGAGGTTCTCAATTAGGCTGTATTTTTTATGTTTGATACCTCATAACTTTCGACAGGGTGAACCAGACTACTAATATAAAATTACTCTGTGGAAAATTATAAAAATAAGAAATTTATTTGTTTAAATGAACATATAAGTACAAATTACAATTTTAAAATAATAAATTTTTATTCAAACGAGTCATATTACAAATGTATCTGTTGTTATTGTGTAGGTATAAGAGACAACACAATTGAGATAAAAGGAGAAAAACCTGTTTTTTTTTTAAATATATGATAGAGTCATCATCATCATCTCAGCCATAAGAAGTCCACTGCTGGACATAGGCCTCCCCCATGGATTTCCAAAAAGACCGATTGGAAGCGGCTTGCATCTAGCGTCTTCCCGCCACTTGTATGAGGTCATCTGTCCATCTCGTGGCTGGTCTTCCTACGCTGCGCTTGCCGGTGCGCGGTCTCCACTCGAGAACCTTTCGGCCCCATCGGTCATCAGTTCTACGTGCTATGTGCCCTGCCCACTGCCACTTCAACTTGTTAATCCGCTGTGCTATATCGGTGACTCCTGTACGTATCTCTTCATTTCTGATTCGATCTCGTAGAGAGACTCCGAGCATAGCTCCATAGCTCATATGGTGGAGTATTGAATATTAATTCCTGTAATTAAATAATTTCATGGCATGTCTGATACCCAACACAGAGAATTTTAGTGGGAAGCTATGAATATAAAGCGTAACTTTTTTGTTGGGTGAGAATATGAAATATTTTCGCAAATTATATAAAACCTATTTAGAAAATTGAAAATAGTTTTGTTTTATTTTACAACAAGTAAGTTTAAAAATTACATGTCAAATTTAAACTAAATAATCTTAGAATAATCTTAGATTTAGAAAATAAAATAACCTAAAACACTAATATTATTAACGGGAAATATCGAAATATCGGGAGCTCAAAATTAACGCGAACCACGGTAATCCCGTTAATAATAATAGTGTTTTAATGAATGTCCGTGATAGTTTAAAAAAGTGTAAAATAACCTAAGTATAAATTGTCATATCCCCATGCTTCCATATTCTACGGATACGTAGTACCTCCGTCTACGATATGAGGTGATAAAAGTAACACAGCTCGTAAAACCAGGTGACATGTTGAGGAAACTGGAGCGGTGGTTGGCAACACTATCGCTTATCGTATGGGGAAAACTAGGTTCTGTCGGTGCTCATATCGCTTTCTCACTTCTATGTTTTAAATGGTTTTTACATGCAATAACGTAAGTTCAAAAATTTATCTGAGCGCCTGATCGATGCGACGCGTGACCAATCTGGCCCAACGCATAAGCATTGCCATTCAACGTGGCAATGCGGTTAGCATGCTGGGTACGCTACCAACTGGTAGTGGGTTTGAGCATTTAGATTATCTTTAGACCTTTATCTGTCTGGGGTGATCGATGTGCTTTTTGTGTAGTAGTTTAGTTAGTTGAGTCTGTATATTGTTGTGTTGTGGCTAATAAAGGCGCTTGCCACAAAAAAAAAATAACGTAAGTACAATAATAATAATAAAAAGAGTATCTAAGTTCTCGCGATTATTAATTGAGATTTCACAGCTTTTTACAGATTTATCTCGTATGCTTTATATTAAATAAATAAATAAATAAATTAAAACCTGACGTTTAAATGCAATGTCACAAGCAAAACTAGATGACAGGAGTCACTTGTTATAAAACTATCAGTATCTACCCCATATTATCAAAATGATTAATTTATGTGCAAAGAATGTTATGTGTATCACGAACACGGTAAAGCATTTAAAACGACATGTCTTAAAATATGTAAAATATACACAATACACATTCAATTAATTACAAATATTCTTATTTCAATTACCAGTAAAAAACATGATGGGACTTAACGAATTTTAGATTCGGATTTCAAAATCATAGCGTAAAATGAAAAAAGCATTTGGAAGCTCTGTTTGTTTGCTCAATTTATTTTTCAAGTTTTCCATTACGAGCACAAAATTTATTTTAAAAAATCAACATCCGCAGCGCACGTGCACAATAGGTGCGGACTGCAGGTCCTTTCAGAGAAGTTAAAAATTCACGAATGATAAGCGAAACAGAGGGATAAAGGCGAAAGCTTCGCCTCTCGCAAACCATTTGCACTCACGACAGAAGCCACTCACCGCTAATGGCGGGATTACGTACCACGGCAATACCCAATTGCTGCCGTCTGCTCTATCTACCATTCATAACTTAACCTGAATTTATAACTATTCCGGCTAAAAGTTTACCCATACACCGTCTTGCGGTAGAAATTCTGTTCAGACGCAGCGTTTTCTTTCCACCTCCCAAAATACTCTTACTTTGGCTATCTTCCCCAACAAACAACCCGGGATTGTTCAAGAAAAGAGTGAGTACATCAAAGGCAAGTACTCATCGTCACTTCCCCTCAAAAGCTATACCAGAATCGTCACATCAATTGGTGGATATTCCAAAAACTCGAACGAAACGCTTTAATTCCACTTGATCGTGCGGACTGCTAACTTGGGGAATATACTTCCTGAGTGGGTCTTCTCCGATAAATATAGTCTGGCTGTCTTTAAATCGTGACTGAATTGGTTTCTTCTAGGGAAGCGCGCTCCATTATGGACCGAAATCACAGGTGAGTTGGCGGTCAAGCGCAAACCTATTAGATACTGCATAAAAAATAAAAAGAAGTCGTTCTTTAATATTCCATTGGCTCTTTCAAAAGCGAGACGATACACTTGACATTTGACTTACAGTTGATTGTAGAAAGAACGAGACAAACCAAATAATATCGAAATAAAAGATAGAGGGCCTGGTGCTACGAATAATAATATTTGTAGGCCTGGTGAGATTATTGTCGAACGGAAACTTTGTTGTAAAACAAAGAAAATTTTCCAAGAACGTAATCACACTCATCGCCGCCCGAAGACGCAGTTTAAAGAATTAATTCGATTAAGAGATGTGTGAATACCGCAAAGAGAAGTGGCGAAGATATACAATTAAGCTGTTCATTGAACACCGCACAAAGACCCGCTTTGTTTATATGAGAGAGTCACTCGTTCGGAAAACGCTAACTTCGGGCCGCGTCATAATATACCCGACCGCATTTTATAAGACCGCGGAATGTGTTTCTCGGCGGAGTTACTAAATAGTGTTAATTATATTTGTTGGGGTTTAAAGCGCTGTAATGGGTATAGTTGTCGAACAACCGGGTAGTTGATAGAGTTAATTATCTTGTGGGACAGGACGGCGTCCGGCGCCGCGGGCGCCGCGCCTCCTCCTCTAGCGTTTCCAAGCGTCGGGATAAAGCCGGACATACTTGTAGTTAGGCTTTTTGAATGAGTGTTCGGCCAAATCTGTGTCCGGTTTTTTCTAGTTTTTTAGTGTTTTACATTTGACCAATCACGTAGCCAGTGATGTTATTTCAGTAGAAACTAAAATGCAATAAGATTTTATGATAAACAGCTGCGCTTCGCTCTCCCACAGAAACCATTAATTTTTCAGTATAAAAAGCGCATAAGATTTGACGCCGCAAAATCCGTTTTAGTGCAAGATTGAAGCTTTATTCCAAATTTCATTAAAATTTGTCGTGCTGTTTCAACAAGAAACAAACACAAATTCTCAAACTTTCCTCACAGAATACATTAATGACATACCTACTTTCATAATGCTTTATTTATTATTAAAATGATAGTGACATTCAAAAAAGCTAAATATTACTTAACTTTCAACTTTTTATCATCTACAAAAGTCAAAGACAAAAAACCTTATAATTTTGGTGTTGTTGTACTACTGTTTTACTCAATAGTCCGACAAAAGTGGCTAGTCTGTCCGGCTAATCGGTTAAAGAGCTGGCAACACTACCATCGTCTGGGCCGGACTAGCTCGCGGCTCTCACAAAATGCACCGCTGAACTTCAAACACTGCCAAACTTATTTCGGCAACTCATAAAACTGTTGTCCAGCCTTGTTAATGAACATCGCTCTAACGCTGGAAGCGGTAAGACAAAACTTCATTTCCATGGTCTATTTACACAATCGCTTTAAGGTTTTTTTTTTATTTGCATATTACGAACAAGACTCGAGAATACGTGCGCGACTCACGATTAGTGTTCTCTTTGGCTTAGTACATTTCCTTGAACAGCTTACGGGGGCCGTCCTCAGCATAAAGTCATGAATCTATTAGGTATTTGGATAAGGTGCAGTTGTTAACATTACTCACCTTTACTCAATTTCATGGTTTAACGTTTTTGTGTCAATTAGAGTTTCGTAGGTCAAACGTAGATCAATCTTGTATAAAAAAAAGTTTGTCAAACTTACAGGGTATATTTTTTTTTAAATTAATAATTTCATATTTTGACAAATAAAGACAAATTATCACGTTGAGATGTAACATAATATTTGCATAATTACTAAACACGTGTAACTAGGTACTAAGCCTACATAAAATATGAGTCTATTGTGAAACAAAAACTAGTTACACCAAAGCAATGGCAAACTTTCATCATTTATGGGTATATCTAGCAGTAGATACATGATGTATCAATTAATTACTTTAATGCAGTTAATTAATAACAAGGAACAAAATTTAAAAATACATAAATCTTAAATGGATTCAAAGCTCCATTACAGCCATCAACCCCTTTAATAAAACTACGGAGTTAATAACAAACAGGCGGTAGTTGGTATTACTTTGTGCGGACGTGGTCAAAGGCACAATGTTAATTGGAAAACACCTGAAAATGACAGCGCCTTTATAGCGGACTATGTTTGGCGTAAAAATGAAGTGCGCCCGCGGTACCCCACGGCTCAAAGACTTGACCGTTCGCCCGGCGCGAGCGGCTTTGTAACGCGATTACTCAGACTTGTCGAAAGTTAATTAAATAACGTTTTTCCAAATTACCTGCTCCGAGATCAAAGTACTCACAAATCTTTGCACAAAGGCTCGCTGCGGGCGAGGGTCTGTGTTCAGCGCGTTGCAGTGGACAGGTGAAGTCTTCAACCCTCGCTTTATGCTCTACTCGCAAACAATCGAACTCTTGGACGGTTTGATTGATGACCGATATCTAGTGTCCATCTAATTCAATCGGCGTCAAAGCGGCACGCAAGCTTGGGTGGTTCGCTTCACGCCGCGCGCCAGACTGATGGCTCGAGCGATACGAATGTTTCTGTCAATATTAGCTTTCAAATAGTGAAAAAGGTTTTTTTCTACATTTCTGTTACGAACGGTGTACATATATAGGGATTGCGCGGCCGGCTTTGGTGTAAACTAGTAAGTGTGCTCTGGGCAAATTGTTATTGTTAGTTGTAGATAGATCGTTAGAGCACACTTTTTATAAAAATATAATGCCAAATTATTTTCTTTGGTATACATGTTTACTATGCCTATTAACTACTAAATTAATCAGTCATATCAGATATATAATACATATATATTATATATCTTTAATACCATTTAATTGCATTACAGATTTAAATTAAAAAATAAATAATTAAGAATTAAAGTTCCTGTTTTTATAATATAAACAGCAATGCCGGCACAAATTTAAGCAATTATAAGACAGATAGGGAAATCCATATTTACTTGTACAACTAAGTGACGTTTGCACATAACATTATCCAAAACTTTAAACCTTATCAGATCAAGTCCCTTAGTGACAATGCAATAAGATCTCTTTAAATATTGAAAAATTAAAAACTGACAGATTGTACCCAATTTATGAAAATCAGTGACTTATTGACCTATTGAATCAGCAAATGTGCTAACCACACTAGTCCAAAACCCCCGATACAGAAAAAAAATTATGACATAACACTTAAAACAAGCAAAGTTTTAATAAAGCGCGTATTTGTGACAAAGTACAACAACTTTCACTGCGGCACAGCGGGGAGCTAATAAAAACACAGCAGCAATTACTCGCAAGGCGATCCGGCTCGAACAAACTATGTCAACAAATTACTATTTAATTTATTCATTGAGCGGGTTCGTGTCTAGCTTACTTATTAGATATTACGGTAATTAGCTGATATTTAGAGGCCGATAATGTCACCATTTTGAAGTTCTATCGCATTACTCGTAACTCGTCGTGATTTGCAACGAGCGTTATTTTTTTAAGTAAAGTCACCCCTGACTTACTCACGTCTGTTTTAAATTTCTGAACATAGTTTCAACCGGATTCGGTTATCTTTTTCAAAACAGCATCGCAGGTGTCATGCTCGATCAAAAATGTCAGGCCAATCGTCAACCGGGAGTTACGCCTGCACAACTCCTTTTGAAAAAGCCAGCCGAATGCAGCTGAAACTATCGTACTCGTATAATAGAAATAGATGTATATATACAAACTCTTTGAAAATTATAGACATCCAAAAAAAACTAAGTTTTATCAAAAATAATGCATTCTCGTTATATAACTAATTCACCATTGAATAACAAATTTAAAATGGCGCTAGAAACTCACTAAAGGATAATGCATTTATAAAGGTTAGCAAAATAGAGTAAGTAATTATAATAACTAAGAAATAAAAGAGCCCGCTACTATCGGATTTTATTTTGAAAATTGAACACTTCGAAATAATAAAATTACAGTTATTTTGCATTGACAGGTTAAACCTAGATTAGTTCCGTTTCTTGATTTATTTTTTGCCAAAGTGCAAAATAATAAAATCATCTTCAGCTGCGGACTCACAGAACCAGCATACGATTCTCAGGATTATTCATAAGTGCAACTGAAATTTCCAACAAAGGGGTTAATTGCAATATCTGGTTAAAGCACTTTACGACAATCGGTTATTCAATAGTCTGTGAAAATTACGTTTGATGCTCTATTAGTGCCTCCATGGTTAATGAGTTTGGTAAATTACTTGCCACTTAGTGATTCTTTCTGATGCGGCGTCAGAATTCGCGGTACCCATTTCGGGACCGCGTTTCCTAGGTTTGCTGTATAAAGTTGGTCATAAATGATGGTGTGTCCGTTACTGGTTCAAAGGTCATGTTTATCTGTTATCGATTTGATTTTTACATGATTGTCCTCCAGTATATTTTTTCAAATTTTTCAACAACGTCCTATGAAGAAGCTTCAACAGGGCGCCTGACGCGAGGTTCATCTTTGACGCTCTGCCTCTCATACCTAATTCCACTTGACCTTCTGGCCTACTTGTGGATCCACTCTATAAATATCTATAAAATAATATAAATTTAAGCACTCATTGCTTTTGCAAACTGACTTGCGCTTTATTGCGTCATAACAGAAGTCTCTTTTAATTGTATTTGCGGAGTAAGTCTTCTGCATATTCTGTGGTAAAACACAAAGTTGCAGTAACATCCCGTTTCATATGTAGTTTTATTACAATTTATTAATATTCGTATACCTACTTCAGACAAATGTCAGCACGTTATGAGGACATTTCCCTATGACTTTTAGTTATTATTGCACGCAGGCTTTTATTTATTTTTATGTGTGTACCTACATGTCTGTGGTTTGTGTATGTAGTATGTAAATTATTTTTTCTTTTCCTATAAAAATATTCATTTTTTACTTGCCTGATGCCATGAAACAAACAACAATACAGTTAAGAGGAGCAGGAGCAGCTAGAAGACAGCCAATTTATTTTTTTATTTTGTTTTTTAGTTGTTGTTTGTAGTTTAGTTTAGTTTAGAGTTGTTATGATTATTTTTATTTTTATATTATATTTTATATGTAAACGCTAGCTGACGTATCCAAGCACACTGTAACAGTGTTTATGGACGAAATAAAGAATTGAACTGAATTGAGACACCTGGGTCCGTGACCTTTGTCAAATTTATAGGTACATTGTTATGGAAAGATTACTTTAATTACTTTTGATTATTTTAATACTTGTATGCCTACAGGCATAATAACCATAAGTAATGTTATTTTATATTTAAGATTACAAGGAATAGGTATATCTCCGGGGTGCTCAAATTTACCTTATATAATAATTTCATTTAAAATCCCAAATTCAATCAGTAGCTAGTGTGTGCTTTGTATCATACAGTACAAGTACAAGCCTAATTTCCTGTGTGGGAAATATTGTTGTTGTTTGAAATTAGTACTCCATTATCAAAATTAAATCTCCGCTTCCTTCTATAAGCATGCAATACGGCTGATAATGAAGCTATAGATATGGATATTTGGAATGCATTATGCATAGGTAAACGGGATTGTTGTAAATGGTCGTGATTATTGGTCGTAAATTTTGTATCGGTAAACATAAGATGGCTTAATTGTGCAGTTAGACATAATTTGACACTTTACATGCAGTTTTATACCATGCTCAAATAGCACAACTTTTACCAGGGGGGTTAAACAAGTGTTACTCCAATTTCGTGAACGCCAGTAGAATAGAAAAGAAATGTATTGACATTTCCTAACGAAATGCCACGTGACGGCACGTCACTGTTTCTTACCATTTCGAAGAATAAGCATTTGTAGAAATAGAAACGTTTCCAATTTGTCTAAGCCTTTAGACCATAGTCTCGAATGTATATATACTATGTTTCGTAAAAAGTAAAGGCTTTACTATCATCATTATCACCGAGACAATGATGTTATTGTGATATATGTACGTCTTTCATAACGCGAATAGGTTAGTTATGGAGAGCCTAGGACCACATGTATATACAATACACTCCCTAGTTTAAAATATAACTCTGGAAGCAGGAACTATCTCCGGCCTCTGCCAGCGACTTCAGTGCGTTGGATGACAGAAGAGATAAGAGCTACGCGATAAAACGAGATGCACTCTGTCTGTAAATTGATATAAGA
The DNA here is from genome assembly GCA_947563715.1 of Lycia hirtaria. NCBI lineage: Eukaryota > Metazoa > Arthropoda > Insecta > Lepidoptera > Geometridae > Lycia > Lycia hirtaria. The sequence goes on along the minus strand of OX387379.1, from coordinate 29,074,192 downwards.
GTAACATTATTGCAATTTTGAGCTCAATTGCCTCGTATCAAGAGTCGCTATTTATTTAAATGTGTTTGCAGAGTGCGCGTAGATACTAACATGTATTCTGTACTTATACAAGGTAACCGTTAATTAACATCAGTCCACATGTGGAGACAATTTTCGTCTCGCCTTCTAATTTAAAATTAATACAGCGGACTGCGTGGAAAATTTGAAAAGTTTGAACGACGTCGCCGGCCCCCGCTCGCCGATTGCATTTTTATACCGAGCAACGCGGCCTCATAGCTTCTTAGGGAAGCCTGTTATTAGAGGCTGAATTTCTCTACGGACCTCGGCCATTCGCCGTACTTAATTAGCTAAATGGATCCGGCTATTTTTGTACGGTAATAGGTAACTAGGCGCCGATACTGTTGGATTTTCTTCGTATACACCCAACAAATTATATATAAGCTTTATGACTGTGATATGTTGGAGTGCGTAAAAGAAATTAAATAATAATAAATAAATAAATATTTGTGGACATTTCACACAACAACATCTAGCCCAAACTAAACAAAGCTTGTACTATGGAGCTAGATGGCTGATAGAATACATATATACTTTTTTTTGTTGTAAATATATACTTAAGATACATGAAACACCCAGACACAGAACAAACATCCATGCTCATCGCACAAATGTTTCCCCTGGGTGGAGATCGAACCCACGACCTACAGCTCGGCAAGCAGACATACTGCCAACTGCGACACAAGGCCAGTCAGCCACCGTCTCGTCGGTCAATTGGACCACCGACAGAACATGAATCGGCTTGTAACCTTTGTATCAATGATCGTAATGCTTTGTCAGAAATAGAAGTAAGTAAAAAGTAAGTAAGTGAGCAATAGAAATGCTTGCGACAGTCTAAGATTATTTTTTACATTATCACATCAATATAACTATAATGCACCTCATTGCTCACACATTCCGAGAAGTTGCTTAAAATAGTAAACATTGATTTCTAGGTTAATATAAGTCACAGTAAGTGGCGACCCCCGCTCCGGATTTTACCTGATGCAAAGGTTGTCCATCGCCATTCAACGAGGTAATGCGGCGAGTGTCATGGGCACCTTTGCGTCGGGTCCAGTCAGGGGTGGGCTGTTGACTGACTATGTAAACTTTGTTATAAGTAAACTTTGACGACATTTATTATTTATTAAATAGTAACACTATGTATTATTGATAAACAAAATGTCTTGATAATATAAAGAATAATCTTGAATTGTTGCAAACAATATGATCAAATACCGATATAGATAACTTACCTGGCTACAACGACAAAATAACTGTTTGAAATTTTAATTTCCCGTCGCATACTTATCGTATCACCTTAAGAAATATAGTTGGTTAAAAATAATAATGTTCAGTTAGATAATCTATTAGAATCAGTTAAATACTAATATTTCTAGAGTTTTTTTTTTTTAGTAATAGTGATTTTATTTACTGACAGAATAGATAATACAAATAATTACTAATATTAACAATAACATATGCCATGTAGTCTTACAAAATATTTTCTAACGGTCCCCAAACTAGGCAGAGCCTGTATCTTGGAGCCTTTTTCAGCGTGTTACATTTAGAATTTGCACACTACTACGAAATTTATCTGACTATTAACAAGTTACTTAAATTTATGAAGCAACATTATCTTTAAAATCAGTCAGTCAATTCAACTCGAGATCGGAACAATTGGGGCAAAGGCGATGCACTTATGCAACATTTCCCACAGCCCGTTGCAACGGATTCGCTTCCGTACGCGACAAAGGACATCCGCCCACAATACCTCCATTAAAATAATGCAAGTAAATGAGGATTTGCGGAGATGGGTCCGAAATTCCGGATCCGTCGGACGCTCACAATGCGCACAGGCCTCGGCAACGACGCTTAAACACTACACGAACATGTTTCATTAGCTAAGTGGAGGCTTTTGGTGGCTGAATCTGTGTAATGCAGCTAGACGCAGCGTAGCTTTCACTTAAGGGTGCGCTCAAAGCGCGCAGCTATCTGTCGCGCGAATCGCAATATTTTTAACCCCCGTCCCAAAAAGAGGGGTAGGTATTATAAGTTTAACGTGTGTATCTGTGTCTATGGCATCGTATCACGCAAACGGATAACCGATTTTTATCTAGTTTTATTTTTTGTTTGAAAAAAGAATTTCTTCGAAAGTTGATATTTATGTTTCATTAAAATTGGTTCAGCCATTTTTTTCTATAAGTAGGTAGTAGTAGTGGTTTTCGAGTTTTCTAAGCTTTTACGTGTTAAACATATAAAATCACTGAGTCGCGATATTATCAGAGTAAGAGATAGTTTTGTTTGTTTAAACAAGACAAATAAAAAAAAACATCAGATATAGTTTACATTGCGCGTTTTGAGCACAGCCTTAAACGGCGTAATTAAAACACCCCCACGCTAAGGGCGCAGTTTTAAACTTGCTTCAACTAGTTCGCTGTGGCCAATTTAGTTTTAGTGTCGCTTTGTATTTAAGATGTCAAGTCGCTCTCAAGAAGTCATCTCTCTTGAAGAATCGTTTGCTATTTTGTATTCTATAATTTAAGCAAATAGAAGATGGATTGAATAGAGTTAATGAAACTGATACAAAATCAGCCCCTGTCCCTAATTCAATCTCAACAGATATTATTTGTGTTAATGTTATTTTGACATCTGAACTGCTCTTTCCACATTTGCCAGATATTTTAAAACATAGACTTATGTTTTATTGTGTCAAAAAACAAGAAATTAATAAAAAACAAATAATACAGTTAAATTTTGTCAGAAACCGGCTCCAACTCAGCATGGTGCTAGTTCCGAGCAACCAACGCTGGTCTTCTGCGGGGACCAGCAAGTGACGTCACGTATGCTCAATTGCTCATCGAACCTAAATTCGTCAACTTGGTTTAAATAACCATTTTAAGAAAAGTGTAGTCGCACGATCTTTCGGCAGTAAAATTCGCGTTTTTCATACAACAGGAAATAAAAAACCGGACAAGTGCGAGTCAGACTCGCCCACTGAGGGTTCCGTACAAACTAGTAGATAAAAGGGAGAAATCATATTTATTTTTTTGTGATGAAATTAAAAATGTCCAGTTTTCAGTTTTTTTTTTTATGTGTGTACTCTAACACAATGCTTCTTGCCAAATTTCATTGTTCTAGGTCAACGGGAAGTACCCCATAGGTTTTGATTCCCTTGTGAGTGTCGAAATGTGCGTTTTTTACGATATATTCGGCTGTAACTTTATTTTACGAAAACTTAGAAACTTTATTTTTCTTTCTGCAGCAAGATACTATGGATCTGCGTATATAATTTTAATTTCAACTCGATACTTTCACACGTTCCCGAGATAAAGGTCTTGACACCCGACGGACAGACAGACAAACAACAAAGTGATCCTATAAGGGTTCGATTGTTTCCTATAGAGATACGGAACCCTAAAATAGGGTATACCTTAAATTTTATCAGATTTCGATAATTATAAATTTTTATAATTATGGTTGGAGCCATTAATAGCTATCTCTCTATGGTTTGCTTTTTCCAGAATTTGAACAAATATTTTTTTTTACTTCGGAACGAAATCTGAAAAAAGCAAACCGTAGAGGCATAGACATTTATCATTTAAATCAGATAAAAACTAATAATGGAAATCGTTGAATGATTACAGGTAAAAAACAGTTTTGTCCTATTTGTATGGGAGATCGCGTGACAACACTTTTCTTAATTGGTTGATTCGATGAAGTTATAGTCTCTAGAAGACTATCTGTGGCCTGAAACACGTCATACCCAGTGTCATAAAAGTTAGCTGATTAGGCAAGTCAATAATGATCATGGAGCAAAGGAATTAAATAAAAATTACCATGGTTGGCTGGAAGAGATCGCTCTAAGCGATAAGGCCGCCAATTAAAACTCTTAGCCTTAAGTATTTAATGTTATCTGTCTGAAATTTTTGTTATTATGTGGTTTTTAATAAAGAGTTATCTATCTATCTATTACTAACATACAAGTACCAACCCCCTACCCCCCCCCCCAAACTTCCCCTCTTACCCTCTTCCCTGTTTCCTCCCCAATATCCCATCCTTATCCAAGGGAAACAGTGTGTGAGTAAATCATTAGCCCTCTGTTTCCCTACTCCCCTCCTCTCAAAAAAAAAAACATACAAGTACCTAGATAAAAGAGCGTACACGTATCGTGTTTATAGCTCGCATATTTAATAACTTTATTCATCGCGATTATTGCGATCGAGCTAAATAGATCGGCATTAACGATCTTAATCGAATCGCGGCTGGCATCAATTCATTGCGTGTCGATGGCCCGATCTCGAGTTAATTTAATTGAAACCGAGTTGAGTAATTAATTAGTGGCGAATGAGAGCTCTCAGCCGGATGAAGCGTGCCCCTACCATTGATGTAAACACCGACTCATACATATTGAGTGGCGACGCGTCGAGACGATGTGTTAGCTAACCAACGTTTACAACTAATAGATAATATAATGAGATCACAGTTTTTTTTTTAATCAAACGATTAGCTTGCGCTTGTCCGCCAAAGCGATCTGCAACAATGCAGCACACTTGTTGCTTGTCAGCGAGACTGTTATAACTCACCATCGCAGGAAAAAATCACAAAAAAATGTTCGGCCTTACCGAAAAACGTTACTTAACTTTAACTATCGTCTTAAATTCTCTGTCTTCTTTCCGGAAGAGTACTTAATTACGTGTCAGCGAGAAGTTGACAAAATATGTATAACATTGCTTAAAGATAAGTAACGTGACTTCGCGAGCACAAACGTACTTGTTGCAAAAAGGTGTTTGCTCATATATTCTAAGTTCTTATTCAGTACCTATCCAATGTTTCTGCCAAATATTATCCAGTTCGGCTGAGCAATGATTTTGTAACTTCTCTTTTTGATGATTATTTTTAATAGGTAGGTGGTTCAGAGGGTAGTTTCATATAAATTTTATAAAAATCGGTTCAATATTATAAAAAAATTAACTGAAAAATATGTCGTCCAATTAAGCGAAATTGCGTTTGTCAACGTCGGTTGTTTCAGAAATTTCAGAACCTTTTGCTTGACGAGACAAAAGTTTCTGAAATTTCGGTTAATTTAACCGATTTTGCATATATTTAAAGTTTTAGTTTAGAATTGATTACGGACAGAGATACAGACAGACGAACATGGCGAATTTATAAGGATTCCTCGTAGTTACTACGAAACCCAAAAAAATAAGAATTTCATAACGATTGTACATATCTAATTAAACTTCACCTACACAAATAAAAATATCATACATAGCTGGAATACATTACATAATTTTTTAATAAACAATCCCATCTTCCCAACAGTCGGACAAAAATCCTGCAAAAAACAAACAGTAAAAGTGAGACATGAAACTTAGAGCCTTAAAAGCTTTTCTCACAATTCTTGAAACACGTCAAGTCAATAAAAGGCTTTCAAAGCTAAAAAGAAACGTCTTCAAATTGATTACGCGCGCACTAAGTAAGTACTTGCGTGTATTTATATCAGTTACAAATACCCTATGCTTGATTGATTCAGTAGAGTGCTATCTTTTTTATAACAGAATGACAAAACCAGCAGGTCGGTCGCTTCATGTTAAACCATGACAGCCCAATGCCAATCAGAACCTTACACTTCCACAATTCAAGGCTTTTTATGGCAATACACTAATGAGTTATTAGATATTCTATCTTGTTGTTACGCCTGGAAACTACTGGAAACATTACCCTTTCCGCCGGAAAATAGTAATACTTAATACTGGCATAGCTGTTGTACTTCCTTGGGCTGTCCTTATGTACACACCTTTAGGAATTCAAACGCAAGAGTCGTACCACTATGCAAAAGGGTCCTACAACTACAGCAAAAGAGTCCTAACACTACTCTAAAATAGTCATCCCACTGCAACAAAAGTGGCAAAAGTATTACTGCTTCCTTAGGCAGACACTCGATCTCAATACCTAATCCCACAATTACCGCAAAATTATCCTCCTCCAGCACAAGAGTCCTCCCACTAAAGCACAAGACTTCTCCCACTACAACACTAAAGTCCTACCTGTACAAAACAAATTACGTGCTCACGGAGTTACAGCACAAGAGTCCTTCCTAAAGCATAAGAGTCCTCTCCTACTACACATCAAGAATCCTCCCACTAAAGCACAAGAGTTCTCCTACTACAACTCAACAGTCCTCCCACTAAAGCACAAGAGTCTTCCTACTACAGCTTAATAATCGTCCTACTACAGCCGTCCTTCCACTAAAGCACAAGAGTCCTACCACATCAAGAGTCCTGCCACTACAGCACAAAAGTCGTACCATTACAAAAACTTTACGTGCCCACTAAGTAAAGTAGTCGCGTGTATTTACATCAGTAACAGATACCGTACGCTTGATTGATTCAGTAGAGTGCTCCGTCTCCCGCCTTAATACTATTTAATCCCGCTAAAACGCTAGCCGATCCGTCATAATGAATATTTATCCTCGACAGAAGTCGACGCATACTTTTATGACGAATACATATTTTAGTAGCCGGCGTAATTTCACTGATTACTTTCTTTAATTTTTTCTGCAGCTATGTAGAGTGTATTAAAGCTTCGGGGAAGGCAAACATTAAATGAATGAGAATTTACACAAAATTTGATGGTCCTATTTTTTCGAGATTATCTCGTTTCGCTTTTTCTTGTGTGCTGACATTTAAAATATGTAAGAGTTTAAGTTAGCGTTCCCAGGCTCGAGGTTAGCATCGATCTGGCTGACGCGCGCGTTTTTATTACACATATTATGAAAGTATATGGGCATTCTGTGGGTCATGGCAGACGCGACAAACGTCAGCATTAGGCTGTGGCCCCATGTCATCCGGCACGGCGCCAAATCGAAAACAAAAGCCGGCGCGGCGCCGGAATCCTTTGTTTTCGCCTACTAAAAAACGGATTACGGCACCGTGCTGGAAGACATGGGGCCGGGCTCTTAGTCGTGTATTCGATTTATTTACTATTAATGTGACTCTCTATGACAGAATTATCAGATACACGCGACCGTCACATGATATCTGCCGCGACTCCTATTAGGTGCTATCCACACTATTCCAGACACACCCTTGAGTCCTAAGGGATTACGGACGTCTGGGATCCATGAGAGTCCAAGCTACCGTCAGCACGCTCTCAGAAACTCTGACGGTCAGGATGCACTTGACACAATGATAGAGAGGAAGCTGTAGATTTTGAATCAAACCTGAATCTATATTTTGCTCTCTATCATTACCTTCTAAATACCGAATCTCATTCACACAATGTTTATAAAATATTTTTCCCGTCCGGGACGAGACCGGAGCAAGACAAGAACCAGAAGTCTGATGGTGTGAATAGCACTTTAGGTATCTTCTGTCTAATTTATTATGAGAATCTTATATTACCTAATTTTATTATTCTAGAACGTTACTCGCATAATAATTGATTATTTTAATCGTGATAATTATGCAAAAACATCAAGGTTAGCCCGAACGCAGATATTTATGTATAAGAACCTCTTGCGCAAATAGTAGCGCTATATAGCCGTCACTGCCGTATATTGAAGTAAAATTAAATTATATTCTTAACATTATGCACGCTAATTATATTATAATTAACTCAACATAGAGGTATTTTTAATGAGTCTCCATTAATCGCCGAGCGACGTCGCTGGACTTATATAATGGAATATTTTTACATCTCTAAATAATTCGTGTATTTAATTAACTCCATTTTTGTACACGCAAGTAATTAATAAGAACCCGTTCTCTAATAGATGTTAATTAATAAAAAAAAACTAAACAACATTCCTTTGTCTACTAATTTGCAGTAAAAATTTATGTTTTTTACTATGAATGTAAAAGGATTATTCGAATGCTGTAATGGCAATAAGTGAGATGTCTCTTTTTTATATTTAACGTGGGTCGTCCATTAGTCGTATGAAACATGTGCCAATACAAATGATATGGAGGTTTATGAATGACAGACGAGCGCGGGGGTGAGCCGGGACGCTGGCACCCCCCGGCCGGTGGGGAGGGAGAGAGCACTAATGGATTACATTCGCGCGAGTGAATTAGGATATTGTCGTACGATCTGTTCCGGTGCACTCCTTTATGATCCTCCCTTTCATACCATTACGTACACATAGGTGATTGCATGCATTAAATATAGATGGCGTGTCTATGCCGTGCCTCTCCTGTTGGGACTACAAAAGCGAGAGAAAAACTCATAATGGAAGTGAGCACAGGTTTTTTCCACGCATTGAAGTGGTCTATAGATTATGAAAAGAGGAAGTAAACGAACATTTTAAGATCGAGAATCGAAGTCATTTCCAGGGATACTATATGAATGCAATCACATGAAATTCTGTAAGATTGTCATTAAAACAACAGAGCGAAGAAAGTTCTAATGTTGCGATGTACTTACCACGTGATCGTAAACTGTCAACTGATAGTGCCTTTGAACATTTGGACATTGCCTTTTTTTCGACCTTTACTATAATAGTCTAACACATCTAGTCTAACACATTTCAAATGATTCTTAGGTAGGTTGTGTAGTTTCTTTGTTGTCGTTCATAAAGATCCTTGCCCTCTTTAAAAAATATATTTTTAACAGACTTCCAAAAAGAAGGTTCTCAATTCCTGTTTTTTTTTTGTATGTTTATTCAGCGATTACTCCGCCAATTATAAATTGTTTTTGATGATGATTTTTTTTGACAGTTAATACGTCAGAGATGGTCCCATATATAGTTCCCGTCACGTAAAAAGAACGCTGGTTTGTTCGTAAGCGCGAACAAACCAGTTCTGTCAAAATCGGTTCTGTACTTTGGTGTTTATAATAAAATTACTGAAAAAAATTACATCCAAGTAAACGAATTGCATATTATGAAGTCGGGTTTTTCAGTCTTTAACCCCCGACGCAAAAACAACGGGGTGTTATAAGTTTGACGTGTCTGTATGTGGCATCGTAGCTCCCGAACGGATGAACCGATTTCGATTTATTTATTTATTTGTAAGGTGAATTAGTCGGGAGTGCTAGCTTAACTATGTTTCATCAAAATAGGTTCAGCCGTTTTTTTTTTGTCGGGGGGGAATTTACTCGTATTTGTAAATTCTTATGTATTATTTAAATTATAATTATCCAAAATGTCTTCCGATACGTAGAAATAACAGCTAAATCTAACAAAAGCGTATCCAGTGACGTAGAAACTGCGAGTGTGCGGCACTCGCGCTGCCAGTGCCAAACTGTAGCCTTCTCGGTACAAGGGTTTCAACTTATCAATTACACCGTTCGCTACTTACCGCGCGGAAAGGGCAAATTGATTTAATGTAACCAGAGTACCGGAGTGCTTTGACGAATATTATTAACGTCTTTTTCACCCTCCGTGGGGCCTAATGCACGCTTTGTTCTTTCTCGAGGTTTTGTGTAACATCGAATCACACTTATCTCAACGGGTTGGTGATATCCCGTGGAAATACTTCATTATAAACTAATAAATTTATGTTTCTATAGATTACTGATACGCTTAAGTAGGTGTTTGGTGTTGGCATTGTGTAGAATTCACCTGAATAAATTAGCAAGGCGTACTCACTTCGCGGTTCGTGAATTTATTGTCTGTAGGTATTTAATATAATATTACATGTGCCTGCAATACATAAATTATATTTTATGACGATACAAACAGTATACTTGAAGTAATAAAACTTTTTAAAGTTTTTCTCTATGCAGCCTAGACATGTTTAGCATAATTATGTACATAGGTGTATGTACACCTTGAAATAAACCAACATTTGTCAAACGTATGACCTGTTATATGTGTATATTTTTTTTTTTTATTAGATAAAATTAATATCCACAGACTCCGGGGTCCGTGCCTTCTAAACAACAACGGTTCCGCGAACAACTCCGCCCTCTGCTTTGCAGCTTCCAATCTCCGACAACTCTGTTTAAAATCAGCCCACGTATCGCAATTCGTCAAAGCCAGTTGGGTAGTATAAAATGGCCGCACATTAAATTTTACAATTTCCAATTTTTCACTGTCACTTAATTTACGTATTAACCGCGCAAAATAATTATGCATAACGCTTAAATACTTGACGATAGACTCGTCCGGTCCCTGTGTACGAGAGCGAATTTCTTGCAAAAGGCGATAATCAAAATCATGAGGCAAGAACTCCTCTAGTAATAAATTTTTGAGTTCCTCCCAATCCTCGACTTCATCACGTACACTTCGATACCAACATAATGCATCGTCGCAGAACAATTCCGCAGCAGATTGAAAAAGTTTAGTTTGAGAGATACCTCGAGACAGACACAACTCCTCAAGTCTCTCAATAAAACAATGAACACCACTCCTACCATTAAATTTCAGGTTCAGAGAATGAACATTAGCACCACGATCACCCGAAACAATACGCACAGGCTTGCCATCGTCGATTACCATCTCCTTTACTTTATCAGTGGCGGAAGCAGAAGGCTTTACCTCACCAGCATCATCATCTATTACATCCTCAGCCAGCTTAAACTCTGTACTGCTTTTAAAGTTTTGTAAAACACGATCAATTCGATTCGAAATACGAGAGAGGCGCTCCTCTATCTTTTCTTTAAAATCCCGTTCCTCGTCCTCATCAGATTCCACACGACTCAAACGATGAAACAAATGGTTGCCTAAAGCTTGGATGCGATTTAAGGATTTCAACAATAATGGCCGTTTACTACACAACTGGTCCAACTCTTCGATTTTGCCCTCGATTAGCCGAAGCTCAACCCGCACTTCATCATCATAAGTAATAATTTCATCAGTAGGTAACTTCGAATTTAACAGTTTAACCTGTGCGCGCAATTTATCAACAGTACCTTCCGGCACACCGCCACGAATATTCACTTCATATATAAGTTCATCTTTATTTAAAAGATTAAAGTTAATAGGACGTTCTTCCATATTGGTAAAGTATGGGAAGATATGTAGTTAAGTAGTTAAAGGTAGAATACACCACACAAACCGATACTTAAAGTTAACACAGCCAACTTAAAATTAACTGGTATAAATTCACACACACAAATAAATCCAACTGAATATTCAGTACACGCCGAACTACAGTACAGTATACACACCTAAACACAGTTTAAAATATTCATACACATCAATACATCAGTTATAATTGACAAGTTAGACAGATCGACTCATTATTGGGCGAAAGACCAATAGCAGGGGAGCAATCCACGACATAAAAACCAGCTTTTTTTAACTTTAAGTTCACGTTGCCTCGCGGCTATCGGTGCTCTTTACTTATAAATAAAGAAGTTTAAGTGGTAACTTCACTTTTATTTCTACCTTACCTTGTTTCGTTTTACCATTTTGCGACCGTGACTGGACGCAAACGCGAATAGGTAACTACTAACGTTTTCTACGTTACATTTTGTGATGGTACATCGTCGTGGTTCGGAAAATATTGTACCGGACGCTCTTTCGCGTTCCGTACCTGTGTTTGTACTTGATGTTTCAGTGAATGACCCGTGGTTTCAAAATGTGTATAAACGTTGTCGGGATAGACCCCAGACGTGTCCTAATTTTCAAATTATTGACGGAAAGCTTTACCGTTATACGAAGAGTAAATTTTGTTTGACAGGTGATTTTGATTGGAAGGAGGTTGTTTCTGCTGATGGGAGACAAGCGTTGTTGACGGAGTGTCATGATTCTGACCTTGGTGCGCATTTAGGAGTTGACAAATCTTACAAACGATTGCGTTTACGATTTTATTGGCCGAATATGTACCAGGATGTGGTGAACTACGTTGCGAATTGTTCGACGTGTAGGGCTTACAAGCACTCTAATCAGCCCGTGATTGGATTATTTGGTAACCCGAAAGTTTGTCGTAGGCCGTTCCAGTGTCTTAGTATTGATCTTGTTGGTCCGCTTCCAAAGTCTCGACAGCAACATGAATATCTTTTAGTTGTGGTGTGTTGTTTTTCGAAGTATTGTTTGGTATTTCCCTTGAGACGTGCAACAAGTGCCGCTGTAGCACAGAGGTTGGAGGAGCGTGTGTTTTTGGTTCATGGAATCCCACAAACAGTGATAGCTGATAACGGCCCCCAGTTTATTGGGCGTGAGGTGAAAGCGTTGTTTCAGAAGTATTCCATACCCCAGATCCATTATACCCCTACATATTGCCCTCAAGTAAACACGGTAGAGCGTTACAACCGCACCATTGTTACCGCAATTGCAGCTCTCGTAGGTGAAGATCAGCGTGCTTGGGATACTAAATTGTGCCAGATTCAGTTTGCAGTCAATACGGCGGTTAATGAATCGACGTCGCATACTCCTTTCTTAATCGCTCATGGTCGTGAGGCTGTGGTAAATGGTACTTTCTACGGTGATTGTGAAGATCTTGATGATCTAACTGTTGATTCGCAGAGGAATTATGTTGATAAATTAGGGGAACTGAAAAAAGTTTTTCAGCGTGTGGAAGCCGCTCTGAAGAAAGCTCATTCGCGGAATGCGAAATATTATAATCAACGTCGTAGGGATGCAGAGTTTAATGTAGGAGATGTGGTATGGCGTCGAACCCATATTCGGAGTGATGCGGCGAGACATTTTTCATATAAGTTAGCCCCGCGTTTTGAAAAGAGTACTGTCGTGAAAAAGCTGTCGAGGTTAGTATATCTGTTGGAAGATGATAACGGCAGACGTACTCAATGTCACGTGAAAGATATCAAGGGTACTGCTTAAAATCTGGTTTCTAACTAAAAAATTTCGGAAAGCTATTTCGATAGTGGTTGTCACACTTTTATTAAAGTGTTTGACAAAGTTTGAAATTTTCCGGGGAAATTAGTCTGTTCACTTGTATTATTGTCGGTGATTCGTGGTGAATGTTTTTACTGAAGTTTCGTGGTGAAGATTTTCATGAAGTTTCGTGGTGAGGATTTTTATGAAGTTTCGTGGTGAGGATTTTTATGAAGTTTCGTGGTGAGGATTTTCTTGAAGTTTCGTGGTGAGGATTTTCTTGAAGTTTCGTGGTGAAGATTTTTATGAAGTTTCGTGGTGAAGATTTTTATGAAGTTTCGTGGTGAGGATTTTTATGAAGTTTCGTGGTGAGGATTTTCCTGAAGTTTCGTGGTGAAGATTTTCCTGAAGATTCGTGGTGTATAGATGTTCTTATGTGATCGTTAAGTGAGCTCGGGGTTTATTTGGTTTTGAAGATTCTTAGGTTGGAGTTGTAGTTGTTTCATTGATGTTGTAGTGCTGGAGGGCCAGCATGAATTTTTCTCGGTTTATTCCTCGCAAAATTCTGGCGACGGAGGGGGTACTGTAACACCTTTTTCTTTGATATAAGATACGGCTTACCGGTTTTGTTTATATTTCATTCCAAGTACATAAACACTGTTAGTATCCATCTTATCGCTTTAGTTTGTTGTGGGATTTCTTTCTAAACGATTCATTCGTATCGTTTCAACTGTTTTAGTAATTAAAACACTTCACATCAATTAACTTCATTAAATACTATAAGTAAACGATAAATTAACATCATATTCTCTGTCAGATGTTCTTTGTTGTGACTTTTCAAAATTGTATGACGTTGACAGTGTAATAGACATTTCGTAGTTTTCGGGCGTCGCTGTACTGACCCATTTGCCATAATGGTAATCAACTCTAATTATTTTATTATGTGAAGCTTGATTGATAGTCTTTAATTCCAGTAGTTATGTTGTGATTTAATATTTGACGATTTTTGTAGATTGTTCGTAGTGTTTCAGGAATTTATTTTATATTTGATTGATAGTTTGACAGTTAAAATATTTTGATGGTCACACTTTCTCTGGGCACCGGAGATTGGACATTTTCGCCGGCCGGCTCATTGCATTTTATTGGAAGATTCGTGGTGGAAGACAAGCTTTCTTTGGCTTGATTCTTCGTAATACGATCTCCATTTGCTTTTGTTCGTGGTGTAACCGTACGAGACGAGACTACGTGGTGTATTCTCACTTCGCCTCGTGTTCTTCTGTGTTCGAGGTGAGTATTGTAATTTGGTGGATTTCCACGTGATTGCCTTTCTAGTAGTATTAATAAGGAGTAATCGGGTGTTAATGAGGTTTATTCCGTCTTTGCAGCGACCTTCGGCGTGATTTTCTTGCCGGTGCGTGTCAGGGACGTGAAGGTGACCTTGACCTCATGGTCATCGTGCTGCTGTTTTGAAGTGTTTGCCTTCCCTAACCAGGTATATAGATTTACTATTTAAATTGTTGCATCTAGTTATTTTCTAAAGATAGTGTCAGTTTTTATTAAAAATCAGTGAGATTGAGGGTATATGATTCAATGAACATATTACAGGTAGTTGACTGTGTTGTGTATAATTTTACTAAATAATATCTAGGTAAACTCTCCTGATGTTATACTAAGGTCGAAGTGATTTGTTTTTAGTTAATGTGAATTGATATAGGTGATCTGTTACCCGGAGCTTACCTAATGATAGGTGTTTTTGTGTTTAACAGGAGGGTGTTTTGGTGTTTTGGTGTTCTACGTTTTGTATTGCTGGGAAGTTTTGCCGAGCAGGAGGCTGGGCGTATTGGAGTGTGTTTTACTGTGGTGTCTAGCGGAGTTGTCCGGCCGAGACGTTTCACCGCAACCTAATGGGACAGCGTGGAGTGCAGGGTGTGATTTTTATGTAGGGCTAGGTCTGGTATGAGCGTGTTAGAGGGGCACCGGTTTTCCGCGGGCTGTCTAAAACTGAACCATCTTTTGGGTTTAATAAATCTTATTTTATATCTGTGTGTGAGGTCTCCGAGGAGAGAACTCACAGTTTGTGGGATTACCTTTTTTCATTAACTACTCATTATTATAATTGTTTTAAAGTTGGTGCGGCCACCATCACGGATATATTAATGTAAATCTTTATTGCTTACCCACACCAATCTTGGGTACTTCATGGTTAATCCAAGATGTTGAGTCTACTTCCATGGAAGAATAGTATACTTTACTTGTAGTGCTTATTTTGTATGTGGTGAGTTTCCTTTACTCACTTGAGGTTCGAGTGAAATAATAATTAGTGTGTTACTGTTGGTTCTGCAGACCAACCTTTATTTATGTGATGATGTGCTATATTATTCTCTTTAATTTATAGGATAGTATTGTGTTGCCCTATTATCTGACCTTCCGTACTTGATTGATGTTAGATAAGGTGCATCGGACAGTCTGTTTATGGAACTGTTTGTGTTTCATTTTCTTTAGTTGTCTGTGAGTGTTTACCTATACTGTAATCATCTCACCAACGCTAAGTTGATTAATGGATATGAAAATATCTGAACATTAATGTTATAGTGGAATATTTATTCATAATATTCACTAATATTGTAACCATAAAATAAACTAAATTATATTTAAAATTGGAACGTCTCTCTTGAATAATTATAATAACTTAAATTCTAGGTTGTCAGTTTGGGGACCATTCAGATTACGCTTTGGGTTGCAATGTTTTATTTTGGTAATAGAATGCAACCCAAATTAATTTAACTTCATGGCCTACTTAATGGTACCCATTCAGACTATACTACCCTAATTTGATTGTTTTGACTTTTAAAGTGTTTTCTTTAAATTCCAATTTGGTTTGATAGTAAAAATAGTTGAGTGGCCGCGTCTATTGTACAACGCCACTGCTTATAAATTTAATAAATAGCTTCTCTTCTGAGTTGTCGACAAGGACAGATTAGAACCTGTTATCAGACAGATCGAACGACAACGAACCAGCTTTTTTTAAGTTGGCTGTGTTAACTTTAAGTATCGGTTTGTGTGGTGTATTCTACCTTTAACTACTTAACTACATATCTTCCCATACTTTACCAATATGGAAGAACGTCCTATTAACTTTAATCTTTTAAATAAAGATGAACTTATATATGAAGTGAATATTCGTGGCGGTGTGCCGGAAGGTACTGTTGATAAATTGCGCGCACAGGTTAAACTGTTAAATTCGAAGTTACCTACTGATGAAATTATTACTTATGATGATGAAGTGCGGGTTGAGCTTCGGCTAATCGAGGGCAAAATCGAAGAGTTGGACCAGTTGTGTAGTAAACGGCCATTATTGTTGAAATCCTTAAATCGCATCCAAGCTTTAGGCAACCATTTGTTTCATCGTTTGAGTCGTGTGGAATCTGATGAGGACGAGGAACGGGATTTTAAAGAAAAGATAGAGGAGCGCCTCTCTCGTATTTCGAATCGAATTGATCGTGTTTTACAAAACTTTAAAAGCAGTACAGAGTTTAAGCTGGCTGAGGATGTAATAGATGATGATGCTGGTGAGGTAAAGCCTTCTGCTTCCGCCACTGATAAAGTAAAGGAGATGGTAATCGACGATGGCAAGCCTGTGCGTATTGTTTCGGGTGATCGTGGTGCTAATGTTCATTCTCTGAACCTGAAATTTAATGGTAGGAGTGGTGTTCATTGTTTTATTGAGAGACTTGAGGAGTTGTGTCTGTCTCGAGGTATCTCTCAAACTAAACTTTTTCAATCTGCTGCGGAATTGTTCTGCGACGATGCATTATGTTGGTATCGAAGTGTACGTGATGAAGTCGAGGATTGGGAGGAACTCAAAAATTTATTACTAGAGGAGTTCTTGCCTCATGATTTTGATTATCGCCTTTTGCAAGAAATTCGCTCTCGTACACAGGGACCGGACGAGTCTATCGTCAAGTATTTAAGCGTTATGCATAATTATTTTGCGCGGTTAATACGTAAATTAAGTGACAGTGAAAAATTGGAAATTGTAAAATTTAATGTGCGGCCATTTTATACTACCCAACTGGCTTTGACGAATTGCGATACGTGGGCTGATTTTAAACAGAGTTGTCGGAGATTGGAAGCTGCAAAGCAGAGGGCGGAGTTGTTCGCGGAACCTCGTGCTAACGCGTCTAATGTAGTTTCTCCTGACTTGACATATCGTGGCAAAGCGGTTCGTAAGACTGAAGTAGTAGCTGTCACAACTGATAAATTTTGTGTTCGCTGTCGTAAAACTGGTCATGTTTTGTTGGAATGTAAGGCTCCTCCCGGTTTAGTGTGTTATAAATGCGGTGAAAAGGACGTGACGGTGAAGTCGTGTCCTCGTTGTGTAGTGAAGGCTCCTAGTTCTCCAAAAAACTAGTTAAGCCGGATCGTTGTGTGACATCTGCTAAAGAGTGGGAAGAATGGTGTGGTTTCGTGCGTGGTTTTTTTCATAGAGGAAAAGCAGATGTTATTGCGGTCCGTAGTCGTGTTGTTTGTGTAAATAAAGATGTTCGAGGTGTATCTTTTAATAAAGAAGTTCGTGGTGTATTTGTTAACAAAGAAGTTTGTAGTGTGTCTGTTGACAGGAAAGATCGTAGTGGATCTTTATTGAATTCTGATTCGAAGGTTTCGAATGTGAAGTCTTTTCAGTATGATTTCTCTTACCCTGATAAAATTAAGGCTATTGTCGATTTTCCGGTTCCTACTACTCCTAAGGATGTAAAACGCTTCCTTGAAACTGCTTCTTATTATCGTCGTTTCATTCGTGGTTTTAGCACTATTGCTGCACCTTTAAATGCCTTAACTTCTACCCGTAAGGATAGGCCTCCCTTTGTTTGGTCTCCGGAAGTAGAGTCTGCATTTCTAGAGTTGAAGAGCGCTTTAACTTCTGCTCCAGTGTTGGCGTGTCCCGATTTTTCAAAACCTTTTGCTGTTCATGCTGACGCATCGGAAGTTGGTGTTGGTGGAATGTTGACGCAGACGTTCGATGGTGAAGAGCATCCGATCGCGTATTATAGCCGTTCTTTGAGTAAGCCGGAACGTAATTATTCAGCGACCGAGAGAGAAGCCTTAGCTGTTGTTAATGTGGTGGAGCATTTTCGTCCGTATCTTGAAGGCCCTAAACCCTTTAATATAATTACGGATCATGCGAGTTTGAAGTGGTTTCTTAATCTAAAAAACCCTACGGGACGTTTAGAACGTTGGGGATGTCGTCTTTCTCCATATAATTTTGTGATGGTACATCGTCGTGGTTCGGAAAATATTGTACCGGACGCTCTTTCGCGTTCCGTACCTGTGTTTGTACTTGATGTTTCAGTGAATGACCCGTGGTTTCAAAATGTGTATAAACGTTGTCGGGATAGACCCCAGACGTGTCCTAATTTTAGCATTATAAACTAATAAATTTATGTTTCTATAGATTACTGATACGCTTAAGTAGGTGTTTGGTGTTGGCATTGTGTAGAATTCACCTGAATAAATTAGCAAGGCGTACTCACTTCGCGGTTCGTGAATTTATTGTCTGTAGGTATTTAATATAATATTACATGTGCCTGCAATACATAAATTATATTTTATGACGATACAAACAGTATACTTGAAGTAATAAAACTTTTTAAAGTTTTTCTCTATGCAGCCTAGACATGTTTAGCATAATTATGTACATAGGTGTATGTACACCTTGAAATAAACCAACATTTGTCAAACGTATGACCTGTTATATGTGTATATTTTTTTTTTTTATTAGATAAAATTAATATCCACAGACTCCGGGGTCCGTGCCTTCTATAAACTAATATGTGTATTTTTTAACTACTTACATTTTTTATAATTATGCAAGAGGAAGACAAAATAACACTTACTCGTAACTATCATGCATATGTGTATACGCCGAGCAGTCCAGCGGGGTTAGTCACAACTCTTATTCAAAGGAGCTTACTTCAAATTGTGATATTTTTAATAATCAATTCAACTTTTGTATCACTCTCTTAATTGCAAAAAAGCAAGATAAAAACGAACGCTGAGCGAACATTGCATCGCAATAAAATTGAGAGTACCTACGGCTGCAGCTCCCGCAAGCAGCACAGCTAAAAAAATATTAGGTAAGTACATAATTATAGTAAAACTTAAAAAAAACGACTATAAGATATTTACACAATTCGTTTAGTTGAATGACATTTTTTCAGTTATTTTATTTAAAAAAAAAAACAAAGTACTGAACCGATTTTGATAAAATTTATATGGGACCACCTCTGAGCTATTATTGCCTACCAAACAAAAAATACGAATCATCAAAAAAAAACATTATTGGTGGAGTAGTCGCTCGATCGAACAAACTTAAACAGTCTAATTGAGAACCTTCTTCTTTTTAGAAGTCTGTTAAAAATAGGTAGAAACATCTGATTCAGTATTTTATTTCGCGTAATTAGGTTATTCGGTCTTGATAATTAGTAAACATCTATTTCAAATTAGTACTACCCCTTTTCCTTTTTTGAAAAATAAACGTAACAAATACTTACTTATTTCTTTTTTTTATCAACCGCCAAGCAGTAATAAGCAATCAATATCAATGTCAATTACGTCGATTTTTTTAAATTTTACTTGTTCGAAACCTACATATATCTATTCTGGCAAATCGAGCAGTTCGATAGAGTGGAGATCCTCGCCGAGCATCCCTCCCTCGCCGAGTGAGTTACGAGCCGGTCCCGCAGTGAACGTCACATTAATTAGCATGCCCGCTAATGAGGAGTTATGGCGCTCTAATGAGAGGACTTGTGCGAGACGCATTTATTAACGTACGCCACTTTGGACACACACATACACCGCATTTCCCGTATGATGATTTTACAATTTTTTTATTGTAGTAGTGTAAGGCGACATTTTTGAAATATTTTGGCATATAAAACAATCTAAATGATGAATTTAAATATCTGATTGATAATAATTAATGTTGATTGTTTACTTTATTGGTGTACCTGTCACAGAAAATCTTAGCAAGCCTTGTGGATTATATTATTTAACATTTATTAAGTTAGAAAATAGATTCAAGTACTTTTTAATTTCAAATCCAGGTTTGCATGTATTTATATCAAAATGAAATTTTTGCTGAATTATATTATTATATAATTGTTTTTTTTTTTATATAATGCTACACTCTAAGTTTATGTATACCCAAATTGTAAGTATTCAATAATTTTATATCTACAAATATAGGTATGCGTGAGCAAGACAGAGATTTTACTACCGACAGGGCCTTAAGCTGTTCAAGTAAAGTGGCAGCGTCTTAAATGCCGGTGGTTCTGGGTTTGTTTCTCTGTAGAACGGTTTATATAATTTTACCTACGAAAACAAATCAGCTTATAAATCTTATTTACCACAATTAATGTTTTTGTATTAGCATTAAATTTAAATACCCATACAGTTGTTAGTGAGAAAATCGATCAAATCATTAAAAAATTTGGTTAATTTTGTTCTATTTAATGTTGTTTTTATTCAAAATAAACCATTAGCAGACGCCAATGAAGACGACAACTATAATAGGCGCTATTTACAATAAATGAAGAACGTAAATAAGCATCGTTAAATTTAAAAGATATCTGAACTTAGAGAAATATATTGTCTATGGAGATTTCCGTACAAAAAATACAATATTTAACTAAAATAATTGAATAGTAATAATTATGTAACATTCCATATACATTTTTTAGAATAATATAGACGCCACGCGAGTGCCAATATTCTGCCAAACCTATCCTTAACCGACTTCAATAAAGAGGAGATTCTTAATTCGATTGTTTTTTTAAGCATATATTTTCAGATGGTCCCATATAAATGACATCAAAATCGGTTCAATAGTACGGTTTTTAATTTAAAATTTCATATTTTGAAGTTGGTTGTTTCAGTTTTTTTAATTATAATAATTGTGTGCTAATCTTTTCACTAACCATTGTATGCATAGAATGCTATTCTCTATTTTCTTATTGATATATCTTAAAATTATTACAAACAAAAGTTTGTGGGAAAAATCCATAAATACATAGCCATTAAAATGTCAAATGGGACTAGACATTTTGTGACATGGCCCTTTCGACACTACTGGGCGTGTTAGTACTCTTGACATTGTAGAATAAAGATTACATTCACATATTTCAGGGGGTTAGACAAGTGACATTCTAATTTAGTGAACGCCAGTAGAATAAAAAAAGTAAATGTATAGAATTGAAATTAGCTAACGAAATATCACGTACCGCCACGACACAGTTTAGCATTTCGAAGTGTAAGCGTTTGTAGGATTTTTTTTCTTTTTTTTTCTTTTTTTTATTTGAAAATTTCGAGCACCACAGACTTCAGGGTTCATGCCTTTTATAAACTAATACATTTTTTTTAGCTAACTTTTCATTTTTTAAACTAGAGTACAAGAGGAGTAGTCATTCTTTGACATTGAACGCCTTTCTTTGACATTTATGTGTCTGAACGATATGACGTAATAATGTTATCTGATAATTCTCGTGAAATGTACAGTAATAATTTAAAATAATGTATGTAAACGTATCGCAGAATACTTACTCAGAAAATTTTGGAACTCTGGGATCTATGTAGTTTGTCATGTTTTCTTTTTTGCTATAAGTAGATTTATCTAATTTTATTTAGGTTTAGTTATCAGGCCGCTTCCAACCGGTCTTTCTGGAAATCCATGAGGGAGGCGTATGTCCAGCATTGGACTTCTTGTGGCTGAGATTATGATGATGATATACACCATAGCGAATCCGGAAAATCGCAGCATCATCTTACCTTTCGATACGTTGGATAGAGTGGTTTTATTCCACTATCCCACTACCTCAAATAAATATTCGAATAAATAATAGGTACATTGCAAAAAACACATTCACATAGTCAGTATAACCCTGAAATCACTTGCAAAAACAATAAAAAACTCGTAAAATTATAAAATAAATAAGCAACAGCAAGACTTTTATACCCAGATCCTTATCTATGTAAAGTTGATTGTCTCGCATATTAAAGTTAAACCTCAGTTTGCATAATTTGTCACAAGCTCCCAAGTCATATGATCGCAATACAGTAATGAACCGAGATTAAAATCACTAACTTTTATAATATCAACTCGTGCATTAAAGGAAGCGTTCCGAGACACGCGACTGATGCGGCTGGCCCGCGGCCGTCACGCCGCGGTCGCGACTCGCGACCAACATGGTTAGGATGTCAAAAGGACAATTTACTCAGTTATTATGCTTTCGCGAATCACTGTGTTCTATTCTTACTTTTGAATTTAAAATTTTAATTAAATTTTGTTTTACTTAAAAAAAAAATTGAAAAATACTTGAAATAAATAAACAAATATTGATGGATAATTTTACCAGCTTTACCTAGTCCTAAACTAAGCAGAACTTATATCAATGCTTATAATACTGTTTTTGACTAAATATCTGAATTCGTGTAATAGTAACAATTTACCATGTTTGTATTTAAAGAGATATAAAAAGAACAACTAAACAGAGCGGTTTTAGAAGGCACAGTAATGATGGGTTATTATTAAAGAGTTACAAAAACAAAGCATGAGTAAAATAAGTAAATATACATAAAAAATACAAACCAATTCTTTAGTGAAAAAAAACACAAGAATCTATAAGTTAATAATAATTCATAAGATATTTTATCATGCTTTGTTGGTCTTTTGCTTGGAAAAAAAGCGAGAATAGTGGACATATGGAGGACATTATGAAAGTCGCATCAACCGCAATCCACGGAAGGCTACCCATACAATCTTATTATGTTAGTCGCATCAGTCGCGGCTCTCGGCACGCTAGCTTAAAGCCTTGCAGCTAATTCCTCTCCGATATGGTTTACGTCCAGGTTTTATTAGCTTTGGCTATTATTCCACGGCATATCACGCGCGCCGCTCCATCGGGATCACACCGTAATTAAAGCTTTAGGGCGAAAGTTGAACGTGAAGATTGTAATCGCGAACATAATTTTAAATCAAATTAACACTTCAACTTTAATCCGAGGTCATTAATGCCATTACGGCGAAACAATATGGAGTCGTGACCGCACTGGCCGATATCTAAATAATAAATAAATAGACGGCCGCCTATCGTGCACCGCATCTCCGCGTTAATGTTCCACGTTCGACTTTTATAATTAACAATAAATTTGGTATGTTTTTTGTAGCGAGGGTTCGATGCAACAACATTTTTTCCTACCCTCGATACGGATCTTAATAACGTTTCGTATAACATTTTAAAACCGTACCGATTCTCTGCGTGATGATCTGTCACATACGTGACGTTGGTGGAGTTGTGAATTATCTTCATCAAAGCCTGATAAATCAATCAAACATTGGAATAGAACGAGAAAGAACGTACGTGTTATAATTACAACGGATGGTCTATATCATTCGCACGTCGTCATTATAATTAGCTTCCACAATCACGATTTCAAGTGTCTTCGTAAAACGCGGAAATAATTAACCGATTCTCTACTCGGCTGGTAACATACCTTCACCCCCAGATTTCGTAGAAACCGTTCAAAAACACCAAAAATACTGCACGTGGGGCGAGTACTCGAGTCCCGGCTCCGTTATCTCGTTATCCTAATGAAGTCTACGCTAATGATGAGTAGGTAAATAATAGGGCGGCTAATGGGGGCTTTATCATTCTCGAGTGCGCTTCAGGTAAGGGCCAATTAGAGAGGCCGACATCGGTCCATATTGTTCGGCGCAGCTCGCTTCGATTACGATTATTTCCGAACGACTCTCGGGCACTGATAAATTGGACAAACTATTGCGAAATGACGTCCGCGGTTTGCGGCCACGATTTTAATTTCCTGTTAAATTGTCGTAGGGTTGCTATTCGCTTATTAGCTGTTGTAATTGTGTCGGTGATGAATGAATGCTTCGACAATATTTCGATTGTGTCGAGTGAATTGAAGCAAAGTAATAATTGAATCATGAATGCGGTTTACCTCATTACACTTGTACGCAGTGCTTAATCTCCAAGTTTTTCTTTTTGTATCATTTTAAGAGAATCGATGAGCATGTTTTTCTTTAAGTACACGAGAAGAAAATTATATTTCGCCTCTAAACATTTCACAATTTTTGACTTACAGTTCTTTTTTTTTTTTGCAATAAAAAAATATTTTAATATAATAAATTAAACCCTGAATGCCTTCTCTGTATTTTTATTTTATTTCATGTTTAACATCGAAGTTCTAAGAAAATTATACTAGGCTTTGAACCAAATAAAATTAACACATAAATCGCATTTCACCTCTTTATTGGTCAAATACACGCTAAATTGTTCAATTAAGCATTTAATTCAGTCCGGTAACCGTTTATCAGTCACCTATTTGATTGAATGCTGTCAACAAAATCAACAACAAGAAATAAGGGTCCAACATCCGATGAGAGTCTTCAAGCAGCCCTCGAAACAATGAGGCAATTGCTTGCACTAACAATCTGCCGCGAACTCACAAGAGCTCTCCTATTTCCTTTCCTTTTTGCGGATTCCCAACTCGACTCATAAAAGAATTATTCTATCAGTAAATGGGTCGCAGATTGTGTAAACTGGCCAGAAATTGTATAAAGCGGCGAGCAGACGAGTTCGCGCGGAGGCGGCAGTCCCGGCCCGCCGCGAAACTTCCCCGCAACTGTTTTTTATTGCGCAAAATTTAAATGCATTTTTGATGTTACGAGATGACACGCGGCGGACGTCCGCCCCCGCCCCTCACCCCGCGCCCTATAATTTCCCAACTTGAAACTTCACTACGATATTAAGCCTTGATTGCTCGAAGAAACTTGGAACATTTTGCCGTATTCTTCTCCCTGAAGATGCGACGCTAGCGCAGACCTTACGAAGATTTGAGTTTGAGAAATTTTTCACTGAAAATTTTAAACGGTGTTCGGTCCTACGGTTGTGTAACATGGAGATCTACAATTGTATTCCATTATGGAGCAATTAAATGCTTGTCAATTAATTTGGCACCACACATCCGATATCCCTATCGAAAGGGTTACCGTGTAATTTGGACTCTCTATTACGGGTTCATAGGAGTAGTTGGGTATAGTTTCGACCACATCTGAAGCTGTACATGACAATACGTTTAGCCAGGCGGGGCTGCGGGGGCTGGGAGAGGCCAGGTGCCACGGATTGACTTCCTCCTAGTTTTTAGCGCTTACTAAAAGGATTGCCGTGTTCGCATCGATACTTGGAAGCGGAAGAAACTTTGGCAAACATTTTACTTCGTATGATCTTCGGTAAAAATTATTTGATTGCTGTAAGAAATTATCTTATATAGGGTTTATTCTAACTATATAGTTGATTCTTAAGCATATTGTAACAACTTTCGTAAAATTCGCAAAAAAAAAACGTTGTCCCTTACGTTTTAATAATGGCCAAGTGCATGTCAGACCACGCGTAGAGCGGGGTTCCGTAATTGCTGTTCACTATATGTGGACTTAGAATAGAGCTAATTGCTTGACACTATGAACATTTTGGTTAACTTTGCGATTTAAACGAAATTTGCCTCGCCAAGTACATTTTATGAGTTGGTTGTCTATAACTCGTTAACTAGTAAAACCTAAGTAGCTGTGATAGATTTCCTTTTAATTTCATTAACATGCTTTTATTAGGTCGATCTGTATGTAACTAACTATGTAATGAAATCTAAGGTAACTAATTTAACGATCTTCCATGGATCGTAGCGCCATGAAAATTGGCAGCTGTATGTAGTTCTGATGACAATACAATAATATGGTACTGTCAAACTGATCTGATGATGGAGCCGGAAGATACGAACTAGAACTTCATGATGGAACATCGTATCATAGTTGTATTTGGATTTGTTAGAAAAGTCTTGTAATAAACTTTGACCATAATAATTTGTAGCGTGTTTTTTAGTTTTTTAAACTGTAATTTATTATATATGCTAAGAATATTTCTACAACTTCAAGCCAACCGAGGAGGGGGAGGGGGAGGAACACTTAGCTCTAAAAATATTGCACTTTAAGCAAAATATTTCAGAAACGGGCCCCTAAATTGAAAAATGGAAAAATTTTCATGTACACCTCCAATATATTTACCTATCTAACAATACCCCACACGATGGGGTAAATAAGAAAAAAAAATCATCCCCACTTTACATATAGGTGAGTAAACATTTTTTTTATTTTTAAAATGTTATTCTACCATTTTGTTGACGTGATAAATATGTGTACCCATACTAAATTACAACTTTCTAGTACTAATTGTCTTTTTATGCAGAACAACTAATTTGTATTTATTTTTGACAATTTAGAAAAGTTCAAGACAACAAAAAATATTCTCAATTCGTCTGAAAATATTTTGCAAGGCTATAGCAAAATTTTTGTATGGGACTTTTGAAATTCACATAAATAAAATCAAAGCTATGTTTCGTTATTTTTTACAGAAACGGTCCTTTAGTGTGTCCGTACACTATGCCGACAATACTCGCTCACATTTTGCATATCGTTGAGACTCTGCGACTCGGACGTCGAGTGAGCTTTGGACAAAACAAATGAGTATCGACAGACGCAACCTGTCATCGCATCATCACACATAGTCATCGAGCTGTCGCAGTCGCATGTCGCATATTGTGTGCACGCGCTAAGAGTCATACGTAGTTAACTAATTCAAATGAACCCTGTATAAACTTGTACATTTTATCAAATAATTAAAAGTCTCACGTATGATGCATCGAATCAGAGCTAGTACGAGGCGTCCGAGCTCCGTGGGCGCATTAATTAGCGGGACAAGAGGGCCGGGGGAGGAGGGGAAGAAAGGGGTGCTCATGAAAGTTTACCATTTAATTAGAAGGAGCCGCCACCCTCCCCTTACCTTTTGTAGTAATGCCACGAGAATGAGAACAAGTTAACGTACCTCGTTAATCACGTATTAGGTTACGTATTAATTAATGTTCTTCATTTTTTCTGTAGCGCTCTACGTAAAATGTAAACAAAAACGTAATAAGCCGCTGTTACCCGTTTCTAACAGCGTTTGTACAGTAGTTGAAAATAAGGCTTTAGTTGTATCACACAGGGTCGCGTTTAGTGTAGCAAGAATATGACTGTTATGTGGCGGGAGACTCCGCGCCAACAGTAATTGTATATTTATTTGAAATTAATTCTAAGTACGAGTATATTATCTGATATGATTTTTACTAAAAAATATATTAATTTTAGTATTATTTTAATTAGAATATAAAACGATTTTTTTTTTATTTCATTTATGTCAGATTTGTATTCAATTGATCAAAATACAATGTATCTTATTTCTGACCTGAAATATAACTAAAACAGTTTTAAGGTGCCTTTGTATTTTTTTTTTTTAATACTGCAATTTTGACTACGTAAAGAGGCAATTATTTAAATAATTCACCACAAGCTATTTTTCATAACAGCCTCGTTAGGGCAACTGCTGTATCTACCCATAAACCCCGACAAAAATAAACGGCTGAACCGATTTTGACGAAACATAGCTAAGAACACTCCCCATAAAATCTTCTTACAAAAAAAAAACTAGATCAAAATCGATCTGTCCGTTTGAGAGCTACGATACCATAGACAGACACAGGTATACAGATACATACGTCAAACTTATCTTTTTGGGTCAGGGGTTAAAAATGAGCTATTCCATACGTTTTACCTCTGATTAACAGACTTTTTGTGTCGAACAGCAAGTTTTTGTATGAATTTTTAAGAGTCTGATCTATTATTGCACTCTTCCGTCCACTGAAAGCTGTTTAATAATAGAAACTGGCGTTAAAAGAATAATAAATAATATTACAGTAAAAAAAAAAATGTTTTTAAAAAAACTGAAGCTACCGACTACCGAATACATACGCAATTCCATTTACTTGGATGTCATTTTTATGTTGTCGAGTTATTTGTTATAAAAACCAAAATACTAAATCGTATTTGATAAAATCTATATGAGACCACCTTTGAACCAAAATACCACCTTTAAACCACCACCTATCAAACAAAAGAAGAATCATCAATATCACGTCATAATTGGTGGAGTGATCGCTTAACAAACATACAAAAAAACATACAGTCGAATTGCAAACCTCCTTTTTTGAAGTCGGTTAAAAGTGCAACAAAATATAACGAATTCATGCATTTATGACACCAGATAGAGATCAGAGTACAAAAAGACGGTCTGTCTGATTTACAGCGTTTAGTAACAAAGGGCGCTGTCGTAGGTGGCGGCGTGTAGCCGCAACCCATCTGCAATTAGGCTAATGGACACCGACCTGCATTCATACTCGAAATCCTCCAAGCTGCAGCTAATTTTCACCTTAACCGCCGCTTCGTGCATACGAGCTTATCAAACGCTGAATGACTCCGCGCGGATACCGTTTTCCCGCGTCGTTATTGAGACAGTTTTAACCGACTTAAAACAAGGGAGAGGTTATTAATTCGTTTGTATTTTTTCATGTTTGTTGCTTCATAATTCCGTAATTTATAAACTGATTTGGAAAATTATTATTTATTTTAAAGGTTACAAACATACTTTCAGATTGATTCTATACAAATTGCATCATTCTGTTCAGTAGATTGGTTTTTAAAACAAAAAAGCTGGATAAATATGTCTTCCAAGTAAAAGAAATTGCGTATTATGAAGTCGATTGTTGTCGTTAAATATTTCTTCCTTTTCAAACTAATTACAATAAAAGGGATTACACACAAGGTCTGTACATTTTTCAGGACTTACTAAGAAAATAGTAGAGAGAGTTTCTAGCTTTCTACTGTTATATGATCTATAATAATTTTACAAGTCAACCATTTTTATATTTTCTTTAAATCACCGAATCACCGAATGGATACCTATCCACGACAAACTGTCAGGGGAGACCTGTGTTGATTTGAAATTACTGACCGGTAAAACAAAAATAATCGCTTAATAAAAAATAGCACCCAAGTTAGGCAGTTGTCCCACCACCGACGATGAACGAAAAGCGAGGAAAACTAGAAACTAGATACGAATTGACGAACAGCGGGAAGCGAGTGTGTAGTTCCGATAGTTTTGTCGCTGGGCTATATGCGAGTGTACGAGCAAGCCGCACTGTAAAGAAATGACTGCTAGTCGGTCTCTCGGCGTGAATTCTGACCGCCCAGCGAGCACCGTTGAGCGATAATTATCTTTGATACCTCTTGTCGCTCAGTGACAAACTAGTGAAGCGAGTCCTCGCCGGCAGTGTAAACAGCCAGCGATCAACTATTGATATATCCATCTCTTTTATTTACACGGAATTTCTATCTATTGAACGTTTCTTGAGCGAGAAAATAGCCGATAGTTAGTCGCTTCCTCGCCGGCGGCGGTGGGACAACTGCCTTAGACGCAGCGTTTTTTTCCACGCTCGCTTAGTGCGCCCCGGTAGGCGTGCATCGCGACTCATTACTCTACTAATGGCGGCCGTAATGAACCAATCTAACAGATTGCTCTCGAATCTTCAGCCAACATCCAACACTACTGATTTGAAAGCATCTTCCGCCCACGGCGCCATCTTCAGATTAAATACACATCGACAACTACCCGCAACTTTTCTTCATGAAATGAAAATGTTCCTCGAATAACGCTGGAAGTAATTAAGAGTCCAACTAATAGTGGAAGTGTAAGATAAACAACCCGCCGAATATGACTCCGAATCTTATTAAAGTTGTTGGAGATTCAGCTGTATTTGAATAATACAAAACTCAGGTCACAGCACCCAACACCGCTCATTAAACTTTTTCTCCGCTAATTTACTGTCTTAATTATTTAGTCTGCGTTACTTTTAATGATCTTCATTAATTTAGCACCGAATTAAATTCGGTTTGACGGGTCGACACGCTCAAATCGCCAAGGTTGACTCGCGACTCCCAACTTGTTCGCAACTCCAATTTGGAGCTCCGTTTGTATCACTCGGGAAGTTATATTAAAAGGTCCGCAGTAATTTTCTTGACAAACACAATGAATAATGAATCGCGTAATATAAAATTCGGATTGAGGAGGGCGCCTCACGTGTCCCGCTCGACATGTTTGTATCTCTTGATTCTGTGTGTTTTCGCTAATTGAGTCCCGCTTCGGCATCACCTTTCCTCCGCGCTCGTTCGTTATGCATTTCGTATCACTAATTAAAACTCTTCTTCCCTTCCCGCGTGACGTGTGCGAATTCAATCAACTCGGACTGAACATAAGGCGCAAGATTTATGATCGAAACAAATCGAATTCGCTAACAAACAATATTGTATTGGAAGCCGTACGTAGACGATACGTACGCGGTACGAGTATATCAATATTGCAGGCGCTATTAATACGTCCGTCTCATGAGCGGGGGAGTCCCCACACGCCCGCGCCTCGCCCCCCGCACCCCTCAGTCGCCGCTCTTAATTGAATGAGGAGCGGGAATTGTTTCCCAAAATGAAACAATTAATTGTGCAACGGCTATTCCGCCTTACATGGATAATACGTTCGTTTATGGCCTCCTAACGCGGCTGCACGCCGTCCTTTATTGGACCGACTCTAGGAATTTGTGTTCATTGGAGCTCGTATCCAAAATTTAATCGAGAATTTACAAGGACGCGTCTTTGTTGTCCTCCGGCTGGGAGTTTTTGCAGCTGCCCAAATTGCATTTTGTAATGTTAAAATAAATCTCTGTGTATATAAATCCCTGAACTAACTTAGAACATAAAGGTATATATAGTGTATCTTCGGTTTTACTTGCCCATAACAACATTTCTGAAGATATAAATTATCTACTGATTTTGAAATGAAAAATCTGTTATGCAAAAAAAAAAACTAGAGAAAATGCTACAAACGCTTCCAATAAACTTCCATTCACGCTTCCATAAAAGTATTTTACACAAAAAAAAATAAGTATAGTGTTTCACATCTTCGATTCCATATTTGCATGAATTAGTTTATCAAAATGATATTATTATAATGCTATTCTGTAGCTATTTGCATAACCGATTTCTCGTTAGTCTATTAATTTAAAATTTAAATTTTAAAAACCTTGAAAAAGGTATAATATATGGGTGAGGAGATTTTTCAGAGAGAAGACTTTACTCCCGACGGTGCCTCAAATAATGCTCCGACTCGCACGTCGGAAGAAGCAGCACTATTCTGAGCTTTTTAGTTTAAAGAGATGCTTAAAATTTTCATGGTCAGGTCCATAGCACGTGTAATGCGGTTAAACAGCACGGAAATTCAACAGACCGCGCTACCATGTGGCGCATTCGACTCAAAGACGCATCGTAAACCTCCTTTACGCCTCTCCACGAGAGCTTCTCAAAACTTTTCATATTCCCCGACCATAAAACAAGCCAAAAAATACGAGCGTCGAAAAACATTGTAAATAGTAGCAAGTTATCGAGGCGGCCATACGCGCTGAGAATTAGTTTTAAACACAGCGGAAACTGTGTTTGTTGCAGCTGAAATTACCTGCTTTCCTGCGAAAGTGCTTTTCTCGGGAAATCTTGTTGTGGCCCGCCGTCATAAAAATAAGCTGGGTTAGTTTCGAATTGCTGGAGATTGATTAACCTATTTAAACGGAGTTAGTTTTAAAGTGATATTCGCTGGCTACAAGGCTGGCTGGTTAGTTGGTTCCGATGACCGATAACGAGGACGAGGGTTCGAAATTTAATAATGATTGGTTTTTCAGTGAGAAAACAAATGATAAAACTATAATATAAAACACTTTTTTAAATTATCACTGTCATTCAATAAAACACTAACGCGAACCACGATAAATATCCCGTTAATAATAATAGGGTTTTATTAATATTGAAATCAGACAATATTTAAGGGTTGTTTTTTTTTTCATGTTGTATAAAAAACGCGTGGGCTTACTGGCGAATTTAAAATTGCCGCGACAAGTATGCTCTTAAATGAAAAGTCAGTGCAGTCCTTATTGCCCTCGCTTCATATGAATATAATCGTATACTCTTAAGTTAAGCTGTGGTCATATTCCTGACAATCATAAAAAAGTATAGTCACTCAAATTAAGTAAGTAGTACTTTAACAAATTAACACTAGTTACGTAATTATGAAGTCTAAGCATCCTGATCGAAGTGACACACATGCATCTACTGACTGTGTATATGTAGTTGTATGCATGTGTGCGCCGGCGAGGGGCAACACATTCAATTTGCTATTTATCCGGGAATGGATCTAAGTCATTACTTAGCTGAGCGAGAGAGATGGGAACGGGATGCGCTGGAAATTACACTGACGTACGGGCATTCACCACTAACTTCGAATGTTTCGTTTAACAACAAACTAATGAATCTGAAATTAAACTCGAGGCAGTTCTTTAAACAAAAAAAATAAGTTTATATTAGATAAAAAAAAAACAGTTTTTCATACGCATAAAAGCCTTTGTTTTGAACGATTCTTTAGTTTTTCATAACAAAGGCTTAAACTATTAGTTGTCTTTACTAATAATGGGGTATGCCTAACTTATACCGCTGGTATAAGTTAGGACATGACATTTAGAGTGTACCTTTCTAGTGCGAAGCGTAAATATATATGTAAATATATACGTAATAAATATGCGCTAAAATAATTTCTCTATCTATAGAACCAATCTGAAAGTATAATATTTCAAACATAAAATGTTTGTTTTTCTTTTAAATCGGTTTATAAATACCGGAGTTATACGTTAACCACATATTTCCAACTAAGTTTGTGGCGTTAACATACAAAAACATGCAGACAAATTATGAACCTCTTTCTTTTTGAACTCGGTTAACATAAGATGACTTAAATGTCATTAGAAATATTTGCAAAGGTCTTAAAATTATGCAAACTTATGCACAACAATGAACAGAGTTCATTTAAGACAGAATGAAGTTTCAAGTTTAGTATGTTTATAAAAACCAGCTAATTAAGTGCAATATGAGATTGTTTCTACGTGTAATGGAGATAAGTCGTGCGACAGCGCGCTCGCGGCCGCCGCCCTCAATCACAGGAAGTGCGCCATCTCATTGCGGAAGTGGTTTGGGCGGGCGGCTACTCTCGAATGAACGGAGATCCTACAGTATTGTGTTTTAGAAGCATGACTAGAATGAAATAAAGACATTTTTATAAATAAAAAGGAGATTTAATGATTTTATGTAACGAGTAAGTGGATCATTGATCCAGTGGATATTAGTTCGAATCTTGCCAGGCTATCTTTTGTATGTATTAGGCGATATCCGATTTTTCTTTATCTCCACACTGACAGGTTGTTTATATTCAATGATCGTATTTTGTTTTTAATTTTAATAATCGTAACATTATTAAAATGAAACTCTTTTTTGTCCCAAATGGATGATGAGGGTTAAGACCCGTATTGTTTGCATTCAATCAGTGCCTACTTACTTGTTGCTTATTTTTTGTACATATAAATCGTTATTTATTTTATAGTTTAGAAGAGTCTATATCCAATTACCTAATACATTATAGATATTGGTCTTATGCGGCTGCTCGAGAAGATAGGTATTTTTCTAATATATGTATGTTTAGTATAGTAGCTATTATAGCTTATACTGTGACCAATTCTAATGTCTCTCACATTGTAGTTTCATCATATTTTTTCCCGAATGTCAAAATAATTCTAATACATCGATCTTAATAAGTAAAAACCTACTTTTTAGCCACCATGTGCCTAATAGACCAGGAACCAAGTAATGCTGTTCGTTACACGTAATTTCAGCTATTATTAATAAGAAGATTTATTAAACCTAAATAAAAAAAAAACCTAACTATTGCCTAATTGAACCGGTAGCTAATGAACCTAAACAGTTCAGAGCTTTTTTCCACTTATCTGTCATATAAGTCGTCCACGTCGATGCAGGGTTGACTCGGCCGGCGCGGGGTAGATTAGACCGGGGCGACCGGCGAGTGAGTGCGGGTTTCTAAGTCGCGTCTAATTGGCTGAGCCACCCCGCGCCGTGTTTCGCCGGCCGGCCCAATTAGCACCGTTGTGATTCATTTTAATCGGGCGCCCTTATCACTGTACTCCCGGAAGTACGCTCCGGGAAATATCCGGACGGGTTGTTGTGTTTTTTTGTTTGTTACATTTTAGATAGGATTTTTTGTGCAACTGCGTGACTAGATTAACAAGTAGCTAAGATTTTTTATAGTATACATAAGTATATATATACATAGTCAATTTAATCCTGAAGTGGTTTGATGATGATTTAATTTTACAATTGTTTTTATTATAATACTGGGTAAGTCCCGGTTTCATCAGACTGGCCTTGTACGTAGCTCAGTTGGTAGTGCGTCTACGTCTACCTGCTGAACTGAAAGGTCGTGGGTGAGATCCCCATCCAGGGCAAACATTTGTTTGATGAGCATGGATGTTTGTTCTGTGTCTGGGTGTTTCTATGTATCATATGTATATATTTACAAAAAAAAAATGTATTCTATTAGCCATCTAGTTCTATTGTACAAGCTTTGCTTAGTTTGGGCTAGATGGTGTTGTGTGAAATGTCCATAAATATTTATTTATTATTTATTATCCGCATGGTGGCTTTTACAATGTTATACATCTTGCCCTTTTGTTTCAGCAATCTATGAAACAAATTTATTTTATAAGTCGTTCAGACTATTTAGGTATAACAAATATCTATATTAAAAGAAAAACAAAATACCCAACTCCAGAAAACCAGTTCTTATAATGTAACTTACGATTTCGTTACGCTTGATATGTTGTTGAGTGAACGTTTCTTGTGAGAAAGTATGCGTAAAATCGCTGTAAAAGACTATAAATGCGCATTGTGTTGGATTATTCTCGTGAAATCACGGTAAGAAAGAGAGAGACTGAAATGTAGAACTTCACTTTTACGAAGCAACACAACCTGTCTAGCCAAGTCGGACCAACTATCCAGATCGGAGAACTCATTACAATTCGCAGTGTTATCTCACACAATCACTTGTTAGCACAACAACAAATTCTAGTGAAAATGTAATCAACACGTTATCCTAAACCAATAGATATCCCTGGGTAAATAGCGGAGGAGAGGGGCGACCACACGTCAGCGCGGACGGATAGTTGTCTGTTTACATTTACTTACACCCAAATTAAAACTCAAATTATATAAACTATTAAGTCGAATATTATTAGTTTGTAAATTACTAGCTGATCGTGGTTACACTCGTATCCTGCACCAACCATGGATATATTACCTAAATCTTCTTTGTTAGCGCCGTGTTCGGTTATTTTTGAAGGAATTTGTACGGGGCTAGGTCAACGCTGGTAGGTAGTTAGTTCCTCACACTGCTGTCTAAGCGTATTATTGTTTTGTAGATTAATACCGGATCCTCGCGGTTTCGCTCGGTTTCGCTCGCTGTGAGTCGAGAACTGTTTGTCTGTATTTTTTTACGGCCGACTTACTCCAACAAATCATGATCTAAAAAAAAAAAAACGTATTTGTGTATTGATTTTTCATTAGTTTAGTATGATTAATCATACTAAAATCACAAATCGTAATCCTTAAGGATTGTGTGATCTAAAATGTCACACTATAACATTTTATTCAAATCTTAACAGACACCACAAACACACCACACATGTTCATACCTTCTTAGTTTCGCTATTTATAATGTAGGTAAGTATTAGGATTTAGTAAAGATATTAACAAAATGTAAGTGGTAATTTTTTTTTTTTATGCCACGTGTCTGACACGTGGCACAAAAAAAAACGCTTGACTGAAATGAATTCTAAGAAACTGACAGCGGAAGATTTTTCCGAGAACTCGAGGAAAAAGTTGTGTTAACATTTTAGCATAAAGCAATTCTTAAAAAAATTATATTTGAGTAGTAAGTTTATCCAAATCAAGAGAGGAGCGCGTGCCCGTCCCGACGATAAGAATTAATCAGGCTGAACCCATTCCGAGACGAATTCAATTATTTTAATGTTACAAAGTAGAATGGCGAGGTTATTTAACACAGAAACATTTAGGTTAATGGATATTGGTAGAAAAATGGAGATTTGTTTCGCTATCTCGAGGAAAAGCGGTTTCTCGCACTGAAAATAAGATCTAAACAAGATTCCCCGTCTAATCTAGTGCCATATTATTTTGTTTTATTAATCATATTCCTTGTAGAGTTTATGTTTGAGTTTACGCGTCAAGCTTGCGTTTAACTTTGGCAATTCTACTGAAGTGAAAATGTGATTGTTGTATCATATTATTTCTTTTGGTATATTTTTGCGTACCTAAAGATTTAGACGTAACTTGTATTTAACCATTGACCATACTACAATTTAACTATATAACTACTTTTTTTATAATATAAAAAAATTAAACTTGGTAAGTACATACATGCACAGTGTACTTACCTTTAGTGCCATCGAGTATTGATTGATAAATAAATAATATTTTTGATATATTTTTTTATGTACTACTAAATAATTGTAAAACATTGTATAGTTAGCTTACTTTATGTTTTATACATTATACTAATTATAATTTTATTTTACAATGTTTTACCAGTGATGACATGGTGAAACGTGGTCCCCAACTATGGGCCTTATAAGGAAGCTCAAGGTCACGCAACGAGCTATGGAGAGGGCTATGCTCGGAGTCTCTCTACGAGATCGAATCAGAAATGAAGAGATACGTAGACGTAGACGTACAAAAGTCACCGATATAGCACAGTGGATTAGCAAGTTGAAGTGGCAGTGGGCAGGGCACATAGCACGTAGAACTGATGGCCGATGGGGCCGAAAGGTTCTCGAGTGGAGACCACGTACCGGCAAGCGCAGCGTATGAAGACCAGCCACGAGATAGACAGATGACCTCATACAAGTGGCGGGAAGACGCTGGATGCAAGCCGCTTCCAATCGGTCTTTTTGGAAATCCGTGGGGGAGGCCTGTGTCCAGCAGTGGACTTCTTATGGCTGAGATGATGATGGTGATAATTTTATCAAAAAAATAAAAGTACGATGCGTATAATATTCTGCGTTATGCAAAAAGTAAAGTGTTGGTTAAATAAATATAAAAACAAGAACTTTGTATATTTTGTTAGTATTACATTTTGTTTCAGAGTAACGATATGGCTCTTTTCAAAATAGCATCTAATTTTAATTAAAATGTTGTGACTTCGGGGGAAATTTAGATGTGACCTAAATGTACTTTGTTTCGTTCCTCTACTGAGATTGCTAAGTAATTTTAAGGGTACATTTTGGAATGTTGATGAAAACTCGGTTGTTGTCGGCGAGGCGCGGTAACGACTCGCTCAAGACTTCGCGACGCCTTTAATGACATCCAAGTCAGCGGGGCCGGGCTCGCGTGCGCAATTCTTGTTATTTCTTTATTACAAAGGAGTGCCTCATTAATTTGGCAGCCCCTCAGGGTTGAGTGTCGCGAACCCTTGACCTCGTTCGCGAGAGCCCGCGACACTGAACAGAATTGAAAAGCTTACGCACCTAGCGATACATAATTAACGAACCTCATTACTGAGTAACAGATATCGTCTTGAGTTCGCCCCTGGTGCCTGCACCCGCCTCCCTCCCTGCCCTCGGAAACATCGCGGAACGAGTCGCGGCGCGCATTCTTCGCACGGATTGAAAACTCGCTAGCATCGGCACTAAACACAAACTTGGGTAATTTAGCTCGCGGACATAACTCTTTGACTCATCGTCCCGCTACACGGTCTCAGTTATCCTTAATAGCATCCGTGAGAGTTTTAAAACGGTCCGAATAGTGAAACTTGTTCTCGGCGAGCGCTCGCAAACGATGCAGAGCACGAAATCGTACGAAGTTCGATTTGGACAAAGTCGTTTGAATCTCGTTGAGAAAATAGTTAAATAGTTGTTACACGGATAATCGAGTGGCGATAGCGAGACCTGGATGCCGATTGGTGGTCCAGACGCGTTGTAAAGAGGCTAATGAACTGAGGCGGGCAGCGGCCGCTACGCGGCGTGTCCGCGGACTCGTGCATTTTTAATGGCGCACGCTAGCACACTCACTATTAATATTTACCGAACACGTCAAGAGGGTGCACTTTACCTTTTAGTTAACTAGCGTCCGGCCGTTCATTAAATTTTCACGCGCGTCAGTTTCGGGCGAATTTTCCGCGGGCCCGGCCGGCCGGGGCGGCCGATAACGAGCGCGGACCACGCTCGTTATGCCCTTCTCTAGCCGCTCCAGTCGACAGACGACCAAATTTTATTAATAATAAACTGTAACTGAAACGGCAGCTTTGAAGTACGAGAGCGGCTCGAACGCTCGTTATCGAGAATTATGCGGAATCCTTTGACGTTCACTTCTTAAAGTTACGCGAACAAGTATTACGTTATTGTAACTATTTCCGGACAAACAGAGTCAAAAATACTCCCTTACTTTCCTTACCCGAGCGTGAACATTTTCTTCCTAATATTTCTACTTTAAAAACTCACAATGTCAGTAAAACTAAGTCGTAGAAACTTGCTACCAAATATCCTATCAAATACACATTAGCTCGTTGAATCAACAGCTCTGTATCCCGAGATCTAATTAACCGTGATTCAATCAGCTAGATGCAATTAACAGGTCTCATAAACAATCAGCAGCATTAAGACGTCCGTCGGCGCAACAGGTCAGTTGTCGGCACGACTCCCGAGAAACGAAGACGCTGAAATATGAACAAATATATAAATAAGCTATGAACTCACTGCTAATACTATCCTATTTTATTTTTACCCGACTGCGTAAGAAGGAAGGTAATGTTTTTCGAGTTTATATATGTATGTATGTATGTGGGTATATATGTATGACCGATTTTAATGTGCGAGGTGTCATAAGATACGTCTTCGCTTCCTGTGAGAAGCTTAGCTTAGAGCTTCCCTAAGAGTGTCATAGCCTATATATTTTTTGTAATAATAATATATGTCGTGCAAAAA
This sequence comes from Lycia hirtaria, assembly GCA_947563715.1. Taxonomy (NCBI): domain Eukaryota; kingdom Metazoa; phylum Arthropoda; class Insecta; order Lepidoptera; family Geometridae; genus Lycia; species Lycia hirtaria. The sequence goes on along the minus strand of OX387379.1, from coordinate 29,035,509 downwards.
TAAAAAATGCGTTTTTTGTAACCTCCTATAATATCGTAATAGACAAGTGATTTTACTAGAATTATTCTAAAGAATGCGCATATAAAATCATTTACAGCGATTTTACTTTCTCACAAAAAACGTACACTCAACAGCGTGTCAAGCGTAACGTAATCGTAAGTTGACTGCAAAAACTGCTTTTCTGCAGTCGGGTATTTTGTTTTTCTTTTAACATACATACTTTGATTCATTTCGTAGCATTAAAGAACCTTGTGCACTAAAACAAAAGATAAGCGTAGCTGGAAAGATATGATAGCGCGGTAAGATATTAGAGTGATAGCGCTGTGAGGGCGGGCGGTAATAAATTAGGGCGGGCGGGGTGGCGAGGCGCAGGGCGGGCGGCGTCGCGTGCGCCGCGGCAGTTTGTCGCGTCGCGTGCGCGCGCGCTCATTGCTTATTCATGCGAGCGCGGCACGCACGCCTCACGGCTCCACGCGTGCCTCCTCAACAACCGTACCCGACCTGTCTATTGCTACTGGAGATACGCTAATCATTTCAATTACACTACTTTCTCAAAATAAAACGTAACTGAAGTAGCATATGGATAACTTTTGAAAAAAGTAAGCGAAGAGAAATAGGATCTTATCGATCTATTTGTTATGTTGTTTGCATCATATTAAGGTTATGCAGATAACTATTAATTAATTCTGGTCGACAGCAACGTTATGTACCTACTGTTATTGACAATTTAATCTGCTTCCTACCTTGCGCCTGCTAAATTACCCAAATTTATTTTATATTTTAATGCCAAAATTTCAAAATAGTTTTTTGTATTACAAGAATCAAAATAAAAAAAAAGATGGGCAATTAAAATGTGGTAGGCCCAAGCCCAACTACATCAACTCTGGCATGTTAGATGAAATAGATATGGAGATATGTACGATTCAAAGCAATCCGCTTCAGATTCGATCAGGCATGCATCGATGAAGCACCAGCCGGTCAACGATGTCCAACCAGACTCAATATCGTCCAACTATCGCACTGTTTACCGACCGCTCCACGCGACACGTCTACAACTATTAAATTATTTAGGGCGAAACTGCATTGTCTCGCGAAAGTAGGGCGGCCGATAGTCGGCTGGTCCGATCCAGTATAAACAGTGGTTAGGGCTTGTTCAAAGAAACGCGATCGGCGCAGTGGGAGAGGCGACGCACGTCATGATTAGCGTCGTGTTGTGTAGAGCGAGAGGCAGCGGGCGTTGCTCACATGATGCCCACGGTGCCCATGGCAATGTTTGCGGGGTATACATGTGGAAATGATAACATATCGTGGTGATTGAAGAGACGAACGCGACTACCCCCACGGGTACCGCCACTATTTTTGTCTGATAATACAAAAGTGTCTGGCCTCGCAACTCAGTTGTTATGTCTGAATTCTAAGCTGTAGGTTGTGGGTTCGTTACCCACAGCAAACATTCGTGTGATGGGGGTATTTGTTGTGTGTGTATACTCGTATGTCTAAGTGTGTACACAAAATATATAAGTATCTATCATCTATCTAGTTCCCAAAGTAGTTGCTTAGTTTGGGGCTATATTGGCGTTGTGCCAATATTTATTCAATTAAAAAAACTCTTGTACTTTTTTTTTTGAGGCTAGCCGCCGCTCATCGCGCCGTGTGTCGCCTCGCGAGTCGCCCTGCGTATCCCTGAACGAGCCCTTAGTGTTTTCAAGTTGTTACAATCGAATAGGCATGTGCCGAATATTGGGAGACTGAGTATCGGACGCAGGAATCGTTTCGTATTGAATTAGTGCCCGAACGCGGCCGTATTTGCTCTGCTAGTTAATGGAATGCCGATGGGCTATTGTGAGCGCACGACCGTTTTCTATTCACTGCTCGATATTAAATTGAACGCACATACGATTGTATAAGTAGAATTTCCTTAAGGGATAGACAGTTTAATAACTGCCTGTGGCATAATAGCACGCTTGAGTGAGCCCTGTTACTAGTAGTAAATATGGAGTATGGAGTTATACATGTACAAGTACATACATGTATATATACTTCCATAATTAATGATGATAGCGTAACCATGTGATTCAAGTGTGATTATTTTGATAAGTATTTTTATTCCAAAAAAGTAAAACAACATGTACCTACATATAGAAATTCATCATCATCATCATCATTAACCATTGTCCACCCACTGCTGAGTATAGGTCTCCTCTTTAACGCGCCATTCTTTCCGGTCTTGTCTTGTCTTCAATATACAAATTATTATCATAAAAAATTGCGTATAACACACGGGAGCCTCAAATCCAAAGGTACCTCTCGCCTCAAATTCGGCAAACCGTTTTGACTATAAGACTAGGAATGCTATGTACATTTCTATTATATGTACAGACTTATGCTTACATGAACGCACCCTAATAATGTAACTTTCTTTCTTGGATAGTCGTATAAAAATATACTTCTCCTTTCTTCTCGTCTTCTTTCACTCAAAGGACAAACTGGTCACGAGATGCCCTACGAGAAACCTCTATTTCATGCTGACTAGGATATAGATATAAGATCACTGTAAATTAGATAAAAAAATTGTATATTAAAATAAATGAATTTATTAAGTAATTTAGTAATTTTAAAAAATCCTTGTCTGATCCTTGTCCTTGTCCTTGTCTTGTCTTGTCTTGAGAGTGTACAAATTTGTACACTCTTAGTAACACTTAACGTAATCTTATAACAGAATGTTCAATTCGCTTTTCAAATAAAAGTTAAATATAATCATCAAAATCGTAGCAACTAGTAAGACACCCAATACAGGTAAGTAATAAGTGTGGTATCGTGTTAAAGGTGCAATTTGTGGGGTCACGGCCGGGTCAGCACGCGACCCCCGCTCGACCGACCCGCACTGCACCGCAATCATTCTCGATACGCGATACTTTACACAAATTGCACTATTAAACGAGTGCCGATTGCATATAGTCGACTAACGAAACAAACCTGACGATACTTTTCCTATAATTACATTGATTGCTGTTTTTATACGTGAATAGGTTTGCGCTTAACACCTGACTCACCAGGGGGTCCAGTGAGAGTTTTTAAATATTTTTAGGTATAACATAATAAATACTTTTAGGCTTTGTATCTCTAAACTGCTACAATTTTAGTTTTCAATTGGAATTATAACAACGATTACTAAAACTTGACCACGTGCAAGTTGAATTTGAATTAACGTTTTTTTTGAATATTTTTTAAAGCAATTAGTAGTAGTAATGGCTTACGGAGAGATTTAAATTTTTCTTCCTTAAATAAAAATATAAACAAAATTGTCTACGTGTTGTAAGGGTGTATAATTAATTAACATACATATGTTAACATTTTCTTACTACTAAAAACTTTTCACACAAAATACAATTTTCTCCGGTAGCCACCACGTCCGTGATTGTCCCGCGGGTAGGATATTCTGGGGGTAGTTTCAAACGTCCGTATTAGTTTCAAGCTTAATTGTTTTACACCCCCGTCCCCCACGAAACAATGAGTGGAAATGACGCTCCGCGGCGATATATCCCCCACCACAAATAATATGCATGTTTAATTAACGCCATTCCTAATTCATAATCCGACAGTGATTAATTAGACAGCCCCGTCCGCCGTAATTAGGTACGCAATTATCGCGGCCCGTTTGAATTCATTAATACTGGAAAGTAGTTAGTAGGTACACGTGATTTATTAGTTGTTCTCACTGATAGCTATTAATGCATCGTTACACTATCCAACTGTATCAATTACTTGATAACAATATCCGCTATTTTTATATCCGCAAATAATTAATGAGATATTGTGCCCCTCAATCTATTATTAAGTGATAAGCGAGCTTCCGTGTGCGTTAGTGGAACCTTATACGGTTATTTAATATACCTAGTAGTGTAGCCGAGCCACCTGCCTCGATGTCGAAACAATTGCCGGGCGCCTAATTATATTTTAATCGCGTACCACCCCGCTCCCCGGTCCCTGCGTCCATGGTTCGGGGGTCAGCGCTACACCACTAATTCATTTGTGCGGCGCGGACCAAGCGCGGGCGGCCTGCGGCCCTCCCCTGTTTATTCTCATAGGAGAGTTTAGGTCTTCTAAGCAATACCGTCGCTTAAACATATTAACCGAAGCGTTTACGTAAAGGGTTTAATTATGCACTTTACATTCTGGGCTACAATGGCGTCAAGTTAATTAAGTTCTGCTCGTTTAAAGACTTTATGTAGATTGTAGCTTTCGAATAAATTAAATTTATGCATGAAATTTTCGCGTTTTTAATTCGGGTTTACGTCGAGCTGTTGGACGACAAGACGGCACAATAGCTCGCGGCGGTTGATCAAGTGCAATAAATATTAAAGTTAGAATATCATTGTTGGAACACGCCGCGGCGTCGCTCGGCTCGGAACAGCTGTTGTAACGAACTATGCCAATTGTGTGGAGGCTTTTGTTCGTCGTTAACTGTGGGCTAGTATTACAATGCTACGTATTTCGTAGCTGACGTATAAATCAAATGTAGCTCGATAGTATTGTTTCTGGAGACATTTCTATTAGCTTTGCATAAACACATAGGAGCGTTTATACACTTTATGGTAGCTATTGACCGAACGAAGGTCCTGTGCTCGTAAATTGTGTAAGTAATCAATTTTAGCGACGTGCGCCGGCCCAGTCTGCACCCCGTGATATATAGATATTGAATGCTTTACTTAAAATCACTCCCCCAACAAAAAAAAACGGGTTGCACTCCGGGAGTGCCGGCAGAAGTGAAAACCGAAAAATAAAATAGCAACAAGACTCACACATGTTTATTTATGACATAACAAAACAGAAAATCGCTTAAGCAACATGTTTAGCCTGACAATGTCCCCGACCTGTGTCGGGGGAAGTACAGGAGGAACAACAAAAAAAAAAAAAAAAAAAAAAAAAAAAAAAAAAAAAAAAAAAAACATGTTTATTTAGGGAATACATATGGCCCTATAAGGGCAGGAACCTATATTTATATGACATAACAAAACAAAAAATCGCTTAAGCAACATGTTTAGCCTGACAATGTCCCCGACCTGTGTCGGGGGAAGTACAGGAGGAACAACAAAAAAACAAAAAAAAAAAAAAAAAAAAAAAAAAAACACATGTTTATTTAGGGAATACATATGGCCCTATAAGGGCAGGAACCTACTCCTGAAGGATTTGACCAAAGATATTGTGTTTTACAAACAACCCTGTCATCGCTGTATGCGAAGCGTTAGCGTGTTTTAAGAGTATCCAGCGCCATCTAGTACATTGTTATAGAATTAACTTTATTGTATGAACAATTCATCTAGATGGCGCTGTACCCCTTAAAACACGCTAACGTTTCGTGTACGGCGCTTGTACATACAATAATGAACTTTAAATGCAGAACGTTAGAATAGGTTTCTGACAATAATCCGTCCGTCTTACGAATTTTCGATCAGGTCACGTGACACCTGACGCGAGTTTAACATTTTTACCCATCCCAAAAATGCCTAACGCCGCTAAAGAAGTTTTCATTATTAAAAAGTTTTCATAGTACAACAATAACCTAGATGATGCCACGTAAATGATCGGTTTTCAGTATGTAACGATACTGTATATATTAAAATATTAAAAAATCACCCACAAAACAATTATTTTCTATCGAACATGGTGGTTGGTGGATATTCCAAAAATCCGAAGTGTTTTGGTTCCACTTTAATTGCAGGAACTTTGTGGAGTATGTTACCTTAGGTGGATTACCCCGATAGGCATAACCAGGTGTCTTCAACAGATTGGTTGGAACCATTAATGGCTATGGCTCTTCGGTTTGCTCCTTTAAAACTTTAGATACACTTTTGGTTTTTGTACACGGAATTATAACGAAATTTGGAAAATGGAAACAGTAGAAGCATATAGGTACATTTATGATTTTAATCAGATAAATAAGAATCATCAAATCGGTTAACGTTAGAAGTAAAAAACAGTTTTCTTAAAATGAAGTGAGTTGGCAGTCAAAGGCAAGTGTAACAAAAAATGTATTTCACATTTTTTTTTTTAAAATGACGAATTCTTGCAAATAAATATGGCACAAGCGCTACTTAAAACACAAGTCCATACTGAAAAAAGTACTTATCTGAAAAATCACAATATTAGTCCATGTAATATTCGTAAGAACACAGAAACGAACATTATAAAGTAGTCGGTCGGCGGACGTGTGATACGATTTAGGATTGAACTGCTCTTGCGCCCACTCCACATTAGCGTGAAAGCCTCCTTGAAACGGAGCCGGGGGCGAGGGGGCCGCGGGTAGCGGCGCATTGGCCATTAGCGTGATTAGAGTACCACCCCTCGCACCATCCGCGAATTCTTTAGGCCTCTCATCTCATAATACTACATATTTCATTATTTATGGAAGCTCTGTTTTTACTCCGGTCTATACTCTCTCAAATTACACACGCAATCTACGTAATTGTGGAGCTTATAGAAATTACATGGAGTTCACGTTACATGTTGTTTGTCGGCAGATGATGGCGTGTTCGTATGTGAGCGCCACAGGGATGAAGCCGGAGGCTGCGGGTGCTGCGTGCTGGAGCCCGCCGGCTGGGGGCTGCGGGGCGCACGCCCCGGCCTGCGGGTCCGCTCTGCCGCCGCTAGCGCCGCCGTACCTGCCTCTCGCTGGGCCGTCAGCGCCCACGGAGCCAGCTCTCGACCTCTCCACCTCTCCTCTCAGACCCTCGCGCTCTAGCGACGGTAATGCCGAGTGAAAGTGCTGTGCCACAGACTCCCTAACTCCGCTGTATTACACGCCACCGAGCGTACACTCGCAGAGTTGATAAACTATTAAATTATACATTAGTACCTACCTATTACATATTTAATTTCGGTTGTGAAAATGGCAATTTATGTGAAACTTAACTCGCTGTATGTAAATGTTCCAGGTACTTAAGTATTATGAAAAATATGTGTTAAACACAAGTGTGTTGTTTCTATGAACTTGAAGTGATAATTAATTATTAAAATAACAGCAATTGCATATCTTTACATGATATTGAAAAAGTGTAAATTGATATTTCTGCTCTGTGTAATCTGTTTCTTTTCAAATTATATTGAATAATTACTTAGTCATTGTATCAACTTAATAATTCCCTATTTCGCGTATTCATCGAACAAAAGTTATTGAAGTTAAATTACCCATTGTAACTAGTGATAAATATACACACGTATGTATTATGTGCAAATTATACAGTATGCAAATCACTGCGAATAAATTATTACCTACGAACTTGACTTGAAAAATAATATTTTGTTACGCTAGATATTTTTTAAAAGATACCAGACACGATATTTGCAATTGTCAATAAATATCCAGACTGAGCAAGGTCCTGCTATTTTAACAGAAATCGGTTTTAAATCCCTAGAAGGAAGCACAATAGTTTTTATAAGTATCAAATTATGCTGTCAGAATATATTACAATAGCAATTTTTGATAATGCTTAATTATGAAGCATTTAATGTGTTAGAAGTGATTTAGAATTTTCAGAAGTACCTACAAACAAACAAACAAACTTTTGAACAGCAGTCTAGCAGGAACGGATATTTAACTCTGGTCACACTACGTTGATATTGACGGTTTTAAATTATCATGGCTGGTATTCCTGAGATCAGTTGCCTATATTTGTGATTATTATTTATAATAAAGCCCGTAGTGTCTATTCTTGCCAATGTATTATATTGTTTTATTGTTAAGCCGGATCTATAGCTATCTGCTTTCGTATTATTATTACTCTTATTATGTTATTATTGTACCTGCTAGTCTCTGTCTTAACATACATTTACATCTAAAATTTTCTGTATAATAAAATTATATAAAATTTCATATACTTAATATGTAACATTTAATTTACAAAGTGTCGGAAAAAAATAACACGAAAATCGGAAAAATACACACATGGAAATCGACAGACCCATGTTACACTAATAAGAGTCCGTAATTCGACCATAATCCGCCTCGCTTGCGTATATCCACATTTTTTAAGATATAAGACGACTGAATGAACTTATAAAAGACAATCGTCGTTTGTAAAACTAGAAAACAACATCGAATCATCAAAAATGTAGGTATGCGCGAGCGAGAAGGACAATGGTTGAACTACGTACTCTTAATAAGAGTTAATAAAATTGCTATGAATCCGGCTTAAGTTCGTCAGTTGTATGATTATTATATAATTTTTCTAAACTGTACCTAGCTAAAACTTGCGCACGCGATTCTGTGATTTGCAATATTGCTCTGTAAATATTTTCTCGAATATAGGTATATTCGTTATTTCTAAAATGAGCTGTTAAAAAATCGCTCGTTATCATTATTCGTTTATATTTTGTAAATATTAGCGTTAAATCTTAGCACGTAAGTAGACACATCTTGTACCTAAAACGATTAGGCGCAAATCTTCGTAGCAATAATTTCGATGCCAACGTGTTATTCTTCGGTCTCTGTATATATTGATTATAACATCTTACCGTATATTTAACTTGTTCGAACCAATTTATAAAGTGATTACAGTAATTGAAGTATGTAAGTTATCTTAAACGCTAACATTTCTTTTTGTGTATCTTTTACTAAGTCACATGCTTAGTATAATTTTTGACCAGATTATCAAATGGGAGCGACGATACAGTAAAACTGGAATTAAGTTTTTTTTATCCTGTCAACTACGCAAAAAAACTAAGTTAACATTTTAAATGTAAATGGCCATTCTATTTTACCCGGCTATGCGGATAATTATTATTTTTAGTTTATGTATATATGTACAGATATACACTAAAGTCATGTTATCTTTTTAAGATACTAACCCGATTTTGACAACTTGAAGCGTCTTTAGACTCACGTCACATTACATCCAATATAACGGATTTTACAACCTAACTACCTGACACGTCTCCAGTAGTGATGAAAAGCGTTGATGATGATGACAAAATATAAGCCTATGTTCTTTTCCATGTATAAAAAAAAAATCTGTGCCAAGTATCACAACGGTTAGACAAATATTCCCATGTTGAGATAATTATGAGTACATATAAATATAATGTTAGCGTTTATTGAGTCTTGCCATCTTATTGTTTAATTTACGGGAAACTGTAAAGGCTTGACATTTCAGATTTGAACAATGCTATCATCATTTACGATATAGGTAAACTGACATGATCTTCAAGTATTTCAGTGTTAAGGTACTTAAGGATGTTAAATAATATTTTAGTGAACTCAATTTGGCAACCCTAGGATTCGGACCCGCATCATCATCATCATATTCCTGCATAACCAATCAATTACGGTTGCATTACCTGTCGCCTTTGATACCTGTCACCGTAAAATTATGTTTATGAAAACAAATTAGGTGTTTTTGGCGTCAAACAAGTATTATAGAAATAATTATATATGACGCCAAACACTTAATCAAGTTAGATTTAGTTTAGATGACTTTGACATGGTTTATCTCCAGTATATGGTGTGCATTTGAATCTTGACCGTTGTCAAGAAATACAGAAATAATTATAGATGACGCCAATAACACTTACTAAAGCATGTATTGTATGTAATTTTCACAGACATAGTAGTTGAAACATGCGACTTCATTTATATGAAATCATTGTGTGTCACATTTTTGGTATCGACTGTGACGTCACACAAACGATTTTGTGATGGAATGTTCCATCCGCGCGAAATCTATTCAACCCAATGCATCCGCGCGCTTGTACGCTAGTAACTAGTTGACTAAATATCGAATCGGAAGTATATATCATCTGAAATTAAATAAATCTTAGGTCATCAACGGTGATTTTTTATCATACTGTTGACACGCTAGGTTATCTATACTTAGGGTATCTATAGAAGTATATGGTAACTTTTTATATGGTTTATTGTCTATTAGCAGACAGTGAGTTTTTTGACCCATGGTCATGGTGGTACGTTTGAATCTTTGGTTGCCGAATTTTTTAACCGTCTTAAATATTATAAAATCATCGATTTATTATTTAAATTAGCAACATTACGTATTGTTGCCTGACTGCTGTAGAAAGTGGATAATGTGTAGACGTACTTATACCAATGTATTTATCATAAAATAATTTTAATTTTACCAATATAACGTTGTCAAGCCTGAGCAGTTTTCAGGTCAGTTGTGGTGTTACCAGTACACAAAGAAAGAACATACCTACATACTAGCCTAAGAAAGCAGGTGGAAGGAGAGAAAAATAAAATTTTGTAAATTAACTCACTGTTTCAATCATTTCAAGTTTTCAACCCATTAATTAAGTAAAGTTATACCTAATTACTAATGTCACTGCGAGCAGTAGACCTCGTGACCACACCAATAATTACATACCTCATTGCCGATAGATGGCGTTATGAGGCTCTTAAGGTTAGAAGAATCTAGAATCACTCAATTCACTCACTTGTCTCGTCTCTAAAATGACTGCATGAACTTATAAGAAAATCGTCGTTTGTAAAACTAGAAAACATCATAAATATACGACAAAAATTTCAATTTGATCCAAGTTAATTTTCATACAAATTATTAATTTTTAGAAATTATTAACTCAAAAAATGATTTTTATGTATGAAAATTAACTTGGATCAAAATTGAATTTTTTGTCGAATAATAAAATTATGATGTTGTTTTCTAGTTTTACAAACGACGATTTTCTTATAAGTAGTATTAACCTACGGAGCAGAAACGTGGACACTAACTAGTCCATCGATTGAATGTCAGTCAGCGGTATATGCTCGGAATTTCTTTGAAAGATAGAATCAGAAATGAGATTTCGACAGAGAACGAAAGTGACCGACATAGCCCATAGGATTAGCAAACTGAAGTAGCAACGGGCTGGCCATATCTGTAGAAGAACCGGTATCCGTTGGGGTAGACGAGTTCTGGAGTGGAGACCGCGTATCGGCAAACGCAGAGTGGGGCGCCCTGCAGCCAGGTGGAGCGACGACCTGCGTAAGGCGGCTGGTAGCAAATGGATGCGTAAAGCAGAAGATCGTGGCGGGTGGCGCTTCTTAGGAGAGGCCTACTTCCAACAGGGGACGAACATCAAATAGGCTGATGATGATAATTGTTGCTAACAAAAATGACCGTTAAACGCCCGACCCACCAATACTTACTTGTACTTTTCTTGTTTATTGTTCCAAATGAATGTCAAAATATAATAATAGTCATCTTACGATCACATGAACTACAACCAAAAGTTATAACTCGTTTGCGACTTTTACAGGAAAAGATGAAATAAAATTCAAGTTCATTCAAGTTGTGCGATCACTTCACTTGACTGTGCGATCATTCGAATACATCTTAGCTTCTAGAATAGGTCGGTCGAAACCAGAAATATATTTAACTTAATAATTTAATTTTAAATATCAGTCGATGCAAACCAATCTTTCAAAATTAAAAAAATAAAATTTATTTTATTATAATTTATGGCTAACCCTGAGTTGCCGTATTGTTTCGACTCAAAATGCGCACCAATATGCATTGTGTTCAGATTAAAAAACAAGAAAACAGTTGGTCGACGTTGTTTTACATTGCAAATGGAACGATTATGTAAACAAGCCTTGCAGAAGGCTTTTTGACGGCACCGCGAACCTTATTAATATTCAAAAACGTTTTGATTTTTCTTACTTATAGAATTAAGATAGATAGATTTAGAATTAATAATAAAACAACGGGTTGGACTCCGGGAGTGCCTGCAGAAGTGAAAACTAAAAAATAAAATAGCAAAAAGGCTGACTCGTGAAGGATATGAACCTCCGCCCTCCGATTGACAAATTTAAATTTATATCGGTGCTCTAACCTATTGAGCTAACGAGTCTTACGTGCATGTGTCGAAAATAAGCATTCTCGGCGCAACGAAATGACGTCATGCTAGAAGGACAAACTTGTACATACAATAATGAACTATAAAATGCAGAACGTTAGAATAGGTTTCTGACTGTCCGTCTTACGATCTGACGATCTGACGCGATTTAAAATTTTTTACCTATCCCAAATATGCTCAACGCCGCTAAAGAAGTTTTCACTTAAGAAATAAAAAATAAAAAAAGACGTGTGGCACTCGGAGACTGCCGCGGTAAAGCTATTACATAATAGCTTTACGCGCGGTGTGTTAGGTTATTTTCGTTACGGAATTTCTGGATTCGGTCTCCACGCTCAAGGCCCGCGATAGAAGCTATGCAATAGCTTAAAAAGCCTATTTGAATCTTTCTGACTGGAGGGATTTGGTCTACTCCTCCACGGAGACCAACCGGCTTGGAGGAGGTTCTCGTACTTATGTATTATATAAAGATAGTGTTTGTGATCTGTCGCCGCTGGTCACTTGCTTGGTTTAGAATTAAGATAGATTTAATAATTACCTACGTACCTATTCAGATAGATGATTACGTAGAGTGCCTCACGTAGTAATAATATAGGTATATACATGGTGTCCCAAAAGAAGCTGAAATGGTCAAGGATAGCTGCATGCTGGCCTGGTGACTCCTTGGATAGGTCTTCCATCATCCATCAAACACTAAGGCTGTCCACCGTGTGGATTTTAATTGTTACAAATTTACAATCTTACAAAAATCGGCTGAGATCCAACGCAGTCGGGTCTTTTTCAGTGATTTCCCCCACATGAACAAAACGTAGTAAGTATGTATATTTTTTAATAATATGCGCTTAGCCACAATATCAAATACTTATATCAGATGAATGATGTGCCCGAAGATGTAGACGTTATGACAAATATGATAAATCAGGATCACGGTGATAAACTAAAATAATGTTTAATTATTTGAAAACCGGCTTGCACTTGACGGCTAAAAGCGACTGTTGCGTCTATGGTGGAGCTCGCTTGCCTAGAAGAAACCTATTCACTCGCGATTTGAAGACATCCAGATTAAATAAAATAAAGATAAAGTTGTAAATAAATATATGTATATATCCCGACTGCATACAGAAAGATCTGACTGACAATCAATAATTATAGTTTAAAAAACCGACTTCAAAATAAGCAATACAACACATACGCGACTTGCTGTTCACTTTTCAATACTCAGGTACTCAGATGATACTCAGATGATATTTTACCAGTTATTTTGTTATTAAAACCAAAGTACTGCATCAATTTTGATAAAATTTATATGGGGCCACTTCGGAAGTATGACTTGTAGGTGTGTGTGACCCAGTGTCAATCCCACTGTAGATTCATATGACACCTCACATATCACAAACAATCCACTCGTTTAGGCTGTAGGGCATGCCTGAAAACCTCATACATACATTTGTATATAGGTACATACATACATACGTGTGTTTCAGTGTATCGTAAGTATGTACATATTTACAACAAAAAAAAGTATACCTATATATTTCTATCAGCCATCTAGTTTCCATATTACAAGCTTTGCATAGTTTGGGCTAGATAGTGTGGTGTGAAATGTCCACCAATCATCGTCATCTCAGCCATAAGAAGTCCACTGCTGGACATAGGCCTCCCCCATGGATTTCCAAAAAGACCGATTGGAAGCGGCTTGCATCCAACGTCTCCCTGCCACTTGTACGAGGTCATCTGCCTATCTCGTGGCTGGTCTTCCTACGCTGTGCTTGCCGATGCGTGGTCTCCACTCGAGAATCTTTCGGCCCCATCGGCCATCAGTTCTACGTGCTATGTGCCCTCCCACTGCCACTTCAACCTGCTAATCCTCTGTGCTATATCGGTGACTTTCGTACGTCTACGTATCTCTTTATTTCTGATTAGATCTCGTAGAGTGACTTCGAGCATAGCCCTCTCCATAGCTCGATGCGTGACCTTGAGCTTCCTTATAAGGCCCATAGTTAAGGACCACGTTTCAGTGCCGTAAGTCATCACTGTATACATCATTTATACATACTTTCGGAATATATAACCCTCGCTCGGCAGTCGGGCAAAAATAAGCTACCCACGTCTGACAAATAGTGGTAGTGTGATATAACATGATCAAAATTTGAGCTCTTCCAATCGAGACGGTTCTGAATAAAGCCAGCCCGATGACAATATGTACCTATATATCTGTAATGCGGACACAAATCTGTAAGGAAGTACTTCATGACCCCAACTACATGCCCTTATACTCGATAAAATCAAGTTTATGTTTAAAATACTCCAAAGTCTGAACCCCCGACAAAAAAGCGGCTGAGCCAATTTTAATCGAAACATAGCTAAGCACACTCACGATCAAATTCTCTTTCAAACAAATAAAAATTATATCAAAATCGGTCCATCCATTTGAGAGCCACGATGCCACAGACAGACACACAGATACACACATAATACTTATAACAACCCTTCTTTTCATGTCAGTTCAGGGTATAATTATGCTAGTATTTGCGAAATTTTACGATGTATTTAAAAGATAGTAAGCACTAAGTATGTGAAAGATGATTGGATGAATGTGAAGGTGAAATTTTGTATTTTATTTTCAAATATGGGCTTGCACTTTGTCGCTATATCTCACCTAATAGTGATGTTTAGCGACTGTTGCGATCTACGATGGTTGCCAAGAAAGAACCTATTCACTCATAATTTCAAGATCTCAACAATGAACTTTAAGGACCACCTTAATCTAAGACTAAACTGGCTAGTAAAAAGCTTGGCATCATTAATAAGGTTAGGCGATACTTCTCACCGGAACAACTACTTCATATGTATCAGGCACAGGTCCGATCGTGTATGGAGTACTGCTGCCACCTTTTTGATGGATCAGCAAAGTATCAGCTGGAAGCTTTACTCAGTGGACCGGCGAGCTATGAGATTACTCGGTGACGATAAACTAGCTGCCAAGAAGCTACCTAGTCTCGAGCTCCGCCGTAAAGTATCATGTCTTTCTTTATTCAACACGATTCATTTCGGGGAATGTGCGCTTGAGCTTCACGACCTAATTCCACCCTCCCCATTTCGCTACAGGACCAGCAGAAAGTCGGCGAATTACCACCCATTTCTCGATGAAATGCCAAAAATCCGTAATCAGCGAAATCGATCCACGTTCTTGATGCGTACTGCACAGGAATATAATTCTTTGCCGCCATCTCTGTTACCTGAGCTGAGACCTACAATCTTGGAATTTTCAAAGATTTTAGATATCTTCTAGATTGACGAGCTCCATCCTCGGCCACACCATCGCTTAACATCAGGCGAGTTGGTGGTCAATCGTAGATCTATCTTGCATAAAAAATACTATAACAACTGAAAAATCTTTCTAGTTTTCGTAGTAGAGTCGAACTGAAATACGCAGACGAAAGCACCTCACGCCTGTTAGGCATGGGCTTGAACCGACAATTGGATTATCTTGTTGTATCGGCCAGTCACAACAGGATATGAAAAATATTGGAAAATAAATAAGAAATAATGTTTACGGGAACAAACAGCAAACGTCTTTGCGGAAATTCATGTCGTATAATTTGCTACGAATAAAAAAGTTGAAATGGGATGAAAATCGCACGAAACAACTGCATACCGCAGTTTCATCCACCATCTCTAAAACTTGTACGCTATAAATAGCACACCCTCAAAATTACATGTAGGTACCTACTTAACAGCCAACGAATGTAGTTCGACCATCGTCCGTCTCGCTAGCGAATATCAACATTTTTGAAAATACATACTAAATTACTGAATGCACTTTTAAAAAAATACTCCCACAGAACACTAGAAAGCAACATCAAGAGTTTAAGACGAAATGTTCGTTTTGATTCAAGTAAATTTTCATACCTAAAAAAGATTTTTACAAATTATATTCTATGATTTTTTGTCGAAAAATTGTGATTTTGCATTTTAGTTTTCTGTGAAAGTTTTTCAATTGGCCACTTTCAGTTTTTTTCGGGGTTAGCTCGACCCACAAGTCGTATCTCTTAGCCTCATCTTAGTTGGTCTCATTTGACCAACTGAGCCCGACCTCTATCAACCACTTTCTACTGTTTCCGTGGTCAACCCAGTCCACATCATATTACACTACCGGCTATTCTATTCAGACTGAAACACCTATGCATTATCTGAGATTTATACATTTTATCTCAAGATAAATGGCGCTGATAAACCCAAAAGCGTAAAAATGCCTAAAAATAATGCGGTTTGAAAATTAAATTAGGTACACATCATTAGGCATTAGGTAGGTGGGTTAGGTTTAATTAGGTACATCGCTATCTTTTATGACGTATTATATTTATTTATAAATATATAAAAAAAATCAACAGTTCTATGACGTCACAGTTCTATAGAACTAATGGGAGTTACCGATCAAAAACACCCTGAAACAATTTGAATAGAGTCTAACTAACAAAAGTCCGATATGGAAACCTGCGGGTTTTGTCCCAGTTTATCCGCCGGCTATCCCCAATTACTCACGCACTTCCTTCCTGATGGACTTTCAAATGTGCGGCGAAAAATTATGTCTTGAAATTAAGCAATTTTTTACGGATTTATCGTGTATAGTTTACATGATTTTATGATCCAATGAGCAACAATCGCTAAAACATTAGAAAAAATATATATAATTATTTAGAAATTAATTGAAACCAATTAAATTACTATAAAATATAACCCGACTGCATTATATATAGAAAATAAATGAAAATCAAAAAATAAATCCGGCAAAGTACGAGTTTCTGTCGCACACTGAGGCTTCCGTACTCCTACGAACCAGGCTGACCACAATACATGATGTCATGAATGAACCACTGACGCCAGGCTAAATACTCAACAAAATGTGCTTCATTTCTAAGAATATTTGTAACATCTGTTGCGTGGTGTCTTGCATGTTGTGTTGCGTGTTGTATTGTGTATCGTGTTGTGTTGTGTTGCGTATTGTGTTGTGTTGTGTTGTATTGCGTGTTGTGTGTTGTGTTGCTTGTTATGTTGCGTGTTGTGTTGCTTGTTATGTTGCGTGTTGTGTTGCTTTTTATGTTGCGTATTGTGCTGGTTGTGTTGCGTGGTGTAGTTGTTGTCATTGTCGATGTGTGGTTGTGTGGTTTTTTATTGGATATTCGTAATGTAAGCAATAAAAAAATACGAGTATATTCTCTATTCCCATCTAAAATAACCTTGAGCACTTGCATATGTCCCTAAAACGCCACCCTCTTTTCATACAGTCGAGTTAAATATGCTTGGTTAAATATTATTCCTACTTAACAACATGACGAAATTGTCTTATTTCACGGAATCCTAGTCTGAAATAAGGGCCTCTGCTCGTTAGTGAAAAAGGACACAACAGATCCTATGTACTTTGTATACCGTCCGTGTTGACATTTTCTCGTTTACAAAAATATGAATATTATTTTCATTGCATTTTCAGTGGAAATCTAAACTGAGTCGTCCGAGTATGCCCCAAGCAATCGTTAAGTAGCTGTATGTCCGAACTAAGGGTCACTTCTGTCCAGTATACATGTATGAAATAGTACATTCTCGAACATTAGACATTATTTAAATTTAAATTATACAAGTATCTATGTTAAAACAATGTACCAGGTTGCAACAGAACGACTTTTGTAGCGCAACTTACACTTAAGTTGCACATGATATGGTGTTGAGTGTACGTTTTGCGAAAAAGTGCACAAAGCTAACTGTATTTAGTTTATATCAATTATATTTATTTTCCAGAATGTTTATGTCTTGTCACTCATTTGTTACAAATAAGTTCGTTGGAGTTTTTTTTTAATAGTTTTTTAGGGTTCCATACCTCAAAAGGAAAAAACGGAACCTTTTCTAGGATTACTTTGTTGTCCATCTGTCCGTCTGTCACGACCTGTATCTCGGGAACGCGTGAAGGTATTGAGTTGAAATTAATTAAAGTTACAGCCGTATGTCGCAAAAAACGCATTTTTTGACACTCGCAAGGGAACCAAAACCTATGGGGTACTTCCCGTTGACCTATAACTTTGAAATTTGGCAAGAAGCATTGTCATATTGTACACATAAAAGAAAAAATCCGAAAACTGTACATTTTTAATATAATCACAAAAAATAGAGTCTTTATGCAAGGAAGGAGGGTCCAAATATTAAAATGATTTAACCGTATCATGTGGGGTATCAAATTCAAATTCAAATTGATTTACTTGCTAAGACATATGAAAGAGCTTCATTAGCACGAGCTAAAACAGGTTTTTAAATAATTTTACGATGTATATTTTTCGATTCATGAAGAAAAATTTTATAAAATTTCCCCCCTTTACCTACTATAGTTTGTACTGAACCGTCGGTGGGCGAGTCTGACTCGCACTTGTCCGATTTTCTTTTGCGAGAGTTTTATTATTCACATATTTATTTTCACATCTTTAATCTAAGTTTTTACAATATTTCTATAAACAACAAAAAACATTATAAAAACTTAATCCTAGGGTGCTGCCAGCAGCGGAGCAGGGCCTAAGCTACTGACGTTAGGGGCTACAGACTTAGGAACCTCCAGACAATTCGTGCCGTGTCTAGGACGACTGCCTTTTGAATTCGACCCTTGACCCAAACATCGAGCGCCTCTTGCGGTGTTGGTCGAGGCTCTTCGCTATTAAACCGTACACCGACACGACTATCGAAACAATGATCGTCGAGTCATTATTATTATTACAAAATGTCCTTAAGCCTCGATGACACTGGGCTAGTTTACAAGATACAAGCCAGCGAGTTCGCGAGCAGCTTGTAAACTCGCTCCGTGTCATTGAGCTTTTTTACAATCTGCTTTTGATTGTGTCATCGACACTCGCTACTAACTCACTCGCTAGCTTTTAAACTCGTCGACCAGCAGCTCGTAAACTAGCCCAGTGTCATCGAGCCTTTAGACACCCAGTCAAGCTATTTACACTGTAGAAGGTAATACAAGTACATACATACATAGCCACACAGATGCATACAAACATGTATACACTCGGAAAACATAAGGAGAGTTAATTATGTTTTCCGATCATCTTGTGGCTGATATAATAGTAGTATAAGACTATGAATTACTCAAAATATTGTACGCCCTAAATGGGTAGACTGTGATACCAAGCTAATTTATAACACCTTTATGTACCGGTTTTATGCAATAAAAAATCTGATTCTGATCTTCCAACGCTGCGCTTGCTGGTGCGTGGTCTCCACTCGGGAACTTAGGCCCCATAGGCCATCAGTTCTACGTGCTATGTGCCCTGCCCACTGCCACTTCAACTTGCTAATCCTCTAATACATTTAAATAATTAAAAAATAGAATGAAACATCTAATCAACATTTAATAAAATTTAATGAAACAATTTTTGTCTCGCCTGTACTTTATTTTCTTTTAACAAAACTTATTACAAATACTGTTTAGTGATGTTCACATACTAGTCCCTTCATTATAATAGTATGTGGTCTCTAACGACGAGTCATGTTCCTACCCTGAACACTTACTGCTTTATTACAAACAGTGGCAGATAAGTACAGAGAGGCAAAACCCACAGATATTGTTGTCTGCTACTTGTCTTTATACCTCTAAGCAATAACGTTCCGTCACGTGGGCGTAAAGTCTAAAACAAAATTCGCGAATATAGTGTCCTGGTTGACCGATACACATATGACGAAATTAAAGAATTTGATATAAACACATAACACAACGGCCTTACCGAAAAACATTGATTAACTTTAAGCGATGATTAACGTATTCTGTCAACTTCTCGCTGTCACGTAATGACACTTGCGGAAAGAAGACGGAGAATTTAAGACGATGGTTAAAGTTAAGTAACGTTTTTCGGTAAGGCCGCCTATGTCGCCGCGCTGATAGCACTGATGCTACATCCCGTTTATACTTTATAAAAGCCTCTAAGCAACAACAATCGAGCGTATGCAACTGGTATTTAAGACGCCATTTTTCCAGAAAATTTAGGATACTTGGCTTTTATTGTAAAACAAGCAATAAGAGATTATCTCTACATGTACGAACCCACGGACACAGAAATAGCAAAATGTTATATATTAATGAAGACAATGAATCTTTACACAGTATTTTTGTTAAGTTTGTGAAGGTACTTAATAATTAGGTTAGTCGTGCATCCAGCGTTGAGATGTTTCCACAGGTTGCCACACTGAGGAAACTGAAAAGAAAATTTTGCTTGTAAACAACTTCCTCTTAATTTACGACTTTGAAAATAACAACGGGTTGCACTCCGGGAGTGCCGGCAGAAGTGAAAACTAAAAAATAAAATAGCAAAAAGACTGACTCGTGAAGGATTTGAACCTCCGCCCTCCGAGTGACAAATTGAAATTTATATCGGTGCTCTAACCTATTGAGCTAACGAGCCTTACGTGCATGTGTCGAAAATAAGCATTCGGCGCAACGAAATGACGTCATGCTAGAAGGACAAACTTGTACATACAATAATGAACTTTAAATGCAGAACGTTAGATTAGAATAGGACTGTCCGTTTTACGATCTGATGATCTGACGCGAGTTTAACATTTTTTACCTATCCCAAATATGCACAACGCCGCTAAAGAAGTTTTCACTTCAAAAATATTTGTTTGTTGACAGGCCTCATGGCTCAGTGGCAGAACGTCTGCCTTCGGAGCTGTAGGTCGAGGTTTCGTTCCCCACCCAGGGTAAACATTTCTGCTGATCATGGATATTTGTCGTGCCTGGGTGTTCATATGTATGTAATAAAAAGAAAGTATATAAAACTATGTATTCTACCATCCGTCTCGTTCCCATACTACAAGCTTTGCTTAGTTTGAGGCTAGGTGGTGTTGTTGTGTGAAAATGACTATTTATTTATTCAAAAGTAGTAGATAGTAGGTGTTTTGAAATTATCACAATTTTCACTTGAACTCATTTTTTGAGTGAATACATGTTTGAATCAAAAAAATATTTTTAGTATGTGTTGTTGCATAGCAAATGTTTCGTAAGTCATCTGAGTAGATTTTACATTTTCAAAAACGTTGCAATGCTCGAACGAGACAATGGATAATGTCGACAGGGTCTTAAATATATAGTATACATACATATATAGTATATAAATATATATATACATATATATATATATATAAATATATAGTATATATATAAATATATAGTAGGTGCAACTTCTCAATGATACGGAGTTTTAAGCTACTAACCGTATCATCAGCTTTCCCAAGTAATTTAAAAACGGATCTCGTTGCGTGTCGTAAAGTTGAGTAAGTAGGCACCTAGTTAGGCACGTAAGTTCGTTAGCAACTTTGTTCGCGTACAATCAGCCATCGCTCGTTAAGTTCTGTACTGTGTAAGTACGTAGGCTCGACTCACACAGCGTAAAAATACGCTTTTATAATTTATTTATTTTTGCAATTTTGTTGAAAAGGGTTAATTTTCAAAAAATATCTAACAAACTTGAATTGAAACAAGTTTAGAAAATTTAAAAACTCACGTACCTAATAAAAATTATGACTGAATTGATCTTGATAATAATACACTCTCAATCAAACACTCACGAAGGGTTCCGTACCATTATCTATTAAAACTTACTTATCTATAAAAACTGCATAAAACCACGTTTGTTGTATGGAGTGGAGTCCCCTTAAATATTTATTTTATTCTGTTTTTTTTTATATTTGTTGTTATAGCGGCAACAGAAATACATCATCTGTGAAAATTTCAACTGTCTATCACGCTTCATGAGATACAGCCTGGTGACAGACGAACGGACAGACAGACAGACGGGTTCTTAGTAATAGGGTCCCATTTTACCTTTTGGGCAAGGAACCCCAAAAAGATCAAATATATATACTTAGTCTGGCCATAAATACTGTTACAGTTAAAAATAAGAAAGATTTTGAATTTGGAATCTGTCATTTTTATACGATTGTTCATTGAGTTTTCTAATTTTGGCGCCAATACATTGTACAATATTTTGCGATATTAAAATGGAGTGGGGTGATAAAGAGAACCGAATCGCTGTGATTGCATTACACAAAGTTGGTATGGAGCCAAATGCAATTTTTAAAACTCTCCATACGCTTGGTATTAGTCAAATGTTTGTGTACCGGGCTATTAATAGGTACAATGAGACCTCCTCTGTTTGTGACAGAAAAAGATCTGGCCGTCCACGTAGTGTTCGTACGAAAAAGGTGGTCAAAGCAGTAAGGGAAAGAATTCGAAGAAATCCTGTCCGAAAGCAAAAGATTTTATCTCGGGAGATGAAGATAGCACCCAGAACCATGTCGCGTATTTTAAAAGATGACTTAGGACTTGCAGCCTATAAGAGACGCACTGGTCATTTTTTAACTGATAATTTAAAAAAGAATAGGGTGGTAAAATCGAAACAACTACTGAAGCGGTACGCAAAGGGAGGTCACAGAAAAATTTTGTTTACGGATGAGAAAATCTTTACAATTGAGCAACATTTTAACAAACAAAATGACCGTATTTATCCTCAAAGCTCTAAGGAAGCTTCCCAATTAGTCGACAGAGTGCAACGTGGGCATTATCCGACTTCAGTGATGGTTTGGTGGAGTGTTAGCTATGAAGGAGTGACTGAGCCATATTTTTGTGAAAAAGGTATCAAAACATCGGCACAAGTGTATCAAAATACCATTCTTGAGAAGGTAGTTAAGCCCCTTAACAACACCATGTTCAATAACCAAGTATGGTCCTTCCAACAAGACTCGGCGCCAGGTCATAAAGCTCGGTCCACGCAGTCCTTGGTTGGAAGTGAACGTTTCGGACTTCATCAGAGCTGAAGACTGGCCGTCGTCTAGTCCTGATCTTAATCCGCTGGATTATGATTTATGGTCAGTTTTAGAGAGTATGGCTTGCTCTAAACGCCATGATAATTTGGAGTCCCTAAAACAATCCATACGATTGGCAGTGAAGAATTTTCCCATGGAAAGAGTGCGTGCTTCTATTGATAACTGGCCTGAACGTTTAAAGGACTGTATTGCAGCCAATGGAGACCACTTCGAATAAGCTTTTACATTTTAAATTGTTTTATATTTATGTATTAAACTAACACACTGTAAAAGTAATAAATATTATTTGCAATAAAAAAATTTTTTTTTTCTTCGTGACAATATTTATGGCAAGACTAAGTATACATACAATATACGAGTATGTATGTATGTACTCGTATACAACCTGAACTGCTTGACCAATTTTGATGTGCGAGGTGTCGTTAGATTAGTCTTCACTTCCTGAGTGTCATAGGGTATATTTTTTGTAATAATAATAATATTACATCTCTCGCAATAATAACAAATCACGTTTTTTTTTTCTAACCTCCAACGAACTTTATCGTAATAAACGAGTGACTCGTATTTTACTAGAATTATTCTAAAAAAGGGCATTTATAAAATTTACAGCGATTATACGCATACTTTCTCACAAAAAAACGTACACTCAACAGCATACCAAGCGTAACGAAATCCAAAGTTAGGCTGCAGAAATCTCTTTTCTGCAGTCGGGTATTTTGTTTTCCTTTTAATATTGAAACTTATGATTAAATTTAAAACAGTTTTCAGATTTTTTTTCTTTATTAGTTGTAAATATAAATGGCATTTTACCAATAAATTGTTTGTATTTGTAAACATAATCACATAGGCTTCCACCATGGATTTCCAAAAACACCGGTTGGAAGCGGCTTGCATTCAGCGGCTTAATTCCTGCCAGTTGTATGAGGTCTTCTGTTCACCTTGTCGCTGGTCTTCCTACTATACGCTGCGCTTGCGTGATATTCAATCGAGAATTTGAATTCTAATTTCAATTATCACTGGGAGTTTTCGGTTTTTATTTATTAATATTTATCTTTAATTAGAATTTGGTAGGAGTTAAATTAAGACAACTTATTTATTTTTTTCTATTGCTAATACATATTGCTACAGACGCCAGTGTACATTATATTCATCCTGGCGGTACTAAAATTTCAATAAAATTAAGAGAAAAACCATGCAATAAGGCTTTAACAGAGCACAAACTTTTAAGTTTTCAGTGGTTTTTTTTTGTACCTAGATAGCTAGAGCACGTTAATTAATATATATAAATGTAGAGCTTAACCGCTAATTCTAGAACTAAGAGAGGTGTTTCGAGAGATTTTTCGATAATCAACCCCTTAAGGGATGAAATGGGTTTTAAAGTTTGTTACGCAGTACGCTTGATGTGGGCCAAGGCACGGGCAACTGCTTGTTGGAAATAATCATTGCGTTTTGGTCAATGATTATCTTAAATCACCCTGCGCCTATAATATAATAAATACATATCAAATTTGTGCCTTAAACTAACAACTCAAACTCAACTTAAAATTGTAAAATCATATCGTGGCTCTGTTTTATTTTCCAAATATATTTAGTTCAAAAATACTGGTTTTTAACCGACTTCCAAAAAGAAAGAAATTTCAATTAGACTGCGTTTTTAAAAAAAATGTTTATTCAGCGATTACTTTGCCAATTATAAATTTTATGATTCTTTTTTTGGTTGATTTTTGTATACCTCAAAGGTGGTCCCATACAAATTTTTCTATACAAATTACTGGAAAAATATCATCCAAGTAACCGAATTGCAGTTTCCGGCAGCCTAGTGGTGAGACCGTCTGACTTGCGATCCGCAGATCCTGGGTTCGAATCCCATGGCACGCACCTATGTCTTTTCGAAGTTATGTGCGTATTGTTGATTACCGCCAACTTCAAAACGGTGAAGGAAAACATCGTGAGGAAACCTACATGTCTAAGAGTTCTCAATGATCTTGAAGATGTGTGAAGTCTGCCAACCCGCACTTGGCCAGCGTGGCAGACTATGGCCTAACCCTTCTCACAATGAGAAGATGGCCCGTTCCCAGCAGTGGGACAGTTTGTACAAACAGGGCTGATAAAAAAAAAAAGAAAAAAACGAATTGCGTATTTTGAAGTCGATTTTTCCAGTTTTTTTTTTACTATAATTATAATATGTATTAAGCAATTATTTTATAAAATTAATATCCGAGTGAAGAAAAATGAAATAAAGTGGTGTACGTGCAGTGTGCACATCTTTTCGTTTATTTCTTTGCAAAACTCCATAGAAGCTTCTAGTAAAGTTAACATTATTTCACAGAGGCGTGACTAGGACTTGACTGACTTATTTTACTTTACTATGCCTATGTGACGTCAATGAACTACTTTTCTAGTAGTTAATTGACGTTATTTATAATTATCATTTAAAAATAGCAAATAAGAAAATCGCACTGGGAAAATCAAATTTTCCCAATGGAAAAAAAAAACTTTGTGTAACTGTCATATAAGAGACTCCCCTACTACGTCTACCTATATCGAGTTAATTCCCGCAATCAGTCGTATAATAAATTAACGCCATTACTAAATTATTCTCAGCTTCTAGATTAATCTAGAAGTGGTGCCGCAGTCCGACGCGGCCGCTCTTACATTATTACAGCATTCATTAGAGTTCGCTAATTACTCCTTGCTTTAATGAATAAGCTCTAATGAACCACTTTCTGTTAATTAAAGGCGGCGTTGGGAGGGGGTGAGAGGGGGTGAGCAGGAGGAACTTTTCTCCGGGCTCTGATTGCAAATGTGAATTTGTGTAAGTCTGAGTGGAAAGAGTGTTCCACTGAAAGGGGTAATGAGGCGGTCGACTGGAGCCGAATTAGTTGCAACTCGCGCTAGATAAATTACGTTTTTGATTCTAAATTGCGTTAAACGCTACTGCATCGTTTTAATTGCGCTGGTTTTCTAATTTAATTTTTATTTTAACTATATTGGAATTGTTTCAGAATTACTTAAAATGAAAGATCTTCAGAAAGGCCTTGAATTGACGACCAGTTTAGCTTAGTTATAATGCGTCGGCTACAGGAACGAGAGCTTCGAGTTCAATTCCCAACAAAGGGGGTAAAATGATGAATTACACTGGATCTGGCATGTATGCTTGTATTCATTACCTTCACATGTTAAGGCAACACTAACACAGGAACTATTAACTCCAAGGCCACAAAATATTCGTTCTGAGCGTTGACCATAGAAATAAATAATTATAATATCGAATAAATTGCCTAGTTTTTTTTTTATCAGCCCTACTGCTGGGAACGGACCATATTTCTCATTGTGAGAAGGGTTAGGTCTGCCACGCTATTTGCCTACGCTAGTACGCTAATTGCCTAGTATTCCATAGAAATTAAGTCATTCAGGCCGAAAAACAATTGAACAATAATTGTATAGTTTAAAAAACTGAAACAACCGACTCCAAAGTACGCTATTTCTTTTACTTGTAATATTAGTAAGGATTAGTATAATACATAAAGTTCATTCATATTATCATGTTCAGTCGGGTAGTAATTAAACAAGGCGCTCAAGCGTTGTAGTAGCTATATTTTCTCCATTGGATAAGGAGTAAGAAGGTTTTACTTTTCAAGCTTACTAAATCCTTCACGATTGTAAACTTTTTAAAGAGACCTTTCTTCAACCGCTTGTTTTTTTTCTGTCAAGAATGAAATTTGTCATTGAATGTAAATGATTCGTCTTTAAAGATTAGAAAATGTGCAGATATTTATACAATAATGACATTTTGACATTTTTGAAAAGAAAAACGTGTCAGTGGAACTCTGCGATTCTATCATTTGACGCGCTTCACTCAGGAATCCAATGAAAATATTTTTATTTTTAGATTATTCAAAAAGTAATAAAGCAATGTTTCTAAAATAATTATGGGACCAACTTGGAAGCTTTCTCTATTTATTTATTATTTTATATTTTTAGGAAAACTTACAGCATAAATATTTAAATAAATAATACATTTATATAAATTACGATGCTAGTTACAAGTTTTCGCTCTATACGCTAATTTACGAAACACAAAAATTGGTTCAGGAATGACGGAGAAATTTGTGTACATGCATAAATAAAATAAAAAATATACGCTACGAATTGATAACCTCCTCCTTTTTCGAAGTCTGTTAAAAAAGCTTTTGAACAAACAGGGCCGGATTAACCCCAGGGCTAGGCCCCTAGGAAATGCAATTCTCCGGGCCCCTTTCCTTTACCCTTTTCTTACTTTTAAAAATATTTTTTTCTAGGTTTCAGCATTGGACCATGCGGGGGGGAGGGGTCACCTAGTTGGTGATAAAAAAAAATTGTGTAGTAATATGATTTTTTAACGAGCGCTCAGCGTTTGCATGGCCAAATAAATGAAAATATAGGTAATAAATAGCGCGAGCGAAGCGAGCGCGTAATTTTTTGTAAAGTTTTGTAGTAATATGCTTTATTTTGGAAATAATTTGATTCATTGATCTTGTTAGCGTGTCCTAAGTTTTTGTGGCCCAGATGAACCAAACAAGTATTTTTGTTAAGAGAAAAATGAAATCCCCGACAGGGATAACAACAACTTTTACGTTACTAAAATTATAAATACAACCATTTGAATGCATTGATTGCAAATTTATTATCCCTAATAAAAAAACATAAGACTTTATAGAAAATTATATACGTACGTTTTTATGTGAAAGTATGCGCAAAACCGCTGTAAAAGACTATTTAGAATAATTGCGATGCGCATTATTTAGAATAATTCTAGTGAAATCACTTATTAATTACGAAAAAGCTCGTTGGAGTTCTAACGAATCTAACGACACCTCGCACATCAGAATCGGTCAAGCCGTTTAGGCTTGTAGGCGATCATATATAAACACACCCATATACGTACATACATACACTTGAAAATCATAACCCTCCTTCTTACACAGTCTGCTGAAAATAATAGGAAATAATAAGGCGCGAGAGAAGCGAGCGCGAAATTTGTCGATTTTTTTTATCAAATTTTAGGTATTCATATGCTAATTTGCTGTTAATGTTGTCACAGTATTGACATGGCTCAAACCAAACCCCCCCCCCCCCCCTGCCTACGGCCTTGTGTGTGGCCCGCATCGACTAGGCCCCCGTGGGCCCCTAGTCGGTGCGGGGCCCTAGGCAGTTGCCTAATCCGCCTAATGGATAATCCGGCCCTGTGAACAAACATCGAAGACGTATAATTAAAAAAAAAATGTTTAAGCTTTTAAAAAAAAAACATAGTTTACATTTTTGTTTCTCTTTTACCATCTAAAGGTTGTCTAGAAGAGATCGCTATTTATAATAAGTCCGCCTTTTGTACCTTTCTAACGCCCTAATCATGTACCTAATGTTATTTTTATCATGGTGTCAATAAAGTGTTTTTGTATTGTATTGTATCGTTGCTTACAACGTTGTATCTTTTCATCGCATTTAATTATGGACGAATATACCGCCTTTTAATTAATAATGTACAATGTAGGTAAGTATGCAAAGTTCGAAAAACCTAATTAAGCAAAGTAGGGAAATACTGTAACAAAATATGTATTAATTAGCAGGTTGGTTACATAGCTGATATGCAATCGGGACATTAATAAATACATAAGAAACTACTAATTGATTGACTTATTTAGCTATATTTAGCTTTAGACGTGATCGGCCTTACCGAAAAACGTTACTTAACTCTAAGCGATGCTTAACATAATTTTGTCAACTTTGTTACATAACTTTAAGCGATGATTGTCAACTTCTCGCTGATATGTAATGATAATTGCGGAAAGAAGATAGACAATTTAAGACGTTGATCAAAGTTATGTAACGTTTTTCGGTAAGGCTGGACATTGTCAACGACTTCGTGTGCTGAGATATGACGCTTGGAAAAGGGTGGAAGAATCATAATATGTATCTGTATACCTATATATGTATATGCAGCCCCGGATCTAGGGGGGGCAAACCGGGGCACCCGCCCCGGGCGGCAAAAATCATAATTAATATGATTAAAAATAAAATAACTTGCTCTACAAAGCGCCTAGAATACGAAAGCTTGGTTGACTCACCGTTAACCTTTAAGAAAAAGGCGCCACATACACAATTAAATTAAGTTTTTTTAAGTAAGTTATTTTAAGCGCTGGAGAGACCACCGCCACCGTCAAGTTTCTGCCCCGGCTCGAAAAAATCGTAAATCCGGGGCTGTGCATATGTATACCTGTATACCTATATGTATGTACTACCTAGGTACTGGACAAAAAAACAAAAATATGCATTGTTACATTTTCCTCTATGGCGTCTAATTAAGGACCCATGTTCTATAAATGTAAGTAGGTACAAGTGTCCGAGACGGACTGCAAGTCGCAGCCGCACGCGACTGTGGCTGGTTCCTAAGAATTTCACATATGACAAGTATTCATAAAATACCCGACTGAAGATGAACGATTTTTGCATTCTAATTTACGTTTTCATTACGCTTGATATGATGTTAGGTGTACGTTTTTTGTGAAAAGTATGCGCAATCGTTTAAAAAAAATGCGCTTTCTTTGGAATAATACGAGTAAAATCACCTAATTATTGCGAAAAATTACGTTAGAAGCTAAGAAAAAGCGCATTTTTTTAGTTTTGCGAAAGTTTTATTAATACAAAAAATTAAGCCTATGACACCAATGACATCTCGCACATTAAAATCGGTCAAGCCGTTGAAGCTGTAGGTGATTATATAGAAAAATATATTACCTCTACATACGCTCAAAAAACATAACCCTCCTTCTTGCGCAGTCAAGTAAAAATGATTCCAAGCATACGACACTGCAGCTTAGGGCCACAGCATTATAATAATAATAATAATAATAATAAATTATTTATTAATTTATTAATTTTACTCAGTAGTCGAATTAGACTAAATCACCAAACGGAACGCATGCCCCTTCAAGCCTTACGATATTTTTCACAAGGTTTTATTTAACCGACTTTGAAAAAGGAGGTTATCAATTTGCATACAAAATGCAAGTTCGATGAAAACGCTTTGTTATAGTATCATATTTACGGTTCCGTAGTAAAGAAGGAACCCATATAGTTTCACCATGTCCGTCTGTCTGTCTGTTTGTCTGGGGGAAGGGTTTTTTTTCCTTCATAAACCGAAAAATATACATCGTAAAAATATTTAAAAACCTGTTTTAGCTTGCGCTATTGAAGGGCTTTCATATGATACCCCGCATGATACAGTTAAAGCACTTTAAAATTTGGACCCTCATTCCTTGCATATTTTTGTGATTAAATTACAAATGTACAGATTTCGGATTTTTTCCTTTATGTGTACTATATAACAATGCTTCTTGCTAAATTTCACAGTTATAGGTCAATGGGAAGTACCCCATAGGTTTTTATTCCTTTGCGAGTGTCAAAATACCTATACGTTTTTGCGACATATTCGGCTGTAACTTTTTTTATGTAAACTGAGAAATTTGATTTTTCTTTCTGCAGCAAGATACTATAGAATCTATAGTCTATAGTATAGATCATATATGGTTTAAATTTTAACTCAATACTACTAGTTCACGCATTCCCGAGACACAGGTCTTGACAGACGGACGGACGGACAGACAGATAACAAAATGATCCTACAAAGGTTCCGTTTTTTCCTTTGAGGTACGGAACCCTAAAAATGAAAAAAAAATACTTTGCCTATTTGTTCACTTAGCACATATATGCTGAATGATAGCACATTTTTCAAAATTATATTTGTAATAATGTATTTTTAAATAAAAGTGCGAGCGAAGCGAGCGCGTTTTTTTTTAAGGAATTGTTAAAAAAAAATAGTAATTTGATTATTTGCTCATATTAGCCAGTGACGCTCTTATACCCCATAATAAACTTAAAAAATATCAAAGTTGTAAGTTTTTTTATAAAATTTTTGGTATTAATAGGGTTTTTAGTAGTAATAATCACAAAAACTATATCTAAGAAATTGGTTAAAACTAAAACCTATATAATAACTTATATTACCTACTACAAAATTTTTGAGATTGGTTTGGGTATATGCAAGAATAAAGTATTCACCGAGGCATCAAACGTGTCCATTAGACTATGGTATTATACGTTTTTTTGCAGTTCTGAGTGTGGTGCCATGCCCCAAAATTACAAAATATGTCGTCGCTCATTGACAACCCCCGTTTTGAAACAATGTTTAAATGAATGAATGGTATTATAATAATATTGTTTAATTAACCTTTATTTCTATGGTTGGCACCTAGCAGAGGCTGTAAATACCTCTACTTCGAAGATTTTCCCAATCCTAACATAGGCTCCATTACAGGCAAAGGTTACGAGTTAATGTATTATTCTGGAATACAATAAATTCATATAAAACTACGCTGTGAACTCGGTTCTGCAGAGTGGAACGCACAGCCACCAACATGCGAACTTGCGAAGAATAAAACGCAATGTGCATGGGTGCGTGCGAGCGACCCGGGGCGAGTCAAATAAAGAGCGCCAGGTACCGTCCGAGAGCGGAGAGGTTGTCAGATGGTTCACACGTGTGTATTCATAGAACAATAAGGGAACACTTGCTTATTTCTGAGTATTTCCAAATAAAGGTTCGGAATTTTTTACCGTACCGGAACGATAAGAGACTAACTTTTACGAAAGGGAACGGTCATTTCACGAAGCGGAACGGCGTTCCCGTGCGTTCCGGTCCATTTCGAGCACTGATTTTACTTGATAAAAGTGAATCTAGCCTATATTTCTCTAATCTGTGTAATCTCTGGAGATAGGTTAAAGCAGCCCTTTACCCGCAGCCCTCACGCCTGCCCCTACCTTCGCGGCCTACCTTCCGTCACGCTGCCACGATGCTGCTGACACGACTTCCAACTCTAGTCAAGAATCATTGAACTAGCCAGCTCGTTAGTGTATTATGTGCTGATACAAATATCTAATCTTTGCAGCAGTTCTTTTTTTTTATACAAGATATTTTTACGATTGACCACCAACTCGCCTGAAGTTAAGCGACGGTGTGGCCGAGGATGGAGCTCGTCGATCTAGAAGATATCTATTCACTGTACCCTTGAAAATTCCAAGATTGTAGGTCTCAGGAAACAGAGATGGCGGCAAAGAATTCCTTTCTTGTGCAGATATGTTTCTCTACCTCTTCTTTAGTTTTTTGTTTTACTACTAACTCGGCCTAAATAAAATCCTAACTAGTAATATAAAAGCAAAAGTAACTTTTGGCTGTTGTAAGTACCTACCAGCCGTTGCTGGCAACGGCTGGTAGGTACTTACATGCAATTGCAGATTGATTTCACCAAAAAAACAGGATTCTGACGAAACGTAATTAGAATCATTTGGACGAACAAACGTGGTAATTAACAAATTACAGTTGGTTTTAGGACACGTTATGAAAATGTTTGTAATGTGAATAGCCAAGCATAACACGCAAGGACTGTAGGGAGTTGTAATCAAGGAGGCATATAAATACGCAATGTTGAAAGCATACACTAAACAGACTAGTGTTGAACGAAGAACAGAACGCCATGTATTCCTGCGTAGTGGTAAATATATCAGCTGATAAAAAGTAGAGTGATAGCTACTTATAAATATATTCTTTATATTTTATACAACAGCGGTCATAAGCCGGTTGTTTTGGGAACATTGGTAGTTCCTGAGAACATCGGAAGTCATCTGCGGAATCACGATGTCAGATGATTCTAAAATAAAAATGTCTTTTATTTACAGTTCTGACTAATAAAATCATGATTTAGTACTCGCTTTTCTCGCTCATTTTTTATGTCAGGTTTTATTGTATACCAAAGTCTATATGTTTTTCCTAATTTGATAAAAAAAAAGAATTGTTAGGTACAAGCTTTATAATTGAAAATTTTCGTGCTCACTGCGCTCGTGCTTTTTATCTTTATACGAGCTTTGTTTGTTTGGAATCAAATATATTACGTTCGCCGTGACATAACATTTACATTTATTTTGTTTGCTGTGGATAGCCAAATACGATTTATGGCAAAAATTTAATTTCGCCAAATAGTCTGTCATCATTAGAAAAAATATGAAAACTTACGACGTAATTTTAATCGGTTATTTCCAACCTACGATTTATAGGTACCTACTTATTTCCAAGCAGGTATCCAAAAGTTGAATTTTAAATTTAATTCATTGCTTGCCAACAGATCGCTTGTTTCTTGGGAGTGACGATAGCAGCGCCATCTGGCCTAG
Source organism: Lycia hirtaria (assembly GCA_947563715.1). NCBI lineage: Eukaryota > Metazoa > Arthropoda > Insecta > Lepidoptera > Geometridae > Lycia > Lycia hirtaria. The sequence continues at coordinate 29,002,521 of OX387379.1, read as the reverse complement.
GAGGAATTGCAGCGATCGACAGCGTCGTAAGTGTTAAAATTTTCTTATGATTCTGGCATTAAATCTGGTATTCTTCGTATTGGTGTTCTTCCTTTGAGAAAAATGGAAGTGCCCCAATAAGGGTAAGCTAAGGATGAATGTAAAAAGACACATTATTCATATTTTTTGCACTTTTAGTTACTTACGTTTACCTACTTAACGAACTAACTAATCAGCTTTAATATCTGTATCACAATAAAAAATAAGAAATACTAAGCCCATCCAAAAATCTGTTTTGCTCTAGGGGTGCGCAAAACGGGTAGTAATATAGTAGGTAAGGTAATAATAGTAATAAATATTTACCCGTCTCACAATGAGAAGTCAAACAACAACAATGACAATGAGAAGATGGCCCGTGCCCAGCAGTGGGACAGTTTGTACAAACAGGGCTGATAAAAAAAATATTTACGGCATTAAACCAGAAATACTAAATAATATAGCGAATAGGTACAAAGTCTATACTTACCTTTTCAGTCAATTCCCCGATATGGCTTCAACTACGCAGTAAATGACCCAATAACCGGCGACAACAAGGCACAATCAGAGTCCCGAGACGGAGGCCTAGTCAAAGGCTCCTACTCGCTAACGGAGCCCGACGGCACGCTTCGTGTAGTGGATTACACAGCTGACCCAATCAGAGGTTTTAACGCAGTAGTAAAACGCGTTGGACCCGCAACGCACCCTCAAGTTATTCCAGTGAAGCAAATTGCAGCGCCAGTTACAATCGCAGCACCAGTTGCAGTTGCAGCTCCGGTCACTGTAGGAGCGACCAGCCTCGTCGGTCTTGGCGGTATCGGATATGGCGGCTTCGGTCTTGGGCACAGTCTTAGTCTTGGATACGGAGGCATTGGACACGGTCTTGGTCTCAGATACGGAGGCATTGGACACGGTCTTGGTCTTGGTTACGGAGGCATTGGACACGGTCTTGGTCTTGAATATGGAGGCATCGGTCTTGGACATGGAGATATAGGCTTTGGCTATGGCGGTTGGAAACACTAACGTGATCGGACTGTTATTTTCGTACCCGAAATTTCGTATTTCGGCGTAGACGAAGAGCTCGTATAAAATTATTATTATTTAGAATAAATTAATGAATTCTTGTCTCGTTTTTCATTTTTGAGAACTTTGGGCTATGAAACTCTCGCCAATCTCGGGTTCCTCACCCGTTGTGGGGACATTCGCCCAATGTGGGGACATTCGCCCTGTCATTTTGTCGGAGTTTGGCGGCACAACGTCATTCATTTGTCAGTCGAGATAAGAACGAACGAACCCAATTGACGTTACGTGCCAGCAGCAATAAGACGACAACTATAACTTCATACATGTGTGTGTATTGTGTAAAAACATCAACTTGCGCATATATCACTGATTAGCACGCCGTTGTATGAAGTGTCCGACATGTGGTATTAGGTTCGGTATATAAGTATGCTGTGATGAGCAGAGCACTCAGGGTCTAAAAAATTTAAAGAACTATCAAAACCATAATTAAAATGAGCCAGCTAACGTACCTACAGACTAAAATGCTGGTATGTAAACTGCAGGTCCTAAAGATAAAATTGGAAAGCGCTTTCCTTGTGAAGTTGGGTACATTCTAAGAATGAATTGCTTAGTCGCAGATAAAACTGCGGCTAGCATCTCCATAAATATAATATATATATTCGTACTAATTTGTATATATTTTTACTATTGCATACTATCAGATGAGAGAGAAAATGATTGCGGTATATTTTCCTCTCTTTCTCTTGTCGGTTAGATATTATATCCCTTCGACGCAATAGCAAGTTTTAAAATTTTCGGTTAGGTTTAAGGTAACCATTCATCTCAGGGATAAATAACTAGTATCAAACATTTAATGTAATTTAACCGCAATATTTCCCTATTTTGAAATTAAATACTTTACTTATTTTACTACACAATTATATTTATATAAACCATTAACACATCTTACATGCTTTTAATGCACATCACTTGAGCGGTTACATATTCGCAACCATTACCAGAAGACACAGCTAAGGTGGTGACTTCCCAGGCAGAATTTCCCAGGTACTGTGGCATTTTATTAAAAATAGTCAATTAACGGTCAATCAGCCGCCACAGTAATTTTTCGCGATGAACTTCGACAAATACGGTCAGTCACCACCTCAATCATTTATTTACATTTATAAATACATACGCGAGGAATGCGACGTCAATTAAATTCTCTAATGAATGCAAGATAGGGGATATAAACCTTAGGAACTAAAAATAAAATAAACAAAATCTGCAAAAAAACAATGGTTACTTGAATAGAAAACTAATATTATAGACATAAATTAAGATAATATTCAACATCCCCTAAGACATACACAAATACATTGTCGAATAGCATTTATCATACATTTGTTTGAATATTCTAATACACCTAAGAAAAATGCTAACACCTCCGTGGAGGTATATGGTGTGCTTCCCACGTATAAGGCGATGGCTACACGTTCAATAAATATTGTGATCGTGGCTATTTATTGCATATCGTATTTTTCTTATTTTGAATTAGACCCGCGCGATTAGCGCATTTACCAGTGTCAAGTATTGAAATATCTTTAAGTTTCTTGAATAATACAAATTATCTAGTCATAATCTCAGCATCGTTTGGTCATTTTCAAGTTCGAGTCATGCTTCAGTAAAGTGGTGGCAACTTTACTGGTAGCTTCTATTCCATGGAGTTTTGCCGACAATGTAAATACATTTTTCACCGCTTGTTTCACTTGCCCACACTCACGCACTTGATCAAAGACTTCATGAATAAACGCCACCATGAAATAACAAGAATAAGTTTAGGACAATAAAACAAAGCGACCACATGTTTCCATGAAGTTCCCGCCAAATCTCCCATTCTGTGATATTTACTGAGCGTGTAAACTGAAGTATTGTTCTTCTTCTTCTTTTTTGTATTGGACCCGCATTAAAGCATTTGCCAGTGTCAAGTATTAGGATTTTTTCAAGTTTCTTGAATAAAACAAGTTGTAAATGTTCTAGTCACAATCTAAGTCACGTATACAGTCAATTTATAAGTCGAGTCCTGCTTCAGTAAAGTGGGGGCGACTTTACTAGAAGCTTCTATGGAGTTTTGCCGACATCGTAAAATCACACGTTTTACTGCTTTATTTCACTTGCCCATACTCACGCACTTTATCGAACACTTAATGAATAAAACACCACCATTTTTATAGCATTAATGTTCAAAATAACACAAGTTTAAGAAAATAAAACAGAGCAACAACACGTTACTAAGACGTTCCCGCCAAAAACCTGAAGTATTGTTATGGATCACAGGATTTCCAGACGGATCGTGATTTCACGGAATAATATTGAACGTCTAGCCTTCGCCTAGGGATCGGAAGGAACGGATTTTGCATAATCAATATTAATTACTAACTACTTAATTTTTTAACATTTTACATACAAAATTACTAAGTTACAAACACTAACTTTCTTGGTAATTAGGTATGACTTAAATATTTCAGAATCACATATCACTGAATACTTTCAGCTAAATATTATTTACGCATACAAAACAAATAAAATTCTAACATTTCCATAATACAAATATTAAAAAAAAAAAACATATTATTAACAATTATTTATTGTCGAAATTTTCATATAAATCCAATATTTTTTTTATTTTTTTATTAATTTATTTAATTCCAAATATTTATTTATGCTGCTTTCTACCTGTACGGAAAATATAAAAAAGCCTTTTTAAATCTTGGAATTTTCAAGGCTAGAGTGAGCATATATCTGCGAGTTGGTGGTCAATTGTAGATCTATCTTACGTAAAAAAACTGGCCTTTCTGGTATTTATCCCTAATATGATAACATTTTATTATAGTAGATACCTGTTTGTTACAGATAGTTAAGTAGTTAGTGTGTAGATTTTTCAAATCCTGTTCTATCCGATCCGTGCAATGCAAACAGGTGAACACGCGATGAACACCTTTATCAGATATTTGCGAGTACAAAAAAGTGGACAAAAATAACCTTAGTATCCTCCTTATCTTAATCAAAGTGAGAAAACGGAACAAGTAAAACAAAACCATAAACAAACACTAATACCATAAACAAACCTAATTCAACATGAATCCTCTTTCCACACGGATATTCGCCCACTTTCTACATCTAGCAGATTATTTACTTCGTAACATAACATTTCGCTTGAGACTTCATCATTATAAAGGATAACCTAACTATAATCCGAAATACATTTGTTTGAATCTTACTTGCCCGAATCCGTTTCATAGAACTGTCCGATTCTAAATGTTTTATTTGACACGAATTTCTGATTTGATCATGTTTGTTAGTCATAAGTTTCATTTACCCGAACAATTATCAGGTTAGATTAGTTATGTTTCTGTTTTATTATATTCCTAACTTGAAACCTTATTATTTACAAAGGTTTGGTTATCAGATATATCAATTATTAGATTAAGTTCGTTAGGTTTCTGTTTATTAAACACAGATATTTTCGTATCACATAGATACAGTTATCAGACGAATTGTCAAATGAGCTTTCGGAATTTTGATAAAGTGCCAATTGAAAAATATACAACAATATTTAATTTTCGGGGTATCGATATTCGATATTTCGTAATTCGGACTAAAGATAAGTAACCATCTAAACTTGTTGATATTTTTGTTGTTGTTTCGATTTCACATGAGTAACCTTATAAGTATGTTGATGATCTTTTTGTTGTTGTTTCGATTTCACTTGAGTTACATTTGTGACGTGTCTATATTACGTGGACAAGGATCGTCCTTCGCCGAAGAGGAACAAGCAGACGCGGTCGACGAGGTACGCGAAAAGCATGTCAGCTATCAACACCTGCACTAGTATCACTCGGTACTGAAACAAAACATACGTAAATGTTAACTTATTTTTAATATTTGGTGTGGACTATAAATATAAATTGGTCGTAACAATAATTATAGTTTAAAAAACTGAAGTAACTGACTACAAATTAGGTAATTCGGTTAGTTGAATGTCATTTCTTCAGTTCTTTTTATTAAAAAACAAAGTACTGAACCGATTTTGATAAAATTCATATAGAACCACCGCTAAGGTATTACCTACCAAACAAAAAAGAATCATCAAAAACAATTCATAATTGACGGAGTAATCGCTGATCAAACATACAGTCGAATGGATAACCTCCTTTTTTTTGAAGTCTGTTAAAAATAATATACGTCTTCATACAATAAGTGAATATAGGCGACATCAAAAAACGGTCATTTTCAACTTTAAGACTTGTCTCAATAAAGTGATGACGTCTTTACTATAAGCTTATAGGGAGTTTTACCGATAACATAAAATGACACGTTTCACTGCTTTATTTCACTTGCTCAAACTCACGCACTTAACCAAACACTTAATGAATAAAACACCACAATTTTTATAGCATTCATATTAGAATTAACACAAGTTTAGGAAAATACCAGCGTGGTAGACTATACCCTTCTCACAATGAAAAGATTGCCCGCGCCCAGCAGTGGCACAGTTTGTAAAAACAGGGCTGAATTTGATTGATTAATTAGGAAAATAAAACAGAGCAACAACATGCTATTATGACGTTCCCGCCAAAACCTTCAGACTAACTTTCAAATATAATAAATTTGACAACAGCCAATTTGCTGCTATACACTATGGTTACTCACGTCGGGCGGGAAGTAGACTATCTCGAACATGTTGGATAGGTCTGGGAATATTCCGGTGGCCAGCGCGAGAACAGCTCCTCCGGACAGCACGATGCTGTACAGCAGAGGCTTGTTATCGCGGAGACCTTCCATGAACGGCTCGCCCTGGAAAAGCACGCATCACATAAGCACAATTAGACCTATGAGTATATATTTAAATGTACGCAATGTGAAGTTGGAATATGCAAAAAATTCAAAAAAAAACTGATCAACGCAACAAATCTTTTTTTAACTGTCTACAAATATGTACAGTTCAAAGATTTTCAACTTTTGACGACAAAACATTGAATATTAACAGCATCGAATCACCTCAGTCAGTCTTTGGAACCTGTAAAGGTCTGGCTGAGTAATCACATGCTTAAAGTGTGTTATTACCACCAATCAACGACCGTAACCATCACCGTGTGTGGCGCCACCAACGATCGATTCGTTAAAGCAAAGACTGTTCAAAAATACAAAAACTTGACCAAAATCCGTAATTTTTTTGTGGCATAGAAAAATTCACCGACACATATTTTTTATTGAGAATAGGTCCGCGTTTGACCACCAATTCGCCTGTTGGAATGCGACGATGTGGTCAAAGATGAAGCACGCAGACCCAGAAGATACCTATTCACTCTGATCTTAAAAAGACCCAAATTGTATCTCTCAAGGAACAAAGAAGCCGACAATTTATTCTATTCCTTAGGTGTACGGATTAAAAACGTAGAATTAAACTGCTTGGTTCGTATTTTAGGAAAATCTACAATGTATGGGTGGTAGAGGGCCGACTTTCTACATGTCCTGAAAATGTTGTAAATGTCAGACTATATATATATCTATCTGTCTCTCTCTCTCTCTTATATATTTCTCTAAAGTCATCATCATTATCTTAATCACAAGAAGTCCACTGTTGGACATAGCCTTCTCTTATGGATTTTCATAAAGACCGGTAGGTGGCGGCTTGCATCCAGCGTCTTTCCGCCACTTGTATGGTCATTTCTCGGCTTTTCTTTTTTTAATGACGGTTCGATTTCTCTCGAGTGAGAATAACTAACCCTATAATTGATAGCGAAAGTGGATATTTGCAGCGCCATGGATATGATGTAAACTGTGCTGTTCAGCAGATCTGGAGCGAACTCGCGTTCCTCGTCCTCAGCTAGGTCCATGTCCAGTTTGGGCTTCGGGTCTCTGGAAATCACAAGTACTTAATACATTAAAAGATTTTTGTCAGTTTCTTTTAGGTCAGTGTGCATATATTTCATCTGTATGACATATGTATTTAGTAATTTCTTCTAATTAATTAGGCACTTTCCGCGAAAACTACACTTAACATTTATTAAGCGTAACAGGTATACTACCAAAATCGCTTTTATGAAGTCTAGTATTATTTTTCTTTTAATATAGATTCTTGTTCAAAGCTTTAGGTAGCATGAGTAAGAGTGATGCTTAATATTAGGTGGGCCACATGCCTATCTAGTCACTTCAATTGCCAACAATTCATAAAAACGGGAAAATATATTCATTTATCCTTATTTTACGAGAACATGGCAACAAATACATGCGATTGTTATGCGGATGTAAGTGGCCGATGTTATCTAGTTATTAAATTAGTTACGCTACATTGCATCTGCTAACATTTACTTTATCGCAAAGCCTTTTATGTCATAAGCCTTAAAATATAAATTTATCTGGTGGTTCGCTCGAGAATTTTTCGGCCCCATCGGCAATTTTTTAACGTGCCCATCATCGCCACTACAACTTGTTATTCCGCTGTGTCACTGACTGATCTCTTCGTTTCTGATTCGATCTCGCAGAGAAATTCCGAGCATAGCCCCTTCCATATCCTGTTGCGTAATCTGGAGATTTCTTAATAAAAAAAACATACCATTATTTTTTAGGTTTTTTTTTTTTTGAAAAATTAAGCTCAGACTATGGGGTCCGGCCCTTTCATAAATACATACTATTTCTTGACTAAGTTTACGTGCTATATTTTTTTAGAATTGTGCATAGTATTTATTATGTATTTGTTTACCTTCCAGGAGAGCGCTCCGTCGCCTCGTGTACCAGGTATATGAGGCAAAGGAAGTGCACCGCGAACTGAGTCAGCACCGTCATTATGGTGTACAGATTGAATATGTTAGGCAGGGGACGCTGCTTTGACAACTGCTTCAACGGCTAGAAATAAAACGTAATTGACGTCAGCATCTGATAGTGCAGATATAGAACCTTTGCTCTTCTACGCTGGACTGGGAGAAAAATAAAAAAATAAAATGTACCGCATGCTTCTTTTTCCGGTAAATACGGCATACTGTAAAAGTTTACTTTCGGGAAATTGCGGTTTAAGTAGGCTATTTCAGCCATTTATGATTCCAATCAGATAAAAAAAGAGTAATGGACATTGGATAATGTTTATAGATACAAAACAGATTTCAGAATTCTTTTATTTGCGAAACGTTATGCAAAATAAGATGTTATAAATATAGGATAAAATGTCTAATTATGTTTTCCCTCATTGAGACATACAATTAAAAATAAACTATTTTTTATTTAATAAAAAAAAAAAGATGTCAGAAAGTGAAATGAAGTTATTATACATGCATAGAATTTCGATACTTCGCGTCAATACTGTGAATACCAATAGTAATTATGATTATGTCATACGAGTATATATAGATTTTATCCTTTTCATATGGAAGAGCGCGTGACAACGTTTCTCTTACTACTGGCTTCTGTATTCTAGACTCGTTTTCTGCATGAAAGACATTTCCGGCGACATTGTATATGAATGAGTGAAATGGTATATATAGAGATAACAAGATATTTATCTCACCTTAGATCTAGATATAAACAAGAAGCAGGAAGCCAGAAGCAGACTCTGCAGTGTGGCCTGCGTATCGCTGAACTTGATTCCATCTAGATACAGAACAGACTGTCCATAAGCAAGGATCAGAGCGTTCAGTGCGAGGATCTTGAACATCTGGAGCGTCGTCACAAGCGTGCAGCGGCCTTGCTTGATTATGTGGCAAACTGTAAGTGTAAAGTAAGCGTGGCAGTGAGCAGGGTCCATAACACGTGATGGACGATGGAGCCGAAAAGTTCTCGAATGAAGCTGTGGAAAATGTTTTTGAAGTTTCATCCCTAACCAAATACTTAAACTTTTTTCTTTCGATATTATTGGGTTTGGAAACTACATACTTAAAATAATTGTGGTCTTTCCGTCCAACAATAAAAGTTATTTATTAAGAGTCCGTAAACCGACCATCGTCCGTCTTGCTCGCGCATACGCACATTTTTGAAGATTTAAAATGACTGAATGAACTTATAAAAAAATTGTCGTCGAAAACAACATCACAAATATTCAACAAAAATTTAAATTTTATCGAAGTTAATTTTCATATATAAAAATCATTATTGCGGTAATAATTCCAAAAAATTATATTTATGTATGAAATTATATTTATTATTTAACTTGGATGAAATTTAAATGTGTGTCGAATATTTGTGATGCAGTTCTTAGTTTTATAAACGACGATTTTTTTTATAAGTTCATACAGTCATTTTATATTTTCAAAAATGTGGGTGTGCGCGAGCGAAACGTACGATGGTCGGACTATGGACTCTTAAGATATTATCGGTAATCGTTCTCATCATAATTTTAATATTGTAGGCCACTATTTACGTACAATACACCACGTAAAATCAACTCAACTTACTGCAAAGTATACTGGAAAGTCTACTCGTGAACGGCGCAGCCACACTGGCGTCTCCCAGCCGAACAAGTTGAGGCTCTTCTGCTTCTTCCAATTCCTTCATGGCGCGTCTCAGTCTGGCTGCCGCCTCGGCGCGGGCCTCAGTACGCGGATCTCGCGGCCCCACCACCCTACGAGGAAGCTCGGGCTCCGCTGGCCGTTCGAGAGGGCGCTCGCGGAGTCGCTCCGGCGCGTTCGCTAGGATTGCTACGCCAACCTAAAAGACAATAAAAGGATCGAATAACGCGGCCAGTGTCATAACAGTGTCATAACACATAAGCATCTGTGTACAAGTTAGGGGTGGGCTGTTTGAGTGAGTTAATTTTAGTAAATATATATATATTTAATCGGACTGAATTTTTACTTGTGCTTGAATGTACATTATGTACCGTGTGTGTGAAATATACATGAGATAATTATATTTTACGTTTTATGTACGTTTACGTATTATGTAAATACAAAGATATAAAATAAATACAAAGATATCAATAATGATAGGTACATGATGAATGATAATACAAATGAAATGTTTTAATTTATAGGAAAAAGATGCGTTTCAATAGCTTAATGGATAGCTTTTATTGAATGTATGACACTAATATACCCCGCAATTTAAAGGGAAAAACTTCTTCAATTAGCAAAATAAAGTTTATATTAAATAATCATGTGCACATATTCTGTATATTACACAACACACACACATACAGTAGCGCTCGTGGCGTAGCTTGACTAGGTGTTTCCGAACGATCACCAATGTTAAGTAACGGACGGACCGGTCAGTCTTCGGATGGGTGACCGTGAGTGGCATTTCTTTCTGAGCGCTACCGTGGGTCGGATGACACGTAAAATTGTAGGTCCCGGTTGTTCAGCAATCGTCAAGCCAAGTCAGAGGCCTTTCGGCGGCTTAATAACTCAGACAATAGGGCTGGCCACTCAGTCTATACGAACTTACTTACACACATACACGTACACACACGTACATATAGTTCAGCTTAGTAGTGTTTGTGTATTGTTATTGATGTATGTATTATGTAGTGTACCTATATCCTAAAAAGAATAGTTTATAAAGTATAACTTACATCAGCATGTTTCAATGCTCCGACGTCATTAGTACCATCGCCGCACATGAGTGTTGTGTATCCCAGATACTTCAGAGTCAGTATGACAAACTCTTTCTGCTTTGGTGCGAATCTCGCGAACACCTTTATATGTGGCATCAGTTCCAACATAAACTTACGATGGTTCTCATTCAGATGTGTCAACCCTTCGCCTGTTATGCACAAGTCGAATTTAGAAATCAACTGCTTCGATGTCTTAAATGGTACTACTGGCAGTTTTTCTTCTTCGTCTATCGATGTCCATCCCCATTCGCCACTACTCTCGGTCAAAATAAGCACTTCCGGTTTTCTTGTAAACTCCAATTCCTTCGCAACATGACACGCCGTCAATGGGTTATCACCGGTGATCATCACCACAGAATGAGATGCATTAACTATCTCGGCAATCGCCTTCTTGGAATCGTTCTTTAACGGGCACGATATGATGACGAAACCGACAAACGTCAAATCCGATTCGATGTCTTCCCTAGAAAGATCTCTGATCTCTTGTGACGATAATTTTCCTAAATTTCTATAACCTAACGCTAATACTCGAGCGCCTCTTCGAGACAATGTCAGATAGACGTGATCGTAGTGGCTAGGAACCTCTTTGAGCATAGTCTTAATTGTTTCCGGCGCGCCTTTCACACTACTGATGTAATGGGACTCCATGAACCCGCGTTCGTTGACCTGATACCCTGCTATAACAGACATCCTCTTAAGAGCACTTGAGAAATGGTTTCTATGTACAATCTTTAGTCCGGGAGACTTCCCTTTCTTTGGTACGACAGCGTCCCCTTTCGTGAGGTTCCATTCGGCGGCTTTTAAGGTCGCTTTTTCTAGAGGATCGCCGACAACTCCATCATCGAGCTGTACTAAAGAGTGACACGACGCCAATACTTGAACAGTCTCCATAGGAGCTTGCGAAATAGGAATCACCGTTGCGTCTTTGTGGTCTCCGATCCCCGCTACACCTTCAACAACTAGATTGTCACTAGTTAAAGTTCCAGTCTTGTCAAAACAACATATTTGAACTTTTCCTGCAAAAGGTATTCTAAATGGTTCCGTACAAAACACTGCCAACTTAGACAATGATAATAATGAGGTATTTACGGCTAGAGACAGTTCTATAGGTAGTTCTGGAGGCACAACACTGGTCAATATCAAGGTACATTCTAAGAAGAGTTTGTATCTGTTTCTTTCAGGGTCTTCGCAGCCCTTAATCCATACATAAGAAGCGGCCGCAATCGCGAATATCAGTAAGAACAAAATGAAACCAAAAGTTTCCAAATTGTTCGCCGTTACTCTTTTGACGCCGAATAATATTGTCCTTAACAATTTTCCTTGTGAAGTGTTGAAACCGTTGCGAATAACATAACCGATGCATCCATTATCTGGAGCTTTGAGGCCTGAAGAACTGCTTTTGCTCGGTGATGAATGTTGCACAATCTTAGTGCCTCCAAACAGCATGTGAAGCTTACCATCACCTTCCGGATCTAAATTCTGTTTTAAATTTTTATGATTCTCTAAAGGCTCCTTCATTTGTGGAACACTCTCTCCTGTTAACATAGATTCATCAACGATGCAGGACCCTCTTAGAAGTAAAATATCGCATGGGACTAAGTTTTCATTGACAGACCGTGTTAATGAGACTATATCGCCTGGTACTAGCTGGTCACTCATGATCTGTCTCCATCTTCTATTTCTATAGACATTTATATTGTATGGTTTATTCCCCATTTTCCTGATTTCAGCCATATTCCTGAGCTGTTGCTGGACTAATGTACATTCAAACATGACCAGCATAACTAATGTGAATATTGAGTAGTACCAGTACTTATCCATGCACCAGAGTGCAACACAAAACACTTGGAATACGAAAAATGGGGCTGTTGCTCTTTCTTTGAAAAGTTCCATGAATTCTGGTACCACCTACAAAAATAATAATCAGAAAAAAATCATGCTAGTAGTTTATATGATGAAATTAAAAGCAAAACTATAATGGCTAAGTACTGTTAAGTAATAATAGTTGATTATATTACTTTTTTTACTAAATGTCAAATATGAATATTACATTTAAACATAAGTTTACTTGTTCACACATATAGTATCAAACAAGAAGAGAACCTGTTTTAAGTTCACATAAATTATGATGTTAAACTACAGATTGCATGTAGCATGACACAAATTTTATTAAACTATAATCAAGTTGGCACTTTTAATTATCACAATGTTTGGTGAATGGGGATTTCCCTTATTTAAGTCTTACTTTTGTTTGTATAAGGGAACTCCTGCATAAATAATAAAAATTTGGATAAAATTACTTAAATTTGGGGATTTATAAAGATCATTAGGCCCAATTGATCCTTAGAATGCATGAGGAAACTTTGGACAAAAACTCGAAATTGGCATTCTAAGACCACAAATAGTGATGGTGACTTTATGATGTTTATTACAGAAGTTGAAAGCATGTATTTTACATTATTTTCTTACCATAACCATTTCATTTTTTCCATATTCTCTTTCTGCTATATCAATAGCTTCTTCATCAGCATACCCTTTAGATTCCAAATATTCTTCATATGTCTTATTTACAGGAAATTCAACAGTATGGAATGTTTTCTTGTCCCAATCATAGATATACTTGCTCTTTTGGAATATGAACCATACATCAGGTTTGGTGCTGCCTTTCTTTGTAGACTGAAAAAGGTAATAATTATATTGGAAAATACTGTCTAATTAATGGTGGTGAGCAATGTTGAATATTCTGTATATTGCTACATAAATTTCTTAAATTAAATTTATGTTTTATCATAGTCAAAGCTGGTATTATCATTTACAAATATATATTTTTAACTGACATTCTCAGAATAATTTGTATTTGAACAGTCTATGTACTAACAGTTTTAGACCTAAATAATTTAATTATTATATTTATTTAAGAAAAAAAAACTTGTAAGATCCTAAACAAACCATAGTTTGAACTTTTGGTCATATTATGATAAGTTATACAAATTTTATTTAAAGATGAAGCAATTTAGAGAACATTGAAAATAAGTCAAAATTACCATAATTTCTGTGATGTAGATAATAACAATATATGTTTATATGAACAATTTCAAAGATAAAATGCACAAAATAGATAGAAAAAAAATTGTTATCTCACTAAAGCAAGCATAATAATAGCAATAAAAGTACTCACCCTTGTATGTTGTAACCGGACCATTTCTGAAGATCCATTATTAGAAGTTGGTACAACTTTGACAATTTCAGCTTGTATAGGATCTTTTACCTAAAACATAACTAATGCATCAGCAAATTATGTATGATTGAATAGACAACTATTTTGTCATATAAAGAAATACTTACAGAGGAACAGGAAAGGAAACAATTTATGTGAACACTCCAGTAGCAACACAGGCAAATGAGAATTTGTACCACAGCCACGACAGCTACCGTAACGAACCCGGCTTCGATGTTTTCCTCGAAACCATACACAAATATCCACAAATAGAACACTATAGGGTAAATTATCATAAAAGGTAGCACCGTCCCTTGCAAAACAGTAGGCACAGCTTTATAAAGCTGGGTATATTGAACTAAATCGTCCAGTGACGACTGCATCTTTTGGGACACCATTATAGTCAATTACTACAACCTAAAAACCTTCTAACTATTTAGTTGTAATACTTGGTTATCTGAATGACTGTTTTATGGACATATCTCTAGTTATTTTCAGTAAAACTAGGAAAAATAAAATTTACTCCAATTTTATGAAGAGTTTACACGACTTGACAGATCAAATCAAGTGACATGAATTACCATAGACATTTTTAGGGTTCCGTACCCAAAGGGTAAAAACGGGACCCTATTACTAAGACTTCACTGTCTGTCTGTCTGTCTGTCTGTCTGTCTGTCTGTCTGTCTCCAGGCTGTATCTCATAAACCGTGATAGCTAGAAAGCTGAAATTTTCACAAATGATGTATTTCCGTTGCCGCTATAACAACAAATACTAAAAATTAAAAAAAAAAATACTAAGGGGAGTTCCGATACAATAAACGTGTTTTTTTCGTATTTTTTTTCTCAATATTAAAAACGGTAACAGGTAGACGCTTCAAATTTTCACAGAATATTTACTTGTATAATAGCTTTCAAAATAAATAATTAAATAACAATAAAGTAAATATTAAAGGGGGGCTCCCATACAGCAAACGTAATTTTTAAGCAATTCTTACTCGATCTTAATTAACAGGTAGAAACTTGAATATTTGTAAGTAAATATTTAGAAATATATTAACTATAAAAATAAATACCTAATCTAATACATAATAACTCACAAAATGAAAATAATCCGTGCATCTAAACGCGGTGCGAGCGCCGCGCCGCGGTGTGGTGGTGGCGCGAGCGCGAGGCGGTTGCTAAGCAACGGCCGTGCGGGTAGCGGGGGAGGTAACATCACGGAGCGAGCCATAGCCGCGCGTATTCGCGCGAGCGTCGTCATGCTGCCCGGATGTGTATCGAAAACCTACCTATAAGTTTGCAATTTACTACTTGGAATTTCGTTGATTTCTCGTTATTTTATAAACAGAACTAAACTTTGTAGTATTATAGATGATAGTACGGAACCCTTCGTGCGCGAGTCCGACTCGCACTTGGCCGATTATTTTTTTTGTAGAGACCATAGACATTTTCTTTTTTTTGTAGAGTGTTTTGCTTCTACGGACGGACAAAGGGAACCGAAACATACAGCCATTGTGTTTTTTTTTTGTTTTTTTTCTTTTGAGAGATTAACCCCTTAACGCATACAAGGCCTTAAATGGCTTTAAAAGTTAATTATTTTTTTTGGATTGATTAAATTATTGCTTTTTCGAAACCAACGTTGAATCCTTAGAATTTAAGGCATATTTTCATATGAGCCGAATGTGACTATTGTGCTTAGTAAGCTGAGCTATAAAATGACAATGTGACAATAATCACATTTGTAGTGCAAAATACGATATTTATTTTACTTGTGTGAGTTTGCCGACAGTAGTTCTGCGTAAAACTGTGTTTGTAAGCTATTTCTATTGCCTTCTCTTTTCTGTGGTCGGATCAGCCTCCATCAGTAACGCTATCTTTTGTTACACGGGGAAATTAATTATCTCTCTAGTTTAATAAGTTGGGTCATGTGGTCCATCATGTCATGTAGTGTTGTCAATGTCATATTTAAAAAAATCGGCTGTATGGGCTCTGTACCTTTGCCGTTCCATGAAAGTAAACCGCAACCAAAAAAAAATATCAATGTCATATTGTCAAATTGTCAGCTGTCTAATTGGGCGCGAAAATCGTGGAGATTTTGTCCATTTGAATGCATTTGATAAATGCAAGGAAAGGAAAGGAAATATTGAATATTTGGATCGTTTGTTTTGTATTCCTAATATTTTATAGAAGAATTTTCCGTTTATAAGAAAAAAAAAATGGATTTTAAAATAAAACGTAAATCTATCAAAACTCCAATATCAGGAAGTCTCGCAGAAACATATCCTCACGATCTTCAAATGTACAAAATACCACCAATTGAAAATATAACTCTGCAAAAATTTGAAACATTAGCTCTGGAAAGAGTTACATTATTAAGGACTCTAGCTACAGCTACTACCTTGAAAGGACTGCGAGCATATTCAGAAGAGTGGACTGAGTATGTGATAAATGAGCTAAGAACTCAAGGGTTGAAGTACTATTCTAAGCTTTGTGAGAAAACTGCTTCTGGCATCACTGAGGCAGACATTGAAGCGAGACGCAAGGATCACATTGCTCACTTCATTCTCAGATTAGCCTACTGCCGGACAGAGGAATTACGACGATGGTTCATAGCCAGAGAACTAGAACTGTTCAAAATGAGATTCATCGTAATGAGAGGTGAAGCAGTTGAGACGTTCTTCAAGCTCAACAATCTGTGTTACACCAACATTACAGATGACGAGAAAGACGAAATCATTCATCACCTGAGAGACTCCACTGCCCATCAAAACATTGATAACATGAAGTTCTACAAAGTAAAGTTTTATGAAGTACTAGACTTGGTAAAAATGAGAAAAGTTTATCTCAGTGGTGGTTATGCGTACATTCCACATAAAGACTTTGTCTCTGTGCTATCAGCTCAATACAGAACACATCTGAAACAGAGTTTAGCTTTTGCTAGTCACCATTTAGGAGAAATCGAGCAAGATGAGAGGTTAGTGAGCTTGCTAAAAGGCTTACATCAATCATATTCTGGAAACGATTATGCTAATGCAAAAGCAGTTGTTCCAATTGAAAGCCTTGATATGTTATCAGTCAAATCATTCCCATTATGTATGAGACAAGTGCATGAACAACTCAGAGTTGCACATCATTTGAAACATGGAGGAAGACTGCAATATGGTCTTTTCCTCAAAGGCATTGGTGTAACATTGGAGGACTCGCTGAGATTTTGGCGAGAGGAGTTTACTAAGATAATGGACCTAGATAAGTTTGAGAAGAGTTATGCATATAATGTGAGATACAATTACGGTAAAGAGGGTAGTAAGAAAAACTACTCTCCATTCAGTTGTCTGAGGATCATCAATGAGAATGTTGGGCCCGGGGACTGTCATGGATGTCCATACAAACACTGTGATGCTAGCAATCTCAAAAATAAGCTGCAAGGATATGGATTTGAATCCCAAGGTAACACTAAACTGTTATAATGTGTTTCAATACAGAAGTGGCCTTATTCTCAAATTCAAGATTGAAACTTAAGATTCCAAATTACAGTTTTAAGGCTTTGTATGAGGTGGTAGAGCTGTCTCACTCACATGTAACCTTTTTTTTGGATATAAGATTAATTAATCTAATTGAGGTAGGATGGGAGGCGACAAGACTCCCCGTCACTGCGACCCTTGCGGATATATTGTAACCTATAAGATTAATTAACCTATTTTTCATTAATTTGCAACGTTCACTCTTGGTTTCATATGACTTAAAATACAAAAGAATTTTTATTTTGACAAGTACATACCTGAAATAGGTATGTAGATAAAAGTCTACACATAGAGGCCTTACCGAAAAACATTACTTAACTTTGATCAACTTCTCAAATTCTGTCTTCTTTTCACAAGTGTCATTACCATGTTAGCAAGAAGTTTATAAAATATGTTGAGCATTGCTCAAATTTGAGTAAAGTTTTTTGGTAAAATTATTTTTTCAGATTTTGATGTTTCTATTGATCAGAAGACCATTCTTAACATTTTTTGCAAACCAGACAGTGATGCTGCCCAACTTTGGACCTTAAAATCTAATATGTCAATTGCAGCAGAAATGTGTAAATTATTACTAAAATAATTATTTACCGGATATTTACCATGATTTGTTTTGAAATTTACCTCCCAATACTTTGATCCTGTCATGTGCACCATATTACAGGCAATACTTGCTTGTATTTTGTTCAATGCATAAGTATTGCAATGCTGTCAGCATGCTGGATTGTCATTTTTAGAGCTTTGTTAATGTACCCCACTATAACAAAGCTCTAAAAATGATTTTTATGTTGTACCTAGTTTAGGTAGTTATATATTGTATATTCAGTCCCCAGAAAAGGTGCCACCTCCCCAAAGACTGTTTAAATCATCTGCAATAGACGTAAAGGCCATCATATGACGCTGATGTTATTGTATAATTAATAATCCCGTCAAACTATTTCCATATCCAGCAAATAATGATTTAACATTTTATCTGTCAGTGTCTAATATTCCAGCAAGTTTTGGAGCTGATGCTGTGTTCATCAGATTTATACCACAAAATATATTGATGGGCTTGAAATTTTTTTGTTTGAAATATTTGACACTGACGGTATAAGGGTTAATAATAAACTATATAATAAATATAATAATAGACTACTAAATAGATATTTATTTTACTTTCCAGCTGTTCATGACATTGTAGACATGGCCAAGAAAGGTCACTTCCAGATTGCCTGCAGCAGGTATTTTGATGCTGTCCATAATATTGACCTCGGCTTGGGAATTAACCATCCCAACCAGTTCTTTGAGGAGAGCCAGAAAATTATCAAAGGAAACATCAAAGTGGAGCCTATGGTGGAATCAAAACAAACAGCAATCAAAAAAGAAAATAATATTGAGAACATTAATATTATGGATTTTGAAGAAACATTTGAATAAATTAGTTTTTAATAAAAGAAATAACACAATCTCGTTCATGATTTTATTCATATAAATACTGTATAATTACATAGCAGCAATTGTAGAATGTGCCATAATACAAAACAATGTATCATTTACAAAAGGTTACTTTGTGTGGCTGTTATGAAAATAGCAAATTCTACAAATCAGCTGCCAATGTCATATAAATTGGTTACCTATTTTCTTTTTACGTACATAGCTTTCTTAGTTATACGACCACAATATAAACCAAATATAAAAATTAATCCTATCGTTGAGATGCCTACTACTAAAAAGTACTTCTTAGATGGAGATGACGAAAGTCCGTTATACACATCGCCCAAATTCTCCATTATGCTCATCTGAAACAAAAAGGTAGTATATTATCACTTTCACTGTTAGAAACATTTGTCTGGCGTGCGTAGTCAGTTCCTGGGCGTATAATACGCGCAAATATTTTTGAGGTATCTTAATGTAGACATGAGTTGTACCAAATTGTGAAACAAGTGCGTGGATCGCGACGCATATGTACTCGTATTCCCTATAAAAATGCAGCGCTCGCACAAAACACGCGGCAGAAGCAAGTGGGCAGAGCTTCCCTTTTGCAATGCACGAATTAATGAATCAACAATATGTAGAACTTCTATATGACACGTTTGAGGATCAAAACCAAGCAAGTACTACAATCTCCACAGGCATAAGTACCAGGGCCATTGCTAGTCAATTACTTCATAAATAGACTAACAATTTGTCTAAATTGTCTCTGAATAGTATCAGCGAGCGGCGAACAAGTGATGGTCACTTAGCAGCCTTGAGGCCCAGTATCATAATACATAATTTCCCAGAACCATAACGAAAGATTGCTTTGCCTATATAGACGACTTGTTTGGTCTTTATCTATGGTACTACTGACTGCAGTAACTATAAAAAATCTACTCACCGAAGCGACATATCTATACATTTCCAATCTACTGGAGAGAGCTTTCTCACAATCAGCCTCTAACTTTCTATTACTATCGTTTAAGATTATTTTCAAACACTTCAGACCTGTAATGCAGAAACACAAATGTAAGTTAATGTAATGTAATAATGTAATTAAAATTAAACATTTAGCTGCTTGTTTTTATTTTTGAGAAACAAAAAGGAAATACATGTAACTGTTTTCTACCCCTGAACATTATCTGATGACGATAATTTATTTTTTACCCGATTGGAATCATAAATTAAAAAAAAACGTAGAAGCATACCGTCTTACTTATAAACGCTTAATAAGCGCATTTTATTTAAGCAGTGTTTTGTTCTATTTTCGCACGTTACAGTTCCCGTCTGATAGAAAGTAACAAGTCCTTATTCAGTGAATAAGATTTTAACATGAGTTTATAAGTAAAATATGGTTCCAACCATATAAACTGATAAGTCTGATTTTTTTCACAGCTGCAATGGACTACAGAGCTGCATAAATGGTTTTAATGTCGACGGACAACAAAGTGATAAGGGTTCCTTTTTTCCTTTTGAGGTACGGAACCCTGAAAAAAATGGTCGAAATCGGATAATATTTAGGGGTAGAAAACAGTATTCTTTTGTTGTATCAAAAAGCGCGTGACGTACCTACTGGCGCAAATTGCCCCGACAAATATGCTCAGTCAAACCAGCCGTTGGCGTGGTGATATAGAGGCAGATTCAAAACAGAGAAAGTGCTCTACAAAAGAATGAGACAGATGTATGTTTTAATAACAAGATAATCTAAAAAAAACTTTTTAGGGCCAAGCTTTAATGAATCATTTTATTTGTAAAACTGGTCAAGGTCACAAATAAAAATTGCACAAAATCGACTAGGTCGATCCTTATGGACAAGGCAAGGTAAACAAACAGGAGGGTCCACATATTTATGCTAAGGCAGGACACACGAAGGAATCAAAAAATTAAATCCATGCAGGACGCCCGACAGATGTGACACATTGAACCTATTTTGTATCGAAAATCTGCATGAAAAGACGTTTTATTAAAGCATCCATCTTTTTCATTCTTTTAATTACTAGAGCACTTTCTTTGTTACAACAATCCTGCCGGCCCGTTGGTGCCGACGCATCGCCACGCTAACACCGGCACCGTGCATCGTTAACCAACTGTATTATATATATCACATCAAAATTAAAGTAATCTTACGCCTTCCGGCTCCATGCTCCAAATCCTTGCAGTATTTGAGCAGGTCAAAAGCGCAGGCCCGCTCCAGAAGTGGATCGGCCTCGATGTCTACCTCTGCCGCTTCAATGATCTGGGCGACCTCGCGTGCGCAGTCAGCCGATACGATTTTATGATTCAGCAGGGCATTCTTAAGACATTCCTCCACCTGAAATTTAACAAGGTAACATAATTAAGATTCAGGATCGAGGCAGATGACATGATAAGAGAGAGGTCTATACCCAGCAGTGGGATAGAAAAGGCTGTGGATGATGATGAATATTATTAAGGCAAAGAGTAGGGTGGCGCCGCTGTGTTGCTCACACTCGGCAACTTTTTTTTTAGATATAAAATTATAGAAATTACTTTTGACAACTATTAGTTATTTTGATCGAAATAAACGTGAAATTTTGTCGTTTACAAGTTTAAAATAACAGATATAATAAAAAATAAGTTCAAAAACTCTAACCAGACTGCTGCAAAATGACGCACTAAAAATTATGAAACAAGAAATTATTCTCATCTGAACATGTTATGTACAAACTATTCGATATGTATCGTGTATTAAATAAACAACTTACTTATATGTAATAAATATTTTATCCTATTTCACATATTCATATTCATAGTGGTGTTCAGAGGATAACCGTGGTCGTATACCACATACCGTAACAAAACAATAACAATCATTTGTAAATAAATAAATAAATGCATTCTGCAACATTTCTGCAATTCTGCACATATCACTTTTTCTGTTTAGGCTATATATTGTTTTACATTAATGTAAATAATGCATATGTTACTAGAGTGGACTTTCGCATCATAGCGACGTCGTAGTCGAGTAAAAAATTAGTTTTCATGACTTCAACGGGATATATCTCGCAAACGGTACGCTTGACAAAAATATGATGTACCAAACCCTACATTTATTTTAAAATTCCCTGTTCAATGATACCATACGTGATGGGGTGGAGCGAAAAAATGTTTTGTTTTTGACTTCGTAGCGTGACTTCTTCGAGCGCCATATTTAATTTAATGTGACGTCACATAGCCTATGCGGACATAGGTATAGCGTATGCGGACAAACGAGACGCTTCCAACGACACCTCATTTGTCAAATTATGATAAGTAGTTTAGAAGTTGAACTGACGTAACAGATAAATATTTAAATATTTGTGGACATTTCACACAACACCATCTAGCCCAAACTAAGCAAAGCTTGTACTGTGAAACTAGATGGCTGATAGAATACATATATACCTACTTTTTTGTTGTAAATACATACATATGATACATAGAAACACCCAGACAGAACAAACATCCATGCTCATCACACAAATGTTTGCCCTGGGTGGAGATCGAACCCACGACCTACAGCACAGCAGGCAGACATACTACTAACTGAGCCACAAGGCCAGTCGAAGATGAGCATACATACACACATACCAGTTAAAAACATAACCCTCTCTTTTGCTTCGCCGTATTCGGGTAAAAATACCAGTAAAAATAACAATACGAGTTCATAGGAAGCTAAAGGAAGAATGTTTGTCAAACGTAATTTAAATAATTTAATATTTGGATATATAAGCGCATTTTGATTAATCCGTGTTTTGTTCCGTTTTTGCGCGCAACAGTTCCCGTCTGACAAGTCCTTAGACAGTGAATAAGATTTTAACATGCTTTTATAAGTAAATCTGTCAAATTTCTCAGCAGAATATATTTTACCTGGCATTGTAATATTATTTTTATTTATTAATTTTTCTCAAGTGCTCAAAGAGCGTAAGTACTAAATTTTACCAAACGCATGTATGTCAAATTCTTTGGCTCGTTCCACAGGCTAAACCGTTTGACGAATTTATATAAGTATTATAAGGTATAATCCGTATAATTAGACTCGTCTTAGTTATATGTTATACGTTTGATACTCAGTTATATACAAAAATGTAAAATATGAGCGAAATCAGTCGAAAAGTTATCAAGTTAACAAGTTTAGTATCTATATTAAAAGAAAAACAAAATACCAGACTGTTATAAAACTGACTTTATGTACTAGTACATTCTGATGAACGAAGGTCTGAATCAGGTATATATTATGTAGGTCATTTCTTAAAATTTAACGGTCTATTTGACGTCTAAAGACACAAAATGACAACTTCTCGACCGTGAAGTATCGGAGATTCCTTCAGTTCAATGCTTCGAGAACACTTAGGTATTCTAGGTAGATAGCGACCAATATACAGGCGAGTAAAACAATAAAGCTTCACACTTTCGTTTCGAGATATGAATGAAACAAATAAATTCACTAGTCGTAAGACATAAACGAGTGACACTAGATGGCGTCACTCGTGTCTTCGTCGATATATTTTTACATATGGTAGGTATGTAATGACGCACGGCGCACAGTCATATTGTTTTATTATAATATTGTTACGGGAAGTGGGTACAGGGATTGAAAGGAAACAACGATGTTTACAAGCACGTTTATTCACCGACACGTACTGTCTTTTACAAAGCACTTCAATCCAATAATTCGTCATTATACACCGTCAATAATTATATTATAGCCTCGGCGCGCTTCCAATAGAGTCCACGTGCGTATCTATAGTCAACACACTTCTACTATACTGTCTCTTTACTACACTGTTCACTACACTGTTCACTTCACTTTCACTTGTAACTTTATTTTCTTCTTTATTTTATGCCACTTGTAACTGAACTGACTTCTGACCGCGTCTGAAGCTCGAATATTATACCCCGCAGAACCTTCTAGAAGCTTTAATTTCGATAGTCTTTTCGTTCATCTTTTGTTTTTGTCATTTGTTTCCTAGAATGTTGACGAGATACTTTATTTAAAGAGTCGGGGAGCTTTCTAGAAATTTCAAACATCATAAATGATGCCCGTGTGTGGATTCGAACCACTTCGGTCCGTCGCCACTGGGCCATCCAACTGTTAAAATTGAACGTCGAAATTCTTCCATGCATTGTTCCAATTATTTGAAAGTGACAAATGAACGTAAGCGATAAGAGACTACGTCACCATCGTTACAATATTTTCTTTAGATGTGTCTGCCATTTCAGAATATTTCTACTGTATAGAAAATATATGTGCGAGTGAAACTCGTACTTTATCGATTTATTTTTCTTTTAATATAGATAGGTATAATGTAAATAATGCTAATGTTTGGAAATATGCCTGCAGGTTTGTTTCCTGCTGGGTGTCTTCAAATGAAGAGTGAACAGACTCACCCTTAGTACAAGTTTTTATGAAGAAACGCAACGATGAAAGTTTGCGTACACCTCCATACATTCTTTGAAAGCGCCATCTATGGATTACGAAGAGAAACGTAAAAAATGCATGGAGGCGTACGAAAACTTTCATCGCCACTTTTCTACAAAAAAACTTGTACTAAGGGTGAGTATCCTCTGGGCAAGCGTGCTACACGTCTTTGTTTTCACTCTAGTGTGATAATCAGCCGTAATTCCATTCAACGTAAGAAAATGATTCAAGTTGATCCATGTATTTTCTACGCGCACGAAGTCGCGGGTACGAGCTAGTAAATAATATAATAGACAGATGTATAAGCGTCGCACCACCGCTCCACACAATAGGTATGGTTTATTGTGTTCAAACTGGTATAGTACAACGCGCTATACTGTAATTAACACTTGCTACCATTTCAATACAAATATCTGACACTTTAAGGGGCTTTGCGAATGGACTTTGCTATCCCGCTCGCGCATTTTAAAGATCAAATTTATTTGTACTTATGACAAATCTATATCTACCTACGTAATAATCTCTAGAATAATACTTACTTATCTACTGCGCATATATCACACAAAAACCATTTTGATTTAGATACATTTTTACGCATAAAATTACATTGTAATATTTTTTTTTTTTTTTTGCGTTAAACATTGTTTGAATGAAAACGGAATTTTGTGTGATGGATGTGCAATACTGTTTTTTTTTTATTCAGTAATAAACTTGCACTTGACCGCCAACGCACCTGATGTCAAGTAGAGTCCACGAATGTGTTTACGAAGTTTAGGGGTAGAACAGTTTTATCCTCTTGTATGAAAAATGCGCAATTTACTGGCAAAAACTGATAAATACTGGGACAGATGTGCAAAAGTGGTAGGTATAAATACTTTCCGTGTCTTTACAATTCTTTCAGTTTCTTTATCGCAAATTATTTCTTCGACGCGTAACGACTTCAATCGCATTAATATACGATGCTTGGGTACGGACTCAATTATCATAAAGGCAAAGGCGTATCGTCAAGTGAAGTTAGGTAGTTGATATCGTATTTCGTATAGAATTCCTATTACGGTTTCAGAATATTTATTTTTAAGCTATTGCATAGCTTCTATCGCGGGCCTTGAGCGTGGAGACCGAATCCAGAAATTCCGTAACGAAAATAACCTAACACACCGCGCGTAAAGCTATTATTCAATAGCTTTACCGCGGCAGTCTCAAATTCACTTACTGCTATAATACACTTGAAATATCTTAAAGTATTTAAAGCAAAAGTTAAGGAATACTAATTACGTACTATTCTTGCGATGCCAAAAAAAACATAAATCATGCTGCTACATGCTAGCAGCATTCTTACATTGAAAGGCAATGCTTCTAAAATACGTTCGAAAAGGTATGAACAAGCTTTTTCGTCACTGATAGCGTCGATCAAGCGCTCAGATAAAAATGAGTTAATTGATCAAAAGTGTCAACCCGAAACGATTCAAGTACAGGATCCACCCTTAACCAGGTCATTTAGACAACTATTTCGTATTAAATATAAAACATTTCGGATATTAGCATATTTACCAAATTAGCATAATCACTGAATTAATAATTCGAATAATCACTAATAATTATAATTATAACAACTAAAAAGTCTACTAATAATATAGTAACTAAAAGAACTTCCAATATTCATAGTTAAAAAAACTGAAAACCCCGACTTCGAAATAAGCAATTCGTTTACTTGGATGACATTTTTTCAGTTATTTTGTTATAAAAACCAAAGTATTGAATCGATTTTGATAAAATTTATATGGGACCACTTCTAAGGTACTAAACGAAAGAGTATCATCAAAAAGAATTCATAATTGGCGTAGTAATTGCTGAACAAACATACAAAAATAGCATGCAGTCGAATTGAGAACCTCCTTCGTTTTGGAAGTCGGTTAAAAAAGATGTTCTCAATTTGACTGTATGTTTTTCGAAAAACATAACCGCCCTTCTTACGCAGTCGGATAAAATAATAAAGGGAACAGTCGAATTGCGAAACTATTTTGTGATGAGTACAAGGTCTCGAGACGCGTGACTTTTGCAAGGTTTTGATTTAACGGTGGTTTACGCCAGTACATTAGAAAGCATTGAAATTCAAATTCAAATTTATTTAGCTTGTTGTTTATTGACGATGAAATATACAGGGTCACTTTTGATTAGCTCGACTCTAAACTTATCCCAAGCTTATCCCAATAATGTATTTAAGACGATCAGCTTTATTTAGTCAAAATATTAATCCTAACTATGATAAAAGAGAAAGTAACTGACTCTCTGTCTGTTTGTTACCTCTTCACGGCTAAACGGCTGAACCAATCATTATGGGCACAGAGATTCTTTAGGACCTGGAGAAGGACATAGGCTATATTTTATCATCATCACCGTTTTTCATCACTACGCGGGCGAAACCGCGGGGCCTTGCTAGTATTAAAACAAGTATACGTTTAGAAAGCTCAAAAAACCCCGACAAAAAAATGGCTGAACCGGTTTTGATGAAACATAGCTAAGGACACTCTTAATGAAATCCTCTTCCAAACAAAAAACTAGATCAAAATCGGTCCACTCGTTTGAGAGCTACGATGCCACAGACACACAGATATACAGATACGTACGTCAAACTTATGACAATCCTCTTTTTAACCGACTTTCAAAAAGAAGGAGGTTCTCAATTCGACTGTTTTTTTTTGGTATGTTTGTTCACCGATTGATTTTGATGGTTCTACTATTCTACTCCTTCTATTGTTTAATAGGTCATATTTCAGAGGTGCTCCCATATAAATCTTATCAAAATCGGTTCAGCACTTTGGTTTTTATAATAAAACTGGAAAAAAAACAAGTAAACAAATTGCGTATTTTAAAGTCGGTTTTTTTTCCAGTTTTTTTAAACTATAATTTTATTATTGGGTTATTATTGAACGTTTTATAAGAAGACAATAAATTGAATTATATTTACCTCTCCTTCAGTATTAGCGACGTCCGTGGGTATCGCGCATATAGTCTGTATCTCCGGTTTACACAACCTCGCAAGAAGCGGATCCAAGCGATAGTTCAAAGCCTGTTCTTTGAGCACGCCCGCCAGTTCGTTTTCGCACGATATCGACAGTTTCGACTCCCTAAACTTATCTTTGAGGCAGTGCACCACTTCGCCTTGAAGTTCGACGTCCTGAGATTCCTTCGCTGTATAAAATAATAGAATAATGAAAACTTGTAATGTACATGTCGTCGTCAAACAGACGCTACTACCAACGATTGGCCTAGGCATTTCATTCTGTCTAGCCGTTCAACTAGTTCATCTACACCGGCTCTAGTTTTGTGATATATTGTAAAAAAAATTATATGTCGCGGCTGGATAGATAAGTCCTCCCTTCATATGTCTAAGGCTACAGATTGGCTAAGTGGAATGGCCAGGCTAATTGTTTTACGTACGTAAATATAACCCTAATTGGTAAGCCGTTTCCAAAGGACTAACTTCCAACCAAATCGTTAACAACCGAAACTTGACCGTTAATATTTGCACTGCAAATTTTGAAATGACTCGACCGACTCGGTCGGCTAGCCCAGTCATTCGCTATACGGACGAATTCATACATACGGCTACAACATATAAGTGCAGATAAGTGATTGAAATTGCTAAATAGTCTTAATTGATCAGAAAAAAATATGGATCTGCTATCAGCTTAACAATATGAAATTATCTAGGTGTAATAAATTTTGCATTTAATTATAATGATAATCAAATAGATACTGTTTGATGTAGTTTTTCTTTTTTGTATTATTCTATTCTAATGGACTAATAATTATCTTGTAATTGAAGATAAAAAAGTAGGTAAAGATAAATAAGTAGTTTAGTCGCCTCAATGTTACTCAACATGATACACAACAAAGATATTGCGAGAAAGATTGCTGCTGGCCGTTGTGCATCTTAAGTTCTGTCCGTCCAAGTACATATTTTAACTTGCTTTCTTATAACTTTACTGCCGAAACGACATCGGATACTCTGAACGCATCTAGTTTTGAAATATCAATACTAACCAACCAACTGTGTGGAAAATTTATTTAAGACAGTTTATTAAGTTTAGCACTATTATTTAAAAACCTTTCTGCCCAATCCGTACAATGCGAGCATATGGAGCTTACTTTTTACAGAGATACCAAACTTTATAATTGAACAAATTTGTACCGATCAAAGAAATTGTTGTGTCCATGCAATAAGAGCGAATAAAACGATATTAAGCTCGCTTCGGTTCAGACAATCCGACCATGCAACTTGATGTTCTATCCATTATTCGCCAGATACTGTATTCATATCGTTAAAGCAAATTAGGTATAAGCTAATATTACTGAGTGTGTACTAAAAAAAGTAGGTAGAGATTAATATTACTGGGGTCATAAGGTCAGCATAAAACTGTAAGGTTTAGGTATTCCTCACATTAAATACAACAAAAACTTGATTAAGCAAAATTATACCTAAAGTGGTTAAGAACAAGGTTTACAATATCCTTTGCATGAATGGAATTATACTTACCAATGACATCAGAACAAAACTGCTTAATATCCACATTACACGCGTTTTGGAGGTTGTTGTTAAACCTATAATCCGTATTTTGTTCTATCATGCGGTTGACAATGACTAGTTTGCAGTCTTCATTAAATTGTGGTTCTTTGCGATGAGCCTAGAAAAAGTAAGGATTAATCAGAAGGATTGATCAGAAATCAGAATCATTTATTGAACAACTGTCAGTGAATTATTATGCTAGGTGGTATTGCAATATTTAGCTTACAGTTTACCCACATCGGGCATTCAATATTCAATATTATGTATATATCTAATAAATACATATAACAACATGCTTGATTTAATTATGTATTATTTAAACGATTTCCAGATAGATAAAAATTACACATTTATAAGAATAATGTGTTTCTGTTGCTAATAAATTATGTCAAAATTGTAATAGTAATTAAATTAATAGTAAGTAATTAAATTATATGTTATGTCAAGTATAAAATATAATATTAGATAATAATCAATCTCGAAATCGTCTATTCATCAATGTAATCTCTGTAGATTTATTTCTGTTTACAAATTCTTTTAAATCATAAAATACTTGGTTTAATAGCCACTGTTTCAGCTTTGTCTTGAACTGCTTATTGCTGGAAATGTCAGTGATGTATTTTGGAAGCAAATTATATATATTGATAGCACTAATGTAGGTGTATTTTTCATAAATTACGCAATTAGTATATGGTTTGTGAAGATAATCGTTACCCCTCATAGTGTTATTCCTAACCAGAATTTCAGAGTTGGTTTTAAATAAGTCTTTGTTCTGTCTCACAAATATAGAAATCTCCAAAATATAAATACAAGTTAGTGTTAAATACTGTTTTTCTTTAAATAAATGGCGCATCGTTTCATCGCTGTTTTTACAATACATAATCCGCAGACAGCGCTATTGTAATAAAAATGTCTGTTTTACATTAACAGAGTTCCCCCAAAAAATTACTCCGTATGTCAATAGAGGGTAAATATTGCATAATATGCACTTTTTGTCACATCACTGGATGCTACATCAACTAAAACAGACAAAGCATAGCACTGACTAGAGATTTTACTGTTCACATTTGCTAGATGCGACTTCCAGTTCAAGTTTGAATCCAGAGATATTCCGAGAAAGTTCATCTCGCGAACTTCAGTGTCATGGGAACCAGCAATGTTAACATCGAGATTCAGTGGAGTTGCCATATAGTTGTGAAATTGCATTATCTTGGTTTTTAAAATATTTGTTTGAAGATTTAACGTATTTAACCAGTCTACCAGAGCTTTTAGTGTATCTTTGATATTATTATTATAATCGAAGCTGTTTCCACTATTTTTTACAATTAGTATAGTAGCATCATCAGCGTAAAGGACAGAAAACAACGTTTTCACCTTAACTTTTGTGTAAAACTCTAAATTTACTGGCGAAAACTCTTTACTGATTGTAAAATGCTGGCCAAAAATTTGAGAACAGGTTCAACTACAGAGATCACACATTACTGTCAATTTCACAGTTTCACTTTTAAATAACAGAGAAAATAAAACTACAAAAGCAAATATTATTATTATTATTATAAAAAAAAATCTATTTATTATTATTAAATATAATTGGACTGACTGAATATTTTTTTTTGTCTTTTGTTATATTTTTACACCTGAATAGATGAATGGTACAGTATGAAATATGGTACAGCTGAAATGAATGGAAAACAAAAATAATCATATACAAGTACCTAAGTTATATAGAAAAACAAAATACTCGACTGCAGAAAAGCATTTTTTACAGTCTATCAATTTCGTCACACTTGATATGCTGTCGAGTGTACGTTTTTTGGGAGAAAGTATATGTAAAATCGCCGTAAAAATTATAAATGCGCATTCTTTATAAAAATCACTTGTTTATTACGAAAAAAAATTATTGGAGGTTACGAAAAAAAATTTTTTTTTTGCGAAAGATGTATTATTATTATTACAAAAAATATAGAATATGACACTCAGGATGTGAAAATGAATCTAACGACTCCTCGCACATCAAAATCGGTCAAGTCGTTTAGGCTGTATCATAGAGAAGCATACATACTTATGCAGTCAGGTAAAAAGATCTAAATTTGACTATGACCTCACCTAATAAGTGAGCAATAATAATCTATAAGAAATCTATTCTCAATTATGAATAGATTTCTTATAATTATCAAAAGATTATCAATAAACAGGAAAGAAAACAAGCATTTGCACTTTCCTCATTTTTGATGCCTATTGAAGAGTGTAGTAGGCATCAAGAATGTGGAAAGTGTAAATTATCAATCAAGAATGTGGAGTGTAATTGTTGTGTGCACATATTTGATATTCAATGAGGACTAAGTGGTAGTGTGTACATTTTGGTTCTCCTGTAGTGGAATGGAGAAGAATTACTTACCTTCAAGCAATCCAGTATTTTAGAAGGTTCAGTGTTATGGCAGTACATATCTATCATATCATTGCAACTCATGACCAGATGGTAATCAATGGCATTATCTGTGAACTCTTGTTTTCTTACAACAAATAGTGCTTTTTGGCATGCCATAGAAAGTTTATCTTTAGAAGTCTGTAGACATTCTAATGCCGCAGATTCTCCATGTGGCACTTTTGCACAGAAAGATTGAAGATCAGTTTTACAAGCTTCCTTGAGCTCTGGGTCCAAGTCAATGTTTTCCTTTTGCTGGAATAGTTGACTTCTCAGCTGCTGGCGACAATCTTTGAAAATCCTGTGCTTACGTCTAGTTATTGTATCATTACGGACTATCTCACTAAGACACGTTACAACCTGGTTTTTGGTTTGAGC
Organism: Lycia hirtaria; assembly: GCA_947563715.1. Lineage (NCBI taxonomy): Eukaryota > Metazoa > Arthropoda > Insecta > Lepidoptera > Geometridae > Lycia > Lycia hirtaria. Next base: position 28,970,918 of record OX387379.1, on the reverse strand, counting down.
ATTAGGACAGAATCTTACGACATAGGATTTACAAGCATTTTTAAATTTCCTAGTAAACCTATAGTTCTTCAATGAGATCAGTTGTTCATGTTCAATAGCAGCTCTACATTTGGCATTAGCTTTGATTTCTGGATCATTCTTATGAGCAATCAAACATTCCATAACATCGTCTTCTTCCTTTTTACTCTTCAATTCAGATGAACATAACTTCTCAATAGGAACTCTACAGTTAGTATTTACAACAGCATTTAGCTCTATATGACCACTCTGTGTTTCAGTAAAATTGGTAACCACTTCTTTACATTTTGGAGAGAGCTCTTTTATTTTGTCTTGTAAACATGATATTTCTTCACCCTTGCCTGAATTTTCTACACACAAAATGGCCAAATCGTCCAAGCAAATGTCTTCTATTTCAGGCATCAAGTCTACACTGATAGCTCTCTGTCTCATTACTCTTTTCACTTGCATTTCACATGCCGGTTTTAATTTACCTTTCTGTTCAGAATTATAAGCATAATTGTATAAACAAGGAAGTATCAAAAGATCTTTTTCGGACTGAATATCATTATCAGGCCAGCTAAGTTTGGCCTTGCACAGTGTCACAGAATCATATTTGCAGGCTTTATACAACTGTGGATCTAGTTTGAAGTCTCTAGATATAAAGTACTGAATTTGAAGCAATGCTGCCTCACAATCTTGTGTCATGAGTGTTGTGCCAAGTTTTTCCATAAGGCAAGACATGACTCTGCCTTCACCGCCTATCACTTCTTGACATGCTTTATCAACAACAGGTTTGCAAGCTTTGCGTAGAATTGGATCTACCCTCCAATCTTCCCCTGGGTCTGCTTCTTGAACCAATGCTTCTAAAGACTTTTGACATGGTATACTTATTCTTTTTTCTTTTTTTTTTCTCGGCCTAGCATGATCCATCAGGCAATGGATAGTTTTACCGCCAGCTTCTATGCCCCTGCATAATGAAGTAATATCATTAGCGCAATTCTGCATCAATTCTGGTGATAGTCTATAATCGTCCATGAGCATTCTCCTATGATCAGTCATTTCTGCTGTACATTCTGGAGTCAGTTTTGTGCTGTCATTTCTCAGTACATTCTCTAAGCAGAGTAATATTTGTGCGAGTCTCACATCTTTGTCATCAACAACACCTTTTCTACAACGATATTTTCTAATGTCTTCTTTACAGGATCTCACCATGCCTTTGCTCATTTTATAATTCATCATGATGTTCCTTTGGTCATAAAATAACTGATCCTGACATTTTTTCCTCATACCTGAAAAAGATACCATATTATTGTAAAAGGAGTGATCAGTTTATTTATACAACAAACAATAAATGAAGGGATATTTTTAATAGACTTCAAAATAGGGGGTTCTCAGACTGCTTATTTTTTGTGTGTTCTGCAATATTTTCACTAGTTCCAAAAATATGTTAGAAAATGTAAAAAATGACCATTTATAGAAATTAATTAATTTATACTATGAAGTTGTCCTAGTAAATAAGTTTTGATAATTGAATTCCGTAATTTTTATTCCCCTTGTTCATGCATCTATTAAGTAAATTCAATTTTTCATATTATTATATTATCAACAAATCACATACCATTTTCATATTTATGCCTTAGAAGACATTTATACATGAGCCAAGACCCTGGGACCTCATCAGGACAGAAATTCCTTTGATCCACATTACATGCAGCAAATATAATTTTATCCATCTGCAGAGAGCTATATTTCATATCATCAAGCACATTGATTTCCGATACACATTCCGGGCGAAGCTCCTGTTGTTTACTTTGAAGACATTTCAATGTTTGGCTTTGTGAGAGGCTCTTCACATCTGGAGGGATCCTTCCACACATATGCGCTTGAATATCATCATAACAATTCTTCAAAAAGCTACCAGTGATTTGCCAATCATTAAAAATAAGAGATTCAATTTTATTTATCATCCTCCAACAATTTTTATCAACAACACCTGGCTTTCTTTTCAATATACAGTCCACAGCACGGTCGCTAGCCTTTAAGCAGTTAAATACAGCAGCTTCATCTTGACAGGGTTTTGAAGGCATAGTGAGTTTATAGTCCAAATAAGAGTTGTCGAGTAAATAATTCCGATGCGTCCATATCTTGTGCTGGCAGTTGGAGGGTACTAACGTCTTATTGTATGATGCATTTAATGAGCACGATAGAATAGCGAGATCATCGTCTAAATGCGAACAGAGCTTATGATACAAGGAGCAATCGCTCACATATAAATTAAATCTATCCGTACCAGGTTTCACATCATTACTAAGAGCTTGCGTATCCTGTATGATAATAATTAAGCAGACGATGCACCCGTATATTCTTTGTGTTATTTTATTTTGTAACATTTCGATACCGGCGCGTTTCCACTGGCCAATCAACAATTAAAGTCATACACATAGCACATAACAAACTTATTTAGAACACATTAAACAACATTAATCATAAAACTTTAAATTAGAATTTATTTGCGAATCGTAGCGAAATCTATCAATTGTTAAACATCGCCATAGAAAAAATATACTCTACCGAATATACTCTACTCGAACATCGCTCACGAAAATACGTACTAGATGCAAAAATACAAAATAACTTCAATAAAAATTAAAATGACATTGGCATTGTTTCAATGAAAAGATGAAAGGATGACATAAATTCTTCTTTTTCTTTTTTGTATTAGACCCGCATTAAAGCATTTGCCAGTGTCAAGTATTAGGATTTTTTCAAGTTTCTTGAATAAAACAAGTTGTAAATGTTCTAGTCACAATCTTTTTGACTGGCCTTGTGGCTCAGTTGGTAGTATGTTTACGTCTACCTGCTGAACTGAAAGATCGTGGGTTCGATCCCCACCCAGGGCAAACATTTGTGTGATGAGCACGGATGTTTGTTCTGTGTCTGGGTGTTTTTATGTATCATATGTATATATTTAAAAAAAAAAAACATGTATTCTATCAGCCATCTAGTTCCATAGTACAAGCTTTGCTTAGTTTGGGCTAGATGGTGTTGTGTAAAATGTCCACAAGTATTTATATTTATTTATTTATTAAAAAAAAAAAAAAAAAACTAAGTCACTTGAAATAATTGTGACTTAGTTTTTTTTTTTTTAATCTCCAATTATTGGAGATTATCCTTCTGGGTCCTAAGTAATAGGGCACAGAAGTTCTGTGCCCTATTACTTAGGACAATATACCCTTAATGTTCTGTGACAGAACATTAAGGGTATTGTAATAGGGTGAATTCTGTGATTATAGCATAGTGTTGTTTTCCAAAATTAATATTATTTCGAATGTTAATAGTGTGAAAATGGTGGTATTTTATTTGTTAAACCTTCAAGTGAGTGCGGACTAATGAAATAAAGCGGTGAAATGTACCATTTCACGTTGTCGGCAAAAGTCCATAGAAGATTACAGTAAAGTTACAACCACTTTACTGAAACGTGACGAGGACCGTGACTGTTTTACTTGACTTTGACTATGACTAGGACTTTGTTGCCAAAAATAAGAGATTAAAAGAAAAATGAAGAAAAGAACAACAGACGATATCTTTATCGGCTCCATTCCCTTTGCCTCTCCGTGTAGGGAAAAACTTAACCAAAAAATTGTTGTTCAGCGTTTGGATGTCATACTCATATTTGTCAACGTTATGTATGTCATTCTTGTTGATTTAATTTTCTTGATTCATAAATCCCCAAGCTGTAATTTTATTTTTCCGTGTTAGCATTTGTGTGTGTATTGTTTTCCTAAATTCAGCGATGGAGGAATTCGTTGAAGTAAATGAGATATCCGATTTTATTTCATATTTGCGGAGCGTGAGTATATGATCATTTCTATTTATATGTCGTCGTCATTTCAGGACTTCAGGTGATTTCGAAATGAACGCCGTAAAATTATTATTTATTCACAAAATTCGCTTCAGTTATATACATTATCACAATCGATTGATAATAGTTCAAGGATTTAAGTTGCATGATCATTCAAGTAGTTTTTGTAGTAAGATAAATATTCAGGAATGTAGGTAGTTTGATGCGGTGCAATAATGCAGTCGATGACCATGTCTCGTCCGTAATGAATAAGTCGCTAATTAACTCACTGAACTCTATAATGCGATTCATCACCATCATCATCATCAAATAATCTCCACCCACTGCTGAGTATGGATTCCTTTTTAGAGCGCCACTCTTTCCAGTCTCATCCACTGTCGATAATTTTATTATTACCTGTCAATTATTTATTTCAGATATTATGGATTTTCTTTGTCTATTCAGAAAGGCATTGAAATCATTAATTTCTTGTCAGCTTAGTCAGATTGCAAAGTCCTATAGTATGTAATTTTAATACATAGATACATGATTTTAGCATTTGTAATTGTATAATTAACATAAAATCAACAATGTTACACATGCGTATGTTCTTTTGAATCTTTTATAGTTACATACTGTGTAGTAACATGTAATTTCTGACATGCTATATATATAATTTATTATATATAATTGCTGATAATACTTATTGATTTTATTTTCTTTGTTAATTCTATCACTTATCATCTTATTCTTCCTACCACCTCAATGCTGACAATATCCAAATTTACTTTCCAAGCTCCTGTAGATCTTTTGAATGAGGCAGTGATATCTGTAAATAGTGACCTTCAACACATTCAATGTTGGTGTAAATCTAATGCTGCCTTTTGTACCTTTCGAACACCCTAATCATGTACCTAATGTATTTTTTATTATGGTGTCAATAAAGTGTTTTCGTATTGTAACAATATTTATTTAGAAAAAAATATTTAGTATCTGTTTAAATATTTTTAAATTATTAATTTGGTTTAGTCTTAAAATATTTTAAATAATAGAAGGAATCTGTGTAAATGTTTATTTTTATGTAAGTTTACTGTAGAGATGAAACTAATTGTCAGGTTTTGTTGAATGAGGTGTCAATCTGTTTATTATTATAGGCTGGATGACAGACTGGCTACATTTGTATTGATACTATCAATCTCATGGATAAAATGAAGCTGTCTCAGTTTTAATAATCATAAAGATATAGTAATAACTTTATAGAGAGAAAGAAGCAGTCTCATTACATGAATGTAATTAATTAATCAAGTTTATGTTATTTAAATATTGCAGAAATTGTTTCATTTTACTTAGTTTACTTTGATTTACTGAAAATCTAATATTTTACTGGTGTAAATATGTATTTTTTTAGTGACTGTGAGTGAACAAGCTTTTAGTTTAATACATACATTATATATGTAATCCTGTGTTATAATATAATTTATTCTAAAGTATAGTTTTTGACATAGGCCTTAATAATGTATAGCTTATGATAAAACTATACTTTAGAAATATATTTTTGCTATATAAAGTAGTATAAAATATTAAACACATCATATTTATAACTACATCTAATAAATGTATTTTTTAAGTTGTTCCATTTTGCATGTGATTTTCTTGTGATAAAAGTTGACAAAAACATTTTATGTAAACTGGCCTTATAATTTTTTTTTATAAATAAATAAATATAAATATTGGTTGACATTTCACACAACACTATCTAGCCCAAACTAAGCAAAGCTTGTACTATAGAAACTAGATGGTTTGTATAATACATAATATATATCCTTTTTTTTTTTTGTTGTAAATTCATACTTATTATACATCAAAATACCCAGACACAGAACAAACATCCATGCTTATCACACAAATGCTTGCCCTGGGTGGGGTTCGAACCCACAACCTACAGCTCTGGAGGCAGTCGTACTACCACTGAGCCATGAGGCCTGTAGTATAAGGTAGTTAGTGTTTATATAGAAGTATGTTTGTTTTCAGATTGAATGGCGTGACCCATGGCTCATGGGGTTAGTCTCATTTCACATCATTGTAACATTCACATGCTTCTCAACAAGGAACTATGGAAACTTTCAAGTCATACTCTTCATTGTATTGTGTAAGTTAATATATATAATATATTGTACTAATTTATTAACTGACTTCATAAAGGAGGTTCAAAGAGGAGAACTGATATTTTTTTTGTATGTTTGTTACATGATTGCTTTCACCAATTATGAATTGATTTTGATGATTAGTTTTTGAAGTTAAATTGAAATTAAACAAATTTTAATGGACAAATTTAAAATTTCTTTAATTTCAATGAGTAACAATTGCGGACACCTTAAAAAAGATTATTCTTTGTTTGGTAGGGCGATTTCAGAGATTTTCTTTGCACGATTTCAGAAGTCCCATTATATCAAAATCGGTTCAGTAGTTTGCTTTTTAAAACAAAATAATTGAAGAAAAATTATGTCATCCAAGTAAAAATATAGCGTATTTTGAAGTTGGTTGTTTCTGTTATTAAAATTCAATGTTCTAACTGGGGTATTCAATGTGATCATTGGCGGATAATGTGAAAAAAACATAACATTGAAAATTTAACCATGTGTAATATGTGAAATCTTGTTTTAATGACGATTGTAACGCATTACACTGCCAATGGTCATAGACGTCATAGTGCATAATCTCCCTGATCAATGACATACTATAGTATCAGTCAATGGGTATGGCTTGTACACTGATGGCTCTGGAGGCATGTTTAGACCTTTAGCAATGTTCCATTATGAGAACATTGCGTATTATGTCACATCGTTACATGGTTGATATTCCAAAAACACATACGAAGCGTTTTGGCTCCACTTTCATTGTGCGTACCGCCAAAATGTGGAATGGGCTTCCTGAATGGGTCTTTCCGAAAAGATATAATCTAGGTGTCATCAAATCACGAGTGAATAGGTTTCTTCTAGGCTAGCGCGCTCCAACGTAGACTGTAACTGTCGCTTAACACCAGGTGAGTTGAAGGTCATGCGCAAGTCTATCGTCGAATAAAAAAAAACACTGCTATTGTATCAAACACAGTTTGGTAGAGAAAGAGATATAGAGTCACAGAGTTTATTTAGATTGTCCCTTGGGAATTCTAACAGCGAAGGATTCTGGCAAGATGTTTGATGTAGTATAACCTGTAGATGCAGGTATATGATAATATAAATATGTAAATAAATACTGAATTTTTAAATTCCTGTTCTCATTAATTATGATCATATTAATAGTCAAGGTGAGTCACAAACTATGAAATTATTAATCATATTATTTGACCTGTGTACTTGAGCCAAGGTCGATGTGAATGTTGTTTTTATATAGGATAGTTATGTAAACAAATGAGTTTTTGGCTCCATAGGTGAATTCTAATTTAAAGAAAGTTTAACGCTACAAATCTGCTTTTTTTAAATTCATGATAGATTTACGCTTGGCGGGTATCTTTTTTTTTTTTTTTTAATACAAGATAGATCAACGTTTGACCACCAAATCGCCTGATGTTAAGCGACGGTGTGGCCGAGGATGGAGCTCGTCGATCTAGAAGATATCTATTCACTCTAGCCTTGAAAATTCCAAGATTGTAGGTCTCAGGAAACAGAGATAGCGGCAAAGAATTCCATTCTTGTGCAGTACGCAACAGAAATTTGGATCGATATTGCTGAGTACGGTTTTTTGGCATTTCAACGAGAAAAAATGATTAATCATATTATTTGACCTGTGTACTGTGTTCCAAGGTCGATGTGAATGTTGTTTTTATATAGGATAGATAAGTAAACAAATGAGTTTTTGGCTCCATAGGTGAATTCTAATTTAAAGAAAGTTTAACACTAGAAATCTGTTTTTTTTAAATTCATGATAGATTTACGCTTGGCGGGTAATTTACTTTTTTTTTATACATGATAGATCTACGATTGACCACCAAATCGCCTGATGTTAAATGGTGTGGCCGAGGATGGAGCTCGTCGATCTAGAAGATATCTATTCACTCTAGCCTTGAAAATTCCAAGATTGTCTCAGATTGATTGATTGGTCTCAGGAAACAGAGATAGCGGCAAAGAATTCCATTCTTGTGCAGTACGCAACAGAAATGTGGATCGATATCGCTGAGTACGGATTTTTGGCATTTCAACGAGAAATGGGTGGTTACTTGGTGTTAACCGATTATGCTGTCTACGACGGAGCGAGCTTACTCAGTAGAAAAAGATTGATTCGCGATTTAAAGACACCCAGTTTGTATCCATCATAACTTCCACTCAAGAAGCGTATAAAATATTATTATTATGATGACGATTATATAGTTATCATCTTTTATTTTATATCTATTTAATTACAATCAAGTACTGACGCATTAGTTGTAATCAACTATTTGCAAATTAATTATCTATCTGTGTATATATTAATTATCTATTCAAGAATTGGTGACAAATACAAAGAGTAATCATGTATCCTTGATTTATTCTCTACTGGTCCCACTAGCTCTGTATAATTATATTGTTAGCTATGAAGTACATTATTTTCACTACGGGCAAAAGATACAAAAATACATACCCCAACCATGAAAAGACACTCGGGGCATCTAGCTTGGTGCGAGAGAAATGGCGAGATATTGCTGTTTATCACTATCTCTTTCGGAATAAACGTGCACTAGTAGCGGCACTCTTTTTTTTCTCTTTCTCTCTCTCTCTTTGAGCGTCGTTTCATTGCTAGTCAGAGCATTATTAATCGACTACGGTGCTGAACTCTTCTTTTTTACCTGTCTGTTTTATTTATGCTTTTGTAGTATGTATGTGGTCTCTTTATTCCCTCGTACGTCCTAAACGGCCTTTATTTTTATTTTTGTGTCGTTCGATGCGTCTACTTAAGTATAAAATAATTCTTGTAAAAATAAAATGTAGCCCATAATATGACAATCAGGGTCATATTATGGGCTACATTTTATTTTTACGATAATTATTTTAAGACGTGATATACATATATTATATCTTAATATGTTATACGTATCTCAAAATAATTATGTTTATTTTAATAAATTATGCGTATTATCATATACAGTTCCAGTACGAAAAACTCACTCGTGCAGGCGGATATTTTGTTAATCTATCAATCCCAATCAATATCAATAAGATACTGACTAATTTTACTTTTAATCTTTTACAGTATTATTGGTATATTTCTCGGAGAGCATAAACGAAGTGGCCGCCAGGAACTGGGCGCTATTCTCGAGGCAACAGTACTTTGACAGCAAAGGGCTATTCATATCCGTCGTGTTCTCCATACCGATACTTCTAAACTGCATGATTATGGTGGTAAGTTGTTTTTTTTTATCAGCCCTGTTTGTACAAACTGTGCCACTGCTGGGAACGGGCCATCTTCTTATTGTGAGAAGGGTTAGGCCATAGTCTGCCATGCTGGCCAAGTGCGGCTTGGCAGACTTCACACATCTTCACGATCATTGAGAACTCTCAGACATGTAGGTTTCCTCACGATGTTTTCCTTCACCGTTTGAAGTTGGCGGCAATCAACGATACGCATTTAACTTCGAAAAGACAGAGGTGCGTGCCGTGGGATTCGAACCACAGGACCTGTGGATCGCAAGTCAGACGGTCTCACCACTAGGCTGCCGGAAACATAATTAAGTTGATTAGATTCTTATTATTACAGCTATCAATCAATAAATTCGGATAATTCGTTTTTTTTTTACTAATTTTGATAAGACGAATGATTAAGAAAGTATGTTTTATATGCTCAATCTAATGCTTCTTGTCTCATAGAATAAATGTATTAAATTATGTACTTCTGTAAGTCTAAGTCTGTGACGGATCAAACGCAAATGAGAGCTTTGTTAGAAATTTCAAGGTCTTATTGCTCAATTCACCATTGTGTAGATTATAAGACATACAGAAATACAGAATTTACGGAAGTACCTTAACGTTATATTTTCTTGTTTATTGTTCATTGTAGTAGCATACATGATTAAATTATAAAGATAACTATTACGGCTAAGTAGGCTTTACAACTTAACGAGTAATAGTCGATCAACTTAAAAAATGTACCTACTTAGAGAAGTAAGAAATGAAAATTTCGTACAAATTTCATATAAAATAACGTAAGTTAACTCATATGTTCAAAGTATTCCTATTTTAAGTTCACATAAAATTATAATGTGCAACTACGGAACCCTACTTTGTGCGTGGCATGACACGCACTTGTCCGCTTATTACATGCTCAGAAATAATAAATGTAAAAAAAAAAGATTTCGATATAAACTTAGCAAATTTGTGATTTCTTGACTATATCGAAAATTGGTGAAATCAGACCAAAGGGTTCTGGCGCTTTTATTGCAGAGCTTTTTTTCAATCATCACATTTGAATTTGTATGATGAGGATGAAACAACTTTTTTTTTAACCATGCGTGCATCGTACTTCGATGCGCCGGGAAGTGCCTTCTTAATATTAGTCTATGTTTTACCTTGGAATGTCCTTCATGCAGTTGTGGGTGGTACAAAAAATATTATATCCACAAGTAAACAAGTAAATCTGGCATCATATCAAATTGTTTTATAATATTATTTTATCCAACAATTTATTTTTATTGAAAAACATAATTGCTTTTAGTGAAATAAATAATGTGCGAGTAGACAGATTCAGCAGTTTTACAGCCTTGTAACAAGTGGAAAGATATTTCTTTATGCAAATGAGTAAAGTAAACAAACGTCTCTTGTTTCATTTGTGATGTGCCATAGAGTAATTTTTAGGTATTTTTTTTGGATCGGATTTAGGTAAAATTTAGAAAAATAAAAAACCGGCGAGTTAGACTCGCCCACCGAGGGTTCCGTACAAACTAGTAGATAAAAGGGGGAAATCATATATTTCCCTTCATAAATCGAAAAATATACATCATAAAAATATTTAAAAACCTATTTTAGCTTGTGCTAATGAAGCTGTTTCATATGATACCCTCACATGATACGGTTAAAGAACTTTAAAATTTGGACCCTCATTCCTTGCATAAGCAAGATTAAATGAGAAGTTAGACACAATTTTTTTGGAATAAAAATAAAAATATCCAGTTTTCGGATTTTTTCCTATGTGTTAACACAATGCTTCTTGCCAACTTTCATAGTTCTAGGTCAACGGGAAGTACCCCATAGGTTTTGATTCCCATGTGAGTGTCAAAATTTGCGTTTCTTACGACATATTCGGCTGTAACTTTTTTTACGAAAACTGAGAGATTTTATTTTTCTTTCTGCAGCAAGAGACTATGGATCTGCGTATATGGCTTTTTTTGCAATTAACGGATAACGGAACTGAGTTTAGCCGCAGAATATTTCATACTAGGTCTAAATTTAGTTTACAATGACTGAAATTGGTGTATACATGACATAGCAAGATTTTGGCTCTATACACTTTACCATACGTATACGTAATCGATAAAGGCAATTATTTATTTTTGAAATTTACATGACTACAATCTATATACAATTAAAAATCATGATAAATAAAAATAGCTGAAAATATATTAGTGCCAGTATGCAATACAATATCCTGCACTGTTATCTGTTTTTATTCAGGTCTGGTATATATATATTTGATAAGCTTTATCAGTGTTCTCCACAAATAAATAAAGTACAGAGCTGTCAAATTGCCAAAATGTTTTATGGTATGTGTTGCATTGATATATTCCACTTGATTTCGTACTTATGCAAGTGTATAATGACGAGACAAGCAAGTGAAAATTTCGTCCATATTTAGGGGCGTCTGTAAATGGAGTTCGTGTACATTTTTTATTATTTATTATGTGTGGTGATTGATGTTTCTGTAAAAAAATATTAAAATTGGATGAAAAATGACGAAGATACAGTGATTTAAGTGTACCACACGCAAAAATGGTGCCCGAATGAAGTGAAAAGAGAGTGATATATATATATACTATGTATCCGAATTCAGATAACTCATTACGTTGGCAATTTTGGTGATTTTTGACCTCCCTCCCCATACAATCCGTACGTCATTAAAAAAAAAACAATCATACTTTTCTATTAATTACACTTAATATTTCTAAATTCCAGGGGTCATGGTTGTACCAATCAACGCAAATAATGACAAATTTGAAGAAGGCACAGCTAAGACAGCGACTTAAAGAATTGAACATGATCAAGGAACAACAGCAGCACATTAAGGCGGAGTAAAGGAACAGTCAATTATCATAGGTATGAAAGAGTTGAGTAATTTTTTGCAGTTTTTAAAAAGGTCGTCGTGTGCGTGTGACGGTTTTTATGAACTGACTTGTCGAGTCGGTATTTTTTTTACCATGTGAGACATTGATTAGAAGATGGAGATGAATTGTATTTCCAATCATTGGATAGATTTAAAGTTATCACATAGAATATTGTTAGATCGTGATAATTTCTATGAGTATGTTAAAATTAGTAGATACATTGAGCTTGAAAATTTAGCAGTTAAATTACGTAACGCCAGTCAGTTAATAGACAAAGGTTTGCCTGTTTTATCATGGGATATATGGACCAATTTTTATACACGTTGTTTAAAATGTAAACTAAATTAACAGAATTAAATATTCTAAGCGTGATATTAAAAAAGTAGGCACGGCTGTAGTCCTGTCAATTTAGTTTAGTTTTAGTGAGCGTGTAGCAGAATTGGCCCTATTGAAAATGAAGATGACTAAATGCCTTAATGGCAAAGTATACATGTCAGTTGTCAGTCTTTACCTTCTTTTTTAGGGGACGACTACACGTTCAATATTTATCTTGATTTGAACAACCATCTGGATTGATGCGTCGTGTAGGATCACGGACATACCCTAGATGCAAGATAATTATCATGTCAGTATTGTCGTTCTTTTGAGAGAATTAGAGAAATAGATATTGTTTTAACAATGTTCTTAAAGGAAAAGGTGAAAAGAAAGTGACGGTTGAATAATTGGGTATATTAGAGAGAAAAATACACAGTATACAAATATCTGAAATAGAGGTGCGCGCCGCGTTAATAAAATCAGTCGGCGGCGGCGCACCAGCAAAATTTCGTGGGATTTTTTATAATTTTCGCATAGAAATTGAGATACAATGTTAAAAAAAAAATACTGTCCAATACTATCTTTAGCTGTAATTTCAAGACCAGCTACGAAAAACACTTTTTAAGCATATTTTAATAGCATAAATGCATAGTACTAGGGGTTACCCTACATTTAGACATCCCACCAAATACATGTGAGTAACCTGAGCGGTACGGGAATGAGTAGTGAAGCTGTGGAACGGTATCCAGTAGGGAGAGTGCAGAATGGAATCTCTCTCGTTACAACCGGGTTTTCGGTTCTGGTAGCGACTTGGAACCGGGTACCCGTTTTTTTTCGCACGCTTCGAAGGAATGTGGTTAGTTCTGTGCCCAGAATCCAGATATGGATCAGCCTCAGAATCGAAAGATACAGCTAGGCTGGGTCGACATAATTGTCAAAAAACCAACTGTCGCAACTATTAAGCGAGTGCCAAGAGGCCGAGCTGGCTCTAATTAACACCACCACTAATTCCGAGTCCGGCACCTGGTTGCATGCCTTGCCATGCCCACACACGTACACACGCTGCTAGACGACGACTCACTGAGAGTGGCTTCGGCTCTCCGGCTCGATTGCAATGTTTGCGAATCTCATACTTGTATTTATGATGCGAATGTCGACGCCCACGGCCACCACGGCTTGACTTGCGCGTGATGCGCTGGTCGTAGACCAGGTATCATGAGATTAATGATATAATTAGACCAGCGTTGGTGTCTGCTGATGTGTCTTGTGTATTGGAACCCCCTGGTTTGTCCCTTTCGGACGGTAAACGAAGCGGCCTGACGGTCTCACATTGATTCCATACCAGAGGCCGCTGCCTCCTTTAGGATGCGACGTGCGTAAGTACATTTGCTTCTTGCTATCTCGCCGCCACGCAGCGGTCAGCTGGTGCATGAGCAGAGGCAGCGGCCAGATGTAAACACCTTAAATACGTCATACTTTTGTGCCGATTGCCGTTAAATGGTGGGACCGTGGTGCTTAGAAGCTATACAATTCGTGCGCGAGTTGGAGCGACGACTCAAGGAAAAAAGCCGTGACCCACGCTCGAGTTTGAGTTTCTTTATTACTCAGCACATTTCCTTGGCCATCCAAAAGGGGAACGCCGTCAGCATTATGGGCACATTTCGACAAGGTGCAACGCGTGGCTTTTGAACTAGGGCTTTTTGTCAATTTTAAAATAAATATGTACTTAGTCATAGTTATTATTATAATAGGTGTATTGTTTAAGTAGCTTTGTTTGTTTATTTAATTATTTACTTAGTTGCAACTACTTTGTTTTTTGTTAACATTTTACGATGTTGGTGGATGTTTTCGTCAAGGTACCTATGGATGCCAAAGATGAATACGTGCTTTTATTCTTTGAGCCTGTTTGTTTATTCCTGTGTTCCGCTTTTCCACCTGACTATTTCTGGAAACGATCTGAGTACTGTGGATCGTTCATTCGGTATGTAAAAATGATCTGCGATATTACTAACTAAACTGAAGAAAAAAAACGCAATTCCTTCTCGGCGCGAAATTTCAAATGATCGGCGGTGCGCCGTTACAAAACGGCGGTGGCACGCACCTCTAATCTGAAATTACTGTATGAAATCCGACTTTGTAATGAAATGGATTACTATGAAAACTATATTCGGATGTCCGACGTCTGTTTTATAATCTTTAAAAAATCTCTTTTCACTCAAAAGAGTCTCACAAGGCATATCGTTTTCCGTCGCCGCCGCGTAGCATACTGACGTGATAAATATTGACTGCTGCGATCACAAGTGTACTATCATCAGGAATACTATAAATCCTGTGATACGTATTGATATCTGTCAATACTTCAGTCTGCAGGCTCAGTGAAAAAAAAAAACACGATACGGAATAAATAGTCACGGATCCCTATATTTCTGGAACGTGTAGCCGTCACCTTACGTTGATTGTCGAACGGTCGACAGACTAGAGATATGGCAACTGGACACCCTATGTCCAGTGGTCATATCTCTAGTCTGTGGACCGTGAGTATAGTGTTACAATGAAGTAATTGTGGTTAAGGTTAAGCTTTAAACTCGGTTTTTAATGGTGATAACTATATTTGTTGAAGAAAAAAAATTGGATTAATAGCAAAAATGACAAATATTTATCCATAATTTTCGGTAAAAAAAATGTTTGAAAATAATTTGCTATTAATCTAATTTTTCTTCTTTAAGAAATGTGATTTACGGCCAATAAAGACCGATAAATAAACACGACCTCCTCGGCCACCGTCGCTTAACATCAGGCGAGTTGGTGGTCAATCGTAGATCTTTAATGTATAAAAATAAACGATTACTTAATTATAAAACTATACTCTTTCTATGGTAATCTTACCTGTGAAAGTATGATAGAAGATGGTCAGCGCCCGTAGCCCGGAGGTTTACAATTTTTCTATTGTGTTTTATACTACACGTCATGTTGCCATTTTATTTTTAAACATGCTAACTTGCTTCATAGTTACTAACTAGATTGTGCAAGTGCCTTTAATTTTGGCGTACAGAAGATATACGAAAATGTAATAAAATAAAAATAAGAACCATGGACTATTCAGTAGACTAAAAACTTCCTCTTTTTTAAGACTAACATTTGTCATAATAAGACATTAATATATCTAAATACTATCTGATTTTGATGAATATTTTTTTTATGATTGAAACTACACCATCCACAGTTTTCTCTATCCCACAGCTCAATATAGTCTGTCTGTCTTATACCATCTGTCTCGCTCCATCGCCAATCGAGTCTAAATTCGATCCTTTTTTTATCAACGTGGGTAAATTTGACCCCGTGTCAAACGTTGAACATTTTTTCGAAGGTTCTCGATTATCTTCCCAAAAGATTAGTAATCAAATTAACTGGTAATTAATCAATTTGAATACTATTTTTTGGGAATAAATAAAAAAGCTTACTTATTAGTTACCCACGGTGACAGTATAATAATTTCATTATTTTGTGCAATCGAGACGTTACTTCCCATTTTAGCCACGGTAGGTCTCTATTCAAACAGCGTTTAGTGACAATATCGTCCACCCTCGTCTCATACCTAGACATACGCTCCACTTTCTCGTCTTTTTCAAATTCAATATTTATAGTTATTATTAAAATAATATCATCATCATCATCTCAGCCACAAGAAGTCACTGCTGGACATAGGCACCCCCCATGGATTTCCAAAAAAACAGGTTGGAAGTGGCCTATAACCAGCTTCTTCCTGCCACTTGTATGAGGTTATCTGTCCATCTCGTGGCTGGTCTTCCTACGCTGCGCTTGCCGGTACGTGGTCTCCACTCGAGAACTTTTCGGACCCATCGGCCATCAGTTCTACGAGCTATGTGCCCTGCCCACTGCCATTTCAACTTGCTTCAACCGCTGTGCTATGTCGGTGAATTTCGTACGTCTACGGATCCCTTCGTTTCTGATACGATCTCGCAGAGAGATTTCAAGAATATAAGCTAATTTAATATATTATATAGTTTAATTTCTCTACAAAAATACATCAAAATCGGATAATGTTTAGAGGTAGAAATCAATTTTCCCTACTATTTAGGTATAAGCGTGCTCATCGAAATTAAAAAAAAAAACTCACAGCTTAGAATGCATAAAGAAAAAATCTTGCCACTGTAATTATGTTTACTTACTTAACGTCGTCTACAAGGTCGTTAAGTAACCGGTAATTGTATGTTGACTTAACTACTTAAAATTGACTCCTATTGCTAATAACTACTGAGAGAAAACTTACTTAACTTTAACCAACGTCTTAAATTCTCTGTCTTCTTTCCGCAAATGTCATTACGTTTTAGCGAGAAGTTGAAAAAATATGTTAAGCATTGCTTAAAGTTAAGTAATGTTTTTCGGTAAGGCCGTGAATGACTAGCTTTATTGAAAATTCATTTTACTTATTTATGTATATTATAATGTTGCTTTAGTACCTATTTTGTATTTTTAAATATATTTTTAATATCGTTGTCCTGACTGGTAACTGCTGTATTCCGATTTGTAACTTGCATTGTATGTTGTCTGTACTTAATTTTTTATTTTTTTTTTGGTAAGATTATTTCGTTGTAAATTCCATTGAACTATATCTGTAGAAATTTTCGACACATAATAATTATATTCAATTAGTATTGATAATAATAGTTTAGAATAAAATCATCATAAAAGTTATTATGTTGTATTTATGTAATTTTTTTTCCATGTCTTAATGTTTACTCTGTAAATGCATTTCTTTCACGTTTCTGTTTATCAAATAAAAAAAATTAAAAGTGCCATTAATACACTCACAACAATAATTGTATGAAAATTAAGTTCAATAGTGATGTTATGTGATATTTACTAATAAATATATTTGCTTGACAGATTACTACTTCGCAAATGTGTTTGCGATTGAGACAATGAATCGACTTGATTTTTCAAGTGAATAGAAAAAAAACAAGGATATAGGTATTGAGAAGTAGACTTTCTGTGGCATTTCTCTAAATATGTATATAATACACTAGTGTTGGAGTTAAAATAGATGAAGAGATGATCAGAAAATCTTCAACTGTCAATGCAATAAAACGATTTCCGAGTTACAGAGTCGAAAACGGAACGAATTCTACGTCATTCTTATTGCATGGACTTAAAGGTTTTTGTGGTTCTGACCAGCTCAAGACGATCCCGCGTCGAAAAGAACCATCATTACTTTTGAAATTCGAATTCATCAAAATTTTACGAATTTTTGAATTTGAAAAAGATGGTGTGACAAGGACAGGTTATCGCATGATAAATCAGTGTGCAATTTTTTATAACAGATAGTTGTAGTTTATTTCCTCGTAAATACAGTTTCAAAGGTATTTACTACATAATATGATTGACGTGTAGTAAAGCGCTTAAAAATTCCCACGTTTTAAACTTTGAATTTAAAAGAAAAAGTTAAGCCGCTGTAGATAGTAAACTTTCTGCTTCGCCAGCATTTCTTGAAGATACAGTATTAGTTATAAATAAAATCCGTTATACAAATTACTAGAAAATTACATTAACATACGTTCAAGAAAAAATCGCTTAATGTAATCAAACTGTTATGCATAGAAACGGAATCGGAAATAACTTTTTTACGGCTAATTAGATTTGAAAAAAAAAAAAAAATATTTGAAACACAAACGATTGATCACATTCTGAGAGGAAGTGGTTCAGTATATCATACTGCTGGCGTTTTCTGAACGGAGTTTGCATCGAAATAAGATGTGTCCGTTATTTGAGCGTCTCAGGTCTTATCAAACGTTACATAACTTTGATCAAAGTCTCAAACCCGTCTCAAATTCTCTGTCTTATTTTCGTAATAAATAAATAAAAAAAAACATTTATGGCCTATGTCCAGCAGTGGACTTCTTATGGCTGAGATGATGATGGTGATGAGACTAAAATAAATTTTCTGTTATATGTTGATTTTTCGTGTAAATATACCTATATCTTCAAAAAATGTGGTATCTGGTTGCGAGAGAGAAGAATTTATCTATCTACCTACAACGTCTTAAATGTTTCGAGTCGAAGCTAGTGTCAATTTAGCGTTTATCAACCTAAATGTCCTACCCACATAATTATGTACCACGTAATTGATATTTGTGTTTTTATTTATATTTTATTTTATTTAGGTAAGCTTGGGTCAAACGAGAGTATTATTCACGTTATTTAAATCCTTATCCGCATTTTTACTGCTCTCGTCTAGTGTTAGATTTATACATAAACAAGGATGTACGGTTTTATTTAATCTCAGTGCGGATGACCTATTTCTCTATAATGTTTTCGTTTCACTAGATTATTTAACTACAATGTGTACATTTCCTTACATATAATAATTAATATATATACCTACTAGTTAATTGTGACTTTCGATATAATTAATTATATTTATTAATTGGTTAATCTTAATTTAATTGTAGTGAAGTTTATTTGTTCATAATAAAATATTGTAAGAATTTTATGATCATTTCACTATATATTTTAGATATACAGGGTCATTGCCAATCACCTAACGTTCTCTTATATGGCTTCAATATGCCAAATCTGATCTCACTTTCAAGTTTTTTTTTTTTGAAAATTTCAAATATTGGAATTTACTTTGAAAACATGTGTTAAGACAATCTTGAGGATAATATTACGATCATCCTTGTAGTTTTCTTTTGTTTTGTAATGATTGATTTGATTATACAATATAAATAGGTTGACAATACATAACAGAATCAAAACAACTCAGTGAAGTTCGTAATACAATATTTAAGATTTTAACTTGCCAATTTTTTTTCTTAATGACATTCTAGGATATTATATTTTCTAAAATATTGATGAGCAAAAGAGAGGTCCCATTTGGCATTTAGTATTAAGCTTCTGTATCATAACAACAACTTGTCATAACAAACAAATTTTCTCTATTATTTTGAAAATTCACAACAAAAATCAACTGTTTCATACAACAAGTTTTTTAAATATTGTTGATCGACGAAATATATTGAACAATTAATTTTTTAAATATGATTTTTTATGTTTCAGAATGTATTTTGTTTCTACAGTGGTCCTACTGTTTATATTGCATAATATCGTAATAAATATTCAATAAAATGAACAAAATGTAGCAAATGTTCTACATACCTATTTGAGAATGATTCCATTATTTTAAAACTTATCCAATATGTCGTTTAAGAGCTGTTAGGATATTAACCCTGTATATAAAAATATATATATATCATTTATTTAAATGAAGTAGACGCATAATTCATTAATATGTGCAATTTAAATCTCAATAATGATAATCGAACTTTGCCTAATAAAATATGGGTGTTGTAATTATTACGTCCATATAGTAGTTATATGTCATTGTATGTGTATGAGCGTAGTCATATAATTTGACTTGTAGTTAATTCATGCGCAAGAGTGTATTGCTTATGGCTCAAGAGTGTATTGGTTGTTGGAAGGCTACAAAATGTTAAATATTAGTTTCCCTTTTTGGTGACAGGGTAGTAGCCCAACGCCAAATTCTCTCAAATCTCTTCGTGTCAGCGGTTTGATTCTTGCTAAATAACTTTTGCGCAGTAGGGGGCCACAATTACATCTGTGGCAATAATTAAGGTTCCAGTATGCAGGTGTTAGGGTACACATGAACAGGTGTTCCATACGGTAGGTAGCCAGTCACACTGTTCCGTCGAAGAGTCAGCTAGTAGACCCCATATATATAACGGCCAAAAAAACATTTATAATAGTGGCCACATAGTTTTTTTTTACATCTATGAGTGGCCAGTGGTTTGACACGGCCAACTTGCGCACGAAGACTATTTATAGACGTGCTAATTGTGCATTGTAAAGAGAGTCTAGAGACAGCTTTTCTTATATCTCTATCTCTTATATCTGAATTTCACATTGGCCAAAAAGGGATACTTGCGACATATTCTAAATTCTATCTGTTCTACTCCATTGATATATGAATGTGTGTCCATATTCAGTTTTACTGTAGCTGTCGGTTTTTAGAATCTTGCAGAAAGCAATAAACTCTTGAGCTGATAATAAAAATCAGAAGAGGGTTTGTAACAAATAACTTTAAGTATAGATTGGTCCGTCTCCCTTCTCCCACGCAGACTGACATTGAGATCTAAGCCAATGTTATTAGCTAAATCCATCGGCTTCGGCCGCATAGCGCGAACGCGTCAATAAAGCGCTTCATCATAAATTGTCGCTTTTCTGTGGCTATTAGTTTTATAGAGTTGGACGCTATGCAAACGGTTTTAAGTATTGGCAACTTTAGTTTCCAATGATGGAAAATGTAACTGAAAAACTGTAATTTCTGTGAACGTTGCAGTTGCCATTACCTTACTCCTGCGTATCAAGGCTATTTGATTAGTGAGAATGGCAAATGTAGTCCATTTGCCATTCTCGTGAGATTATAATATATAGCAGCCCTAGATTGAAATTATAATGCTGCTATTGGACAAAATATGCCACTCTAGCGAGCTTGATTAGAATATCAGATATTGTTCGATAGTTAGTTTCTAAACTACTGAAACAAAATTGGTGGTTAATGAAAAAAGGGACTTTCCTATTTTATGTAAACAAAAACATCGAAATTTATCTTTTACAACTGGGGAAATATACAGGTGAACAAACAAATGTGGAGTTCCTTACTACATATATTTTCGAAGTCCAAGGTCTAATACCAATGAAATATATTAGGACCGCCTTGAAGCTATTCGGAACCCAACTTAAGAGAAATTCAAGCCTCAAAATAAACTGTAATTCCAAGTGATTGTTGCAAAATCTCTTCGTTTTTGTCGACGAGAAACGAAATGAAGACTGAGTCATGTTGTGTGAATCGAGTCATTGTGATAAGTTGTATGTTTGGTCAGTAGGTCAGTGTCTACTGAATTTAGTTCATATGTACAGTCAGTACAGGAAATCTTGTATATTCACCAAAAAAATTACCCAAATAAATAAAGTCCACTAAATTGTGACGTCATTCGAAGACGTTGGCAGTCCATGTCATAACTACCTTCACAAGTTGAATAGTTCCATACTTATTGATAATGCTTGACATCGCTTACTAATAAACTTAGTTTTAAATAATTTAAGGTAAAGTTATTTTGTTTTATTGGATGCTTAAATAAAGGAATTGATCATATTATTATTATTTTTTATTTTATCACATAAAAGAGACTTAACATATAGCTTGGAAACTATGTATATGATCCTTACCTAACAGTTTGGTAAAATTTGAGTTATGTGCATTTTTATTGTAATATCTATCTATCTATTACCTTTAAACAAGCAATTCTTGTAAATATATATAGGTATATATATAGTCATAAAAAATCCGAGTGAAGCTCGGTCGCCTAGGTAAAACAAAATGCTAACAAAAGTCAACCCTTTATTATTATTGTAAAATCAAGCCTTATGTCTTGCAAGTACAAGTAGTGGTAGTAGTGTCAGATATAATTATCAGTAAAAAGACGAGAAAAAAAAACTGGCAGCACAGAGTTGTCCAAAATAATGAATATAACATTTCTTTTATTAGATTGGGCGATTCGGTGAACTATAAGGATAAAATTGATCCCAAGGTAAGGTTTCATTTCTCTTTTCTATATTTATTGTATGTACTATTTATTTATTTATTTATAATTAACTAAAACGGTATTTACCACTTACATTAGCTATTAAAAATATAGGTACATATTTTACAAATGACAATAATAAACTTAAATAATACTAAAAAACAACGAAACTTAAAACAAAATGAAAACGTAAAACAATGTCATAAAACAGATGAAAATTCAAATATACTAGTAATATACTTGTATGTACTATTTCTGATCGAACCCATTGGCCACTATTTTTTCCTTCACTTCCTTCAACATCAATTTGACGAGATTGTCTAAGTTCACTTCTGGCTTCCAATCCCAGTCGCGACGCGCTTCGCTGTCATCAAACACTTGGGGCCAGGAGTCCGCTGAAATAAAAAACAAGTAATATTGTTATGAACTTCTTAATTTGTTGGATCAACATCCTACCCATGTCTTTACGAAATATTCACTCATCATATTTTAAGAGCATGGCTCTTTTTGGTGGAATAGCTTCCATGGTCCTCTGTCTCCCGCCAGTCTTTTTAACCCCAAAAAGAGGGCTGTTATAAGTTTGACATGTGTATCTGTATATCTGTGTGTCTGTCTGTGACATCGTAGCTCTCAAGCGGATGGACCGATTTTGAACTAGTTTATTTGTTTTGAAGAAGAGTATTTTATCTAGAGTGTTTTTAGCTATGTTTATTCAAAATCGGTTCAGTCGTTTTTTTGTCGGGGGTTTCTGAGTTTTCTAAATTTATTCTTGTCACCGCTCTGTATGACATACGTTTGACTTTCTCTTTTACTTAATATACTTAAGTTAAGAGTGCGTAGTTCTACCACTGTCCCTCTCGCTCATATACATTTTTGAAGATTAAAATGAACGAATGAACTTAAAAAAAAACGTTTTTGTAAAAGTAGAAAACAATATCATAAATATATTGGACAAAATTTCAATTTGATCCATGTTAATTTTCATGCATAAAAATCATTTTTGCGTTAATAATTTCTAAATCTGATTTTATGATGTATTTAATATTAAATTTGTTCCCAAGGAATAAAGAACACTTTTATGAGACATAATTAAATTGACCTTTAATTTTTCAACATCTGTTATGTTTGAATTATTCTTTAAAAGATTAAAAATTATTATTTTTTACGCAAGATAGATTTACGATTGACCAACTCTCCTGATGTTAAGCGTTGTCTTTCGGTAATACCAGTGTGTGGTACACACACACACTTAAGTAAATAAATAGGACACATATAACATTTTATTAAATATTGTCACAAGTAAATTTTACAGACACAACAGATTTAAATAAGCGGCTAAGTGCGTGTCGTGCTACGCGCAAAGTAGTGTTCCGTAGTTGCATAGATTTATGTCAACTTAAAATGGGGATAATATGAACATACGAGTTAACTTAATGAATGAAAATTTCGTGCAAATTTCATTTAAACTAATTCAATGAAATTTGCACGAAATTTTTATTTATTACTTCTCTAAGTACATTTTAAAGTTAATGGACTATTACCTACTCGTTAATTACATGATAGTTTGATTACCTATCCAACGATACTCCACACGACGGGGTAGATGAAAAAATATAGTTCATCGTGTACGGGATGTAGGTACCCCAAAAAAAAGTTTTTTTTAGACTTGTATTCTACGACTTTCCCAAATTACAGCTTTATACTCGTAATACTAACAGTCTATAAGCAAAGCCGCGGACTGACAAACAGACGGCCATGGCGAAACAATAAGGGTTCCTTGTTTACTACGGAACCCTAAGAACGGAACAAATTTATTCATAGGTAAGCAATAATAAATGCGTACTAGTATTAATGTACCTACAAGTTACACGTGGAACTTCCTTCCTAGGTCTCAAACGTAGGTCACACAACTACCTATAAAATATGAATGACCTTGCGTGCGTTTAGTTATACCGTAGTTAACTCGTGACTTGTTTGCCGTTATAGTGTGTTATTGGCATTAAAAGAAAATCGATTCGTTTCGCTTGGACGTTCAGCTGAACAAACTATTCAGATGTTTTACGAAACTGTTATTTTTAATATGCTCACGTATTTCATGGAAAAATGGTTATGTAATTAATATCATAGGCTTAACACATGATGATGTTCCTTATTTTTAACATGCTCACGTGTCTCATGGTCAAATGGTTATGTAGGTATTAATATCATAACGCTTAACACAATACATGATGATGAACGTTTCTGATCCAATTTCTTTCCTCCTTCTTTCCTCTTGAAAAATTCTTATTGCTTACCTATATCTTGTCTGCTGTCAGGCTGATACGTGATCTTGAGTTCTGGCAAATACTTGGACATGGTGTCTGCTAGTTCTTCCGGGGTAAAGCTCATTGATGTCACATTGTATACTCTTCTATTTAGTCTCTCGTTGGGCACTTCAAGGTACTCTGAGAGGGCTCTCAGGGCATCCTTCACGTGCATCATTGGGAGTCGCGTATCGGGCTTGAGGTAGCACTGGTACTGACCCTTTCTGAGAACGTCGTGGAAAATTGCTATCGCGTAGTCTGGAATGATGAAAAGATTTATTGATTTATGCATGTTTGCTGTTTCGTTGCGTTTCGCTTTTTATCGCAGATATTACGTCACTATATGTAAATATTCGTTTCTATCGAAGGTCATCTAGGTTTTGGTAAAATAAAAAGCTGCAGCGACTGGCTTGAAAAACCGGATTCAAAAATGCTGGTTTGAAAAAGCGTAGTTAAGTAAGAAGATTGTTATGTACCTGTTGTGCCTCCACCAGGGGGATCACTGGAAATGACTCCGGGGAACCTCAAGCAACGGAAGTCTAATCCAAATTTGTAGTGATAATATTCTCCTAACAGTTCCGCGTGCACTTTAGAAACACCATAAATTGTTCTAGGCCTTTGCACTGTTATATTTGGGGTAGGGTTACGAGGTGAATCAGGACCGAAAGCACCAATTGTGCTAGGAACAAACACTCTTAACTTATACTGCTTGGCTAATTCTATCACATTGTGCATTCCTTCTATGTTGACTCTTACGGCTAGAGGAACGTTTTGTTCTCCAATGGCACTTAGGAGGGCCGAGAAATGTATCAGCCAGTCGACCCTGTGGTCTACGACGATCTTCTGCAGGCCCTTGAAGTCGAGGATGTCAACGAACATGTAGGGGCCATCGTTGACTATCTCTTGGGTAGGTTTGATGATGTCAGAGAGGATCACACTTTCACGGCCATATTTATTGCGAAGATACTTGGCGCATTCTACGCCGAGTTGACCAAGACCCCCTGGAAAAAATATAAAATTATAATTAGTAAGTAATTAATTTAAAAAATCTTTCATACATGCATGAATAAATATGTCCTAATTTGTGTGACTACAGTTCTTTTTTTCCTGTACATATGAAACCCCTAGACGTCTAGAAGGGAAATCAGACAGAAATATTTTTTGTTAAAATTCAATTAGTATTTAATTGAATTGGTTCAAATATTTTTGATTCGTTTAACCGTCAGTAGAAGATTCGTAAACAGTTAAACGTTTTAGGCAAATGGCCCTAATAGTTGTAGAGCTTGTAAATATACTTAGATAAATAATGCTGCCAATGAAAATGTTTCATCGGAACAAAAAACAGCCGATTCACTACGAACCCAAGTTAAACAAGTATCTATCTATATTATAAGTCTTAGTTTTTGCAGTCTAACTTACAATTTCGTTACGCTTGATACGCTGTTTAGTGCACGTTTTTTGTGAGAAAATATGCGCAAAATCACTTTAAAAGGTTATAAATGCGCATTACTTACAATAATTCCAGTAAAATAATTTATTACGAAACAATTCGTTGGAATTTACGAAAAAGTATATTTTTTTATTTTTGCGAGAGTCTTATTAATATTATTACAAATAAATATAGCCTACGACACTCAGGAAGTGAAAACGAATCTAACGACACCTCGCACATCAAAATCGGTCAAGCCGTTTAGGCTGTAGGAGCTCAAAAATATACATTTTACACATGCATACACTCGAAAAACATAACCCTCCTTTTTACGTAGTCGGGTAAAAATTACGTTGATTTTTTTACTCGGTTGTTACCTTGTTACGCAAAAGAGTAATAAATGAAGGTATACGTACTATAACTATTCGTAGTTACGAGTACGGAAATCGTTATCTAATAGCTATAGATCATATAAGTACATGTTTCGTACTTTTACTTTCATGCGAATTAGCTAGATCTACGTTTGACCACCGACTGCTCATGTTAAGCGTAGGTGTGGCCAAGGATACAGCACGTCGGTCTAGAAGATATCTGAAAACGGGAAAAGGCCGGAAGAAGAAGAAGAATCGTTACAATTTTATAATATCGGTATTTTAGGTCAGAAGCACTTTGCAGATCTGCCGCATGCCGGCTTAACTGGACACTTCAATATCTACTTTGTAGTGCCAGAAGAGATAAGAGATACCCGATAGAACGAGATGCACTGTATATATAGGATAATATAATATAGGTACATAAAGTAGGCACTT
This sequence comes from Lycia hirtaria, assembly GCA_947563715.1. NCBI lineage: Eukaryota > Metazoa > Arthropoda > Insecta > Lepidoptera > Geometridae > Lycia > Lycia hirtaria. Next base: position 28,944,311 of record OX387379.1, on the reverse strand, counting down.
GTGAGAAATAGTTTGCTCAGGCAGCGCCTGTGCAAACTATTTCTACTTTATTGCATCGTAGCTAGTGTTGCTAATAGACTTATGTGTTTGTGGAGTGAGATATTTATGTGGTACCTGCAATATAATTTATAGTTTGAATAAATTGGCTAACCAAGGATAGAGGGGTGATCCAAGGCAAATATAATTCCAATCCATTATTCGAATCACAGGCTGATTGCCTTTAGAAACCAGTACCGGTGTGATACGGCGGTCACGTATGGCACACAATCCGAGTCGCGTGTTTATTATCTTGGACCATGATGGTTACCATCTGCGCTCGATTGGTTCGGTTTTATCCAGTATCCAGTTGATCCTCGAGCACATTAGCAGGCGGCTTATTCGATCCATTTGATTGGCCTTGGCCTTGGCCAGTTGGTTATATGTCTGCCTGTTAAGCCGTAGGTCGTGGGTTCGATTCCCACCCAGGGCAAACATTTGTGTGATGAGCACGGATGTTTGTTGTGTCTGGATGTTTTTATGTATCATAAGTATGTATTTACAAAAAAGTATAGGTATATGTATTATATCAGCTATCTAGTTTTCATAGTACCTACTAACTTTGTTTAGCTTAGGGTAGACGGTGTTGTGTGAAATGTCCACCAATATTTATTTATTTTTATATATTCAATAATATTTCCCCAACTCATGAAAGTAAGCTAATAAGAGTTACAATAAATATATCCGACTGCAGAAAAGCGGTTTTGCACTGTAAATTACGATTTCGTTGCGCTTCACACGCTGTTGAATGCACGTTTTTTAATCGACTTCCAAAAAAGGAGGAGGTTCTCAATTCGACTGTATGTTTTTTTTTGTAAGTTTATTCAGCGATTACTCCACTAATTATGAATTGTTTTGATGGTTATTTTTTGTTTGGTAGGTAAATACCTCAGAGGTGGTCATATATTTTCTTTTATATATAAATGTTATCAAAATCGGTTCAGTACTTTGGTTTTTATAACTAAATAACTGAAAAAATGTCATTCAAGTAAATTAATTGCGTATTTCAAACTATAATTTTATTATTATAAAACGAATCCCTTTTTGTTACGAAAAAGTGCATTGGAAATTACGAAAAAGTGTTTTATGTTTATTTTACGAGAGTTTTATTATTTTGTATACAAAAAAAATTTAGCTTATAATATACTCGAGAAGCTTAGACAAATTATAACTATTAACACCTCGAAAATAATTAATAACATCTTGCTCATTGAAATCGGTCAAGCCGTTTAGGCTCTAAGTGGTAATATAGAAACACACATACCTATCGAAAAACATAACCCTACTTGCGCAGTCGGCTATATATTAGCCTAAGATTGATTGATTGGTCCATCCATGACATTTTAAAATTCTAATGATGTATTTTAGATTCTATACCCGAACCTTGTCAATTCCATGTACATAATCATCATTGTTTTGACCTTATCCTTCTAGGAGTTCTAGGTCGGCAAGGCACTGCCAGGCCACGCAACTAATCATCATTGCCTCGACCTTATCCCAGTATCAAGGGTCGGTACAGCATGTTTCCTTTCGCTACATCTCTTTGTCAGACCATGCACCTGATGAAAAGTGACTTATAATTAAATTAAGTCTAAATCTACGCATCTACTCTAATATTCCTTCAAAAGACGATAATTTCACGACTAGGTATTTATATGATCAAATTGAGAACAACCACAGATAAAGATTCAGCATATTGGCATTTTGTACGTTCGGAAATAAAATCTTAATTATTTTTTTCTACTATATTTTTCGCCGTATCTAAATCTAATCCTTGGTTTTATCATCTTGGTTAGGTAGGTACTTAGATATAGGTACGAAAACATGCCACATCTTAGCGTGGTCCAAGTTGATATAAGTATAGTTTTAAGATTGGGACCGTACCAATAGGTACCGTGGAAACCTAATTAGAATGCTTGAAAATAATTCACTATAAATATATAGAAATAACATCTGTCTTCGAATCTGCCTGACATTACTTATAACATAGATAAGTAATTAATAAGTACTGGAAACATTGGTTCAGAATATTATGTAAAATATATGGGAAAAATATGCGATGGATCCACTAATAGTAATTTAATTTCAATATATTACAATAATGAATACTTAAAAAATATTCTTAAGTCAAAATATCTAAGTAAAGACATTTCGCAGAATGACGATGGATTTCACATTGTGTTCATATGTTCGTAGAGTCACGATCAACCGGATATCGTCTAATCCAGTCCACTTCGTATACTGCTTTACTCTGTAGGTAAAGTGATTAAGATAAAGCTAATCACGTATATATTTATGAAAAATGCACAAGAAAAATCATTAATATCTAATGAATATAAAATAATATCCCATTGTTACTAACTGTGCACCGGTTCCTACAGAAACCATTCTGTTTTCGGGATAAAAAATAAGCATATAGCAAATTTTAGGCACTGACTTCTTAGAAATGGCTCTAGATCATAATCGTTGTGTATAAAATAATACGAATACACAATTGATCGGCCGTTACCATGACAGAGTTTAGTCCAACCAACCAACCAACATAAACACGCGAAATTGCAAACTTTTCTAAGGTAGAGTAGGGCAAAGAAAGTGGTATGAATCGAAATAGATTTAAAAAATTTTTGACAGAATGGCTTTTTGACCATTGTTTTTATAGTATTAATATTTTTACTATACAAATACCTACAGATAATCGACTTAATTCTCACAATATAATATAATAAAATAAAATATTTGCACGTCTGCTTGCAGACTGAATACAATATCTTAAAATAATAAGAACTCTTGTATGATTATGTATTCTATCAAATAGATGACTTGATTTGATTTGGTAATGAAATAGTACATTGTTACCCTAGGGGTGAAAGTAACTTATCTAGTCCCGAGACGGGGTTCACTTCGTTCGTGCGCCAATAGTTCGAGGGACTAAATAAGTCTTTAACCCGAGGTAAACACTGTGCTTTTCATTACGAATACAAGGAAAGTAAAAATAAAAACACGAATTAGCTATAGAAAAAAATAGTAAATAATATTTTACATAGATCAAAGACTGCTGGTTTCCAGACTATTTTTTTTTTTTTTCTGTGGCCGGCAATCTATTCAGCCAATATTTTTCCTTTTCATCATTAAAAATGGTAAATATTTTGTTCAAATCTATGTTATTTTAAAGAAATTGTTGAAAGTAAATTATATCTAATAGTTATTTAAAAAATATATATTCTTTAATCAATACTTATCTTTATGTTATTTCCATTTTACATCGCGCTGTAATTGAGTGGCTTTAAAGAAAGTTGGACATGGCTCAATAGAAACGTGAAAATATATCTAGTTTTTTTTTAATTATTTGACAGCTGGCAGTTGAAAGCGATTCTCCCTAGGGCTGAAAGTATTACTTTCAACCCGCTCCTCAGGCAACTTCAGACCTACTCTCAGAGTATAAGTAATGAAAAATATTTTTCAATCTTACCGGTAATTAAGATTTTAGGCGGTCTTTTCAAGCACTTGTCCACAGTATACGTCCTAATAGTATACTTTACATGAGTCCGATATAGATTCCTAACTAAGAACATGTTGATGCGTTGAACAACTGTATATGTCGTGAGTCAAGCGGTAACTGGCTAGGTAGCAGGGGCCTGGCGATGATGGAACTGGTTATAATGCTGATACTATATGTACTCGTATAGCGTTAGACGTAAACAATTCACGGTGCGGTGCGAAAACCATGCTTTTGATAAATATAGAGAGTGTACTGGAGTTTTATAAGCGAAAATTCTTGGGCGTCATCGCGCGTTATAAACTCTACGTCAGGAGTTCCCAACCAGGGAGGACAGATGTTAAGGAGGATGTAACAAATTTGTTTTTGAAAAAAAAAGTTAACATCATTTCATTCATTAACTCAGTAATTGAACATTTGACACTTTTTTTTGATTTAAAATTATCGAATGTAATTTTGATGAATGTGCGTACGTCAGCGTACTTGTGCTAAATAAATAACTGCCGTTAAAACAATTTTCTTTTCTTTTTACAATAAAAATACAAAAGGGGCCATGAAAGTATTATTTATAATCCGGATGGCACAACCAAAACAAGGTTGGGAAACCCAGCTCAACGTCATGGGTCATGGAGGTGCTAAAACTCATTGCTACGTACTTCTCAACCATCCGTGACCAACACATTAGGTGTCTTACGAATTATGTCCATGGCATTTTTGTTCTACCATGTTTCGTAAGTATTCTTCGTTAGATACATTTCTCTCAGTTATAAGTTTAACGTGTGTATATCTAAGGCAGCGTGTCTCTCAAACGGATAGACCTATTTTGATTTAGTTTTTTTGTGATTGAGTGTTCTTAGCTATATTTCATCAAAATTGATTCAGCCGTTTTTGATATTAGGAGTTTTTCTGTCTTCTAAACTAACTTGTAGTACATAATATTTTTATGCGAATTAAACCAACAACAATTTGTAATCTCTATCCGCGTAGGTATTGGGTACATTTAGATATTATAGTAGGTACTTTACCCAATGATATTATATCGACTTACCTATGAATTTTCTCAACAGTTTAAAAAACTCTCGTAAAACGGTTTAGACTTTCCAACAAATAGCTAATCCTCAGCACGCATACATAAATAAAAAACCGGACAAGTGTGAGTCAGACTCGCCCACCGAGGGATCCGTACAAACTAGTAGATAAAATTTTATATTTTTTATATATATAGGAAATTATATATTTTTTTATATTTTCCTTCATAAACCGAAAAATTTACCTACAATTAAAATTTGATAAAATATTGAAACATGATACGGTTAAAGCACTTTAAAATTTGGATCCTCCTTCCTTGCTTAAAGGCTGTATTTTTTAGTGATTAAATTAAAAACGTACAGTTTTCGTTTTTTTAGGGTTCCGTACCCAAAGGGTAAAAACGGGACCCTATTACTAAGACTTCGCTGTCTGTCTGTCTGTCTGTCTGTCTGTCTCCAGGCTGTATCTCATAAACCGTGATAGCTAGAAAGCTGAAATTTTCACAAATGATGTATTTCCGTTGCCGCCATAACAACAAATACAAAAAATTAAAAAAAATAAAATATTAAGGGGGGTCCCCATACAATAAACGTGTTTTTTTCGTATTTTTTTGCTCAATATTAGAAACGGTAACAGGTAGACGCTTCAAATTTTCACAGAATACTTACTTGTATATTACCTTTCAAAATAAATAATTAAATAACTATAAAGTAAATATTAAAGGGGGGCTCCCATACAACAAACGTAATTTTTAAGCAATTTTTACTCGATCTTAATTAACAGGTAGAAACTTGAATATTTGTAAGTAAATATTTAGAAATATATTAACTATAAAAATAAATACCTAATCATAAAAACTCACAAAATGAAAATAATCCGTGCATCTAAACGCGGTGCGAGCGCCGCGCCGCGGTGTGGTGGTGGCGCGAACGCGCGGGTAGCGGGGGAGGTAACATCACGGAGCGAGCCATAGCCGCGCGTATTCTAGAGCTGGGTCGTTTTGAGTTTTACGAAAAACGAAACGAAACGTTATTTTTATAGAAAAAAGCGTTTTTAGAAACGGTTGTAAAAAAAACGGGTTTTTTTTAAAATATTACAAAACGTATATAATTAAACTCTAGACACGTATAAACTCGACAAATGGCAAATGTGGAAGCATGATACCAACATCAAGGGAAAAAAAACTCTAGACAATCAGCCGTATGACGCGATGAGACTTTTTTGCTTGATGTTGGCATCATGCTTGCACATTTTACCAATAATTGTTAGTCTAATTATTAAACCTAGAATCCTAATACTTGACACTGGCAAATGCTTTAATGCGGGTCCAATACAAAAAAAGAAGAAGGATGCATCCTTCTTCTTTTTTTTGTATTGGACCCGCATTAAAGCATTTGCCAGTGTCAAGTATTAGGATTTTTTGTTTCTTGAATAAAACAAGTTGTAAATGTTCTAGTCACAATCTAAGTCACGTATACAGTCAATTTATAAGTCGAGTCCTGCTTCAGTAAAGTGGTGGCGACTTTACTAGAAGCTTCTATGGAGTTTTGCAGACAACGTAAAATCACATGTTTTACTGCTTTATTTCACTTGCCCACACACACGCACTTTATCGAACACTTAATGAATAAAACACCACCATTTTTATAGCATTAATGTTCAAAATAACACAAGTTTAGGAAAATAAAACATAGCAACAACACGTTACTAAGACGTTCCCGCCAAAAACAGGCCATTGTCTAGTACCAAATAGCTGGATTACTATTCAATCAAAAGAAGACCGTATTCAATAGAAATAGCACATACTATTATATTATTCGATCATGAAATCGGTACGTTTCGTTGTTTCTATATCACTTGCAATTTTTTAGTTTTACGTGACACGAAACGGATTTTCCTATAAAAAGCGTTTCTTGGTTGCTTGAAACGGTAACACAAAACGGCCAAACGGTTGTAAATAAAACGTTTTTTTTCTTATTTCAGACAATATTAGTCTTTAAGTTGTTATGTTAAAGAATATTTTGCCTTGTAACGGTAACACAAAACGGCCAAACGGTTGTAAATAAAACGTTTTTTTTCTTATTTCAGACAATATTAGTCTTTAAGTTGTTATGTTAAAGAATATTTTGCCTTGTAACGGTAACACAAAACGGTTGTAAATAAAACGTTTTTTTTCTTATTTCAGACAATATTAGTCTTTAAGTTGTTATGTTAAAGAATATTTTGCCTTGTATCATTATGTGGTTAGAAAATAACTGGTTTCTAATTTCAATCAATAATAGTCTTTATTGAGTTGAGATAGAGAACTTTCTAACTTGGGCCAAAATGTAGTTACAAAAAACGAGTTTACTATTCAATCAAAAATAGACCTTAAGCAATAGAGATAGAACATTATGGCCCATAAAGTGGATACGTTTTCGTTTTTCTCGTTTCGTTATTCTGCTGCACTCAGCAGTCGCGCGACGCGAGTTCGTTCGTTCGTTTTTTTTGTAACTGGTTGTGTCATATCGGCATAAGCGTTTGTTCGTTTTTCGTAGAGTAACTAGTTTTTAAAACCGTTATAGGAAAAAACGCCCAGCACTAGCGTATTCGCGCGAGCGTTGTTATGCTGCCCGGATGTGTATCGAAAACCTACCTATAATTTTGCAATTTACTACTTGGAATTTCGTTGATTTCTCGTTATTTTATAAACAGAACTAAACTTTGTAGTATTATAGATGATAGTACGGAACCCTTCGTGCGCGAGTCCGACTCGCACTTGGCCGATTATTTTTATTTTCTTTATGTGTACTATAATTATGACAATGCTTCTTGCCAAATTTCACAGTTATAGGTCAGCGGGAAGTACCCCATAGGTTTTCATTCCCTCGCGAGTGTCGAAATATGCATTTTTTGCAACATATTCAGCTGTAACATTTTTTATAAAAATGAGAAGTTTGATTTTTCTCTCTGCAGTAAGAGACTATGGATCTGCGTTAACGGTTTTATTTTCAACTCGATACCTTCACGCGTTCCCGAGGTAAAGGTCTTGACAGATGGACAGACGGACAACAAAGTGATCCTATAAGGGTTCCGTTTTTTCCTTTTGAGGTACGGAACCCGAAATATAGCTTAGTTGAATCCGTTTTCACCATTGCTAAGGTTTTTTTATTATTAAATGGGCCACAGTTTGACCACAATTTGCCTGTTGGAAAGCAACAATGAGGTCGAAAATGGAGCACATTTAGGCATAAATTACTTATGAATTCTTGATTTATAAAAATAAAGTTTCCATATAGATGAATATCATACATAATGTAGCTACACAGCAGCGTAGCAGCTACTAAACAGGCTAGGCTGTAGAGCTTATCAGAAAATTTGACAAAACATGCACTCGAAAAACATTGCTCTCCTTCGGAAGTTGGGTAAAAATGTGTCCCGTGCTTTTTGAAGTGTGGTTACTTCAGCGAATCTGTAAATGGAGTCCTGAGTCGAATCCGCGAAATCGGTGGGTGTGTCTATACGCACTAAGTACTTATGTTCTATTCTTCAACCGCTGCTAAAAACCATCAGGTACATTCTAAAAACTTGTTTTGTAATATTTGTTTCGCGTGATTTAGAATAAATTATATACATATGGAACTGGATTTTTCCTTTCGCTATGTATTTATGATAATTGATATGTATCACTAAAGCTATACGTCGTAGAATTAGATGCATAAAACGTGCATAAAACAGACATAGATGCGGTCATCAATGTCTGTTTTATGTACTTCCGGCTATAGCATGTAACTAGGTATACTTATGGACAAGTTAGGAAGTGAACGAAGTTGATTGGAGGGTGTGGTGACTGTATGATAGTGGTCAATGTAAGCTGCTATGTACCTTATTTATATATTATGGCATTGAATTCTGTAGCTTTCATATTTTTTGTAATAATTATAATTTTACAACAAAAAAAACGACTTCAAAATACGCAATTAATTTACTTAGACGATCTTTTTTCAGATATTTTATTATAAAAACCAAAGTACTGAACCGATTTTAATAAAATTTATATGGGACCACCTCTGAGGTTATTTTATTACCTAACGGACAAAAAAATAATCATTAAAAATAATTCATAATTGACAGAGTGATCGCTGAACAAACATACAAAAAAAAACATACAGTCGAAGAAGGAGGTTCTCACTCCTTTTTGGAAGTCGGCTAAAAATATTTACAAATACTATCAGAATCGGATTTATACAGAGTGAACATGGAGCGAGCATTTCAAATGAATGAACTAGAATCAAGTTCATTTGACGTTTTAGTTACTTACATTTTACTGGATTATTTAACGAAGACTACTTATATATGTGGCTTTTATGATTTTTATACCCTGTGGCGTTCCAGGGAATAATTTTGAAAGTTCGCCCATGTTCGTTCCGAACGGATCCGATCGTTTGTTAACCCTACTTTAAGAAAAGTACGTAGTCTAACTTGGGCTGGGTAAAAATAACGAGGAAAACTGGCATAAATATACTGAAGCTTACCAGTTGCTTGGTACACCCTACCAGGGTAATTATATTACTAAATACAAACATGTACTTTAACATCTCCATGTAACTTATAATGAATGCAATAAACTATTGACTATTGGCTTCTGTACCAAGGAATAGCTGAAACAATGAAATTATCATGATGATGATGATTACCCTAATGTGATGTCATCGTTTCTGCTGTTCAGGGCTGGCCACTTGGTAAAATAGAATTTATTTTAAATATTTACATTGTAGGTATGTATTTTACTTTGTTTAATCTATGAGGTGTACCCGAGTATAAAGTTAGGATGAATAGCACGTATAAATCAACTACGCAGCATGTCCTACGTCGTATTAGAAGGAAAGAGACGTAGATTACAGATATGATATAGATATTAAATATAACCCGGGAATCTTTTCAATTGCCAGTAATGAAAGTAATTAAAAAAAAAAAACGACTTAAAACAATCCGTTTCACTCAAAAGGGAGAAAAAATAATGTTACGTAATACCGATAAATTGAACAAAAACTGGGCGTCTACCTAAGTAGGTACGTACACCAACTATTTTTCAGGTCCCCAGTATCTGTCTAGAACTTTGTAGCTGACAGCTTAGGGCCTGGTACCGACCTCAAAAAATAGTTGGTGTGTACCTAATACTTAGACGCCGGTAGACGCCCAGTTTTGATAAAAAAATTCGGTATTATGTAACAGTTATTTGTCCTGAATTGTTTTAAAATCGATTTCTTTTTGTTAAATTACTTTTATTTATTTATTTCTATTGGCATTTTCCGGCAGCCTAGTCGGGAGACCGTCTGACTTGCGATCCGCAGGTCCTGGGTTCGAATCCCACGGCACGCACCTCTGTCTTTTCGAAGTTATGTGCGTATTGTTGATTGCCGCCAACTTCAAACGGTGAAGGAAAACATCGTGAGGAAACCTACATGTCTGAGAGTTCTCAATGATCTTGAAGATGTCTGATGTCTGCCAACCCGCACTTGGCCAGCTTGGCAGACTATGGCCTAACCCTACTTACAATGAGAAGATGGCCCGTTCCCAGCAGTGGGACAGTTTGTACAAACAGGGCTGATAAAAAAAAAAAAAAAATTGGCATTTAATCGTTTTGCTTGAAACTAAAAAAAATATTCTGCAAACTTCACTGGGTAAGTTCGTTAAACACACTTCACTACTATTACAATACTATTTATTTAGTTATTAAGTATGACAGATCCTTTTGCATAGTAATATGTAATAAACCTACCAAATATTCAAATCCGCCCCGTTTGAATTGCGTGGTTGAAACGTTCATATTTTAAATTTTTAAAGTACTTGTCTTGTAAAGTACTAAACCGATTTTTATAAAATTTATACTGTTCCCTAATCTGAGAGATACTTAATCCAAAAAATATTTTTTGCAATATGACTTCTAGTTTCCGCATAATACGTGGACATACATTACATGTATACATTACATATAAATTAAATATCTCCTTTTTTTGAAGCCGATTAAATAAGTTTCGTCGTAGGCTGCAGAGTCACTCCTCAAGAGCAGGGTTACGCTCAACTCGTATACGCGCCCGTTTTTATCTTGCTAAGAGAATTTGAATTGTGATATTTTTACTAATCGCTTCAACTTATGTGTCAATGCAGAATTTCAGAAAAAGCAAGATTAAAACGGGCGCGAACCTACTTTTCATCGCTATAACAGTTGAGCGTAACCGTGCTGGCCACTACTATTCTACATGTGTGGGTCAGCAAGAGCTATATTCTATCAATCATAAAATAAAAGTAATAAAAAAAAAAACGACTCCAAAACAATATAATTACCTACTACCTAGGTAGGTATGTAAGCCAACTATTTTTGAGGTAGACGCCCAGTTTTGATTGTTTTCGTGTTATTTCAGACTTTTCAGTTAATTATATTGTTTTGGAGTCGGTTTAATTTTCATAAATTACTTTTATTTATTCATTTTTAATAGTTTTTTCTCGTTTTGTTTGAAACTAATAAGTTCGTTCGTTTAATAAAATAAACTAATAATAAACTAATAAGTTCGTTCGGTAAGTTCGTTTAATTTTCAAACACACTTCACTACTATTGTAACGCCTAATTTTTGTGTTATAAAGTATGCCAGATCCTTTCACGTACTATGAGTGATACACCTACCTAATTTCGTTCAAATTCGCCCAGTAGTTTGTATAGCGTCGTTGAAACGCTCATATTTTAAAACTAATAAAGTCCATATCTTGAAAACTACTGAACCGATTTTAATCAAACTTACGGTGACTCCTAAGTTGAGAGCTAAGATTTTTTGCAATACGACTTCTAGTTTCTGCGTAATACGTGGACAAGACAAACATACATACACTTATGAAATTTGGCACACATGTTTAGAAGCTGGTATAGACTAACATATAGAAAAACTGTGCAGTTCTGACAATATTACAAACATACAGGTCGAATTGATAACCTCCCTTTTTTAAGTCGGTTAAAAACTACGAAGCGTTGCAATAGTTGCAAAGGTGTGTTGCAATTGTTAAAAATATTTGCGTTGAACTTTTTTTTATTAAGGAGTTACCTTGGGTCAAGATCATAGACATATAATTTTTTCTCTGATCAAGCAGGCTTTTTAAAAAAAAATGCGCTGTTTCACATTAAGATCACCTAAGCGTTTTTTTATTGATTTTATGAGAATAATTTGTAAACGGCTAAGTGACGTAACAAGGAAAATATTGCAATTTGAAGGTCGGCCTTTAACTGTACAGGAACAGCCAATAAGTTGATAAAAATATCACAAGATAACAATATTGGGTTTTACGTAAAACAATACCAATTAACACCACACAATACCTATACCTGCTTACTTGGTTAATACAATATGTTATGGAACAATTCCAATCTACGTCTGATTTTTCTGAGCAATACCATACCATAATCTTATTACCATAATCATGGCAATCTTATTTCAAATATTAATTTTCTCTTGCTCTCTCATCTGTAGAAAGAGACAAAAGTCAAAGTAATGTTATAATATTGAAGTAAGACTGCTGGAAAGCTTGTGGTACGGCTCCTGATAAAATTTACGGAACATTTTCATGATTTCAGGAATGGTCCCATAGTTAACTCACACAATTCGTGGGTCATAATTATGTTCTTTGAGTTAACTAAGTTCATTTTAATAGGTAGGTAGATTGCCCTGCACATTTCTTTGACACGCATTGGTGATACGAAATAGAACGCAAAGTAAAGTAAGTAATCGTAGAATCTTCCAATTAATTTTCATTGAAAACGTTTTCAGCGTAGCCTATTCCTAGAGTCTTAAATTTCCTATAGCTAGTACTAGAATAGCAGGGTGGTAATTTTTTTTTTCATCTCAAACACTAAAGCGGGAATGTATCCTCGTAGTACATCTGAGAAAAAATAATGTATAAATTTTATATATACTATACCTACTTTTTTTCTCTTAGGTTCATTACTATAAAACTTTGATTTCACTCGTGGGGTTGAAAAAAATAATTCATTCCTCTTTACAAGTACACGTACGGCGTTATCTCTTTTTATCCGACTGCACAAAAAGGAGGGTTATGTTTTTCGAACGTATGTATGTATGTATGCAGGTATGTTTCTATATTACCTCCTTACAGCCTAAACGGCTTGTCCGTGTTTGATGTGCAATATCTCCAAAGCCAATCGATTAACCGGACGAAGGGGGGAGGATACTTGATTCGAACAAAAATTTATTCAAAGCTTAATATTTCGCAAACGGATCCCTAAGTACCCACCTCAAAACCCTTTTTCGTTTTTCAATTTTATTCTACGACTTTCTCGATATAACCAATCCGCATATCCATGCCAAATTATATCTTTCTAGTAAGTAGGTACTAATAGTCTTTGAGCAAAGCCGCGGACAGTCAGACATGGCGAAACTATAAGGGTACCTTGTTTACTACGGAACCCTAAAACTGTACCTATTTAGAGAAACGAAACTTACACAAAATGAAATGAAATTTACACAATTTTTTTTGTAAATTTCAAGTTAAAATTTTAGACTACATCAATAAATTCGGCGTGGCAGACTATGGTCTAACCCTTCTCACAATGAGAAGATGGCCCGTTCCCAGCAGTGGGACAGTTTGTACAAACAGGGCTGATAAAAAAAAAAAAAAAAAAAAAAAAAAAAAAACGTATGTTCATAGTATCATGAATAAGAGGCCCTGTTTTAAGTTGGCACCTTAATTTGACACCCTACACGGCGCGTAGCCCGACACGCACATGGCTGGCTATTTTAACTTAGGACCTAGGTATCTAGTTTAGAAAAATATATGTAAACATAGATCCGCCAGCGCATATCGTCATTCAGCAATCTCAGTATTTTTTGCTCGTCGCCGTTTTCAAGGTGAGTACGATCTAAACATGTTTTACATTCGTTTTGGTCAAATAAGTATAAGCTATTTGATCTATGACTAAACTTGTGATATGGTTATTATAATTTAGGTATGTAGGTACATAGTTACTTATTAATTTTGAATCCTCGATATTTTGAGTACCAAAGTAGGTTAACACAAATATATACTATACGCTTTTTTTATCAGCCGTTTGTACAAACTGTTCCACTGCTGGGCGCGGGCCATCTGCTCCTTGTGAGAAGGGTAAGGCCATAGTCTACCACGCTGGCCAAGTGCGGGTTGGCAGACTTCGCACATCTTTCAAGATCGTTGGTAGATCGTAGGTTTCCTCACGATGTTTTCCTTCACCTTCACTTAACTTCGAAAAGACAGAGGTGCGTGCCGCGGGATTCGAACCCAGGATCTGTGGAACGCAAGTCGAACGGTCTCCCGACTAGGCTGCCGGAAACTTCGGCAATAAATTAGGAATATATATGCTTAGTTTAATTTAAATAATGAGTGAGCGAAGCAATAAACGAAGGTCTCTGTATCAACTAGGTTTTTCTTCAGAAAAGGATGTTTGGTCATGGTCGATCTCCCCCCTCCCCCCTAAATTGTCTTACGTAATAAATTAATGGCCCCTTTACAAAAGTTGAAAATTACCTTAAATCATTTTCAAAATAAAATTTCCCACCTATATTTAACAGGCAGGTAATTATTTACCTCTTTATATATTAACGATCGTTAATTTAATAAATGTCAAATAATCGAGATAATATGCTCAAATGAAGTGCTCATTAATTTTACGAGGGATTTTGATTAATTACTTACATAAATAATACTCCCATTTGTGTACCTAAATGTAACGAAATGTTTTTTCTAAAGTAAAAATGTCTTTTTTCAGGGCATATTGTCAGTGCTTCTATACAAGCAATCTATGGGCTCATTACTCAGATCACTCAGATGTCCATTAGCGCTCTATAAGTGCAATACAACAATTTTAGGATGCTAGTGGAGCTGCCTCGATCCTGCAGCGCTTCCGGCATTTTCGCCGATGCTCGAATCGATGGTTTTCAGGCGATTATCCGGAAAATATATATTAAATATCTGGTGAAAGACACGACTGCCATCCAACAGGGTACGATGGCGCGACGAACTAGGGATGTTTAGGTATTATTACAAGCATTTCATTAGCTATTGTCCTGGTGTCTGTCCACATTGTGGCTGATCTTCCTACGCTGCGCTGGCCGTTTCGTGGTCTCCATTCGAGAAGTTTTCGGCCCCATCGGCCGCCAGTTCTACTTGCTATGTGCCCTGCCCACTGCCACTGCAACTTGCCAATCCGTTGTGCTATGTGACTTTTGTACGTCTACGGATCTCTTCGTTTCTGATACGATCTCGGAGAGAGACCCCGAGCATAGCCTTCTCCATAGCTCGCTGCGTGACTGAGCTTCCTTATAAGGCCCATAGTAAGTGGCCACGTTTCAGATTCAGTGCCATATGCCATCACTGGTAGCACACACTAGTCGTAAACTTTCAACTTGAGGGACTGGGGTATATTGGATTTTATATTTACACCCTTCCAAGGGCGTCGCCAAGGTGGGGCAAGAGGGTGAAGCTGCCCCCCCCCCCCTGCCCCCCCTAGAGATTAAAAAATGTAGCCAATTGCAAAGCAATCAAAGTCCTAAGGCCGTGCAATTGCAATTTCTCATCCTCTATAATAGTAACTTGACCCCCCACCCCCCCTCTGGGCCATGGGCTGGCGACGCCCTTGCACCCTTCATAAAAACCTCCAGATTGTATTCATTCGAAAAGATAGACACGAGAAAGGCATTTTACGACTCTTCTGTTATTATTCGACTGCTCCGAAAAGAGTGGTAAGTATAAAGTGTCTACAGTTTTTCTGAAGTTTGTGAGTACATTTAGATTTGAAGCCATTTTCTTAAAAATAACCGAACAAGTGCGAGTCAGACTCGCCCAGCGAGGGTTCCGTACAAACTAGAAGATACAAGGGGGATATTATATATTTTTTTATATTTTTCTTCATAAATCGAAAAATATACATCGTAAAAATATTTAAAACTCTGTTTTAGATTGTGCTAATTAAGCTCTTTCATATGATAGCCCATATGATACGGTTAAAGCATTTTATAATTTGGACCGTCCTTCCTTCCTAATACCCTATTTATTTGTGATTAAATTAAAAATGTTTTCGGTTTTTTTCCTTTATGTGTACTATATGACAATGCTTCTTACCAAATTTAACAGTTATAGGTTAACGGGAAGTACCCCATAGGTTTTGATTCCCTTGCGATTTATATATGTTATTTCGACACTCAATATGCATTTTTGCGACATATTCGGCTGTAACATTTTTTTATGAAAATTGAGAGGTTTGATTTTTGTTTCTGCAGCAAGAGACTATGGATCTGCGTATATGGTTTTAATTTCAACTCGATACCTTCACGCGTTTCCGAGATACAGGTCGTCAGGACAACAAAGTGATCCTATAAGGGTTCAGTTTTTTTTCCTTTTGACGTACGGAACCCTAAAACAGTCTAAGAGTCTCTAAATAAAGCCATGGTAGAACAAAGTGAATCTAAAAGGGTTGACTCCGGAACCCAAAACGTGGAGTACATTTGTAATACACCACTTCTACACAAACAAGCCAAAATGCAACTTGCCATTCAGACAACTCAAGAGCAACACCTTTGTCTTGTTGCTAAACTTCCAGAATGTATATAGTATTGAATGCAATTCCTCAGTTTCTAATGGCAGGTGTGTTTATAGAATTGAGCAATTAAAACGACAACTCAATTTTATTGTCCAAGCTTGCACCCTTCCTCGTTACCACATCGCTGATTTAATCGAGATAGCGCGCCTTAGCATTCTTTATTTTGCAATTTGTGGGTAAAGAATAGCAAACGTGGGTGTAGAAACGAATTCAAACTGATGTTTACCTACAGCACTCACTTGCAATAATAGTCTTTGGAGGCTTTTGAATAAAAATCTATAAAAGTAGATATTTTTGAGGGGTTCCGTAATATTTCTAGAAACCCTTATGTATAAACTCATCATGTCCACCGATCTACATTTGACTATCAATTAACTCGCCTGATGATAAGCAACGATGTGGCCAAGGACGGAGCACGTCAATCTAGGATTCTAGAAAACATTTGCCTTCCATCTGTCTGTATTTCACAACTATTTGGCACTATTTAATAAAATGTAAGGCACTTAAAGAATTTATTTTCAGATTAATATTTACGCTCATAAGGAAGTTCACTGATTTTGGACTATGAAAAGATGTTGAAAATTTTTAATTATTGCTTTATTTGTGAATAACGTGACAATATTTTTCAATGTATAACAACGCCTGATAAAAACCCGATAACTTTTCACTAACCACATATTTGTAGGCAGAAAATTGAACTGAGGGCAACGAAAATCTCTTCTAGATTCGGTACTCACCAACCGGCACGAGCCACAACCACAATGGTGAAAGATAAGTTACTTGGTGCGCATCGAGGTGTGAACCGAAAGTCTTGTGTTTACATGCGAAATACTCCAGAACCCAGTCCGTGTTTGGTTACCACGAACCGCGCTTGTCCCCTAGGACCACCGTTTATAGAACTCTAGGACAGTGTTAGTTCTAGCTACAGGGTTTCAACCCTTCTGTTCTTTTGCAAACTTTGGAATTGATCTGCAAGGTTTGTGAGTTAAGTATTTTTTTCGATATTTGATTTTAATAAATATAGTTTTGCAGTCAACTGTTGTATACGGATCTGAGAATAGTGTAGAAGAGTTTTCATCGTCCCAGATTCAAACAAAATGCGAAGTTAATGAAGAGGTTGGATATTTTTTCGTTCAAATATGTGGTAGGTACCCAACTATTACATTTCGTAACGTATACCTCCTAGCAATTTTTTAATCACACTGCTATTATGAATATGAAAGTCTACGTGTAAGCATGTAATGTGTTGATATATTAACCAATCAATTCAGAACCAGCTAATATGATGATGACGATATTTGGTTGCTATTCACGCCGAAGCAAAAACATAACCAATCAATCAATCAATCAATCAATAACACTTTATTGACACCACAAAAAGAATACAAATAACAAAAAAAAACACTTATAAAACAATGGCACAAAGGGCGGTCTTATCGCTAACAGCGATCTCTTCCAGACAACCTTAGGATGTAAAAGATTATATAATGATTGGGCGGTGGTGTTTGTATATAAATACTATAGGAAAAACCTAAGCATACATAAATATTTTTAAAAATATACTAAATACAAATATTGTGTACACAGATACTATAAAACATAACCCTCCTTTTTACGCAGTCTGGTAAAAATTATAGTTGGTACATACTTATAAAGTAAGATATTTAGTATGCATACATAACAGACGCTGAAAAACCACAAAGTAAAATTACTTTGTTTGTAAACCTAACATACTACTACAACCGAAAACAGATTAAAAACAATTGATCCAAAGAACTCCAAAGGAAAACTCCTTTCTAAAAAGGAATTTAAATCGGACAATGTGGAAAACATTTATAAAAAACAAATAATTAAGAACCTGACTTTTGCAACCGGTTAAAAATCGTGAGGCGGAGCTAATGCCTAGGTACTTAATAAACAACCTGCATAAAATTGCATAAATATAACATTATCTAATTTTTATAAAAGTTTCAACACACTGATTAAGCAAGTAGTTTAATATGCTTAATTTCCAAATTTAATTTGATACGTAAGTACATAAAGACCTTAAACTAAAAATCTGGTAGAATGATGTATAAGGTTTTACCCGACGGCGCAAGAGTAATGTTTTTTGGGTTTACGTATCTTTGTATTATTCTACATAAATTATCTCCAAAAGCCTAAACAGCTGGACCGAATTTGATGTGTGACGTTAGATTCGTCTTTACCCTCAGATTGAAAATAAATTATACGGCGTTTTTGTGCATCATTTATCGAGAAAACGTACAGTGAACCATCAACATCAGCATTATCTTGACCTTATCCCTTATGGGGGTCGGCCCAGGACAGCACCACGTCTCATTTCGCCACTTTACTAGTATGTCGGACGTCATTTCTTTTCTGAATATTTTAAACCACCAATCCAAAAAGAAGAGTGTTATAAGTTTGACGTGTATAGGTATATGCGTAACTTTCCGGCAGCCTAGTCGGGAGACCGGACCGCAAGACCGTCTGACTTACAATCCGCAGGTCCTGGGTTCGAATCCCACGGCACGCAACTCAGTCTTTTCGTTGTTATGTGCGTATTGTTGATTGCCGCCAACTTCAAAACGGCGATTGAAAAACATCGTGAGGAAACCTACATGTCTAGGAGTTCTCAATGATCTTGAAGATGTGTGTCTGCCAAACTGCACTTGGCCAGCGTGGTAGACTATGGCCTTACCATTCTCATGAGAAGATGGCCCGCGCCCAGCAGTGGGACAGTTTGTATAAACAAGGCTGATAAAAAAAATGCGTAACTATCTGTGGCATCGTAGCTCTCAAACGGATGGACCGACTTTGATCGTGTTTTTTTGTTTGATTTTGTCGAGAGTGTTCTTAACTATGTTTCATCAAAATCGGTCCTTTTTCGCGGGGTTATATGAATTTTCTAAACTAATATTTGTATTAGTAAAGTGTTATTTCTTGTGAACAGTTATTTGATTTCTAGATTAGTCTTGATTTTTTGAGATTAACAGGCTCCATTTTTAACCGACTTCCAAAAAGATGGTTATCAATTCGACTTGTATGTTGTTTATGTTTGTTCACCGGTTACTCCGCCAATTGTGCATTGATTTTGATGATTCTTTTTGTATTTCGTAGGTCATACTTCAGAGATGGTCCTAAATATATAAATTTTATCAAAATTGGTACATTGGTTTTTATAAAAAAATAACTGGTAAAATATCATCTAAAGGCCTTACCGAAAAACGATACTGAACTTTAACCATCGTCTTAAATTCTCTGTCTTCTTTCCGCAAGTGTCATTACGTGTAAGCTAAAAGTTGACAAAATATGTTAAGCATTGCTCAAAGTTAAGTAACGTTTTTCGGTAAGGCCGCAATTGTCTGTAGAAAAGTGAACAGCAAGTCGCGTAGGCGCGCTTTAAATTATATAAATTCAACACTTGCGACCTAACCGTGTTACCGAACACATAAATGTAATATTTTATAATTTTCAACAATACGAGTAATTACTAGAATTTGGAGTTTAATTGACATAAGTAAATCCTTTAAAGATTTAACACCAAGTGAACAAATTGCGTATTTTGAAGTCGGTTTTATCAGTTTTTTAAACTATAATTATTTCTACGAAAAACAAAAAAAAGAGTATCTCTCAGCTATAAGTATCTACCATATTTCGTAACAATCGGGTCAGCTGTTTTGTCGTGAAACAGTAACAAACAGACAGAGAGAGAAAGAGAGAGTAACTTATAATAATTAGGATAATTCATCATCATCATCTCAGCCATAAGAAGTCCACTGCTGGGAATAAGCCTCCCCCATGGATAATTAGTATAATATAATATAACCCAACTTATAGATGACGATTATCAAATGTAAGCGCTACGCTTGTTAATTGTTATAGTGAAAAGTATCATACGTTTTTCGAGACTTACTTTTGTACCTACGTGATACGTTACAGTTTTGTTTTGTTTCTTGTTATTTCTCCCTTTTCAGTTAATTAGATTATTTTGAAGTCGTTTTTTTTTTAATTACTTTTATTTATTTATTTTTATTGTATTTGTAGTTTTGTTTGAAACTAAAAATTGTATTCACAAAACTTCACTGAACATTTTCAAACACATTTCACAACTATTGTAACGCCTAATTTTTGCGTTATAAAGTATGCCAGATCCTTTTACATAGTATGAGTGATAAACCTACCGAATTTCGTTCAAATCCGCCCAGTAATTTGTATAGCGTCGTCGTTGAAACGCTCATATTTTAAAATTAAATAAGTCCAAATCTTGAAATATACTGAACCGATTTTTATAAAACTCATAGTGACTCCTAAGTTGAGAGATACTTTATACAATACAAAATATATTACAATTTTGCAATACGACTTCTAGTTTTTGCATAATATGTAGACATACATACACTTATGAACTTTAGCACACATGTTTAAAAGCTGGTATAGACTAACATATACAAAAACTGTGGAGTTCTGACAATATTACATACATACAGGTCGAATTGAAAACCTCTTTTTTTTAGAGTCCGTTAAAAATACAACCGAATTGTTAACCTTCTTTTTGAAGTCGGTAAAAACTGAAACTGAGGCTGAAACCGACTTTAAAATCCGCAATTTTGTTCTAAAAATTAAGATACTGAACCGATTACTATAAAATTACTATGGGGCCAATATCTGAAAGCCTTACCTACCTTTCAACCAAAATATTATTTGGAAAATTGGAAATTGGTTTATAAATGACGGAGTTATGAGATAACAAACATAAAAACTATCTCCTTCTTTTCGAAGTCGGTAAATATAACTCTTCTTCTTGCGCAGTCAAGAAAATAGAGGTAGGTTTCATTCGTTATAAGTGTTCCTATATACAGAACGAAACCTACTATTTGCAAAGTTTTCTCGTTACGGGATGACAACCGGCGACAGTTAGACATAAGTGCCATAACTGTACCGCAATCTCGTGCCGCTGACTGCATGCATTGATTCATGGTACTTCACCTAGTTTGTCTGGTATGTGTGCTACACAATAAGTGCAACATACTCATCTCTCATCTTACAATAATGTAGGATACGAAACATTTTAACAAGATGCGTTTAGGTTTTGATGGATCAGACAAGTATCAGCTGGAAGCTTTAGAGTCAGTAGACCGGTGAGCTATGAGGTTAATCGGTGACGATAAACTAGTTGCCAAGAAAATACTAAGTCTTGAACACCGCCGAAAAGTAGCATGTCTGTCTATCTATAAGAATATAGACGATAATCGAGATCCTGTAAGAATACAGGATTCATTTTGGGGAGTGTGCGTAAGAGCTTCACGACCTAATTCCACCTCCCCATTTCACTACAGGACTGGTAGAAAGTCGGCGAATTACCACCCATTTCTCGTTGAAATGCCAAAAATCTGTACTCAGCGATATCGGTCCACGTTCTTGATGCATACTGTACATGGTCGTGATTGGAATGACGGTGGCTCCTCGCCGTCACTGTCACTCTCCAGGGCAGCTGCTCGTCTCGCCATGCTTCTCCATTTCTGGAGGTTGGTTGCATTGCGAGTACACTCTACTACGGTGGAATGCGTAACTTTTTTAATGAGGTCGGTCCAGCGAGTTGGTGATCGTCCAGGACTTCGCTTGTCTTCTACACGGCCCTGCACTATTAGTCTCTATTAGTAAAAAAGTAAGTAGGTCTCTATAAATATGGTTTAGGAAGTCTAACACCTAACTTGACCGGTCCTGAGATTGTTTTTATAAGAAATAGAAGTAATGCGCTATACGGAGAGGGCAAAGCTCGGAGTCTTTCTGCGAGATCGAAATGAAGGAATCCGCAGACGTACGAAAGTCATCGACATAACAGCGGACTACCAGGTTGAAGTGGCAGTGGGCACGCAGATCTGTTGGCCGATGGGGCCGAAAAGTTCTCGAGTGGAGAATACCCACCGGCAAGCACAGGGTAATAAGACCAGCCCAGACAAGATGAACAGAGTTTATACAAGTGGCAGGAACACGCTGGATACAAGCCGCTTACATAATTGGAAATTCATAGAATTTCCTAATGAAGCCTATGTCCAGTAGTGGACTCCATGTGACTGAGATGATGATGACAATTAAAGGAAGTATTGGGAACGGAGATGTCATTAAACACAAATTCACACAATATAAAAGGGAATATGACAACTTATTTATCGGGAGTCGAACCTGGAAAATATTGACACATAAGTAAGTTCGTATAGACTGAGTGGCTAGCCCTATTGTCAGAGTTTTTAAGCCGCCGAAAAGCATCTGACCTGGCTTGAACATTTTGTTGTTTTTTTTTTCAAGAACAAACAACCGCGACCTACAATTTAACGTGTCATCCGACCCACGGTAACGCTCAGAAAGAAATGTCACATGACATGAGTCAAGTAGGTACAAGAGGCCTATTCTCAGCTGTGGGTGATAGACTGAAAATGATGACGATGACATTACACTCAGATCCGGTACAGACATAGTAGTTCATCATACAAACGTAGTTGAAAATGTAACCTGTATCACAGCTGCTCTACGAACCATATGTAATTATTGAATTATAGTTCCTGTTGCGCTTTATTGTTTTTCTATAATATCCTTCACATTCTGTTTTCAAAATAATTAGGAAGTTATTTGAAGGAAAAAATATGGAATTTTAATTGACCCCCAGCAAATTCTTGTTAGACCTTGATGTTTAAATTATCTCATTCTTTATCGATTACGCAACAGTGATCTCGCATTGTTACAATTCAACTACATCCATCACATACGGCTGTAAAGCTCACTCTACCGTACCCCAATTCTGACCCACATCGATAGACTTAAAACCTCCAAATGATATTGTGTAAGAATGACGCAAATGGTACATGCGGTCGTTAATAGTACAATATGGCAGTGAAAGTGCATCTTAACCATCGGACCGTTGCCCATTGTTCCCCATTTTCATTGTTTTCATTAGAGTCGGTCCTTGACGCCACCGGATTGTGCCAGGTTTCGAAAATTACACTAACATCTCGCCATTATGCTTTAATCAGCAATTAAGTTTAAGCGATTGAATGAAGTGACGGAAGGATCTATACGATTAGTAATTGTTTACGTAGGTATTACCTACTTTAGTCGTGCCTGTATTATTTTTAGAGTCATCAAAACAATGAACAAAGAGCCTAGCTATGTGCATTAGGTAATATAAATAAGTACGTAAATTTTCTGAAAATAACGTCAATTTCTTTTTTTTTCAGATCACATACCGGTAACCGGAAAGGCAGAACAAGACAAAGACCACAATACTATGCTACAATGACCCTCACACATGAATCTAAGGAATGGATTCCAAAACACAAGACGTTGTCCTTTGGCTCGTTATCATATTAGCAGTCGCATCAGGACAATCGACAGTATGCCCCAGTCCGGAATCGATTCTACCATGCATATGTACAAACCGGCACGAAGATATCCAAATATGGTCGGTTTGTTTGACTTTTAAATTTAAACGATTATGGCTTGAAACCGACTTATTATATAAACATTTAAAAAACCTTAAAACTACATTAACTTCATTTCATGATGTTACAGGTGTACCCACAGCGATCTAACTCAAGTATCAAAAGGAATACAGAAGCTAGGAGATTATATAAGAAAACCCATAGATGAGTTGATAATCGAAAACAATTATCTTCCATCGCTACCAGGAAAGCTATTCCAAAATGTCAAAATTTTAAGGCTAATGCTTCGTCACAATGGACTGGAAAGAGTTTCAGCCGCGTGGCTAGAAACACAGGAAAATAACTTAGTTGAGATATTTATTGTAGAAAATGATCTGCGGAATGTTCCGGCTGAAAGTTTACTAAAGCTACAAAATCTCCAAGCTGTGACAATACAGTCACACAACTTGAAAAGGATACCAGTATTCGTAAGCATGGAGAAGCTACGATACATTAACATACAGTCCGGAAGTTTGAATGCCATAAATGAGAGAACATTCGAAAATTTACCAAACTTGGAAAGGCTTTTTATTCAAGGTAGCGAAAATTTACGCATACTAAAAGAAAATGCTCTATACAATCTTCCAAAACTAAGGAAACTGGAACTAACACATTGTGGAATAAATCATATACACATGCGAGCTCTTTCCTTAATTCCTTCGCTTAGAGAACTTTCGTTGAGTAACAACTTGATCGCAGATGCTACTATGGTCGGAAGAGCAACAAGAGACCTACCGATGCTTTCGATTTTGGATCTTGGAGACAACAAAATAGATAAACTGAATGAGGCAGCTTTCGTTGATCAACCCATGCTTGAGAAGATTCTCTTATCTAACAATAATATACACGTTATACACCATGGATCTTTTCACAGAGTCCCGAAGTTAAGAGTTGTGGATTTAAACTATAACAAAATAAACCAAATTCATCCAGAATCATTTTTGCAACAGTCTGGAAGCGGAGTGGAAGAACTAAGCCTTATTGGCAACAAAATAATGCATATTTCTGAATTTAGAGCACTACTTGATGCTTTGCCTCGTCTTAAATTTTTAGACCTTAGTGATAATTTATTACAGGAAATTCCTAGAGGTGCACTCAGAGGCCATCCCAGTTTAGAAAGACTACACCTCAATAAAAATAGCATCAAGTTCATACAAGCAGACGCTTTTGTTGCAATGCCTGCTCTTAGAGAGCTTCATTTGAGCAATAACTCTCTAACTGATATGAACGAAGGGCCATTTTGGAATTTGCCAGCCCTCAAGGGATTGGACTTGTCTTACAACTACTTTCAAAGATTACAGCCTAAGTTACTATATAATCTGCCAGCACTGAGAAGAATCAATCTTAGCAACAATCAATTGACAATGATAGACCCAATAACTTTCATGGAATCACCACTACTGGAATACGTAAATATTTCAGGGAACGCTTTGGTCTCCATTCATCCGGCGACATTTAGGAGCCTACCGAATCTTTATGAGGTGGACGTTAATACCAATAGGCTCATAGAGTTTGTTCCTGGACTACCAAGAGGATTAGAAAAATTATATTTACAAAAAAATCAAATAACGAGCTTGCCTGTGCCACCATCACCTGATTTGGATTTACCTTCCTTAAGAACTCTGGACATTTCAAGCAATGGAATACAAAAAATTCCCCATGGGTGTTTGAAAACCTTGAATAATTTGAGGAGATTTTTCATGAATCGCAATGGCTTACAACAAATCGATACCACTACTTTCAGTGATTTAGTTCGATTGGAAATATTAGATTTAAGTGACAATCAAATCTTGTCTATTCATCCAAAAAGCTTTAGTAAGCTAATTCACTTGAAACAAGTAAACTTACATGGAAACACTATCGAAAACTTTGATTTTATAGCTATCCAAGATAATACTGCACTTTCAGAGCTAGATTTCAGCAAAAATAAATTGAAAGCTATAAGCCCAAGTATAGTGAATAGAGCCCTGGATGTAGAGACGTTAAACATATCCTCAAATAACTTGAATGAATTACCTGTTTCGTTAAACGTGCTATCTAAATTGAAGGTCTTAGATGCTAGTTTCAATCATATAAAGTATTTTGATGGAAACTCAATAAATAGCATACAGACTTTGACTGCTATTAAAATGCCACACAACAAAATAACTCAACTGCGTACTGGAAGCTTTAAAGATTTAAGGAATTTAGATACAATTGATTTAGATAACAATCAAATTGAAGTGATTCACCCCAAGGCTATAGCTAGCTTACCCAATTTGGTAACAGTTTACCTCGGCAGAAATCACGTCATAGATCTCCCTGATCATGCATTTTCTAACCTGCCTAAACTGAAAATAATAGAAATGCATGGGAATCGTCTCCAGTATATTTCTCCGCGTGCTTTTGAGAATATCCCTCTAGTACAGTATCTGAACCTTAGCAACAATCAACTTACAAACATCGACAACTCAGGTCTGAGACAATTGACTTCTCTAGAAGTATTAGACTTAAGTTTTAACAAGCTGACTAAAATATCGAGAGCTTCTTTTCAATATATGGAATGGCTAGTTGAACTGAACTTGGATAACAATATGATTTGCCATGTAAGTGGGCAGCCATTCGATTTTATGCCAAGATTAAAAGTCCTGTCACTAAAGCAAAACAAGCTGACATCAATTTCTGAGCCTACGTTTGCTAAATTAAGGAATAATATCGCTATTTTGGATATTGATGGTAAGTAAATAGATTAGCTCTGAGTTATTCCAAGTATAATTTAAATTAAATCAATTATATCATTTTATTTTAAAGTTTAGTCAATTTATCATAATATGATAAATATGTAATTCTGACTTATCTGTAACATGTATGTTATTCAAGGTTGATGAATATTTTTATTCTATGTTCCTCATAATATACAACTTTTTTGCGTTCTTTCCAGGGAATCCATTGATATGCAACTGTGCAATCATTTGGCTTAAATCGTGGCTTTCAGAATCGTCATCTGTAGGACCAAAATGTTCAGATGGAACATATGTTAAAGGAATTACGTTTTCGAGAACCGATTGTCCAAACACACGGGTTGTAGAAGATTTTAGATCATGTATGGCTCACGAAAACGAAGCACTACTACCAAACCTAGCGACGTCGCAGGTCTTCTCATCTCTTGACAAGATTAAAGATTACGCGACGCAAATTAAAAATAATTACCATACCAACAAAATCAATAACAGACCATTACCAGAGGAATCAGACTACTTTTATGATGATTACGTTGATTATCCTTACAACGAGACATTAATAGAGGGTATAAAAAATGAAATGGGAATGGTTCATAACAAATCGCACGATAATATTGACGGTATACCAGTAATTTATGCAGGAATGAAAAATACTAAAAACAATACAAGTAACATAAACAACCAAGTACCAACTTCAAAACCTAGCAGCAGTTTTACATTTTTTGGTATGCCCATACCTCCCATAGATGTAGGTAAGCTGTTGAACACAGGGCGTAAGATGGATTGGCCAGTGAGCAAAAATTCTGATAGGAGTAGTGCCGGCGGCGGTGGCGGCACCAGCAGCAGCAGCGGTAATAAAGTATACCAAAGGACAGAGCCACCAAAATTTGAAACAGGAGGATTCTCTCCAATGTTGCCCACAACTTCTGGAGGCTTTATGCCAATACCAGATCCTACTCTGACTGTGACACAAGCAACAGTAAATACTGAATCAGAAATAAAATACAGTCGCAAAGGAAGCACAGAACACACTATCTTAGAAGCTACAACAAAAACACCAATTCACAAATTTGAAACTAACACTACACATAAGAAAATAAAAAGTGAGATTCATGAACTCCAGGCGTTCATGAATGATGATAACAATACTCATGTAGCATATAACAGAACAAAAAATATTGAAGAACAAAAGATAGATCCAAACAACATGAGTAAATACAACCTAATGGAATCCAATTTGACTATAACACAAGTGACAGAAAAGGAAGGGTTGTTGATAACAACTGATACAACAAATGATATGTCTCTACAAACCTGGATGGAATCAAGCACAATGTCTTACTCATCGTCGACTGCAGTCACTATTAAGCCTGTTACAAAGCATATAGAGACTCAACCAACAGCACTATCAGCAATTTTAATACCAAATAATCCAGAAATCCCATCTCGAAATTTTAGTAAGAGGCCAGCAACTGTAACAAAAGTTATAATGCCTCCATTAGAACCAACACATACCAAAGACACCTTTTCACCAGGGTCTAACAGAGAAGCAAAAACAAGATTCTCTGATAGCATAAGTTTAGGCAGCACTAGGACAAGAGAAGTTGATGGAAAAGAGTGGTATTACAAGAACTACAACAATTCAAACTTAGAGCCTTATGTTGACCCTGCAGTTCATGCATCTTCATGTTGTATTACACTGTGTAATTATTATTTTGTGGTTACTTTGCTCTCAATAATATTTTATGTGGATTACTTAATTGTAGAATAGTTTCATCATATTGTAACATTTAGATGTGCATTATACTTATTGAAATAAAGCATGTATTTTTTTGAACTTTTAAAATAATCGTA
Organism: Lycia hirtaria; assembly: GCA_947563715.1. Classification (NCBI taxonomy): domain Eukaryota; kingdom Metazoa; phylum Arthropoda; class Insecta; order Lepidoptera; family Geometridae; genus Lycia; species Lycia hirtaria. The sequence goes on along the minus strand of OX387379.1, from coordinate 28,916,081 downwards.
ATTAGGATTACCATTGACTACTACAACATTCTCCTTGCATTTTGATTGGTGGACTTTCACTGCACCTAAATGGGTTTAACTTTATATCGACAGTTAAAAGGTAATAGGGAACGAGTATAAGCGACAATGTAGTCGAAAGATAATAGTATAGCGTAATTTTAGTCAAAAATGAGTTAGCTAAATGAAAAAGCTTTAAGTAAGATAGCATTCATAACTCATTTTTGACTAAAATGATGCTTATACCCTATGCTAAATGATGCTTATGGCCTATAACCTTTTAACCGTCAATATACTTGTAGAACATGACAAATGTCAAACTGATAGTGCCAAATTAAAAACCTCAACCTTCACTATGTTGACGACATACACTCTGATAGTAACCAAATGAACTGAATTGTTCTGAGACCTTTATGATTGAGATGTTCACTTGTTTCTTTGCAACCAAGTAAGATCTGAACAATTCAGTTATATATATATTGGGATGAGGCCCTTTTCTATTAAACATTATTTACACATTAAGTTTCATAATGATTCAGTCAAAAAATATTATCTCTTAAGTATGAAACATAAATATTTATATAATATTTATACAAACATGGATTTCCATATACAAACAACAGGCAAATTAAAATTATACCAAGTATAATTGCTCATCAAAATAAATTGATTTATTAACATAACTTGAACTATACATAAAAAAAATCATACTTACTTATTGATGTGATTGTTTTTTGTTAAGTACTTACTAATTTTTCGACTTACAAAAATATGCTTTAAGCTTCTCAAGAGCTTTGTATCTATGAGAGATTTCATTTTTTCTTTCCTTTGGTAGCTCTCCATAGGTAAGTGTCTCACCATCGGGTTGGAAACAGCAATCCCAGCCAAAGGCTCTTGAGCCTCTGGGAGGAACTATTTTACCGGTAGTGCAACCTTGGAATAACACTACATCTAAATCTTCACATTTACCATCACAATAGGCGAATGTGCATATAGCCACTGCCGATTTATCTTCCCAGCCTGTCAGAAGGGTGTTCAAGCCCTCCGGCTCCAATTTCTCCAGAAACCATTTAATATAAGGCCCTGGTAGACCTTTTAAAGCATTGAAACAAAGCGACGTATCTTCAACTAACACGGGCTTCTGCAGTCTTCTAGCTGCTTCTTGGCACTTTTTAATTGAAACTTCATCTACCTCCCCTTGAAGTTCAGGCAAATCTAGTTTGTGACTAATAATTTCTAAGGGGAAACTAGTGCCCAAAATAGCTCGTAATTCTTCTAACTTCTTTGCATTACCGGTGACGAAGGTTAAAGTTCGATAAGCCATTATTTGTTATCGAATTTGGAAGTGATGACCACAGACTATTATGAGAACAAATTGTGGTTTCTTGAAAGAGTATTTAGATACTTGACTTTCAAAATAAAAATTACACAGAAAAATATTTCGTTAAACCTCGCGGCCAAATGTTTTAAAAATTAATGTTTTGTCAATTGTCAAATTGTCCATGTGATATTCGTGATTTTTTTATTTTTTAAATTGAATTTGGACCCGCTTAAATCATTTGCCAATGTCAAGTGTAAAATATATTTTTTTCAAGTTTCTTGGATAAAACAAGTTATAAATGTACTAGTCACAATCAAAATCACTTAAACATTCATTTTCATATTCGAGTCGTGCTTCAGTAAAGTGGTTGCTGAAAGCTTCTATGGAGTTTTGCCGATAACGTGAAAAGACACGTTTGACTGCTTTATTTCTCTTGCCCACACTCACGCATTTGATCGAATCCTTAATAAATAAAACAACATCATTTTTATCGCATTAACATTCGAAATAATACAAGTTGAGGAATATAAAAAGAGCATCAACATATTGTCTCAAGGACGTTCCCGCCAAAACGTGGTTCCCTTGATTCTTGATTCAATCGGTTTGGTTGGATCGGTCCACAGACGAATAAAGAGAACTCTGTGTCGGTTTTGGCGGGAACGTCTTAGCAATATGTTGTTGCTTTGTTTTATTTTCATAGACTTGTGTTATTATGAACATTAATGCTATAAAAATGGTGGTGTTTTATTCATTAAGTGTTCGATAAAGTGCGTGGGCAAGTGAAATAAAGCAGTAAAACGTGTGATTTTACATTGTCGGCAAACTCCATAGAAGCTTCTAGTAAAGTCACCACCACTTTACTGAAGCAGGATTCGACTTATAAATTGACTGTGTACGTGACTTAGATTGTGACTAGAACATTTACAACTTGTTTTATTCAAGAAACTTGAAAAAACCTAATACTTGACACTGGCAAATGCTTTAATGCGGGGCCAATACAAAAAAGAAGAAGAAGAAGAACTTTGTGTCAAAAAGATCCACACGTAGCAACAGCTAGCGAGTTAGCCGAGTAACCGCGCAAGTGAAGTGAGTCCATAAGTAAGATTCCATTTTTCAAGCTGAAAACTGCTAAAAGATGACAAAATATCGAGTGACCACATATAGCTAGCTAACCATTCCACTTTGATACCAAAACCAAAACCAAAACCAATCTGTGATACCAAACTAATTTATAACACCTTAATGTACCAGTTTTACGCAATAAAAAAATCTGATTCTGATTCTTTCGATTAGATATTTTCGGTCTTACCGAAAAACGTTATTTTAAGCAATTTATAACATTAGTAAATGCATATTAGCAAAAAAGATTTCATTTTTCAAGCTGAAAACTGCTAAAAGATGACAAAATATCGAGTGACCAGTCCACATATAGGAAGCTAACCATTCCACTTTCGATTAGATATTTTCGGTCTTACCGAAAAACGTTATTTTAAGCAATTTATAACATTAGTAAATGCATATTAGCAAAAACGACTAGACTGGTGCACGCATGTGCACCAACAATGTCAAATTTAGGTTGCCAAAAAAAGTTCTATAAGTGCCCTCTCGAGGATAGTATAAATATAAACTAAAACAATGCCTTACCGAACAAGTGTTCTACAAATTTGACGAAATGACTCAGATCAAGGAGACCTGACCAATTAAATGAATGCATTATAATTAATATAATTATAATAATTCCCAATTATTTTGTTATACAATTTTTATTGAATTATTATTATTTTGCTATTATTGTTTTTTGTTTTTCTACTGACATAATATTTACATTATTTATTATTATTTTGTGTTATAATTATTATTTAGCCGTGGGGTACCGGCTTAGAATAGTACCTCCCCCTCTCTTCCCGTGGGTGCCGTAAGAACCGGCTAAGGGAAATACTACCAGAGATGGGCAGCAGCATCCTCTGTGGAAAACGCTACCCACTGCGCTCGCCAACCCGCATGCCAAGCGTGGCGAGTAATGGCAAAACCCCCCCTATGACAGACGACAAAAATACCAGGCCCCCAGTCCCCGGCAGCTCCGCTATTCCGGACTACGGTAGCGGTCCCGGTCACGGCGGAGCAAGGGGTGCTAAGAATCTCCGGAAGAGATCCGGCTACCACCCCCTGCATAAACGACGACTGGCCCTGGTAACACACAATATTCGCACGATGAGGACAGACGAGAAGCTAGCTGAGCTGGAAGAAGAAATGAGTAGGTTACATTGGGATATCCTGGGGTTATCGGAAGTCCGACGAGAGGGTGAGGACACGATAACCCTGAAATCCGGTAACCTACTATACTACCGGGAGGGCGACCAACAGTCCCAAGGTGGTGTCGGGTTTCTCGTCCACAAGTCCCTTGTTAACAACATTCTTGCCATCGACAGTGTATCGAGCAGGGTTGCGTACCTGATACTCAGAGTATCCAAGAGATATTCGTTGAAGGTCATCCAGGTATACGCACCGACCTCGGCACACTCGGATGATGAGGTGGAGGTGATGTATGAGGACATTAGTAGGGCCATACACACTTCTGAGACCTATTTTAATGTTGTTATGGGGGACTTCAATGCGAAGCTGGGCAGGAAATGCGAAAGTGAGTTGAGAGTGGGGCAATTTGGATATGGACAACGGAACCCCAGGGGACAGAGGTTGGCCGACTTTCTGGAGAAAGAGGGACTCTTCATGATGAACTCTTTCTTCCAGAAGCCACCTCATAGGAAATGGACCTGGTTGAGTCCCGATGGTTCTACGAGAAATGAGATAGACTTCATCCTGACCACCAAGAAACAAATATTCAATGATGTCTCTGTGATCAACATGGTTAAAACCGGAAGTGATCACCGAATGGTACGAGGCACTTTGAATATTAATGTTAAACTGGAGAGGTCCCGTATGATGAAGTCTACACTCCGACCCACTCGCGCCCATATCCAAAACCCCGAGAGCTTTCAGCTCGAACTATCAAATCGCTTCGAGTGCCTGGAGAGCTGCGCATCGGTGGATGAAATCAATAACAATCTAGGTTTGTGGAAACTGTCCGTACGGTGGGCGCGAAGTTTTATAAACCCCACCGTACAAATAGACCGCAAAAGCTCTCGAGCCATACCCTCGACCTCATGGCTGAACGACGCTCATTGCAACTGCAGTCTTCCGGTGACGCCGAGTCATATAGGCGGCTCAATAGACTCATATCAAAGTCTATGCGACACGACATCCGTACCTTTAATACTAATCGTATTAAAGAGACGATAGAGCGGAATAAAGGCTCCAAAGTGTTCGCAAGAGACATGTCTATTGGGCAGAGCCAGTTGACGAAGCTGAAGATGGAAGATGGCAGTATAGCGTCGACCAAAGCAGAAGTCTTGAGGGAAATCGAGAGGTTCTATGGACAGTTATACACATCGGTCGCAAAACCTGTTAGCAGTTTGGGCAAAGATCCAAGAGCCAAACTGACTCGACATTATACCGAAGATATCCCGGACATCAGCCTGTACGAGATTAGGATGGCCTTGAAACAGCTCAAGAACAACAAGGCACCGGGCGACGACGGAATTACATCAGAGCTACTGAAAGCGGGTGGAACACCGGTACTGAAAGTCCTTCAGAGGCTCTTCAATTCCGTCGTGCTTGAAGGTACAACGCCAGAAGCATGGAACAGAAGCGTGGTGGCGCTGTTCTTCAAAAAAGGAGACAACACTTTGCTGAAGAACTACAGACCCATCTCGCTTCTGAGCCATGTCTATAAGCTGTTTTCAAGGGGCATCACGAATCGTCTTGAACGCAGGTTTGATGACTTCCAGCCTCCCGAACAAGCCGGTTTCCGAAAAGGCTATAGTACCATAGACCACATCCATACGCTGCGGCAAGTGATACAGAAGACCGAAGAGTATAACTTGCCCCTTTGCTTAGCGTTTGTGGACTATGAGAAAGCCTTTGATTCGATTGAGACCTGGGCGGTGCTTGAGGCTCTCCAGCGATGCCGTATTGACTATCGGTATGTCGAAGTGCTGAAGTGCTTGTACAACAACGCCACCATGTCAGTCCGAGTACAAGACCAGAACTCAGAGGCAATTTCATTGAAAAGAGGCGTGAGGCAGGGAGACGTTGTCTCTCCGAAACTGTTTACCGCCGGTTTGGAAGATGCCTATAAGCTTCTGGAATGGAAAGGGCTCGGCATTAATATTAACGGCGAGTACATCACTCACCTTCGGTTTGCCGACGATATAGTAGTCATGGCAAAGTCGATGGAAGAGCTCAGTACGATGCTCGAAGACCTCAATAGAGTTTCCCAACGGGTGGGCCTCAAAATGAACATGGACAAAACGAAGGTTATGTCGAACGCCCATGTAGTGCCCACCCCAATATCTGTGGGGAACTTCACTCTTGAAGTTGTTGACGAATACGTCTTCTTAGGACAGACGGTCCGATTAGGCAGGTCCAACTTTACGAGGGAGGTCAATCGTCGTATCCAACTCGGCTGGGCAGCGTTCGGGAAACTTAAAAGCGTCTTCTCGTCCAATATTCCCCAGTCCCTCAAGTCGAAAGTTTACAACCAGTGTGTGTTACCAGTGATGACATACGGCACTGAAACGTGGTCCCTAACTATGGGCCTTATAAGGAAGCTCAAGGTCACGCAACGAGCTATGGAGAGGGCTATGCTCGGAGTCTCTCTACGAGATCGAATCAGAAATGAAGAGATACGTAGACGTACAAAAGTCACTGATATAGCACAGCGGATTAGCAAGTTGAAGTGGCAGTGGGCAGGGCACATAGCACGCAGAACTGATGGCCGATGGGGCCGAAAGGTTCTCGAGTGGAGACCACGTACCGGCAAGCGCAGCGTAGGAAGACCAGCCACGAGATGGACAGACGACCTCATACAAGTGGCGGGAAGACGCTGGATGCAAGCCGCTTCCAATCGGTCTTTTTGGAAATCCATGGGGGAGGCCTATGTCCAACAGTGGACTTCTTATGGCTGAGATGATGATGATGATGATGATGTTATAATTATTAGTTATTCTTAGATATTATTAATTAGCTAAATTGATATTATATTCATTCCATGAATTAAAGTACATAAAATTAATAATTATATGACTAGTAAGTAGCTTAAGTATCTAAATGTGACGTATCAAAAGATATCACTAGATGAATATTAATATTTTGTCGCTTTCTCGCTAACACGTAATGACATTTGTGGAAAGAAGACAGATAATTTAAGACGTTGGTTAAAGTTAAGTAACATTTTTTGGTAAGGCCCTGTAGAATTCTAAACCATTTCTAATAAATTATGGCTTTAATCGACAAAAATACGGCGTACAATATTAGGAATATAAAGTAATGACAGAGAGTCACAGAGTGGCATAAGCGATGTGACAAACTATGGTTTTCAAAATAGGTTGCATATCACCACATTCTCCCCCAGTTAAGATGTATCATAGTCCTGGAGATATGCAGGAGGGTGCCGTACTCTTGATGATCGACGAGATGTCTCTGGAGATTGTTCTGGGGTAGCATATTGCTCATCGTTTTCCAGATCTTCGATATCTGGATCCTCTGTATCGGAGTGCTCATTCCCAGTGGGTGCCAAATGCCTATTCGAGACAACAAGCTCTCGGCCGTTTTGTAATCTCACATGCGAGTGCAGGGGATTTGTCTCGACTAGTTCGACTTCCTCTACTATTGGATCATATTTACTTTTCTTTAAGTTGTTCTTCAAAAGTGCCCTTTCCGCCTGCGTGAGCCACGTTGGCATTGACTCTCCATTCGCGGTTCTGCGCGGATGAGTAAACATTCTCTCATGAGGAGTGCAACCGGTGGCAGTGCACAATAACGATCTTATAGAATGCAGTGACTGTGCGAGAACAGTTTCCCAGCAACTGATGGGCAGATCTAATGTTTTTAACGAAAGTTGCACTGTCTTCCAAATAATGCCGTTATATCTCTCAGTTTGGCCATTGCCTTGAGGATTATATGGTGTGGTATAACTTGTAGCTACACCCATTCCGTGCAGGAAATCTTTGAGGTCAGCCGATACAAATGCAGTTCCTCTATCCGAATGTACATAGTTCGGTATACCAAATACTGAAAATAACTCTGTTAACTTCTTTTTAACAGTTTCTGAACTTAGGTCCGAGCAGGGAAAAGCGAAAGGAAATCTGGAGTATTCGTCTATTATAGTGAGTATGTAGCGATTGCCAGTATTACACGGTAGTGGACCCTTGAAGTCAATTGATATTCTTTCCATTGGAGCAGTTGCCTTTATTAAAGTACCCTTCGTTCTAAGGAATCTAGGTTTTAATTCAGCACACACCTTGCATGATCCTGTGATCCGCCTGACGTCTTCGACTGAATATGGCAAGTTTTTCGCTCGAACCCAGTGAACCATGCGTGTTATACCGGGGTGACATAGATTCTTATGCAGTTGAAAATTTTTGTCGCTGTTTGTTTGTGTTGTTGCTGCTACATTCGCTCCAGAGAGGGCATCAGCTACTATATTATCCTTGCCTGGACGATAAATGATATCGAAATTATAACTTGATAGTTCCAAGCGCCATCGCTGAATTTTATCATTTTTGATTTTGGAACTGTGTTTTTGATCAAACATAAACGCCACTGACTTCTGATCAGTAATAAGTCGGAATGTCTTGCCCATAAGAAATTGTCTCCACTTCCTTATGCTTTCCACGATAGCTGCAGCTTCTTTTTCTATTGCTGAATGATTACGTTCAGAAGTGCACAAAGTTCTCGAAAAAAATGCTACTGGTCTGCCTTCTTGGGTAAGAGTAGCTGCAATAGCGTGATCAGATGCATCGGTTTCTACAGTTAGTTGAATGTTTGGATCAATAACGTTGATAGCTGATTTAGCTATTTCTACTTTTAAAGATTGAAACGCTTGTTCTGCTTCAGAAGATAGGGGAAGTTTCTCCGATTTTGCAAGAAATTTTATCTTGTCTGAGAATTTTGGGATCCATTTTGAATAATGTGCAAAAACGCCCATAGTCCTTCTGAGTGAGGATAGATTATCTGGTACTGGCATGTCCAGTAGAGGACGCAGGCGTTCAGGATCCGGTTTAATTACGTTATTGCATATGTTGTAGCCTAGTAAGTTTATATTCGTTTTGGAAAATTCACTTTTCTGGATGTTCAAAGTCAGATTGTAGCGAGTTGCAATCTCTTGAAAAGAATGTAATCTCTCATCATGTTCAGCTTGATTTTGACCACATATTGTTATGTCATCTAAGTAAGCGTATACTCCTTGCAGATGTTCTTTTTCTATGATAGTATTGATAGCTCGTTGAAAAGCAGCCACACCATTGGTTACACCAAACGGTATACGTCGAAATTGGTATAAATTTTCGCAAGCCTCAAAAGCTGTATATGATTTTTCGTGCTCCAAAATCGGTATCTGATAGTAAGCGCTGCGTAAATCTATTTTGCTAAAAATTTTATGTTTTGCTACCTTCGCGATAAGTCCATCTATTGACGGTAACGGATAAGCATCGAGTTCCGTGTATCTGTTTATTGTTTGAGAGTAATCGATGACCATCCTCTTCTTGTGATGCTCGCTAGACGTCACAAGAACTTGTGCTCTCCATGGTGATAGACTCGGTTCAATTATCTTGTCATCTAAAAGTTTTTGTATTTCAGCTTTGATAAATGTAATATCTGAATCAGAGTGTCTCCGGGACTTCACAGCAATTGGCTTCTCAAATGGTAGTAAATTAGTAAACAAGCTGACTGGTTTGATGTTTGCTTCGGATATAGCGCATAGTTTGAGTGTTGGTTTAGAACCATCGAATTTCATTTCTAAAGCCTTATGATTCTGCAAAACATCATGTCCAAGTATGATATCTGAGCAAAGTCCATCCATAATCATGAGAGTTACGTCTATATTTTGATTTTGTATGTTTAGTTTCAGTTTACATGATCCAATCACTTGCGTGCATAGATTTGTTGTGGCCATTGTAATCCTTTGCTTGCAGGGATAGACATTCAAATTGCATAAGTTAACAAGACGTCGATCGATAAAACTTGCTGTGCTGCCAGTGTCGATGAGTGCCTTCGCTGTAGTTTTGTCGTTTATGACAACTGGTAGCGTCGCTTTGTTAAGATCTGTTGCCGACAATATGCAAGAAAGATATGATGAGGTGGACATTGCATGAGTAGCGTTTTCTTCTGGTGCCTCACTTGCTGCTACTTGAGGATTTCTACTAAGACACACTTTCGAGAAGTGCCCCTTTTTTCCGCATTTCGTACATATAGTATTGGAAGCAGGACATTCGCTTCGAGGGTGGCGTCGATTTCCACAGAAATAGCATGTATCTTGTTTTTTATTATCATTAGTAGCGCAATTCATAATGGAAGTTGGTTCTCGTCGATATGTTTCATTATTAATTTGCGCCATTTCTAGAGCTCGTGCTTGCTCATAAGCTTTATCAAGAGTGAGAGTACTGTTTTCTAATAGTCGCTGACGTATTGCTGATGACGATAGCCCTGAGATGAAGGCGTCTCGAATGTACTCACTTTCGTTTTGTTCGGCGTTTACTGATTTAAAGTCGCAGTCCTCCGATAAGAGTTTTAACGTTTGTATGTATTGATCAATAGATTCTCCAGCTTGTTGTCTTTTGGCTAATCGGTAACGGGCGTATATTTCGTTTACCGGTTTCAAAAATAACGCGTCTAATTTATGTATAGCTGCGTCATAATCTTTTGAATCTTTGATGTGCGAATAGATGATCGGAGATAAATAATTGACTAATAATTGATATTTGCAGTCATCACTCACTTTTTCCTTGTTTTGTATAGCTTGGATGAAATTATTAAAAGTTGCCTTCCAATGAGTCCATAGATTCGATTGGTCCGAACTAGCTGAGGGATCGGCTTCGAATCTTTCTGGTCTTAGATATTTTTCCATATTTTTTAGTTTTTGTCGATTAAATTGTAGAATTCTAAACCATTTCTAATAAATTATGGCTTTAATCGACAAAAATACGGCGTACAATATTAGGAATATAAAGTAATGACAGAGAGTCACAGAGTGGCATAAGCGATGTGACAAACTATGGTTTTCAAAATAGGTTGCATATCACCACAGGCCCTTTGATATTATCTGCAGTTCAGTTCAGTAGTAAAAAAATACAAGTTCACTTTAGGGTCTCACTTCACTTGCAGTAACGCGGTCACTTGTTTAAAGAATCGACAGGCAGGTCATCACTATTGATAATCATAGACAATAAAGTTTTTTTTAATGATTTTTTTTGCTTGATGTTGGCATCATGCATGCACATTTGCCATTGTCCAAGCCCCGTGAGGGACAAAAAGAAGAAGAAGACTATGACTGTGAGTTGGTAGTTTTGGCGGGAACGTCTAAGTAACGTGTTGTTGCTTTGTTTTATTTTCTTAAACTTGTGTTATTTTGAACATTAATGCTATAAAAATGGTGGTGTTTTATTCATTAAGTGTTCGATAAAGTGCGTCAGTGTGGGCAAGTGAAATAAAGCAGTAAAACGTGTGATTTTTCGTTGTCGGCAAAACTCCATAGAAGCTTCTAGTAAAGTCGCCACCACTTAACTGAAGCAGGACTCGACTTATAAATTGACTGTATACGTGACTTAGATTGTGACTAGAACATTTAAAACTTGTTTTATTCAAGAAACTTGAAAAAATCCTAATACTTGACACTGGCAAATGCTTTAATGCGGGTCCAATACAAAAAAGAAGACTGTGAGTTTTGGCGGGACCGTCTTATTATCGTGTTGTTGCTTTTTTTATTTTCCTAAACTTGTGTTATTTTGAACATTAATGCACAAAAACAAAACAAAACAAAATAGTGAAGTTTTATTCATTAGGTGTTCAATAAAGTGCGTGAGTGTGGGCACGTGAAATAAAGTAGTAAAACATGTGATTTTATGTTGTTGGCAAAACTCCATAGAAGCTTCTAGTAAAGTCGCCATCACATTACTGAAGCAGGACTTATAAATTGACTGTATACATGACTTAGATTGTGACTAGAACATTTACAACTTGTTTATTTAAAGAAACTTGAAAAAATCCTAATACTTGACACCGGCAAATGCTTTAACGCGGGTTCAATACAAAAAAGAAGAAGACTATGACTGTCAATTTTCATTTTTCAAGTTTGAAGTTTTGTTTGCGGAAATTGCGGATTTGGTTGGAGTTTTTATTTTCGTTGTTTATTTTATTTAAACATTTCATCAATTATATTTAGTGTTGCTGACTGGCAATTCGATTGTTTAGTCAGGGAACTTCGTGCAGTAAATTTTATTGAAAAATTCATAATGCCTGCTCAAGAAGTGGTGACCACGAAAGTGGTAGTTCATCCCTTGGTACTTTTGAGCGTTGTGGATCATTTCAATCGGATGGGCAAGATTGGTAACCAGAAACGTGTCGTTGGTGTCTTGCTGGGATGTTGGAGAGCGAAAGGGGTTCTCGATGTGTCAAACAGCTTTGCAGGTTAGTTGTGATGACTCTGCATAACTTTTGTTCTAAATACTTTATTCAAACATTAATTAAATTGATTTAACTCTTTAAACAGTTATATTAGAAGCCTGCCTAATGTTACGGTTATTATTAGGTCCAATTGCTATTCTAAGACTTCCTCTAAGTTAACACAATTTTAAATACTTTGAAAATTCATTTATTCAAATTACTTTTTTTTATTTTTTATTTTAAGTAATTTTATTCTCATATTAAAATCATTACCTTTTAAATAAATCCCAATGTCTCTTTTAAATATCACCCCCTGGTTTTGATTTTAGGTTAATATATGAAGTATATTTTTGTCAATGGGATTGTAAATTTTTCTAAAATTTACATGTACAAAAGAATTGTCAGAAACAATGTTCAATTTCATTAGTTTCTGAATGAATCTATGAACTTCAATTTAACCCTTAATTTTTCAGTGCCGTTTGATGAGGATGACAAAGACAAATCTGTTTGGTTCCTTGACCATGACTACTTAGAGAACATGTATGGCATGTTCAAGAAAGTCAATGCCCGAGAGAAGGTTGTAGGATGGTACCACACTGGACCTAAACTCCACCAGAATGATGTAGCCATCAATGAGTTGGTCAGGCGCTACTGTCCAAACTCTGTTCTAGTCATCATTGACGCCAAGCCTAAGGACTTGGGTCTTCCTACTGAAGCATACCGAGCTGTGGAAGAGGTTCATGACGATGGTACTCCAACAACGAGAACCTTCGAGCATGTTCCAAGTGAAATTGGAGCTGAAGAGGCAGAAGAAGTTGGCGTTGAACATTTACTACGAGACATCAAGGATACAACTGTTGGGAGTCTCTCCCAGCGCATTACCAACCAGTTACTTGGTCTGAAAGGTCTGCACTCTCAACTGAGTGAAATCAGAGATTATCTTATACAAGTTGGTCAAGGCTCCCTGCCCATGAATCATCAAATCATCTACCAGTTGCAAGACATCTTTAATCTGCTGCCTGACATTGCTAGCGATAATTTCACTGACAACTTGTACATCAAAACCAACGATCAGTCCCTGGTTGTGTATCTCGCTGCTCTCGTTAGATCAATCATCGCCCTACACAACCTCATTAATAACAAAATTACGAACAGGGATGCTGAAGAAGGAAAGAAAGATGAGAAAGCTGCAAAGGATAAAAAAGATGAGGATAAGAAAACTGAAGATAAAATTAAATCTGAAAAGAAGGAGAAAGATGAGAAGAAGAAGTGAACTAGTTTAAAATAGAATTAAGTTGTTTGTATGCTGTAATAATTTTAAATAAATTGTAATTGTCTAATTTAAAACTTGAGTTTGTTTTTATTTAGCTTCTTTAGTCTGATCTAGATACCAACTAATTTTGTATAATTTATTTTTTGGTCATGAAATGTTTTTATACTATCTAAAGTAAATAGCTTCCATTTATTGTATAATATGCCTTAAATTTTTCTGAGCTTATTTAAAGTAGAATAAAGGGCATGTATAGTCTAAGTAAAAGTTGTGGATCATATTTTTAATATACTCATCAGAGATGAGGTCAGTTATCATTAAAAAAACCGGACAAGTTCGAGTCAGACTCGTCCACCGAGGGTTCTATATAAACTAGTAGATGAAAAGGGGAAATTGTATATTTTTTATATTTACATTCATAGACCGAGAAATATACAGCGTAAAATAATTTAAAAACCTGTTTTAGCTTGTGCTAATGAAGCTCTTTCATATGATATGCCACATGATATGGATAAAGAACTTTAAAATTTGGACCCTCTTTCCTTGCATAAATACCCTATTTTTTGTGGTTAAATTAAAAATGTACAGTTATCGGATATTTTCCTTTATGTTTACTATATGATAATACTTCTTACCAAATCTCACAGTTATAGGTCAACGGGAAGTACCCCATATAGGTTTTGATTCCCATGTGAGTATCGAAATATGCATTTTAACTCAATATCTTCACGCGTTCCCGAGATACAGGTCTTGACAGACAGACAACAATGTGATCCTATAAGGGTTCCGTTTTTTCCTTTTGAGGTACAGAACCCTAAAAAAAGTAAAAATTGTGCCCCTGTCAATTATATATGTGTGTGTGTGATAAGAAAACAATGAACCAGAGGTAAACAATGAGAACAGATATTATTGAGGTCCGTTACTCATCACTCATCAGTCCAGCTAGTGACCGAATTAGGAAAATGCAGACTTTATGCAATACATTCCACTTAATTATAAATACCAATATCAACATTTTTATATCATAACTGGCATTATCTAAATAGTGTATGATAAGTATGCCATCCTATCTGATAACAGCGTGACAATCTGGATATTGATAGCAATGCAATAGTCTTCAGGTAGTTGTTACACGATGCTAGTGAACATAGTTGAAAAATAAAATAAAAATAGTGAGGGGAATCTAAACACAAAAATGGCAGATCGAGTGCGGCTTTCAGTGAGTTAATAATTTTATTTATGTGGAGATTACATACATAATATAAGTAATGAAAATAAAGTGAATTTATGTAATATGCCATATTTTAATCTTATTTTTATTTTGTATTATCTATTTCATACTTTTTTGTGTTCTAGGACCAAGTATGGCTGAAGCCATTAGGGTCTTCAGAATTCGACATCCCCATTGCAGTAAAGGTCCTCAATACATCAGGGGACAAGATAGAAGTTATAGATGATGATGGCAAGAAGATAATCACATCCATCCAAAATGTGCTGAAGCCATTACATGCCACCTCGAGAAGTGGGGTGGAAGACATGATAACCCTTGGAGAACTACAAGAGTATACAATTTTGAGAAACTTGCATATCAGATATAATCAACAGTTAATTTATGTAAGTGTTTTTTTTATTGGATTTTTAATTTTAGTATTTTTGTTATTGTCTGGAATTCTTGGAATTAATATCAAAGAGGTATTTAGTTCATATATCGTTTATTGTCTGCTTTAAGGTTTAGGTATGTTTTTATCAGTGATTACCTGTTGATAATACCTTGAGGATTTAATCCATATTCTGTTTCTGCTTATAAAATTTAAATACTTTGGAAAGTTTAGGCAGAGGTATTCTAAATAACAACTAGCATTAAAAGAAAAAGAATACCCGACTGCAAAATGTAGTTTCTGACACTTGAATATGTATGTATGTATACATTATATGTTTCTATATCACCTAAAGTCTAAACGGCTTGACCGATTTTGATGTGCGAGATGTCGTTAGAATTGTTTTCACTCCTTGAGTGTCATAGATGATACGCTTTATTTTTTGTAATAATAATCCCATCAAAAACATAATATGTACAAAAAGCCAAGTCTCGCGACGTAACTATTCTACCATAAAAAATTGTGAGACGTAATGTAAAACTAAGTTGGTTAATTAATTTAGTACTATCAATGGGAGCATTTAACCAACTATTTTGTAAAAAAAATGTGACCTAATTAGTAAACTAACAACTTTTGTAGTAACCATATCGATATAAGACTTTAAGATATCTTTATTTCTTTAATAATTAGAACGACTTGGCCATCGCACGACAACACAATCAAGCAATAATTATACATAGGACTTGCGAGCCAAATCTAAGCCAAATTTATTTATAATATGAGGTAGATTTTGTTGTATGTATGTAGATTCTATAATCTTGTGCGATTGCCAAGTTATTTTTGCGGTTTCGGCTTAAACCGCAAAATAACGGTTTAAGCCGAAACCGCAAAATTAACTTTGTAATACTATATATATGAATATGAATATACAAAGTTATTTATGTAGTTAAAATATCTCGGGAATGGGGCTGAAATTGTTGTGTCTTTATTTTTCCTTGCTTTGTAGGCTAAACACTAATATATATCTGTATATCTGCTAGAAGTACCTTAGAATTTTCATGATCGGTGAGTTGTGAGTAGATGAGTGAGTGTGTCAGTGACAAAATCAAGGAACTTTGACTTGCCTTTATCTTTTAAACTACAGGTTTAAAAAGAATGAAATTTGGAAATGTATTTGGTACTAATATACTTTCTTTGTCCCTGAAATTTCAGGCTTCTAGCGTTATCCAGAACAAAGTTACAGGGGGGTCGAAATTGCTCTGAATGGCTTCCAGAAAAGGATGGTATGGCGTGGCCTTGCCGCTCGACTTGGCCGGGGCCACTGCCGTGCCCCTAGATATTTTTTATGATGCAACTCTTGCAAAAATAAAAAAATGTTTCTTCGTAACCACAAACGAATTTTGTCGTAACAAATATATGATAAAAAAATCTAAAAACATATACAGTAGCTTTGCGCATACTTTCTCACAATAACGTAGACTCAATAGCATATCAAGCGTAACGCAAGCGTAAGTTACTTTGTTAAATGATAATCGCTCACAATCTGTATTTTCTTTTTCTTTTAACTGTCAATTTCTTGTTTAAGTTTGTACGGAGTAAATTTTTAACTGATTTAATAATTTTGATTTTATATAAATCGCCGTGACGTATCAACTAAATATTTTACCCCACAGATTTGTTGACATTTTACATTTATA
This sequence comes from Lycia hirtaria, assembly GCA_947563715.1. Lineage (NCBI taxonomy): Eukaryota > Metazoa > Arthropoda > Insecta > Lepidoptera > Geometridae > Lycia > Lycia hirtaria. The sequence continues at coordinate 28,899,701 of OX387379.1, read as the reverse complement.
GGTACTTTGTCAACCTGATAAAAATACGTAATTCTATCTGTAGTGAGATGAATCATGTAAACAGGAAATAACATGAACAGGTGGTGGCCTCTCCATCGCAATCAGCTCGACTATAACAAAAATTAATACTTTAAAGCTAAATATTTTGAAAACGGGTCCCTAAATTGAAAAATAGTTATCGTACAACTCCTATATTTTAGATTACCATTCCAATGATACCCCACATGATGAGGTAAACAAGAAGAAAAAATCATCCTTACTTTACGTGTAGGTGAGCTATCCTGTTTTTTTTTCAAAATCTGATCTACCGTTTTGTTGCGTGATAAATATGTATACCCATTCTAAATTACAATTTTCTCGTACTAATACTATTTGAGCTAAGCCGTGGTCAGACAGACGTACATGGCGAAACTATAAAGAGTAATTATAAAAATCACAACATTTAACGTATTTTGTGTTTAATGTGTTACAGACATACACCGGGACCATGCTAATAGCTATCAACCCATACGAGATCTTGCCGATATACACCATGGACCAGATAAATTTCTATCAGGAGCGGGGTTTGGGGGAGATCCCTCCGCACATCTTCGCCATTGGCGACAGCTCGTATAGAGCCCTCTTGGATACCTCGTCGAACCAATGCATCGTAATCAGGTACCTAATTAGTACTTATTTAGTTATTTACAAATTGTTTATCAATTTCACTGGTCTAAACAGAGATCTTCCAATCTTAAATCGCCCCTCCACTTTTGCAGAGGCCTTTTTTCTCTCTGTCTTGCAAAACTGTAAGGCCCCTAGCACATGGCGTTTTTTAAACGCGCAGACGTCGCGCTGGTAACGCACGTATACGCCCTTCAAACGAGATTTGAACGCAATTTTGTAACCTAAGCACACGCGGTGATCGTGAAATGTGCGTCTACGCGCCTTCGAATCTATAAAAAAACCGGACAAGTGCGAGTCAGACTCGCCCACCGATGGTTCCGTACAAACTAAATCAAAGGAGGAAATCATATATTTTTTTATATTTTCCTTCATAAACCGAAAAATATACATCGTAAAAATATTTAACACATTCCTTGCTCACCACTCGGATCCGAGTGGAGCGGGGCTATAGTAGCGGCGCCTTCCACTCGGATCCGAGCGAGCGTCCCGTTAATTTTGTAGTAGTCAGTAAACCGCCGGGCGTTTGAGGCAGTCAACGTTGCTTTGCGCGGCCACTCTGTACTTAATCAAAATTCGCCTAAAAAGTTTTGGTTCCCAGCTGAAGTGAAGGGTCTGCAGGGGGCGAAGAATGTTTTAAAAACCTGTTTTAGGTTATGCTAATGAGGCTCTTTCATATGATACCCCACATGATACGGTTAATTCACTTTAAAATTTTGGCCCTCATTCCTTGCATAGACACAATTTTTTTGTGATTAAATAAAAAAAAACAGTTTTTGGATTTTTTCCTATATGTGTACTCTAACACAATGCTTCTTGCCAAATTTCAGAGTTCTAGGTCAACGGGAAGTACCCCATAGGTTTTGATTCCTCTGTGAGTGTCGAAATGTGCGTTTTTTACGACATATTCGGCTGTAACGAAAACTGAGAAATTTTATTTTTCTTTCTGCAGCAAGATACTATGGATCTGCGTATATGGTTTTAATTTCAACTCGATACCTTCACGCGTTCCCGAGATAAAGGTCTTGACACCCGGACGGACAGACGGACAACAAAGTGATCCTATAAGGGTTCTGTTTTTTCCTATTGAGGTACGAAACCCTAAAAACGCAAAAATCGGCATCTACGGCGCTGAAAACGCGCGTTCCTGCAACGCGCGTCGTCTGCGCGTTTAAAATACGCCATGTGCTAGCGGCCTAAAAGTATTTTCTCTGCTTTGTGTAGGAGTGTGCTGACTTTTGTTCCATGAAGATTGAGACGATCTTTACTTGCTTACAGATTTATAAAATTATGAAAATATAATCAGTCAAAGAAACACGGCTTTGTGGTAATAATGTTAGCTTAGGGTTTACATTCTATTTAGCTGTATTCTTGAGATATTATCAATCTCATCAAATCTCAAAAATACTGTATATTAGGGGAAGTTTAAAAGCTGCAACTATAACAGAAAAACTGAGTACGAGTAGTATTAAACGTAGAGATAAGGAGCATATCACAAGTATCCCTATTAAAAGAAAAACAAAATATCCGACTGCAGAGAAGCGGTGTTTGTAGTGTAACTTACGATTTTGTTATGCTTGACATGCTATTGAGTGTACGTTTTTTGTGTTTCTCACAAAAAATCGCTGTCGCTGTAAATGCGCACTGCTTACAATAATAACTAGTAAAATCATTTATTTTGTACGAAAAAGCGCATTTTGTTATTTTTGCGAGTTGTGTTATTATTATATTATAGCCTAAGTATGACACTCAGGGAGTGATGATACGATGATCTTACGAGATCTCGCACATCAAAATCGGTTAAGCCGTTTAGGCTCTATGAATGAGGTAATATAGAAACCTTTGATAGAAACATACATATTATAATTATAATGTACATTTGTACATACACTCGAAAAACATAACCCTCCTTCTTACGCAGTCGAGTAAAAAGAACAATGCACATGAATGATACATACACCGACCTCGCCTGATAAGGTTAGGAATATGATGATTATTTAATTAGCTCTAAAAACTCCATTTTACTATATTTTTTCTTCCAGTGGAGAAAGTGGTGCTGGCAAAACTGAAAGTACGAAGCTTCTTCTACAATATCTTGCAGCTGCCAGTGGAAAACATTCATGGATCGAACAACAGATCCAAGAAACTAATCCCATCCTAGAAGCTTTCGGTAACGCTAAAACAGTAAGGAACGACAACTCGTCCAGATTCGGCAAATATGTGAACATTTATTTCAGTCGAAAGGGAATCATCGAAGGAGGCAACATAGATCAGTATTTGTTGGAAAAATCTCGGATAGTCTTTCAAAACAAAGGCGAAAGGAACTACCACATATTCTATTCTCTCGTGACAGGGCTATCGGCCGAGGAAAAAAGGAAGTTGGAGTTGGGACGCCCTGAAGACTACTATTACCTCAATTCTGGTAATATGTTGACATGCGACGGACGCAACGATAGCCACGAATTTGCTGATATCAGATCTGCTTTTAAAGTCCTAAATTTCCCCGACAACGACGTATGGGGAGTTTTCAGTCTTCTCGCTGCGATTTTGCACATGGGTAATTTAAAATTTAAGGCGTACAATTTCAACAACATCGATTCCTCTGAAGTATCTGATGCCATTAACGCGAATAGAATTGCGACGCTTCTCGGAGTTAACAAGACTGTTCTCAGCGATGCACTGACGAGGAAAACTTTCGTTGCACACGGGGATAAAGTGATTTCACCCTTGACCGTTGCAGCCGCGTTAGAAGGCCGAGATGCTCTGGTCAAAGCCATATATGGTCACATCTTTGAATACATAGTTGAGATGATAAACAAAACGCTGTTCAAAGATCAGCAGTTATCGAGCGGATCTGTCGGTATTTTAGACATTTTCGGCTTCGAAAACTTCGATTCTAACAGTTTTGAACAACTGTGCATTAACTATGCAAATGAGAACTTGCAGCAGTTCTTCGTCAGACACATTTTCAAGATAGAACAAGAACAATATGAGAAGGAAGGTATAACGTGGGATAATATCAATTACATCGATAATCAGGAAAATCTTGATGTGATTGGATTGAAACCCATGAATTTACTGTCGCTTATCGATGAAGAGTCGAGGTTCCCGAAGGGCACGGATTTGACGTTGTTGTCTAAGCTGAATAGTAATCATAGTACAAAGGGTTGCTATATCGCCGCGAAATCGACACATGAACATCGGTTTGGTGTTCGACATTTTGCCGGGGATGTGTTCTACGAGGTCAAAGGTAATATTTTTTTTCGAATTGTACAGAGATGCGATTTAGTTGATGTTGGAATACGACCAAATTCTATAGTCACGTATAGTATAGTCTTGAAATTATAAAAATCTCAATCAGATTTCGTGATACCAGACTCACTTCGAATCTCAAAACTAATGCTAAGATAATTTAATACTATGCGTTGAAAGGGTTGGTAACTGATGACCGTAATATTGTCGATTTACAGCGATATATTATGATAAGTTATTCGATGCGTCCACAAAGTCGCCGCATGCTTTAGGAAGATTAGAAACAATTAGAAAGTAGGTATTTAAGATAATTATTGTTGCAGGTTTCTTGGACAAAAACAGAGACATGCTAACAGCAGACGTAAAAGAGATGTTACTCGACTCTAGTAATCAATTTTTGAGAAGCTTGTTCTCTAACGAATACGCTAATGCCGGATCTCACAGTGGTAGTCGCAAAGCGGTCTCACTGAGTCACCAGTTCAAAACCTCACTTGATGCGCTTATGAAAACGCTGTACGCTTGTCATCCATTCTTCGTGCGGTGTATCAAACCTAATGAATTCAAGAAACCAAGGGTAACTTCTCTATTCAATAATTGATTGTTTTTTGACATGACAACGTCAAAAGTCAGTTGAAGTGGCAGGGGGCAGGGCACATAGCACGTAGAACAGATGGCCGATGGGGCCGAAAGGTTCTCGAGTGGAGACCACGTATCGGCAAGCGCAGCGTATGAAGACCAGCCACAAGATGGCCAGATGACCTCATACAAGTGGCGGGAAGACGCTGGATGCAAGCCGCTTCCAATCGGTCTTTTCCAGGCAAATCCAGGCCTATGTCCAGCAGTGGACTTCTTATGGCTGAGATGATTATGGTGATAAACGTCTAATAAATCGATGCACGCCGGCTGCACGCACGAAAAAGTATGGCTCGTTGTCCCGTTACGCTCATAGTCCCGTTACATAATCATCATTTCATCAATGTTTTGTTATGACGTTGTCACGTTAAACTATCGTCCGTAAACCGACTTACAGACAAGCAATTTTTTTTGCTGTATTTGTTTGACCTTTTCTATCACTATTTCTTTCTTTCTTGCGACCAAGACAAACGGCGCATACATGAAGGAAAGACAGCCCTGATGCAAAATATCATCGTATGTATGTATAAATCTACAATAAGATTCCTAAGTCAATAAGAGACTAGAATAGTAATTTTTGAAGGCATTGTTATTACAGAAGTGTTATTATTCTATCAATGAGTTTTTAAATTATAAACGTATTGATTTTTTGTGTATATTTTATTATTTCTGCTTTTGTTATATTTTATGTTTATTTTAATATCAAATATTTTTTAATTTCACGCTTGTGCATGACCTGACATTTGTACACCTAATCGGCATAACATGATTTTAAGCGACTAACTTTATTGTAACATCTTTTGTGCAGCTGTTGTATAAAATTCTCGTGTTGTATGCAATTAAATTTATCTTTAATCTTTATAATTTCAGCTATTAGATCGAGCGCTATGCGTACGCCAGCTTCGCTACGCAGGTCTAATGGAAACAGCTAAAATAAGACAAGCCGGTTTTCCCATCCGACATTCGTACGCCGAATTCGTTCATAGATACCGTCTAATCGTTCCCAACATCCCTCCCGCCGAAAAAACAGACTGCAAAGAAGCTGCGAAGAAAATTTGCACAGCGGTTTTAAAAGACCAGGAGTTTAGACTCGGCCATACGAAAGTATTCTTGAAAGACGTTCATGATGGCATACTAGAAGAATTGAGACACAAAGTGGTAATTACGGCTGTGATCAGAGTTCAAGCGAATGCGAGAAGGTTCATTTATAGAAGAAGATACTTAAAAATGCGAGCTGCGGCAATGGTCATACAGAAGCACTTCCGAGCCCGAGGATATAGGAAACGTTACCTTGTTATGAGAAGAGGCTACTTACGTATCCAGGCCGTCATCAAATCCAGGGAACTTAGAAGGACATTCGTCAATTTGCGTGTGTTCTTTAGGAAATTGCAGGCAAATTGTAGAGGCTATCTTATCAGGAAGTTGGTTAAAGAAAAGGGACATATTATTAAGGCTAAACTGGCACAGTTTGGCGGTGAAAAGGCCGTGCTGGTGAGATCTGGGAACGTTAAGGGCGCTGAAGACGATTACGAGAAGAAATATAATGAGTTGATGCGATCTATTTGGTTCGTGAAAGACTTAAATGTAGATAACAGTGTACAGAACGCGCAAGCGATTGACGATAGATATGTGGACGATGTGTTTGGGTTCTTGAAAGACAGTGCTACCCCCGCAGGTACGGTACGCGGCACTGGTTTTGGTGTGGTAAGTGTCTTCACTGTTCTTTTTCTTTAAATTAAGCACTTTCTTCATCCCAGCATAGCACAGAATTTCCTTTCCACAATGTCTTTGTTGCGTAACTACTCTGAATATTGTGCTATTTGTTTTCTATACGACCTGTTTCTTCTTTTCTAGTTTTACTTATTTCTGTTACGTTTATTGAAAGTTTTTTTTTTTACACAAGATTCATCTACGTTTGACCACCAACTCGCCTTATGTTAGGCGACTGTGTGGCCGAGAATATATAAATAAAATAAAAACAAACTAGTTGACACGAAGTCAGATGGCCTAAAGAAGAATTATATCCATCTTCACTTCTCATTATATCTATCGTCAGCACCCCAAGGCCTCGCTACGTTATTTTAAGGAGCTAGGTTGGCTTGGGTAGATGCTGGCGGGAGGAAATGCACAATACACCCCAAGCGAGACGTCAGTGCAGGACTTATCGCCCCTATCTCGAATAAGAATAAGAAAAAATCTATATTCGGCAGTGCGTGGAAATGGATTTTGAAAAGATGCTGTAAATTACAATAATGCAAGTTCATTGTGAGACCACGCACCGGCAATAGCAGCATAGGAAGTCCAGCCACAAGATGCACAGCAGTGGACTTCTTGTGGCTGACATGATGATGATTATTATTGTGACACATGCACTTTGCAAAGAGAAAACACGAAATGTAATTTCAAACAGAATTTAATTATTGGTGCTTCTGTACTGATCTTGTCTCATTCAAATTGACACACAGGGTCCTATAATTTAGGTACCATTTCAAATCTCGAATATTGAATTACAGACAGCGACAGCGAAGCCTGAAATATCTTCCGTCATACCAATGTCGCAGCAAATAGACGAAGAACCTTTCGACGAGTTCAACTTCAGGAAGTTCGCTGCGACATACTTCCTTGGAAACATGAGCCATCAATACTCAAGGAAGCCTTTGAAGCATTCTCTCTTAGATCTGCCCTCGCCGATTGACAAAATAGCCTCGCAAGCGCTTTGGATCACGATACTGCGCTTTATGGGAGATCTCGCTGAACCGAAGTATGTTGATGATAAGATTGATAACGTGCCTGTTATGACGAAACTGACAGATACTGTGGGCAGAGCTTTCCAGAAGAGTAAAGAATTCGAGGTGAGTTCTGTAATATTATACTTATTACTAAATAGTAAGATGAATAATCTGATATTAACTGAGTCGAAAAATCCGACTCAAAAATAGTTTCAATTTTAGTAGTTTTGTTCGTATATTGTAGTGATCCAATTCGAAATCTTATAAATTATATGAAAAGTATAGTATACAGTTCTATTTACAATTAGGCTTATTGGAATGAGCAATGTGTCAAATCAATAACATGAGAATATGAAAGTATCCTCGTAATCTGAGAGAAAAGTAGAAAGTCACGGAAACCGCTAGACCCAACTTGACTTTAAAACTGTGCTGTTATTATACAGGAAATGTTAGCAAAAGACACGGACGCTGCGAACAGAAGCAACATGATTTCGAAGACGTTGAAACGTCAGACGAAAATGAATGAAGAGTTTATGAAGGGGCTGTTGAATGATGAGGTCACCAACGAAATGTACAGCAACTGGCTGAACTCGCGGCGCAGCACGAACCTGGAGAAACTACACTTTATTATAGGACATGGAATTATTAGGAGGGAACTCAGGTAAGTTATACTGAAGTTATTATTATAACGGATGTTAAATATTGTTTGTGCATATGTTTATTTCCCACCACTTAAGTTCGTATAGAATGAGTGGAAATTTATATGACTTCTTTTATTCTGAAAAACAAATGAAGGGTGTCTGTGAGGAGGCAGATTAAACAATATTAAAAGTTGATTGATGATAGTAGATATAAATGTTGTAGTGGTGTCAAGCGGTCAAGTGGATTTTTGATCAATCTTACACTTTGTTCCAGAGATGAGATACTGTGCCAGCTCTGTAAACAACTCACCAATAACCCATCAAAAGCGTCTCACGCGCGTGGTTGGATTCTTTTATCACTCTGCATTGGCTGCTTCCCACCATCCGAACGATTCGTCAAGTACCTCCGCTGCTTCATCCGTTCAGGACCTCCTGGCTACGCACCATACTGCGAGGGCAGACTCGTTAGAACGTTTAAAAACGGCCCACGTTCTCAGCCACCCAGCTGGCTAGAACTTCAAGCAACAAAAACTAAAAAACCTATCCTTCTTACGGTTACCCTCATGGATGAAACGTTTAAAACCGTCCAATCAGATTCCGCGACGACCGCCGAAGAGATCTGCCAGCAAATAGCCGAGAATATCAATTTGACGGATACTTTCGGCTTCTCTCTTTATATAACTTTATATGATAAAGTTCTCTCGTTGGGCAGTGAAGGAGAACACATAATGGATGCGATATCGCAGTGTGAACAGTTCGCTAAAGAACAGGGTACTCCGGAAAAGAACGCTCCATGGAGGCTGTTCTATAGAAAAGAGGTCTTCACTCCCTGGCACAACCCCACGGATGATCCTGTAGCGACAAATCTTATCTACTATCAAGTGGCTAAGGGAGTGAAATACGGCGAATATAGATGCAACTCTGAAAAGGACTTAGCGATGATAGCCGCCCAGCAACATTATATCGAATATGGACTTCGTATCGACCCCAACGTCTTGAGAAAAGTGATCGTAAATTACATTCCGAACCAGTTCATACAATCCAACGATGCTGCTCTTACTAAATGGGAACACCTAGTAACTAAAGCGTTCGAATCTTCACAGAGTATTCAATCCAAGATAGACCCATTGAAATGTAAAGAAGATATAGTGATTTTCGCAAAATTGAAATGGCCCATGCTTTTCTCGAGATTCTTCGAAGCTATCAAATTAAAAGGTGAAACGATCAACAAAGACCTCGTAATAATCGCCGTGAATTGGACTGGAATTTACATAGTCGATCAGCTAGAACGAATTTTGTTAGAAATATCTTACGCTGAAGTCACCTACGTAGCTTACAATGAAGACGAAGATTACGATAATGTAGGGAGAATCACGATAAGGACAATACAACAAGAGGAATTCGTGTTTCAAAGTGTCGACGCAAACGAAATGAGTTCACTAATTATATTTATCATTGATGGGCTTAAACGCCGATCGATCTTTGTTATCGCACAAACTGACTCACAGGGCTATAACGATGCATCATCGTTTTTAGAATATAAAAAAGGTGACTTGATAACGTTACTGCACGATTGCACAGGAGAAACATTAATGCATGCAACTTGGGGACATGGCGCATGTAATAGTCAAGAAGGCCTTTTCCCGACCGAACAAGTCTACATCTTGCCCACACTAACAGTACCTTCGCCCGCAACACTCGAAGTGTTTAAGAAAGGCACTATTGCTATTGATAAGAAGCCGTCGAAATACAACACAATTCAGAGAAAGCGGATGCATACGCTGGAGAGATATGCAAAGGAACACTTCAGAGAAAACGATGATATTAACACGTCCATCTCAAGGCAGTCAACTTTAACAACTGCAAAGAGAGCGATCACGGGCGACTTATGGGCTCACACACGAGATCCATTACGAAAACCTTTGCTTAAAAAGATATTAGAAAACGAAACTCTCGCTAAGTGTGCAGTATCTGCATTTTATGGCGTTCTCAAGTACATGGGAGATATGCCAGCTCCAAAAGCTAGGACAACTACCGAATATACTGATGAAATATTTAGAGCCGCGATAACGGAGCCGAGTTTACGTGATGAAATTTATTGCCAGCTAATGAAGCAACTGACAAATAATAGGATACAGTTAAGCGAGGAAAGAGGCTGGGAACTCATGTGGCTCGCGACTGGAGTGTTCGCTTGCGGCCAAACGTTGATCAAAGAGCTTGTAGAATTTTTGAAGACGAGACCTCATCCTATAGCAAAGGATTGCCTCAAACGGGTTTTCAGAACCCAGAAGCATGGAACTAGGATGTACGCGCCGTATGTGGTCGAAGTAGAAGCTATCCAACACAGAAGCATGCAAATATATCACAAGGTTTACTTCCCCGATGACACTGATGAGGCCTTTGAAGTAGATTCCTCAACTAAAGCCAAGGACTTATGCGAGCAAATAACGGGGAGATTGAATCTAAAGAATAGTGATGGCTTCAGCTTGTTCGTGAAGATTGCTGATAAAGTGTTTTCGGTCCCTGAAAATTATTACTTCTTCGACTTCGTACATGAGCTGGTCGAATGGATGAAGGCGACCCGACCTATTCGAGGAGGTTAGACCTAGTCTCTATGTATTTCATTAATGTAGCTCTGTAGTAGTTCCAATAATCGTTAATTTTTAAATTTTCTTTACAGCTGGAACGCAAGTACAAATGAATTATCAGATATTTTTCATGAAAAAGCTATGGATCAATACTGTTCCTGGCCGTGATAAAAACGCAGATCAAATATTCTACTACCCTCAAGAGTTGCCAAAATACTTGAGGGGATATCATAAAACTACGAAACAAGATCTGGTCGAACTCGCCGCTTTAGTGTACAGAGCAAGATTCGGCGGTGATCAGACGTTGCTGCCTCAAATACCTCAAATGCTCGACGACTTTATACCTCCAGACATGGCCAAATTACAATCCAACAACCAATGGAAATCTCAAATATCATCGGCGTATCTACAACACGGGGTCATGACGGAAATCGAAGCTAAAGAAAGATTTTTGAAGAAGATATACCAGTTGCCTACGTTTGGGACAGCATTCTTTGAAGTGAAACAGACCTCGGATCCTTCATATCCAGCAATGGTTATTATTGGAATCAATAAGAATGGTGTCAGCATCATTCACCCACAAAGTCGAGTAAGTACTTACCCTGTTTTTCCCTATTGTTTTGCGTGCATTTTAATTTCTCGCAAGATTTAAGGGAGATGCCCTTAATATTTGTACTTAGACAGAATTTAGCGGGCATTCGAATACGCAAAAAAGATCTTATTTGTTAAGCTAATAAATATATATGTATGTTTCCACTGTAAAATACATCTGCATGACCTCAACCGATTTCAAATACACAAACGATATTTCTTGACACACAGAGATGTTGACTAGATAAATGCCGTCATCTAAAATCAAGATGTCGGCAATTGATTGAAGGGACTATTTAAGTGATAGTTGTATTAGATCACAATGATCACAAGTTTCACTTAAATCATTAGATCGTGTTGTTTTCCGCAAAATAATGGAATAGAATATTTTTTCTGGTATTGTTTTGTGTTCATATTGTAATTTTATTTTTAGGATGTGTTGGTGACGCATCCGTTCTCTCAACTCTCAAATTGGTCGTCGGGCAACACTTTCTTCCACATGACAATGGGTAACTTCTTCCGAGGAACCAAGATACTCTGCGAGACATCATTAGGGTATAAGATGGACGACCTCATATCGTCATACATCGCGGTTTTGAGACAATCTATGAATCAAAAATCCAAAAGATAGGATAGGATAGGAAAGGGTATAAGGGGTCGGTGAAAGGGTTTTTCAACGACTCTCTTTTATAAAAATAAGATTTAATATAAAAGATTCACATTGGAAATATATTACATTTCACATCGAACGTCTTGACCAAACTCCAAAACAAAACTGTAAATAAAATCAATAAAATAGCATTATTCTAAAACAAAATATAAATCTAAGGAACCTACTAATTCGAATTTTGAATTGAAGAACATGGCCGGTGCTACATCACATAAATAAGGTTATTATAATCAAAGGAGGCCACAGGTAGTTTTTGCTTTAGTATAAAAAATTAATTATGCATGTCTACAAACCATAAAAAAGTGAAACATTATAAGAAGTTATTGTAGTGGTACATAATTATATTAATAATAAAAATGTATATATATAAACTTGAAGTTGATTGTACTGTATATATTTATTTATCTTAATTTTTAAGTTTTTTACAAACATATGAACATAAATATGCAGATGCTGGTCCAGGCTCTTCGCTATAAGACCCTTCATCGATATAACTATTGGAACAATGATTGTCGAGTCAACATCCTACATGGCTGTTATATCTTGTGCCTTAAACGGAGACACTATGTAAAAATATTTCGTGTATGTATTTAATTACCTAAACACATAAACTTTTAAAAGAGGTATATAATATAATTGTGTGTAAAGTTTCTTCTGAATAAATTACCAATATTGACCTTTCCTTTGGTATGAAGGTAGCCTATAACCTGGAGTAGCCCATGAAGCTCTAACTTTATAAAATGATATAATGAACTTGCAAAAAATCGTCGTTTGTAAAACTAGAAAACATCACATTTGCCAAAAATTTCAATTTGATTCAAGTTAATTTTTATATAATAAAAATCATTTTTAGAAATTATCATCGCAAAAATGATTTTTATTTACACTTGCTGATGATTCATCATCATCATCATCTCAGAAGTCCATAGTAAAGAAGTCCATAGCTGAATCTCCCCCTTGGACTTCCAAAAATACCGATTGGATGCGCCTTGCATCCTGCGGCTTTCTGCTACTTGTATGAGAATTAACGCGCGGTATTTCAAATAAATTCAATGTGAGTCTTGTTTCTAAGACTCGATTTATTTAATCGAAACAAATCATTTTGCTAAATTTAATCTTCATAATGTTATTTGTTTATTTTACTCGTAAAATAATTTATTTACGAGTAAAATACCCAAATAACATTATGAAGACTATAAAAAATGATTTGATTTGATCATAGAGATAGGTAACTCTCTATGGATTTGATCAAATAAATTAAGATGTTAATCACTTCAGCTGAAACCGTGGGGCGTAACTAGTAAGTAATATATTAATCAAATCTTTGTAAAGAATAAGGTTTCTGGTTATAATAAAAAATAATCCTATCGAACATAACCAAATAACTGTTCGGGCAAACGAAACAGCAGATGGCTAACAAACTTATGGGATCAGAAACTCGTGTTAGGTAAAGGAATCAGGCAGTTCTACGAAACTGATTCGGGCATACGTAGTATCTTTTAACTGGTTTGTGGATTCGGGTAAGTAAAATTGAAACAAATGTAATTCGGATTATAGATAGGTTACCATCATTAATATCTAACCCCACAGACAATACAGGATAGAATATAAATTATATTCTATCTACCTATACATTATTTCCTAGATCTGTGTCTACCCATGATCTTTGATGCTCTACCTTAGACATCTAGGTATGTGCTCTGCCGACGCCGTGAGAGAAAATAGGCGTGATTTGTTGTATGCATATGGTAATATTCGAAGTAACAAAAAAATATTTTGTGTAGTGTAGGTTAAAGGTTACAGTAAAAGGTCTATTCTTTTTCTTTTCATAAAGAATAAATTAAAAAAAAACTATGGAATTGTTTTGGCAAATGTGCAACCATGATGCCCAACATCAAGAAAAAAAAACTGTAAAGTGACTTGAGTGAAGTTGAGGTTGAGTGACTGACTGAAAGTTCATTCTAGTCTAGGAACTAGTCAAAGAGTATTGTTGGAACTAGGTACCTAGTCTAGTAGTTAGTAGGAAATAGTCTATGCTATGACTGAAAGACTTTCAGTAGGAGTTTTTGGCGGGAACGTCTTAGTAACGTGTTGTTGCTTTGTTTTATTTTCTTAAAGTTCTGTTATTTTGAACATTAATGCTATAAAAATGGTGGTGTTTTATTCACTAAGTGTTGGATAAAGTGCGTGAGTGTGGGCAAGTGAAATAAAGCAGTAAAACGTGTGATTTTACGTTGTCGGCAAAACTCCATAGAAGCTTCTAGTAAAGTCGCCACCACTTTACTGAAGCAGGACTCAACTTATAAATTGACTGTATACGTGAGTTAGATTGTGACGAACATTTACAAATTGATTTATTCAAGAAACTTGAAAAAATCCTAATACTTGACACTGGCAAATGCTTTAATGCGGGTCCAATACAAAAAAGAAGAAGACTTTCAGTGAAAGTAAATAAATACTAATCTTATATTGTGGTAAATAAATATTGTAATGCTCTCGGTAGAGATTAATAATTTTCTATGTTGTTGTGTTTGTTGTTGGCTTTATAACTAAGCCCATCATAACCAGAAAAAATGGATAGAAATCTATCAAACAAATATAATTTAGAAGGTGCATTGGACCTAAGGTAAAAAAAATCACATGCAATTGAATTTCCACCTTTTGTACTGATTTCTTGTACCTACTTTTCAACACCTTATTTAACATATAAAGCTCTGTATATTTAAAAGTTACAATGCTGATCTCGACCTGTATAATTTCACTTTTATGATAGGTAAAAGTGAACAGAGAGACTCATGCAATGCTTTAAAACTTGTTTTCTGTTACCCTCATTTTCCTCACATGTTAATACTCTACTCTCCATCAGCACCAGCCAGCCAGCCAGCATTACTTCATATCATTTACAGCACCAATAGTACACACACTACTAGACAATAATATTTTAATTTTACAGACAATTACCAACTGGTTCAATCTTACGCATCTATGAACGTACAGAAGACTTAGAAGGCTATGAAGAATTAAGTATAGAACATCAAAGTGTTGATTTTATTGGGCATAAAGTAAGTCTTGCTACTTTGGCTCGAGATATGATAGACATCCATCCAGAAGGGTGGGTCAAAAAGAAAATTTTAGAGGAAGGAGGTGGCTTACCTATCAGAGAAACATGTACAGTGTTCATAGCATTCTCTGGTTACTTTGACAATGCTGAAGAACCCTTTGATGTTCAACATGAGAAAAAACCATTGGTAAGAGTTCCTGGCTTGTTGTGTTCAATTTTAAATATTTAAGTACTTAGGTACTATGCACTGCAGTAACAACCTTTTTGATAATAATGTACATTTTCAAATTCAAGTTGATATGACAATTAGAAGTTAATTATAATGATATGAATTTATAGGTATGAAGTTACAGGTGATATCAATAAAACATGTTTACAAGACTGTTTAGTAAACTTAAAACACCCCAACAAAAAAAGAATGCTAAACCAATTTTGAAACATAGCTAAAAACACTTTCGACAAGTCCACTTTCAATCAATAAAACTAGGTAAAAATCGGTCCATTACTTTGAGAGTTATGATGCCACTATGGTGGTCTGGAAAGCCTGCTATCAAGGGGCTGGTTGACAACCCCACTCTAAGTGTATTACTTATAACACCTTTCAGTTTCTGTAGTGTTCCAAATAAAAAATACAAAAAAAATTATTGGCACTGACCGCATGTCACAGACAGACACAGATACATTTCAAACTTAAAACACCCTTCTTTTTGTATTATAATGCACACACTATATGTAGTTATAATGTAACAAACTCAAAAATGAGAGTGACTTATGATTAGTAAATAAGAAGTTAGATTAGATCTAGTATAGAATATTTTTAAGTAATTACTTATTTTCGATTTAATATTTTTAAGTAATAACTTGTTGATTGCCACCAACTTCAAACGGTGAAGGAAAAAATCGTGAGGAAACCTACATGTCTGAGAGTTCTCAAACTTCTCAATGGTCTTGAAGATGTGTGAAGTCTGCCAACCCGCACTTGGCCAGTGTGGTAGACTATGGCCTTCTCACAATGAGAAGATGGCCCGCGCCCAGCAGTGGGACAGTTTGTTGTTGTTTTATGTTTACAAACAGGGCTGATAAAAAAAAAGTAGATAGATAGATAGATAACACTTTATTAAAAGACCACAATACAGAAACATTAAATACATAGAGATATAATATTACAGCTAGGTGTTTTAATTGGCGGCCTTATCGCTTAGAGCGATCTCTTCCAGGCAACCTTGCACGGATAGGACAGATGGCAACAGATAGTGGCCTTAAAGCAAAACTTAATTAAAATGGTATACATAAAAAAACAGTAGTTAATTATATTAAAGGTACCCAGTTATGTTAAAAGAGGAAAACAAAAATATTATAATGGACCAAATTCTCATTCATATACTTACATAAATATCTCTAACAATATACATACATAATATTTAGTGGGAGTTATCTTGATAGTGTGCTTTTAAACATGTTTTAAAAACAGCTAAGGAGGGAGCTCGCTTTATTTCCAGTGGTAGCTCATTCCACAAAGTAATTTACTTAAAAATATTTTTTTATGTCATTTCAGGAGGTGGAACTCACAATGACTGAAGACAGCAATCATGGCTTGATACCTGGACTTGACATAGCCATCAAATCAATGTTAGTTGGAGAATTATCAGTTTTTCTATTTTCACCTGAAGTTGCATATGGGGAGTTTGGAGTCCCACCGAGAATACCACCTAAAGCCCAGTGTGCCTTCTATGTTAAGCTTGTTAAAAAAATATTGACTTCTAAAAGCAAGTAAGTAAAATATACTCAAGCTATGGATTATTTAAAAATAAAATAAATATATTACTAGCTGTGTACAGCATTTCCACCCACTTACCCATGTAGTGATGAAAAATGGCGACGATGATGATTTTCTTTCATACAAACCTTGTCCTGACAATCACAAACTAACAAAAGCTTTCTGCTTGTCTTTTTTTTTTTTTTTTTTGTCAGCCCTGTTTGTACAAACTGTCCCACTGCTGGGTACGGGCCATCTTCTCATTGTGAGAAGGGTTAGGCCATAGTCTGCCACGCTGGCCAAGTGCGGGTTGGCAGACTACACACATCTTCAAGATCATTGAGAACTCTCTGACATGTAGGTTTCCTCACGATGTTTTCCTTCACCGTTTGAAGTTAGCGGCAATTAACAATTTCTGCTTGTCTACAGGAGAAAAATAAAATTCTCAGATCCAGACATGTATGGTAGAGTAGAAGAGGAAGTCAAAAATTTATATGCAGCTGGATCTTTGTTATTCAAATCAAACAACTTTACACAAGCAGCCAATATCTTCAGGAAAGCGATCTGGATGCTACATAAATGTCGTCTCGCGAACGAAGAGGAAGCAAACAAACAAGAAAAATGGCTCAAAAAGTTATATTACAATTCGGCCATTTGTTACAATAAAGCTAACTTACCTCTGAAAGCTTGCATAGCATGTAATGAGCTCAACCGCCTTCAAAATCTGTGGAATAATAGTAAGGCCCTGTTTCAAAATGCAAAATCTCTCAGAATGATAGGACAATATGACTCGGCAGAAAAAAGACTCAAAAGAGCTATGGCCCTATGTTCTGATTCTCATTATGATGACATGACTGCTGAAATGGAATTGCTCATGAAAACAAAAGAATCTTGCAACCAAAGAAAGATAATGGGCATAAAACTGACTGAAAAGTATATAGCCAGTGATTCATTTAAAAAAGAAGTAGATACATTACTTATGAATTTTAAAGAAAATGGAAATTTGTGTCAGTTAACATTGCCTGCAGGTTTAGGCGCTTCTGAATTGCAGTATTTGAGAGAAGCGTGCATTCGAGAAAACCTTTTTGTGCATTCTGTAGATGTCCAGTTAGATTCAGAAGAAGAAGCAGAAAATAATCAGGATAACAAAAATAATACACAAACTATTTTAGCTCTTGCAAAAGAAGATCAGTCATCTGATGTCAGTGATGGAAAAAGTGAACATTCACAAGAAACCTGTGATGGTGAATTAAATCATGAAAAATTAATGGTAGATAATATTGTGATAAAAATTGATCACTAGTATTAAACGTAATGGTTGCCTTAAAAAAGATCACTTAAAAGCCCAGCCATAGTAATATTTTGTATTATGTTGTCTATTGTGGCCGTTTAATAAATTACTATTACTGGTTTACTGGACCATGTATTATTTTATCTTATTGATTTCACATTTAGGCTGAAAATGTGGAAGATTTTGAAATGTCGATGATGTAGTACATTACAGCCATGTATGTAAGTGCAATGCAGTTATATTTTTAATTTTCATACCACCTTTTCATTTTTTTCATAGTGTTGTTGGTTTAATTCATCACTGAGTATTTTGTTTTTAAATATTAGTTTATATTGGTGGACATTTCACGAACCATATAGCCTCTAACGCAAACTAAGCATAGCTTGTACTATGGGATCTAGATGGCTGATAGAACAGGTTAGCTTTAAAGATCTTACAATATTTTGCAATAAACTCAAATTACTTGTCAAAAATATAAATCGTCTGTTGCTTCGATATCAGTTCTATTAGTCATAAGCAAAGATGAAATCAATCAACTGGTACAAGAAAATCATCTCTTGTAGATGACAAATAATGATAACAGGGTTATGTTGTTATGGAATGAAAGTAGTCACTTTCAACAAATGATACAATTTAATGTTTAATTACAATTTCTCATAAAACTAAATCATTACTACATTCTATTGGCGGAACCATAGTATCTTCAAATGCAACATACTTAAACATTATTTTGTTAAAAAATACAAATGCAGCATAGAACCAACAACCCCAACAAAACTGTGTTTAATTTCACTGTTCCAGTCCATGTGTTAAGGGAAAGTTAGCCCTGGGCGGGAAGATTTAAGAGCACATTTTGACCAGCGGGTAAGTAAGTGACGTTGCGGGACTTTCCTAGTTGGTAGGCGATATCTTCAGCGGCTTCGATACGTCTGAGCTCCACGAGACCTTCTCCGGCGACGCCGAAGGACTTTGCGAGTAAGACAGCAGCTTGAGCGTCACCCTCGGCGGCGATAACAGCGGCCTTCTTCTGCTGTTCAGCCTTTTCTACCAGGAATCTCGCCTTCTCTGCATCTTGTTGAGCCACTTGTTTCAATTCCACAGCTTGTGTAAACTCCTTGCCGAAGGTCAAGTGAGTGATGGAAATATCATCTAAAATAAGTCCGAATTGTGCTGCTCTCTCGGTCAAATTGTCATTGACTTTCTGGGATACAATCTGTGAAAGAAAAAGTGCTTGTGTTAGTACAACTATATAGACTAGGATATGAAAAAGAGGCGTTGGACACCTTGCTGCTAAAGTTAAACTTAGCACTTTATCTTTAATTAACAATAGAACTTAAACATGTTACGCAACTTGCAAGTGCAACAACTGTCTACATAGGATTTTTAAATTCTGTAAAAAACTGTTGTCCATGAACTCATTCAATTAACCGGAAAAAAACTCACGATACTAATCGGTCAAAAGGATCATGTCTTCCAACCAGTTTCGGGAATGTCAGAATCCCATCCTCACTTAGGGTACACATGCACCTCAGGAGTAGGTCGACTCGATGCCGTATTGACGGGACTCGCACGGAGCGCGCGCCGAGATCGCCGCCACCGCGTCGGCCCGCGCAGGTGTAGTATCTCTGCTCTTCACAGTAACTATCGTATGACCCCGGTGTTGTAAAAAGTTTGGGTCCATGCACAAAACACTGCCTGTATCCAGGGGAAACAGGTTGAAAGACATTGTTCTTTTGACCGATTAATATCGTGAGTTTTTTCTGGTTAATTAAATAAAATAAATTAATACTCACCGAAGTTTTAATACAGTTATTCAATGAACTCTTTTTGTGATTAGCCAAACTAGTAGCAAAAGGTCTAGAGATAAACTCAATATTATCAATGTCATATAACAAGCTATCCCAATACCAAATTTAATTTAAAACTAATAAAGCGTTTTTAGCATGAATGACTTGAAGGAGTAATAAACTCAAAATTTCGCATTTAAACTATAGTCGCTTTGACCCGTCGCCCGCGGCGTACAGCGTGTTTGACTATTTTCTTGTAGCACTAGCAATATTACTACTGCTACAAGAAAATGATTACATTTTCATTAAACGCAAACTAACACTAAAATAAAAAAGCATGAGATTTACATTAAAAAATCGTTATGTAATATTTATAATCAAAAATCGTTATATAATAAAAAAGTTTCGTCCTTTTTCTTGTTAAATTTCTCTATTAGTCAAAAATATCCTTAAAAACCGCCAGCGTCCACCCGTTATAATGCTTCGAAATAACTAAAGACGTCGCGGGCGGCGGGAGGACGCTGCACGCGGCGGGTGAGCGTGACCGTTGCCGAACATTTCCGAACATAGCATATAGACGCTGCGGGCGACGCCGACCGACGGGCCGCCGCACGCCGCGGGCGGCGGGTCAAAGCGACCCCAGCCTTATGATATACTAGCTGCGCCCTTCTGCGTCACCCGTCTAGTGATATAAAACAGTTATGATGATGATGATAAAATATAGCCAATATCTTTGTCCAGGTCTCAAACAATCTCTGTACCAAATTTCATAACAATTGGTTGAACTGTTTAGCTGTGAAGAGGTAACAAACAGACGGGAGTTATTTTAGATTTTAGAATATTAGGATGTAACTACAAAACAATACCTCTCTCTGTGTGATAAGTTCTCCAGCATCAAACTGAGCGACTACAGCCTTCAGGACTTCAGCCGTGATAGATGGCAGCACTCTCTCATCATAGTCTATGCCAAGAATGGTGTAGATCTTGGGCAGCTGGTCAGGTACTGGCCTGAACAGGATACGAAGTGTGATGTTCACATTCTGCAGATCTGAAATGTAAATTAACTATGCTTCATGACTTTTTCCTAGTACAAAATACCAAAATATTCATCAGTTCTATGTCTAACTAGACATGACCCTGTATTTCTTCTTGCTGCTAAAGGTATAGTCCAGTAAAAATAAGATTTGTGACAACATAAAAGACAACTAAGTATATTGTTATTTAAATGAATGTACTGGTGTTTTGAAATACATTGGACACAATTTCATAATGGTATTATAAAAGCTAATTTTGTTACCTTTACACGCTCAAACAGCTGAACCGATCGTTATGAAAATGAGTATAGAGATAGCTTTGGACCTGGAGACGGACATAAGCTACTTATCATCATCATAATCATCACCGTTTTTCATAACTACGCGAGTGAAACCGCGGAACGCAGCTAGTCTATAAATCGGGAATTAT
Organism: Lycia hirtaria; assembly: GCA_947563715.1. Lineage (NCBI taxonomy): Eukaryota > Metazoa > Arthropoda > Insecta > Lepidoptera > Geometridae > Lycia > Lycia hirtaria. The sequence continues at coordinate 28,878,575 of OX387379.1, read as the reverse complement.
TGTTGATTTATGATTTTTAGCTATTTTCCTATCATTAATTTCAAAGAATCCCCCCAGTTGCAAATACTGTGATGTGCTCCATACAAACGGATTTGTTTTTACTAGACTAGTATGTAGACAAATGTATCATGACTAAATTGAAGATGTCTTTGCAGCAAAGTGAGATTATATGTGCCTACAACTAATGAGCATATATGAAAACACAAATGAAAGTAGAATGACATAGTCTGCCTGCACCAACGGCAGAATGTGACTTCATATACAGGATAACTAATTTGTTATGGCATCTTTTGCCATAACATGACATGTTAGCTCATGACATGTTAGCTCTCCACAAATAGAAAATGTCTTATGCACTACCATGTGAAACCATGTGTCTGTACATGTGTATCCCTGAACAAGCCTCAAGTCTTCAGCTGTTATTTCAACTAGCAGGAGTACTAGTAATATACCACAGAAATCACATTAAAAAAGATGCCAATAAATATTCAAATACATTCTCAAAGTTCAAAGTTATTTATTCGCTATTAATTGCTATCGCTATAATTCTATTATTCGCTATAATTCTATCTTACCTTTACTTCCTGTAATAGTGGGAACATTTCTGGGACGAGATCTTATATCAAAGATGATGGGCCTCTGCACCCAGGGAATGAAGAAGTGAGTGCCTTCACCAACAACCAAGTTCTTGACACCAACAAATCTATCAAAGATGACTGCTCGATGACCACCATCAACTGAAATTGAAATATTATATGTTAAAGATTTTGCTTAGTCATTCTCAAAGTCACTTTCAAAGTGATGATATGAGAAATGGATGAAAATTGTATTAAATTTTTAGGGAGCGTCCATTAATCATGAGTTTTTTTCAGACACTGTTTGATCTGTTTTTGTGATATTTGCTGAGGTATAAAACCATACATAAAGTTTTTGTTGCTATGCAACTTTGTTAAAGCTAGTTTACTGTCAAAAATATTATATTTAAGAGAATTTAATTACATATAACTAACCATTGTAAAGAGCAGAATTTACTACTCCACCCATAACAGCCACTCCAAGGCCCAACTGTCCGATACGGTTGAAAAGTTGTGCTGCCATTTCTGAAAAACAATGATAGAATTATTTTAGACAAATAAGTGACTATTTATTTTGTACATGTAATGGTTGAATTGTTGCACTGTTGCAATTAATGCACTTAATTGTTATAAACAAGGGTTAATGTTGCATAGAAAGTGCAGCCACAAGGAGGACAGAATTTTTGATACAGACAGGAAGATGCTGGGTGAAAGCTAGTTTCAACTGGTCTTATTGGTAATCCATAATTCCATGTTACTCAACTCAAATACATTATGTTCTAGGTGGAAGGACAATGTTTCCAGTGAAATTTCTACACATAACAAGGTTGACATCTAATATCTAAATGTTGTTTTTTTTCATTTGCTTCGATTGCATTGATATAGTTTTGAATTGTTAAAATACAAACCTCAGTATGGGATTATTGAAGCAAGTGGAATTTAACATTGCATGAGTGATTTGCTCATCTCATCAATCAGTTGTATAAAATAAATATTACATTATTATTATTTTTTGGGTCAAATGTCACTATTTATTTATTTATTACTTTAATGTATATTGACATAGGTAAGTTGACATAGTAAGTATCAGCAGCATTAGGTATATGAAGATTTGAATAGATTTGTATTTTAGCTGGCTGCGTAAGGAGATTAATGTATTTTTATGAGTGACGTGTTGTTGAATTTGTTTTATTTCCTGTGGATTATAGGATACATTACGTTGGAATAATATAAGCAGAACTGCCACATCAATTTATAAATGTAATTTTTTATACTCTCCTTTGATAAACAGGTAGGTAATTTTACAAGAATTATTCTAAAGAACGATTATTTAGACGAGTTGTTTGGAATATAGCTTTAATTACTATATTTTAAAAACACATCAAAGGTACCAGATACTACGAAATACGAAATATTTTTCTTTGATAATTGTGTTATAATGGGAAGAATAGATTGAATAATTTGATTATGTGACAAAGTTCACTAGAATGTCCTGATATAATGATAAATAAAGCGTGCTGTGAGCTAGTAACAATTTTGCTTGTATTAATTAGGGCATTTCGTTTGTTTCGTTTTTATACGACTTCAAAAAAGGAGATTATTAATTTGTTTAGTAAAAGACTTAGCCGGGCATACGATTGCAAGAAAATAAATAATATTGAGTCAGAAATATGACCAATCGATGATATGGAAAAGATTTATAAATTTTATCAGGATGAAAACTTACGTCAATATATGAGGTTTATTTGAAAAAGCTGCAAGCAATCTACTCGAACAGTAGAATTACCTAATGCACGATATTGTAATCTAACCTCAAAACAATTTATTTGACAAACTACGAAGAAGTCTTAATATGGTACTATAGTAACTGTGGTATTTATATTAATGGATTACCTTATTTAAATAGTAAAAAAGCGGTATTATTGGTAAAATAAGCGAATTATCAAATAAAAGTGTTAATAATTCCTTCGTAAAGCCAAAAATCCGTCACTTGAAGTTGAAGAATTAAACCATAGACTTTTTTTTGTTTAATTTTTCCCCTATCGGGGCTATCGGGAAGGCAACTGGCAAAGGGTAAACCATAGACAAAGACAACACTAGACAAAATATTAAAGAAATGTCAAAATCAAAATATTATTGTCTTTGATGATTTCAAGCAGCTAGTGTATTTAGCCATTTAGCCGGCTTCTGGGCTTCTTCATTTGCTTTTTAGATAATTTTATTTCTTAGAAAGCTCTATGAAACGCGAAGCTCGATTTTAAACGAATCCATAACAATTTAATGAATCATTGATAGCAAGTTCTTGTTCAGTTATTCATTATCAAGATTAGCGCGAGATTAGACGGAAAATAAAAAAGGCGCAACTATAGAAAGAAAAATTAGTCACGCGGATCCAACCCTAAAAAAAGGAACTCTCCTAGGTACGCCATGTGTATGTATTTACTCTACTACCATAGGAGTAAGGCTTGGAAACCTATACCAGTGAAGCGGGGTTTAGTATGCCTCATTGATCTCTTAATGGCTAAGTATTTACGTTATTCTTTATTTGGTTGTATTTTTTTATTATTAGCTTCGAAGTTGAAAAGTTACCAGTTAACAATCTGATAAGGTAAAATTTTTTTTTTAACAAAAATCGTTTAGCTTTGTCAGGATTAAATCTGTATTTTGTTATTTTTAGGGTTCCGTACCTCAAAAGGAAAAAACGGTACGCTTATAGGATCACTTTGTTGTCCGTCTGTCCCTGTCTGTCTCCGTTAAACGAACCTATGGGGTACTTCCCGTTGACCTAGAACTATGAAATTTGGGAAGAAGCATTGTATTATATCTAGTGCACATAATATAGAAAAATCCGAAAACTGGACATTTTTAATTTAATTACAAAAAAAAAAGTTTCTTTATGCAAGGAATGAGGATCCAAATTTTAAAGTGAATTAACCGTATCATGTGGGGTGTCATATGAAAACCTTGGCATCATTAGAAAGGTTAGCCGATACTTCTCACCGGGACAACTGCTTCATCTGCACAAGCACAGGTCCGATCGTGTAAGGAGTACTGCTGCCACCTTTTTGATGGATCAGCCAAGTATCAGCTGGAAGCTTTAGAATCAGTGGACCGGCGAGCTGTGAGGTTAATCGGTGACGATAAACTAGCTGCCAAGAAGCTACTTAGTCTCGAGCACCGCCGTAAAGTAGCATGTCTGTCTATTTTCTACAGGATTCATTTCGGGGAATGTGCGCAAGAGCTTCACGACCTAATTCTACCCTCGCCATTTCACTACAGGACTAGCAGAAAGTCGGCGAATTACCTCCCATTTCTCGTTGAAATGCCAAAAATCCGTACTCAGCGATATCGATCCACATTCCTGTTGCGTACTGCACAAGAATGGAATTCGTTGCCACCATCTCTGTTTCCTGAGACCTACAATCTTGGAATTTTCAAGGCTAGAGTGAATAGATATCTTCTAGATCGACGAGCTCCATCCTCGGCCACACCGTCGCTTAACATCAGGCGAGTTGGTGGTCAATCGTAGATCTATAATGTATATATATTAAAAAAAAGAGCTTCATTATCACAAGCTAAAACAGGTTTTTAAATATTTTTACAGGCGTAGGTGGGCGAGTCCCACATGCTACGATACCCCACATGATACGGTTAATTCACTTGGAGATTTGGACCCTCATTCCTTGCATAAAGACACAATTTATTAAATTAACAATGTCCAGTTTTCGGTTTTTTCCTATATGTGTGTTATATCACAATATTTCTTGCCTAATTTCATAGTTCTAGGTCAACGGGAAGTACCCCATAGATTTGATTCCCTTGTGAGTGTCGAAATGTACCGAGGGTTCCGTACAAACTAGTAGATAAAAGGAGGAAATCATATATTTTCCTTCATAAACAGAAAAATATACATCGTAAAAACATTTAAAAACCCGGGCCTGGACAATTTTGACGAATTGCTAGTCTATTACTATACAAATAGACTAACAATTTGTTAAAATTGTCTTTGAATCGTATCAGCGAGCGGCGAGCGAGTGATGTACACTTAGCAGCCTTGAGGCACTGTTTTATGTTAATGGAGCTCTTTCATATGATACCCCACATACACATTTTTTGTGATTAAATTAAAAATTTCTAGTTTTCCGATTTTTTCCTATAATATGTGTACTCTAACACTATGCTTCTTGCCAAATTTCAAAGTTCTAGATCAACGGGAAGTACCCCATAGGTTTTGATTTCCTTGTGAGTGTCGATATGTGCGTTTTTTACGACATATTCGGCTGTAACTTTTTTTTTTAGGAAAACTGAGAAATTTGATTTTTCTTTCTGCAGCAAGAGACTATGGATCTACATGGTTTTAATTTCAACACGATACCTTCACGCGTTCCCGAGATATAGGTTTTGACACCCGGACGGACGGACAGACAGACGGACAAACGGACAACAAAGTGATCCTATAAGGGTTCCGTTTTTTCCTTTTGTGGAACGGAACCCTAAAAATGAAAAGTGTAAGAAAAAAAGTAAACCGTAGAGGCATACCCAATACTGGTTCCAAACATATAAAAAAGAATGATCGATGTCAGATAATATTATTAGGGGTAGAAAACAGTTATCTCCCTTAGTATGAAAACCGCATAATTTGCTGGCAAAAGATCGTACGACAACGATTCTCTTAACAAGAGAAATACCTAGAAAATAGGGGATTGGGGGAACTATGGTTCCTACAATATTTGACTTTTGATAACCATATGGTAACGAATTACTATGATAGCGGCCTAACGAAGATCTATCTCGCTACGATAAACAGGCAAAATCAAAGGCAAAGGCAAAAAAGTACTGGGGCTGTACCACAAGCGTTCCAGCAGCCTTACTTTAATATTAATTTGACTTTTGTATCAGTCTTTTTAGATTGGAGAGCAAGAGAAAAGTCAAAGTAATATTGAAATAAGACTATGGTAACCCCCCTGCATATGAAACCATAAAATGGTTCCAACTCATAGTATAGTAGGTATCTTAGAATATTTTCTATATTCTAAGGTAGGTATGTATTTTTTAGTAAGTAAACAAATAGTAGGTATACAGTCTATTGCTTAATTCGACAAATGCTCCGCTAATTCAGTTAACGTTAGCCAGATGGTAATTGAATGAAAAATAAACAAAGGGGAATCAAGGGATAATCGGCCACTGCGCTGGAGGTCTGCACTGGGTGGCGCAATTAAGCAATAATTGGCAATAACCGATTTATTAGGACACCTAAGTAGTGGCTTTGACTAGCAGTTTGTAGGTATCTAAGTTTATTTATATAAATATTTTGTCTGTTGTCTATAAAATTAATGGCTAATATGCATAACATAGCCCTCCTTCTTGTGCAGTCGGGTAAAAAATAATAGATTAGATTAATAATAGATTTTAGATAGAGTTTTTTTTTGTGAAACAAGTGTAATGCTATTATCAAGATAAGTACAGATTTGTCGATGTAATGTACCATATCAACATAATTATTATGAGCGAGATAGCAAGCTGTATCGCTGTAGGCAGCCCTTAAGTAGTATCACAAAATTAATAGTTGGTAGTACTTGAAGGTGTAGGTATCAATATTGATTACGGCATGTTATTCAAATTATAAAGTCGTTGCCCTGACTTGCATTGACATTGCCCATAATCACAGGAGACGTTTGTTTACTCAATGCGTCCATGATAAAAGTATTTTAATAATAATAGTTATTTACCTAATAAAATTACTCTTTTCACAGATAGACTTCTAGCACCTAGACGTAATCTGTTATTCATTAATTTCGTAACTTTACATACGTTATTTTTCGAGTGTCAGTTTAGAAAAGTTTGAATTAAAAATAGGATTAGTTTATCCTTTAAAGTGATATAAAATGCCCAAGGTTCCGGAAGTCAATCGATGTTGTTGCTGCTGCCCTTTAAGACCTGGGATTTTAGTTTTTGGCGTTATAAATATTGTAAGTTCTCCAAGTTAGCTACATATCTTAATTTTAGCTAATATTATAAGCGAAAGGACTATCTCTGTATTTTTGTTACCTTTTCATGACTCACACATTATTCTAAAACTTCAAGATGGTCACATTTTCTCATCAGAATCAGAAAATATTTATTGTATAAACTGTGTACATTGATGTCATAATAATAATAATAATCATCATCATCATCATTAACACCGTTTTTATCACTACGCGGATGAAACCGCTGGATACAGCTAGTATATTATGTCCAGTGCTCCAGAACACTCCAGACGTCTTAAAACGCTGTGTAAGCGCATTTTTTCCACATATTTTTGATCCGTTTTCGCTCGGGAAAGATGTGAGGATGTCGATCACCGTACTTACAAGATTTAAATTAATTACTAAATATTACCTTCCTTCCAGTGATGACATACGGCACTGAAACGTGGTCCCTAACTATGGGCCTTATAAGGAAGCTCAAGGTCACGCAACGAGCTATGGAGAGGGCTATGCTCGGAGTCTCTCTACGAGATCGAATCAGAAATGAAGAGATACGTAGACGTACAAAAGTCACCGATATAGCACAGCGGATTAGCAAGTTGAAGTGGCAGTGGGCAGGGCACATAGCACGCAGAACTGATGGCCGATGGGGCCGAAAGGTTCTCGAGTGGAGACCACGTACCGGCAAGCGCAGCGTAGGAAGACCAGCCACGAGATGGACAGACGACCTCATACAAGTGGCGGGAAGACGCTGGATGCAAGCCGCTTCCAATCGGTCTTTTTGGAAATCCATGGGGGAGGCCTATGTCCAACAGTGGACTTCTTATGGCTGAGATGATGATGATGACCTTCCCTAAAATTGCTCTATCCATTGTGCAAGGGTTAGCCATTACTACTCAATGTGGTAATGCTAGTTATTTGGTTATTTGGTCTGACGCGAGAGTGTTAAATGACCGGAGTTACTACGATGTTAAAGACAATCTTATTTCTATACTACTTTGAAATTTGACTTGCTCTCTCAACTGAAGAAAGAGCGAGACAAAAGTCAAAGTTATATTAATGATTTGAAACTGCTTCAAAGTTTGTGGGTACGGCCCCTGACGTGCTGCTTTTGACACCATGTAAGTACAAAATAAACTAGGTATATATTGTTTTTATTTCTTATCGGTCTCGTCAAAAAGCGCTAATGATAATTATGATAATGATATTATTAAAATGATATCATCATTATCATCTCAGCCACAAGAAGTCAATGCTGGACATAGGCCTCACCTATGGATTTCCAAAAATCTTTTTGGTAATCCATAGATTGGAAGCGGCTTGCATCCAGGGTCTACCTGCCACCTGTCATCGGTCATGAGGTCATCGGTCCATCTCGTGGCTGGTCTTTCTACGCTGTGCTTGCCGGTGCGTGGTCTCCACTCGAGAACTTTTCAGCCTCATCGACCAACAGTTCTACATGCTATGTGACCTGTCTACTGCCAATTCAACTTGTTAATCCGCTTTGGTATGTCCGATGTCGGTGATTTTCATACACCTGCGGATCTTTTCATTTCTGACTCGATCTAGCAGAGAGGTTGACCATAGCCATAGCTCATTGCGTGATTAAGCTTCCTTATAAGGCTCATATAGTACTTTTACCCCATTCCCACTCCTTTTCGACCTAGACGACGGGACCTGTACATGTTGAAATGATAAAATTCGTGTCCGCAGATGTTTTCCCTGGTGGCAGCATCAGTGCTGGTGGTGACCACTGAGATGAAGCGGTCGCACTTTATGAACGACTCTGCTCTCGAGGTTGTTACTTCTACAGTACTCTTCAGTATATTTGGGATGAGCGTTATTTTGAACATTTTGTTACTGGTCGGGGGGTATCAGGTAAATTTTCTGTTCTTTACTTAGTCTTACTTATAAACGGTGAATAAGCGCATTTTAGTTAAACAATGTTTTGTTCCGTTTTCGCGCGTGACAGTTCCAGTCTGACAGAATGTGACAAGTCCTTACTCAGTGACTAAGATTTTAACATGCGTTTAAAGTGTAAGACGGTTACTATTTATCCAATGAAATGTTCCATACCTTGTTTTAATTTGAAATATATCGGTGTTTAAGCCTTAAACTAGCCTGATGGTAAGCGACGCTGTGAAAGAGGCTGGAGTATGGAGTGTTATAAGAAATTTATTATATAGTCAAATAGGGCCTCGAATTCTGTAAATATAGCCTTGAATTTTTTTTACTCAGCATTTTATGTGCGCCACGACAAAAAATCTGTACTATTTTTGTCGTGCGTGACAAAGATCTTATTCTAGGTCTATTTGTTTCTAAAGTTTTCGCGACTGTTTCTTACAGATATAAACAAATTTTAACGGATTTATCGCGTTTATTTTAGGTACATAATTTTATTACCTGACGTTTCGAACCAAAGATTTTTTGAACACTGCAGTGTCCGTGGTCCCAGGTGAGACTAGATGACAGTTGTCTCTTTTGTTATGAAAATATGAATTTCTACCGCCTAATATTTTATGCAAAACGTTCCCTATGCACGCAGAATTGGGTGCTGCTTGCGGGTCGCTGGTCTGCTCATGGTATACACACAATAGGTATATATAAGTTAGGTATAAGTATAAGTTAGAAAAATCTTGTTTTCCCGTAACAATGTATTTAACAATAGTTAGTAAAATTGACAAAGGTCACGGACCCCGGTGTCTGTGGAGCTAAAAATTAAAAAAAAAAACTTTATATCCATCTCTGTCATTCTGTATGGAATTGGCAGATGGAGATATGGGTTTGAATCAGAATGATTGTGAATGGGGAACAGATATATATATATACAGATCAGGGAACAGTTACTCCCTAATATGTATACCTTGGTAAGAAGTAAGAGATAGAGATATAAGTATCATAGGATTTATCCTACTATAACTCTTAGATTATATATTGTCTAGATGCCTAGTAAGCGCTCAGTAAAAACTTCCACTAAAAAGGCACTGATATTGACATCTCCGATCGACCCCCCTCCCGGCCCCCGCCAAATGCCCATCAGTCATTCAGGAGCGCTCGCCGAGTGATGATATTACGAATATAAATGTTTTAATAAAAAAATATCAGTTTGTGCTGTAAAAAACATCCAGGAAAAAAAGAAAAGTGTGTAAACATCACATTTCTTAAGTAAATATTCAATTTTCTGATGTATTTCATAGCGAAATGACAAACCGAAATTTAAAATGAATTTAAAATATTGAAATATAGCGCCATAATGCTTGGTGTTGCCAAGGGTATAAAATATATTTACCAATGATACGCTTTGTTTTTGGCCAAAAATGGAAAAGTGACGAAAGAGTTTTATTAGGTACCTATTGACTCTTAGTCTTAAGCACTTTCTGTTTCATATGATGACGAGGATCTGACGAAGGTATCAGATGATTGCCACTGGAACACCCTGATGGAAAGGACTAAGACAGTCCAGTTTGGGCTCGTTTGCTTTGGTGTCTTAAGCACTTTCTGCTTCATATGGTGACGAGGGTCTGACGAAGGTATCAGATGATTGCCACTGGAACACCCTGGTGGAAAGGACTAAGACAGTCCAATTTGGGCTCGTTTGCTTTGGTTTCTTAAGCACTTTCTGCTTCATATGATGACGAGGGTCTGACGAAGGTATCAGATGATTGCCACTGGAACACCCTGATGGAAAGGACTAACACAGTCCAGTTTGGGCTCGTTTGCTTTGGTGTCTTAAGCACTTTCTGCTTCATATGGTGACGAGGGTCTGACGAAGGTATCAGATGATTTTCACTGGAACACCCTGGTGTAAAGGACTAAAACAGTCTAGTTTGGGCTCGTTTGCTTTGGTGTCTTAAGCACTTTCTGCTTCATATGATAACGAGGGTCTGACGAAGGTATCAGATGATTGCCACTGGAACACCCTGGTGGAAAGGACTAAGACAGTCCATTTTGGGCTCGTTTGCTTTAGTTTCTTAAGCACTTTCTGCTTTATATGATGACGAGGGTCTGACGAAGGTATCAGATGATTGCCAATGGAACACCCTGATGGAAAGGACTAACACAGTCCAGTTTGGGCTCGTTTGCTTTGGTGTCTTAAGCACTTTCTGCTTCATATGATGACGAGGGTCTGACGAAGGTATCAGATGATTGGCACTGGAACACCCTGGTGGAAAGGACTAAGACAGTCCAATTTGGGCTCGTTTGCTTTGGTTTCTTAAGCACTTTCTGCTTCATATGATGACGAGGGTCTGACGAAGGTATCAGATGATTGCCAATGGAACACCCTGATGGAAAAGACTAACACAGTCCAGTTTGGGCTCGTTTGCTTTGGTGTCTTAAGCACTTTCTGCTTCATATGATGACGAGGGTGTGACGAAGGTATCAGATGATTACCACTGGAACACCCTGGTGGAAAGGACTAAGACAGTCCAGTTTGGGCTGGTTTGTTATGGTGTCTTGAGCACTTTCTGCTAGATATGATGACGAGGGTCTGACGAAGGTATCAGATGATTTTCACTGGAACACCCTGGTGGAAAGGACTAAAACAGTCTAGTTTGGGCTCGTTTGCTTTGGTTTCTTAAGCACTTTCTGCTTCATATGATGACGAGGGTCTGACGAAGGTATCAGATGATTGCCAATGGAACACCCTGATGGAAAGGACTAACACAGTCCAGTTTGGGCTCGTTTGCTTTGGTATCTTAAGCACTTTCTGCTTTATATAATGATGAGGGTCTGATGAAGGTATCAGATGATTGCCACTGGAACACCCTGGTGGAAAGGACTAAGACAGTGCAGTTCGGGCTGGTTTGTTATGGTGTCTTGAGCACTTTCTGCTACATATGATGACGAGAGTCTGACAAATGTATCAGATGATTGGCACTGGAACACCCTAGTGGAAATTAATAAGACAGTCCCGTTTAGGCTCGTTTGCTTTGGTATCTTGAGCACTTTTTACTGCATAAAAATAAGTAAGTAATTACACTTCAAAAAATGTGTTTACAGTTTGCTGGTTTTCAGAACAAGGTTTACGGTGGCATTTAAAAGAAAAACAAATAATATCAGAAACATACCACAAATTTCTTATGTTTATAATAATGACGAACCTGATTGGAAAACTATTCAATTTTGATGAAACTGAACATGCCGCCATCACGAAAATAATATTGTCAAGGTGACGGTAGAGGGGCACTTAAAATAAATAAAAATATTAAAATAAAAACAACTGCGTCAATATCTGCCATCTTTATTAAATTCATTGCAGAACTAAAAAGATAGAAACAAGATTTCAAATTGAATATTTTATTTTGGTTTACAAGTCATCAACAACGTCATTTCATTAATAATATATTAAAAAAACCTGTAAGCTCAGTTAAGCTCAGCCAAAAAGCCCGCCCCGAATTTTACCAGGCGCAAAAGTACCCATGACTCTAGCTGCGTTACCGCGTTGAATAGCGATGGACAACCTTTGCACCAGGTAGGAGCCGGAGCGGGGGTCACTACACTTTTCCCGTATCCGGCGCCCTAACTCGTGAATCAAACTTTTGGCTTCAGTGCCCCAGCTACCCATGGTCTCGACAGCAATGGGTACAAAATCATACCTCACCTCCAAAGCCGCATACTTCTGGCGTTTTTTATTCGCAGCATCCTCAACAGCCGCCCCCGATGCGTGCGACTCAAGTGACAGGCGGCGAAAATGTTAACGCACGTGGCGTCCCATTTTTTTCCATTTTTGGTTTAGAATAATCTTAGTTGACAGTGTTCACAAACGCAGTCGGAGGCATCTGTCACTCCGAGTTGCTCTACATATATCACCAACCAAATTATGAGAAGTGAGCGTGTTATGCCTCCGTTATGCGTCCGACAGCGTTGACAACGCTGTCGGAACGCTGAAAATAAAATATTCAAATTAAAATCTTGTTTCTATCTTTTTAGTTCTGCAATGAATTAAATAAAGATGGCAGATATTGACGCAGTCGTTTTTTTTAGTATTTTTTTTTATTTTAAGTGACCCTCTACCGTCACCTTGACAATATTATTTCCGTGATAGCGGCCATATGCATGTTCAGTTTCATCAAAATTGAATATTTTTCCAATCAGATTCGTCATTATTTTTAACATAAGAAATTTGTGGTATGCAAGTTCTAATACAAATTCAAATAATTTTATTGCAGTTTATAGGTACTAGGTACATTAAAGATCTTATTATCGAATTATAACAATTCTAGATTTTCCCTATACAAACTTGCCTCTCCAACAGGCATGCAATACTGGAAGTGGGCTCACCGAGTAATTTTAAAAATTGACATTAAAAAAAAAATCGGCCAAGTGCGAGTCGGACTCGCGCACTAAGGGTTCCGTACTATCATCTATAATAGAAAATCGTATAAAATAACGAGAAATCAACGAAATTCCAAGTAGTAAATTGCAAACTTATAGGTAGGTTTTCGATACACATCCGGGCAACATGACGACGCTCGCGCTCGGTAGAGTATATTTTTTTCTATGCGCTCGCGCGAATACGCGCGGCTATGGCTCGCTCCGTGATGTTACCTCCCCCGCTACCTGCGCGGCCGTTGCTTAGCAACCGCCTCGCACTCGCGCCACCACCCCACCGCGGCGCGGCGCTCGCACCGCGTTTAGATGCACGGATTATTTTCATTTTGTGAGTTTTTATGTATTAGATTAGGTATTTATTTTTATTGTTAATATATTTCTAAATATTTACTTACAAATATTCAAGTTTCTACCTGTTAATTAAGATCGAGTAAAAATTGCTTCAAAATTACGTTTATTGTATGGGAGCCCCCCTTTAATGTTTACTTTATTGTTATTTAATTACTTATTTTGAAAGGTAATATACAAGTAAATATTCTGTGGAAATTTGAAGCGTCTACCTGTTACCGTTTTTAATATTGAGCAAAAAAATACGAAAAAAACACTTTTATTGTATGGGGACCCTTAATATTTTTTTATTTTTTATTTTTAGTATTTGTTGTTATAGTGGCAACGGAAATACATCATTTGTGAAAATTTCAGCTTTCTAGCTATCACGGTTTATGAGATACAGCCTGGAGACAGACAGACAGACAGCGAAGTCTTAGTAATAGGGTCCCGTTTTTACCCTTTGGGTACGGAACCCTAAAAAAACTATTATTACAGAAAAATCAAATCAAAATATGAAGTTATCATTTTAATTATACAATGTCAAATTACAATATTAAATTTAATCCATGTCAAGTTATTATTACAATGTCAATTTAATCCATGTCAAGTTATAATTTACAATGTTAAATATAATCCATGTCAAGATTCTCATTATGTCATATTACTATTATGTCAAATTTCAATCAAATGTATACATGTTAAATTACATATGCAATGTCAATGAAATCTTATATAATTATATAAAATATGTTTCTGATATTATTTGTTTTTCTTTAAAATGACACCGTAAACCTTGTTCTGAAAACCAGCACACTGTAAATACAATATTTGAAGCGTAATTATTTACTTAATAAAAAAAGTGCTTAAGATACCAAAGCAAACGAGCCCGAACGGGACTGTCTTAGTAATTTCCACCAGGGTGTTCCAGTGGCAATCATCTGATACCTTCATCAGACCCTCGTCATCATTTGAAGCAGAAAGTGTTTAAGACACCAAAGCAAACGAGCCCAAACTGGACTATCTTAGTCATTTCCACCAGGGTGTTCCAGTGGCAATCATCTGACACCTTCGTCAGACCCTCGTCATCATATGAAGCAGAAAGTGCTTAAGCCACCAAAGCAAACGAGCCCAAACTGGACTGTGTTAGTCCTTTCCATCAGGGTGTTCCATTGGCAATCATCTGATACCTTCGTCAGACCCTCGTCATCATATGAAGCAGAAAGTGCTTAAGAAACCAAAGCAAACGAGCCCAAATTGGACTGTCTTAGTCCTTTCCACCAGGGTGTTCCAGTGCCAATCATCTGATACCTTCGTCAGACCCTCGTCATCATATGAAGCAGAAAGTGCTTAAGACACCAAAGCAAACGAGCCCAAACTGGACTGTGTTAGTCCTTTCCATCAGGGTGTTCCATTGGCAATCATCTGATACCTTCGTCAGACCCTCGTCATCATATGAAGCAGAAAGTGCGTAAGAAACTAAAGCAAACGAGCCCAAAATGGACTGTCTTAGTCCTTTCCACCAGGGTGTTCCAGTGGCAATCATCTGATACCTTCGTCAGACCCTCGTTATCATATGAAGCAGAAAGTACTTAAGACACCAAAGCAAACAAGCCCAAACTGGACTGTCTTAGTCCTTTCCACCAGGTTGTTGCAGTGGCAATCATCTGATACCTTCGTCAGACTCTCGTCATCATATGAAGCAGAAAGTGCTTAAGATACCAAAGTAAACGAGCCCAAACTGGACTGTCTTAGTCCTTTCCATCAGGGTGTTCCAGTGGCAATCATCTGATACCTTCGTCAGATATCATCTGAAACAGAAAGTGCTTAAGACACCAAAGCAAACGAGCCTAATTTGGACTTTCATGCTTTAAACAGTAATGTTAGGTTTAAATTTCCGGTTGAATAATATCGACCCCAAATATTTTTTTAAGTCTCTATGTTTTGGGGAAATATCTATGCACTGGTATCACAAACATCGTGCACACAAATGTAAATGGTGTAAGCAATACACCCACGATAGGCGGCTCACTCACACACGTAAAACTTTTTTGCTTCAAATTGAACGATGCGCTTAGTATTTGAACACGGAATCTAGAGGTATATAATCTAAGCTATAACTATTATATTTTCAGAAAGACATATCAATGCTGCGGCTATACAACTATTACGCGGTAGCGACCGCCCTGACAGCTCTCGTGCCCACCATCATACTGCTGTCGAGGTTGATGCTCTACGACGTCGCTGTCGCACTCTTCGCTATTGGTGAGGAAACGTAATAATAACATCTGTCTTTATTTTTGGATAATGAGACAAAATAGGCAGGTGCCGTGCTCTCATTCTGATGCGGGAGCATTGTGTGTGGGAACACAGAAGTACCGCATCTTACTCCCTGTGTGGGAGCATCAGACAATAAACTAGTTTTCTAAGTCATAACCATGTCATCACAATAACCAAAAACTTTTTAAGCCCTATATTGTACAATAGTTTCACTAACCATCCACATAACCACCTACTGTATTTACTATATATACCTAATTTGTAAACGGCCTCTCAGTTTTGGCTTCGGCCTCACTGATGCCTTCCAGAAATCCGGACTTGACCCGTGTACAAGTTTAAATAAAGGACATATTTCTGTCTTTTCTATGTTATCGCTATCATCGTCATCTGGGCCACCAAACGTCTATTTCTAGACGCTGTGTCGTTCTTAGGTAATAAATGGGGTTACTAACAGGCCTTCGTAGAAAAGATTTCGCAGTGTAACCACACAATATACTAATTATAAAGTTTAAAAATACTAAAAAAAAAAACGACTTCAAAATATGCAATTATTTAAAAACATTTTTCCATTTATTTTGTTATAAAGACCAAAGTACTGAATCGGTTTTGTTAAAATGTATATGAGACCACTTCTGAAGTATGGCCTACCAAACACAAAAAATAATCATCAAAATCAATTCACAATTGGCGGAGTAATCGGTGAACAAACATAAAAAAAACCATACAGTCGAATTGAGAACCTCCTTCCTTTTGGAAGTCGATTAACACGCACAAGGCATAATATTTATAATAATTTATTCTTATTTTCCACAGTGATGCAATGTTACGTAATAGTGCTGGTGCGAAGTGAGGTGGTGAAGTTAGAACTGCAGCTGGTGCGAGCTGATGATGAGCAGCCCCGAGTCTCAGACGAGGCTATCGACGTCACTGATGATGTCACATTACTATAGATACTGCAGATATCACTTACATTAGGGGTCTGAACTCGGAGCTCTTGGTGTCGTATTGTCGTTGGATTAAAAGGAAGTTTGTCTGAACTCAGAGCTCTTGGTGTCGTATTGTCTTTGGATTATAATTAAGTTTGGACGGATATTGATCTTACAGACATTGATTAAAATGATGCAGAAATATATCTCAATATGAAAAATTACTAATAAATAAGTACCAAAAAAATTTGATTTCAATCATAGGAGGTCTAGTTTTATCATGCACATCGAAGGAGAACGTAGTAGACTTGTTTTCTCTGTCCAAAGATACTGTAACACTACCGTTTATTCTAGTAAGTCATGTCTCAAGAGTAGAAACCGGCTTAAATGCATTTGAATATTTTCCACATTTTCAGCGATCATTGCATATTTTGTCTGAAATTTTGTGATCGTGCATATTTTCGCTGTATTTACTACATTTTAGTAAGTTACCATATGTAAAATTATGTCTTATATGCATATTTCAAGCTTTTTATGTTGCATATAATCCGGTCTCTACTCATGAGTTATGAGTATATGTCACATAACATCAATAATTGATGTTAATTTTCATACATATAATAATAATTTCTAAAATGATGTTTATGTATGAAAATTAAATGGATCAAATTTAAATTTTTGTCGAATATTTGCGATATTATTTTCTTGTTTTACAAACGAAGATTTTTTTATAAGTTGATTCATTCATTTTATATTCAAAAATGTAGGTATGCGCGAGCGAGACGGACGATGTTCGAACTACGGACTCTTAATGATATCTTATATAGGATATTACAGATAAAATTACAAGAATTACAACTTGACGGGTGTCATTAACTGCAGAAAAAGCAAGATAAAAATGGGCGCCAACCAACTTTGTAGCGCTATAAAAGATGAGCGTAACCCCCCAGGTCAAAAATATGCGTAATATATGAGCATATTCTGTAAAATACTAGGTAATGTAATGACAGTAAATAAAAGAATCGAAAGATGTATCATGACTAATATTATAAAGCGAAACTGTCTGTTTGTTACTTTACATGACCAAACGGCTGAACTGTTTCTTATGAAATTTAGTGCATAGATAGTTGATAATCTGGAGATGGACCTATACTACATTTTATCATCATCATCACTGTTCACTATCGTTTTTATCAACACGCGGGTAAAACCTCCGGGTTTAGCTAGTAGTACATTCAAACAATGAAAAGCAAAAACAATGATTGTAGCTTTGGATGTATGTATAACATTCAATTATTAATGTTGTCTTGTACATACTCCATTTGTTTAGTTAACGTCAAAAAGTATGTATAGTAAAAGTAAAACAAAATACCCGACTGTAGAAAAGCAGTTTTTGCAGTGTAACTTACGATTACATTCTTATACTTCTATAGATACCTCAAATGTATGTACCTAGCGTGCCAAAACAAGCGAGTCAAGTACGATAAAAAATCGCAGTTGACGACCAAGATTTATTTAATTTCAGGTGATATATACTTCCGATTCGATATTTTGTCAACTAGTTACTAGCGTACAAGCGCGCGGATGCATTGGGTTGAATAGATTTCGCGCGGATGGAACATTTCATCACAAAATCGTTGTGACTTCCACATTCAGTACCAAAAATGTGGCACGCAAGGTTTTCATATAAATGAAATCGTATACTCCATCTACTATGTCTGTGAGTACATTACATTACATGTCAGGTCATAAAATTATGTAAAATATAAGTACTAGATTTCAATGAGTACCTAACAATCGCGAAAACCTTAGATAAGGACGTTTACGCCATAGTTTACACTTGTTGAAAAACTGCAAAATTTGCAATGTTGTCTCTTGGTTATCTCGTAGTGACAACTTCGAACCTAAGATCTACATAATGACAATTTCCCTCAAATCCATTAAATTCACAAAGCTTTCGAGTTCAACATAAATTAAGTACTTCCTGATTCGGTATGAAGAAACTGGCGAGAAAGAATCCACTCATCAGTTCATCACAGTCTTTATCCACCAAATATTGTGGCCAATTATGGCAAATATGCCAATTTGGCCCTCTCACTCTTTAAGTCATTCGGGAACATTCAATGGACGTCCTAACAATGGAAGGCCAGGGAGTAAGTCACGACTTGGTGTCCCGCGGGCGCTCACCTGTGCTCTACTCTTTATTTGTATGAAAATGTCGAAATACACAGTTTTTAAGGTCCTTTTTAATAATTTGGCTTAATTAGAGTATGGACTGATCGTGCTGCTGTAAATGCGGTTGCTTTTTACTTGTGGTAACGTAACGTGAGTTATCCCAATATTGTCTCTTTTACAATCAACTTTGTATAGTTAAGATATAACATTAAAAATGTATGTACTACTTAATACATATTTTTTTAAAACATTATTATTAGTACCTGGGCGACTGAGCTCCACTCGGATTTTTTATGACTGGAAATACAAGCAAACCCGGGTTCACGAAAAATAAAACCTAGCAAGATCGATTTATCGTCCCCAAATCTACCTACAAACCAAATTTCATTAAAATCGTTGGAGCCGTTTCCGAGATTCAGATTAAATATATACAAGAATTTTTCATTTAAAGGTATTAGGGTGAGGCCACAACACTGCGTTGTAGCATCGCAACGCAAAAATCGACGACGCTGCATAACGCATCGTGGAAATTTCTGATGCGCTACCGCAACGTACAAATCTGCGACGCGACGACGCGCGGTCTTTCATTTAGTGTCCATACTTTGAACGGGATGCGCGCGTGTTATTAAGATGGCGGATTACCACATCGACTATATGATATCCCTATTTCAGGACCGTCCCGTACTTTGGGACAAAACTATAGCAGGCGTCAAAGATAAAATTTTGAAAACAGAAGCATGGAAGGAAGTTTGTGATATTTTTAAATAAAAACTACGGGTCACTCACGTCTGTTTTGAGCCGAAATATCCGACTATAGTTTCAACCGCATTCCTCCTCCTTCGCTGCTCCTTTGAAAAAGACCGCCGAATGCGGTTGAAACTATAGTCGGATATTTCGGAACTATAGTTGTAGTTTTTATTTAAAAATGTGTGAAAACCACGTTAATTTCCATAGTAAAGTTTGTAATAGTTTATATACTAATTTTTTCATTCATAATTGATAGAAATGGGCGTCACAGTATTTTCTTTTCTGTTTCTTTTTTTTTTATACGTCTCACACATCTAATGCAGTCATTGTTTCACTAGAAACTGAAAAGATGGTTAGCGTTATTTCGTGCGACGCCGTGTACGATGAAATTTTTGCGCTGCGACATTGCATCGTACAACGGTTCGCCGTCGTTTTGTCAATGCGACGCCGCAACACAGTGATGTGGCCTCGCCCTTATATTAACGGGTTATTTACCGTGGTTCGCGTTAATTTTAAGCTCCCGATATTTCGGCACAGTTACATGCACCATGTTCACGTTCATATTTCTTGCTCAATCGTGCGAAAATGCTAAACAATGTTGATTTAGAGCAGTAGTGGTTTCCAAAGTGGACTGGACAGCGAACCGCTGTCGCTGTCAGCGAGTCACCTAATAAATCCGTCAGGGCGCCTGATGTTGAGCGAAGCTATGGATCCATGCGAGAACAGATGAACATGACATATGTACATACATATATGGACTAAAATGCCCCCCTTTTGGCTTCGGCGTAGTTGGGTAAAAAAAAAATGCCAGCGCTTAAAATTGCATGATGTATGTAACATGTAATATCTGTTAAAAGAGGTATTTACAGTAATTCGTTATGTTTTACTGTAATAAGTGCCCGTACTTAAACGACATCTGGTATTCGAGTGAGAAGATATTGAAAGCCACAAAGTGGTGGGAGGAGTCACGATTGGAATTACCTTCCAACACTTCCTTTTTGGCAGGCTAAGTGTTTTACCATAGCTTAACCAAAGTCTAATAACATTGTGGTTGGAGATGGTACACAAAGGAAGAATAATATATAAATAAATTAGTAGTAATAAGTTACAACTGGCTCTTCAAGTCTTCTGGTATCCGATGCTTGCGGCATGGGTAAGTTGGTTATGTTTTACCATGATATTTAGCCAACCTTATCTGGAACCAAGTAACTCGTCAAAGAAACAGAGTCACCGGACGTCAGTGCAGGTCTTATCGCCCCCACCTGAAATTAGAATTAGAGTCTGAGTAAAATGCCTGTGACATACGAACAGACAGACAATGTCACCCACATAGGGTTCCTCGTACTACGGAACCATATATTCCGGTAAACTTTGCATGCAGCCAACAAAAGCAGATCCTTAGGCACGAGACAGCCTCCATAAAGCCCTGTTAGCTCGCATCCACCGGTTATCATTGCCAGAGTATATAATTGTTAGCAATTCCGCGATGCCATTCAGCCGGTGAATGGCTGCCATTAGGCGGTGCACTCCACGCGCCCTTCCCGGCTAATAAGTGCATTTTGCTCTACAGGACTCCTTAGTGCCACGCTTAAAACCTTCCAGTTTAAAAATGCCTTTTAAAAGTACATTGTTGGTTAATTTTAATCAACGTCATTATGTAATTTTTCTAATTAATTTAGAGAGTGCATTTTACTGTACAGGACTCCTTAGTGCCGCGCTTAAAACCTTCCAGTTTAAAAATGCCTTTTAAAAGTACATTGTTGGTTAATTTTAATCGACGTCATTATTTAGTTTTTCAAATTAATTCAGAGGAGTAATTTTCATGGTATAGCACCTAAGTGTCAATTTGACTAAAGTCCAGTTATAGGAGTAAAATTACCAGTTTTTGGGGTTCCGTGGTAACTACGAGCTATCCTTGTAAAAATTTGACATATGCCTGTCCGTATGTCACAGCCATTTTACTTAGAGTCACAATATTTCCTAATAAAATCCTCTAGTAAGGATGGCTCGGCAGTATAATGACTGTATTAATAATAAGCTAGATATTGATATTTTTACTCCTAAACTCTCATTTTATACTAAATCAGTGAAGGATATCCTCTATACCAGCTCCATAAAATCAATTGCAAAATGAATAAAATTTAGATTTGTTTACACATATTCCTATGTACATTATACCTATGTAAAGTTACAAAATATTCATAGCCTCTATTTCTCTTATTTGTCCTTTGTTTCAATTTAATATTTTTTACCTAAAATGTGTTTGCTCAAATGATGTATACATGCTTTGGATTATAGTCTCGTTCTGATCGATTGTCACGTGTTATCTTGTATTATGTAAGGCTATATTCTGTTTTGTATGAGCATTGTATGCATGCAGCATATTGTATATTCGGTTGAGCAATTCACCTGGACTATGCAGCGTCCTCTAGTATCAAAAGTCCGGTGATGAAGAAATATGCCCGGTTGTGAACTGAACGTCAACCGGACTTCTGAGCCGCCTCTAAGAAGTTCGGTGTTTAAAAAACTTTTTTCAGTCCAGAATGATTAATTAATAATATTTTTTTTTACTTTCTACTGGTTTTGGTTAATAGACAAATTCCATACCAATCGAAAGTATGAAGCCCATAGAATATGCAAACGTTAGGTTGACTATTTTTTTCCCGTCACAACTCTTGGGTAGGCAGTATAAACAGGTAAATCGATACTAGTAACTTGTACCAGTCTGGTTAATGAATTAAAGTTAAATTAAAATAAAGATTATTTACACATAAATATATAGAATTTGTCTATTAACCAAACCAGTGAAATGTTTAAATATATATATTATTAATTAATCATATTCTGGGCTGAATTTTTTTAGATAACCCATTTGCAATATATTTATTGACATATTTAATTAAATATAAAATACTTTTCATCCATTAACCAGCTCGGTGAAGGTCGTCTTATAGCGGGATCTTAGACTATATACTTTACAACAAAAAAAAAAATCTCTTTCTCTTTATAGTCAAACAAACCTACGTAATAGCGCGTTAAATTCTGTGATACAAACATTCATCGTTGTCAGTTTCAATTTACAGACCGTGCAAAGTGACCTGTCCGTTAGATTCCCTTCATCATCCTACCGTTTTTCCGCTGACAATTCGGAAATCTGTCCTGCATCAGATACAGCGTCGGCGGAGCGTGTCGCGTGACGTCACAACATGGCGACAGGTAGGCAGGAGCCGCCCGGAGATAGGATCCGGTCATCCTGCCCATTTCCGGTCTTCACGCGGCCGTGGAGCTTCCGGGCACGCGTCGCCGCCGTGCCGGTCGCAGATCTATGCGAGCTGGATGTGATAGCGGCGGTAATTGATGTTTGTGCTCGTTAATTAAGAGACAGAGGGTACAGGCTTGACCGTGACGGTCAGATGGCCGTGACAGTTGATCGTGTATTGTGTTAGTATTAAGTGTGTATATTTTTTTGCTATTATGTAATTTTCATCAGGCGAGTTTGTGGTCAAACGTAGATCTATTTCGTATAAAAAATAAAGTATGTCAGGACATTATAGTACGGATAATGTTCAGGTTTTTAACCGAATTCCAAAAAGAAGGAAGTTCCCAATTCGACTATAATTTGTTCAGTGATTACTTCACTACTCCTTCCAATCTCAATATAAATTATATTTGTCATAAAATAAGTATTTTTTAAAGTATTTCTCTTATCTAAATAAACAATTCTGTCTCTATTGTAAGTGTTTGTAAGTGAGTAGCTTAGTGATTGTAAGTGTTTAAAAACGTTTTGATGCGCGAGAGAAATAGCTGAGTGCTGCTAACCTTAAGAAGGTGAAAAGAAAATGCTACTCATAAAGGTTTTTCTGACCTGCCAATTTCATTCCGAGAAATGGGGTCGTACTCAGTCAAAATACACACTGTCTAATGATTATAAATATCTATTCATAACGGAGCATTAATAAAAATGTTGTTTGCCTCTTCCAAATAGCAGAGTTTGAATTGAACGTCCGCGGTACGTCATCACTCCCCGTCTGCAAGATGAGTTTTGTGAAAATGAATTCGTTGTGGATGTACTCGTACAATTGGAGCCGCAGCTCTGTGTGCCTATCTTGGACACGTCTGTCCGAGTATTGTCAGGATACTCGGCAGACAGACTAGGCACTACGAAATCTGTCCACATTGAGACCGCGTGATGTTTCACTCATTCTGGTAATGTCAGCGATTAGATTGAGTATATCGTATATTAAGCATGTGATTTCTTCTTGAGAGTTTTGGAATGTGGTTATGGGTATTTATTCGAGCTCGAGTTTTCTTCTGAATCATTTGACATCTTTCCTACTATCAGGGCCGGATTATCCATTAGGCGGATTAGGCAACTGCCTAGGGGCCCCGCGCCGACTAGGGGCCCACGGGGGCCTAGTCGATGCGGCCCACACACAAAGCCGTAGGCAGAGGGGGGGGGGGGGGGGGGGGTTGGTTTGAGTTTGGTTTGGTTATGATTTTTAAGTGTATGTATGTACGTATATGGGTATGTTTCTATAAATGATCGCCTACAAGCCTAAACGGCTTGACCGATTCTGATGTGCGAGGTGTTGTTAGATTCGTTAGAACTCCAACGAGCTTTATCGTAATTAATAAGTGGTTCTACTATTAAAATTAACTTAATAATGCGCATCTATAGTCTTTTACAGCGGGTTTGCGCATACTTTCACATAAAAACGTATGTTTGTAATTTTCTATAAAGTCATATGTTTTTTTTATGACTTGTTTAAATTGTAGTTGTTAGTGTTTAAGTAAAGCTATCCCTAGCGTGGCATATAAGAGAAGCGAAATATACGTTACGTTTCCAAGTGTACAAGTAGTGTGTGACAGGTGCCCCCGGACCACCTGACGGTCATGCCCATATGTTGCCGTCGCGTCGTCGCCCACTGCGCCCGCGCACGCGAGCTACGCCCTTCATTAACGACATCTTAGTGGCAATCGTGTTTAATAACAATAAAGAGTTTACTATTTTTTACCTGACTGTGCAAGAAGGAGGGTAATCATTGGAATTAAACATTTTTTAACGGATTTATCGCGTATATTTTACTTTTTTTTCAATGAGTAACAATTGCGATAACCTTCGAAATCATTAAGGAAGGTAATGTTTTTCAGTCAAAATGATTTGAACAACTTTGATGTGTGAGGAATTTCCGAGTGTCAGAAAGAAATAGTGAAACAGACATACTTGTAATCTTGTCACTTTCTTGCACGATCAACATAATAGGGGAAAATTTTGTAATAATGGTAGAGGGGGGTTCTACTGGCTAAGTGATAACTTTTGTTAGAGTCACGCGTCCTCACACGTGGTTCTAACAAAAATTATCACTAAAATGGTTTTTGTCCCCACTTGACGTGTACGGGAGGTTCCAAATTATAACTTTCTAGTACTAATAGTCTTTGCGTAAAGCCACGGACGGACAGACAGACAGACGGACATGGCAAACCTATATGGGGTCCTTGTTTATTACGGAACCCTAAAAGGGCATGTTATTTTATATAATATGGTAGATAGACAGATAATCTCTTTATTGTACAGTAATACACCGTAAAATTCCAATAAGACAACAAGGTAGATTTAGTAGATAAAGATGTTTATCTTTCCTAAGTATAAGACTATAAGTCGAGATATACAGTTGACAACAATTTCTAGAGTTTTTCTTTTCTAAAATATCAAGATACTAAACGGACAAATTAAATATAACTCAAGTAACACAGTAAACGCCTGCGTGCAATTAAAGTCGTATTTCGTTCTACGCCCTCTTAATTTGTCCCCCTTTTGTGGGGAACGCGACATGTGCCGAGTGGTTTGTTCTTTCACCTACCTTTTAATGTTCAAGGACTACAAATTAAACTTAATTACTTTTATGCAAATAAAAATAATATGTTTACGCCGCCAAGAGAGTGAAGGAAAGAAGATTAAAAGAGTATCTGTAATCAAAACTGCGGAAAAGCATAATGTTCTTGAAGTGAAAACTTAAAACGCCGCTAAAGCGTTGGGCATTTTTGGGATGGGTAAAAAATGTTAAACTCGCGTCAGGTGTCACGTGACCTGATCGAAAATTCGTATTAATTCGTCCTAAGACGGCGCAGGGCGCTTGCACGAGTGTGTGTTAGTGCCAGACCAACGTATTAGATGGCACTGTATAGTCTAGTTCCAGACCAACGTACTAGATGCCGCTGTATAATCTAGTTCCAGACCAACGTACTAGATGGCGCTTTTGCAATTATTATTTTTAGTTTTCGTTTCTGCCGGCACTCTCGGAGTGAAACCCGTTGTTTTTTTAAGGTTTTCGCGTTTGTTACTCAATAATTTTTTTAATATGTTTATTTTATTTAACATTAAAATTAAACAATTTCTAGCCTAGTTTCACCTGTGACCACGGACGCTTCAGTGCTCGAAATGTCAGGTCACAAAATTATGTAAAATATGGACGATAAATTCGTTAAAAATTGTTTAATTTTAATGTAGATTTTCCCGTAACGATAATTAGTAAGCAATAGTTTGTAATTATGACAAAGGTCACGGACCCTGGTGTGTGTGGAGATAAAAATAAAATAAAAAAACAAAAAAAACATAAGGTTTCACTATGCCTAATACGCTGTTGAAAGTAGGTTTTTTGTGAGAAATTATGCGTAAAATCTCTGTAAAAGATTATAAATGCTCATTCTTTAGAATAATTCTAGAAAAATCAATTATTTCTTACGAAAAAGTTTGTTGGCGGTTACGAAAAAATTTATTTTTTTATTTTTGCAAGAGATGTATTATTATTATTACAAAAAATACAACCTATGACACTCTGGGTGTGAAGACGAATCTAACGATGCATCGCACATCAAATCGATCGCGATCATACCGAAACATACATACACTCGAAAAACATAACCCTCCTTCTTATGAAGTCGGGTAAAAAATTGTAACTTGTTTCAGCTTCCCTAACAATCATATTATTATATTATGTATACATTATAGTATTATTGTAAGTTATGTGTGTATAGTCAAGTAAAAATAAATACGTATGTATGGAGTAGATCACATTAAAAGCACCTTGGGGATTCTTTGAAATTTTTATAGGAAAATACCTAAAAAAACATATATGTATGTATGTATCATGTATATTAACAATAATCTTATAAACTAGCTAGTTTAAAGCGCCCTACGGTTTCACCCGTGTAGTTACGAAAAACGGTGGTGGGGATGATGATGATGATGATAAGTAGCCCAAGAGTAAGTAACACGAGAATTCAGAATACTTGCCCCAAT
Source organism: Lycia hirtaria (assembly GCA_947563715.1). Taxonomy (NCBI): domain Eukaryota; kingdom Metazoa; phylum Arthropoda; class Insecta; order Lepidoptera; family Geometridae; genus Lycia; species Lycia hirtaria. The sequence continues at coordinate 28,851,943 of OX387379.1, read as the reverse complement.
TATTTTACATCTACACAGTTACAATTACTCTAAAACAGTCAACAAATTAAAAAAAGAATCTGCAACATATTGAAAAGAAACAATATCAAAAGTTTTTACCTCCACACTATTTCAATTTCTCGCGTGGAATAAGAAACTAATTTATTAGCGAGTCAAAATAAATAGCTTGTGGCGTGGACAACCGTGACCGATCGGAATATTTTGTTTTTACGTCATTTCTCTACGTGATATCATTTCACAAAAAACGAGGGTTTCGCTACGTGAGACAAAAGGTATACGAGCGTTACGAATTTGGAACCGATGGCGACATGTAGTAACTGGGTGAGCCTTTTTAAGACGGGGAAAACAGATCTTTATAATACTGAACATAGCTCCATTTAAAAAAAAAAATCATATGTGTGTGTATATATTATATATTTAGATTATTTTTTTCTTAAAGTATGTTATAATAAAATACCTACATAATAAAAATAAATAAAAAAAATAAAAAATATTACCAATATCACATAATAACCACACTTAACTATGTAACATTATTAATAACTAACTCTGATTAACTCTGATTTACACCTACTGTACAACTTTGCATAAATAATAGTTGTACAAATGCACTCAACCTCAATTCTAAGTATATAACGTTTGTTGACGTAACTTCAACTTTGTTTTGATGGCTTCAGGATTGTTGACGTAATTCGGAACGGGAAATTTGATCTAAAAGTGACATCAGGTTACAAGATGACACTTACAATGACTTTTTTGTTGTTGTTGTTTGTATTTGTAATACTTGAGGCATTTAATATTTATCCACATTATTGATTTCATAACTTCGTGTTACCATGTTTTATCCAAATTATTAGGCAGAAATTTATTTCAATATTCTGTTTTAAGGGAGGCACTAAAATATTTTTTTATATATATTTAAGTAACTAAGAACATAAGCTTTTAAATGAGCTAAATAAAATTGTTTGTATAATTTCTTCTTAATAAAGTACCAATATTGACCTCTTCTTTACCTATATGTAGCGACAGGTCTGTTAAAAGTTGATTCACTTAGACTAGAGGTGACTCCCATTCTAAGCCTTATCAGCCGACTTCAAAAAAGGAAGAGGTTCTCAATTCGACTGTTTTTTGTTTTTTTTTGTTTGTTACCTCAGAACTTTCGACTGGGTGAACCGATTTTGATGTTTTTTTTTTGAAAGCTGGTGCTTCCCGTGTGGTCCCATTTCAATTTGGTCCAGTTCTGACAATGGCATCCATAAGAAGTCGGTTGCTTCAGTTTTTTAAACTATAATCTATGTATTGACTTATTTCTTATCATATACAATACAGACGAATATTGAATCTTCTCATTTTTTGAAGTTGGTTTAAAACTAGAACTTAAATACAAGATATAAAAAGGAGCATACCTACTACCGTAATACCGTTCCGCCGGGTTCGACCGATGCCGTGATGTGATGTGATCGCCATGTGTCGGGATATATCCCGATTTCCGGCCCGGGCTCCTAACCTGACGTGTCTAATAAAACCCTTCGAGCTGATGAGATCGATTGTGGTTGCCAGGGTTTTTTGTTTCCGATATCGGTTAGTTTACAGAAGATTAACTTTAATGATCGTCTTCGTGCTAGTATTATAACTACTTACCTGTTATGATTCAATTTATGAATGAAAGTAATTAAAAAAAAAAACGACTTCAAAACAATCGCACCGCACTTAACAACCACACCGTCACACCACACCGTCGCTTAACATCAGGCGAGTTGGTGGTCAATCGTAGATCTATCTAATCTATCTATCTATCTATCTTCTATAAAAAAAAAAAAAAAAACATTTAACTGAAAAGGGAGAAATAACTGTTAAGTAATACCAAAAAATTAATCAAAACTGAGCGTCTACCTAAGTAGGTACGTACACACCAACAATTTTTTTGAGGCCAGGTTCTGTCTAGAACTTTGTAGGTGACCGTTTAGGGCGCTAGACTAGCTTCTTCTTCTTTTTTGTATTGGACCCGCATTAAAGCATTTGCCAGTGCCAAGTAATAAGATTTTTTCAAGTTTCTTGAATAAAACAAGTTGTAAATGTTCTAGTCACAATCTAAGTCACGTATACAGTCAATTTATAAGTCGAGTCCTGCTTCAGTAAGGTGGTGGCGACTTTACTAGAAGCTTCTAAGTACAGAGTTTTGCTGACAACGTAAAATCACACGTTTTACTTCTTTATTTCACTTGCCCACACTCACGCACTTTATCGAACACTTAATGAATAAAACACCACCATTTATATAGCATTAATGTTCAAAATAACACAAGTTTATGAAAATAAAACAAAGCAACAACACGTTACTAAGACGTTCCCGCCAAAACTCTAGACTCGCTTTAGTGCTATATCATAGCTAGAGAGGTCAGTGGTAGTTAATAATACGGAAAAAGAAGGAATACTTACTTAAAAGGAATTAAAGTAGGTACACAATTTAGCAAGCTTCCTTCTAATGCGCTTATGACCTACAAATTAAAACCATTGACCGAGTTAAACTGAAAAATGTTCACCGTATCGCGTTTACTTAACTAACGTTAAATATTCTATTGGTGCGAAATATTCATAACACGCGAGACGACAAAAGGTATGCAGCTTTCACATTTCTGACATAACTCTATGCTGGGTTATCCGGAAAGAGTGTTTACCGAAAGGGTATTGCGAGTTATATCAGCAAAGAGAAAAATGAAATATGCGTAATTGTAAATTTAGCTAATACCAATCTGAAAAGTGCCTTTATTAACTACAGCAAAACAATATACAGACCCAACTAACTAAACTACTACACAAAAAGCATATCGATTACCCCAGACCGATAAAGGTCTCAAGATAATCCAAATGCTCAAACCTACTACCAGTTGGCAGCGTACCCAGCATGCTGGCCGCATTGCTAAATTAAATGGCAATGCTTACCAATAATAATGGCGTTAATGGCTTAATGGCGTTGGGCCAGATACGCGCCAGCTTTTTGGCACGCGTCGCATCGAGCAGACGCTCAGATAAATTTTTGAAAATGAGATGAGCTCCCAGTCCCCACGGACCCAAAGTCTCGACACCAAACGGCTCAAATATGTAACCTTTATCGAGATTAACATATTTACGCCGCTTGTGCTGCTCCGCCGAATTAGCCGCAGTGCCAGCTCTACTCCGTGTCTTAGGAAGATGAGACGGTGCCAAAGTATCAACGCACGTGGCGTCCCACAAAAGGGGCCTTCTGAATTTCCGTGGCACAAGCGTCATCCCATCAGGCCGTCCAATTTGGCCGTAAACAGTATTAGGAATAGTAACAACACACTACACAGGCACACTTGAAAAATAATACCCAAAGTCAGAATGTATTTATCAACGTGCACGTGAACATACTATATATATATATATATATATATATTCACGTTCACGTTCCTATTCACGTTCACGATGTATAATAGTAAAAATAAATGCATGTAAACTTAGTTAAAAATAATATGTATTAGTTTATAAAAGGCACGGTACCCGGAGTCTGTGGCGCTCATTATTTGAAGAAGTTTTTCTATGGGTTTCAACCTTGAAGTTGCCAAAATCAGTATAATCGTTATCAATTTAGCCGTGACATTACCTGTAACCTAGTAAATACCAAACCTATATTATCAACTTTTCCATGCAAATGACGAAAAATAATTAGAGACCGTTCAGAAACAGAAGTAATGTGGCAATTAGAGTGCTGCTGTTCTTATTTGCTGTCAATACCCGTTCCAAGCAACCCTGTATTTTAAACGGTTTTTGACAGTGTTTTTTCTGTCGGTGGGTCGTGTCGTCCACAGCCACCGCACCGGCACTATTAGCGGTGGTAATGGCACATAATGAGAATATAATATAATCGACACATTAACTGCCACGTTTCAGTCTCACTGCCACCGACATGTCGCACGCGGCTTCCTTTACCTACTAAGGATTCTCGAAGAACAAAGAATAAATATTTTGATATTAGCTTTTTTTTATACAAGATAGATCTACGATTGACCACCAACTCGCCTGATGTTAAGCGACGGTGTGGCCGAGGATGGAGCTCGTCGATCTCGAAGATATCTATTCACTCTAGCCTTGAAAATTCCAAGATTGTAGGTCTCAGGAAACAGAGATGGCGGCAAAGAATTCCATTCTTGTGCAGTACGCAACAGGAATGTGGATCAATATGGCTGAGTACGGATTACCTAATATCTTTCTGACCATCTAATTTCACCTAATTTCTTTCTGATCTTCTTACTAGGCCTTCTTCTGACCCTGTATAACTTTTTTAAATTGCTAGCAGCAATCAAGTGAATAATAAATGAATAAATATTGGTGGACATTTCAAACAACACCATCTAGCCCAAACTAAGCAAAGCTTGTACTATGGAACTAGATGGCTGATAGAAATAGAATAGATACATTTATATACTTTTTTTGTAAATACATACTTATGATACATAGACACCCAGACACAGAACAAACAGCCATATTCATCAAACAAATGTTGCCCTAGGTGGGGAACGAACCCACGACCTTCGGCTTAGCTTAACTGAGTTGCGAAGTCAGGCAAAGTCTATCAAAAATTGATGGCCAAGACGGCAAGTCCCAGTATGCCCGGTAATAAAAGCAGCTGGTACGAGTACATTCTGTTTTTATTTTTCTCCCAGACATGCTGGAATGATACATTTCTTTTTAAATAACATACAACAATAAAATAGCTACTGGAACTCAATTCACTTTTACCACCAACCCATGGTAGCCTTCCTTAAACTCGCGTGCGTCAATCGGCACATGGTCCTTAACGCCTTAAGGTTACGCTTAGGGTACCTTAACTGGCAAATAAAGTAGTATTACATATGCCGTGCCAAAGAGACCGCCCGGAGAAATGCTTTCATGTCATTTGCGTTGACGTACCTTTTAATTTAACGTCCCTCCGAGCGGAGGGCTGGTGGAATCACGATATTGCACGTGTGGGAGATATGGGGATCCTTTATTTTATTAGTTGTCTAAGAGGTTTTTTTATGCTAAGTAGATTGCTTGACCATCATTCAGAAACAATCATATTATTTTATACCTATTTATAAAATTTTGTGAGTGTGACTTTTTGACAATAAATATCATTCATTCATAAACTCGCCTGATGGCGTGGTCAAGAATAGCGCACGTCGGTTTTGTAATAATAAGTTACAGTTTTATAAGCCACTGTCATAAAAAAATTCACATTTCATTTCATCAACCATTTAGCTGGTAGGGAGTGGGAACACTTGACTTTATGAAAAATTATCACTTTAAATCTAAATATTTGGATTTAACAATAATTTTTGCACACCATGACACCCCACACTACAAGATGGGATAGACAAGAAAAAAAACATCCCACTTTGCCTGTTTGTCACTTGTCACTGTTTGTCACTTTAACCAGTCTTCGTTCAAGCCGTTTAGTGTGTAGGTAATATAGAAACATACATTCATATATACATACACTATAAAAACATAACCCTCCTTCTTACGCAGTCGGCTAAAAACTGGAACAGCTGACTTCCATCAGTACGCTCTTGGACAAAAGTGACAGGAAATCGTATATAGTTTACTTAGATGTTATATTTTTTCCAGTTCAGTGAAGTTTCAGTAACTGGAAAAACAATCAGTAGTTACTGAACCAATTTTGAAATCAATCTAAAAGTGTATCCTTTTAATAAATAAATAATTTTCCAAATCGGTTCATAAATAGAACGAGTCATTAAGGAAAAAAAAATTTAATAAAAAAGAATTGAGAACTTTTCCTTTTCCTTTTTTTTGTCGATTGTTTTTTTATGTTTGTTACCTCATAACTTTCTACTGGGTGAACCGATTATGATGATTATTTTTTTATTTGAAAGCTGGTGCTTTCCGTGTGGTCCCATTTCAATTTGGTCCAGTTCTGACAATGGCATCCATGAGAAGTCGGTTGCTTCAGTTTTTTAAACTATAATTATTTTAAGTCAGTTTAAAAAAGTTTTCAAGAAATCGAAGAAACACACAACAAATAACCAGGCGTTGATATATTCATATTTCGTTGCGTTACAAGGAATGAGTGTTCCGCAGCGCCTAATGAGCCTACGGGTTGCATCGTCACGACTCGTAACAAGCGCTTCTCGACAAATACTTTATGGTACAAGAATTTCTCTGATACGTGTTGTTTATGAAGAAACGTCTTTAATTACCAAATAAAAAACGAAATAAAGTATAAACTATAAAGTTATGGCTTAAGACGTGAAATTTTAATCATGACGCTGACGATCGGCTACATTTAAGTTGAATAGTGATAGATAGATAAAGTTGATAAAAATAAGAACATAGTCATAAGTGATCTAATAAGTATGGAAATTAACGTGGTTTTCACACAGTTTTAAATAAAAACTACGGGTCACTCACGTCTGTTTTGAGCCGAAATATCCGACTATAGTTTCAACCGCATTCGGCGGTCTTTGAAAAAGTAGGTTGTGTAGGTTGTGGGTTCCATCACCATCCGGGGTAAACATTTGTGTGATGAGCATAAGATGTTTGTTCTGTGTCTGGGTGTTTCTATGTATCTTATATTTACAAAAAAGTATTACGTATGTATTCTATTAGCCATCTAGTTCCATATTACAAGCTTTGCTTAGTTTGGGCTAGATGGTGTTATGTGAAATGTCCACAAATATTTATTTATTATTATTATTTATATTGTGGCGTTTAGATTGTAACGTGAGAAAGGTAAGAAAGAAATCAAAGTACACCACGCTGACCAAGTGCATAACAATTCACTTCACACTGTTCCTTCACCCTTTGAAGCTAGAGCAGTTAAATAATACACGCATATACTTACTTCTAAAACATAATAATTATAGTTAAAAAAATTGAAAATTCCGACTTCAAAATACGCACTTCGTTTACATGGACGATATTTTTTCAGTTATTTTGTTATAAAAACCAAAGTACTGAACCGATTTTGATAAAATTTATATGGGACCGTTTTTGACATATTACCTACCAAACAAAAAAGATTCAACAAAAACAATTAATAATTCGCGGAGTAATCGCTGAAAAAACCTCCTTCATTTTGGAAGTCGGTTAAAATGCGTATGTTATTTGAGTGAAGACCTTAGCCAAAGTAAAAGTAATCCTTATTAGATTTGATAGAGACAATTAATCAATATTATAAACTAATTCGCCTAATTTTCATATACCTATGCTCCTAGCTTGAAAATTTTAATTCGTATATTACATATTTCGTCCATACTTTCCTTTGAAAATAAAACAGTGATCCTACCATCTCTGTAAGAGGTCGAGGTCACAACTCGACTACATCCAAGTATTCAACAGATAAGCAAAACAATCCACATTATGTCAAGCCGGCCCAGTAGCTACCCCGCATCAGATTCCAACACTAACAAACCGACCAACATTAATATAAACAATAAAACCACCTTTTGAATAATACGCACAACCGATGCGCGCGCAATCTGACAACTGCATCGCGTATCGCATTACACATAAAATATTTATTATTTATTGTGCGTAATTAATAAAAACACACGGGAGCTACAAAAACAAGTAGCTAACAGGAAGATATAATAACTCAATCGCTGCGGAGTGAGCTCGCTCGATTTGTTACAGTCTAGATTGGATCTGCTGCGCGCGCGCACAATGTAAACAGTGGTTCACTCGCGGTAGCGTAATGTCTTAACATGATACTGTATCTTGTTCTTCGAGAATTCTTAAGGCGCTAGTGATGGTCATCCTCTGTCTCGCTCACGCACAAATTTTGAAAGATATATATTTTGTTCATACATTTCACACTATCCTTACAGGTATCTTTTTTTTTTTTTTTTTTTTTTTTTTTCCTGTCCGAGCGCATAGGCCCGGCCCGCGAGCTAGCCTACACCTACTCTCCAACTTTCGCTGGTCGGAGACTTTGCCTATCACTATCATTCTTCGCGCTTTCTTTCTTCATACTTGTTCTTTCTGTCATACTATTCATCTTTCGCTATTGCCTCTTGCATTAGAGGTCATTCTGGTTCTCTAGTTTACAGGAAGGGGGATAAGAATTCGGTTTATTTATTTCTTTTTTAAAACAATATTTGATTTCTTATTTTCTAGATTACATTGTTTTACATTCTATACTCTATTTGTTTTATTACATTTCTTTATCCTACTCCGGTTGCGCGACCAGTGGCACCGCAACCTGGTGGCGCAACCGGTGGCACATTATATAATTATTGCATTTGTTTTACAGACTCAACTTAGCTAAGACTAAGAAAAGACAAGATAGGGCTGCGCAACCGGAGGTGTCGCAACCGGCACAGCCAATGATCAAAATTTAAATTTAAATTTATATTTTTATGTATTTGCTATATAGTTATTACGATTTATTTCACTATTTTAACTTAACTAATACATTCATATTTTTTTAAAATGTTTTATTGTAATTTGCAACATCGCAACCGGCTATTGTATGTGTAATTTTAATATCCTTGTAATTCTTATTTCTGTTACTAACGGTTTAATTTTATTGTTTATTTATACATTATATAATTATTACATACTTAGCTTAAATTAAATAAGGCTTAGGGAGCCCAATAGCGCAAACGGCGCAACCGGCGCAACCGGCGATCACACACTGGACCCCGGTTGCGCCGGTCGCGCAGCGCCACCTTTTCAAAGGTTGCGAAGGTTGCGAAGGTTGCATTCTATACTCTATTTGTTTTATTACATTTCTTTATCCTACTCCGGTTGCGCAACCAGCGGCACCGCAACCTGGTGGCGCAACCGGTGGCACATTATATAATTATTGCATTTGTTTTACAGACTCAACTTAGCTAAGACTAAGAAAAGACAAGACAAGAAAAGACAAGATAGGGCTGCGCAACCGGAGGTGTCGCAACCGGCACAGCCAATGATCAAATTTAAATTTAAATTTATATTTTTATGTATTTGCTATATAGTTATTACGATTTATTACACTATTTTAACTTAACTAATACATTCATATTTTTTTAAAAATGTTTTATTGTAATTTGCAACATCGCAACCGGCTATTGTATGTGTAATTTTAATATCCTTGTAATTCTTATTTCTGTTACTAAAGGTTTAATTTTATTGTTTATTTATACATTATATAATTATTACATACTTAGCTTAAATTAAATAAGGCTTAGGGAGCCCAACAGCGCAAACGGCGCAACCGGCGCAACCGGCGATCACACACTGGACCCCGGTTGCGCCGGTTGCGCCACCTTTTCAAAGGTTGCGAAGGTTGCGCCGGAAAGACAAGGCGCAACCGGAGGACCGAGTTTACCTAATGGCTGAACTATTAATTAAAATTCTAACTTTTTGCAGAACTACCTTCTGATCCTCTTTGTTAATTTTTGTGAACTTTTTGTGAACGAGCTTTCCGAACTTTAAAGACAGTTGAGTTTAGTGATTAGAATGTCGAAAACCGGATTCACCGAACCAAACCATGGCGACTTCGAGGAGCAGGTCCTGCCCCCCCCTCCAACCTGTGTCCCGGGGCGAGAGGCGCCACAACGGAACGAGCAGGGTGAGCAGGAAGATCCGACGAACTCGATCGCCGAGACTGCGAGTGGCACCTCCCGCTCAGTAGAAGAGGAAGGGGAAGGAGAGCTCACCGAATCCTCATCCGATCCGTACTCCCTCCACAACTGGTTCCCTGGTGGTGGTAAGGAGGTTTTTGCTGCCTCGAGGGAAGGGGTCGACCATGAGGCACCTGAAAGTGTATTAAGCGGAGAGCCCCCACCACAGCCCCGCGAAGGCGAGGGCGAAGGCATCCCGCCCAGGGGGCAGAATCATGGATACGCCACCCCGACACTCCCAGCGAGCCAGGAGGGAGGGGGAGCGACCCGAGACCCCACGCCAGACCACACCGGACGCGCGTTTCCCCCCCCCATGTGGACTCCATCCCCAGCCAGCCACGAGCAGAGGGGGTGGGACCCCCACAGCTTCATCAGAGGTGAGGGAGCGTCGGGGTGGTACAGGTGGAGCACGGCTGGAAACACCGACGAGAGGGGCACCTGGGAAGATGGGCCACCGGGCTTTCAGGGGGCGGGAGCGGGCGCAGCGGGAAGAGGGGCAACTCACTTTTATTATTATGTGGATAGAAGGATTACTATCCACAATCATACTCACATATACCCTCACCCGCCAGGAGAAGAAAGCACAAGAGGAGAGGCCACCACAGAGACTCAACACCAGAGGGAGCGCGACACCGAAAGGCAGGCGATGCCTCCGCCACAATCCCCGATACAGGCTAACCCTACGCCCCCCCGAGAGAGAGTGCCGGAAACGCCGCCAGGGGCTGCCTCCACTGAACAAACCTTATCCAGTCAGATGGGAGTACTACGCACCCCGAGGTGGAGTGCAGAGGTGGAGCAGGTGCTGAGAGAAATTAGAGGATTTTCCATGGCTCTTTCGCCCCTGCTCCAGACCCCCACACCGGCACCGGCACCGTCCGCGTCTGATCCGTCGCAACAGAGGTCGCCGAGTGCAGGCCCATCGACCACGAGCTCGCAGATCCCCACCAGTCGACGCAGACTCAGACGAACACGACAAATTGTTAGTCGTTCTGAGTCTGAATCTGATCGGTCCAGCAGCTCGCCGTCACCGTCACCACCACCCCCGTCCCCGCCACCGCCACCACGATCACCGTCCCCCCCCTCGAAACGAGCCAGCACTCAGGCCGGAAGATCCCCAAAGAGGCAGCGAATCCAGCGAGAGGTGATACGCCAGTGCGTACTATGTGGCTGCCTCCTTAAAGGCAGGAGTAATGGCCGCCACTACAAATGCATACACCCTGGGTACCCTCTCCTGAAGTTGATTGCGGAACGGGGGGAAAGAGCTCGATACTGGCCAAGATATTTCTATATTGGGACGGAGGTAGCCCTGAGGCGATGCCCGGAGGAGAATGTGCCACCCCGGAGGCTCATAGGGAACGCAGAAGGGGTGGACTGGGGGTTTCTGGGCTACACCAGGCCCGACGAAAGAAGATAAGTGCATCGCCTGAACCAAAATGATGGAAGGTGGCGCAACCGGTGGCGCAACCGTCCATCGACCATCAAGAATAAGATTTTGAACTTATAATAAATTAATACAGTCTACCTTTGTTGTTTTATTTATACTATATAATCTCGAGTCGCCTCCGGTTTGGGCCAAATGATGGAAGGTGGCGCAACCGAAGGTGACGCCACCCACATAGCCAATGATCAAATTAAAATTTTATATTGTTATTTCTATGCCATATAGTTATTACGATTTATTACACTATCTTAACTTAACTAATACACTCATATTTCTATCATGTTTCGTTGCATTTTGCAACATCGCAACCGGCGCAACCGGCGCAACCGACGATCAAATTTAAATCTTTGGTTTATTTATTTCTTTTTCTTTTTGAACAATATTTGGTTTCTTATTATCTAGATTACATTGTCTTATGTTCCATACATACTTCTTAATACATACATAATTCTAGTACATTTTTTATTGCATATTCTATAAACTTAGCAGTCTGACGTCTGAGTCTGACTGGTGACGCCACCGGTGGCGCAACCGACGGCGCCGCCTCCGGTGGCGCAACCGGTGGCGCACAACGACAGCAACATCTCAATATTATTTATTTACACAATTATTGTAATTTTACACAATTAAATCTACACACAAAACTTATTTAACACTTATTTGATTTATTACTTATTTACATAATTATTATAATTTTTACATAACTAAACCTACACACACAAACTTATTTAGTACTTATTTAATTTAATTATTTTACAAATGTGTATTACTTTTTTATCTACTTATTTCTATTTATAATCCTAGTACATATTTTTATTGCGTATTGTATAAACTTATCTCTAACATCCTCATCTCTTATGATTTTACACAAATTATCCTCCGTTATATGTATTCCCAGTTCAGTTTCTAAATTAAATCTATCTAATGCATATACTGGGCAGTCGGTCAAGGCGTGAATTGGAGTTTCCTCCTTATCCGGGTCACAAAGGCATGACGGGTTGTCCTTCAACTTGAATCTATGCAAGTATTGGGAGAACCCGCCATGCCCCGTGAAAATTTGAGTAATTGTACTCTGTGGTTCTATATTCTTAATTACTTTATACGCTTCTATCGCGTCCGGGAAGAATTTTTTCGTGACTGACCCTGTCGCTCCGTTTTTGTATCTGCGATTCCATTCGTCAAGCGATTCCATACGGATTTGTCGCTTGACGAATGAAATTGGGCATTTGTCGTATGCCGGTCTGGTTTTTAGATACAGGGCCGCATCTTTTGCCAACTCATCTGCTCTCTCATTCCCCTCTAGACCCGCGTGCGCTTTAATCCAGTATAGGCTGACGGCTTTATTTTGCGCAACGATCTGTTTCAAGTTTTTGCGGGTCTCGGTAGCAAGGGGATGGAGAGAGCAGTTGTTTGTGATCGATTCCAGCGCTGATCTAGAGTCACTGTATATTCCGAAATTTCGCTCCCTACTCTTATGTATAGCATCCGTCGCTCTGCATATCGCCAGCAACTCTGCCTGATAAACGGTACAATGGGACGACAGCTTGAATTTACGGCTCTTAGTCTCGGCTGCATTGCTCCAGAGAGACAATGCAGCCCCGACTTTGCCTTCAATCTTGCTGCCGTCCGTATAGATCATCAGTTCGTGATCAATGTTTTGGTTGAGTTGTTCCGTGTTATCTAGGCACGTAAATTGCCAGGCGATATGCTGCGACGGGTGCGGTGTGTCTTCGAACGCAGTCCTCTTTTCCACGTCTACGTCTCCCAGTTCCGGCCGGGGTACTCCCCTCCTTATATTATACAGCGCGGCGGCTTCCCGTATCCGTATGTCTAAGGGTAGCATCCCGGTCAGCACCAGGGCTGAATCGAGGGACACAGTGCGGTGGGCTCTGCACATTTTTTGTGCAAAGCCCCGTTGTAGTGCATTCAGTTTCTTTTGTACACACCACTTGTTAGATGCTGGAGCCCAGACCCCTGCCGCGTAGCACACGATTGGTTCAATAACCGCCGTATAGATGGTTCTGATTATTTCAGGATGAAGTCCCCAACTAACTCTTGCGGCTCTGGACAGTTGCTTGTAGACGTTCAACGCCCTTGTGCAGATATGTGACACATGGGCGTTGAACGTCAACCTGTCGTCTATCCAGAGCCCCAAGAGCTTTATTTCTTTTGAGAGTGGAATCTGTATCCCACCCATGCTCAGTCGTGGGGCATCAAACTTCAGCTTCTTGGTGAAGACTATTGCATTGGTTTTGTGCGGCGCAAATTTTTGCTTATTTTTGATGCCCCACTGGTGAACGTAAGCGAGGACTTCATTTGCTTTTGCCTGTATTTCCGATCCGCTATCACCCATGAATAGCAGGACGACATCATCGGCAAAGGCCTGACAGTGGTGTCCGCGTCTGTGTAGATCTTTCAGCAGGGGGTCAAGAAGGAGGTTCCAGAGGATGGATCCTATGGAACCTTGCACACATCCCTTGGAAGTATCCCTCTTGACCTCCTGACCCGCGTATCTGACCCTCACCAGGCGCTCCTCCAAGTAGCTATCTACCACCCTTCGGACATTTATGGGGCACTTCTCTTCAGCCAGTCTCACCCGTACGGCCGGCCACCAGGCGCTGTCGAAGGCTCCCTCTATGTCCAGTGATATAAGCGTGACTATTTTCTTCTTGCTTATATTTTTGTTGATATTCTGGATCAGGTCATAGAGGGAGTCCTCGGTACTCCTCTGCGGCATGAAGCCATACTGATGAGGGCTCAATCTAGGGAAGAGGTGCCATCTAATTCGGCCCATTAGCATTTTCTCTAATACCTTACCCATCACTGGTAGTAAGCCTATAGGCCTGTGGGATTTCGGCTCTGTGTAGTTCTCCTTTGCCGGTTTCCTAAGGATTACCACTACTGCCTCTTTCCACGGCTTTGGGAAATGTCCCAGTTCGAGACACTTGTTGGCCAGTGATAGGAAGACATCTTGAGATTGACTTACTGCTCTTTTACAAATGTCTGCAGTAAAGCCATCTGCGCCGGGGGCTTTTTTCGGGTTGAAGCTTTTGATAGCATACATTAGCTCCGCCGGGGTAAATGGAGGATCATAGTTTTCGACTTGCGTCCTCTCATTTACTTGATTGGCTCTTGCTCTTATTATTTTGTGTTCCTCGCTGTCGTCAGCCGGGTTGTCCTCGGGGTAGAAGGTCTCAGCCAAAAATGTTGCGGATTGTCTCGGGTCTAGTGTTTTGCCGTTTTGCTTCAGGGGGATGTCCTCTTGCCGCTTGCATGTCCGTCCTATTACACGGTATATGCCTTCCCACATCCCCTCGCGGTCTTGCTTCTGGCAGAACTGTTTCCAACTTGCTGCTTGTGCTTTTTTAATCTCCGTCTCGTACTCTCTCTTGGCCTGTAGGTACTCGTCGATTACTTTGGCTCTTCTCACTTGCGCCGCACACCGGATTCTGCGTTTTAGTGTAGCGACTTTCTTTTTCAACTCAGCTAGATCATCAGACCACCATGGAAAAGAAACTTTATTTTTTGATTTTAATTTTGGCATGCTCTCATCACATGCTGTTTTAACTATTTTAATATATTCGTTGATTTTGTCCTCTAGTTGATCTTTATTGTTTATTAATTCTACTTCTGTGGATTTCAGGTTTGTGTCTGTTAGCAGCTGGGCCATTTTCCTGTTAAACTGGCTCCAATCTGCTTTCCTGCTGTTGTATATCCTTGTGGATCTTGCAATATCTTTGCCTTTTGCCCTAGTCAGTCTGATTTTGAATAAAATGGTGTTGTGGTCAGATGTCGTAGCGCCTTCGTCGATTTCCCAGTCTTCTACCAGGTTTAGCATGTCCAGTGTGCAGGCCGTGACGTCCACAAAGCTGGTGTACCGTATGCCTCCTCTCACGGTGTCATATGTCGGAATTGTACCTTCGTTCAGCACCTGCATGTCGAGCTCCTCGATAGTTCCGGCCATGTCTTCGCCTCTGCTATTCAGTACTGGGCTACCCCACCACGGATTTTTGGCGTTTGAGTCGCCTCCCAGTATGATATTTCGGCCGAAGTGTTTTTTGATGTCGGTCAGTTGCTGCAGGTATGGCTCTATTTGTACTGGTTTGGGCTCGAAGTAGAACGAGACAACTACAATCTCCCAGGCTCGTGTTTTTATTTTCACCACCACTATATTGTTGGTGGTGAAGTCTGGGCATTGTATAACGTCCAATTCGTCGTCAAATACCAAAATTGCCGCCTTGATGGAGCCCTCGCCCTGATTTGAGTTTTGGAATACGCGAGTTCCCCTGTAGTTGCCCATTCTACTCCTGCCCCCAACATATGGCTCCTGTAATAAGGCAAAGGCCACCCCTTTTTTGCTTGCCTCCATTATTAGGTCATTAGTGGCTTGTTCTTTACGTTGGAGGTTTGCCTGCGCTACCAGGTATGGCCTTTGGCTGGGCGGACATGTGTTTGTGCGTGGGACAACCTCAGCAATACGCTATTGTAGTTCGAGCCAGTGCATCCCACTTCCTTCGCACTGGACACTCAGAGCTGAACGCATTGTGTTCCGTGTTTTCCAACTTAGCTTGGGTGCAGTTGCAGCATGACGGGGACTTTCCGGATTGCCAAGCCTCACACTGTGCCTTCATATGGGGTCCCCCGCAGTGGCTACACTTTTCTTTTTTCCCGGTGCAGAAGCGTCTTCCGTGTCCGTACCCGAGGCAGAGTAAGCATTGTACTAAGGGTGACTGGTCTGCCACCCTTATGCGTTGCAGGTCTATGTGCACTGCCTCGACTCGGACTAGACGTTGCCATAGTACCGGCGATACTCTCACCACTATGCTGGACGTGTGCGGGTTTCTTGCTGGTTTTCGGTATGCCACTGTTATCCGGTTTTCACTGTCCTCTAACCCTTGGAATATTGCCTTGTTTTGGTTTCTTAGGGCTGCTATTATCTCTTCCTCGGTGTTATGTTTCAGTACATCTTTCATAACTATCAGTGGGTCTTTATTTTTAATATTTTCTATATTCAGCTCTCCCGCTTCCTTGAGTTTCTCCTTCAACCTATGTCTTCCCTCTTCGGTTTTACATCCGATGATTACTTTTCTGTCCTTGGCTTTCCTTATCCTATCTATTTGTACATCTCCCTCTTTAGCGTTCACTACCTTTCGGACGCGGTCTAGGATTTCGTCTCCCGTTTGAGTTCCCTCTTTGGTAGTTATTACTATTGAGTGGAGCGCAGTATGTTCTGGTGTTTTTGTAGTGGGTGGCGAAGCTGTGACGTTGGCATACGTTTTCGTTTCGATCTGGTCTTTGAGATTCATTATTTCCGTTTTTATATCTTCCATGTTCTTCATTGTTCTCTCGAGCATCTCCATCTTCCCAGAGATGTCCGAGAGGACCATCTCTGCACCCACACCCGCTTGTCCACTCATTTGGGCAGTCGCCAGCTCCGCCTCCCTTGCCTCTTGTATGTTTCCCATGGAGAGCTGGATTTCCTTAAGCTGACTTCGAACTGGCTTTAGCTCGTTGCGCACTGCCCCTGCTGTCTGTTCCATGTCCATTCCCCCACGACTACAGGCTGCGATCTCGCCTCTCAATCTTTTAATCTCGTCCAGTATCAGCGCCATCGTACTTGCTTCCACGTATCCACTAGCAACCCCCTCCGCAACCGCAACCTCTGAGGTTGCGGTTGCGGTTGCGGTCGCCACCGGTAACGGTTTTTCCAGCATCTGGCGCTGCACTGAACGTATCGAGAGCTGGACCTCTTGTACGTCCTGTCGTAGGGTGCTGAGCTTATCCGATATATCTTTGAATTCCTTAGCTGTTCCATTTGATCCTTACAGGTATCAGCATATTAGGGCTCTTTTATTGTCATGCGGGTTAGCGCCCGCGTGCGGGCCAGCTCCGCATACGTGCTGCGGGCCGCACGCAGAGCAGATATTTTTCGCCCAGCCTGGGTGCATGTGGCACGCATGACAATAAAAAAATGTATGAAAGGATAGGTTGCGGGCGGGACGTATGCGGAGCTGGCCCGCACGCGGGCGCAAAACCCGCATGACAATAAAAGAGCCCTTAATGCGATTGATATATAATTACTGAATAGACTTAGGTACTATAAATCGGATATGCAAAACCTAGACATTACAAACTTCAAGCAAAAGAATCATTTTGATAAACAACATTTATTTTTTGACCGAAAACTTAATATAATCAAATGATTTATTTGGTAGGTATGCGTTTCTGATATTTTTTTCTAGTATTTTGCATAATCAATTTTTCATAAATCTATTTATTAATTTCATATATTAAAAAAATTTGCCTACAGGGCCTTAAGCTATACAAGTTGAGCATGGTATGAGGCATCACAACCAAAGAGTTATGCAAATTTTATAAATAATTGCGTGTATTTTTAGTAAAAAAAAACTTATTAGGGTTTATTTGAAGGTCCAACACAAAAAGATAGGAGTTATAAGTTGAACGTGTATGGGTGTGTGAGTGTGTATAAATTTGTATATCCAACGGAACCACTGCTCTCAAACGGACGAACCGATTTCGATATTAAGCTTTTTTTTACAAATACAAATACAAATACAAATAATTTTATTGCAGTTTGTAGGTACATTAAGGATCTTAATATGGAATTATAACAATTCTAGATTTTCCCTATACAAACTTGCCTCTCCAGCAGGCATGCATTACTGGAAGTGGGCTCACCGAGTAATTTTTAAAATTGACATTCCAAAACAAAAAACTATTATTACAGAAAAAAAAGTCAAAAATATGAAGTTATCATTTCAATTATACAATGTCAAATTATAATTACAATATCAAATTTAATCCATGTCAAGTTATAATTACAATGTCAAATTTAATGAATACTTGATCAAAAGTATTTGCTACTATCTACGCAGATCCCAATAAAACTTATTACCATCCTCAAACGGGCCATTTATGAATTCAATGTGGCTTATTAACCATTTATATAAGCTAATATTTATGAAATCACCTCATTTACCTACAAAATGGACCCGATTAATATTTATAAGCAACATTTCGCTGTGGTGTGCCATAATCAGTGATATTTACCTGACAGAGAACTTGCCAGACGGCTCGCCAGGCTTCCCCGCGTGGGCTAGAAATACGACTATTGTGTCTAAAAGGACTTTATTAAAGTTCCTGTGAAAATTATACAATGAACATGGTGGTCGCGTTCACTTTACTATTATAGACAAATCCATGTCTATGTTTTGTACCAATATACGTTAAGAGAACTATGTAATAGCAATGAGTAGTTTTGTTAAAAAAAAAACCGGACAAGTGCGAGTCAGATACAAACTAGTAGATAAAAGGAGGAAATCATATATTTTTTTATATTTTCCTTCTTATACCGAAAAATATACATCGTAAAAATATTTAAAAACCTGTTTTAGCTTATGTTAATTAAGTTCTTTCATATGATACCCCACATTATACGATTGATTCACTTTAAAATTTGGACCCTCATTCCTGGCATAAAGACACTATTTTTTGTGATTAAATTAAAAATATCCGGTTTTCGGATTTTTAAGGTTCCGTACCTCAAAAGGGAAAAAACGGAACCCTTATAGGATCACTTTGTTGTCCGTCTGTCCGTCCGTCTGGGTGTCAAGACCTTTATGTCGGGAACGCGTGAAGGTATCACGTTGAAATTAAAACCCTATACGCAGATCTATAGTTTCTTGCTGCAGAAATAAAAACAACAAAGTGATCCTATAAGGGTTCCGGTTTTTTCTTTTGAGGTACGGAACCCTAAACAACAAACGACACCGCTTACACACAGTGGCGTCGTTTCTTTTTTTTTTCAGCCATAGAATTTTCGTTTTCTCTTCAATGCATTAAAATATCAAATAACTTCTTTCCTTACGCAAATCGGTACCAAATCCAATGCTTTTTGAATATTTTTTTTCGTATTAATTTATTCACACTGAAAAATCGATTTCAAAATATGCAATTTCGATTACATGGATGAAAATTTTTCAGTTATTTTGTTATAACAACCAAAGTACTAAACTGATTTTGATAAAATTCATTGAGACCACCTTCTTTGACCACCACCACCACCACCACCTAATAAACAAAAAAAGAATCATCAAAACAATTCATAATTGGCAGAGTAATTACTGAACAAACATTCAAAACCTCATTCGTTTTGGAAGTCGGTTAAAAAAATCTGCGTGACATAAATCATAGATTGCATTTTCGAGTTGGTTGGTAATTTATGTTTATAATGGTAACCTTCACAGCTTTTTCTGTGTCAGTTTTTATTGGGTTATTCTATGATACGTGACCACTTACCTGTCAATTAGACTTTTTGTTCCAATTACGTTTTAGTTGGGTGTACATAAAATAGCATATTTATATAAAGATATACTTAAACTTCGATCTATCTCAAGTGGGTAAATACCTACATTAAACATTTAAACTCTAATAATCGGCCAAGTGCGAGTCGGACTCGCGCACGAAGGGTTCCGTACTATCATCTATAATACTACAAAGTTTAGTTCTGTTTATAAAATAACGAGAAATCAACGAAATTCCAAGTAGTCAATTGCATACTTATAGGTAGGTTTTCGATACACATCCGGGCAGCAAGACGACTTAGTTGCTTAGCAACCGCCTCGCGCTCGCGCCACCATCAAACCGCGGCGCGGCGCTCGCACCGCGTTTAGATGCACGAATTATTTTCATTTTGTGAGTTTTTATGTATTTGATTAGGTATTTATTTTTATAGTTAATATATTTCTAAATATTTACTTACAAATAGTTAATAGAATACTCAAGTTTCTACCTGTTAATTAAGATCGAGTAAAAATTGCTTATAAATTATGTTTGTTGTATGGGAGCCCCCTTTAATATTTACTTTATTGTTATTTAATTATTTATTTTGAAAGGTATACAAGTAAATATTCTGTGAAAATTTGAAGCGTCTACCTGTTACCGTTTTTAATATTGAGCAAAAAAATACGAAAAAAACAGGTTTATTGTATGGGGACCCCCCTTAATATTTTATTTTTTTAAATTTTTAGTATTTGTTGTTATAGCGGCAACGGAAATACATCATTTGTGAAAATTTCAGCTTTCTAGCTATAACGGTTTATGAGATACAGCCTGGAGACAGACAGACAGACAGACAGACAGACAGACAGACAGACAGACAGACAGACAGACAGACAGCGAAGTCTTAGTAATAGGGTCCCGCTTTTACCCTTTGGGTACGGAACCCTAAAAATGGTGTGAGTTATTTTTTACGGATGAGCTTATTTTTAAATCAAATTCACACATCACAGATATATTTTATAACACTATAAAATAATAATTGTATTACAAATGAATTAGAATTACGTATGTCAAATATTTATACCTATAAATAACAATCATACTTATAACAAAAAGAAAAATTAAAACATGTCTAAGTTAAAACAATCAACCAGTAAATTTAATAATTAATTTTACTTGAAATTGACCCCCGATGTTCAGCAATCGTCAAGCCAAGTCAGAGGCCTTTCGGCGGCTTAATAACTCTGACTGGGCTGGTCGCTCAGTCTATACGAACTTACTTACTTACTTAACCCCTATAACCCCTCCCGTACCGCTCCCATGCCCCAGGAACAGACTCAGTTATAGTCTCAGTTATAGCTGCTGTCCTTACTTTTTTATTTATCATGTGTCATTATAGCTCAAATTAATTGTTCAATATATATATATATATATATACATGGGCGTACCCAGCTTCTGGTCTAGGGGGGGGCAAGTCAGATTTTTTAGGTCAGATCGTTCGCGGCTGTTTTGTCATACACACTACACAAAAACACCTACATTAAACATAGCGGGGAAGGGGGAGGGAGGGGGAGTGTAACAATTTTGTTGGTTAATAATAAAACATAGGTAATAAATCGCGCGAGCGAAGCGAGCGCGAAATTTTTTGTAATGTTTTATAGTAATATGCTTTATTTCTCGTATTAGTGAGCCCACAGTACTTCTATATTAAATTACAAAAATGTTAAACGCGAAAATTGAAAAGGTTATTTAAATTAAATCTTGGAAGTAATTTGATTCATTGATCTTGTTAGCGTGTCCTAGGTTTTTGTGACCCAGATAAACCATACAAGTAGCTGTGTTAAAAGAAAAATGAAATAACCGACTGGATAAGAACGACTTTTAAGCTATAAAAAATTATAAATATAACGATTTGAATTTATTAATCGCTAATTATTATTCCTGATTAAATTTAAACTTATGACTCTATAGAAAATTACAAACATACCTATAAGATACACGCTACTTTCTTGACAGTTGGGAAACAATTTTTGCTTTGTGATTGTTTTTTGTGAATTATTTGATTGTATTAGCAAGTTCACTAGCTTGTAGGCGATCTTATAGAAGCATACCCACATTTACTCGAATAAACTTAACCCTCTTTCTTATGTGGTTGGGTAAAAATAATAGGAAATAATCAAGCGCGAGCGAAGCGAGCGCGAAAATTTTTGAAACTTTTTTTCTAATTTTTATTGTGTTTTTAAAGTAATATGCTTTATTTCTCATATAAGTGAGCCCACAGTATTTCTATGTTCAAGTAGTAAAAACGCGAGCGAAGTGAGCGCGAAAATTTAGAAGGTTTTTAAAATTAAATCTTGGAAATAATTTGATTCATTGATCTTGTTAACGTGTCCTAGGTTTTGTGGCCCAGATGAACCAAACAAGTATTTATGTTAAGAGAAAAATGAAATATCCGACAGGGATAATAACGACTTTTACGTTATCAAAAATTATAAATACAGCCATTTGAATGCATTGATTGCAAATTTAATATTCCTAATTAAAAAACATGACTATAGAAAATTAAAAACATACGTTTTTATGACAAAGTGTACCGCTGTAAAAGACTATAAGGGCGCATTATTTAGAATAATTCTAGTGAAATCACTTATTTATTACGAAAAAGCTCGTTGGAGTTTTACGACACCTCGCACATCAGAATCGGTCAAGCCGTTTAGGCTTGTAGGCGATATAGAAACATACCCATATACATACATACATACACTTGAAAATCATATCCCTCCTTCTTACTCAGTCTACTAAAAATACTTACTAAAAATAATATTAAAAAAAATATTAATAATAATATTAAATTTTAGGTATTCATATGCTGATTTGCTGTTAATGTTGTCACAGTACTGACATGGCTCAAAATACAAAGGTTATTAAATAACTTTGAACGATCGGCGAAAATATTCGCTTAACGAACCAGCTGGTTGATTTGCCCTATATTGTTGGCTTGCTGTCCTTGGAAGACGCAGCTCTCAAGATTCAAAGCCTTAGCATAACATGTCAAATAAAATAAATGCTAGTCGCTCGCAATTCCCTACCGCCAAGAATATATACGAACGCTCAGCTAGATTCGGTATTCTTCGTCCGCCATCGTCGCCGCGGCGGTGCGCGGTGGCTGGCGACTGTAGCGCTTGCTCACTGCGCGTTTTTTTATGGCAATAATAATTGCACCATGCATTTTGCCAGTGTCTACTGCGCGTTTTATATAAAAATTAGCACATAAGGCCCCGTTTAAACTTTGATTAGTAGGTAATTAGGCGAGTTCATACATTTTCTGCGAGTTTCCAGGGGGGGGCAGCTGCCCCCCCCCCTGCCCCCCCCCCCCCCCCTGGGTACGCCCATGTATATATATATGTATGTAAAATCGGTCGACAGATGTCGGAGGAGACCTTTGCCCAGCAGTGGGACACTACAGGCTAACAACAACTTAAAGTAGGCAGAACAAAAATGCTCGAAAAAAAATGCTTGAAAAAAAATTTTATATGACTGTGGCGAAATAAAGTCTCAACTGAAAAAAAAACCTAGTTCAAAAATGAAACTGAAAAAGCTGTTCAAAATGAAAATGTTTAATAAAATATTTGGTTATGCGAACATTAAGCATTAATAAATGCTATTCATTTATTGATGTCAAAATTACTAAGTACCACACGACCTGTAGAGATGGCTAAGATGATTGTTTGAGAGATACAAGAAACTGAATAATATTTATCAGTTTTTAAATCATTTACATGGTTTCCTTGCTGGAAGTACAAGAGTTATACATAGGAAGATGTCATCATCATCATCATAATCATTTCAGTCCAGTTAACTGCTGGACATAGGCCTCACTCACGGATTGCCAAATATACCGCCTCAAGGCTGCTATTTGAACATCACTCGCTCGTCATTCGCTGATCCGATTCAACGACTATTTTGACGAATTGCTAGACTACTACTATAAATAGACTGACAATATGTATAATTGACTGGCCTTGTGGCTTAGTGTGTTTACGTCTACCTGGGGGAGGCCTATGTTCAGCAGTGGACTTCTTACGGCTGAGATGATGATGATGATGAACCAAAAAAGGGGGTTCTCAATCCTGTTGTATTTTTTTGTTTGCTAGATCATTACTCCGTCAGTTTTTAAACTAAAATAATTATTCCATAAAAATAGGTAACATTTGTAATGATAATGTACTTAACTTATTTTGCCCCAGATTATAAATGTTTGAAGGATAGCGAGTAGCATCGCGGGCCAAAGCTAGTATTTGCAACACAACGCAATCATCATTCGTGTTAAGTAGGTATGTAACTTGTTCCGCAGATAGCAACGCTCGATGCAAATTAGCAACAATGATGATTCAGTTTTTTTTGTCTCCTTATTACCGTAACGAGATAATTCCAATACTTAATGATTTAAGGTACCTAGTCAAGAAAGATTAAAAAAGATTAAAAAAATTACGTTTCGAAATCATTCCTGAATTTTGAGATTATGGGAGCGAAATATAAATCCAAAAATAAATATCCAGTGATAAACAACAATAACGTAATGATACTTGCATCAAAATTATTCCTTTGACAAAATAAATTAAATTTTGTAGGCAGATGTGTTCAGTGAACCGCTACAAAATAATGTACTAAAATGTTCAAAAAAGTGAAAAATAGTAGCACTCCATACATGTAACAAAAGGATGTTTTTTTTTCAGCTGTCCAATTCATATGAGTTACTGTTGAATAGGTCTTCTATAAAAAGACTAAAGTTTTATTAAATTTTCCGCTAGATATAGGCAAAGATAAAACAAACCCTTCCTGTATTTCGAAACTTTAAGATAATTGTAAACCATATTCATGAATAGCATAGAAACCATTGCAATACCAAAAACACACTGAAAATTATTCTGAACATGTTTTGATTAAAACATACAACGATAAATATGTAAAATATAATGGCGTTTTACATATTTATCTTTATATGTTTTAATTTTAAGTTTTAAGAGGCAACTACTCGCCAAGCGATTATATTTTAGAAGAGATTTTAGATTATAGCCCCCTCTAGCCCCTTAAGTGACTGTAGTCGGTACTCATATATTCGTATATTACATGTACATAGTTTATGTCATGACATAGTAAAAGTTTCCGGCAGCCTAGTGGTGAGACCGTCTGACTTGCGATCCGCAGGTCCTGGGTTCGAATCCCACGGCACGCACCTCTGTCTTTTCGAAGTTATGTGCGTATTGTTGATTGCCGCCAACTTCAAACGGTGAAGGAAAACATCGTGAGGAAACCTACATGTATGAGAGTTCTCAATGATCTTGAAGATGTGTGAAGTCTGCCAACCCGCACTTGGCCAGCGTGGCAGACTATGGCCTAACCCTTCTCACAATGAGAAGATGGCCCGTTCCCAGCAGTGGGACAGTTTGTGCAAACAGGGCTGATGAAAAAAAAAAAAAAAAAATGTTTATGTCAACTGAGTGAGAGATATAGCAGGAGTTTTGGCGGGAAAGTTTTAGTAACGTGTTGTTGCTTTGTTTTATTTTCCTAAACTTGTGTTATTTTTATCATTAATGCTATAAAAATGGTGGTGTTTTATTCATTAAGTGTTCGATAAAGTGCGTGAGTGTGGGCAAGTGAAATAAAGCAGTAAAACGTGTGATTTTTCGTTGTTTTCAAAACTTCATAGAAGCTTCTAGTAAAGTCGCCACCACTTTACTGAAGCAGGACTCGACTTATAAATTGACTGTATACGTGACTTAGATTGTGACTAGAACTTTTACAACTTGTTTTATTCAAGAAACTTGAAAACATCCTAATACTTGACACTGGCAAATGCTTTAATGCGGGTCCAATACAAAAAAGAAGAAGAAGAGAGATATAGCAATCTACAGATCAGCTTATAAGTTTATAACTAATGTCCTCATAGAGTCCTCATGGCTCAGTGGTAGTATAACTACCTTCTGAGCTGTAGGTCGTGGGTTCGATCCCCACCCAGGGCAAACATTTGTGTGATTAGCATGGATGTTTGTTCTGTGTCTGGGGTGTTTCTATCTATCATAAGTATTTATAAAAAAAAGTATATACGTATTATATCAGCCGTCTAGTTCCCATAGTACAAGCTTTGCTTAGTTTGGTTGGGCTAGAAAGTGTTGTATGAAATGTTAAAAAAAACTGAAATCTTGTGTTATCACTGAATAAAAAAAGTTACTACGGAAAGTAACCTGGTTATAGGTAACACATTTTAAATTAAACTGTCTTTGTGTAGTATTGTAGATCAAAGCGATAACATTGAATTATATTTTGTAATTTAAATATAATTTTTTATAGGAAGTCTGGAAATAAATTAATAAATATTTATAGTTTCAAAACCTGAAAAAGAATCGACTTCAAAATACGCAATTCGCTTACTTGGATGACATATTTCCAGCTATTTTGTTATAAAAACCAAAGTACTGAACCGATTTTGATAAAATGTATAAGGGACTACCTCTGATTACCTACCAAACAAAAATAATCATAAAAAACGATTCATAATTTTACTGGTGGAGTAATCGTTTAACAAACATACAAAAAACATACAGTCGAATTGAGAACCTCCTGCTTTTTGGAAGTCGATTAAAAATAATACAGATTATTACAGACAGTATTTTGTAAATTTGTTCAGTGAGGAATAGGAACTCACATGCCAAAATCGTTTTTTTAGGGTTCCGTACCTCAATAGGAAAAAACTGAACCCTTATAGGATCACTTTGTTGTCCGTCTGTCCGTCTGTCCGCCCGTCGGGTGTCAAGACCTTTATCTCGGGAACGCGTGAAGGTATCGAGTTGAAATTAAAACCATATACGCAGATCTATAGTATCTTGCTGCAGAAGAAAAAATAAAGTTTCTAAGTTTTCGTAAAAAGAAGTTACAGCCGAATATATCGTAAAAAACGCACATTTCGACACTCACAAGGGAATCAAAACCTATGGGGTACTTCCCGTTGACCTAGAACAATGAAATTTGACAAGAAGCATTGTGTTAGAGTACACATATAGGAAAAAATCCGAAAGTGGTAATTTTTTATATAATCAGAAAAAATAGTGTCCTTATGCAAGGAATGAAGGTCCAAATTTTAAAGTAAATTAACCATATCATGTGAAAGAGCTTCAGCGGCATAAGCTAAAACAGGGTTAAAATATTTTTACGATGTATATTTTTCGGTTTATGAAGGAAAATATAAAAAATATATGATTTCCCCCCTTTATCTACTAGTTTGTACGGAACCCTCGTAGGGCGAGTCTAACTCGCACTTGTCCGTTTTATTTAAAAAGTGGTTTGGATACGAAGAGAAGTGGGTTGGTTTGACTGCAGATAGCCAGCGCTAATGACATACACCAGCCATCTGCAGGCACATGCCAATTTAGCATTAGCTGTAACATTATTAAGATTTGAATATCGCATAATAACTACAATTGGCATCTAATACGATCTCCACCCGTTAAATGAGATCCAAATTGTTTGATTTAGTTGATAATAATGCCAATGAAAGCAAAACTACCTGTTGATCGGTAATAAGTTTAAGGTGTTTTTCCATTGATGCTTCCATCATTGCATCAATGAAAAAACACCTTAAACTTATACTTTTTATACACACGTATACTATACACAGTATACGTGTATAAATTTGAGTTTAAAATTTACAAAAATTAAAATTATATGAAATTAAGAATAAATTGGATAAATTTCTAGAATTTTCAAGTTCAAATAAGTAAGTGTTATAGTCCTATTTTCTGTATCCAGAGAGATTTCAACATTACCCATACTTTATTTTAAGTTTATGCCGTTTATGGCACATGACACCAACTGTCAACGAAACGTTAATCATTGTATATACCTACAAACTGCTATGCAGTTTGGTAGAACTATATCATTATAAAATTTGGCGATGTAATTAGAGAATATTTAAATTAAAATATATATAAATATACATGGGACTACGTAAGAAAGAGGGTTATTTGTTTCTTTATTTTGTGGAATCAACAAGGAAGATTTATCACGCAGTTCCTGCATAAGTAATTTCCCATTTTTTACGGTTCCGTAGTAAACAAGGAACCCATATAGTTTCGCCATGTCCGTCCGTCCGTCCGCGGCTTAGTGCAAAAACTGTAAGTAGGTACTAGAAAGCTGTAATTTCGTACATAAATAATTATAACGCCAACAAAACGGTAGAATAAAATCTTGAAAACATTTTTTTTGTGGTATTTTTCTTTTCATCTACCCCGTCGAGTACCCGAGTACCGAGTACCCCCTAAAATATTGGGGGTGTGCAAAAAGTATTTTTCAATTTAGGGATCCGTTTGTGAAATATTAAGCTAAGTTATATTTTTTATTCAAGTCAAGTTTATTAGAGTCAAGTGTTCTCTACCGGCCTCTACCGGCTAAACGGTTGACCTTGGAGATATAAAAAAAATCAGGCTAGTAGAATATATGATGAAATTAAAAGTAAAACTATCACGGCTAAGTAGGCTCTACAAGTTATCGAGTTTTAATCAATCAACATAAAATAATTACTAAGACACGTCAAAAACGAATATTTCATTTCAATTACCTTGAGTGAAGCGGATTTGCGAACCGTCAATAATACATAACACATGCAACATTTATCATTAGGATTGAAATATTTCTTCAAAGATTATTTTTTACATGTGTCTCGGTGATTTGACTTACAAGGTAAATCTACTTTAAAAAAACAATTTTAAAATATATATACTTGAGTTAACTCATATGTTCGTAGTATCAAACAAGAGGCCCTATACTAAGCTCACATAAATTTTAATATGTACCTAACTACGGAACCCTACATCGCGCGTGGCACGACACGCACTTGGCCATTTATTTTTAATTATTTACGCAGCTTGTCTCGCACTTGGCCAGATTTTAGTATTTGTTGATTTACATGAACTACAATCTTGCCAATTTTGAGACATATCTATATTACCATTCCAAAGATACAGCCGTATAAGTGTAGTACAGACATCGTACCCTTACGAATAGGCTCCCACACCTTTTGTACGGAAGCCTAAAAAGAACCAATTTATAATTACATTTTAAATAGACTTGAAACCAATACGACAATGTCAATTAGTTAGGTACTTAAGAGTAAGTCTTGTATTACCTACATAGGTATACGTAATACGTATCTAAGTACGCAGGTGCATGCCTATCAGATTCGGCTCGATTTCTTTGCTAGCAGTTAATTAATTTTTTGCAACCTGACTAATTTGTTTTTAGGCACTTAGTGTGATAAAAATCTTAGGTAAAGTCGATTGGTGCGTTGTTTGTTCCCATGAAATGAGATCGTACTGCGGCGTATAAGGAAACAAATTGGTCGGATCCACAAGTTTAACTTATCGAAAACAGGTTGTCGAAACACACATACTGTAGGGTTCCGTAGCTAATGCTGCTATCTAAAAGTATATTGCTAAAATAAATAAATAAATGTATATAATAAGCCTTAGCCTTATTTTATTTAACCTATTTAACGATCTATCCACACACGATGTGGGGTTGAAAAATAAAACATCTCTTCTTTATACCTTGTACATCAATCTGTGAACTTGCTGGGGCTACATGAGGTGATATACATAAATACTTACTTACATCTATCAAAATACGGGTAATTCACGTATATTTTGAGTCGAAAATTTTTACTATACTTTTAACCACATTCGGCAGCCATTTTCAAAGGTTCTACACGGGCAATCGGGTAAAAAGAAAACTGACAAACAACGAAACAACTATTACAAACTACTTAGTATTAAAGATCTTAGATCTCCATCATGCAATGCAGAAAAAATAAACATAAAAACTTATTATAACATTCCGCTACATCTCATCTCGCCTGTTGAGACTCTTACGGCCTTACCGAAAAACGTTGCTTAAATTTAATTTAAGCATTGCTTAACATATTTTGTCAACTTCTCGCTGCCACCTAATGAAACTTGCGGAAAGAAGACAGAATTTAAGACGATGATTAAAATTTTGTAACCTTTTTCGGTAAGGCCGTTAGACTTAGATATTATGCTCGATTAACATACTTTATATTTCAATTTCTGCTCAGCATTATATCCAGCATTCCAACAAACGCTTAAATCTTAAACAATAAGGCGTAACAAGAAAATATTTTAAAATGGGATATAAATTTCATATAACTGGGCACAATTCTCAGCAGGCCTGGTAAATATCCCCGGACAGTAGCCATTCGATAAATCTTTACCAGGCCGCCTCCGCATCTTGGATTCATGCTGTAACTGAGGATTTCTAGAGTATTTTTATGCGGACAGTTGTGTTAAATAAGTTTTGTGCAATCATGACTAGGCTCACGCTTGACCACAACCTCAGAACGAGAAACGACAATTATTATTTCTCTTTTTGACATAAAAAGGTTTCTTGAAACCATACGTATTTATACATAGGTTTTATTTTTTGACACAGCATACTTGTTTGCTTTTGATAGGGCTCGGCGTATCATCTCTTTAGTCTTCGCTGCTGCAGGAGAAACACCACTTACGACATGCTCCAAGATTGTCCATACTCTTGACATAAGATATTTCTGAACTACCCTTATTTAAAATGTTTGAGAGCTTATTTGATATGATATTTAAATTTTCCTCCGGTAGCTTAGGTAGACCGAACACCTCTATTGCTATATACAGACACACACGGCACATGGTTTGTTATTTTAACAAACTACAATCTTGGAATTTTCAAGGCTAGAGTGCATATATATCTTCTAGATCGACGACCTTCATCCTCGGCCACACCGTCGCTTAACATCAGGCGAGTTGGTGGTCAATCGTAGATCGAACTTGCATAATATTTTTTTTATGGAATAGATCTACTTTTGACTATTATTATTATTAAAGATCTACTTTTACTTTTGACCACCAACTTGCCTAATAGTAAACGAGAGCATGGTAGAGGACGGATAACGTTGATTTAAAAAATGCCTTTATTGTTCTCTGGGAAGGCGAAAGGGAGTTCCATTCCTGTACAATAAATACGCATCAAGAACATGGACTGAAATCGTTGAATGAGAAATGGATGATAATGTCGTGACTTTTCAACTATAACATATCTACAAAGAAATTTCTTGCATCCATTACTAAATTGGTAAAATTGTTGGTAGTGTTCACAGCGCAGGCGCGGTGGTAGATTCCCTCAGATATATTTTAAATTAGCTACAATATTATCAATAAGTAAATGTAAACATTAAAAAATGATAAGTACGTTAAATGGTTAAGATCTGCCACAGATTGGTCAGAGTACAACTATGCCTGACACAAACATTTCTAAAACCAGAACTTTTAATTTACCTTTAAATCCGGCCACCAATAACAAATCACCGACACGACAGGCAATGATAACTAGACAACCGGCTACCGTCCGCTCGATAAAGGCAAAAAAGCACAATGCTCGTGCAGATCTCACACCACATTCAGATTAAGCACAGTAGGCGATATAAAAGCGTGGCATTGTCGCGATTTCCTCTGGCCATTATAAATCTTGCGCGGCCAGTGGGACGGCGATAAATAACAGGGCTTATACCGACTGCCTGTTTTAAGACCCTCATATTTACCGAGCAAGCGATGTGAACTTTTGCTGGATTCCAAATATGAATGATTAAATGGCGAGGATTGCTGTTTTCCTCGTCATCGGCAAGTTCCGATCGCAAGGTTCAAGGCAAGATTCGATTCCTTTGTTTGTACAAGAAAAATCTCCATTTTAGGGTTTCGCAGTAAACAAGGAACGCCTGTAATTTCGCCTTGTCCATCTGTCTGTCTACCTGTAGTTTTGCTCAAAAAACTATGCTTTCTAATATAATTAGTAATTTGGCACTATATGCATATGAATAACACTGAGAAGGTGGCAGAATAAAATCTTGAAAAAAATTTTTACGCATTAAATTGTCATGTTTTTTTTTTATCATATGGGGTATCGTTAGATAGGCAATTTAAAAATACTGGAAGTGTGCGAGAATCATTTATCAATTTACGGACATTTTACTTTAACAAAATTACCACTTTTGAGATTAGTATTACGCAAACGGATCTCTAAATTAGCTTCAGATTTTTTATTATTTATCCAACAATATCCCAATTGATGGGGTAGATGAAAAAAAAACCTCACTTGACGTGTAGGCACTTACCTACCTTAAACGTTAATTCATGCCAAATTACAGTTTTCTACTACTAGTATTCTTTGAGCCAAGCCGCGGACAGACAGATATGGCGAAACGAAAAAGGTTAATTACGTAATCCTAAAAAAGAAAACACTTTAGAATGAAATAGGGCCTTGTAAGTTGAACTTGTCTTTGGTAAGGTAGTCCCAAGTCCAGTGCTACGAGGATGCGTAGGCGATCAAACAAGATACGATACGGTTGCGTAAATGATCTTGTACCGGCACGGAAAGGTATTATGAAGGTACAATTTAGAATGAAAGATGAACTAAATAATCTTGGCTATTATGAAAAAATATAGTGACATAAATAAAACTAGGCTATGGGTTGAATTATTATATTATTACAAACAAAAATATAACACATGAAAAATAAAGTAAAGATAAATTTGATGAAAGTTAACACATAAAAATCGGTTTATAGGAGTTATTATAGAAGCATACATACATAATGTATGCGTAAATTATTTAAGCATGCATACATTTTTGGGTATATACCCACAATTATTATTTTTCTAAAAAAATTACAAAGACAAATAGTTTTATTGTTTACTTTACAATATTATTATTCTCTCCTTAGGAAGTCGAGTAAAAAAGGTAAGAAATCTATAACAGTGAGTTACAAGACACGACGCATTCGAACCGAAGAACGAGCGATATTATTTTTGAATTACTTTAATGTTAGTGGCGCAGCGAACGCGTGTATGTCACACAATCCTCTTTGTAACTTTATCCAGAAGCTATCAATATAAGTGATAGTGGACATTTACCGGAATGAGCTTCCGTTGCTCCGGGTTATTTATGTTATGTGGCGTCGCACACGAACTCGGGTTTGACGTTGGGATCTCATGGAATTTTTTTCGGATATATTTGGTTATACAGAATAGGTCCAATAAATATTTTATAGAGTAGAAAGCTAGCGTTCTCGAATGATCATCTAAATCTGTGATAAATAAAATAGCTTCACTTAGATTTTTTATATGAATATAAAAGTAACTAAAAACTTGCGCTTGACCGCCACGCCAACTAACATGATGTTCGATGGCGCTGGCAACGCGACCAATGATGGACGCCAAAATAAAATTCACACCTCATCAATCATTTTATAACATTTTTTATTTGTAGGAAGACTTACACCTGCAGGCCACAAGACTGTGAGTCACTGCGACTTTCGTAGGTCTATTGTGATACCCCCTGACTTTTGTAGGTCTATTGTGAATTTCTCGGCATCTGATTCTCCTGATTCTGGCTGATGACTGGCAGTGGGCTGGGCCGATAGAGCGAAAAGATTTCGAGTGGAGACAAGCGAGAGAAAAGAGGCAAGCGTAGCTAGGAAGACCAGCCACAAGGTAGATAGACGACCTTATACAAAGTGACAGCAAACGCTGGATGCAAGCCGGTTCCAACCTATCTTAGGGGAGGCCTATATCCAGCAGTGGACTTCTTCTGGATGAGATTATGATTATGACCTGATTCTCAAACAGCTCGGCTAGAGTAGTACATATATCTCTCCAACAATAACTACCTACACAACACAAAATAGGCAAACAAATTACTGACCGATAGAGTTCTAAAAATAATCTAAATGTTCTAACCCGTTTGACGGTGTACCAAGCATGCTGCTAGCATTAGGTACCTTGTTGAGTAATAAGTACAAATGTCGGATGCATACATTGGTCTTCAACTGAGGCTGATTGCATTGAGAGTGAAAAAAGAAAAAAATAGTTATTTTTTTTCCTAAACAACGGACTCTGTATCTCTAAGTGATTGAAAAAATCATCGATTAAGCTTACGAAAGTGTAAATATGTGACAAAAAAATCTGTTTACGTTCATTATGTAGTTTTGGGGTCGATAAAACTGAGACCTCTCCAGAGCAAAGCCCACCAGAGACCAGACCGAAACATACACTTGGAATAAATAAACTTCTTGTATATCTTAAACGTTAGAATTTCCTTCCTGTCCAATAAAAATGGCATCGCCCATATCGTGTCTCGCAGGAACCCGGGCAGGCCGTAATAAGTCTAACAAATAAAATAATTCCCGAGTAAAATATACACACTAATGTGACTAATATTATAATATCTGGCTGTAAGGATATCTACTAGTTACGCCGGAAGATTTAGGTGTCATATGGACTGGGTTATGCGAGAACACGCCAAGAATTTTCGAAAATTTACTCGTGTTTGGAGAAAAGTGTTTCAATACATTTTAATAAACAGTAGGTGTAAGTATGGAACGGTTACTTTATTTTAAGTTTATGTCACATGGCATCAACTGTCAACGAAACAAGGATGTTTTATGTCGGAAAATAATTTCCCATTTTATAAAAAATTATTTATGCAAGTTTGCCTAGCACTTGACCAGTTTTTAGTATTCGTTGACTTACATCAAAGTAAACTCTAAAATTTTGTCAATTTTGAGATTTGTTTCTATCGTCGCTTAAGTGTAGGACAGACATACAGACCCCGTTGCCTCACGAATAGGCTCGAGTACCCTTAGTAGAGAAGCCTAAATAATTATTATTTAAAAAACTAAAGCAACCGACTTCAAAATACGCAATTTCGTTTACTTGGATGATATTTTTCAAGTTATTTTGTTACAAAAAGTAATGAACCGATTTTGATAATTTATATTGGACCACTTCTAAACTATTACCTACTAAACAAAATAAAAATAATCATCAAAATTAAGTCATCATTCGCGGAGTAAACGCGTAACAAACAAACAAAAAACACATAGACGAATTTAGAAACTCCTTCTTTTTGGAAGTCGGTCAAAAATATTAGGCTATATAAGTATTACTGATTTCGACAAATTTACTTTTTATATGTTCATTGCTCAGTGTTGCATGTGCTGGCGCATGCGCGCGCGCAGCAGCTTCGGGGCCCATAAACCGCGGGACCACACGCGGGCGGAGGTGTGAAGGCAGCGGCCGCGCGGCGGGGGCCGCATAACTCACGGCCAGCGGGGCGCCCCGGCCATTCATGCCTACCTGGACGATATCGCCCTTCAATGCATCGATGTGTGTTCCTCACTAGACATACTGTCTCACGACTCACCCTTTGTTCTTGCCTTAGCAATTTTTCTGTAAGATGCCCGTTTCGCGGCCTGATGGCAATAACTCAAGCTCAAAGTTCCTACAGTTTATCGCTCTGAAAGGTCGCTCAGAGCTGATAGATATGATACAGTGTTGTGTATTTTTGATTAGACATACTGTCTCAACCTTTGTTCTTCCCTTCGCTATTTTAAATGCCAGCATTACAGCCTGATTCCAATAACTCATGTTCACAGTGTTTACGCTTGTAATGTCATTCTTGCTCACCTAAACGATCGCTCTTCTATAGACCAATCGTTATGTCAAAAAAGAACAAAACAGGCAGCTTTATTATCGACTTGGAATTTTTCTATAAGATTCCAATTTTGGAGTTTGATGACAGTAACTAATGTCAACTCATGCTTACCTGAAAGATCACTCATTGAAGCATCAATGTGTGTTCACGCAGAAGCAGACTTACTGTCTCAGGTTTGGTATTTTTTTATAAGAACATCGCGATGGCTACATGAAAATGCCGGTCATAATTTATTGCCAAAGCGCATTCCATTCATCCCTACCTGCAGGATCGCCCTTCGAATGTGTGATGTCTACTTTTCGGAGTAGCCATAATGTCTCACTTTGGCTTGGCAATTTTCTATAAGTTGTCACGGATATCATTCTCTTTAAAGTGAAGAATGTTATCCATAACATATAGCAGTACTTGTAACCACATAATTATTTCTGCTTATCTGACCAACTGGTTTTTTTATTTATTCAAGTTTTTTGATTTTCATCTTCCAAAAAAGGCTTTGTGACAATATTTGAAACGGAATCAAGGTTACCAATGTTGATAGAAGGTACTTAAATGAAATGTTTTGTGTTTTAAATTATTACGACTTTTATTTTACCCTGTAGATTTTAATAAGAGGCTACATGACGATCACATGGGTGTGTGAAATCCACATAGGTACTTATATCTGTCTGGATGTTGTTAATAGTCGTCTATTTTCTTTTTCAAGCAGATAGGGAATGTTGTTTAGAATACGTTGTGTATTATATAAATTTTAGACGTTCTCTTTGTACAATCACTCTTGACGTTGAATCTGCTTGAAACGACATAAGATTTTTTCAATTTAATAACAAAAAAAAAAAACTGAGTTAGCGTCGAGTTACGTTCTCCAAGCCATAATAGTAAGTAACAAAGTAATCCGAACAATGAATTTATTGCAGCGAAACCTTGTCTGGTTTCGCTAACGTCGAAAAGTGCGGTTTTTTCTTACGGGAGAATTCTGTGACGGCTTAGTTCTTAGTAAAAAAAATCGGCCAAGTGCGAGTCGGACTCGCGCACGAAGGGTTCCGTACTATCATCTATACTAGAAAATCGTATAAAATAACGAGAAATCAACGAAATTCCAAGTATTAAATTGCAAACTTATGGGTAGGTTTTCGATACACATCCGGGCAGCATGACGACGTTCGCGCGAATACGCGCGGCTATGGCTCGCTCCGTGATGTTACCTCCCCCGCTACCCGCGCGGCCGTTGCTTAGCAACCGCCTCGCGCTCGCGCCACCACCACACCGCGGCGCGGCGCTCGCACCGCGTTTAGATGCACGGATTATTTTCATTTTGTGATTTTTATGTATTAGATTAGGTATTTATATTTATAGTTAATATATTTCTAAATATTTACTTACAAATATTCAAGTTTCTACCTGTTAATTAAGATCGAGTAAAAATTGCTTAAAAATTACGTTTGTTGTATGGGAGCCCTTTAATATTTACTTTATTGTTATTTAATTATTTATTTTGAAAGGTAATATACAAGTAAATATTCTGTGAAAATTTGAAGCGTCTACCTGCTACCGTTTTTAATATTGAGAAAAAAATACGAAAAAAACACGTGTATTGTATGGGGAACCCCCTTAATATTTTTATTTTTTTTATTTTTACTATTTGTTGTTATATCGGCAACGGAAATACATCATTTGTGAAAATTTCAGCTTTCTAGCTATCACGGCTTATGAGATACAGCCTGGAGACAGACAGACAGACATACAGACAGACAGACAGACAGACAGCGAAGTCTTAGTAATATGGTCCCGTTTTTACCCTTTGGGTACGGAACCCTAAAAAGGGGGAAACACTTACTCATGCTCACTCATAGGTAGGTACCGAATGAATTGAACTTGATGATATTTTCCAAATAATACAATTTCGCTTTGTAGGTGGTCATGCATAAAATTCTATCGCTACTTCAAGATTCTTCCACTATCGAATTTTTGATAATAACACCCTACTCACCATAGTACTCACCTATAGTTACTTCCTCATTACTTGACAGTCTGTATACTTATTACTTACCAACTGCAACAAGACAGCATGACCAACTTCCTTTTTATAAGAGCTAATACGTATAATCAGCGTAGAATAAACTTAACCAAACATAATGCTGGGTCGCTCTCTAATTTGGACGCGCGTGGCATCCTACAATTTACCTCTTATAAATTAGACGTAACCCGTTATTTTGGAATAACTCGTTATTTAAGTATCGGTAGCGATGGCGTGTATAGTTATTGTAATTTGATTTCGCTCACGAATCGACCGGATCATTTGTTCGAAAAACCGACAGACGCACTCAAGTCGGAGCGCAAAATCATTAGTTTAAAACGCGTGCGTGCGTTCAGTTCCAATCCTTCTACCATGGTGTATGTAGATGTACTGGACAGACATAACCATTAGGCCGCTAATAAGTCGGCTCATCGGTTTAAAGTACAAGTAATTTGACTTAAAACCCCTAAAACGCGCGCAAAAATGAGTGCGTATTTGAAGTTAAGCCGATTTGATGTGAGCTTCGTGCTATAGGTTATTGCTTATTACGATAATTCGCGTTACGTGCAGGCCATAACGCATGTTTGGAGATAACTAGAGATATTAGCTGTTGCTTATGGTGATTAAAGAGCATACAACGAACGAATTAGCCGTGGCGGAAACGAGTGCGTTTTGCGTGTGCGCATAACGTGATGCGTCGGTGGTACAGAATAAGTAATAGTGTGCAGGCCGCCCAAACAAATGGACCGGTTAATTATATCACAAGACAACCAGTAATTATAATAAACAATAGCGTATGATTGTTGCTTCGGAAATGGAGCGGGCAGAAACAGCGCGTAGGTGTGATACCTCAAGGACTGGCGTGAAACAAGATATCTGGCGAATATGCTCATAACATAGCAGAGGGATTATTTCTGTTCACCAATAAAGATATGGACTATAAAATAATTCTATAGACTTAGTTGACTTGTGAAATATAAAGTGGTAAGTTTGTGTTAATGTTCTTTGCATGACGACGCAAGCAAAGCGAGATCTATTATCTGTACCTGATAAAATGTTAAGTCGAACAATAATATTAACACAATTATTATTGATTTAGTTTAATCAAGTTTACGTGAGAACATTGAAATAAAAAATTAAAAACCCGGCCAAGTGCGAGTCGGACTCGCGCACGAAGGGTTCCGTACCATTATCTATAAAAACAGCATTAAAAAAAAAACATTGTTGTATGGGAGCCCCACTTGAATATTAATTTAATTATAATTTAATTATTTAAAGTGAATAATATAACTCAATATTCTGTGAATATTTTAAGCGTCTGTTTTAGTTACCAATATCGAGCAAAAAATCAAGTTTGTTGTATGGAAGCCCCCTTAAATATTTATTTAATTCTGTTTTTTAGTCATTGTTGTAATAGCGGCATCAGAAATACATCATCTGTGAAAAATTCTGTGAAACTATCTAACTATCACGGTTCATGAGATAGAGTCTGGAGACAGACAGACAGCGGAGTCTTAGTAATAGGGTCCCGTTTCACCCTTTGGGTACAAAACCCTAACGAACGAACTGCAATAGTTTCTTTATTGATTTTTAAAATCTTGATAGTCTTCATCTAATGACTTTCATATAATGACTGGGTCCCGGGTCATTATATAAATAAAATTAAACACTTTCAAATCTGCTAGACCTTTTGACACCGTGAGACACTTTAGGATCGCTATGAAGCGTTGCTTAAGAATAAGTAAAAGACGTTGTCTGGTAGAGATTTCTGTAAATAAGCATCATAGCAGTCATACTGTTATATATAGTGAAATGTCAATTACATAATATGTATTAATTATTATCCCACTTGTGATGAGGCAAAATCTAGCACTATTCGTGTCGTTACGGTTACGATTCTCTGTAATTTGTAAAAAACTCAGTTACTACATATAATAACTAACCTTTTTTAAAAAGAGAATCGTTAGAATGGTTGCATAGATGTATTTTAATTTGCAACCACAACCACAACAGTACCACAACACCAGTAACAGTGTTGCTACCACAACAGTAAAAACATAAAATAAATAAAAACAACAAATATGTGCGTTGTATTTGAAACGAGTCTAGCTTCAACAGAGCATAATTTTGGTTGAATTATCCAGCGCTGGTCTTCCGTCGGGACGGGCAGGTTGGATCCACAGACATAGTAGATGGAGCATGCGACTTCATTTATATGAAAACTTTGCGTGCCACATTTTTGGTATCGACTGTGAAGTCACTTACGATTTTGTGATGGAATATTCCATCCGCACGAAATCTATTCAACCCAATGCATCCGCGCGCTTGTACGCTAGTAACAAGTTGACAAAATATTCATATTCATATTCATATTCATATTCATATTCATTTATTTCATAAATATTATTTACACGTCAATCAAACAAATTACATTCAATTATTAATAATCAATACTAAATTACAATCAGTTCTAAATATTATCATAATCCACTCTCATATTAATACAATAAATAATATTGTAATATTTCAACTATGTCAAATTATTATTAAATAACATAATATTGATTTAACAAAAAAAAAAATAATTAAATACTTATTGTACTACCGTACACTTTCTAGCATTATTGTCCAAAAATTCCTTGTAGCTGTAGAACGTCTGCTCGACAAGCCAGCGCTTTAGGCGATTTTTGAAACACAACAAGCTTGGAGCCGATGTTATACCAGCTGGTAGTTTGTTATATACAGTCGGACCCATAATATGCGTAAGTTTGTCTGACTTCACTAGTCCCCTGCTTATCTGCATAAGCTTCCCTGCACGGCGAGTGGCGGGAGCAAGTTGATCACCGTATTTCGCATACATATGTAGATTGCTCCTTACATAGACTGCCACTTGAAGTATTAGAATACAGGGCAACGTAAGAATGCCTAATTTTTTAAAATGTGGTGCGGCCGTCTGATCATTCTTAATACATACTATTGAGCGTATGGCTCTTTTTTGTAGACGGAATGCGCGTTCCCACTCCGCAGCGAGTCCGTACAGCTCGGCGCCGTACTGCAGCAGCGAGTGCACGGTAGCAAAGTAGCACGTTCGTGCCACCTGCACCGATACAGCTCGTGCCACACGTCGGAGAGCGAAGCAGGCGCTTGCAATTTTGCCACATATTTTGTTTATATGGTTCTCCCATGACAGGGCTGTATCTATTTCAAATCCGAGAAAGTTTGTTACTTCAGTTTGTTTTATTATAACGTCATTTATTAGCACTTGCAGTCGTCTATACTTTTTACCTGATAGATTAAAGTGAGCGTAGTGGGTTTTACTGAGATTTAGTGCCAACCCGTTAATTCGAAACCAACTCTCAAGTTGGTAGCTTGTGTCATTCAACTTTCCTTCCAGCTCGTCTACTGTGGGAGCAACGACAAGAGCGGCTACATCGTCGGCATACATCAAGATTTCGGCTGATGTAATGGCTTCCGGTAGGTCATTCAATAGTACCGAGAACAGGACATTGGAAACCGACGATCCCTGCGCTACACCCATTGATGATCGCAAGGGATCAGATTTTATAGTTCCTCCACTTCCGGCCACAATCTGGGATCTACCTTGGAGTATGCTCGTTACTAGCGCTAGCGCAGCTCCCCTTATCCCATAATGCTGCAGTTTCGTGGCTAGCACGTCGTGGTCAGCGACATCGAATGCCTTCGATAAGTCGCAGCAGATCACAGCAACCTGCTGCTTCCGCTCACGAGCATCGACAATGCGCCGAACCAGTTCCCGAGCTAGGGAAGTAGTAGATCGTCCCGCTCGATAGGCATACTGCCGGTCTGTGACCTGGTCTGTATCAGAAAGGAATGCTATTAGTCGTGAGCTAAGACCATTTTCAAAGATTTTGGCAACCGCGGGGATTATAGACACGGGTCTATAGGCATCCATGTCCTCCCTCTTACCTTTTCCTTTGAATATGGGTGATACTTTTGTAGCCTTCAAAATTTCAGGATAGTTCCCCTCCCATATACAAGAGTTGAACAACTCGGCCAACACTGGAGCGAGTGGTACTGCGGCTATCCTGAATGATTTCATATTGAGGCCGTAGATGTCCTTAGCTGTTTTTGGAGGAATTCGTGAAGTGATGAGTTTGTATACTTCATCAGCAGAGAACATCCGGAACCTTAGGGAGCGGTCGGCGGGCGGGCGTGCCGCATTCAACTCATATAGTGCACGCGTGACGTCAGCACGAGGCGCCCCGCATGCTGTCGCTGCGCTCAGAAGTCTGGAATTGAAAGCATTCAGAGCCCCTTTTTCGCAAGAAAAAGTCGTCCCGTCACTGTTCATTATTACCTTTGTAAAAGCTATGTCAGTGAAATTGCTCTTCCCTATTTCTAAGTTTACTACCTTCCACATAGTTTTGCACATGTTCCCACTTTTTTCAATTATATTTGAATAGTATTTCGATTTGGTATTTGTTAGTAAGTCATCATATTTCTTTCTAATGTCACTTATAAAAAAATTCATAGATTCATCATTGGGATTCAATTTACCTAATTCAATAATGTCAAATAAAAAAGATTTCAAATTCTTAACATCTTCCGTTACCCAAGTCTGTTTTTTTCTCGTGTCGTTATTTTTCTTCCTTAAGGGAAAACTAGCTTCGAACTTGTTACGAATTACATTTATGACTGACGTTGCTTTATTAGCAGCGGATTTACTACCTTGTAACACTTCACTCCAGTCCATGCTATCGAGTGACATTAGAAAGTTAATATTATTTTCTTGAGAAAAGGATCTCAAATACGACACAGTTGGTTTCGATACAGTACTTTCACGCCTCACTTCGATTCTTACACATAAATGATCACTCAGATCTGTGGAAATAGGGGCAGTACGGACCGTTCCAGCCGGAAGATTACTATACGCCTGGTCTAGGCACGTAGCTGTTTTTTCCGTAACTCTAGTTGGGAAGTCGACCTCGGCCACCATACCATGGGCCGACAACACATCACTCAGCATCTTCCAATCTGTGCTATCTACATCTAGGCAGTTGATGTTGGTGTCTCCCACTATCATACAATCTAACCCTAAGTCACAAATCTTATCGAGTAAACGTTCAAAATATATCAAGAATTCTTTAGTGCTAACCAGGTTGGTCCTATATA
Organism: Lycia hirtaria; assembly: GCA_947563715.1. Classification (NCBI taxonomy): domain Eukaryota; kingdom Metazoa; phylum Arthropoda; class Insecta; order Lepidoptera; family Geometridae; genus Lycia; species Lycia hirtaria. Next base: position 28,809,810 of record OX387379.1, on the reverse strand, counting down.
TACAAATTATTGTCAACTGATAATCTAATAAATTAATATCGAATCAGAAGTATATATCACCTGAAATTAAATAAATCTTGGTCGCCAACTGCGATTTTTTATCGTACTTGACACGCTCGTTTTGACACGCTAGGTACAAACACTTGGGGTATCTATAGAAGTCTATGATTGCATCTAATAGTGTAAACCTAATCAACAACAGCAATCAGTGATTAACCGTTAGCCACAGCAGGCTGGGCCGGAAGTGACGTCACGGCGTAGATTGGTGCGGTACCTCCCGCGTGGGAGCAGCTTCCGCTTCCGATATGAGCACTTGGTGTTCACCTACCGACACTGAGTCGGCCTACCATGACGCTGTTTAGATTTTTGAACCAGACTGCACACGTGCATTCCTGTAAGATCGTGGTATCCATGAATACAACAAGAGGCATCCTCACCGTCATTTTTCCTGTACCATTAGTCTGCGTCTCTGCTAAGGTGTTGCGGAGCATTTCCTATGTGGAAGCGTAGGCTAAAATCTACGCCACTCCAGTGGAGACATGGCGTTATTATCACGGTTTTCGTTTTTATAACTAACAAAATTTGGACTAAGGGTACAAGTCAGTTGCTTGTTATGTAAATTCTCCCCATTTCTAACTACCAGTTGCAATTACAGCACACGGTTCTACGGAAGGCACACTGCTACGGTAGGCACTCATTTCAAGATCCATTAAGTTCCTAGCAAGTTAGTATCCACCGGAAGTTCTCTTGTCTTAGAGTTAGACCTGAACTAAAACCCTTACCATTTATTAGTTTTTAGATATGTGTCCAAAGAACTTCAGCATTCACAATCTTACAATCGAGGATAGTAATAAATGACAATATAGGAAATTTCAAGGGTCGAGTGAATTGATCTTCTGGCTTTCTCGCTTTGACTGGCCTCGTAGCTCAGTTAGTAGTATGTCTGTCCACTAAGCTGTAGGTCGTGAGTTCGATTTTCGAGAAGGACAAACATTTGTATGATGAGTCTGGATGTTTGTTCTGTGTGTGAATGTTCCTATGACTCATAAGTATGTATTTACGGAAAAAAATATAAATATCTAGTGTAGTATCTATTCTACCAGGTATGTAATTCCCATAGTACAAACTTTACTTAGTTTGGGCTAAATGGTGTTTGGACGGGAAATGTCCACCAAAATAAAAATTGAAAAAAATTGAAAAAAATACAAAAAATCTTTTAGATCATCAAATCCTATCTTCGGCCGCAACGTCGCTTACGTACACGACATTCATTGTTATACTTTATAGATGGCTATGGGTTCTGGTCCTCTCAGGTCAGCTCTCAGGTGGACAGCCTTTAACCTGATAATATTAATAAAATGTTCGCGTCACGGGCCGGTTGGCGTCGCTTCGTGCATTGAACCCACGTAATTGTTCCGGATGTGCGACAGGTACGGTGTGGGTGCGGTGGACACCGGAACGAGATTTGTGGGTTATGTGACCTCGTACAGTGGGAGATGGTTTGGTGATGCGGGAACTAGATCTTGTCTACTTATAGGTGGAAAAAAAGGGAACTAACGTCTCAAAGTATATATACTACCATAGTAGTATTATTTTGTTCTGTCGATACCACAGAATACCATAGTATTCTGTGGTATCGACAGAACAAAATGATGAATTAAGGACAGCAGCTCCTTCAACGCCACATTAGTTCTAGATGAATAGACTCTAACTGCTGTCAGGATGATATTGAGTTTATTTTATCTTTTTTGTATTGGACCCGCATTAAAGCATTTTCCAGTGTGAAGTTTTAGGTTTTTTTCAAGTTTCTTGAATAAAACAAGTTGTAAATGTTCTAGTAACAATCTAAGTCACGTATACAGTCAATTTATAAGTCGAGTCCTGCTTCAGTAAAGTGGTGGCGACTTTACTAGAAGCTTCTATGGAGTTTTGCTAACAACGTAAAATCACACGTTTTACTGCTTTATTTCATTTGCCCACACTCACGCACTTTATTGAACACACACCACCATTTTTATAGCATTAATGTTCAAAATAAAGGAAAATAAAACAAAGCAACAACACGTTAGTAAGACGTTCCCGCCAAAAACTCAGATTGAGAGTTTAACAACAGTGTTGTGATCTAAATAAGCGGGTTAATATAGAGCATTGCTGATTAAGTCTAACACTTCGTGTGTATGTCTGATATTGACAGTCCTCGTGCCTCAGTGGTAGTACGACTGTGTCTGGCTGTTTCTATGTATCATAAGTATGTATTTACAAAAAAAAAGTATATGTATATGTATTCTATCCACCATCTAGTTTCCATAGTACAAGCTTTGCTTAGTTTGTACTAAGCAACAAGCAGTAAGCTTGTGTTGTTTGTTGTGTGAAATGTGCACCATATGTATATATTATATTGTAACAATGATGATGATGATGGTGAAATTTCTAGAAGGAAATGCTCCACGACTATTTAAATAAAGAATCTCGTCAACATTCTAGAAAGTTCGAAACAAATGATAAAAACAAAAGACGAGCGAAAAGACGATCGAAATTGAACATTCTGGAACGAAACAAATGACGAACGAAATGACTATCGAAATAAAAGCTTCTAGAAGGTTCTGCGGGGTATATAAGGAGCTTCAGTCGCGGACAGAGGGCAGTTCAGATACAAGTAGCATACAGGAAAGAAGAAAAAGTTACATGTGAAAATGAAGTGTTGAAGTGAACAGTATAGTGAAGAGACGTTATAGTAGTAGTGTGTTGATCGGTACACGGTCTCTGTGTGTTTGTAGCGCGTCGATTGTGTAATTATTGTCGGTGTTCGTGTTGTAGACTGTGAGTGCTCTGTAGAAGATACCACGTGTCAACGAATTAAACGGGCTTGAATAACATTGTTGTTTCCTTCCAATCCCTATACCCACTTCTCCCGTAACAATATTATAGGTATTATAGGTATATACATACACACGAAGATCATAATCCTCCTTCTTACGCAATCGGGTACAAAATTAAATAAAAACAAATTTTATATTAAGGCCTGGTAGGTGGTACGTATAACTCAACAAAGTTATTGGAAATTCTCGATTATCCTCGAAGTATTGAAGCAGAGATCCACAGGCGCGGCTACGCCGACCACAAACGAATCAGTTAAGACGATTTTACACCAAAAACTCGTCATAAAAAGTCGTAAAATGTATTTTAACATCCATCTGATAATCAATCTAACACGTCATAACTTTGACATCCAGCATGCCTGGACCTAAGCTGTGTATTCCACACTTAAACTTGAAAAAACGACTGTATTTCAAAACCCTAAATGTGATATTGCGTTGCGGGTTGAAGAATCCAAAAGAAAAACTATCGACCGCGAGTGCTGACCAAATGAGTCTATATAAACATGTTAATTTATAATAAAAATGTGGTTTTTGATGCATCAAAGATATGTTTACGTACAAATTGGTGAGTGGAGTCTAACCGTATTAACGGCTGTGTCGAACGGTTTGTTAAAGATAAGAGTAAATATTTCGGATACAAGCTGAATTTGTTTGTTTGTTAAGTTAAACAAGTGCTAATTGCTTATTTTCTTTATTATAGTTATTTGAAACATTTATAAAATAATACTCGTTTGTTTCTTTAGAATGTGATAAAACTAAAGAAATAAAGTTTTTTTTTCATTTAATATAGCTAAAAATCTGACACTCATTTTTTTAATATCACCACTAAGAAAAAAAATTGTTTAAAAATGTTGTGATGCGCGAGAGAAATAGCTGCGCGCTTTGAACATTACCTTAAATAAGTTTACATGTTGTTTTAAACTAGTATACAAGAGGATAACTTTTGGACGGATAACGGATTTTTTTTGTTGGTTAGTATATAGGTAGATACATAAAGTCTTTATTGTTTACACCACTATACCAAAACACTAATTAATAAGAGAGAGAGCTTACACACTATTGAAAATAACAGGCGGCCTTATCGCTGAAAGCGATATCTTCCAGGCAACCTATATAAGTTCGCATGCAATTTTTTGCATCTCTCTATATCACTATAGATCTAAAGAGTAAAGTAAAAGCAACAGATGATAAAAAAGATCAAAACATAAATACCTGTTGCACTCAGCCCATCGTTCGAATTAGCCTGATTGCGATCGATTCAACATCGGCGCGGAATGTTTCATAAAAATATTTTTATTGTTAATAAAAAAGAAATAGTACGAGGGCTATAAACGAGATCGAATAAGTACAAATCGCTACATCACGGCTACGTGTGGTGTCTACCCACTAACTATTTCTTAATCTGTTCCCACCGCAGACCGCATGGGCATTATGATTATGAAATTATATTCAATGACTTAGAAAGTAATTATGATAGCGTAACCGAAATATAGAGCGCAGGTTTAATAAACTGTGACGGAAAATGATGAATGGCTTTTGGCTTTTCTTTTGTGGAGTATCTGCTATCGCAGCCATAGAAAACTATTTTGGCATGCTTAATTTTGGCTACGATATTCAGATATTCAAAACAAAGATTTGGTACTGACGTTTTCGTATTTGTTGCTAGGTTTTCTTTAGGGTTCAGTACCCCAAAAAAATGGAACCCTTTTAACATCACATTGTTGTCCGTCTGTCAAGAGCTGTATCTCGGGAACGCGTGAAGGTATCGAGTTGAAATTAAAACCATATACGAAGATCCATAGTTTCTTGCTGCAGAGAGAAAAGTCAAACTTCTCAGTTTTCATAAAAATAAGTTACAGGCGAATATGTCGCAAAAACACATATTTCGACGCTCGCAAGGGAATCAAAACCTAAGGGGTACTTGGCGTTGACTTATAACTGTGAAATTTGGCAAGAAGCATTGTCATATTATAGTACACATAAAGGAAAACAACCGAAAACTATACATTTTTAATTTAATCACAAAAAATAGGGTCTTTGTGCAAGGAAGGACGGTCCAAATTTTAAAATGCTTTAACCGTATCATGTGGAGTATCATGTGGAGTATCATATGAAAGAGCTTCATTAGCACAACCTAAAACAGGTTTTTAAATATCTTTACGATGTATATTTTCGGTTTATGAAGGAAAATATAAAATAATATATAATTTTATCTACTATTTTGTACGGAACCCTCGGTGTCCGAGTCTGACTCGCACTTGTCCGGTTTTTTAATTTTAGTTATCTTTACTAGCTGCACCCCGCAGATTCACCCGCCTTGTGACGAACGGAGATATTCGTGGACATTTCACACAACACCATCTAGCCCAAACTAAGCAAAGTACTATGAAAACTAGACAGCTGATAGCATAGATATATATCTTTTACGATGACCTTGGAGATGACGAATTATGTAGCCTATGTCATTCTCCAGGATCTTAGCTATCCTGTACCAAATTTCATAACAATCGATTCAGCCGTTGGTTCGCGAAAAGGTAACAAACAGAAGGACAGAGAGACAGTTACTTTCGCTTTTACAATAAGATTAAGATTAATAGGATTAAGATTTCAAAAATTATTTGTCGTCATTCAATAATCTTTAATAGTATCTTATTCGAAGCTACATAGTTACATACATAGTAGGTAATAAGCTTAGAATTAAGGTACGGTAACAGGAAAGACAGGTAATGAACATTTTGAACCATTGACAAATATACAGTAACTGGAAACTTGATTCGAACGGTGCATGTGATAGTAAATAAATGATGATCATGCACAAATTTTGATTTTTGACTTCTTCTTGCACTACACTATAAACAGATTTTTGAATGAAACGACCACTCTAATAGTACAATTAGACGATCGAATTGTTCGCTTCGAACATGCAGCGAACCTTCAAAAACCGGTCGTGTATACGCGAGTTCGCCGGAATGGCTAGTCATTCCTTCAAAATTGATGGTTGTATTAAAAATTCTAGTAGGTACTTATTTTGACGGCCTTACCGAAAAACATTACTTAAATTTAAGCCTTGCTTAACGTATTTTGTCGACTTCTCGCTGACACGTAATGATACTTGCAGAAAGAAGACAGAAAATTTAACACGTTGGTTAAAGTTAAGTAACGTTTTTCGGTAAGACCCTTAATGTTCACTGTGACGTCTCAACCAACAATTTTGAAGGTTTAATCCGGACAAATCGGATCGTCTGTTACTACCTTTATATTATTCGAAGTTTACATATATTTCTGCAACATCTCTTTTAGTACAATGCAATTTTATGCTAAATTGCATAAAATTGCACGGTAATCATATCTTAACCTTTTCATCAGTAAACAACACCGCGTTTTAATGTAAAAGCTATTTCGCTTTCGAATCCCATGTTCGTGTTATTCCGTGTTTCCTATTACAACCACCTGACGCGTCTCTCCGATATGTTTGATTAATCACGGCCGTGAGCGTTTTGATTTATAGTGTTCAGGTCAGACTCTTCTCATTGGCATCGGCGGTGCGGCTCGGCCGTGTGGACTGGCGGTGTGTGATGTGATGCCTAGGCTTATTGGCTTGGATCACTGATGAGAGATCGTACGGATAAGTGAAGCCATCAGGTTTAAGACGCGTGTCGCGTGATGCCTAGGCTTATTGGCTTGGATCACTGATGAGACATCGTATGGATAAGTGAAATCAGCAAGTTTAAGACCCGTGTCACGACGCGACATATTTTTCTCTACAGTTTTTGTAGAAATAATAATTATTATACCTAGGTACATAGTTTAAAAAACTGACAAAAGCGTCTTCAAAATGCGTAGTTTTGTTTAAAAACTAACCTACTGAACCGATTTTTGATGAAATTCTATGAGACCTATCTGAAAGTATATATATCCTTGACAATTGAGAACTTCTTCCTTTTTTTGAAAGATAATTGTTTTAGCGACAATTTTAGTCAATGCCAACAAGTAAAGAGAATTCAAACAGCCATTGGCTTGGCTGTTAATATCTGCTACAAAAAAAAAACAAGTATCAAATAATAGATAAAGTTATTTCGCTCTAATATTGCGTGGTAGCTACATTATTAATTTTTAAATGTTGTAAATTGTCCAATTTCGTTTTTTATTTTGTGATTTAAGCAAGTAATTAGTTTCAAAAAGGAAATTACGATATTATTTTTTTCTCAAAAATGTATGAACTTTCTTGCCAAGGCCATTAAAGTTCTAATACCGATGACAAAAATCTCAACATATTTTAGCGGCTTATTAGCTTTATACAAAGTTACAGTAACTTCGTATAAAAAATATCCTAACACTCAGTAGATGAAACATACATATACATGTTACGACACCTCATGTAAGGTAAAAGATACATACATAGTACCTAACATAAAGTACCTACTCGATAAACATTACTTATTTGGGTAGACGTTTAAAAATATATCAAATTATACATGTATTTTTTTTTTTGCATCAGCCACACTTTTATACATCTAGACCTAATCCAGTCGCAATAACGTCACAGAAAATATCGCCTTCGGTTCTCAGAAATCCTATAAAACTGAGTGTCGAGACTACAAACACTCTTAGCACATAATGGTGGACGGTAGCTATTGCATGCAGTTGTAAATTTCACCGCGCGGTGCATTCAAAGGAAGCAATCAATGTTAAATCATAGCGAAGTGACTGAAGTGACACATATCGATTGCGCTCGTGAAAAAAAAAACAAGAAACATCGATGTGAAAAAGATCCCGATACTAGATCTCGACCGAGCTTAACCCTTGACTCCGAATACGTAAGCTGAGTCATTTATCAACAATCAGGGTGACCATCATCCGTTCGAAAAGTCACGAAATTCTTCAATCTTCAACATTGATTAATCAACGCTTGGAGAGTGTTAAGGATATTTTTCAGATGTAGTAACGGTTGAATTATTTAAATTTCAGTCTATTTGATCCGTGAAGTGATGGCAACGGTAGGTTTATTCTCTTTGAGTCACATCAGACCTGTCTGTGATTCAAAGGGAAAATCTTTCCTGTTGAGTTACAGTGTGACATTATGGATGAAAATAATTTTCGCAATGTGAAAATACTGTGTAGTCCGAACTAATTTATTGATATATTATACCTATAAGTACAACTGCAAAAAGATTCAAGTAGCCCTTCTACTTGATCTTTTTGCACTTGTAAAATTGATATATATTAATATACAGATATATAACGTTTTTCATTATTTTTTATAAAAAAATATTTAGCACTACAAACACAAAACTACTAATTTTGTTTATATCAATATTTTTTTCGGTTTGTAGCATAGATCATAAATTTAAAAGTTCGTAGTGCTTGTAAGTTTAGCCTTTGTAAGGGACTGTAAAATTATTCATTCATATTATTATCATCGAAATAAGACATATCTCGTGGTAAAATGTACGCGACAAATGATTTAAGACTTACTGTGTAAATACCAGGTAATACTTAAGTTTCCTGTTGTTTGACAGTCTGCCAAGTACTCGTAGTTTACACATCGGGAAACAAGTATAAGTTTAGAAAACTCAAAAACCCCCACCAAAAAAAAAACCACTGAACCAATTTTGACGAAAAATAGCTAAGAACACTCCCGGCTAATTCACATTTCAAACAAAAAAACAACAAAATCAAAATCAAAATCGGTTCCTCCGTTCGAAAGCTACGATGCCACAGAAAGACACACACATAGACACTCAAACTTATAACACCGCGTCGTTTTTGCGTTTTGGGGTTAAAAATATTCCCATTGAGTCCCATCGTGACAGATCAGACGTGACTGAAGGGAATAAACCCAACAGTGCCATTAATAAATATAAATCTCTTCATCTGTGGCGTATAGCGCGCGGGCTGAGTGATGGCGCGGTACGTTTGTTGGGGAGTCAGGTGCGCGTCCGCGGCGACCGGCGCATTTGTCACTGTACGGCCCGATTATTCATCACATTGAAACATTAAGAGAACTAATCACGCTGACTAATGGAACCCCCCGTCGACACTTCCTAAGCCTAAGTTTCACACTCGTGTGAAACGCCGCCTCCGAGTCGACTCGCCCGATGACGAGGACGAATGATCTGCGATATGATCAATGGCTTTACCAATTAAACTCGACGTAAGGAGGCCGCGACCGGACGTTCGTATGTTACTGAATTTATTATTATTGTGTGTAGGATGTGTGTGTGATAAGGTAGAGTATATGCTAACACAATTTACAGCCTTATTGAAAAACTTATACTTAATTAACATATTCTGTCAACTTCTCACTGACACGTAATGACACTTGCGGAAAGAAGACAGATGATTTAAGATGTTGGTTAAAGTTAAGTAACGTTTATCGGTAAGGCCCTTAGAGGTAAGTTTGTGCATACCTATGTGGTCAAAATTGCTTAGCATGTTTTGAAAACAGTCACTTTGAGAAACTATAATTAAGCATAACAATAAAATCAGCATTAGAAACGTTTTCCCAACGGCACCTCTATTTGTTTTTAATTTTAAATTCAGAATGCTGAATTGATTTTCCAAGTCCATTAGCTACTATAATAGTGCTATCCTTCTTTTACTTTATTTCGACGTTTAAAGCCCGTGGCTATGTGAGGACATTCAGCTGAGCAATTTCACTTCGTTAAAGTGCTGGACACGTTCAATCACAGTAATGATAAAGGTAAAGTTTATGTACAAGCGCGCACCGGTCGACCGAGGAACCAGCAAAAAAGTACACCATAAACGTTCGTTTATGACGGCAAATAAACCTGGCCATCTTCCCCGTAGTCCCGTAGTGAATTATTGCTTTATTGCTTCAGAAATATTTCACAAACAGAAAATATTTTATGATTCTCCAGTTAAGAGTGGTCATATATCATTTTAAGCCATAGATAATAAAATTCGTAAGTCGCCGAGTGCGAAACAAAAGTGCAATGGCAGGGATTGGTACATAAGGACCTTGTCGCCTCTACCGCTCCCACCAGGTCGATATTGGATTCACAAACAGTAGCCGTTTTATGCAATTGACCAGTGACCAGTGACAGACTAAACAACGCGAATTATTGCTCACCTATTTATGTCTCTAATTTTATATCAAGGGCCTTGAAAACGTCGAACCTTCCTTTTAAAGATGGATTACACACATCTAAATGACAAACATCCAATTAAAATTATCTCAAATAATCTCTTATTTTTCAATTTGAACACGTCAATGTTCATGATTTATTAAAATATTAACAATTTTAGTACAGGAACGAGCATTATCTCCAGGCATTTCGCGTACCGTCGGGCACAAAACATAAAATTGGAATAGTTAATGCTCAGCAAAATCGTTAACTGAGAGAAGACTGTAATTGGGAAACATTAAAAATACCGAGCGTTGTTATAGCTGACTGTTAAATTGCTTTAACGTGGGCATTAGTCTTTAGTATTTACACATGTTCTTACAATGTCTGGGGTCGATGTGGTATCGCATGTGAGATCTGCCTACTCATACTCATTATAGGTATCGTCAAGTTATTGTCTTCGAGCTTGACCTTCGTTTTGTTCCTTAAACTCGTAAACGTTCTTGTTCTTACGATTTATGATGTGGCAGTTAACAAAGTAAACCCTGTCCAAATGTCAAAATATGTCTACAAAGTGTCCTCGTAATTTGAAAAAAAAAAACATTTGGGCGCAGCCATAGATTTTTTTTCTCTACGGCGCAGCGGGAATGTGTGAAACAAAAGAAAGTGCTGTAACAATCCAAAGACGAAATGTAGATGGCAACAAAACTTGTCGTCAGTTTTTTTCAGTCATGCGTCATAGATTCTGGGTTCTGGGAAGGTCGGAATATGGCGAAGGTGAACGTGATAAGTAAAAAATTGGTACGACCATTTGAAGGATTTGCGGTGCATATTCGTGGGATCATTAGTGAGTGTTATATAGTCACTGTACAGGTGATGTTTGGAGGAACATTATGTCAGTTTTGAAGAATTGCAGTGTCTTTTTGGTCAGGTGCCGAACCATTAATAATATCTGACGTTTGATAATTTAAGCGTTTGGGTAAAGGGATTGAGTTTAGGTAGTGTGATTAAATAATTAATTATACTTATTTTATGGTGTCTTTTTTCCTACTACAAAAATATTTGATGCCGATCTTTCGTTTTGACGATGTAAAAAATTCAAGTGAAAGTAGATAATGCTATAAAATCTATAAATAATAATTAAATATTGGACGCCATTTTCACAAAACACCATCTAGGCACAAACTAAGCAAAGTTTGTACTATAGGAACCAGATGGTTAATAGAATACATATATATGTACTTTTACCCACGACATTTACAAACTAAGAACTTACAAGTTTATAAGCATATTTTATTACGAATCCAAAAGTGGGAGTTACGCTCATCATAGCGATTCAAAGCTGGCTCGAATTTGTTTTTATCTCGATTTTGAGAGAAAAGTTTAAATGAACCTACTTTAATGAAGGCGCGGGAGCCAAGTTTGTATCGCTTTAAGAGGTGAGCGTAACCCTTCTCAAGTGTAGTTTTCGTCCACTTAATCCCTAACTGTTGTATCTGTAAAAAACATGAATACGAGTTACGATATGTACTTGCAATTTTTCAGTTGTGTCAGTGCAACCGGAAGTCCACCGTCTGAGTGCTTTTATTTCTGTTGGATGGGAGTCGGAAGGGAGGTCGCCGTTCCACCATTGACCGCGGCTTCACTGCATTTCGGGATATTAATTGCAGTGCCTTGTTTTTTAGAGTACTTTTTTTCAGTTAACTGTATCTGCTGTTATTTACACCGAATTAAAAAAAGAGGTTCTCAACTCTGTTGTACCTATTTTTTTTTTATATTTGTTACTTTATAACTCTGTCATTTATAAAGTGATTAGGCAAATTCTTATTACCTACTTTATATAATTCTTATTAAACTTAGTATAAAAAACGAATATAACCGATTCAAAATGCGCATTTTGTTCAAATCCAAACTACTAAACCGAGTTTAATGAAATTTCTATGAGACCAATCTGAAAGAATATCATTTAAAAAAAAGGAATTTTCTAAATCATTTATAAATAACGGTGTTATGTGATCAAAATTGGTTTATTTAGTTTTTAGTTTTGAATACAGATTAACTGGAAAAAATTACATCTACGTAAAACAAAATTGTATATTTTGATGTGGGTATTATATCAGTTTTTTATTATTTCCGAATTATTATAAGCTCACTATATAATTGAATGAGAGTTGATAATAGTTTCTGGAGAATATCTACGACTAGCTAGATACTAGGCGCTAGACTCTAGACACAACTCTAGGCGCTGAGGTGAGTGTGATAAGACACTGCAATTCTTCAAAACTGACATAATGTTCCTCCAAACATCACCTGTACAGTGACTATATAACACTCACTTTTCTGAGCTGAGGCCGGTTTTTTATTATTATTGCGAATAGGTCCACGCTATAATAGGTTTACTTAATTAATTTGTTTTTTCCTTGTTGGTATGTGTTTTTGTTGTTTTTTATAGGGAACAAATTTTTTGAGCTGTTATTTAAATATTCGAGATGTTATTATGATCAGTTCAAAAACATATTGAGCAGTTATTTAATTTAATGGCGGTTGATTAATTATTGCGACAGTAAAACATGGACAGTAATAAAAAAATCAATTAGTCGGTTATTTTATCATACAATGTCAATTCTAAAAATAATTGAGCAGTCCAATAACTGAATGAGCGGTAAAAATGATGGAAAGTTATCTATGTATATAGGTATAAGCAATAATTTCTTCAAAGATTAGGTTATGTTTTTTTTTTATACAAATTTTAATAATGTTTACCGCCCATTTAATTATTTTCCTGCCCAATTATATATTCACTGATCCATTTCATTATTTTTTATTATTCATTTTTGTTTACTTTACTGCTTAGTTTTAACTGCTGAACTAGTTATAAAACGTGCCATTTATAATTTTTAACTTACCAAAACTGCTATTTACAACTGCCTCTTTAAATCAGTGCCTTTTTTATACGCCACAACTACTTATACGTCTACGTCTCATCATCATCATAAGTTTCCGGTACAAAATACATGTCATACTAATTATGAAGTACGAGTTTGTTCGGATAGAATACCAATGTGGCATTGAGGGCGCTGCTGTCCTTATTTCGTTATTTTGTTCAATCGACGTTAGATCTCATTTTGGCCACGATAGTTCTCTATTCAAACAGAATAATATACGTACGTACTTGCAATATAACTGACACACTACTTACAAATAGATACTCACGTGACATTCAGCGTTTTCCATTTCTAAAAATGACAAGTCTCCGTGAGAACGCATGCGCTGAGGTCCACAATGAAACGGAACCACATTAGATTGTAACGTTCGTAACGTACGTACACGTTACGTCCAAAATTCACGTTCATTAACCCGTGAGAACGTATTGTTTCACGTGACGTGTAATCTGCGTGACATGTATGAATGTGTAGCGTTAGTAATTGCGTAGACCGGTTCTCAAACTTTGCGCCGCGGCACCCTGGTACGGGCTGCTATTTCAAATATCATTCGTTCGCCACTCGCTGATACGATTTATCGACAATTGTGACAAATTGCTAGTCTGTTACATAGAAATAAACTAAAAAACTGTCACAATTGTCACTAAATCGTATCGTATCGTATTTGTTTGTATTTTAATTAAGACCATTATTATTATCATTGTTATTTTAAATTACCTACCTTACTTATTTAAATTAGTGCAATTGGATATAACCGTACTAATGAAATAAATAAATAATATAAATAATTAATCAGCAAGTGGCGGACGAGTGATAGTTCAATAGCAGCCTTGAGGCCCTGGTACGCCGTATACAGTGAAGATGGGCACCGTAAGGTTTTTCTGTATATTTTTCTTTAGAAACTAAAGCTACATGTATGAGCGTGCACAAAATAATGAATACAAATTGTTGGCGCTGCATGTGCGTTCACACGCTGATAAGTACTTACGCTTAGAAGATCCTGCTCTCCTGTTTTATTTTTCTGTCTAGATAGACACAAAAAAAGTTTTTTTTAAATAAATTTTTTTTTTTTTTTTTTTTTAATAAATAAATAAATTGTTTTAATAATAAATTGCTTGCGCTGCATGTGCGCTCACACGCTGATAAGTATTTACGCTTGGAAGATCCTGCTCTCCTGTATCTTATTTTTGTGTCTAGATAGACACAAACAGGAGAGCAAGATAGTACCTAGTATCTTTGAAGTTTATTCAACTAACAAAGGGCGCCGAGATAAAACGCTAAACCTACAAGTACGCCGCAAACTGAATAGGTTTGAGAACCCCTGGCAAGACACTAGACCTCCGGTTGCAAGGAAGTTTCACTTAGAATACTTATAATCTAACAAGTGCTACGAGATTCACTTAAATATAACTTATAATTTGCGCGGCAAAAAAGTATTTTGCGTAACTTTAAATGTTCTTCTATGTAAGTAAGGTTCACTGTTACTTATGCATAATGTATGTTTCTACCTCCTCGATAATATTATTGTTTATAGTTTATTTTTCTATAAGACTGTTTGTGAACTTTCAATAAAAAATGCGTGTTCACAGACCTATGTGAAAGCGTGAATCAGCGCATTGTACGTTATATATGCCAAATAAAAAAATAAAAAAAAGTGTTAGTCCTAGTCTACATCTAATGTAAAACTACTTTGAAATTATATTACATCAATTCAAAATAGTTTTAGTAAGAATTAATGCCAAACACACACTTGTCACAATCCTAAACTTCCAACAACACACAGATCTTTCGCGTAAAAGTTTAAAACAATCAATGACGTTCTGAATATCGGGGAGCATAACACAATAGATCCGCAAGAGTCGCTGTGGCGGAGAGGCTCATGGCTTCCCATTATTTACTTGACAAAATTAAAGATCCGAACGTTGAGTGCTATTTTTAACCGACTTCCAAAAAAGAAGGAGGTTCTCAATTAGACCATTTTTTTGTATGTTTGTTCAGCGATGATTCCGCCAATTATGAATTCCTCCGTTTTTTATGATTCTTTGTTGTTTGTTTGGTGGTGTAGAGGTGGTCCCATTGAAGTTTTATCAAAATCGGTTTAGTACTTTGTTTTTTATAACAAAATAACTAAAAAAATACATACATGTAAGCGAATTGTGTATTTTGAAGTCGGTTTTTTAGTTTTTTTAAACTATAATTATTTTTAAGTATGACTTTTAAAACAACGGTACCAACTGGAAAAAGTATGTCGTCTAAGTAAACGAAATTATGTGTCTTGTAATCTCTTATTTCAGGTTTTTAACTGTACCTAGTAACCCTATGTATATAGCGCCACGAATTCTGTGCCAATAATTATCTAGTCTAAGGTTAAAGGACACATTTTAGCCATAAAGCACAAATACACTAAATCTAATGGTGATTATCTCTCCTTGTTAATTTTGATTAGATGACCGTGAAATAGTACAACGATTAAGAATAAGAAACACGATACAGTTGACCACAGAACGTATCGGCTACTTTAAGAGCCGTAACACTGCCATAACTCAATTAAAACAAGGGCCCGCTTTAAATTACAATCTTAATAACGCGCGCGGGCCGCCGCTACCTGAGTTTGGAGAACACGGAGTAGGCTTACTGGATGTGACCAATATTTATTTATTTAGAGGAAAATCAACAGCTTTGTAACATATTATAACAACAAAAAGGTAATTATAGATACGTCATGAAGTATATAAGCTAGTTCGGCTAGCACAGTTATATACAATTACATAATATCTATAATAATTAAATATACAATTAAAATTTTCTAGATGCATAAGTTATTGCTACTATTCAATAAGTAAAATCTGCTCTACCGCTACTTGGCCAAATTGATATTTGTACAGAAGGACATTGTCTGCATAGTTTATTGAAGTTCTCACTCGCCACACTACTCGCCACAGAAATTAGTTTTGCCTGTACCTTGTTCCCACAGTGGGAATAAATAGATGGTATTTAATCGAGTGATTACCTAGTAAGTCTGGACAATCAATCAAGCTTGATGTTATCTTTAGCAGGAATGTTAAATCAGCAATTTCACTTCTTTTATATAGAGGAAGGAAATTATATTTTTACAAAGATTATTGTATTCTGAAGACTTGTAAGGAATAAATAAAAATTATGTAAATTTACCTAATTTGTTTATTATTAAAGGTAGCTTGATACTAAAATTATTATCTATATTTTACAGATTTACTATGTATTTGAAGTTGATAGAGACCATAGAAGCCATCATCATCAAAAGTTCTCTGTTGGATTGTACATAGACCTTTCCCATGGATTTAAAAAAAAAACCGGTTGGAAGCAGCTTTCATCCAAGTTTGTTGGGACCCGTAGTCTGAGGAGCTAAAAAAATTAATAATAAAAAAAATGCGGCTTGCATCTAGCGTCTTCGTGCCACTTTTATTGGTCGTCTCTTCACACAGTGGCTGGTTATACAAGGCTGCGCTTGTCGATGCGTGGTCTCCACTCGAGAACTTTAGGCCCCATTAGTCATTAGTTCTGCGTTCTGCTACTTCAACTTGCTACCCAACTGTGCATTGTCGTTGACTTCCGTATGTTCGTTATTATAAGTAAAATATAAGAGATTAAAAGTCCATCAACACATTTTTTGTAGTTGAATACCCTATACGGTAAATATTTCTCGCTCATTTTTTGCGGACCAGCATGATGTGGAATGTGTTTCATTCCGAAGGTCAGATCCTGTTGTGAGCAACTGATGATTTGGTAAAAATATCACTATTGCTGCCACTTCCAGTAACATTAACTCTTCAGGAAAACCTAATAGCTCCGATTATGAGAACCGTAAGTTGCCAGAATAAATAATGAAAAATAGTAAGTAATGTGTTTTTGAGTTGTCGACGCGACTCCGGCAATTAGCTCCGTAATCCATCACGCTGTCGCTATTAGTGCGCGCGCCGGGAACGATAATGCAGTTACGGCTTCCAACCACCTTCCATGGAATAGATTAGCCAAACTGTGGAAAATCTGTGAATTATGTGCACCTACCTACATTTTTATGCGGAGCGTGAGCCTTCAGGTTTACCTTTATCTCACCATGAAAAGACAGTCTAAAGTATGCACGCTTGCCCAAAAGATACCTGTTTCCCTATCGATTGAAGATCTCCAGATTGTAGTATTTAGGAAACAAGATTGCAGGAACAGTAGTTGTCCTTACCATAAAAGTAATAAGCTTGGAATGCGAGTCGTCTTTAGCTAAGTGAAGAAACTTCTAAATAACTTTTAATGTTTTTAAGGTCTGTTTCGTCACTCTGCTCATCGCTGCATACGATAAGTAAGCGTAATTCAATTCTTAATTAACTCTGTAACAAATACGTCTACTACTCGAAACATCAATCAAATGCTCATGTGTATGCCAAAGACAATAGATACCATATGGTCATTTTTGATAGATTTTTGGCTTCACTTAAGAAAGGAATTTTGAATGAAACTATCACTTAAGTGTCCAGTGTTCTAAGGTCCTTACTTCAATCCTTCCATATATTCTTTCTTCATTTCAGATTTCCCTTTCTATATCCTTATACTATTTGGGAATGCTCTAATCATTTAAAATTGCTTATATTGATAGAGACTTGGTGGGAAAAAACAATCGGACCACCAATACAATAAAGGCCATAACTGGTCTGCTTATCCTTTACGCTGTAGAGACAGCTGCTTTAAAGAAAGCATTATCCAGAACAACGTTTTGGTAAAGCACCAGGAAAAACCCTGTTACGGATGTTTATCCAATGAATACTAATTTTCCTCGGATTTTATCCATTTGGAATAAATAGATAATCATAACCTGCAGAAAATCTGTGCATTATGTACAATTTGGACCTTTGTTTTATATTTATAATGTATTTTGAAAACTTGCGTAGTGGTCGCATGATGGTCGGCTGGTTAGCTGTCATCATCAACAACTCAAGGTTGCCTGGAAGAGATCGTTTTTAACGACAAGACCATCTTTTTCACTAGTATGTAAGTTTTTTGTTATAAATTGGTATTTTAGTAAGGTGTATACACACATCCAGATTGGTCAAGCCATTTACAATACAAGAGGTAACTTATAAACACATGCATATCCCCGATAAACATAACCCTACTCCTTGAACAGTCGAGTAAAATGGAAAGGCATGCCTCGTTTCTTACTAGATACTCATGCCATACTATAAAAAGTTATTGTAGTATCACTATCACGAAAGCAAAAGCTATTTTGTTCCCAAATTAAAGGTAAACACGAGGTCCGCTATACACATTGGAAATGGCGCCAGCAAGGCCGCGAGGTACGAGGTACCCGATGATGCAACGCAAAAAATCTACTTTACAGCTAATTAAATCTACCCACGTCGATGGCGCAATGGACACGCCTACAAGGCAGCAAGTCAGATTGTTTTAATTATAGTTAAGATTATCGGACTATCTAAATATCTTTTATCGATGCGAGTAGGATGACTTGGCTTTCGCGAATTGTGCTTTTGGATGTAGGTGGTACAGATAGTTAATTTTCTACAATTTGCCATTCGACTTCGTGGTTTTGTAACTGTTGATCGAAGTATAAAGTTAGTGAATGTCAATGTCACTACTGCTTCTTTTCCCTGTCAGGGCATTGGACTTGCATAGTTTGCGTATTTGCCATTATTGAACAATAAGATCCGTTCAATGCAAGCATCATTTTGATGATTGTGCCCTACAAAATTGTATTCTAAGTATGAAAATCTACAAATGAATGTCTTCAACAATATACTAATCATAGTTCAGACCCATCACGAAATGATGGAAATTATGATGAGACAAGTAGTATGTAGATGTATCATTATGGATTCTACGGTCGGCTTTCAACATTACTACAACCTAAACGTACCCTCATTTTAATGAAAATGTTTCATTCAAGCTACGTATTAGAGGTTTCCCGCCTATGTCAAAAATAACCTAAAAATTGCGATTTTCTTGTGGAAAGTGTTATGCGTGCGCGTAACGAGCGCTCGTCGACACCTTCCGATAGCATCGCTATGACTGGCTGGAAATTATTCCGATTGGTAATTACGTCGATTATTCACGCCGGCCGGGGGCTGCGGCCATTTTTCAACAGTCACCGTTCTTAATTATGAGCCGAGTTGGACGCCTGTCGAAGCTTTGAGCCGAGCCGTCACTTCGGGACGAACGGACTGCGGCTGTGGAGACGCTATTCTTGAGATGCTCGATATTTTTACTTTTCCAATTTACATAGACAAATACTTTGTTATAAGTTTAATGGAAACCTTTACAGTTTTGACTTAGTAACTCGAACAAAATCTACTTTGCAGTATTTTAAATTGTATGTCACGGATTTCAGGGATTGATTTCCTAGGTTTGCAATACACTGATAGTGACAACTGTAAGCTTCATGTTTCAGTACTAACAGTAAGTTTCATGATGGACTCATCAGTGTTTCCTACTCATAACTGTTTCCTTGTAGATTTTCTTTCTCATTAAATATATAAGATTTTTAAAAGTTTCAAGTAAACCATAAATTAAAAAAAAAAAAAAAACATATCTGTACCTGTCTAAAACCAGTAATTGTATTGCAAGAGACGGTTTTCTTTCTCGTTTATTAACGAGACTAAAAAATTAAAAATAAAAAGGTAAGTACATTATTTCTTATTACAAATACCCTGTTTATTTAATTCTAATTTTGTTTTATTTATTTTACACATTATTACTTAAGATAATGCTATGAAAGTGTCGATAGAAAAATTATCGATCGATTCAATATTACCCCTCGCTCAGAACGTTACTCCACACGAGAGCTCGGCTAGTGTTTATTTATCGTTTTGGAAGGCTTAGAGAAGACAGATGGAATGTTGTGTTTTTACATCAAGATGAGGTGTAAAGTAAGAATCCGCTTTTTATTTTTAACATAGTATGTAAACAAGATTCGGACGATGTTAAACCGTGACACGCCATATCACAACAACTTTGTTATTCACTTACTTTTAGAAGTGCCGTGGTCTTAATTAGTAGTACCTACTTATTTTGAGTTACTTAGTGATATTTTTTATCGACTCTACATATCGAAGTAACGAAATGTTTTGTCTGTAGGTATGTATGTTTAATATGAATAAGAGAGGTGTCGTTAAACTCATCTTTACTAATCAAGTGTCATTAGGACTTGTTTTCAAATTCATCATCCTTACTCAGCGATATCAATCCACGTTTTTGATGCGTACTGCACAGTAATGGAATTCTATGCCGCCATCTCTGTTTCCTGAGACCTACAATGTTGGAAATTTCAAGGCTAGAGTGAATAGATATCTTCTAGAGCGACGAGCATCATCCTCGGCCACACTGTGGCTTAACATCAGGCGAGTTGGTGGTCAATCGTAGATCTATCTTGCATTAAAAAAATCATCTCTCGTTAAAAACTAATTTATTGCAATAGACATTATATCAAAGCGATTGAATTAAGTTTGGTTAATTAATTATACTTAGCAACAAATAATTAAGGTTTAAATAAATAAAAAATCCTACTTCAAAATACGCAATTCGTTTACTTGGATGATATGTATGTATTTCCAGTTTTGTTATAAAAAACGAAGTACTGAACCAATTTTAATAAAAATTATATGGAACTACTTCTGAAGTATGACCTACCAAACAAAAAGAATCATCAAAATCAATTCGTAATTGGCGAAGCAATCGCTGAACATAGATACAAAAAACACAATCGAATTGAGAATTCCTCCTCTTTCTTTTTTGAAGTCGGTAAAGAATAGAAACTAACGTTTCGATTTAGCAAAATAATAAGATAAGGACAACAGCGCCCTTGTTCTCGAACAAAATATCGAAATAACGACAGCAGAGTCTCCAATACCGCTTAGTTCTTATTCTTATTCGAGGTGGGTGCCATGGGTCCTGCACTGACGTCCCGCTAGGGGCGTATTGTGTATTTCCCCCTACCAGCATCATCCGAGCCAGCCCAGCTCCTTGAAATATCGGAGCACGGCTCTGGGCTGCTGGCACAACTGCTCCAGTGGTGAAGATGTTTGAGCAGATAAATGAAGATGATGGGGTAGCATGCTGTTGTGGTGGTGACAAAAGCGATGGTAAGGCTGAGGCTTAGTTCAAAGCTGAAGCTGAATCTTTCACATGCAATCCTGTGGATCTCCTGGTGGTTTCCGTGGCTTCACAGTGCCAAAGTACATGTTCCACGGTCTAATCCTCTTTTAGACAGCCCCTACAGAGAGGACTGTCCGTAGGGAGTAGGAGTAGTCCGTAGGACTGCCGCTTAGTTCTATAACTGAACAGACTTTATTTTGGTGAGCTGTGCGAAGCCGGAAGAAGGTTTACTCAACATTATTGATTACTTTTACTATGAACACACTCAACAGCTCGAAAAGTCGAGAAAAACAAAATCAGCTGTTCCTTTGTACCTATTGATGTGTTCGCGAGATCCACTGCTTGCAGAGCTATTATTGTAGTAGTCTCGGGGATGGTCAGGAGTGGGACCCTGATCTTCCAATTAAACGGGTCTGAGGTGGACGACCGCGTAGAGTAGCTCACGCGGTTGTAGACCTAACAGACCGAGGAGGCTGTCTCGGGAGGAACTGCGTCGTAGTGCTGAAGACTCCGGTATGCGTTCGTCAGGAGAATCCAGAGCACTCCGTTTAAAACTAAGACAGGCTACTAGGGGATATTAATGGGTACAATCCCTCATATCCCGGTTGCATCCCCAACGTAAGTGCAACGCCGGAGAATTTCCCTCGGAGAATTTCGAAGATTTTCCCTCGTCAAAGAAAATAATGATGCATCTTTGATGGTGGATATATTCTAGCTTACTTGTAAATATTTCGAGTTTATTTGGGTTGAATTTTCAACTTATTATTGTTTTTTTTTTCTGAGACTGATAAATACATGCACAGTAAAATATTAAGCCAACATTTTGTTGTAAAACATAATTACCTTTTTAAACATCATCCAAACATACCCAAAGTTTGTATATTCCAATACTTAATAATAAGGGCTTGTAAAGAACTTTATTTAGATTGTTTATCCATAAATTATTCTTTATTAGTATTGAATATGATCAAAAATAGCACATGATTGAAATGAACAAACAAATTAACTTTTACTAAGAGAGGTAGCTAGGTAGAATTGGTGATAGTCAGGATGATGATGATGAATTTCCTGGAAACTATAGTGTCTATTAAACTTTACAGTATAAAAACGGTATTCTTATTAGAAAAAGGATAAGAATATGATTAAAAGTGGTGCGGTGCGATCTCGTACAACGACTTCTAGATAATAATTGAAATCACCGTCTGGTCACGACTGTAGTGAGTACAGCCGAAAACACAATGCTTTCAATTGGTTTGACGTACAGAAACGGTATCAGATTGATGCGTTTTCGTACTTAATTATTACTGGATAGGCCCCTATAATAACATAATTTTGAGACAAACATTTTGTAACATAAGTATTGAGCTATTTTCATGAAGTTAAAACATTTGTTTTAATATTTAAACTACTGCTACAGATCTGAGTCTGTTCCTGAAGTATGGGAGCGGCACGGGAGGGTTGATAAGGATAAAAATAATTTATTTGCATACAACATGAGAGTTGTTTTTATACACTAAGTGCACAAAAGATGCTACAATATAAATTAATACAGTTAGTCATGTTGTGCCGGCTAGGCGCACAAATATCAGAGGGATAGCACTATTCTCGTCCACTCGTATGTATTACAACTAAAGAATTATTATATTTCAACAATTAATACAAATGTCATGCAAGTCAAAGATAATAAAAATAATTTAAAATAATTAAATCGACTTCAAAACTGAAAAGGAAGAAATAACAATAAAAATAAAAGTCAAAATTCAAGTTCAATTTTTGTTCTAAAACATGATTACCTTTTTAATCATCATGATCCAAATATTTACGAACGTGTTACAATACAATACTACGAAGTAAACATATGTATAGTGGGACTACCATAACTCAGCTCATTCTCAGCTATAAATATATTCAGTTTCAGTTTTGTACGTGCCTGTACACGGTCCGGGCCGGTCGTGCTGACGCCAGCGCGTCTAATCGGCGTTTATTGGAGAAAACCGATTACAGTCTCGCCACGGTGCCGGGACCGTTTCGACATGTCACCACTGCGCTGCGACATACCTAGCTTTGGAAAGCTTGCCTTCATTTACGGAGGCATGCCCGGTGACACGAGTTGTAAGCTTTTCGGGCTACGATAGCAAGCTAGTGCTGAAAAGTTTTTGAAACTTGTGATATTTATTGTATAGCGAATTCATTTTGCTAGCCCACTATGTTCGAAAATGAGTTCTTTTTAACAGACTTCAAAAAAAGGAAGAGATTCTATATTCGATTTTATATTATGTATGTTTTCTTCGTTATATTAAATATTCACTACGTAGTTTTGCAGTAGTTTTTAGTTTTTTCATAGTTCGTAGTTCCCATATTTTTGGTTCAGGAATTTAGTAACCATATAACAAGAATTTGGTAATTATCAAGCATAGACAGCAAGTGCCAAAAATCTTTGATTTGTATTAGCTGAACTACTAGATTAGAAAAGAGCCAGATCTGTATACGGCATAATTTACAGCTAAAGTTACAATTTAGCTATTCAGCACTTACTAGTTAGCTAAGTCGTTAGCTTTTTAACCTGGCTGGAAAAACTCACTTTGTGTCATTTGAGCGTTACAGACAGGGCCCTGATTCTCTATGACCATCGGCCGGGTTACATGAAATGACTTGGTTATGTGTGACAATGAAAATTAGACTTTAGAGTTTTAAATTTCATTGTCAACGCACCCACGTCAACTTCACGTAACACAACCGATGGTTAAACGGAATAAGGGCCCTGCTAAGCGAGTTCCTAACGTCGAGTAAACTTAAAGAGGTTGATGTTAACTCAGATTATGAGGTCTAAGAGTTCTACAATTTAACGAACCTTTTGACGTACGGTAGCACAGTCTACCTGTAGTACGGTAGTATAGTTCCCGTCACGTAAAAAGAACGCTGGTTTGTTCGCGCTTACGAACAAATCAGCGTTCTTTTTACGTGACGGAAACTATACTGAAACTGCAAATCGTGGTCACCCACATTATATAGTGTTGCGTCATTGCGTTGCGCGAGTCATCAGTGCGAAGTATTCTACTTATTAGACCTATGCTGTTGATTCATAGAAAGTACCGTATATGTAGACCAACACAAACAGAAAGTAATAAATTAATTACGGGAGTAAATTACGTAAAACAATATTATGTAGGTAAAGTAACATAGGCTAGCACACTTAGAATTTCTGTAATAGAAAAGCACGCCCAAAGAATAAGGGCCTTACCGAAAAACGTTACTTAACTTTAACCAACGTCTTAAATTCTCTGTCTTCTTTCCGCAAGTGTCATTACGTGTCAGCGAGATGTTGACAAAATATGATAATGATCATATTGTTTTTGATTTGTCAAATTGTACTTACCTAGTCTAATAACAGTAAAATTTGTATTGCATCATACATGCATGACTTAAAAGATAAACACAATAATTTCCGTAGCAAAAAAGTAGGTAGGTTACTCAACATTTTGGAATCTCGAATAAATACACCCTCGCGTATAAGAGTAACCAACTCTTTAGTTGTGTTTTAATGTACTGCACTATACAAATGGAAAAACAACGTGAGATTTAACTAATTTTCCAGATATTATTTAAATATTACATTTCCCACGAGAATATTAACATTGGAAAACACAATCACGCTTCACAATGACGCAGAACTTTTACCACCCACGGCCGGAGACATTTACACCGCAATCAACTTTCAATCAATTTGCAATCAATTATAGAAATGGATAGGTGTTAGGTACCACGAGGTGTCGTAATTCTAGCGTTATGTTGATTGGATGCCTGGTGGCCCGCCGTACCTGGTGCAAGGGACCGCCAAGCGGCCCGCCAACCCGAGTTGCGAGTCACCGAACGCTTTCTGGTAAAAACTACAAAAAGTAAATTATATTGATGGAATCGAGCCCGTTTGATTGATGATGAGTGAGCATCTTTTAATTTATTTTGAGGATTCGACCGCGTCGTCCGCTGGGCTCATGTTTACGAAATCACGACTGATAGAGTATTTATTTTATTTGTTTTTATAATAAGTATGTACCAAATGTATCTGCACCAAATACGAGCTGCTTTAAAAGCAGACTAAAACGCTGGCTCATCGAGAAAACGTTTTATGATTTTGAAATTATACTTAGGTGAATTTATTTTAGTAAATTAATTTATATTATGATAATATTGATATACAATTATGGTACACAAGTTTATTTTTGACTTGTAAATCTATATTTTATTAATAAATAACTTTGACTTTGTACTTTAATGTTATATATTTTGTATTTATACTTGTGTTCATACTTTTATTCTAGTTTTTTTGTCTTTTATTATAACAAAACTTAGACTTGTTTGAATTCCATAGTAACTAAGAGGAACCCTTATAAATTCGCGAAGTCCGTCCGTCTGTCTGTCTGTCTTTCTGTCCGTATGACACAGCTATCACAGCTATTTTACTCAGAGACTATTAGTACTAGTATATTAATAGTAATAGACTATTAGTACTTTAATAATAGTACTCAGATCTACTTGCCGAATTTCGTATTATATACTATTAGTACTTTATTAATAGTACTAACAGTATATAGTACGAAATTTGGCAAGTAAATCTGTTTCATGAACCGCTACAAAATATTGTAATAAAATTTTCAAAAAAGTGAAATAGGGATGGCTCTCTATTCATGTAAGGAAGGAATAATTTTATTAATTCAACTCCACCTAATCGTTTTTCTAATACCACCTAAAAGTTTGGACTTTACTTGTCTTATGGTAAAAAGGAGATGGTAGTAATATAGGGTCGTATAGCTATGGCTCATATTGTTCAAAAAGGATTCTGTGGATCATTGAGAGCATGATATACTCGATGCCACACAGTGGTGTTTCAGGCTAAGTAACTTTTAGGAGTGCTGTATGTTCTGCGCAAAAGACAGACTTTTCTAATGTAGGCCTACATTAGAAAATAGTGTAACTTTCAATTAAAAAATATAGGTACGCGACGAATTGACATCTTCCTCCTGTAATGAAGTAGGTTAAATTGTCTTACAGTATCATCACAAACAAACTTTTAAATACCAACGTCATACGAACCATCAAATTTAAAAGTTTATAAAAACAAGTTCGATTCGATCAGACCCGCGGTTTTTTACAACTTTTGGACTCGAGATATGGCAATATTAACTAATATTTAAACTGTGGCTCTGGTGTCTATTATTATTAATTGACGTTTGTAAAACTCCGAAACTACGTAGAATAATGACGGTGCAACGTTTGTATATGTAGTTGCAATCGACGAGCGCTATTGAACCTTTACAAACAGTTTTGTGTATAAACACGTTGCTCTAGTGTGAGTGCGTGACGGAGTGAGCGGACGCCACTCACGCATGCACTAATACGACTTGAACACAACCAAAGGTGGCATGTAATCGTGATTTGCAATGATATAATGAATTCTAAAATATTTCGTTTTCTCTCAAATCGACGCGTTATTATTTAATTATAATTATGACTATCGTTTTCACTTGCTAACAGTGTATAACGGCCGAATTTGAATTCGCTATATATTTATATATGTATAGAGAATTAGTTTTCATTCCAGACCAGGCAAGTACAATCTTACTACACGGCCACGACAGGTGAGCTCTGTGACACGTAAGGTCCACACAGCACTGACTGACTTCTGATATAGTTGTATTCTTTTTTTTTATTGGATTTAGACCCGCTTAGAGTTTTTGCCAGTGTCAAGTTGTATTCTTCTATTCTATAATTATTTGAAATTGAAAAGAACATAGGTACTTAGACTCAATACATCGCCGTAAATAGCACTAGCTTGAATTATATCGGATATGGGTAAGTGCGCAAAGAACTCCACAAACATAATCCACCTCACCCCTTCTACCATTATAGAGCAAGAAAAAAGTTGGCACACTACCGCTCGTTGTTCATTAAAACAAAAGAAATTAGTGCATGACTATTTCAATCCATACTCCTAAAGCGGATTGCACAGGAGTGGAACTCCTTGCTGCTTTTCCTGTTTCGTAAGAACTAAATAAAATCTTGGTATTTTTAAGTAGGTAACTTAAAATGTATATTATATGTTAAATCTTTGGCTTACCGTCGCTTAAAATCAAGGGAGTTGGCAAATCATCTGATACTTTTTACAGAATCCAGAGATTTTACATCTCTAAAGAGTTTTTTTGATTTCAGTAATAGACAAGGAATACACAGCTTTGTTTTTTTAAAACTATGTTTTCAATGTACAATTATTGACTAGCAACACGTATAAATGCAGTTATAGTCTGATTGATGCATCAGTTAGACTACTTTCTAGCTCAACACTTCGTCATCATTACGCCTACAGTGGATAAGCACGCGTCTTTCGCTTATCCCACTTTCTACGTGTGTTAGTGCCATCTTTACATTTGAGCTATTATTTTCCATCCATCTCAAGAGATTAGCGCTTTACTCAAAATCACAATTTGTCTTGCCATCTTCGTCATATCATAATCGCTTGCATCCATCGAACTAAGTAAGTATATGTACATATAAAGAATAAATAATTATAGTTTAAAAAACTGAAAAACCGACGTGAAACTGCGCATTATTGAGCCAAGCGTAAAGCGAAAAAACGTTAGCAATCTGAAAATATATCCTATCAAACAAAAATAAAATATTTTTTTTCAAATCAGTTTATCAGTTCAGTTTAGTTTATCAGTTTTCAGTTTTATTGTAATGCAATGAAATAAACAATAAACAATAAATGACGGAGTTATGCAGTAACAAACATAAAAGAAGAAAAAAAAAACCGCCGAATTCTAAATCTATTTTATTATTACAAGCTGTGATTATAAGGTTTTATTTAGTTTCACCTGTCCGATGTTTGTCATCAAAACTTGCAAATTAAATTTGATCCACTTCCCGGTTACCGATTGAGCAGAAATTTTGCATACAGGTGTAAATCGCGTGACAATGCATTATTATGATGACATGGTGCTGATCTGATGATGGAGCTGGAAGGTGGCCAAAGGAACGTCGCAATGAAACGACACAACCTCATCGAGTTTGGGCTCATTTGATCGTCTTGACGAGTAGTTTGTTTTTTAATTGTAACCAGGATCTGATGATGGAGCTGGAAGGTGGTCATAGGAACTCTGTAATGAAACGACGCAACCCCATCGAGTTTCGGCTCGTTTGATTCGTCTTGGCGAGTACTTTATTATTAAAAAGAAAGTAATAAAAGCTTGTTTTTAAAAAGTTTTTTTTTTAATATAGATACTTGTTCATTTGTTGTCTATCGAGTTATATTATGTAGTATTGCTGTTGCCAAAGAAACAACCTTGTTTGTTTGATTTCATATATTTAGACTGAAGAAGTATTACCATTTTT
Organism: Lycia hirtaria; assembly: GCA_947563715.1. NCBI lineage: Eukaryota > Metazoa > Arthropoda > Insecta > Lepidoptera > Geometridae > Lycia > Lycia hirtaria. The sequence goes on along the minus strand of OX387379.1, from coordinate 28,781,379 downwards.
TATTTATTCTGCTTTCACTTCTCGGTAGAGAATACAATTTTCTTTGCGATTCTTCTACGTCATTAATCACTATAGACGCTTGCTTCGTTCGCTCAATCAACAATTGAGTACCAAAATGAGTATGCCGCTTACTTTTATGGCACTATTCCTAACTGGGAATGGTATTTCTGTATCTAGTTTGTTGCCGCATCGGGGTCTTCAAGCTGGTACTCTACTCTTGTCTACTTCGAAGTCTTCAAGTTAATTGAAGCCGTCAAGAATACCAGCTAAAAATAATAATAATTAAAGTTTTGAATTTGAGAATCTCTTTATTTGTCGGTTAAAAGAAAGTAGAAAACCCATTTCACTTACAAATACACCTCTACAGTTGTACTCCATAATCAGGTACGTACCTACATCAGTTCTCAGACGCTGCCGCCGCAAGACAAACACACAAGTAGTACGCACCTGTACTAACCGACGTCATTTGTAGGACGACGTACGACACATACCTACTGACTTGCGTACTATTTGTTGAAAATTTTAATCATAATTTGCATGGATTCGAAAGGAAATTATCGTGGGATTGTTGTCTTGAGTTTTGATAATTGTCACAGTAGGAAGATTTGTGACAGCTAATTTGAGCAGTTTGCAAATTCAAAAGAATGTTCACAAATATAATGTATTTCTTGTGATGCTCACCCTGCGAATACGCTGCTATGAATCGATGATTCTTCTTTTATTAGATACACTCGAAACCTGGGGCATGAAATATTCCTGGTATTTCAGATGTAATCCCATAAATTAATAAAAAGTTTTGATTATTAGTTTTGTAGATAATTTAAATTATATAAATGTTTTGTAGGAAGACCAGCCACGAGATGGTCGGATGACCTCATTATAAGAGCGGGAAGACGCTCGAGGCAAGCCACTTCCTATCGGTCTTTTTGAAAATCCACGGGGGAGGCATAGGCCTCCCCATGGAATTGTTCCAGCAGAGGACTTCTTATGGCTGAGATAATGATGGTGATGATGAATGTTTTGTTCAGATGATTACTGTTTCAAGTCGGTTTCAGTTTTTCACTCTAGTGATCAAGTGAGCGTGACTATTTATTAAATACCAGCTACAATTAAAGGAATAATCTGACTGGTAGTGGTCTGACTGTACCATGACGGTATCATCCTCAGATTTTCTAATGCACCAGGAACAAGGAACAAAACAAGACAGGTATGAATTCCCTGTAGTGACTAAGTACTTTGGAAACAAACTCAATAATGTTCGTATTATTATCTATAACATTTCTTCTTACCACTCATCCCTAAGTATAATTTATATTTTAAATATATGAATGAGCAAAAGAGAGCTCCGATTCAGTGTATATGAATGTCATAAAGAAGAGGCACTTATCAAAGACTGTAGACTGTAGATTATATGCAGGGTGTTGATAAAGACTGAGCTGAAACTATCATAATTAATGTTTTCTTTGGCTCTGAAGCGAAAGAAAACTTGTTAATTTTGATTCTATATTTTTATATAAATCAACGGACAACGGTCACTACCGAAATCGATCGACCGTGCCAAATTCCCGTCCAAAAAGCACCTGATTAAACAGTCCAGTTTTGACCTATCAAAAGAACCATTGTCATTTTGACCCTTCCGCTTAAAATTCACACATTCTATGAATAGGTAACAAAGACTGCAACAAGTTCAGATATCCGTTAATCAGTTCCTTTTAACTCGATCCATTTCTCGAATACAAGACATTAGAGCTTGACAAAAGCGATTAACAGGCCGTATATCATGTCCACATTGGTTTTGAAACACATTCAGTATTATGGTGACTGTTATTTCTACTGTGGCAGTTGCAATTTATCTATCTGTCCGTGTAGGGGTCTGAACTGGTTCCTTGTTTTGTGCGTTCTAGACAAACGTTTAACGATTTGTTGGAGTCTAAATGTCGATTTATAAACAGGCTGCGACGTAAAGTCTGGTTGGGCTTGCGATTCCGTGTCAGTCTGACAAGATTGATGGTCGTGTTAATGTAGATTGACTAAACTGTCAATGGTCTTGTCGAGTTCTTGGTAGATTAGACTTTCAAGGCAATCTTACCTGCAATTTGCCAAGTATTTCCAACGACTTCAAAATAGCATTAAATGTATTTTCTATTTTTTGTGTTCCTCAATGTCTTCGTTGGTTGTCAATCTTTATATCGATAATTCTGTTTTTAACTAGTAGCGTTATACTTGAGATGTGGCTAAATAAAAAAATACGTGAGTCCAGATCAAATTAATTGTATATTTAGTTCGAGCGGTTGCTCTAATCAGTTTTAGGGTTACGCAGTACTTATAAATTTGTCACGCCAATGTCAATGAAAATTAGCAGGTTGGTGGTTTTTGTAATCCCTACCCAATATTGCAGTAAAATTATGATTAATTATTAGGTGTCTTATAAATGCAAAGAGTTGAAACCGATTTCAACTCAAAATAGTAATTTGTAAGTATTTTAAGTATTGTACTTATTATAAAATTATGTGAAAGTGATCACTTCTTCCAATATTTTCAATAACCATTTTACAATTGATCTGTAAAAACGTAATTAACTTTTGTTTTAGTCACCGAGTCACCGAAAGTCCTTGAACTTAGATGCGAGTTTCTAAAACCACAAACGTACCAACCGTGACTAAACACAGCATTCCACCCGACCTACTGCTCTAATTCGATTCAGAACGCAAATGCAAACCCTAAAAACTATACAGAGAGCGAAAGTCGTAATTTGCATGTAACAATACAGCACCTGTTAGCTACCATGTGGGCGCTGGCTCCACAATAGACCTCAACAACAGTTGCACCCGTGTAAATGAACCTTTTTTATCATAATGAATCGTCAAGGTCGTAGCTCCTTTATTGCCATCATATGGTCTGCATTGTGACGGGGCTTGCTTGCTCTCGCCTTCCGTGGCTGTGATGACATCGAATTTTTCTGTGATTAAAATATAGTAGGTAGATAGACAAATAACACTTTATTAAAAGATCAGAATACAAAGAAAATAGGTACAGTGACAAAAATATTATAGCTAGTTTTAGATTTAATTCTAGTTTTAATTGACAATTAATTGCCTTATCGCTTAGACATATCTCTTCCAGGCAACCATGCACGTATAGGGTAGGTGGCAACAGATAGTGTTCTTAAAGCAAAACAAACGGTTGACTATTAGTTCAGCAAAACTTAACTAATAGTAAACCGTTTCTGTCTTCAAATGTATGAACAATGAACTGACTGGCAACCGATGACAGTTTGAATTTCGAAAATCACAGATTTCATTGGTCACCAATCCGTCCACTGTTCAATCATTTTAAGAAAATATTTATCATTCATCATCATCATTTTTCTTCATCTTCATCATCATCATCAATTAGCTCGATGGTAGGCGATATTGTGGCTGAAATGTGCTGTTAAACTATGTATTTTTATTTGTGTGTACAAAACAGATAATAATATATTACGACTAACCTATTTTTGTTATCAAATTATTGTCAATAGATAAACTTTAGCTACAGAAACTCCTTTAGTCATTTATACAAAATGTATGACATTTAAGAGGAACAAATTCTTGCGTATAATATATAAAATATAAAATTTAATAACTTACTTAATAGATAAAAATCTACTTTACATAGAAAAAAATAGAAGTTTTTAGACATGAAGAATATAACTTTTAATTATACATTTTATAGAAAAGACAAAGCAACATCACAATAAAAAAAAAATGGGATCGAGCAAGATTATTAAAAAAAAAAACTAATTATTCGAGCGAACAAAACGAGTTTCTATAAGATGACTTACGAAACAAACAAATGATGAGAGAGAGAGAGAGAATATACATATTATAATTATATATGTGCACTGTGCATAGCAGACGTTGCATAGTAGTGTAGCGATCTATTTTGAACTATTAAAACTTGTCAATAGCCCGCATGTTGAGCCTAATGATGTGCTTGCGATGTCTACTTACAAAAGCACAGGTAATAAATTCGTTACGAACAAATTCTTGTAAACAAAACGTTTAACAATATGCTTTCACCTTAAAATCGGGCGAACTCTACCAACAAAGGGCGTCATATCAGTACATCGTACAACCTGAACGACGATTAGCAAGTTAAACAAGCCTCCGAGCTATAACAACTCCTTATCTACCAATCTACAGCGAATAAATTAAACTACACGTGTAACTATATCAAACTTATCCATACTAACTATTCTGTCTAAGAATTTACGAGGCAAAATAGAAAAAGGTCGTACGAAATGATTTTGCATGGAACACAATGAGACGCAGTTGACAAGTGATCAATTGTGTTATTTTTGCAAGTGAATGGTTCTTAAAGAGTCGGTTAAAGTCCGGTTTTACGCCGGACGGGGTGATTAAATTACGATAATTCGAACTCGAAGGGTTGGGAATGTGTGTAGTGACCGTTGTGACAGGGTTACCATGAAATCTCAAGACTATTATTCCAATAAAAGTGTGAGAGAGTGTGACGTTCGTGACGTTTGAGTAAAGTGATAAAAATAGACATGAAATGGGCTCATTTTATTCAACATTATTATGTTTTAATTTTACTTAAACTTAGTTGATTTGCTTCCACGTAGATGGAAAAGTTCTGCTGGATGTTGTGAATTTCCTGAAAACAGAAAATATTGCATTGTAGTTTTTTATATGATGTATTATATAATATAGATATATAATATATAACGTTTCATATAATTAATTATTATACATTATTATATATCTATATATTTATGGACGTTAATTCAGTATGACACAGCTCAAAAGTAATATCGTTGTAAAATACAATCAATATAACTAAGTATACATTAATCAAATTATGGAAGGAAAGAAAGATAGTTTTTTTTTAACTCTGAGTTCTGTGGCTATATGAAAAAAACTAATAAGGTAGTTATTTTATTTTTAAAAACTAATTATGGTCAGAACTAGTACTTGCGTATTAGTTACGTAGAAGTTATTGTGAGTAGCTTTAATATCATTCTTTATTGGTGCCAACTCATATTTGTCATAGAAAACAGAAAATAAATACCAAATTTTTTTTTTTATCGAAAATTATGGATAAATATTTAATTGACACTTTTGCTATTAATTTCAACGAATGTGCTTTGCCGCTAATATGAAACAATAAGCTTTTTATTACTTTTTATTTAACCACAATTACTTCATTGTAAAACTACATACATAAACCTATTCTCTTCGACTATAATTGGTAAAAATACCTTTATATTAAAATTGACCTTTAACCAAGAAATGGCTTAAAATAGAAACGCGCATTGTTGATTCATCATAACGCAAAATTAACAAAGCTCCAATCTAACAAAACCGTTTACCAAAAACATTAAAATAAAAATATTATGAAAAAGTTCAGGAATTAAGCAACTTTCCGTATTTCGAACATTTTTTATGAATAACTTTTTAATTCAGTACTTTTCCTTTAAATATAATTCTTATGTAATAGACTCTCCGGTATAACAAACGACGTGGAAAAAAAATAGACAAGTGCAAGTGAATTACTAAATCTAACTGCGATGCGTGGAATAAATACTTCAGGCAGATTTTTTGTACGAAACGAAATCGGCGTTAGCGTCGTTGGAAAAAAAGTTCCGTTACGTCTGTTGACTTTTCGGACAATCTCTGTCATATTTAGCGACTTTCCGGATTGAAAGTTTATTTTTTGCCAGTTCGCTACGAGTTACGAGATCGTCGTACGATCCGTTATTACGTAGACGTTTTGTAACGAAAGTAATTCGTTATTACGGCGTTGCGTAACTGTGCTTCGTTTCTATTTTATTTCACACTTATTAGCTCGATAGATGAGAATGTACACAACATAATAAGATAAAAATGTAATACTTACTGTTTTTTTTTATACAAGATAGATCTACGATTGACCATCAACTCGCCTGATGTAAAGCGACGGTGTGGCCGAGGATGGAGCTCGTCGACCTAGATTATTCCAATTAAAAAAGTAAATAATGTTAAAAAATAAATCACGATAACCTACTTCTCGTTTATACAAACAAATCTTAAAAAGCGAAAGTATTTTTATGTTTCGAACTCTTTGATGCCTTTTCCGACTTAATAGTTGAATTGATCATATTAGAATTTGATATGTCTACAGATCTTTTAACGGGCAAGTGCCATTATTATGGATAATAAAACAATATCCATACAATAATTATAGTTTAAAAAAACTGAAGCAACCGACTTGTCATGGATGCCATTGTCAGAACTGGACCAAATTGAAATAGGACCACAGGGAAGCATCAGCTCTCAAATAAAAAAATAATCATCAAAATCGGCTCACCCAGTCGAAAGTTCAAAGGTAACAAACATAAAAAAAAACTAAAAAATACAGTCGAATTGAGAACCTCCTCCTTTTTTAAAGTCGGTCGTAAGCAATCAGATCGCTCACCTTTAAAAGTGTAAGCCTTAGTTTTATCATAATGATCTCCAGTTTTCGCGTGTCACAGCTAGTAATGTTCATAATGTTCATTCCATTTTTGATGGAACACAACAATGTTATAGAGTTCGGAAATAAATTTGTAGATAAGCAGGCGACTAATTTATGAATAACAAAATAAATTTGCAGATAAGCAGGTGACTAATTTATGAATAACAAAATAAGTAAGTGAATATTAACAAAACTAAAAAAATAACGGACTAAGTTATAAATTTTAGATATGTTTTAAATACTAAAAATTACAAAGTAAGATAGATAGATAGATAACTCTTTATTAAAAGACTATATTGAAAAATGACAATATTACTATGACTAATCTTTCAATAGGCGGCCTTATCGCAAGTAAGTAGGCAAGTATTCGGTAAGTAGGCAAGTATTCGGTAAGTAGGTAAGATTACCGAAATACGGAGGTATTACTTATGTAAGTACTTAAGTTTAATTGGTTGTCAAAATGCGTAGTTAAGTAAACTTTAATCAGTTTGTTGATTTGACCTTTCCTGTCAATAAACACAACATTCTGAACCACAACAAGAAATAAAAATGTTTTCCTAATTAGTGTACCTATTACAAAAACCATAATCTTTTAATTTAAAGTTAGACCAACAAATATGACCGTGAAGTATGATGATTAATTTAAATTAGGATGGGTAAAAAAGAAAAACATATTTAATTGATTAAATTACGGTGTTGCTAGAGCAATAAATTATACTAAATTAAAATATTGACTGCAGATTTGGTTATGCAAAAATGTTGATTACACAGTGATTTATTAAAAAAGTTGTAGAGCCTTGACTAGCAAACCTTGCCGAATCAAGCCAAGTTCAGTGAAGCCTTGTTTTTTAAAGTGGTACAATAAACATTATTGAATTGATCGGTTGTAGATATGCGTTTGACCACAAATTCACTTGACGGTAAGTAACAACGAGATTGAAGATGGGGCACGCTAACCCATACCTACAGTTTGCTTTCAGAAAAAAATTGTATGGAAAACCGGTTGTATGGAAAATTATAATTGAAAACTGTTTTTACCCCTGAATGTAGTCCAATTTCGATGATTTTAGGGTAACTGATATTGATAACTGCAACAGGTAGACGCTTGAAATATTCCCTGAATATTTAGTTATATTATTCACTTTAAAATAGATAATTAAATTAAAATAAAATTAATATTTAAGGCAAAATATCACGTGTGTTGTATGGGAGCCCCTCCCATACAAAACACGTGATTTTTTGCCATTTTTATAGATAATGGTACGGAACCATTCCTGCGCGAGTCCGACTCGCACTTGGCCGGTTTTATTTTAATACGGTTCTAAAATTAGACGGATTAACACACAAATGGCTAGAATTTTCTGTATGCTTTTTTAATCGACTTAAAAAAGGGAGTTAATCAATTTGAATTATTAATTAAAATTTAAGTCTTAACATAGTTTCCTAAATAATAAAAATCAACCGTCACTAAATAAGTAAAAAAAGACAATTTGATAATGTGTATATGTATTGTTTATATATTTGTGTATATGTCTACCTAAGAACCTGAGTAGGGTTCCGAACAAACTAGTAGAGAGTATTTTCCCCTTTTATCTACTAGTTTGTACGGAACCCTACTTAGGTTCTTAGATAGACGCCCATAGTTTTGAGTAAATATATTGGTGTTACGTCACAGTTGTTATTTCTTCCTTTTCAGTTTAATTGATTGTTTTGAAGTCGAATTAATTTTTAGCTTAGCTTGTGCTAATGAAGCTCTTTCACATGATACGGTTAAAGTATTTTAAAATTTGAACCCTCCGGATCCTTGATTTTTTTGTGATTAAATAAAAAAATACAGTTTTCGGATTTTTTCCTTTATGTGTACGATAAAAGTGTGTGAGCGATAAAAAAATAATTAAAATGTTGATGATGATTTTACTTATGCCGTTACTGAAAAAAAAATAGCAAAATTTAATTGAAAACCTATCAAAATCAAACTCAGTAACGTATATTCAAACGGTTCCGGTACGGTATAATAATAATTGGTGCAAAACAGACAGGACGTCCTGCGTCGAATTGCTCTTACCACCACTACACCATATTTACAGTTACAAAACGCATTTGATACACAATTATAGGCTTTATCATATTGCAATAGAGAGAACTAGAGAACTACAACTAGTTAAAAGTGACACAAAAGATAGTTTCACGCACGCCAAAGCATCCCTTATCCGCGTGACGGGTCAAAATCGCGATTTTATTTATAACATGTCGTATTATAGCAGCTGGGGATTGTCAAGACGAAAAAAAATAAGAAAATGAATCTAAGGGACCCCTCGACGCTCTCAAAGGGCGGACCACCCTTCGAACGGGTTTCTCCGTCATAAATCCCACGTTCAGTTTCAAAAGATATTTTAAAATGCGTATAAAATTATTCAGGGCAGAAATAATTCGGTGCGCAAAAGAATTTATTTATTATTTAAGACAGTCTGTTGCGAAATTTGTGCACGTGTTTTTGTACAGGCCATTAAGGTGTGTTTGAGTGCTTGTATTTGGGTGTTTTATGGTTTGTCTTGTTGGTTATGAGACAAATTTGCATATGTAGTATATGCACACACAGGTACAAAAACAGCACATCTCTATATGAAATGAACTAAGAAATTAACAAAAAGTTAATACTACATAGTAGCACCACCTGTGACCTGTATTTACTAACACTGGCTGACAAAAGTTTATAAATATTTGTTTATTATCATTTTGAACCTGAAGATATATACGAGTATATAGGGAACTAACAATATTGACAGGCACTAAGTTCACGAATCCGCGAGTTGACATTTGTGATATCTATGGTAGACTATGTCAATTATTTGTGATATCTACGGTAGACTTTGTCAATTAATTTGTGATATCTACGGTAGACAATGTCAATTATTTCTTGGAATTAGTATCAGAGTTTCAAATCAGCGTTCCAGAACGCTGTCATTTCTATAAGAAGAGCCTAAAAGAGAATAAGAGAGTTTAAAAAACTAAAGAAAAAAAAAAACAACTTAAAAATACGCAATTCGTTTACTTGGATGAGATTTCAGTTATTTTGTTATAAAAACTAAAGTACTGAAAAGATTTTGATACAATTTATATGGAACCAATTCTGAGAACCAAACCAATTCCAATTCAAACTAAACAAAAAAGAATCATATTTTTTTTTTTACAGATAACCATTTCTTACAAACCGACAAATTCGGTTTATGTTAGTTAATTTTACGTGATAACGATGCGTTACAAGCCGAACGCTTAGGCCGATCATGGCTCTCTTGTTCCGCGCTCTCGCTTACACGCTCGGCTCAGGCGGAACGTGACACTTTTTCGTGCATGCAGCCGGCGTTCATCGATTTATAAGAAGTCATCACGTCAAAAACAATTCAAAATGGGCGGAGTAATCACTGTTCAGTAAACATACAGTCGTATTGAGAATCTCCTTCTCTTTGGAAGTGAATTAAAAAAGAGATACAAGCTCGTTGAGTAGCACACAATCATCGCCGCTTCATAATTAACTCAACACATTCATAAAATTATTACATCACAGCACACAGAGCACAAAAACCACAATAGGACTCAAACAAAGCACTTTATAAACAGACACACCCACTGCCTCAGTAACCCAAAGAACCAATAAAATACATCTCAATACAACGGTGACTTACAAAAACCATTCATAATCAATAGTCTCATAGTAAACATTCAAAAAAAGTAGTATCAAAGTCTTGATAAACCATAGACTTGAACCAGAGACTAATAACGGATAGAATTGAACAATAAACGGTGAGGTTGTATCACATTGTTAGTGCCATTGGTTTACGGAATACAATATAGACACACAATGAGTCGTTTGTAAAGAACTGTTTGCGTACTGGTGAATACAGAACGGTGTTGCTAATAAGTTCGTTGAACTCTTGTTGTGACAATAATATTTCACGGAAGAATTAGATCAGATTATAGATACATAAATAAATATTAAATTCTTACAAGTATTAATAAAACACGTCTATTACACAAATAAGTTTAGTAAACGCAAAAGCATCCGATATTAAAAAAAAAAAACATCTGAAGTAATCTTAGTGAAACACATCTAAGAATAATATTATCTTTAAAAAACTAGGTCAAAATCGGTTCATCAGTTTGAGAGTACGATGCTGCAGACAAATACACACAGATACGCAGGATAAACTTATAACACCCCTATTTATGGGTTTAGGGTTAAGAAATAAACAACAGGGAATTTGGGAATATGTATCCGAATTGGAAATTTGTTCAAAAAAAATTTGTTCGTTATTTAGCAATAATTTAAAACAAAAATAATTTGTTTCAATTTAAAAACATTTTTTACATTTTGTGTAAGTAGAATATATTGCTTTAAATTATCTATGTAAAATATTACAATATTTATTACAAATGTTGCACAACAATAAAATACAAATTATGTATGTACCTAATTCAATACGCAGTATGAGACCACCATTATTCAAACTAGGTTCCAACAATAGTCTATATTTAAAAAAAAACAGTCACTATGACTGCACACATTTTAAAAACCAATTATCACATAAAATAGGAAACACCAACTTACCTAATTCGACCTGTCATAATGACATCAATAAAAAACCAAATTGCATAACAAAAGTGGCAATAAAAGATTTCTAAACACTTTTGTCCACAATTGTATTCGGTTCAACGACCGCTATTATAAAACGATGATACCATATGAATATCATGAAATAGTCAGGTGGTATAAAATTTTGCATATCTATTGGAATCGTTGTATTTATACGTAAATTTAAGTTTATATCATTGAATGACTATTGATAAACTTTAATCCCCATTATTAGTGGTTCTCGTGCCGAATATTTACATAAAATCGATGTTTCGATTGTTATATATCTATATAGACCATCTATACTGGCACGTGCTAAGAAAATAAACATCTTTTCTATTGATTCGATTGTTAGGCTCATCATCGGTGCATAAATTTTCACCATTTATCGCTTTACAATAAAATCTTTTGTGAACGCCGATTGTATTGTATACTGAATCTATTTGATTTGCGTGAAAATGCTATTCATCATCATCATCATCTCAGCCATAAGAAGCCCACTGTTGGACATGGGTCTCCCCCATGGATTTCCAAAAAGACCGATTGGAAGCGGCTTGCATCCAGCGTCTTCCCGCCACTTGTATGAGGTCATCTGTCCATCTCGTGGCTGGTCTTCCTACGCTGCGCTTGCCGGTACGTGGTCTCCACTCGAGAACCTTTCGGCCCCATCGGCCATCAGTTCTACGTGCTATGTGCCCTGCCCACTGCCACTTCAACTTACTAATCCGCTGTGCTATATCGGTGACTTTTGTACGTCTACGTATCTCTTCATTTCTGATTCGATCTCGTAGACTCCGAGCATAGCCCTCTCCATAAATGCTATTTAAAATGCTATTGATGATTGTCAATACATCTTTATTCGTAGGCCAAGTAAAAGACTTCAACGGGAGCTTTTTGCTACGTGGCTTTTCTGGCATATACAATATCTTACTACTGCTTAAATTGTTACAAAAACTAAGAATTTTCGCAACGTTTAGCAGTTTATTATTAGCACAGACATTAGCTAGTATTACGGAAGCTGTGATAAAATGGTCCTAGCCTGAAAACTATGTTATGATTTAGTTTTAATATTTATCCTTAAAAAAAGAAAAATTTAAGAGAGTACCTAATTACAATCGATTCAATATTAGCTGAAATATTTTTAAATAAGCACATGGAAAATCATGATTTATAATTTATAGTTATGTATAATAATTTAACAAATACATTTTTCAGTAAAAACGAAGTTCATATTTTTTCAGTGTAAAAAATATATCATAGCTTAGTTTAACTTTTAGTTTATATCGTTCCATAGTTTTTTTTTAATATAATGTCTTAATTCACAAATTGCTATGCCATATACTTCATGATTACCTAAAATATGTACTTTTTTATTTTTTATAGAAGATAGATCTACGATTGACCACCAACTCGTTAAGCGACGGTGTGGCCGAGGATGGAGCTCGTCGCTCTAGAAGATATCTATTCACTCTAGCCTTTAAAATTCCAAGATTGTAGGTCTCAGGAAACAGAGATGGTGGCAAAGAATTCCATTCTTGTGCACTACGCAACAAGAATGTGGATCGATATCGCTGAGTACTTGTATCTACTATAGATATTTTTTCAATAAAATGTCATCTAATTTGTAATGGTCAACCGAATTATGAAAGTGCGATTGCGCAGCGACCGTGTGATGTCCGGTGGCTGTCTGTAATGTTAACCTGTAGATAGAATCGTATACTTTGTTAGGGGAAATTGGGGTAAACCGGGTAATGCGTATACATATTTTTACTTATTACAGTACAAAACCTATAGGACTTACTTATATTCAAGGATATCTTTATATTCTAAAATTATATAGACACTCTTTTTAGGGTTCCGTACCTCAATAGGAAAAACCGGAACCCTTATAGGATCACTTTGTTGTCCGTCTGTCCGTCTGTCCGGGTGTCAAGACCTTTATCTAGGGAACGCGTGAAGGTATCGAGTTGAAATTAAAATCATACGCAGATTCATAGTATCTTGCTGCAGAAAGAAAAATAAAATTTCTCAGTCTCCGTAAAAAAAAGTTACAGCCGAATATGTCGTAAAAACGCACATTTCGACACTCACAGAGGAATCAAAACCTATGGGGTACTTCCCGTTAACCTAGAACTCTGAAATTTGGCAAGAAGCTTTGTGTTAGAGTATACATAAAGGAAAATATCCGAAAACTGGACATTTTTAATTTAATCACAAAAAAATAGTGTCTCTATGGAAGGAATGAGGGCCCAAATTTTAAAGTGAATTAACCGTATCATGTGGGGTATCATATGAAAGAGCCTCATTAGAATAAGCTAAAACAGGTTTTTAACACATTCTTCGCCCCCTGCAGACCCTTCACTTCAGCTGGGAACCAAAACTTTTTAGGCGAATTTTTATTAAGTACAGAGTGGCCGTGCAAAGCAACGTTGTCTGCCTCAAGCGCCGGCGGTTTACTGACTACTACAAAATGAACGGGATGCTCGCTCGTATCCGAGTGGGAGGCGCCGCTACTACAGCCCCGCTCCACTCGGATCCGAGTGGTGAGCAAGGAATGTGTTAAATATTTTTACGATGTATATTTTTCGGTTTATGAAGGAAAATATAAAAAAATAATATGATTTCCCCTTTTATTTAGTTTGTACGGAACCGTCGGTGGGCAAGTCTGACTCGCACTTGTCCGGTTTTTTTATCTCGGTTTGATACTTCTTCAAAATTATACAACTGAACTAATAAATATAGAACTCAGTACTACTACTGTAACACACCGGCTAAACAGGACTGTAGGGCTACATATAATTATATCACAAAATTCTAAAATAACAGGGATAATTATTTTTCAATCTATGGTCACGTTTACCCTGTTGTCCCCGGTCGCGCTCAGCGGCGCATGCAACCGCGCAGGAAGGCTCGTCTCTCATCTCGCGCAGGATGCGGCGCGCGACCTCCTAGATCCTCTTACGGCACGTGTGACTGACCCTATCACATGATATGCTGTCCTACATCACTAGTCTCTACTCTTTCTCAACCACAAAACGCGTGGATAATAGGTTCACTACGAGGCCGGTTTACGTCAACTAAAACACAGGACTAAAAACTGAGTACTTTCGCTTAGATCCATGGTTAGAAATGGCGACATGTGTCCTGTCAATTTTGTTTAAAATCGCCCAATTGTTAATTTTGGCTGTGATGTATGAGTTAAGAAAGCGACATTTTTTGCGGCAATAAGTTTGTGTTTGATCACTAACTCGTCTATTTACAATTTGATAACAGTAATCTCTACTATAATAAATGCATAGGTCTGGTACTACTTCTACATATCCTACCCAAGAGAAAATGACCCGATCTGATTATTAGACACAGAAAAATCTTGTATGAGTGATGCTCTAACTAAATTTTATTTAACTAATGTGGATGTTTGGTCACTCCATCTAGTTAGACGGTATACATTTTCAATTGTTGCCTATTTGTCCGAGCTGCGAGTAAAAGTTAATTTAAAATATAATACAGTCGATTTTAGCGTATCTTTAACGCATTTACGTCGTAAACAAAATGAAAATATTTAAATATCAAGGGCAACACTGAATCGATTTTGTTTTTGTTAATGTCATTTACTTATTTATTTATTGCATCATATGTAGGTACATTACAAATCTTTTATAATAAATCATAATATTATTTATTTTAAGTACATATGGCCCTATAAGGGCATGGCCATAAGAAATTCGGAGCGTTCTATTTCCATATTTACAAACGTATCCTTAATTATTTTATTAATATCCTTATTTTTGATTGGAAGTACGCTTGAAGTAGCCTGTACACAGGTTCGAAAACACTAATTTTCGTTTTTACGGGTTTTCAAATTTAATTGAAAATCACGTTCTATTTTGAAATTTCTTTTGGGCTATGTCAAAAAAATTTCTTCTTCTTTTTTTCTCCTTCACGGGGTGGTGGACTCGCGGGACTCAGCGTAAGTATTTGCTATTTTTAAGTTACTTGTCTTTTGTCTTTAGTCTCGAGTGCAAGTTCCGAGTCTTAAATCTTGTCTTATCTTGTCTACTTTCCTTATATTCGAAATGAAAAGCAGAGTGTTTACATCGGGTGAAAGACCTATTTAGGCTCTCGAACTATTGGCCCCAAACCATCTCGTGCTTACGAGTAAATAGGTTACGTTCGACACTTGTGTAACAATTTACTATTGAGAAAAATAGGTAAGGGATGTAAAAGCATTTACTAAAAATTTTGCATCGGAACACGCAGACTAGTAAACAATATTTCCAATGATTGTTTCTACTGTTTTCTAGGGAGCGCGGCGGATGCATCAAGTCTCGTGGTCGGACGGCCTAATGGGCGCACTTCCGACATAATATGACGTAGTCGCGCGTTATGCTGCATCGTATGATGTCGCGTTCGGGATGACCAGTAAGTCAACTTAAAACTATGAATATCAGCATATATTGTCCGCACATAAATATCATCATTCATCATCACTCTGCTGCTTTTCCTACGCTGCGCTTGTCGGTTCGTGGTCTCCATTCGATTCGATCGCATCTGTTATCAGTTCTACGTGGTATGTGCCCTGTCCACTGCCATTTCAACTTGCTAATCCACTGTGTTATGTCGGTAACATTCGTACATCTACGGATAGGATATCAAACAAAAAAAAACAGATCAAAATCGGTCCATCCGTTTGAGAGCTACGATGTCACAGACATACACAGATATACAGATACATACGTCAAACTTGTAACACCCCATATTTTGGTCGGGGCTTAAAAAAGATTCTGGCTAGTTCACAAGTTTTTATTTTTTATTGGACGATAGGCTTGCGTTTTAAAAAAAAATACAAAAAACTTAAAAATAACAAAAATACAAATATAAAAACGTTCCGTGGTATAAAATGGTTACGGAGAGTTGTTTTTCTGCATTGTTCTGTGTAAGGCTTGCTTGCATGTCACCGGGTGCAAGCATGTCGGATGTGCAAGATGGTTTGAGACGGTTGCGTTACGCTGTGACTTGCAATATTTAACTCTAAATACGGAAAATACGCAAATGAAACCCCATCATGCGATGACTGTTTTTTTTCAACCGACTTCGAAAAAGGAGGAGGTTCTTAATTCGTCTGTATTTTTGACGTTTAATAAATCGATGAACGCCGGCTACACGCACGAAAAAGTATGACTCATTGTCCTGTTAAGTTACACTCATAGTCCCGTTACATCATCATCATCATCATTTCATCAATGTTTTGTTATGACGTTGTCACGTTAAACTAGCGCCCGTAAACACACTTTACACACAACCAATTTTTTTAAAATGTTTGTTACCTCAGAACTTTCGACTGGGTGAACCGATTTTGATGATTCTTTTTAATTGAAAGCTGGTGCTCCCCGTGTGGTCCGATTTCAATTTGGTCCAGTTCTGACAATGGCATCTATGAGAAGTCGGTTGAAGAAACTATGAGAAGAAACTGTAATTATATAGGAAACATATTTGAGTTTGACTATTAACACACCTTATGATAGACTAAGATGTGGTGGAGGATGGTATACATAGTACATATGTACGTCGATCTAGAAGATTTGAATGGCATTGTAGAAAACTGAAACAACCGACTAAAAATATATATAGATGATTCGTATGTGATTTCGTTTATTTGGATGTCATTTTTTCCAGATATTTAAAATAAAATAAAAACTACTGAACTGATAAGGTTTTCGCTTTAAAAGGGTTTCGCGTTTTCGCGTTGTTTGGAAAAAATTGGAATGATTTGGAAAAAATTAAATTCAATATCTATGCGACGAAAAGAATTTTCTAAATGGCTCATAAATGACGGAGTTATGAAGTAACGTTCAAAAATAAGTCGGGTAAAACATTATAACAGTCGATTTAGCATAATATAGCAGGTAGTGTCCACCGCTCGCCGTGGTCCGGTGCGCAGCGCGGATGCTGCGCGGGCGCGGCGCCGGAAGCGGAAACACGGGCGCGTTCCCTCGTCGGCGACATAGCGGACATTACACCAGCGCACAACATGCGCACTACTACTAGATTCATCAATGTATGTTTACATTACAGTTGTGAAAATAACAAATATTATTGATTACAAACAGTCCGACCAGGCTGGCCCAACTCTGCGAGATAGCTCAATTGTCGAAACCAACTCGGTTGGGCAGCGTTTGGGAAACTTAAAAGCGTCTTTTCGTCCACTATACCTCAGTGCCTCAAGTAGAAAGTTTACGACCTGTGTGTGTTTGTATTACTAGTGTCGTATGTCATCACGACACTGCACTATGGACCTTATAAGGAAGCTAAAAATCGCGCAACAAGCTACGGAGAGGGCTGTTCACGAAGTCTCACTGCGAAATCGAATTAGAAATTAAGAAAATAGACGTGCGAAAGTCACTGAATTAGCACTAGCGGAATTAGCGGAAAATAGCAAGTTGAAGTAGCAGTGGGCAGGGCACATAGTACGTACAACTGACAGTTAAGTTTTCACGCCACGAAGAATGAGAACTCTTTTCCAAAGATGGACCTAATCCAGCACTGAGTGCTTTGGAGAGAGTTCATTAGAGATTTTAGAAATTCTACGAAAGTTCGCTTCAGCATGGGAGTTTAAGTAAGTAGAATCCTACATAACACAGACCTAGGGTATATTTTCAAGATTTTCCCCTCATCAACAAAAAAAAAAAACAATAAGGATTTGAAAGTTGCAGATCGAAACCACGACAAGTACCGTAACAAATTGCTCGATTTTTGCTTACGGAACTGAAATCTTCTCATGCCTAAACGCGTACGTCTGTATCGATTAGGATTACAATTTTAGGGCCGTACCCATTTGTCCACCGAGTATGCCAAACATGGCCGTTTCTCAGCGCCTCATTCGTGTCACAGTTTCCACAAACGGCGAAAATCATCAATCTCTTGAAATGAGGCGATCGTGGCGAGTGGTAACTTTCATTCCGTGAGTGATAGGAAGTTAGGAAGCGTAGAAAGCGCGTGACAGCGGCGCGGCGTGACCCGCGGGCGTGACCCGTCGCCGCGCCGTGAAATGCGTCAAATCGCCGTGCGCCCGCGCCTGTCCTCTGCCCGAACTCTGGTGGTTTACGGTCACTGCTCGCGGGAGTGTTTACACTGTACGATTTATTGATGATCGACTGAAAACAAAGAGATTGTTAACTGAAAAACTTAAATCTAAGTTTTTTTATGTGAGACATCTATTAGTGCGCCTTGAAATTAATAAAACCGGACAAGTGCGAGTCAGACTCGCCCACCGAGGGATCCGTACAAACTAGTAAGTAGGTAAAAGGGGGAAATTATATATTTTTTTATATTTTCCTTCATAAACCGAATAATATACATCGTAAATATATTTAAAAACCTGTTTTAACTTATGCTAATTAAGCTCTTTCTTAGGAACCGTATCATGTGGGGTGATACGGTTAATTCACTTTAAAATTTGGACCCTCATTCCTTGCATAAAGACCCTATTTTTGTGATCAAATAAAAAATGTCCAGTTTTCGGATTTTTTCCTATATGTGTACTTTAACACAATGCTTCTTGCCAAATTTCATAGTTCTAGGTCAGCGGGAAGTGCCCCGGGATTTGATTCCGTTTTGAGTGTCGAAATGTGCATTTTTTACGACTATTCGGCTGTAACTGTTTTTTACGAAAACTGAGAAATTTTATTTTTCTTTCTGCAGCAAGATACTATGGATCTGCGTATATGGTTTTAATTTCAACACGATACCTTTACGCGTTCCCGAGATAAAGGTCTTGACAGACGCGGACCCGGACAGACCAACAGACAGACAACAAAGTGATCCTATAAGGGTTCCGTTTTTTTCTTTTGAGGTACGGAACCCTAAAAACGTTACCGTGAACGTAATTTTTTTAACTCAAAATGGATAAGGCCCTGAAATAATTGTAGAAAATTCTGTTTGCAGCGCCAAGCTCTTCATCATGTCCTATTTCGACTTCAATGTCCTATTTCAACGTTAGATAACAGTTTTAGAGGTGGTTAAATGAATAATGTTGGTTAAATATTTTTTAACCAAATCTTATCATAACGTATATAATGTTCCCATGACTGCTAATTGACGTTAATCTTAAAATATCCATAAAAAAAATACTGAGTCTGATCTCTAGACTGATTCGATTACATGGTGTAATAAGGAAACAAAAATAGTATAAGTACTTGAAGAATGAAACGAAGAAGAAAACTTAAAGAAATTTTCTCTAACATATCTTAAAAAAAAATATCATTGATATTTTTGCGTTTGACCGTCAACTCGCCTGATATTAAACGATGTAATAGTAATTGTAAAATATAATACACAGAAAAGAAATTAAATAAAAAAATATTCAAAAAGTTAAGTCAAAGTCAAAAGCCAAAAAGTTGGTAGTAAGAAAAGTGGCCAGAATGCGGCCAGCATTGCCACATTGGATGGCAATGCTTAAATTTTGAGTAAACTAGGAGCCAGCATTCATGTAATAGTTCATAAGTTTATTCTCGATTTAAAGATAGCCTAACATACCTATCGGCGAATACTCACTCAGATGGCGATACTCAGATTAATACGTTGATCGCATTTCATAGCTCTTTTTAGGGTTCCGTAAAAACGGGACCCTATTACTGAGACTCCGCTGTCTGTCCGTCCGTCCGTCCGTCTGTCACCAGGTTGTATCTCGTAAACCGTGATAGTTAGACAGTTGAAATGTTCACAGATGATGTATTTCTATTGCAATAACAACAAATACAAAAAAATTGAATAAAATAAATACCTAGGGGGGCTCTCATACAACAAACGCAATTTTTTTGCTCGTTTTTGCTCGATATTGATAACGGCAACAGGTAGATGCTTGAATAAATATTCACTGAATATTGAGTTTTATTATTCACTTTAAAAATAAATGATTAAATTAAATTCGATCCCCACCCAGGACAAACATTTGTGTGATGAGCATGGATGTTTGTTCTGTGTCTGGGTGTTTCTTTGTATCATAAGTATGTATTTATTAACCTCGCCTCCATTCAGTTGTTATTGCTTTTTCACTGCTGCATGGATCATATCCGCTTCAGCACAATAGCTTCAGCTTGGTGCCGGTCCTAAGCCCGGGTAAAAAGGGAAGGCCATGGAGGGAGAGGTAGGGGTGAACGGCATTTCATAGCTATCCCTTGGTATGCTGAGCACCCCAACCCTCCCCCCCTTACCCCCTCCCATCACATCCCTCCCCCTCCCTCACCCATTCTACTCCCATCTTCACCTCCCACCCATCCTATCTTTCCTTCCCAATCCAACTTCCGCGGCAGAGCTTATGTGGACGAGCTACTGCTGGCCCTTCATCACGACGAGATGATGATGTTGGGCGGGAGGGGGGGCGTCCACCCGCGTGTTTTTGCCGTGCGCGGGGACCCGTACGGGCGGATGAAGGAATCCTGGTGGTTGAGCCAAAGGGACTGCGGCAATACGCCACTTTGGTCTGGATTTCGTCTTACACGGGAGGTCACAGTCTAGCCAGCTGTGATCAATCGGCTACTGACGTCCGTCCATCAGACAACGTCTGGCGAGCACTCCAAAGGATCGCGGCCTGCAGTCGAGGATAGTTGAGGTTAGCGTGATCGCGCTGTTCGTGCAGCCGAAGCTATCTGGGTTGGTCTCGTGGGTTGCTCCGGCAGAGTGCTATACCTTCCTAATAACCCTGGTGTAAACGTAACATCCCCATTTGAGGACTCCGTGGCGGGTGGGGAGTTAGGAAGGTGAAATCTTAAATAGGCGCGATATGGCAGAATTAAATGCAAATAAACACGGCGCGAGAAGAGAAGATGAGAGAATGGATGTGAGCGCAGCGGCCTTCAGGCGCGCGCAATCATCTCTTGCCAATGCAGGAGGGACTACCGGCGGATGCAATACTCTGTCGGGTCCACCAGCTGCGGCGCATGTAGGGATCCCGGTGGAGCAGAAAGTTGCCGCAAACGAGCGAAAGGCCAATCCCGATCCGATGCACCCTGGTACGGGCACGTCTGAGCGTATCCGCCAATCAGTGCAGGGTGAAGGTAACGGTCCTCGTGAGGGAGTGGTGGCTGATGCTGCTGCTGGGCCATACAGGAAGGTAAACAACAATGGCTCCGCCAAGAGGCGTAGAGCAAAGTTGAGGAAAATTGGAGCTATTGACATGCAGACGGTAGCTAAAAGGACCCGCGAGGTTAGCGATGAAGCTGCAGAAGTGGCTGCGGGAGCCAAGAAGGTGAAGCTCGATTACAAAGCTGCTGCAGCTATCAAAATGGCCATCGTCCCGGAGGACTACCCTGCCAAGCAGTTCGAGGGAGATGGATGGGCAGCCTTCTCCCCTGTCATTTATGACAAGGTGTTGGAGTCCCCAGGAACACCGGAGGCAATACTGAAGGGTGTGACCTCTGGTGCTATGCAAGTAGCCTGCGCTGGAGAGGAGGACGTGAAGTGGCTACGCGAGGCCTTCACAGGCGAAGTTGTGGGGGGCATGAAGGTGAAGGTCATCTACGCGAAGGACCTCCCGAAGCCCGTTAAGATGGCATGGAAGACGCTCAACATTATCATGGCAGACAATGGTAAGGCTTTGCGACTCGTGCAGAAGTACCACCCGGAGCTAAAGGTGGCAGAGTGGAAGGTTGTGGACACACTAGTCGAGCAGGGGCATGTGAGGCGCATTGTGCTCATGGACCAGGCGTCTGCCGACTACATAAAGTCTCGGGGGTATAGGCTAAGGCTGGGCTTTTGCATCGACATCTTCAAGCTTGTTGGAGATGTGGGTGCAACGGCTATTGAGGAGGTGGATACCCCGGCGGGACAGGATGGAAGTCGGCGGATGGGGGGTGAGCAGGGTGAGCCCTCACAACCACTGGTGCGGCCGCAGCCGCCGGTGGAAGACCTGGAGAGGGAGCGAGATGCAGGAAGACCGCCGCCGCCTCCTTTGCCGCAACCGGTAGCGTTGCCTGGAGGAAGTGGACTGGTTGCTCCTCCAAGACCACTGGACTTACGTAGAGGATCCAAGGGCTCACTGGCGCGACCACGTGCACTGTCACCACGACCAAGCCTCGTGTTGATGAAACCGCCGGCGAGGCCGCCTGTTTCGCTCTCGCCCCTGGTGGATGCGGCGGAGCAGCTGGTGTTGTCGCCGGCTACGTCGGAAGCTCTAGACGAGGTGGAGCTGGAGTCACTCTCGGGCAACGAGAGCGACTTATCAACATACCGTCATTAATGGAAATGGCGGGTTTAAGGTGCGTACAAATTAATTTGCATCACTGTAAGGCAGCCGTAGCTATTTTAGCTAGGGAACTGCGGCTAGGAAAATATGATATAGCCCTCATTCAGGAACCTTATCTTTATAAAGGCCACATAAAAGGCTTCGGTAGCTTAAACGGTCAAATTCTTTCTCACTGTGCTACTAATGATTCAAGAACATGTGTTTACGTCAGAAATGGCGTAAAGGCTGTGCTCTTGAATTCCTTATGTTACAGGGACCTGACAGCAGTCATGGTCCGGGAGGGGGCAGGAAGAGGAGTGGTTATGGCCGCAGCCTACCTGCCGTATGAAGAAAAGGATCCAGTCTCTCCGAGGCTCGACGAACTGGTGAGACATGCAGAGGAGAGAGGGCTGGATCTTGTGGTTGGTTGCGATGCGAACGCCCACCATCTCATGTGGGGCAGCTCGGACACTAATGAGAGGGGAGAGAAGCTAGCGAACTATTTGGTAAGCTCTTCTTTGCTAATACTTAACAAGGGCAATAAGCCAACCTTCTTCAATGCGGTAAGAAGAGAGGTAATAGACATTACGTTAGCTTGTAATAGGGCATTCGGTAAGATTGTTGACTGGCATGTGTCAGATGAGGTTACTTTATCTGACCACAACTACATATGTTATAGGTACATAAGTGAAATTACAAATTTGCGGACTGTGCGTAGGAGAAATCCAAGACATACTGACTGGACCTCATATAGGGAAACGCTAAAGACAGTACTGGGAGCTCCGGGATCCAAACTTAACTCAGCAGTTGATCTGGATGCGGAAGCTCAAAGAATCACGGATGGCATCAAGGCTGCCTGGATAAATAGTTGTCCGGAGAGTAAAATAGGGAGTCAAAAAGAACCTTGGTGGACACCAGAAGTGGCAAGCATGCGGAGGGAGGCGAGGAGACTCTTTAATGTAGCTAAAGCCACACATGACTTTAGCAACTATCACAAGGCCCTTACGGAATACAGCAAAGCGGTGAAAAGGGCGAAGCGGGTGGCTTGGAGACGACAGTGTGACTCTATCAGTTCGATGCCTGAGGGAATGAGACTGGCAAAGGCTGTAGCCGTCACCAAGGCGAATCCACTATCGACTGTAAGGGATGCAAACGAAGTACAAACGGAATCCGGTGAGGATACTTTGAGAGTGATGTATAAAGCTCACTTTCCAGGCAGTGTTGAAATTACAGATGGCACACAGGATTCTAACGTTCCAGAATCATGGGAGGTGAGGACCTTCAAAAGAGACTGGGAAGTGGCAAAGAAAGGAGTAGACGAGGAGAAACTGAGATGGGCTGTGGCGTCCTTGAAACCGTACAAGACACCGGGGCCTGATGGTATCTACCCCGTACTCTTACAGCAGGGGATTACTATACTTATCCCGCACTTGTGCCGGCTGTTTAGAGCCTGCATTGCATTTGGATATATACCCATATCATGGAGGCTAGTAAAGGTAACGTTCATTCCTAAACCGGGAAGAGCTACTTATGACGAAGCAAAGGCGTTTAGACCAATAAGTCTTCAGTCTTTTCTACTGAAAACCCTGGAGAAGATGGTGGACAGGTACATAAAAGACGGTCCGTTAAAGAAGCATCCGTTACACAAGATGCAATGTGCGTATCAGCCTGGCAGATCAACAGAGACAGCGCTGCATTATGTGGTGACGCAGGCTGAGAAGGCACTGGAACACAAGGAAGTGTGTCTGGGTGCCTTCCTCGATATTGAGGGGGCCTTTGATCGGACCACGTTTGAGTCCATCAGCAAAGCGGCTGCAGAACACGGTATTCCGAGCACGCTATGCAGATGGATAGAGAGTATGCTTAAGAGTAGGATAATTACATCTGAACATATGGGGGAGAAAATAAAAGCTCTGACGACAAAGGGATGTCCACAAGGAGGAGTTCTCTCACCAACACTTTGGAGTCTGGTTGTTAACTCCTTATTAGTAACGCTAAACAAAGGCCCGGTCACAGCAGTAGGCTATGCGGATGATATTGTCATTTTGATTAATGGGAAGGTTCCTGACACGGTGAGAGGGATAATGAATAGGGTTCTTAAAAAAGTACAAGAATGGTGTATGCTAAATCACCTGACCATAAATCCTAGCAAGACAACAGTTATCGCTTTCACTAGGCTCCGAATTCTGAAGGGACTAGAAAATCTCAAGATGTGTGGAACGGAGCTCAAACTGTCCAAAGAAGTGAAATATCTGGGCGTAACACTAGATAAGGAGCTGACTTGGAATACACATGTTAATAATATATTAACAAAGGCAGTAAGAGTATTCGGCATGTGTCGAAATGCTTATGGAAAGACATGGGGCTTGAAACTGCAGATAGTGCGTTGGCTCTATGAGATGATGGTTAGGCCCATGCTGAGCTATGGAGCACTAGTATGGTGGCCCAAAGTTAGACAGGTGACATGTAGAGATGCTCTGAAGAAGCTGCAGAGAATGGCGTGCTGTGCGATTACTGGAGCATTCACTACAACACCAACAGCAGCTATGGAAACGATCCTAGGATTGCCGCCGCTGCATTTGTACATAGAAGGTGAGGCCTGTAAAGCACTGTACAGGCTGTCAACAGCTGGTCTTTGGAGTTGGCTAGCACCAAGGACAAGGCACACGCAAATAGAGACAACAAAGGAGCTTGACAGGATGCTGAATATGGGGAGTGACAAAATACTCCCGGTGTACAGCTACAAAAGGAACTATGAGATTTATGTCCCAACTAGAGAGGAATGGAAGGGGGAGTTCAAACCCTCGCAAAAGGACTACCTGGCCTGTTACACAGATGGTTCGAAAACCAAGCATGGAACAGGAGCAGGCATCTTTACTAAGGACTGGAAGCAGTGGCAGAGTATGGGACAACTGAGTACAGTCTTTCAAGCAGAAACATATGCTATAACTGTTTGTGCCAAATTGAATATTGAGAAAGGTTGTAAGAATCAAACTATTTATATTCTAACAGACAGCCAATCAGCCCTCGCAGCTGTCGGTGCCTGCAGGATTGGCTCTGGACTGGTTTTAGATTGCATCAACGCTCTGAATGAGTTGGGCAAACAAAATGACCTGAAGCTAGTCTGGGTGCCGGGCCATGTTGGAGTCGATGGAAACGAGATTGCTGATGAGCTGGCAAGAGAAGGTTCTAGTAAACCGATAATAGGACCAGAGCCCTTTGTAGGACTATCTCAGGGGATGGTAAGCACGGCGATAAATGATTACGTTCACAATCGACACAAGGCCGAATGGAACCAGTTGAGTGGGCTCACGCATTCCAAGGCGACCATCGGTGCTGACGGCGCCAAATGGAACAAGAGGATCTGTAAATACAGTAGAATGCAGGCAAGAATTTTGGTGGGAGCTCTGACCGGACACTATGAGAATAGGGGTCATCTCTACAAACTAAAACTTGTTGAAAGCCCCATATGTAGGACCTGCAAGGAAGAGGAGGAGTCCATGAAGCACATCATGTGTAACTGCGACTCAATGGCAAGTAAGCGACTGGACCTCTTAGGAACTGCATACCCGGAACTGGAGGAATATAGGTATTTCGCATCAGGTGATATTCTGAAGGTAATGCAGTCCTTCTTCGGAAAACCTGGTGCGAATGAATAAAGAAAGGGGCAAGCACAAAAGGACCTAATGGCTCGAAGTGCATCCGAGAATCGGACCCCATTTATAAGATAAGATGTATTTACGAAAAAAAAGTATATATGTATTCTATCAACCATCTAGTTTCCATAGTACAAGCTTTGCTTAGTTTGGGCTAGATGGCGTTGTGTGCAATATCCCCCAATATTTATTTATTTATTTAAATATTTAAGGGGGGCTCCCATACAACAAACGTATTTTTTTGCCGTTCTTTTAGATAATGGTACGGAACCCTTCGTGTGCGAGTCCGACTCGCACTTGGCCAGTTTTATTTATTTCTATTTAACTTGAGCCAAATGTATCCGATTTATTCGTTCTTTGTCGTATACATATATTCAAAATCGTGAGGTGTAAATATTCTTTTGACATGCGCGCTGAACGCGACGTGGACTCTCGCACGTCCCTAATCGACGCGAGAATTAGAGATGCAAAAGCCACTTTTCCGATAATTACTCAAATAATGTGAATCTGATGTATTTGTGTGGTCACTAAGGGACTCGCTTTAATAGCTTCTCGAGTTTATATTAGGGTGAGAAGCTTATTATCATACTTCAGCCAACGAAAGAAATCGGAATAATATTCTTCGACTGCCGTCACAGTTCATATGGCAGCACGTTCAAATCATGGGTTCAATTTCCATCCAGGAATTTGTGTGAGGAGCATATAAATAAATAATTAAATATAGTTTATAACTGAAGTAACCGTCTTCAAAATACGCAATTTCGTTTAATTTGATGTCATTTTTTCAGTTATTTTGTCATAAAAACCAAAGTACTGAACCGATTATGATAAAATTTATTTGGAACTACCTCTGAACTATTACATACCTAAAAAAAGAGACATCAAAATCAAGACATAATTGGCGGAGTAATTGTGTAACAAATGCACAAAAAAAAAACACACACACACACAGTAGAGCTTAGAACCTCCTTCTTTTTGGAAGTTGGTTAAAAAAGTAGTAATATAAAAATATATTAAAATAAAAGTAGTAATAATATAAACGACTAATATTAATTAATATCGTTGCAGTCTACTGCAACGGTTGCTGACATGAAGCGAGTTAAGGACTCAGCGAAAGCTTCTGAGATAAAAAGAAGATATTATATTTACATATAAACTTTTAATATAAACATATAAAACACATACATATAATAGCTATTATTTTAAATGCAAATTTGAACAAATAAAATACAACGTAAGTGCAACTAATAAAGTGCAACTTAATTTATCTGGAAACTACCTAAAAGTCTAAAATCTAATGTAATTCAAGGTCAAAATAGGTAGACTGGTATGATTTAACTTAACCTATTATGATTTAACTTTAACACCTTAATGTAGAAGTTTAATACAACAAAAACATTTTCTTTAAACAGCTAAACCACATTGGCGTACACAAAATAATTCCAGCGCAGTCCCAAACCCTAAATAATAATCCTCCAAAAATCAGATATAAAAACATTTCGGATAATTACTAGCGGGGAGCCTGCCGTACAAGTATAAGCCATGAAGTATGGGGTATATCAGTCAATATTTCGGGGAGAAAAATTACGACACTTCATGGGCTGTTTATGTCATGGAAGCGGGTTTGCGCAAGCATTCACAGATTTCGAGGGGCTGTATGGGACAGTGATGTGCATAAGTGGTATTTAATATTTTCGCATTAATTTTGTCATTTAATTATAATTTTATGCATATAATAAATTAAAAATGTTGGTTAGAAATAAATAGATTTTGGATTCAATTAGTTTTATTTATGAAGGTTATGAGCTAACAAACATAAAATATGCAACTCAATTGAGAATTTCCTCCTTTTTGAAAGTTGGTTAAAATGTTATAATGAAAAAGTAGGTATATATATATATATATATATGAACATCCGGACATTTCTTGGTTACCAAAAACTAGACCCAAATTAACTTACTTGATGGGCATGAAAGTTAACTTTATAAGTTATTGGTTTTAGCTTGCACAATTACAACTTACAACAGGTCTCTATTTGGCTGAAAGGTTAAGCATTGCCATTCAACGTGGCAATGCTGTCAGCATTTTGGGTACGTTGCCAACTGGTAGCGGTCTCTTAGATTAAGTTTGTAAATATTATTATTATGTGGCATATATGTGTATATCTAATTTATTATTTTATATATAAATTCTATTAACAGGTAGAAACTTGAATATTTGTAAGTAAATATTTAGAAATATATTACAACTTTGCCTATTTTATTTATTATTTATTTATTTATTTAAGTTCACATAAGAGTCTCAAAATTTAGTTTTCATTAAAATTTTTACTAAAATGTTTTTTCTTTGTTTTCAGATTTCTAGTAAAACACACTGTATTGTGAAATTTTTCTACAGTTCTATTAATGTGACATTTAAAAAAAAAACTAATTTACACATTTCTATGAGATCCAAGAGTTTTGTAAGAAAAAAAAAGACGTGTGGCACTCGGAGACTGCCGCGGTAAAGCTATTGCATAATAGCTTTACGCACGGTGTGTTAGGTTATTTTCGTTACGGAATTTCTGGATTTGGTCTCCACGCTCAAGGCCCGCAATAGAAGCTATGCAATAGCTTAAAAACTATCATCGGGGTCTAATCACTGTTTAATGGTAATAAAATAAGTTTTTATTTCTTCACAAATATGTTGAAATGAAGAAAATCGAGTGATACCTACATAATACGAAGTCCAATTACATGGCCCATGGTAATTACAATATATATTTTCATCTTTAGTATCATAATGGAGTATTTCACAATTAAATCAATTTTGAATTTTTACAACATTTACTAGCAATAACACTTTTGTGATTTAATATCTGAAATCTCAGCACCGCTGTTCCCGACAGTACCGCGGGGTGCGAGGGGCGTAGGGCGGCAGGGAGCACACACCTGGCCACCGCAGCTGCGCACGGGCAATCTCACGCACAGCTTCCGCGCATGCGTGTCTCTATGTACTGGGACGTCTCTAGCTGCGCCTGTGTGTGTTACACGTTATGTGCGTACTGCGCATGGTGCTGCGTAATACGAGCTGAAACTTTCTCATGCTTCCTACTTGTATATTATGTAACACCTATGTACATATTGCAGTAATGTTATTTTAAGAATAATTAATGCTATTTTTGCGCACTACTAATAGTTAAGTATTATTTAATAAAGTTTCTTTTAGATACCCGATGTCTATCGTGGACCGTAACGTCGCTAGTCGCTAAATGGTACGTAGGTTTACAGTAAAGATCAAAAGTCGTTCGTTACTAGGCGTAGGCACACTGTCAGTTGACTAACTTGTAACTAACTTGTTGCGAATTTTTTATACGATAAAAATACGTCAATATA
Organism: Lycia hirtaria; assembly: GCA_947563715.1. Taxonomy (NCBI): domain Eukaryota; kingdom Metazoa; phylum Arthropoda; class Insecta; order Lepidoptera; family Geometridae; genus Lycia; species Lycia hirtaria. Next base: position 28,752,003 of record OX387379.1, on the reverse strand, counting down.
ATCATAGTTTTAAAAAATGAAGCAACCGACTTCTCGTGGATGCCATTGTCAGAACCTGGACCAAATTGGACCACATGGAAAGCACCAGCTTTTAAATAAAAAAATAATCATCAAAATCGGTTCACCCAGTCGAAAGTTCTGAGGTAACAAACATAAAAAAATACAGTCGAATTGAGAACCTCCTCCTTTTTTCAAGTCGGTTGAAAAATAAACTACGATACAACTTCAAAATGCGCAATTTTGTTTTATAAATCAAATTGCTGGATCGATCTTGATTTTTTTAAGTCGGTTACAAAATTGTTCAAATAGGTTCACAACGTGCGAAAGTATTAGCTAGAGATATATTATATGCATAATATGCGAAAGGAACATAGAAAAAACCGGCCAAGTGCGAGTCGGACTCGCGCACGAAGGGTTCCGTACCAACGTTTGTTGTATGGGAGCCCCCCTAAAATATTAATTTTATTTTAATTTAATTATTTATTTTTAAAGTGAATAATATAACACAATATTCAGTGAATATTTCAAGCATCTACCTGTTGCTGTTATCAATATCGAGCAAAAACGAGATAACTGGGTAACTATCACGGTTCATGAGATACAGCCTCACATACAGACGGACGGACGGACGGACAGACAGCGGAGTCTCAGTAATAGGGTCCCGTTTTTACCCTTTGGGTACGGAACCCTAAAAAAGAAAAGGCCTTTTCTTTTTTCTATGGAAAGGAATAATATAGAAACAAAGGCTCGAATATTTATTATTTTTTATGATATGATTAATAGCTTCTTAGTTTTCGTTTTTTTTTTTTTAAATTCAACAAAATTTAAAAAAAGGAATATTATAGAAATTTAATCTACGTTTTCTTTTTTTTATCAGCCCTGTTTGTTCAAACTGTCCCACTGCTGGGCGCGGCTCATCTTCTCATTGTGAGAAGGGTAAGGCCATAGCCTACCACGCTGGCCAAGTGCGGGTCGGCAGACTTCACACATCTTTTAAGATCATTGAGAACTCTCAGACATATAGGTTTCCTCACGATGACACGAATCAGTTTGTAAATGTGTAATCATATTTAAAAAATCTAATAATGTTCAGGGGTATGAATCACTTTTATATTTTTTGTTTGTTTAGACAAAAAGATAAACGCATATACATACCTAAGTCAGATACGCGTTCAAAATTTCTTTTTAAACGCACAAAGAATCGTATCCTGTATTAGATTCGCTACGAGTCTCCTTTCATTAGATAACACGTAGATTTTTACACAGTTTCTGGTAACCATGAAGTTACATGACCTCTCTGAACACGCAACTAGTGACGCAACTTGGCTACTCATAGCTATTACATCAGAAAGTTACTAACTTTGCGTATTTATGAATACCGACGTGTTAATGATGCCAATGTTTTTTAACCCCCGACCCAAAAGAGGCGTGTTTTAGTTTGATATGTGTATTTGTGTTATCTACGTATCTGTGTCTGTCTGTGGCATCGTAGCTCTCAAACGGATGGACCGATTTCGATCTAGTTTTGTTGTTTGAAAAATAATTTCATCGAGTGTTCTTAGCGAAGTTTCATCAAAATCGGTTCGGCCGTTTTTTTTCGGGTTTTCGATATTTATAAACTTATGCTTGTTGTATTCAGTTTGCATTTCGGGTTGTATTTGCTTTCCAACTCCCCACGTTGCGGTCTACGATAGAGTGCGCTTCCCGAAACAGATTCAAAGTATATATTCGAATTTAAAGTCATCCAGATTATCAGGTTGGTTGTGTTTTCTTCCAAAAAGACAGAGGATCTCATACAAGTAGCAAGATATCGATATGCTTTTTGTGTAGTAGTTTAGTTAGTTGAGTTTGTATATTGTTTTGTTGTAGTTAATAAAGGCACTTGCCCGTTAAAAAAAGTAGCAGGAAGGCTCAAAAACTCAAAAAGAAAGAAGGAAAAAAAGAATGAAAAAGGGAAGGAAGGAAGGAAGGAAGAAGGAAGGATGCAAGACTCTATTCTCTATATTGGATTCTATTTTACGTTAATTGATTAAATATTTAATTTTAATTTTGCTCTTTCCGTAGAGTATTAACGCTGATTATTTTTGCACATTTAGCGGTCCTCCTCTCTTCCGTGTTATTGCACCCGACAGGGTCCATATGATACATACTAGTGCTTATTTGTTTTACCTTTGTAATACTATGGAATGGCTTTAAATATTTGAACCTGGATACATTTTACATCAGGTATTTTAGGAAATCCATACGGGAGGCCTATGTTCAGCAGTAAACATCTTGTGGCTGAGATGATGATGGTTAATAAAAATCATATTTACTAAATAAGCCCAGCCTATTGATACTTTAAATTTTTATTTTTATGTAGGTAGGTACCTATATAAGTTTATGCCACTTTATTTCCAATAATTATAATTATTGGAAATAAAGTGGCTAAGTAATAATTTATTACGTATAGTATATAGTAATATAATTCTTAATTATTACATGAAATATAACGTTTTTATTTACTTAGAAGGTAAGTACTATTTTAGAAACTGGAATTTTCAAACACATATAATGGAAAAAAATAGTATACTTACTTAAAAGTAGTATTTTTTTATCTAGATATAGACAAAAACTACTATTAGTCTATAGTCTATTCTATACTATTAGTCTAGTGACTATTTATTTATCTAAACATATAAAACCAAAGTTAATAAAATATAAACGTAGATTTTTGGACAATCACAACATAAGCCTAGCAAAACGTAACCAGACGATATATTTTACAAAGAATCAAGAATGAATGAAAAGTATAAAACCCATTATAACCCAGAAAATTGTGTTAGCATTCAAGTGAACCTATTCAAGTATTCATTCAAGTTTAATTCATCCGACGGCACGCAACAGGTTGACATTATCACACAATTTTGCCACAAAACCGAGTCATCTAACAGTTCCATCAATGGAGTATTCCTAAAAAACATTCCTTACAAGTTGTATTGTCTGTATACAATGACAGGCGCCGGTTAACAAAGCAACTTTACAAGTGTACAATCCACGCTAGCTCTTTATGAATCAACCGATTTATTGAGACCTCAGATGCTCATATGAATAGAAGTTTTCCTATCGCTTTTGTGGGGTGGAGAGAGGCAGGGTAGGTCACGTAAGCTTGGTTAGGTTCCAAAACGGTGATATTGTTGTTATATCAATTGTTGCTAACTTTTTGTTGAAGTTTTGTGATACAACGCCCGATTAATGTAATTATGTGTGTGTTGAATGCTCGCCTATTGATGTGAATAAACAGTTTAGTCAGCTGAGATGTACAGGTACAATCATATAATAGATTCTCTCGTTATGTTTGTAAGTCTTGTGTTTTGGTTTCGTCTTTAGTATTTTTCAGGTTGTTTTTATTAAATTACTCCTTATTATGTACGCAAAAATATGGTAGCTGTGGTTATATGTATGCCTCATTCGTATAAAGATTAAAGACTGTAATAGATTTCTCAGTATACGTAAAATCCAGACAGACACCTAGAACTATTTCATCAATTTCGTACTATCTAGTACGAAATTAATGAAATAGTTCTAAAAAAAAAAACATGTAAAAATATCATGAAATTTTATTTGCGTCTATCTAGACGCAAAATCCAAATAAAATTTCATGATATTTTTTTCACAAATTTATGTCAAACGCGACTTATTAAAACATACACTTAAGAGACACTTTTTATCATTTCATACTAAGCAAGGCAAACTTTTAACATTGGTCAAATTCGTATTATACGTTAGAACAAAAAACCTCGTGACACTTTTGTTAATTTCATACCACATACGTGTTAGTTACGCATCGGCAAGCGTAGCGTAGAAAGATCAGCCACGAGATGGACAGATGACCTCATACAAGTGGCGGGAAAACGCTGGATCCAAGCTGCTTCCAATCGGTGTTTTTATAATTCCATAATATAATTCCATTCTATTCCATTTCAGCCTATATCCAGCAATGCATTTATTGTGGCTCAGATGATGATGATGCGTTAGTTTATGCCCACATAGCACGAAAAACATTTTGAGTGTACACTATATGGCATATAAGACAGGAGCCTCCCTCCAAACCCGTCAGTGAATCCGTCAAATCGCGCGCCGGTGTTCAGTTACCGCGGTGCGTGAGACCGGCGGCATAATGCACGCTTTCGGAGGGAAGGCGGGCTTGAAAGTCTACACCGTGGGTTTGCACGTGCAAGCGATGAACGCGGATTCTGTTCACTGCCTTATATAATAATTTTACTGGCCTCATAGCTCAGTTAGTAGCCTTATAAGCTGAAGGCGGTGGGTTCGATTCCACCCAGGGCAAACATTTCTGCTGAGCATGGATGTTTGTTCTGTGTTTTTATATGTACCAGATATATGTGTTTATAAAACAAAAGTATATGGATATTCTATCAGTCATCTAGTTCCCATAGTACAAGCTTTGCTTACTTTGGGGATAGATGTGTGGAATGTTCTACAATTAACTTTATTATATTAACATGATGAATTTATATTCTATTGTAATGTTTATAAATGTCAATAAAATTGATTTCCATTTTCATTTGTGTAATGAATGAGCATGGATGTTTTATATGTTTTTTTATATCATAAATATAAATTTACAAAAAAAAAATTGCGGCCAAGTACGCATCGGCTCATGCGCAGTGTAATTTAATAAGTTTCCGTGTGGTTTACAATTCCCATAGTCATAGTACAAGCCTTGATTAATTTGGGGCTAGATGGCGCTGTATGTTATTCACTAGCTCCTCGCGATTTTACCCGCAATTCCAGAAGAAGCTCCTATTTTTCGCAATAAAAAGTAACTTACTTATGATTTAGTAGGGTATAAACTATTTCCATAACACATTTTATTTATATTTGAGCACCTTTTGCGCGAAAGAGTAAAAAACATAGGTACACTTCTTCTCCTCACACACTTACGCGCACGTATTCATTATTTCTTTTAAACATACCTATAGATTTTAGTAATCACGCATTTTCTCGTTGTGGTAGGCAGATACAATATCTTTCCATTTGCTACGATCCTGACACATCTTACGCTTTTTCCACTTTCATAAACGCTCGTTTGTTTTGAGGACTTTTGACCTGACTTTCTCATAATTGCGATATTGATGAAAAATCGTGAGAAAGTTTTGAGTGAGGCTATTCTACATTTTAACACAAGAGGCAGCTTGACCTGACTATATGTATGTATGAATTACATAACCAACTCCCAAATTTCAGTAAATACATATGAGAGATGTATAAAGCAAGTTAACCTCTTCATTTTTAAGAATAGCCTTTTATACCATGAGTACAGGATACCTACGTTATCTGTGATCCAAGAACTACCACAAAAGAACGGAAACAGACTCTCCAAGCCGTTCGAAATTCAAACCGCTAAGAGCACCGAAGATTGTCGAAGATTACCGGAGGTTCTCGAAGAATTGTTTTCAACAATATAATAGGTGGTTACGTAGTTTTGAACCCCTCAAATTGTAAGTTTGGTGTAGGTTTCGGGTAACGGTAGGAAGTAGGCGATTATTTTGTTAGGATTTCCGTACGGATGTCGTGCAAGGATCAGGTAAGTAATGGAAGAGTTTTTAGTGATGATTGACGAACGGGTTTAAATTTTTTTTAATACTTTTTGATGATGTACATATTATATTATATTTAACAAACTGCCAAAGAGGATAGTTTTAATTTTTGTGTATCGATAACGAAAAATAGAACCCTATTTTTATGTGACAGCATAAGAAAGGCTTTGTGTTTTTTTGGGATTTTGTGTGTAAGTATGCATGTTTTCTATAATACCTCTTACACTATAAACAGTTTGCTTGACTGATTTTGATGTGCGGTGACTACAACGTTTTGTAATAATAACAATAGATTTCTTAAATATTAAAAATTTACCTTTGTTGATAACATCCTGTGCCAAATAAGTGGTTTTACAAGAGTTATTCTAAAGGCGGCTCTTTTAAATATATGTTACTCTGGTGTAACTATATTTGAGAAATAAATGAACTGAACTGAACACCGACTTTGAGCATACTTTTTCGCGAACATTAATTAAATATGATTTTTTTGCCCATTTCATAATATTTTCTGTTGCCAGTCTAGAAAAAAAACCAATTTATTATATTAAATATGTATTACAAACAGTCAGTCTATGCAAGGGCAGTCTATGCTTATCATACCAAGAATTACAAATCTATAACAGATCATTATCTCTATAATAAAATGCAATTCGAAGTTCTTCAATATTATTATAATTCTTCAAATTACAAGGAATGTCTAAACAAAATATGCAGCTGCACGAGGAAAACCCAGCACCTTGGGCAAAGTGGCAAGTCACCGTCGCGGGCGCATCGGCCGACCGCTTTGATGCGCCGACGTTCGACAGCGCCCGATACCCGACTGACACACGAAGGCGGATGCTGGACTAATGTACAAGCGAAAGCGAGAAAAAGTAATAATATAGTTAAAACTTCAGCTGAGTAATTTCAAGCGTTCAAGCATTTTTTAAGGCTAAGTGCGAACATCAAATCTCGGTTCAAATAATAAATATAATTTTATGTAAAGTAGGTACTTTACCACCATGGGGCGCCTGCGATACAGATTTCGTACCTAGTGTATATGCTTGTAAACAATAAAAATAATGAAATATTTCTATTTGTAAATATTTGGGCATGTGACTGGTAGCTGGACTGTGATGATAACATTATGCCATTTTGAATCTCGTCCTAATGCTGAAAATATTTGGCCTGCCTGCATTATTATTACTATTATTTATTAATAATAAATATATACAAAAAAAAAATTACTTTCGTAATTATATCGGCCCCCTCCTCCCTATCCCTTTTCACAGCTAACAAGTAAAGACAGTTGTCATTTTTAAATTACGAGGCTACGCTTCGTCACGTGTCTGTTATTGCTTTTTATATAATTTGTAATTTTATAAATTACTTGTATGAATTTGTTTTAGGACTGTTAAACAACAGAAGCTTGCTTTACCCAATTAGCTTAATTTTTTTGTGGTGTTTTTTTTTAAATCACAAATAACAATTATATGAATGGTTATCTATCGACTGATTTTAATAAAATTTGGTAGTAATCAATTATAAACAAGAAAGTTGATCAAGAGGTTGTCGTAAAATCTTAGCTTGAGACGAACTACAAGGAAACGGAATGGACGAGAGATTACGTGATCCATCAAAATATAGGGAACTGAGTTTTCGAAGAAATCATACACAGGCTGCATTATTACGATTCGAAGCTATATTCCGTAATATATAACAAATTAAATTATTGGACTATTACTGGACGACATATATATTTCAAATTTATTTCCGTGGAAAATTTATTGATAATATTCAGTGTTGGTTTGGTATGAAATGGAAACTACGAGTGCGAAGCCTCTTTCGCATTATAACCTATATTTTTTTTGCTGCGTAAAATATGGCCGTAAATGATACAATCTAAGCTTCAAGATCGATTGCTTTGGCATACGCTGATTAGAATTGCAGGCTTAGACAGGTGGCAAACGTTTCTATTTCTAAAAACACTGACGCTTTGAAACGATAAGTAAATGTGACGTAACTTCACGTGACATTTCGAGCTAATGTCAATTTTGTCAATGCCATACATTTGCGTACATTCACGAAACAGAAAGTCACTAACTTGTCTAATCTCCCTGGTATAACGTGACGTTAACAAAGCTGAGCATGTAATTTTTCCGCCGAAAGTTCATGCCACGGGCCGGCTCGTGAAAAAACAACCGCATCGAGTCGACGGCCAGTCGCGAGATGATGGTGTGAATTGAGCACGGGATGAGTAAGCTCACTGATAAACAACTGCACGGGCCACTTGCACGACCAATTCGTTCGATACTTGTCCCTCGATGTAGGTATTTGTATGGTCCACTGTCATGGCATTTACTTACAGCTCCTCTGATTTTATGCGGCGATGTGTTCCTAGATGGTAAGGTACGTTTAGTCTGGAATGGGAATTGACTCTCAATTGAAACTGTCCCTGCGTTGTAAGGGCGCTTCGATAGCTTGTAAATAAATTCAGTAATAATCCTAATAACCCAGTAAAAATAAGATTTGTGACTATAATATAAAAGACAACTTTGTCGAACAAGAAAAATTTAAGTATTGGTGTTTTGAACTACATCTGTCACAATTTTGTCCTAATCACAGTTTTATAATAAGCGATGTTTGTTACCTTTTCACGATCAAACGGTTAAACCAATATAGCTAAGAAATTTAGTGTAGAAAATAGCTGTGACGTGGAGACGGACATAGGATACTTATCATTATCATCAGGTTTTACATAATTGAAGGGCGTAGCTAATTTATAAATCGACAATTATTGTGAATCTATGTTTATTAGTTATTTTTCTATTATTAAAGTGGTAAATATTTAGGAATTGGGTACATGTGTTTTCATCATTTTCAACCTATGAGCATAGCACCTTCTTGTACTCCACAATCTCGGTCCTTTGCCAATTTTATCCAGGTTCCATTTGTGACTCTTATAATATCGACGACCCATATAGAACAGGTATAGTTATATTCATCATCTTAGCCATAAGAAGTACACAGCTGGATATAGGCCTCCCTCATGGATTTCCAAAAATACTGATTGGAAGATGCTTACGTCCAGCGTCTTTCCGCCACTTGTATGAGACTATCTGTCCATCTCGTGGCTGGTCTACGCTGCGCTTGCAGGTATGTGGTCTCCACTCGATAGACGGGGTAGACAAGAATTTTGTCTACCCCGTTGTGTTATCTTATGTAATTTAGGTAGAAGTATTATATAATTTGCTAATTTTGCTATCTAGTTATCATTGTACAAGCTTTGGTTAGTTTCCGGCTAGATGGCGTTGTGCCTCCAAATTTACTATTTACTAAACTGTGGTTTCGGTCACAACGGATCTCTTAACAACTCAAAAATAAAAACCATTTCCGACGTTAAAAACATGAATATTTATAATGCGACAAATGAAAAATAAACTCAATCCGTTAAATTTCTATTTTCCAGCCAACACAGTTATCAAAGCGATTCGTAACGGCTGCAAATGTACACCGTTTCATTAAATAAGGTACGTTTATTTAACCGATTGGATACGATGAAACATAACCTTGATAATGACAAATGAATGCTATTCATACGATAATATTTACATAGATACAGTTGATCTACCTTCGATGACGTCACAGATTCGTGAGGTCGTGTGACACGTACCTGTATAATATTATACTATTGTCTTTAGAAATCAAAGAGTTTAGGTTAGTTTTCCATCACTATCTGTTATGTAAGCTTACACCTTTTTTCAGTGCACATAACCAGAGCTCTTCTTGTAGATTTTTTTATTCGACTATAGGCTTGCGCTTGACCGTCGACTCACCTGGTGTAAGATTTGCAACATTTAATGTGGATTGTGGAATACCTGCTACGCCTTCTGAGTTGCTGTATTTTGTGTGCAAATATTGAGTCTACTCTACATTTTTAAAACTTTCAATAAAACTGATAGTAATCCGTAAAAAATAATCCTAATTTTGATCACCGCTACAGTAAAAATTGATCATCGCTACAGTAAAAATTGATCACCGCTACAATAAAAATTGATCACAAAGTCATCATCATCATCATCTCAGCCATAAGAAGTCCACTGCTGGACATAGGCCTCCCCCATGATGATGATGACCGAACAACAACAGTTACCTAATAAATTATATTCGCACTTTTAATAGCAAAATCCGTAGCAGCTAGAGAATAATACTTTCATTATTTACCACGATTTTCTTCAGCATTTTTTAAATGTCAACATTTAGTACAGGTAAGTACATCTGTGTCAACATCACCGTATATTAACAGGCGGTGATATCAGCTCTAGGCAAATCTGGGGTGACCACTGTCATCAGCAACGTTTAAAAAGGAACAATAAATAACGCACCACTGAATTACTTATTTCGAAATCATCACGATTTTAACTCTTATCCCTTACAATTTTATATACCATTTTGTCTTAGATAAAATGTAACTATAACGTAGGTAGTTCTATGACGTCACAGTTCTATAGAACTAAAGGGAGTTACCGATCGCATCGACATCTGTCTCTTTTACGTTTGTCACATAATCTTAATGTTAACGCCTTTCAAGTTCACAATTAATCTAAATAATTACAGTTTAAAAAACTAAAAAAAACACGCTTCAAATTATTGTATTGACATCGTTCCTCGTCTATACAAATAAATAATTCTAAAATAAATATCTTTAAATTTTTGATATGATTCCAAATCGGACCTACGAAAAGAGCATTAAAGAAGAGAAAAGGGCGTTTCTTTATGGTCCGAATCGACCCATTCTAAAATATGTCTTGAGTTGAGAGACCGCAGTGGTTGGTGTGGTGCGAATGGGCCCATTCAGAAACAATGGGCGACTCGCACCGCGGTTCGAATCACTCGCGGTGCAAAACGCCTAAATACTCGATAAGTCTACAAAGTTTGAATGAAATCTGACCGTTTGAAGTGGGTCAATATCAAATCTAAAGGAGTCGGTTACAAACAAACAAACAAACATGCATACAGGTGAAGCTAATAAAAAGCGTGTTAAAAAGTACATTGTTTTCGTTTTAGTTGGCCGTTCCACAGTCACAGGTATCCGTGGCTCTTGTAATTTTCACATAGTATTTTTAATGATATTTTTTGCCAATTTATTTAATGTATACAATATAACAAATATTGTGTGTATGCCACAGCATGTGCCAGCCATCGTCCACCTCAACCATGTGATAAGGAAGAGAACAACGCCACACGAGAGCATTATCGCTGAGCACTTACCTTTTTTGATACACCAGATACTACAGAGATAACTGCATATTTTTTAGGCTCAATAGTCTTACTTTTGTTATTTGTACTTGTGTTCTCTCTTGTTGTTGTAGTGTATGGTGTATAAAAATAAAATATTTTCTTTCTTTCTTTTTTTCTTTCCACACGACGCCGTCGCAAGAGCCTTCGATGGTAGCCTGAATTCTTCGGACGTGCACACAGTCTGTATATTTGGTTCATATCATTATCATTAATATCATTGGCGCAGTTGTGTACCAAATGTCGAAGAAGTAAATAATATCATTTATTTTAATATGAATTGGGTAGGAACATGAAGTCGCGTGGAAAAGTATTATTTATATTTATCTATCCTTGTTTCGGTTAATCTCATGGACAAAAAAAACATGGATTTAATCCTTCCGGAGCGGGGCCGGGACTTTCGGCAGACTTTGTGACGCCGCTCTGCGCGTTGAAATTGGTAATCGGCGGCAGTGCTCTGATGCTACTCAGGTGGGTTAGGGTTGCCACTTACATAGAGTTTGAACGTTATCACAGAGTACATTAATAGTATTACATAAAGAACGGGCCACAGAAGAAAGAATGCAATAGAACTGGTTTATAGACACCGTCAGAACCGTTGTTGGGAAACTCAAAAAAGTATATTGTATTTTGCACTACAAATGAAATTATGATGTCATTGGTATTTTATAGTTCACATTAATAAGCAGAATAATTGAAATGTCCTCCAATATTTATATATTTATTAAATAAAGCTCATTTGAAAATACATATGTCTAAATGCAAAGCGTTAAGCATTTTTGGATTTTGAAGGAAGAAAGGGAAGAAAGAAGGGGTTTGATTAGGTTTTGAGACTCCCCAAAGAGAGGAGAAGTTTGATGCTGCGTCGTTTATTGACCATCATTAACTTTTGGTATTCAATTTTTTTATACACGCTACTCCATTGTATAAAAACGAATATTATTATGTTTGTAACGTACAAAACTATGGATTTTAGTAACTTACATTTAAAATTTATGGACTAAATTATGTTGTGATTCCGATTGTTGATTGCGGAAATTTTTGTAAATGTAACTTTTAACATTAATCTCTATACAAAACACCAAAATGATAATTATACAAGTAGATTATAAAAACAACCGACTTCAAAATGGGCAATTTTGTTTTAAAAATCAAACTACCGAACCAATTTTGGTTAAGTTTCTTGGAGAAAAATCTGAAAATTTATACATTCAAACAAAAACTATTTTTTCGAATCGGTTTATAAATGACGTAGTTATGCGGTTACAAATATTAAAAAAAAAATACAACCGTATTAAGAACTTCGTATTTTTTTAAAAGTAGGTTAAAAGGAGTATCAAATAACAGCGTGGCAACCCTTACACTTCGACTATCTTTGCAATCGCATATTCCGTAGAAGAGGATTACTGAGTTTGCCATTACTTCTTTCCGAGAAGGTATATCACCAGGTAGACGATGATGAAAAAAGCATTGTTCAAGGATTTAAAACCAAACCAATCGAATTTAATCCTTGTCGTTACTGCCATACAAGCTATGTTTAAATAACTTTATTTCATGAATTATTTACACTTATTATGCTAGACATAATTTGAATTGGAACGAATAGCACACAATTCACAGAATAAGTACGAGTACCGTTATTTGTGAATGAAAAATATTAAACAAATTTTGCTAATGGTATTTTAGGTTAAGTGTAATTATCAAATAATTATTCGTAGATTATATATAAATACTAATACTATACATAATATGTATTTCAATATGTATGTATGTATCTATAAATAAAGCGTCACAATACACTCACAATACATTTTGAGTTTGAATGATCCTATATTCTGTGAAATTTTGAAGGCATGTTAAACTTTCCAATGAAGTCTTACAAGATATTTTTTTGCGATTTATGATTTCTAAATATAAAATACATAATGCATAAATGTGTAAAGAATTACAGCAGATTTGAGATGACCATCAAAATCTTGGAAACAGTTTAGAGCAAGTTTCACTGGTTCGATAGCGCAAAGATTTTGCATAAGTATGTAACTTACCATGAGGCGAGTTGGCGGTTAAACGTAAATCATGATCATGATAAAAAATAGCGAGTGACTTGGTTTCTTCTAGGTAAGCGTGCTACATCGTAGACCGCAATGTCGCTTAACATCAGGTGAGTTGGCGGTTAAGCGAAAACCTATTTCTACATAAAAAGAAATCAATTAAAATACAATAATTTGGTATCATGGAGATTATTTGAAAATGGAGCCGGAAACTCCCAGACGGAATATACCTACGTCGAAACATCGAGTTAGTCTAGTCATAATCATCTTCTTTAATTTAACTTGTGAAGTTGATTGAATTAAAACATTTTTTTAAACTATCACGGTCATTCATTAACCCTTTCCTATCTGAAAGCACTATTATTATTAACGGGATATTTACCGTGGTTCGTGATGCTCAAAATTAACGCGAACCACGGTAAACATCCCGTTCATAATAATAGTGCATTGGTTGAATTATTAAAATTGATTTCTAGGCTAATATAAGTAACAAGAATATTGGTAAACAGAATGGCGAAATAATATAATAATTATAGTTAAAAAAACTGAAAAAAAAAACGACTTTAAAATACTATTATTAACGTATTAACTATTATTAACGGGATATTTACCGTGGTTTGCGTTAATTTTAAGCTCCCGATATTTCGGCACAGTTACATGCACCATGTTCACGAGCGACAAATAAATAAATATCCCGTTTATAATAATAGTGTTTTAATGAATGACCGTGATAGTTTAAAAAAAAAAAGTGTGGCACTCGGAGACTGCCGCGGTAAAGCTATTGCATAATAGCTTTACGCGCGGTGTGTTAGGTTATTTTCGTTACGGAATTTCTGGATTCGGTCTCCACGCTCAAGGCCCGCGATAGAAGCTATGCAATAGCTTAAAAGTGAAAAACAACCGATTTAGATAAATTTTTTATGAAATCACCTCTCACCTACAAAAAAAATATGCAGTCGAATTGAGAACCTCCTTCTTTTTGGAAGTCGGTTAAAATAATTTTAGATTGTCGCAAACATTATGATCAATAATACATATATACCTGACTTAGCTAAAAGGATAAAACATTGTTTGCAATTTAAATTCTCGCCGCATGAGTTAAATTTACAGGCTTAGACAAACAGCGAATTGACGTAGGATTTTGATTTGACGAAGTCCCAAAATTCTAGATGGCATTAGATTTGGAACTGTCATTGACAAGTGTGACGCTTGACATTATGCGAACGATTTGTACGTGTCTTTATTCAGTTGCATCAAAAGAATCTTTTTTTTTAATTTATTCGAAAATAGGCTTGTGCTTGACCGTCAATTCACCTGGTGTTAAGTGACAGTTACGGTCTACGATGGAGCGCGCTTGCCTAGATAATAATTAATCTTGCTTAATTATTCCATCCAGCATCAAACTCAGGCAGGCTGATTATGATGATGATGATGACACCCACCAGTGTCCAATATCTGTTAATAACAGCTCATTGCTCCGCAGACACCCGTGATTGACGTACCATTCGGCACCGGGCTGGTATCGTAATTATATGCCTTAACGGAATTTTAATAGACGCACTGAGGTCATTTCGAGATTTTAATAACCAAGGTAAGTTTTAAAATCATTATTACAAAACTAGCATTGGCTGAGCCCAATAGATGCTGACTTGCCAGTTGGGTCCTCGCCTCCTTGGCCTCCGAATTCTTCAGCATGCTATACGCACTCTGAAGCTTAGGTATAACCACACGTCGGACACTATACAATGGCGCTGAATTTCAGACTAGACGTTTGGAGTCTTGTAATTTTTGCCCATTGGACCTTTTGGCTCACTAGACCTTGTGACTCTGAAGGAAAACGTGCAGCCGGCGTTCATCGATTTATTAGACGTATTAGCCGTTTTAGACGTTGTCACGTCAAAAACGGCTGAACCGATTTAATGAAACGCTCTACATATAGCTACATAATTAAGAACACTCTATAAATCCTCTTTCAAAAAAAAAACTAGATCAAAATCGGTCCATCCGTTTCAGAGCTACGATGCCAAAGACAGACACATATGGTCGGGGGTTAAAATGGGTGATTGAAGCCCAGAGTGACATAATATAGTCATGGTCATAAAGGCCATGTCCAGTGTCACACGAGCTAGCCGATAAGGAAGCTGGTCTGGCGGTGAGTTAATAAGTGGACAGCGACAAGACTTATTCAAGCTACTTTGCCCCTACAAATGTTACATAATATTTAGCGTCCCTGACGTCGAGCATATTCGAATAGGTTGCAGGTACAAAGCTTGGCCAGTATTATGGTACAGACTTCGCAATGACGCAGTTTGCAAATAAAGTCGAATTTCTATAAATTTCATGAAACCAGAGTGAAGTTGGATTACATCAACAGTCCCTGTATAAGTTATACAGGGTATTGATTTGTATTTCAATTATAACTACTTAAGCAAATAATTTATATCGTTGAACTTAGCTAAAGTATTGGTTTCGTAAAACTGAGAGGAATTGAGAACTTTATCCAAAATATTTTACTAAGAGCAGCCAGCCCTTTATACTTTCATTACAAGAGGTCGTACAGCTTTATATGACGTAATAACAAAACAGCATATTTTTTTTAATTTTAATATATTTTTTAAATATGAACGTTTCAACGTCGCTATTCAAAGTCACTTTCAATAGCGACGTTGAAACGTTCATAATTCATATCATATTTTAGACTGAAAAAAATTAAACCGACTTCAAAACAATCAAATTTACTGAAAAGGGAGAAATAACACGGAAAAAAAAAACTGGGCGTCTATCTAAGTAGGTACGTACACCAACTATGTTTACTCCTTACTGCTAAAGGAAACCTATCACAGCTATGTTACAGTTTTCCTTTAGGTCATATAAATTATACTATGATTTTTTTAACATTTTTTCCCAACACCAATCATTTAGCTGGCAAGAGGTAGAGACACCTAACTCTAACAAAAAATATCACTTTAAAGCCTAATACTTTGCAAATGGATCCCTAATTAAAAACTTTTTGATTATGGAACCCTAAAAAGAAGAGTAAAGATAATGATAATTTTCTTTCTATTTCTTTTACTTTTGAAACTGAAAATCTGCTAGGTGCTATCTGCTAAACATGTTGAGTATACATTTAAGGAATATAGTTTAGGTCAAAATTATGAATTATACATTGTAAAAATTGTAGACTGTATTCTGTTTTGTGTACCAATAAACTAAATAAATAAATAAATGAATTAATGATTAACAACTTAGGTCACAGAGAAACAAGAGAATACAAAAGTAGATAAATAACATGAGTAGGTACCTATATATGTAGTTACAAATGTATAAATTATAAAGTAATAAATTACTCATCCTGGCAATAAAGTTAAAAGAAATTGGCCATTATAATCAAACGACAAGTTATAATTTAAATGATGATTTTCTTTTTAATTCAACCCATCACAATATTAACAAGGGATTAACGAGAGTTTTATTTTTAATCAACCGCTAAAGGGTTGCCAGTGTTGCCACAATAAATTACGTCAAAATCTATAAACGAGGCTACAAAACATAATTATTTGGAGAAGGGTATCACATTCACACATTAGTGACGCTACTCGGCGCATCCGAATAATTATTAAAAAGATACGGACTCCTTGGTTAGTTTTTATGTTATTTTTATTGTTATTTTTGGTCAGGAGCGTTAAGTAGTATTTATGCGGTATCCAGCGGCGTGTGGAGGTGGTTTGGTCGGGAAACTAACTTGGGTGCTGCGTGGTGACCCATTGGCGAAAATGGCGTAAGGTAACATTTTAAAAATTCTGTTCAACAGCCAAATGTTTTAAATTATAAAGATTTTTTAATAGATCTTTTGACTACCGTTTCTACTGATGGTAAGCGACTTCGTAGAATTCGGTAGCTTCGTAGAAATCTGCGACGGTCTTTGTCCTAATCTATATTCTACACCCGTATTCGCAATCCATCGAATTCAAAGATTCGGAATTGACCTCTTCCTCTCTGTCATTTATATTCTGGACGACAGAGATGAAGATGTAGATTCACGGATTTCAGAATATCATTACATATTAAGTTATCTTGGCATAGGCTGACCAACTCTGCTAGCTCCATCCTCGGCCACACCGTCGCCTAACATCAGTTGAGTTGGTGGCTGGTTGGTGGTCAATCGTAGATCTATCAAATGTAAAAAAACGCCCACCAAAGTTATTTGATTGAATTATTTATTTATAAAGCCGCCAGTTACAATAGTTTTTAAATAATTTCTCTTGATTGTAGTTCTAGGTAAAGTGTTTACAATAAAGGGTAACTATCTATCTAATGCAACTTCTAATTCTAATACTATCTAGCTAGAGTATTATGTGGAGTAAACCGTAATTTATTATAATAATTGGATTATTTATTTTGATAACTAAATAAAAAAGAAATACATAAAAAGTTATATTTTGATGAAATTCAATACAATGGTCATGTATAGCACGATTCATAAAATAATTTACTAATCGCATACATTAGAAAGGAATAAGGAGGTAATTTAAATTTAATTTCTCACCTAAATAAATCTCCTATGTGCCATCGATCTTCATCATTTTCATATTACATACAAGATTAGATCGAAAGACAAGTAGGTAGGTATGTATATTTGTAAGAAAATTAAATACCTACTTACACATGAAATGCATTCATTAAGTGTTTTAGGTATATTGACACCAAACATGGAGATTTATCTAAAAACGAAATAGTGTATTTTTTTGTGAGAGTCGTATTACTATTATTACAAAAATATAACTTATATAACACTCAAGAAGTGAAGACGAATCTAACGACACCTCGCACATCAAAATCGGTCGAGCCGTTTAGGGTGTAGGTGATCATATAGAAACATACACACATACCCACATACATACAAACATACATGCACTCGAAAAACATAACCCTCCTTCTGAAGCAGTCGGGTAAAAATAAAATACGATCAAATCCTAACTCTTCTTTCGGGGTATATGGCTAAAAATCACAATATTATTATGAAAACTAACGTAGTTGTTACACATTTTGATTTTGAACAAACTGGTCACTCACATCTATTTTGAGCCGAATTCTCTGACTATAGTTTCAACCGCATAAGACGGTCTTTTTCAAAAGGAGCAGCGCAGACGTCACTCCCGAAGGATGTCTCGACCAGACGAGACGAGATGAGAATAGACGTGAGTGACCTGTTCAAAATAAAAATCAAAATATTCAGAAAAAATACTTTTCCAAAAATCTCACTTACTTGCACCTTCCACACGGACAGCGGATATAAATTCTTGCCGGACACTTGGGAGCGGATCGCCAAAGCTAATTCTGTTGTGATTAATGCTCCTTGCACATTTCCACTTCTAGAGCAACCTGTGGACAATCAAACAATCAGTTGTAACCCTTATTACAATAAACTAAAGTATAAGTAGACTGCAGAATTATATTTGTAGCAGCGAGGTGCTTAAAACTCGGTGCTGCCGGTTCGCGTTTCACACGCAACCAATGCAGCGATTAAAGAGGGGACGCGTTATAATATTAAAACAGTGGCAACGATTAATATTATTACGCATTTCACGTAGGAAGTAATTCAACGATTTGTCAGAATGATTTGTGACAGGTTATTTGTTTAAAAATGGAATGGCAGAGATGGTCACAATTCGAGTGGTGCAATCAAGCATATGACCTTAAAATGTTCTATGTACAGGCCTGTTATATTATCACAGAGACAAAACTTTTAAATAAAAGTTAAATAGAGACATTAACTATGATTTTATTCATCACCATCATCTCAGCCACAAGAAGTCCTGCATAACTTATGCCTCCCCCATGGATTTCCAAAAAGACCGGTTGGAAGCGGCCTGCCACTGTACACTTGTATGTCACCTGTCCATCTCGTGGCTGGTCTTCTTACGCTGCGCTTGCCGATACGTGGTCTCCACTCCGAGAACTTTTCGACCCCATCGGCCACCTGGGGGGCAATTCAGTTATTCAAAACCGATCCGTAACTGTACCTTTTGCGAAGCATTTCCTGTCGGCTGCTATCATTTTTTGATTTAGTAACGAGCGAAGGACGTGTTACGTTTCATCAAATGTGTCAATTGTATGACATAAATGTGACTGAATCAAAAAAACTATGGCGGCCGACGGGAAACGCTCCACATATGGTTCGGCTATGGAGCGGTCTTGAATAACTGAATTGGGCCCCAGTTCTACGTGCTATGTGCTCTGCTCACTACCACTTCAACTTGCTAATCCGCTGTGCTATGTCGGTGAAGATAATACGATAAAAAGTTCTTACGCGACGACTACTTTTTTATTACAAAATAGTGGATCTATTTTGTAAAAAAAATAGTCGTCGCGTTTGTCCAAGGCCTGAGTTACCATGAAGCAGTTGGAAACCTTGAAAATTCCAAGGTAATAGTAAAATAATTTAAATACAAAAAGTTTTTTTTATTATTTTTTTTATGTTAATAGTATTATATAGTGTCTAACGAACCTAACGGACAATTCACATATTTTTTAAATAAACGATTGTTTTTTTATGTTAAGTATTTTATTTTACACTTTTTAGTTTCTATGGTCACCATCCGGCTCCATCATCAGAAGACTCCATGGCACATCATGATGGCATAAGAATACATATCGTTATCATACCAAATGTTATCCTCATCTCCTCACCGGCGCAAATTCCACGTGAATTCTTAACAAAAGCTTGTTAAACAATGTCTAATAATAAAAAGTAAAGATATTTTGTGCAAATTCCACGGCACTTTACACCTGTGAGGTGAATATATTTGCATCAAGAATTATGGAGCGCTATAATTTTCTATGCCATAAATGAGGGGTGGGACGATGGTGCGATACGAGGGCCAAATTGTGGGGCACGGATAATGAAATTATTAGTGGTTGTCGTCTTTTGTTTTATTGCTGACATTTTTGGAACCGTATAGTAATTCGAAACTTGAAAACAGAACGATCTTGTAAAAGGTTGCGGAATGATTGTGTGTCTATTAAAGTGCAATGTAGGTACAATAACCTAGTGACGGGGAATATAAATAATTTTCTATGGAAGGTTTGAGCATATTTTATTTATTTAAAACACTTTTTTAAACTATCACGGTACATATCATTATCATCATTATCATCTCAGCCACAAGAAGTCTACTGCTGGACATAGGCCTCCCCTATGGATTTCCAGAAAGACCGGTTGGAAGCGGCCTGCATCTTCCTACCACTTGTATGATATCTTCTGCCCACCTTGTGGCTGATCTTCCCACGCTGCGCTTGCCGGTTCGTGGTCTCCATTCGAGAACTTTTCGGCACGGCTATACACTACATTAGAATCATTATTAACGGGATATTTACCGTGGTTTGTATTTATTTAATTCGTGAACATGCACCATCTTCACGAATTTATTTATTTTTCTCATATGTGAGATGAAAAGCAATGTGTATAACACGGTCACAAATAATTTACCTAGTGCGCGTTTATTGAATTCCTTAAATTGACTCGGGATTCTACTTTAGAATCCTTTGCTACGTTCTGAATTCAAACAGCGATCCTCGCTAGAAAAAAATCCTTGCTTTTTGCTTGAAACCTTATCTACGCTCGGGATTCAACTTTAGAATCCTTCGCTACGCTCTGAATTTAAATAAATATCCTCGCTAGAAAAAACTGTTTCGCTGCCTTGTTGTAGGTTAGTACTTAATTTCTACTATTTCTTTGACAATTCCAAACACCAAAAGTTTGGTATCGACTAAACATTGTTTGAGAATCGCCTTAAAATAAATGTATCTGATATAACATTATTTGTAATCTTGATCCTTAAATATCCTTTAGACTTGGTAATCGTGGGAATTAGGCCAGACTCGCGTATCAAGTCATTTGTTCCAATAATTACAAAACCGATTACGCATTTACTATCCTCATACGCGTCTAAACGAACGCCGCCCACAAAAATAGGAAATAAAATAATAAAATAACTTACCCGAAAGCAGCAGTCATGCGAATCGGACATTAGTACTAATATCCCTTTTGATTTTAAGTAATTTATACGAAATTATGTGTAACTTTAGTCGTTGCAAGGGTGCTTTTTGTGATAAATGTTGATTTTCATTCGAATATGTACAGATAGTCGATTGTGAATGATCGATTGTGTAATAATCAGCCCTCGATTCTATTGATATCATGGAGTCTGATGTCAATAATTTATGTTTGTCAACCGATGTTAATGATCATATTTGGTAATCATTACGGTGTTTACTGTCGTAAATTCGAAATGGGCATATTTGTAATTGCTTTATTTAGTGTATGTCAGAAAGTAATTTATGTACGGTCAGAGTATATAGTATTACATAGTATTGGAATGAAAGCTAATATGAAATTTATTTTTGTCAATAGGTGCACCTATACAATAGGACACAAGTAAGTTTCATATTATCACGAAGGAAGTAACGTTTTTGTATGAAAATCTACATAGAAAACTTCAGAACTGTAATATTTGGTAATATTTTAATGGGATTTTCTCTGAAACTTTATCTTTCTAAAACAATTATAAGGTTAGAACTGATTTTGATGAAACATAGAGAACACTCGACAAAATCCTCTTTAAAAAAAAAAACTAAATCAAAATCGGTTTATACGTTTGAGAGCTATAATGCAACAGACAGACATACAAATATACAGATACACAAGTCTCTGTATATTTGTATGTCTGTCTCCCTCTTTTTAGGTCGGGGGTAAAAAAAACAGTACCTGGAGGCATCCAGAGAAGATATTAAATACACCCCCCTTCCTCCCAATACATGTACACAAAACATTCGGTTGGATTGAAAAAATCCTCTTTGATTACGAAAAACTCAAAGAGAAAATAAAATTTATAGGTACACCGATTTCGGCTCTGTACGAGTATATTGGTGTGCATGCGCACTGAAAGCAATTGGAATTCTTCGCTACGTTTTCTGGGTCCCGGGAAGTACAGTTTAGTTAAGTTACAGAAAAAATTATATGTAATTTGTATGGTCCAGTTTTCTGTCCATCACAATGAATCAAACTGGACGCGATTGAAGTCAGTTCTAGTAAATACGAGCCAACATGAGCCAGGATTAAATCAGGATCTATAATTATTTGAATCGCACTGTACTTTCAAAGATCCTAATAATTATAGGTAAAAAAACTGAAGCAACCGACTTCTCATGGATGCCATTGTTAGAACTAGACCAAACTGAAATGGGACTACACGGGTAGCACCAGCTTTCAAATAAAAAAATAATCATTAAAATCGGTTCACCCAGTCGAAAGTTCTTAGGTTACAAACATAAAAAAAAAAACAGTCGAATTGAGAACCGCCTCCTTTTTTGAAGTCGGTTGAAAATACAAGTCAAAGAATATACCTAGACCTGTGAGTGTCAGTACGTGTGAAGAATCAGGAGCGTGTACTGCAAAATGCAACATACAAAGTAAAGGCTCGTCACATTTCACAAGAGCCAAGTACCGCCGTAAACCCGCGCCGTATAAGTAGGTACGGCACCTCTGTGATACGGTGTGGTATGTGACACCAAAACGTCACGGCAATTAAGGAATCGGCAAGCTCTAACCTCGCTGTCAGACCTGCATTGGGCACGCGGCTGATTGGCACACCGGCGTTATGCGTGCTGGATGTGGCATTGACTGGTCTTGTGGCTCAGTTAGTAGTGAGTCTACCTAGCTGTAGGTCGTGGGTTCGATCCCCACCCATCGGCAAACATTTGTGTGGTGAGCATGGATGTTTGTTCTGTGTCTGGGTGTTTCTATGTATCATATGTTTTATTTACAAAAAAAAATATGTATTCTATCAGCCATCTGGTTCCATAGCACAAGCTTTGCTTAGTTTGGGTTGGATGGTTTTGTGTCCCAAATATTTAAAAAAAAAATCTTTATTGCATGACAAAGTTACTGTTTACCGCTGGTTTGGAAGATGCCTATAAGCTTCTGGAATGGGAAGGGCTTGGCATCAATATTAACGGCGAGTACATCACTCACCTTCGGTTTGCCGACGATATAGTAGTCATGGCAGAGTCGATGGAAGACCTCAGTACGATGCTCGAAGACCTCAATAGAGTTTCCCAACGGGTGGGCCTCAAAATGAACATGGACAAAACGAAGGTTATGTCGAACGCCCATGTAGTGCCCACCCAAATATCTGTGGGGAACTCCACTCTTGAAGTTGTTGACGAATACGTCTACCTAGGACAAACGGTCCGATTAGGCAGGTCCAACTTTGCGAGGGAGGTCAATCGTCGTATCCAACTCGGCTGGGCAGCGTTCGGGAAACTTAAAAGCGTCTTCTCGTCCAATATACCCCAATCCCTCAAGTCGAAAGTTTACAACCAGTGTGTGTTACCAGTGATGACATACGGCACTGAAACGTGGTCCCTAACTATGGGCCTCATAAGGAAGCTCAAGGTCGCGCAACGAGCTATGGAGAGGGCTATGCTCGGAGTCTCTCTACGAGATCGAATCAGAAATGAAGAGATACGTAGACGTACAGGAGTCACCGATATAGCACAGCGGATTAGCAAGTTGAAGTGGCAGTGGGCAGGGCACATAGCACGCAGAACTGATGGCCGATGGGGCCGAAAGGTTCTCGAGTGGAGACCACGTACCGGCAAGCGCAGCGTAGGAAGACCAGCCACGAGATGGACAGATGACCTCATACAAGTGGCGGGAAGACGCTGGATGCAAGCCGCTTCCAATCGGTCTTTTTGGAAATCCATGGGGGAGGCCTATGTCCAGCAGTGGACTTCTTATGGCTGAGATGATGATGATGATGATGACAAAGTTATACGTTTATATGTATAAGTATATGTGTATATCGTACATGTCATCATCATATTCACATCACATTAACCTCATTATCTCAGCCACAAGAAGTCCACTGCTGGACATAGGTATCGTATATATATTATTTGTGTATTAAACAATACAGGGTGACTGGTGGTAGTACAATTAAATAAATTAATTTTGCTCAGGGACTTGTGGATACGATTTTTATCGTTGCTCCATACAAATTTTTAGGAGTCAATAATTTTTTGTTACATAAATTTCGAAAAGTCCCAGAACAAAAATGTACTTACTGAACGTTGACTACAACAAAAAGTGTTTTTGTTGTAGACAAGTAAGTATCTAGAATAGGTCTGTCATTTGACTAGACAACTTCTGTGTTTATTTGTAACGCAATCTATATCGCGCTTACGTTTGACTAATTAAATGACGTCGCTACTTTTGGCGTTACTTGAAGCCGTAAGCATACCATATTCGTCAAAGTTGTTTATCATACTACACCGAAGCGAATCGCAGTTTAAGTTTGTAGCTGTCAAAGCTGAAATGGGACTGGGCCGGCCATGTCGGCCACATGCTTGAAGACCTCTGGGTTAATATCACTACCAAGTGTGGTCCTAAACCGTCAAGATTGTAAATGTCGGGGGGAGGCAATTGCCCAGCAGTGGGACACTACAAGCTAACAACAACAACATGACCGAAGCTGGGAGCGGATTGTAACAAAAACTTTTTATCTATTTTGTGTTGTATGTTTTTTGTTACAATAAAATTCTGTCTTTGTCTATGTCTACATGTTCACATCCAGTGTTCGACAGATCTATGTGACGGTATACATGGTAACATTTATCATACATCACGGTTCGACGTCTCACACTGATCGTTTCTCTTCCGCGGGTGACAGCGAGTTATCTTGCAGAGGACTTTATTGTGATGCCACTTCGACACTAATATTGTATTTTGAAATTGCACGCTTGTTTGGATGCCGTTTCGGTAAGGTTGGATGTAAAGTTGAATCAGAAATATGTGATTGTGAATGTATGACAGGAGCTAAAGTCCGCTTACCATTTTGAGTCATATTTGTTGTGAAAGTTTATTTGACAGGTCAGCCTTAACATGCTTTAGAGTCAGTTTTTGCAGTCTAACTTACAATTTCGTTACGCTTGATATGCTGTTGAGTGTACCTTTTTTGTGAGAAAGTATGCGTAAAATCACTGTAATAGATTATAAATGCGCATTATTTAGAATAATTCTGGTAAAATCACTTGTTCATTACGAAATAATTCATTAGACGTTACGAAAAGACGCATTTTTTATTTTTGCAAGAGATATATTATTATTACAAAAAACATATACCTACACATATATATATATATATAACATTACCCTCCTTCTTACGCAGTCGGGTAATAAAAAAACACTTAAAAATATAGATTCACTGTGATAGCCGATTTATAAACTAGCTACGTCACGCTCGGCTATGTAGCCTTCGTTCGTATAATGTCGGCTCGAGTCGACTAAGGGAGCGAGAGAGATATAGTCAGCGCGTCACTGCTACATTGTTATTTCGAATCCTTGAAGAAGTTTTCAATTCTATCATGTGGTCTTAAGCACCCACATTTTTTTATTAGTAGAATTATTGTGTAACTGAGAACGTGCTTATCGCATTCCATATAGGTACAGCATGAGACGTGGGGAAACAACACATTAGTATTCAAGATCAGTATCTATAATAATATTTCAGTATGTACCTATGTATGTTTAAGTAGAACCAATGGGTAGAACATTGCACGAAGCTAGTATGTGTTTATTTACAAGCATTTTAATTTCACACGTCAAGTTTTCAAAATTTAGCACAATTTCACTATTTAAGGCGAGGGTTCCCCGGAATTCACGTATTTTACGCCACCTCAGCCTGCAATTCTTGAGCACGGTGTTTTCATGTACGTGGCACAGAAATACATACGACGCCACCGCGCCGCGCGGCACGGTACGGCTGCTCGCAAGCAAAATACAAATTGTAAATAAACTACTATAAAATAGTGCACTAAACGTATATAAAATGTATACCAGTAGAGCGCAAAAAAAATAATAGCTACTTAATATGGTAACTTTGGTGTTGATGACTTTAAACAACTTGGAAATCAATTTAAAATATACATAAAATGGCATATTTAAAAAAAAAGCTATCGAGACTTTTTTCAGCAATCTTGTTTTTGTGTCAGGAGAACCCTAGCCAACAGAGCAACATTTAACATACTAACAATTTGAGCTTGAATTATTAATACAAGTATTTTTTGTAAATTTTCAAAAAGTTGTTTTTGCTGCTTTTGCCGAGAAGCGGGGCCTTAACTCTGTGACAAATATATAAATATGCGTACTCACTCGAAATATCATTCGAACGCTCGTATGCATGTCAATAGCCGCGTATTGACTGAGCGAGTAGCCTCGCGAGGCAAATCCTCGTTCGGTCAAGATGTGCCTCGCCCGAGCCAAATTACATTAGGCACGTCCTGACCGCCGAAGATTTGCCTCGCGCGACTGCCCCACGAGGCTGCTCGCTCAGTCAGTACGCGGATAAAGACAGTAAATAGGTAGGTGAATGTCATGCACACATTTTGATAGATTTTTGGTTTCATCTATGATCAAAATTTTGAATGAAATTTCTTGCTACGAAACCGTGGTTACGAATACGGAAAAAACTTGTGTCACAGTGTGAGGTATTTTCTAGGCACACGTTACGGGCGACGGTCTGTGATTGGCGGCCGACACACTTGCCGAACGACCGTCCCGTTACTGACCACCACCGGCTAGGCCCTACCACAGAACGTTCATTTTCACTTGTTGAAAATGTTAATTGGTGGCCAAATCAACGAATCATCAAATAAAAGAAAGACAGAAAATGATTTATTTTTATACACCATATACTATAATGGGAACAACAAGAAGACAAGAAAGAACACAAATATAAAGTAACAATAGAAAAACATTGAAAAATAGAAATAGATTTATGATTGACCACCAACTTGCCCAATGTAAGCGACGGCGACGGTGTGGACGAGGATGTATCACGTCGATCTAGATGATATCCATTCGCGCAAGCCTTGAAAATGTCAAGATAATAAATCTCTCAGGAAAATAATTAGCAAAAATGTTAACAAGAACAAATTAAAACGCGGCGAAAAGAATAAAAAAAACATATTCAATTAAAACCCCCATTTCAAACCCAAACCTCATTTTGTGTGGGGTGTTAAAATATTTTTTATTAAATTTATTAAAACATTTTAATTCGTAATTAAATTTACGAATTAAAATGTTTTAAAACTCATGTTTGGCTTTTAAACTGACTAATATACAAAATTTCATGTCTATCTATTAATATGTTACTTGGTGTGGAGACAAACTTGGCTGCAGCCAAGTTTGTCTCCACACCAACATGAAAGTTGTTTAATTTTGTTGTATGTGTTTTCATCAGGCGTAAAGAAGCATGCAAAACTTCAAAATTGCGAAATTTTTACTAACCATAAATACAATTTACCATAAACAAAATACAATTTAACCTAAAAAAAAAAGATGGTTATATGTTTATGAATTCGGTTCAAAAGGGCACTATTCATTGAGGCAACAAAGTAGCCCAACCTGCGTATACCGGCAGTGTTTTCCGGTTAGATGCAGGCTATGCACATCACCAGAACTCTTATCGGCCCACAAGCCGAGCGTCTTTGTGTACCAAACTAGCAACGCTTGAAGTATACATGGTTTTAATGCACGAGAACTTCGTTTGCGCGATGCAGAGCACTCGTGTGATTGGTCGTTGCTTAATTACTAAAGCGGTACTGGCCACAAATATGCATAGTGATTAGAAGAAGTATAAAGTAGTAATTTGTCAGCTCGTGATTAACCGAAACGTCAAAGTAAATATAAGTATATAAATTTTATCGCCTGTATAATCAACATGGTATACTTAATAATTATGTCTTCAAATATGATTCAAATCAAATGAGAAAGTTTAAAAGTATAAAGTTGTCTAGAGAACAACAGGAGGAATATGTTTTTTTTTTAGATTTAACAAAAGACGAGATTACCAATTTTTTCTAAATACATATTTATGTTTTGTACAATTTTGGGCACTTTTTTTTAAAATTTATGAACCGATTTTAATATTTCTTTTTGGGATATTCCTAGACTCATACTTACATTCATATACCCCCGCCAGCTGTTAAATAGTTTCGATGATTCTATTTAGCTAGAAACGTGATACTACGAAGATAAATGCCTTCATGAACTACAACAAAGCAATATACAAAACGAATACATAAAAAGCTAATCGATTACCCCAGATCGATAAAGTTCTAAAGACAATCCAAATGCTACAACCCACTGCCAGTTGGCAGCGTACCCAGTATGATACATTGCCACGTTGAATGGCAATGCTTCAGCGTAAAATAAATTAGAAAAATGTATTCCATGTAAAACATCAACTTAGCTTTATTGGTTTAGTAACCATTTACAATTACATGATTTTAAAATTACAGTTATGCTACTTGTTAACCGACTTCCATAGAGAAGGGGGTTCTATATTCGCATGGATATAGTCTCACGAACAAAATGTCCTGAGTAGACCGATACTCATATGACGAACTCAAATATTTTGATTTAAAATCTGCGTCGCTACGCTAAAGCCTAATTTAGATTGAGGAGTATATGTCCCCGGCTAAATAGTTATTTAGCCGGTTAAAATTATTTTGAAATTCGAATTTATTTTGATCGTTTCTGAAGGTTGCCGCTTAAGACCTCATTGAGTTCGGACGTTTTTGAGCGCTGACGCCAAATCCTTGTCGATACAATATCGTTGACAGACAACTAATTAAAGAAAATAATGTATAAACAAATTGGGACAGACAACAAGTTTAGCTCTAAATTAATTTTTTAATACTTTTGGGATAAATAACATAAGTTTCCGGCAGCCTAGTCGGGAGACCGTCTGACTTGGGATCCGCAGGTCCTGGGTTCGAATCCCGCGGCACGCACCTCTGTCTTTTCGAAGTTATGTGCGTATTGTTGATTGCCGGCAACTTCAAACGGTGAAGGAAAACATCGTGAGGAAACCTACATGTCTGAGAGTTCTCAATGATCTTGAAGATGTGTGAAGTCTGCCAACCCACACTTGGCCAGCGTGGCAGACTATGGCCTAACCCTTCTCACAATGAGAAGATGGCCCGCGCCCAGCAGTGGGACAGTTTGTATAAATAGGGCTGATAAAAAAAAATTAAAAATACATCAAAATTCCCCGACACTGAACAAAGTTTTGCTAAAAACAACTTTCAATTCGTGATCGTAAACCAATAGTAGTCGTCCGAGGCTGGACCACTCGATGATGTCGTCGATGCATTGTAGTTCGAGTGATACTCACAAATGTTTGCCTCTTAACAAAAAGAGGATTGTACTACAAACACCAAGTTTATTTTGTCTCTAATGCTTGTATGACTCAATCTGGATACATGTTTCAAAGACGGGTGACATGAAAGTGTTCAGACATATGGCCTTACCGAAAAACGTTACTTAACTTTAAACATTGCTTAATATATTTTGTCAACTTCTCGTTGACACATAATGACACTTGCGGAAAGAAGACGGAGAATTTAAGACGATGGTTAAAGTAAGTAATGTTTTTCGGTAAGGCCCTAAATGAATAAATATTTGTGGACATTTTAAGAACGACCATCTAGCCCAAACTAACTAATCTTGGAATCTTTAAGGCTAGAGTGAATAGATATCTTCTAGATCGACGAGCTCCATCCTCGGCCATACCGTCGCTTAACATAAGGCGAGTCGGTGGTCAATCGTAGATCTATCTTGTATTAAAAAAAAAACTAACTTGTACTTTTTAAATCTTTATTAGCTTGTACTCTGGAAAATAAACGGCTGATTTTTATAAATACTTAAAACACATAGAAACACCCAGACACTGAATAAACACCCATGCTGTTCGAAACCACGCAGACACACTAAAAGTGTTTTTAATTTCAAATAAATATAATTTTCTCCCCTTTCTATTACTGCACGCCCCGCTATTACTTTCGTTTCATTCCTCTCCATTCTAAGGTAGCCTGGAAGAGATCGCTATTAGCGATAAGGCCGCCCGTTGTTACACTAGTTTTAAAATAATTTCTTTTGATTCTAAGTTCTAAGGTGTGTACCTACAATAAAGAGTTTATCTATCTATCAATCAAAATGGGTCATGACTGTAGTAACGTTCCACCCACGTAGTCAACGCGTAGTCATGAAAAACTATAATGATGATATTGAAAAGCAATATACATAATATATTCGTCTGCACATTCAAAGCTATTTCTGTACAAAGTTTCACGACGATCGGTACAGCTGTTTAGTTGTGAAAAGGTAACAAACAGACAGAGAGACAGACAGAGTTACTTACGCTTTTACAATATTAGTAAAGTAAAGTATAAGAAAATATATATATTCACCTGAAAAACTAAACACGCACCACTACATTTGCGCAGTTGCATAAAAAATAAGCCAGTTCTTAAATACTTTGTGATAATTTTTTTCGGGTTCAATATCGAACAACTCAATGCCACGGCACTGTTCAAATTTCAACATTTCAATTTAAAACAATGCAATAAATTGCAACTACAAACGCCTATGAAACTATGCATTTGCGGTTATGGTAATTTACTATTAAATTGTCTGCAAATCATTTCTTTAGACAGACGTGTCTAATCGGCCACTAAACCTTGCAAGCGAACGTTGTTTTTTTTAAATAAAAAATATAATTGGTCAGCGGAAGCGTGCTTATAGCTATTTGTTTCGATAATACAAAACATTACAAACATATCTGCAGGAGTGGCAAATAGGTAGAACTGAATATTTTCAACGGAAGTTTAGTAAATAAAGCGATAGTGGCTCCTCCAGTCCATTGCATATATATAATTGTCAAGCTATACTTCGTTCAATAGAGTGGAACTGCTTGAGGACCCTGGGTGTTTTTACGACACTTGCTTGAGTATGCCGGTTTTTGAGTACCCTATTTACATTATGTTGGCGTCTCTAGATACTAAGTACATACTGAATTTACTGCTTGCACAGTTAGAAAATGCCGTCTCCAAGAGCTAGTTGTTTAGCAGCATACCCAGCATGTAGCCAGGTCTGTGAACAGCTGTATTCAGTTGCTGAATGGTAACATTTTTATGTTGGATCAGATAAATAGCTTTTTGGACATAGATGTCACAGACCAGGTGACTCAGTGGGCTATTTTATTATTCTACTATAGTGTAAAATTGTAAATGCAAGATAGATGGGACATGTCGTCGTAGAACGAATAAATTAGCCCGTTAGCGGAACGGCTGGGCTGTTAATAAACAGCCCATTGTTAAAATAATGTTTTTTTTTTTTATCATATAAAATAATCTTTACCAACTGTTATTATTTGTCATTAGCTGTTGCCTGATACGCCTTGAATGATATTATAAATGGTCATACAAGTTAGCAAATGGCTATTCTTCACTCTGGGATTCAATATGCGTTTTGATTGGTTGATTCGATAAGGTTCACCAATGCTCGTTGGCTGTTTGTTGTTTGGTATTGTTTCTCTCTGAATTAATTAACAGTCAAAGAGTTGGTAATAGTAGTTTATTTAGCGAAAGGCCGTTATGTATATCAAATATTTATTTCATATAAGAAAAGGCCAATAAGGCCTTTTCTTACACGTTGATTGTAAACGTTCAATGTTCGTCCAACAATCGGCCTAAGCAGCCAACCAAACGTCGTCGGCTAGTCCAGCCATTTAACTAACAAGCCAATTTGCTCAAAGTACTTCAATGTATTACAAGTTAATACCAAGGAGGTATTCAGTATTTTTTTTAATATTTCCACAAAAAACTGTTTTTCAGGCATTTAGAAGACAGAAAATATTTTAAATAAATAATTTTAATAACTCAAAGCACATTAAGTGATTTTTATTTTGAACAAACGGACTACTCACGTTTATTTTTGAGACGAATTCTCCGACTATAGTTTCAACCGCATACGGCGGTCTTTTTCAAAAGAAGCAGCGCAGACGTAACTCCCAAAGGATGTCTCGTCTGGTATTGACTGGCTCAAAAATAGACGTGAGTAACCCGTTTGTTCAAAAGAAAAATGTGTAACAGCCACGTTAGTTTTCACATATCTACTTCATTTTTTTTACCAATTTAATATAATAGATAGAAATATTTTTTAGTAATATTGTTTAAAAAAATGTTTATAATTAGCATATATATTTTTTAAGTTTAACAATCAAATGATTCACGGCGGAGATTTTAGCCTTCAAAGTAACCGAAAAACCATTATTGATGTCCATAAGTGATTTGTCTCTGAAAATATTTACACTTCACTATGGAACAGTAACTTACTAACTACTATACTAGGTACTTATCTAATACAGGCAGGTACGAAAGTAGAAACAACCATTACTGGTTAGTGGAGATTCAGATATTTGATGAGTCATTTTCAAGTCATTTTGCATTAAGTACAGCTTGAGTACTTCTATCTTTATCACTACTTCGGAGATAAACCAGTCATACTTATTTAATTAATTAGAATTAAACAACTACTTCAAATTTTAAGCTTTCGTCGTGATATTTCGGAAACTAACCTATTTGCTTAGATACTTTTCCATTTTTTTATTACCCGACTGCGTAAGAACGACGGTTGTGTTTTTCGAGTGTATATTATGTTATGTATGTTGCTCTATGATTGCTTACAGCCTAAACGGATTGATTTTGATGTGCGAGGTGTCGTTAGATTCGTCTTCATTTCCTGAGTGTCATATGCTGTATTTTTTTAGGGTTCCGTACCTTAAAAGAAAAAATGGAACCCTTATAGGATCACTTTGTTGTCCGTCTGTTCGTCTCTCCGTCTGTCCGTCTGTCTGTCTGTCTGTCCGTCTGTCCGGGTGTCAAGACCTTTATCTCGGGAAAGCGTGAAGGTATCGAGTCGAAATTAAAACCATATACGTAGATCCGTAGTATCTTGCTGCAGAGAGAAGAATCAAACTTCTCAGTTTTCATTAAAAAAAGTTACAGCCGAATAACTCGAAAAAAAACGCACATTTGGACACTCAAAAGGGAATCAAAACCTATGGGGTACTTCCCGTTGACATAGAACTATGAAATTTGGCAAGAAGCATTGTGTTATAGTACACATATAGGAAGAAATCCGAAAACTGGAATTTTTTAATTTAATCACAAAATATAGGGTCTTTAAGCATGGAAAGAGGGTCCAAATTTTAAAGTACTTTAACCGTATCATGTGGGGTATCATATGAAAAAGCTTAATTAGTACTAGCTAAAACAGGGTTTTAAATATTTTTAAGATGTATATTTTTCGATTTATGAAGGAAAATATAAAAAAGTATATATATAGTTTGTACGGAACCCTCGGTGGGCGAGTCGGACTCGCCTTGTCCGGTTTTATTTTAATAATAAGTACATAATACATCTCTCACAAAAATAAAGAAATATGTTTTTTCGTAACCTCCAATGATTTTTTTGTAAAAAACAAGTGATTTTACTAGAATTATTCTAAAATGAGCATTTATAATCTTTTACAGCAATTTTACGCATACTTTCACAAAAACGTACACTCAACAGCGTATCAAGCGTAACGAAATCGTAAGTTAGACTGCAAAAATTGCTTTTCTGCAGTCGGGTATTTTGCTTTTATTTTAATATTATACATACTTGTATTCTTTCTTACACATGTCTTAGTTTCGCCTGCTAAATTCCATAACCCAAATTTTATTACATATTTCTAAATTTTCGTGTCAAATTTATGACAGAAAATCTTGTTTCTAGATTGAATGACTTAATTAGAATTTAGTTTGCAAATAAGAATGTACATACACCTACCTGTTTTATTTTTATTTTTTATATTTATTTAGAAATAGGTTTGCGCTTGACCGCCAACTCGCCTGATGTTAACAACGTTAATGTTAATGTTATTATAACAACGCAAAGACTAAAAAAATGCACAATAAGAATTTCAAAAGCGAAACTATGACATGCTAGATATAAAAACTGTTATGAAAACAAGTAGCTGTAATTTTAGAGATAAGCCTAAGCCTATCACCTATTTTATTACAACTACCCTCATTTTACGTCATGTCTAGCACAAGTCATCCACAGACCATCATTAAATTTCCAACACAAACAACAAAAATCATCATTCATATCTCAACGAACTACAACAAGTTAAACTTGACACGGGGTGTCCTTCAAGTCGTCTCCAAGCTTTCTTGCCGCCGTCTCAGTCACGGCGCGCGTGCTATGTCCACTTTTTGCCGACCACTGGGTGCCGGCGCGGGCCAGATATTGAAATAATTACTTTTCAACGCTACGCCGTGCAAATGACATTTGAAATGGAGGTCGTTTTTTTACACGGCACGAGGAAAATTGCCTCTGACGAAATGTTTGTGTGATAAAAATGATTGTACTCGTAGAAACAGATTGCGGGCGGAACATGACGTTTTACGAGACGCGACGTCATGTACAGACTGGATGTTTTGAAGGTCTGTTTTGTCGTTTGTTTATATACCTGTTAGGGCAATAGTCCAGTAAAAATAAGATTTGTGACAACACAAAATACACCTAAGTATATTGTTATTTAAATGAATGTACTGGTGTTTTGAAATACATTTGATACAATTTCATAATGATACTATAAAATCGAAGTTTGTTACCTTACACGTTCAAACGGCTGATTCGATCGTTATGAAATTTAGTATAGAGATAGCTGTGGACCTGGAGACGGACATAAGCTACTTATCATCATCATAATCATCACCGTTTTTCATAACTATGCGGCTGAAACCGCGGAATGCAGCTAGTTTATAAATAGGGGAATTTTTGTGGATCTATGTGTTTTAGGTATTTTCCTATTAAAATTTGAAATAATCCCTCAAAGTGCATTTAATGTGATCAGCTCCATACAAACAGATTATTTTTTACTAGATTACAAAAGAAAGATATATCGTCGCTCGCATGACTAACTGTCCTATGTCATTTTTCAAATTAATAAACACAGGTATTAATGCAAATACATAAAAAATTAAATGTGAAATTAAAATGTGAGCAACTTTTATAAAAACTAATATAATAAGGTATGCAAAACATCCGATTTTTAATATTTTCGACAAATACAATCTAATCTCAGAACGGAAAAACGTTTGTCCTGAACAAATAACTGAAATGAGATAGGATATACAGTCATTAGTCATGCGAGTGACGATATAATATATTATAGATTTTTTTTAAACGGTCAAGTGCCTTTATTAACTACAACAAAATAATATATAAACTACACATACTTAACTAACTAAACTACTTTTATAGTATAGCCACAGCTCATATTAGCCTGTATACACTTAATCACATTTTTAACTTCCAACCCTAAAAGAGGGGTGTTATGTGTTTGTCGCATCATGGCTCTCAAACGGTCCATCCTAATTTGATCTAGATTTTTTGTTTGAAAGAGGATTTCATCGAGAGTGTTCTTAGCTATGTTTCATCAAAATCGGTTTAGCTGTTTTTTTTGAGTGTTTTTGAGTTTTCTAAACTTATACTTGTTATATTGTGTAGTATGTACTATAAACATGTACTATAAACATGTACTATAAACATGTACTATAAGATATCTTTCTGCACGAATGCTTGTCGATTAATAATCTGGGTGTCTTTAAATATATTTTTCTGGCTAAATGTTAGATTGTACTGCAACATTAAGTAATATCAAATGACTGATTTGGCGGTCAAGCTTGAGCCTATGGTTTATAAAAATATCTAAACATTTTGTTTTTAGATCTACCTTCAATTTTGTTTATTATTTTTTCATAGAACATTTTAATGGAATGGGGTGTTTGCAAAATATGTACCTACTTAAATTTCTATCGAAAATATTATGGTTGTGAACATCAATGGCGGATTCGCAAGTTGAAGTGGTAGTGGACAGCACATAGCAATAGCTTATCAGCACAAGAATAACAATTGTTTTTCTGTCTGGGACATAATTACTTTAAAGCAACACAATAGATCTGGACTATCTGTTTGTTACCTTTTCATGATAAAACGGTTGAACTGATAGTGATGAAATTTGGTATATGCATAGCTTAGAACTAGGAGACTGATTAATTATAAGCTACTTTCCATCATCATCATCATCACCGTATTCATCACTACTCTGATGAAACAGCAGGGTGCTACTAGGAGTTCATAAACATCGCCTATACGTTTTCCGTTAATTCGAGAAAACAGTAAAATGATTAGCGACACGCCGGGACCTCTCGTCCACGCCTAATGAGAGGCTCGGTGGCAGTCCAGTGTTAAAAACCTAAATTGTTGTGTGAACTTTCACAGTTATCGAGTATCGGTTTTATAGCTAACGACGCGAAGTAAAATGGTCGAGAGCCGAAAGTGTTTGTTTTTTTCCCCTTTGACTCGGAGCCATGATATTCGAGATTGCTCTTCGATATCATAAAGCATTATGAGGCGGCACGTGCTTCGTATCTTTGAATTGCTGTATGGATGATTTGATTTTTTATTGGTGTAAAGAGATACGGGTATTTTTCCTTGATTCTGTGAAATAGTAGACAAATAGTTTCTTACTTGCGTGTTATTTTGTTCGTTTTGTTGGTAGATAGTTTGGACGACTTTTTTCCGCTTCAACAGGCAAATTAGGCTATTTATTTATATAATAATATTTATACTTTATTTAGTTGATGTTACTTGGAAGTTAACGTTTTTAGCAGTAAAACCGTTATTTTGACCATCTTGTAACCTTTTTACCTGACTACACAAAACGAGGGTTGTAATTTTAATCCGTACCGATATGCAAGTACCGTATGCTTATGTGTTCTCTCTGGGCTGGTAAATTTGTTGACCTGTCTTTGACAAAATGGGGTACCAATCGAAACGTCTTCATATTACGCGTATAGTAAGCTTTATTACGTAACAGAAAATACAATTAAGTATGGGTTTTGTTACATTTCACTTTTTTTTTGATAAGTAAAGAAAAAGATACAGCACAAATTATGGACGTAGATAAAGTATTAGTTTTTCGATATATACATAGCATGTCATTTGTAATTTTTGGGTGACAAGGAATTCCTGAAAGATTCTCGACAACACTGTCTTTCCTAGAATTTATAAGACACGTTTACACCAAAAAACTAAATTGTGCTGCAAAATATAAATAGGTAGTTAGTTAACTGATTGATTATCGCGACATGAAATCGCGATGTCCCAGCTATTATGCTCAAATAGTCACCGCCAAGAATGCTAAAGTGATTTTTAGCCGTCAGATTTTTGTTATAGTTTTCATTTTTCAACGTTATAAATAACATCGGGTGTTTCGGACTATCACGACTTGCAGTGTTTACGCTTAAAGTTTTCCTGCTTAGTTTAGGCTTTTTCGCTTTTAGGGTATAATTTTTTAAGGGCGTAAGATTATTTAGGGATTATTATGGTAAAAAAAGGAAAAGTAGGATTCGTGACCTAATTTTAACCGATTTTAGAAATGAAGAGGTTCTCAATTCGAATAATTTTTTGTTTGTTGTCGCAGAATTCCGTCACTATGAACCGATTTGATATTTTTTTTTTATTTGAAAGATATACTTTCAGACTGGTCCGATAGAAATTTCATCAAAATCGATTATTTTACTTTTTAACTATATTTTTTTTAGATTAATTAAACATTTAGGGTTTTTAGGCCTAATTTAGTGTTTTTTCACAAAAAATCTGGGTAAAATCAAAAACATAGGGTGGCAGCACTGGTGGCGTGTCGTATCGCAGATGTCCGCTGCACTGAACGTACCTCTGAGATTAACCGTAACGAATTGGCGAGACAATCCTGACGAGACAAAAGCCGGACCGTTTGTCACGCGTTGTAAATATTTTGGACGGCGTTTTACGGGGACCGTAGTTTTATGAGGCTTTCTCGCTGACACCATTGTCTCATATCGTCCGCTGATTAGCCATGCCCCACGACTCGACTCAGGGACATTTACGTGTTTTTTGCTCCCTAGATCCTGAAGGGACAATTGCTTTATGATAGTTTTTTGTCATTTCTGACTACTTAATTTTCGAATGGCCTTGTCTGTAATTGTGTTTATGTTGATGTATTGCTTTATTGCTTTAGCGGTACGCTTACTAATTAGTGCAGCTTCACGGTGATGCATGAAATTTTGTTTTCAAATGTTTTGGCGTCCCTTTATTAATATTGACATGTAATATATTTTACAATTCGAAAACATATCTCTTACCCGAACATGCTGAAAGATACACAAAAGATTCATGAAAATTATGCGATTTCAGAAGATCACTGGTTCAGCCACTGCAGCGGCAGTCAAGCTTGTCTCCGTCCGTTCATTCGTCCGTTTTGGGCCTACCGCGATTGGTACCTATACTCACATTGTCGTGGTTTTGGCCACAAATCTTCGGTCATAAGACAGATTTGTCTGGCCCAATTTCACTTCCACTAATCAAAAATACTGAATTTAGTTCTAGAAATCAGTTATCTCTTTTTTCGCAGGCAAAATACGCACTAAATTAGATTAGAAGACGTCTAATTAATTAAAAGGAACATAATAAATATTTTCCAGCTATCAAAACAGACAATAAATATAAAACATCCAAGCTTGATGACCTGTCTGTCAATAACATCTAATTTTACCGCCCTATTTTTTCAAGACCTATATTAGCGTTTACAAAAGATGTTAAAGAGGTATCTGATTACAGAAAACACTATCAGTTCTAAATTAGTGTCCAACCTGGAAATTTCCAACAATGGTTAGGTCCAGGTGGGGGACGGGGGCGGGAGAGTAGGGGGAGGGGTGATGACGTCACGGCGTGGGTGCCGACACGTCGCCGTCACGCTCCACAAACAGCGAGGCTACAGCAGCCTTGACGCCGTCGTCGGCCGCCCCACATTGCTCGCTGAACAGAACCGACTGTTTTTTAAAGTAAATACCACGTTTAAGACTATGATTCGAATGGGTGCCTCTTCCTGCAGAGGTGTGAAGTCCAAGGGTATTATTGGATCATTAAATCACTGCATGCAATGTAAAATATATGTCTTCTAGTATAAAATAAAAGAACCTAGATATGTCTTGAATTACATTTGTAGGTCAGTAGAACAAACATCATTTTCATCCACAGTCTTCTTTATCCAACTGCTGGGTCAACAAATTATGTTTATCTCGTATAATAAATATCACGTTCCTCGTTCCTATCCTAATTCGACCCTTAAAAAAGTAATTTTAAAAGAAGTAGTTATCGAGTCCGACCATCGTCACTCTCGCTCGCGCATATGCACATTTTGTAACTGGATGAACTTATAAAGAAATCGTCGTGTATAAAATTAGAAAACAACATCACAAATATTCGACATAACTTTAAGTTTGATCTAAGTTCATTTTCATAGATATTTTTTTTTTTGAAATTATTAATGCAAAAATGATTTTTATATATGTAAATTGACTTTCGAATTGAATTTTTTTGTCGAATATTTGTGATGTTATTTTCTAATTTTACAAACGACGATTTATTTATAAGTTCATGCAATCATTTTATATCTTCAAAAATGTGGGTATGCTCGAGCGAGACTGACGATGATCGGACTACGGACTCTCCAGCTTAGTGTGGGACCGAAGTGTGGTACGCGATAGTCAATCTACGCTAGTACCATTAGCAGGCTTAGACAAGTAGCAAACAATTTCTATAAACGCTTATAAATGCTTTGAAATAAAAAAAAACATTGAGTAAAACCTACATTAAAAAAAACTAAGAAACTGTGACATTCCATCACGTGACATTCTAATGTCAATCCAATATTTACTTTTCTATTCTATTGGCGTTCACGAAATTACTTGTCTAACCCCAGGTTTTCTACACAAGGTCAAGACCAAAAAGGTAAGTTTCATCTTTTTACGAGCGATGTAAAAAAAACGAAAGATCTAGCCAAAAATCTAGCCAGAGACAGAAATCGATCAAGTTTACATAGATTTTATACTACACTAGATTATTATACATACTTATCAAATACACCCGATATATATTATCCTCCTTCCTGGGCAGTCGGGTTAAAAGGTGTTTTAGGTGTTTTATTTTAATTGTGAAGATTAATGCAGACAATGTTTTTGATGTACATTGCCCTGTAAAGGCCGAGGTGTCAAAATTGCTAAATATTTTTGCACTTGTCGTTTATCTAAAACTGAATAGAAACTGCCGCACCGAGGTGAACAAAATGTAATTTCATATTTGTGTGGAATATGGTAGTAATGTAAAATATTTAAAACTTGAAACGATTTTAAGAAACTAATTGCAACATTTTTAAATAAGATTGT
Source organism: Lycia hirtaria (assembly GCA_947563715.1). NCBI lineage: Eukaryota > Metazoa > Arthropoda > Insecta > Lepidoptera > Geometridae > Lycia > Lycia hirtaria. The sequence continues at coordinate 28,711,845 of OX387379.1, read as the reverse complement.
GTTAATCTTGTATTAATCAGCGCAATTTGGACGTCTTTTCTTTCTTAGCATTCCCTATCATTAGGGAAAACCGGGAATGACAACTACGCTGCTCTTCTCCTTTTGAAAAAGATCGCCGGAAGCGCTTGAAACTATAGTCACAATTAAGATTTTGACTCACAATCTTAGTTAGCAGTAATTTTGTGAAAAAATGTGCGTGAACCAGTTATTTTCAATATTTTTACGTTGATGTCGATTTTACAATAAAATTTACAGTTTTGTGGTTGTGCACGCAGTGAAGACAAAATTTCGCCTATACGTACTCTTTCTTACTACTGATTCCCATTTAAGTAGTTTGTAAAACAACAAGACCTTTCAAATACAGAAATGTGTCCCAAAAACTGTATTTGATTTTTTATTACATAGATTTTCGTTTGCAATTTGAATTTCGTGGAACTGCTGTCGCGTCGTGTATGGTTGTGCGTGAAAAGCTTGAACGCGCACAAAAAGCCTAGCTCCCTCATCCTATGGAATTAAAGGTAAACAGGTGTGAAATTAAGCTTGTTTTTTGTGCAGCTAATAGATTGCGGCGCTTTTCCGTGCCTGCCACTTACGCAATCCGGCCATTATGAGCCGGGAGCTACCTACTCTTTCTTGATAAGGTAGATGTTCAGAAATTACGAAACAACAGCTGGACCTCGCTATGCCACAATAATTATACTTTTGTTTGAGTTAGAAAATAGCATATTATAATAAATTCTTGAGGCACCACTCAACTAATCAAAATTGCTTTACTCGCTAATTTCAAAAATGGGATAAAATTGTATGGAATTAAAAAAAATATAATTTTATTAGTCAAAAGTAACTAGAGTAGTTAAGTAAACTTACATGTCTACAAAATATGTGTTTGTAATGTGTAATTTTTACAATGCAATGATTGATCGAATGTCTAACTTTGATAAGTTTGGTATAAAAAATATAATATCATTTAATTTTTTAATTGAAAATTATCATGGCATTTATGAGTCAATGAATTTGATTTTTAATTCATTTTAATAGCGTTAACAAGCAATTAGAAAAATTTAGTTGGAATCAACAAACTAAAAATATACCAAATATATTCCAAATTTAATGAAACGTTAAATTTGGAATTTGGGGTATACCTATGTTTAGCTTTCAAAATTGTCACTTAATTCGTTTTTTTTTTTTTGTCAATATACCACATTAAATATTATGATCATTGTCTCTTCGCCTACAACAATCGTACGAACCTAAACACCGCGTTTAAAACGCTATAATTTTGCACTAAACAGCATGATTCGGACGTTTCGTCTCGTTATAAATTTCTACTTTTGTTTTTTAACCGTCAATTACTGCGGCATCACAAAGTGTTTCTTTACGGCTGATTGATGGACGATTATTTTAGATTATTTTTGGGTTCGATTGGTCTCTTCCGAGTTGTTTTGTTAGACGATACGGCCCGGCCACGCTTCGTTGTTCACATAACTTTGTTGTTCTAGCTTTTTGTCGTAATCGTACTTGCGGGAAGAATTATTGTGGATTTGTTTTTGCCGTTCGCAGTTGGAGTATTTTTTATTGAAGTGATATTGCGTAGTTTATTTTATTTATTCGGTCTAACGTTGAAATATGCTTTATCTCCTTTTTGCGTTACTTAGCGACAATTAGTAGCGGTAAGTAATGAACATGTTGCTAAATTTAGTTGTCAATTAAGCTCATCGAACGGTTTTATCAACCTAACTAGCTGTGTTTCACGGTCTCACGGTGATGATAAAAGATAGTAATGATGAAGAAGTATGGTTTACAAATTGTTCTATGATCTCAGCTATTGTATAATACTTTTTATCACGATTCATTTAATCGTGTAAAGGTATTCGATATTACTTTTATAAAAGTAGTATATAATGTAATTAACATGATAACTTGGCGAAATTCATTGAAGTAAAGAATTGAAAGTCTCGCACTTTTTAATTTTTTTTTAACTGCACTGCATGTGATGATTAAGTATCTTACTTTACGACTTGCCCAGTCCAAATACAATTAACCGATTGTATCGGCTAAATTTAGTTGATAAAGAAAGACGACAAAACTGTCTGTATCAATTTTCTGTGTCTCTACTCTTGAAGTAATAGTTAAATTTTATCGTTTGACGATAACATGCATGAACCTCAAAAGTAGAGGTTAATGCAGTCGACGGACTGCCCCGTACCACAAGCGTTTAAGCAGTATTATTTCAATATTACATTAACTTTTGTCTCGCTCTTACAAAAGTTGAGACTTGAGAGAGCAAGACAAAGCTCAAAGTAATATTGAAATAAGATTGCTATTACGATTGTTCCCTGTTACTGCAAGCTAAAATTTTGTACTTACATCTTGTAATTCCCTAACAACCGTCGAAAGCCCAAATCTTATGGTGTTTGATGGCGTAATTCCCATATAAGGAAAAATACGCGTGACTTAAGATAAGTATCGCAACCGATTTTGTCGTCACATATCGTCAGTAGCGTCAAACGGTAAGTTGTGTGGAGACTTGCACTTTTATGTTAAAAATTACATGAATTATATGCATTTAACACTAACACTAACCTTGTTTGTCGCACTGGACACTATTTTAAGTTTTGCTTTTATTATACCTATTTGTTATGTTTTATTGTTGCTGTAGTGTCTGTGTGTGCCAAATAAATGTTTCTTTCTTTCTTTCATTTCCTACGTTTTCCAGCATCAGTCTAGAAACATTCCACTAGGTTTCAGCAACCACATCATAGCTTTCCAACATAGCTGTCTCTGTGATGCATACGCAATTGTGTATGAGCATTGCATGTCGCGAGATTTTGATAAGAATACCTGGATAGGCGTGAAGATGTGATATTTCATAGCATAATATGTGAAGACCTCACATCACATCACTTGTTTTCACTGCGAAGCCTTAAGTCGGATCCACAGGTATACTTATGTTTATTTTTGATAGTTTTACAGTCTTATATGTCATAGCTACATCAGCCAAATTCAAAGTGTTTTTTTTTTTTAATTTTCGATTTTTTTATATAGATATTTCTGTTTTAATCAAGTGCCAGTATTTTAAACCCCCGACCTAAAAAGAGTGTTATAAGTTTGACGTGTCTATATGTGTATTTGTGTGCCTGGAATTTGTGAGGTGGAATCGTAACTAAACAGATGGATCGATTTGGATCTATTTTTTTTGTTTAAAAGAGGATTTAATGGAGAGTATTCTTTGCTATATTTCATAAAATCGGTATAGCCATTTTTATGGCGGGGGTTTAAGTTAAACTTATTTATTATATTGTTAAATGTAACTTATTTTTTGGTAAATTTTGCATGTGTTTAAATCGATAAATATTTGAAACGAAAATTCGAAACACAAAATAAATAAGTATGGAATTCGGCAGGTTTCTTTATAAAGATTGCTGTGGATCCAGCTCAAGCACTAGCCGTATGCAAATAGAAACTGAGTGGAACTGCAGGCACTTTCAGCGCAACGCAACATGTCCAACAATACACAACTAGTAGGAGCGAGCTTTGCAACCATTTCACGGTGTTGCCAACATTCCGAGACGAATCTGTTTGCTAACCGTTTGACCCGGCTCCACTCGCGCCCACTAACCCACTGCTCGATAAGAACACACCGAACAATTCTCGAGTCTATTACCAGCTGTGCAAAGTGCAATGTCCTGTGACAATGCCTATTCATCTCTTTGATGTAATGATGTGTAGTCAGTATCAACTGTTTATTTACTGTTCTTTCGTTCTCGTCCTAATCGTATGTGCTGTTTATTTACGTTACAAATTAGAACTTATTGCGTGGTGTTTGGATTTATTTTTCAGTGAAGTCACAGTGGTGTATAAGCTTTTTCAGTTGGAGTCGGTATTTGGATTGTGTGACTGGCAGAAGAGTCTTCGGGACCGTTAGTCGGGACCGTTCTATAAATTAATTTGGTAAGTTGCGTTACTACGACTAGTAGGGATAAAGTTTGATTACTTGTTTACATCAGTTTGTGGTGGAAAATGGAGGTAGCAACACTGTTTATTTGATACTATAAACACTATGAGTAGGTACTTACCTACTATAAATCTAAGTATCGTGGAAAGAATAATTATGTTTAGTTCGAATCTAGTTATGAAACTATAGTTACGTACGCGGCCGAAGCGATCTACTACTACCTACCTACTTTGGACCTTTTACATTGGTGTAAAAATCCAGGTTTTCAATCTCAGCTGAATTTAAGTAAGTTTAATGCTGAGGTGTAAGCAATTATTCTGCGTAATTTATGGTTGACTAGCTGCACCCCACGCGTCCTCCGCGTAGTGATGAAAAACGGTGATTTTGATGAAAAATAGCATATCTATGTTCTTCTAGGTTCGCGGCTATTTATGTACAAATTTAATAAAAATCGGTTTAGCCATTTAGACGTGAGAAGTTAACAAACAGACAGAATTTTATAATATTAGTTAGGATAGATCATTTATGATTCAATGGGCAATAAATTTCAGACTAGACCTTTTGAGACATGTCATTTTAGCCCTTTCGACTTTTTGACACTGGATCTTTTGACACATTGGACAATGAATAGTCATATTGAAGCAGCCATTGTTATCTTCAAATAGTTTGTATGAAGACTGATAATGAAGAAGATTACGTATAAAGAAAATAAACTTTTTAGTGGCTGTTAGTTGCGAAATGTTATAGCGATTAGTTGCGAACAAATAAATAAAACTCTTTTATTGCAACCAGTTGCGTATTAAGAGTAATATTTTTTCCTTCGCAACTGTTTGCAAATTTAAGTTGCGATGGCGGCCGGAACCTTTGACCACAACTCATCAGATGAAAGGCGTCGGTATGCCACTTGCCCATGAGATAGGTACCTACTCATTCTTGTCTTGAAGAGACCAAGGTTGTATTCATTAGGGAACTCCGCGGCTGAAACTGCGTTCCACTCCTTAGCTGTTGTTATAAAATAATAAATTACAGTTTAAAAACTAAAAAACACGCTACAAATTATTTTGGTCAAAGTTCATTATAAGACTTTTCTAACAAATCCAAACACAGCTATGATACGATGTTCCATCATGAAGTTCTAGTTCATATCTTCCGGCTCCATCATCAGATCAGTTCGACAGTACCATATTATTGTATTGTCATCAGAACTACATACAGCTGCCAATTTTCATGACGCTACGATCCTTGGAAGATGGTTAAATTATTTACCTTAGATTTCATTACACACAGGTCGACCTAATAAAAGCGTGTTAAAAAAATACAACCGAGATGCCAATTGTTAACCTCCTTCTTTTTAAAGTCGGTATAAATGGAGGTCTCAGACTGATCCAACTATTACTGCCGTGTGCAAACATAATTGAGTTTTGCTGCCTTACCAGCTAATTTTTATGAGACTGGATTTTCTTGACCATTACCAGATAACAGACAAGCAATGAGCATTGATGAATTTCATCACATCCACCAATAGAAATGGTTATCGAAGCCCAGAGTAATCAATGGCCATGGTCATGCAGACCATACCCAGTATCATAGCTAGATATGCTAGATATAGCTAGATATAAGGCAGCTGGACTAAAAGGTAAAAGTTTTCAACAAAATTTTGGTAAAAAGATTTAACATCCAATACTTCAGATTGGAACTGTTGAATTTCAAAGTAGTAAGGGCATTATAAATCCTCCAATGTATTAAGAAGGCTCTTTCCGAGGCATCGAAGGTTAAAAAGCGCACGTGGTTGAAAAGCTTGTTGTTTCATCTAGTGTGATGTTTGGAAAAGAAGCTCTGCAATAAAAGAAAGACAGCGCCAGAACCCTTTCACCAATTTCAATTTTCAAATTAGCTACGAAATCATGAGATGGTGTGCTGAAATCCCATGAAAATTACCTCAGAAAATAAGTGTTATTGAAAAATTGATCTTTGATCTTTATACTAAAAATGTTGGTTATTTCGAATTTATAATATATTTACTTACTAAGTTTATATGGAAATATTAAGCGGTGTAAGTTTGTGTAAAAAGCGGTTTTTTGGAGCCTTGTCCGGGATGAATGCCTCATAGTTTTAAATTTTTACATAGATAGAAAACACATAGAAACCTAGGTGTACTGCACAAGTTATCTGTTATAACAACAAATTTGAATAATATTTTGTTAAGTATTACGTCATAAAGACGGACGCGCTCTTCTATTAAAGTACAATAATGGGTTGGCTTCTCTCAAATGCAGAAAGTATACTCCATAAACGACGAAATATCCTCTTTAAAAAAAACAAAAACTTTTACTTTATCAACCCACTCCCCATCTACGTCCTTTTAAAAGCCGCACAAGCAGCTCCAAATACAAACTACTAAATAATTGTATAATGATCGTGTAGATCGCCGGATAACGTTATCCGTGGCGGGTATATTTGTTTTTAATTATTCAGCCTGCAGTCCGCCCCTGGTTAATGACTCTATCGCCGCGATTTATGGGGACCTTTTGTTTTTTATTTCTTTACCTAGTTTGGAGTGATTGAAGACGAGAAAAACGTAATAAAGTTATATGTATTTATATGTATTATTATTTGTACCGTATTTTTGAGTTTGGCATTTAAATAAATTAGTAGATGATACTTATTTGTTTAGTTTTAATAGGTTGTTAGAATTATTTGAAATTAGGTTCGGAAAAGTATATTTAGTATTTTTTAATACTCTTAGCAATTAAAATATTCTGAACACAATAATAATGACAACAAATATTAATATTAATTAATAATAATAACATAGATTTCAAATTAAAAATGAAAATAAATAAATAATAATAATTTCAATCAAAACAAAAAATCTAATCAGTTTATAAATGACAATTTACGCGGTAAAAAACATAAAAAACCAATCTCCTTCTTTTTGAAGTCGGTAAAAAATGTTCGATGGTGGTGATCAAAGCACGCAACTATCTTTCTCGCGCATTACAACTAAGATATTAGAAAAGTGTGAGTCAGGTTTGTTTGTTTAGATAGGAGAAATGTTTTAAAAAAATTTATTTTTTAATATTTTTACCTAGGCTGAGTAGTTCCAAAGTAGGTTTTTTTTTTCAAAACTCCGTTGCCAATATAAATGGTATGTGAATGAAACTATTTTTAAAACATTTCTTCTAACTAAATAAGCAAAGCTCTCTCTCACTTTTAGAATATCCTCACTAAGTATTTTTTTAATCTTTAAACATGTTGCAATGCGCGAGAGAGATAACTGCGCGCTTATATATACATATATAGCGATAGTATATGACAAGTGTGGGTATATATTAATGTAATAACTAACGGCCTGAGAAATTATGTATGTAAATACTTATTACTTACATAGGTGGCCGATAAGCTAAGCAGGTAAGTTTAACTTTGTTTCTTAAGTTTGGTAGATCTCTGTTTCCTGAGACCTACAATCTTGTAAGTTTCAAGGCTAGAGTGAATAAATATCTTCTAGATCGACGAGCTCCATCCTCGGCCACACCATCGCTTAACATCAGGCGAGTTGGTGGTCAATCGTAGATCTATAATGTATAAAAAACAAAAAAAAAACTTATTAGACCCTAACTCTCACGGTAAAAGGCTTATCGCAGAAACACTAATTGCAAAATTCTAAGAATCAAAACCGGTATCGTAAAACTTTTAGTGATTAGCCCCTAATCCTTTACGAATCCCAGACGGATCCTCGTTATCACTGATGCCTCGCTGATATCGATACCCTGTTGTGATAGTGACTAAGACAAAAGTGACTAAATGAATAAAGAATTTAGGGATTTAAAAGGCTGTCGGTGACGTCATTTCTGGTTTATGTGTTCAACATATTTTGCAGGGTAGTTTTGTTTGAAATGACAAAAATGCAAAGGTGAGCTTAGGAATCTTCATCTAAATTATTCTTGACGTTTATTTTTAACCGCTGACCCAAAAAGAGGGGGTGTTATAAGTTTGGTGTGTGTGTCAGTGTATCTGTGGTAATTGGCATCGCAGCTCTCATACCGATGTATTTACAGATATTGATATAGTTTTTTACCGATTTTGATCAAGTTTTTTTTGTTTGAAAGAAGATTGATCGTAAGAGAGTGGTGTTATTATTATTTTTTATATTTATTATTCTATATTCAATAATATACACGACAGAATGCAATAGGAGTAAGTACACAATTCAAATATACCTATATTAATAAGCTGTATCGCATCCAAAAATTAACCACGAGTATGCCTACTTACTTACTTATTAGCTACTTATACGTACTTATTACTATTAAGTATTTATCTACAAAATATCAACTGGATTACTCGGAAGTAAATAAAAACATAGAGACAAATTTAATGCCTCTACCATTGTCAGCGTACCCACCATGTCGCGTTGAATGTCAATGTCCACATACTTACATATTATACATGTAAATTTACTACGGTGTTCATACAGTAATTATTTTTAATTAATTATTCAAATACTTTTAGATAAGTATAAAATCGTGTACTTACTAAGTGCTAAAATGGTATACCTACATGTCGCTAGATTTTGTAGGAATCAGGATTTTTATTAAAAGTCGAATTATGACAAAATTATGACAGCCATTTATAATCAGAATCCTGAGTAAATCTATTAAAGATACCTGTAAATAGCTTTGTTCTGATTGGTTGACCTGTAAGGCCGTTAATCTTACGGACACAAAATTTAGATTTTTCAGAGGATATAATTATTTCTTGGGCAGTGTAGGTATCCACGATGCGAGTTATGGCTAAATTTCCTATATCTGTCGCACACTAATGCGTAACAATATACCTAAACATTACTTTATAAATGCTAGATTTAAAAAAATGGGAAAATAGTTTTGTTCATCTATTATCATGTTATCATCATAATGAAACAGCTAGTTTTACTATGATAGTTGAGATTGTTTGATTTTAAGATTATTTTTACATTATATAATGAAAGATTAATTTGACAGCCTAATTAAGATTATCTCTGCTTTTTAAAATGTTTATGATTAATTTTTTATATAAAAAAAAAAAAAAAAAAACATATTTAATGTTCGCTGAGGGTAGATTGAAAATAACTAGTATTGCAGATCCAAATCTCGCAATACCTATATAACATTGTAAATAAATCAGTTATAATACATAAATTATTTATATAATATACTAAAAAAAATATTCCGCATCTATCAAAAAAAAAAAAACGAATTTGTTCAAAATTTATAAAATTATATCACCACACCATTTATCATTTGCCGTATTTTGATTCAATATTAAATTTTCATAGTATTTTCGGCATTTTTGGGAAACATATTAGTTTCATCTAAATCCCGCGACATATACCTTAGCAGTTCAAATTGAGTGAGATTTATAAAACTTGCCAAAATAGCGTTAAGATGATAATTACAAAGTAAAATTAAAAACGGGTAATATCCGCTAGAACCGAACAAATACTGTATTTACAGATGGGAATATTTAATTATTATATGACGGGCCGTGGTCGTTTCTACCCCTTTACGGCAATATAACTTTCTAAAAACATTTTATTGCTCTGGTTCCTCTTTTTGAAATATACCGCTTTGTTGGGTTTGAATTATTATCAGAAAACAACCATGAGTTTGTGTATTTCGGTTTTTTTAGGCTGCGTAGGTTGAAATAGTTGGGTAGCATACAGTTATGGCTTTTATTCTAGGTACCTAGTTTTATTATAATGCAGGTAAAAGTAAAAGGGAAAATCTTGTTTGCAAACATATCGCCTGCTTCTCTTCCCGAGCATACAGTAAAAGTTGGGGGCTTGAGGGAAATTGGCTTTTATGTAGGCTATCGGTTACATTAGACAGTCAATATTATCACGATCCTAGTATCGTGTGAGTATCACGATACCTCATAATCATCATCTTAGGTACAAGAAGTCCACTGCTGGCCATAGGCCTCCTCCATGGTTTACAGGTTAGTTTGACAAAAATCGTTAACCATAAGTTTTTTGGCGGGATGCATGCCTCTTTCAACTGATCTTTTTGGGAATCAATTGGGCTGCCTATGTCCTGCAGTAAACTATTTGTGGCTGAGATGATGATGATGAAGTTTAATGTTGTTCTTGTTTCCCAATGGACTCCAACTCTTGAAATTCATACTGGGCCGAATTACCCAAAATACATAAATATTTATAATAAATATTTGGGGAGATTTCACACAACACCATCTACCCCAAACTAAGCAAAGCTTGTACTATGGAACTAGATGGCTGATAGAATATATATATATACTTTTTTTGGTAAATATATACATACGATACACCCAGAAACAGAACAAACATCCATGCTCATCACCCAAATGTTTGCCCTGGGTGGGGATCGAACCCATGACCTACAGCTTAGCAGGTAGACATACTACCAACTGAGCCACAAGGCCAGTCAAAAATGTGTGGACAGTACTCCAAGCACATAGATATGATATTTGAACTCTCAAAAGAATTTTCACCAACACAAATGAAAATAAAGCTGGAAATAATCAGTAATTATTTCTATAGCATGGAGTGTAACTAAACTGTCAAATGGCTGGCCAAAACACGTACCTCTACCTACCTACTTGCAGTGCGCAGCCTACCTGGGGAAAGAGTACCGTTAGCAACTAACGCTTCCAAGAAGGTCATGCGCAGTAAAGTTAAAATTCCACTTACTGTGTTTTTTCTAAGCGTCTGTCTTTTGCCGCACTGAGTTGGAGGTAGAAAACATTATAAAATTTTCTCGGTACTTAAATCGCAGCGTAACTTGTAAATTTTAGGTTAGTCTTTTTAGATTATAGATATAGACTATCTGATGACAGCTCAATTGATAATAAGCGTGCGAAATGTTAGGTTTCATAAATTTCGTTTTATAGTTTTTTGAACATTTTGCAAATTGTCGGTTTGAAAATTAGTAATATAAAAACCAAGGTAGGTAACTCACGCCGTTGACACACAATTTTCATAATATGGGTAACAGACAGGTAAAAAAAAGAAATTCGTTAAAGTAAGAAACTTTGTAAACCTGCCGTCTTACTTATAAACGCTGAATACGCGCATTTTTGTAAAACAGTGTTTTGTTTCGTTTTCGCAAGTAGCAGTTCCCATCTAACAGAAAGTGACAAGTCCTTATTCAGCTAATAAAATGTTAACAGGCGTTTATATTAAGTAATAAGCTTGTCTTCTGTTACTATTTTTCCATTATAATTTCAATGAATCCCTCAAGGTGCATTTAATGTTATATATTATGTTCCATTAGGATTATATTTTTACTAGACTACTTTGTAAACATTGGATCGCAACATTCCAAACGTCGTGAGTCGGTAGTCAAGCGCAAAACTATTACGGCCTTACCCAAAAACGTTACTTAACTTTAAGCATCGTCTTAAATTCTCTGTCTTCTTTCCGCAAGTGTCATTACGTGTCAGCGAGAAGTTGACAAAATATGTTAAGCTATGCTTAAAGTTAATTAACGTTTTTCGGTAAGGCCGTTAAAGAATTAAAAAAATATCGGAAGTCTAAGTTCATAGTACTTAAACTGAGTCCAAGGCCTTTGTGTCTTCGTAAGTGTATGCTATTGTATAACATTTAACAGAAAATATTACTGTAATACTTTGAAACTGTATAACTATAACATTTTCAGAAAACACGTTCGATACAAAGGTAAAAACAGTGTAGGAAACGGTTCTAAAAACCAATGGCGTATCAGAAAAACGTGTGTCTAACAAATCCCACACATCGACACCCACGAGCCGCCTCCTGTCGCCGACGAATCCGAACCACTTGATGACAAATGAGACTAAATATTGACACCAAGCAACATAAAAACAAAGGGACCGCCGGGGGCGGGCGGTGTCAATCACAAGAACAAATAACGAAATGTTTGACGAACGAATTACGTGACAACTTTAGTTCTATTTGTTTCGATGTTTACCTACCTACCGGCTGGGATGCTGCCGGCTGGGACTTGGGAAATTGCGACACGGAAAAAAAATCAGGGATTCCTACTTTGAAATTGGGGCCCGAATGTGTTGGCGGATGTAACTTAGGTAAGAAACGAGAGAAGGGTGGCAGCTGTGATTCTGTGGCAGCCGCTTTGCAATTCGATATTTAGAATTCAGCTGATCATTATCGAAATGTTCGCTAAGTTTGCCGATTTGAATTTGAATGCGGAATATGTATTAAATCAGCTCAAATGGTAGGTATGTAATTGTAATTAATTGTAATTACAAAATTATTGTACGTACTTATTATCATGATATTAAGATATGTTTTGAATTAAAATTAAAAACGATGAAACTTGACAAATCTCTAATGAAACACTATTATAATTGCCGGGATATTTACCGTGGTTCGCGTAAATTTAGAGCTCCCGATATTTCGGCACAGTTACCTGCACCATGTTTACGGGCGACTGAAGAATGCAGGTGGATGACACGGTTAAGCGCAGACAGTATACCCTCTTTCTTTGTCTTTTACTGCGAAGAGCGTTATCACTGGCACTGGAACTCGATTGATAGTCCCGACAAAACACACTCACAATATCACTGCATGTCTTCTTTTGGACACATTTTGGACGCGTATCTTTATTTCTAAGATTACCTAAGACTGGATTCCATGCACTGGCTAGTTGAAAACCATCACCTCGATTGAAATTTGGGCATTTTGAGATTTCAATAACTTTCTTCACCAGCCTAGGTATGTAGTGACGTTCAGTACCTAGACACGATTTCCGGCTTTAATTAGAAGATGATGATTAGAAATCTTTAATGTTATCTAAGGTTAAGGTTTTCGATATTGTTACTTATTGAAATTAAACAACTTCATTGTGAGCGACTTCTGCATGCATAGGGAATGTTTTGATTAAAAACAAAAGAAGGCACTAACTAAGTAATATTAATTTTACGGATATCCACCCTAAGGTTGTCTGGAAGAAATCGCTCTATGCGATAAGGCCGCCTTTGTAATGTCGTTTAAGTTTATTGTTCATTTTAAGTTTTTACTGTATGGATGTGCAATAAAGTTATATTCTATTCTAATTTCAATTAATAAATCTTTGTCCTAAATGAGAGATTGTCAAACAACTTTCAGCCTAAATCACTGAGACACGAAACAACCAAATTCAAAATACGTCATTTCATTTACTTGGTTTTATTTTTTATTCGAAAATAGGCTTGCGCTTGACCGTCAACTCACCTGGTGTTAAGCGACAGGATATTTTTACAGTTATTTTATTTTAAGACCAAACTAAAAAACCGAACACATCTTGTACACATCTCTAACTTATAACACCCTTCTGTTTGGTTCGGGGGTTAAAAAAATATTTTTCCAAATTAGGAGCTATGAGGTAACGAAAAAAATAAAATTGAATTGAACTGAACCTGTTTCTTTGAAGTCGGTCAAAGCATACTTTATATGAATCAGACACATTTTCTTACATTGAACCGATGATTAGAAAGCAACTGTCCCAGTAATGACCGTGACATGTCGCGAACCGTGAGACAAAACAATGCAGCGCCGTGGGAACCGTGATTGGCCACCCCGGGACCGGGGTCGCGGGTTCGACTCCCGACCGCAGCCACGTCGCGTGACGGTGGGGTGCGAAACCAAGCTCGTTCACTGCAGTCGGAATATTTTTTATGGAATACATCAAAATATTCCCTTAATGTGTAAGCCTCTACGGTTTCCTTTTTTCAAATTTCGGTATAGTTCCAAAATTGAATCGTTAGATGAGTGAATTTTGAAAAAAAAGCAAACCGTAGATGCTTAGCCATTTATGGTTCCAACTATGTAAAAAAAATATGCTCGAAATCGGATATTTTAGGGATTGAAACAGTTTTATCATATTGTATGTAAAACGTGTATTGCTGGCAAAAGATGGTGACACCGATTCTCTTATGTTATTTAGATGGATATTTCACAAGCTGCGCTCCACGGTTTCACCCACATCACTAGTGATAATAATTCTATTATACCTAGTTTGATAAACTGAAACAATCGCCTTTAAATACGCAACTTCGTTTACATGGACCATTTTTTTCCATTTGTGTTGTTTTAAAATTCAAAGTACTAAATCGACTTAACGATTTATCGAAATTTCTATAGGACAAATTTGAACGTATATCCTTTCAACTTCAAATCGTGTCTTAAATGAGGGAGTTATGAGATAACAAACATAAAAATTTCTACCGAATTGAGAACCTTTTTTTGAAGTCGGTTAAGAAATAAAATAGGTTGATAATTATGACTAAATTAAACACTGGCTAAGCAATAGTTACCCCAGTATTTTTTTTTACATTGTAATTGTAGTTAAAATATATTACAAAAAAGTAATTTTGTGAGACAGGGTCCGAGTTTTTTTTAAATACGAATAAATTTGTAAATAACGAGCTCAATCGTTTAGCAATTACAAAAAAAGGATTATAGGTATACATACGAGTACATCTATGTAAGTATTTAAAAAAGATAGCTTGGATAACTTAAATCTGACAAATGCTATCTTGCACATTAAAATATCATCATCATCATCATCTCAGCCATAAGAAGTCCACTGCTGGACATATGCATCCTCCGTGGATTTCCAAAAAGACCGATTGGAAGCGGCTTGCATCCAGCGTCTTCCCGCCACTTGTATGAGATCATCTGAAATATAAACATACCTAAATATGTATAGTTAATAAATAAGTTCCCGGCAGCCTAGTGGTGAGACCGTCTGACTTGCGATCCGCAGGTCCTGGGTTCGAATCCCACGGCACGCACCTCTGTCTTTTCGAAGTTATGTGCGTATTGTTGATTGCCGCGAACTTGAAACGGTGAAGGAAAACATCGTGAGGAAACCTACATGTCTGAGAGTTTTCAATGATCTTGAAAGATGTGTGAAGTCTGCCAACCCGCACTTGGCCAGCGTGGCAGACTATGGCCTAACCCTTCTCACAATGAGAAGATGGCCCGTTCCCAGCAGTGGGACAGTTTGTACAAACAGGGCTGATAAAAAAAAAAAAAAAAAAAAAAAATATGTATACTCATATATACCCGAAAAACATGCCGTCTTCATTAAGTAGCCGAGTAAAACTGCAGTCGAATCAAGAGCTACACTTAACAGACTTCAAAACAAAGGAAATTAACAATTCGACTGCATTTTTATGTTTGTTACTGCATAACTAAACCTTTTTTGGAAGGATATACTCTCAGATTGGTCCTATAAAAATTTCATCAAAATCGGTCCAGTAGTACGGTTTGTAAACAAAACTGCATACCTCGAAGTCGATATTTCAGTATTTAAACAATAATTAAAAACTCTCTTGAAATCATTTTATCTAACTGGCCTTAAACCAAATCAATTTCCATACGAGCACGGTCTCCCCGCACACGAGCGAAAATAGTTTAAAACGTTAAACATCGGGGCGGGCTGGGATTAAGTCACTCCATTCCCCGGGGAGAAAAAGTGGCCGAATTCTAATCAAGCCGACGAAAAGGATTTCATTAAGTCTATATCACCCCCACGTGTTGGCAGTAATTGATTGAAATGCCAGCTTTAGGGGCGTTTGATTTAATGCCATACTGGTGGCATGCCAATCGTAGTACAAGTTACTTTATTCATACGATAGCGTGTGAACTCCAGTCCTCCAGATCACCTGAATGCGATGTTAAACGACGTTGCAGTTCACGATCATCGTCATCGATTTAGCCATAAGAAGTCCACTGCAGAAAATATGCCTCCACCATGGATTTACAAAATTCTACATACTAGGTAGGTATGTGCCATGCCCATTGCCACTTCAACTTGCTAATCCACTGTGCTATGTCGGTGACTTTCTTTCGTCTACGGCTCTTTAATTATGTTTCAATCTCGCAGACCTTTTTGTCTACTAAGGATCACGCTTATCTATGAAAATCTAGCCGGAAAGAAAGATATAGGTAACAAAGGAAGCGCATTCTAAACTTAGCAGTACCTACACTCGGTAAAAGTGGAATTTGATTGAAAGTTTTGTTTAGGTTTTTGAAATATCCACATGAAATGATGTCACTTTTATTAATTTTTAGTAGTTTTTCAGGCACACACTAAAGTCTGAGTTGACCCTAACACTAATAAAGCCAACAGTCTAATTTTTCTATTTTTATACAAAGAACCGAAAAAGGACAAATATTTTGCTTTGATGGTAAGTGAACAGAATGTCACTTTGCCATTTTTTTGTGTAGGTACAGTTGGTTTTATTTTTAAATGTAGCTTTTTGTAATGTGTCTCTAAAATATTAGGAAACAAATAAAAAAAGACTTATTCAAAGATTATTCAAAAAGTCTCTTTTTAATTCGAAGCCAATTTTATAGGGTAAAAACAAGCATTTTGGTCATGATAAATCCTCAGTGTAGCCAATAAGAAACAATAAAAATAAAAAAATGTGAAAAGTAAATTCTGTTCGCATACTCCTCGACTGTTGTCACTGATGTTTTACAAGTCCGGAGTTACGTGCAAGATGCCTTTATAAAACGCTACCTATTTAAAAGACAACAACAGCGGGGCTAGCACGGCAAGTGGACAAATTAGTCTTTCCCGGCTTATGTACTCTCGTCAGAGAGCAAAATTAGTATGTCACCCACTCAGAGCACGGCAACCGAGGGAGATGACAAAAAATTTTAATTTGACGTTTGTCGATGACTATTTTATCCTGCTACCCCCCGCCACAGAGCACGGGCTCGGGTAACCGCGGGTTAAATACTCTCCGATTGACATTAGACCGGGGTTTGAACGCGGACTGTTAGTCACGATGCGTTGAGGTGGTGATTAACATTTTTATTACTTGTTTTGTGAAAAAAAAAGATGTCGCGAGCTTTTGTTCACGATATGATAGCGCGAGAGGAAGAAACGTTGCGAAGAAAATGGCATCGGAGGGAAATAAAGGATGCAAGCAACCCTTTCGAGTTTCCCGATAGGGAATTTCAAAAAATCTTCAGAGTGAATAAGGTCGCGGCGCTTTATTTGTGCCATGAATTGAAAGACGAATTGGAACCGCGAAATCCTCATGATGGGCTGCCGGTACACATAAAGGTAAAATTATCTTATACTCCATGAATTTCAGGAAAAGAGGTTAAGTACCTAACTGAGTGTCACATTTTTATAAATCTTTCTAATATCCTACTAGTCGTTCTGTGAAAAAGTGTTTGTGTGTGTCTTCTGTGAGAAGGTATTGTACTTTACCATTAAAATTTAGGAATACCTTAGCTTAGGTATTATTCTATCTATAATAGAATAATTGCGCCCTGCAGTTTCACCCATATAGTGATGAAAAACTGTGGTAATAATGACGATAAAATATAGACTATGGCCTTCTAAAGTTCCTAAAGAATCTCTGTGCCAAATTTTGAAACGATTGGTCTAACCGTTTAGTCATGAAGAGGTAACAAACAGACAGACTTACTTTCACTTTTAAATTAATTAGAATTAGAATAATAATGACATTGAGATAGATAGGTATATTATTATATAGATCCTAAATAAATTCTGGGTGTAGAGTCTGTTCTTTTCTTTGATTCATTAGTTTGTTTAATTGAGATGTTAGTTCCCATTTCTTGTGACTATAGTACTTACTGTCCTATGTAAATAGGGCGAATTCTGAGCTTACTGTGTGTGTAACCAATATATTATATGTACATTTTGGCATTGTACCATAAGAAAATAGATACTTATATTTAATGTCTACCAATAAATTGTATGGGCACAAAAAATCAACATTCTAAATATAGCTATTTGTTTTCTCTGCAAAAGGTCCTCTCATCCATAAGGCTATTGGGAGATGGTAGTTACCAGCATGGGACAGGTCAAGATCATGGCCTGGCAATAGCACAGACCACCGTCAGCAAATATTTGACCCAAGTCTGTGGAGCTATCATAAAAAAGTAAGTGAAAGATTTGAGCTATCTCTCTATATTTTCTTCCATACTTAACTACAACTTGTCTACCATATTATCTCTGTGTAACCTAGTCTAAAAACTGACTGATCAGTCGATGAGGATAATTATTTGGTATATGATAGCTGAAAACCCAGGAAACATGGCTACTGTCCATAACCAACACAATCACCATAATAATATGGGGCACAATTTGATTAGTACTTATAATATAATAGATAATACTAACACCTATCTGCCTAAATCTCAAAGATAGTAAAAACTTTTCAGGCTCATGCCAAAATGGATTGTGTTCCCAGGGTCGGAAGATGCCAGGCAGAGTGTGTCCAATGGGTTCGCACAGAAATATGGCTTGCCAGATATTTTAGGCGCCATAGATTGCACCCATGTGGACATCTTCCCTCCACCATTCCCGAACGGTGTACAATTCAGCCCCGCAGCCAGCCGCAGGAATAGAAAGGGTCATACCACAATCAATGTGCAACTGGTAAGGAATGGTTTTAATAAAATATAAAGCTATATTAAAAACAAAGTTTTATTACTAATATACAATTATTGTTGTAGGTTGTTGATGTCAATTGCCATATATTACACATAAACGCAAGATATCCAGGCCGAGTACATGACCAATTTATATTTAACAATTCCAATGTGAAAACTGGGGCTCAAACGACTTAACAACAGCGGAATTGGACAGTATTATCTTTTAGGTAAGTATATATATTTCATGGCTATGCCAATAATGATAGCCTAACATTATTAAATATTGAGTAACAGCACAATAAAGATGAAATTCAATATTATAATGTTTACATATCATGTACATTGTAATTTGAAAGCAGTTAAGCTGTGGTCAATAGCCAAGCCTGACGCTGCTTCATCAGGCTTTATTGATTGCATAAGCTAGGTGTGTATACCATTTCCGACTACATCATAACTAGGGCTCGGATAAATATGTAATAAAAATAATAAAATTATCACATATAATATGGACTGGAAAATCTAAAATATGGGATAAGTATGTTGTAAAAAAACCAGTTAAATTTAAAAAAGAAAACACTTTTTAATTAAGAAATTAATTATTTAATCATCATCATCTCAGCCATAAGTCCTCCATGGATTTCCAAAAAGACCGATTGTAAGCGGTTTGCACCCAGCCGCCCAGCCACAGTCGCAAATTTGGATAATAGCGACACAAACATATTGAGTTGCTCGCACAAAAAGAATTTATATTGAAAATACACATTTAATAACTAAACAAGTTGTGTTATATACATTCCATCATTTTGTTTGTTTCAGAGTCCCGATTATATGCATAGAGTCAACTGTTAAGAGCCTGCCACCCAGCCACACACATCCACAGTTGCAAATTTGGATAATAGTGTCATGATTTAGTGTCTAGGGCTTGTGAATGTGGAGTTAGAATCTTTGCAAAGCCACGAAGTACCCTCTCGGGGTCCATGAAGGACGTTTTATGTGATGAAATAATAAATATAGGCAATTATACAGTGTGGACTTTGTTATTTTTCTACAATACAATACACAATTCTACAAAGCGACACAAACATATTAAGGGTTGCTCTCTGACACAATAGATAGGTACTGCCACACTATTGCTTGTGGCAGTTCTGGCTCGAACACTTGAGGCATTCTCCATCCTTGCATGTTTTTTTACTTCTTTGTCATCCATGTCTGTAATTTGACAAAACAGTGTATAATCAGTTGGGTGACGATATTTGATTAGTTAATACACATTAAGTACTACTTTTCATTCTTGGAATTGAATAATATGTCTTTGGAAGAAACTGATTGATAAAATTGTTTGCTAGACAAAGGAATACTAAAAAAAGTAATAAAATATGGTGTACTAATAATGTCTACCTGCTTCCACTGCGCTATTGTCCTGTCTCGGGGCCATAATTTTTAAGTAGGGCTTTCAGTTTGGCCCAGTGCGCCTTCGCTTTTCGGGCTCCAAGCGGCCCAGTGAATTCTCCCGCCTCTAAATGTCTATTGGTCGGTAGTCGACCAATACTCTAATCTGAGCCTTGTTACTTCTTTGTCTGAAATTGAATAAAATACATTAAATCGACAGGATAAAGAGCTATGGGTGTATTGTTTAGTGATCATTACGATATTATCTTCAAAATATTTGTGACAATACAATGACACATTAAATACTCACTTCTTACTAATCGTCGGTCGTTCCATTATATTTTTTATTAGTTATTTCTTCGAAAACAAAAGGAAAAGTAATTTTAGGTAACCTAACATTTATTTTAAATAACAGTGTTACCAGTGTGACAGCGCTAGAACGCTATTTTGTCGCAATGTTATTTTTTGTTGTAAAATATCATAAAGTTTTCTATTATTACGTTAGGATAGATATCCAAAACGTTATTTCTTAGACAAGATAGGTAAAGATGTGCTAGGTTTTTTTTGAAAAATCTCGAAATGATACGATTGCTAATTTATAATGATTTAAGTAGTTAAGTATAAAGTTTTTAATGCTTATTCTTCCCAAAAAAAAACATAATTCGTAAGTAGCAAATATATTGTTAAAATCGGTCAGTATACTTCCCACCCCACCTTTTTGGGAAATACCACACTTATCAACATGGCCGTAGGCAGGGGGGGGGGGGGGTTGGGGGGTCCAAACACCCCCGAAATCCTGGCATTATCAAAAAAAAAACAGGCTTCAATAATTTTATAAAATGCTTCAAAATTTCGTGCTCGCTTCGATCGCGCATTCATATTATTTTGAGATGGAAGTACTATGTATTCACTAATAAAAGAAATAAAGCATATTACTATAAAACACCACAAAAATTTTCGCGCTCGCTTCGCTCGCGCTTTATTACTATTTTTGCAGAGAAGTACCGTGGGCTTACTAATACAAGAAACAAGGCACTACTAAAATTTTCGCGCTCACTTAGCTCGCGCATTCATATTATTTTGACATGGAAGTACTATAGATTCACTAATACGAGAAATAAAACACCACTAAAATTGTAGCGCTCGCTTCGCTCGCGCTTTATTACTATTATTACTATTTTGTCAGAAAAGTACTATGGGTTCAGTTATACGAAAAACAAAGCATATTACTATAAAAACACCACTAAAATTTTAGCGTTCGCTTCGCTCGCGCTTTATTACTATTTTGAAAGAGAAGTACTGTGGGTTCACTAATACGAAAAACAAAGCGCTCACTACGCTCGCGCATTCATATTATTTTGACATGGAAGTACTATGGATTCACTAATACGAGAAATAAAGCACATTAATATAAAACACCACTAAAATTTTAGCGCTCGCTTCGCTCGCGCTTTATTACTATTATTACTATTTTGACAGAAAAGTACTATGGGTTCAGGTCATCCGACCCACGGTAGGGCTCAGAAAGAAATGCCATTCACGGTCACCCATCCGAAGACTGACCGGACTGAGGTTTTCTTAATTGAGATGGTGAGAGAAAAGTGAGATGTTTTTGGAGAATTAGTTACCTATATTGGCCTGATGTTGACTTCCAAGACTATCGATGTAGATTGGTGTCGGTCCGTCGCCCAAACCACATTATTTTTTTTGCCGCTCTGCAATTAAAATATCTAAAAAGTGGTCTAAAGTGCTCCGATTTAAGTTATAAACCAGAAAAATAAAAACCACATGGTTACGTGGTAACAGAAGGAGGAGTACCTTTTACTTTGTATATCTGTTATTTTGACCGTAATAAACGTATAAAAGAACATTTCCGGGAAAAAATTGACGTTTATACGTTTATTTCGGTCAAAACAACAGCTTTTGCTAAAAAATTGTGTTCTCATGAATCCGAAGGAAGTATACCTATTTATCAAAAGTAATTTCAATAATTTTGCCAGCAAGACAGCGATGCCACTCTATGGTGGTTTCGATGGTGGTGGATGCCTTAAGCATTGCACTTGTGTTTAACAAGCACGAAAAATTCATTACGTTGTCGTGAAACAAAGAAATTTTAAACTATATTTTTGTAGTTTTAAAAGCAAATTTTTTTTTAACCAACAGAACTGAAATTTAATCCTTAACAAGACTGCATTTAAAAGTGATTTTTGATAAATGTGGCGGTTGTGTTACACAAGCACTAAAGCGACGATATGAGTACCAACAAACATCCGGTCAGAAAAATAAAAACTTTTCTAGCTGATACTGAGACTTTCGTTCGCTTCGCTCACTCGGTCAACTATATCTGTCATATATATAGGGAATATCAATCGTAGTTTTGATAACTCTAAAAGTAACTTTTATAGCAAAAATGGCTTAACTTGGCACACCACCCAAATTTAGACAACCGTAGATAATCAAAAGAACGAACGATTTTACAAATTTTGATAGATTGAATAAAATATTGAAGACTGATACGTCATTATCGTTTAATTTTCTACACATGGCAACAAAAACACTACCCCCGGCGTAATGTCATTATGTCACTCGTCACAAAATAGTCCCGGCTGTTAAAAAGTGAGCCCGTGCTCGCGAGGATGACTAAAATGACAGGCGGGACATGAGGTTTTATTAAAACCCGGGAGCAATTAGTCCACTTGCCGTGCTAGCCCCGCAGGAAGAACATTACAGGGTGGAAGAACAATATAAATATATATTGTATTTGCACCATATCTACATATTTTTTACCTTCCTTTTTTTTTTCCTTTTTTAAGCTATTGCATAGCTTCTATCGCGGGCCTTGAGCGTGGAGACCGAATCCAGAAATTCCGTAACGAAAATAACCTAACACACCGCGCGTAAAGCTATTATGCAATAGCTTTACCGCGGCAGTCTCCGAGTGCCACACGTCTTTTTTTTTCTATGTTTAAACCATCAACGTT
The DNA here is from genome assembly GCA_947563715.1 of Lycia hirtaria. Classification (NCBI taxonomy): domain Eukaryota; kingdom Metazoa; phylum Arthropoda; class Insecta; order Lepidoptera; family Geometridae; genus Lycia; species Lycia hirtaria. The sequence goes on along the minus strand of OX387379.1, from coordinate 28,689,098 downwards.
TTGTTTGTTTGTGAGCGACGACGGTATATTGAAGATATTTATTGAATTTCTAAAATGGAGAAGATTCTCAGTTCGACTGCCTGTTTTTTTGTATATTTAATCAGTGATTATTTCGCCAATTATAAATTAATTTTAATAGTTATTCTTTTATTTGATAGGTTATACTTTAAAGGTGGTCCCATATAAATTTTATCATAATCGGTTTAGTAGGTATGTTTTGTTTCTATAACCAAATAACTGAAAAAAAAATATCTAAATAAATAAATTGCGTATTTAGAAGTCGGTTAATTCAGTTTTTTAAGCTGTAATTATTAAATAAAAAAATATTTAGTAAACTGTTGTGAGGTAACAAATATTTAAGAAAATAAAACTGAATTGACAAAGTCCTACAAGCTTGTAGCTTGTTTTATTTTAATGTTTAATTCAAATGTAAGCTATAAATTAATTATTGTAAGTTTGCCATAAACTTAACTGTTGATACCCAATTAGTATTTTAATATCATTTATGTAATACATAAAACACAGTTAACAATAAATAAAATCTGAATCAGAATTTTCTTTTACTACTAAGTGACGAAATGAACCTAAATTTAAGTTCTTCTTGTCTTTAGACATAACGGGCCCAATATACTCGTAATGTTAATGTAATTTTGCATAATCCATTTATAAACCGTCGGAAAACCATGTTAGATTGTTAACTCGGGTTAACTGAATGTGGGTATTCAAATTAAATTATTTTATTTTAGTTTAACATCAATATGGTTTCATCATAAAAATGATTTGTTTCTAAATTCCGGTAGCTCATGTATTTATGTATTTATCTAATAAAATTTATTGTGGTATTTTTACATTGGCATGATATTTTTTCCATGAAATATTGTGTATCTAGCTTTATTAATATAGCTTCGTAATATATTTATTTTGAGAAACAGAGATATTGTATAAATTTAAGCTATTTTAAAATAAGTCATTAATGTCTAGCAGACTTTTTAAGAAATAAGTTCATGAAAACAGAAAAAAATTATTTATGACATTCATTTAAATAAAGAATCGTAACATTTTTTAAAATAAATTATGTCATATATAACATTAAATCAGTTTTTAGCAAACATTGGAAACCAAAATTTAGAACACGCGTTGATGTCTTTTGTATGGACCGTTTTTATAATTTTGTAAAATTGCTGTTTTCAGAGTTTATTAAATATCTATAAGAGAAACAAAATATTTATGACGTATAAAATAAACTATGTTATTTTTTAAAAGAAACCAGTTGTTGAAAATTTTGGTTTTAGGCCTAAATTCGTTAGTTAAAATGTAGAATCACCGTCAGATAAATAAATTTCACCATGATGAATTATTTCAATCTTATTAACCATACGATATGTAGTTTCAGGTTGAATTACTTGCCTATACTTATATGTATGTATCCAGGGGTTGACACACTTGGGAGTAACAACAAAACATCAAGTACAATTTTAACGCGTCGTTTATTGATAACTTCATCTTTTCTTCATATACTTTTGTGTCCACTGACTATATAACACTCACTGTACATTTTCGTATTACAATATTTTTAGTCTTTCGAGGATTTATAACTTTTCGTTTGAATATAACAATGATTTGTACAACGCACGTCGGTCGTACGGAGTGGCGTCGTGGCACGACTTATAGCTATCTATCTACGCTTTACCGACTAACTTCTCGCCTACTTACCTTACTCGCTATATTTACAAATTGTTCAAATTTTTTTGGTATTCAAATTACCTCTTTCACTACATCGTCTGCCGCGCGAACATCACACTCGACCCTGACTTCCATCCGCACTTCACAACTTAAGATACTTTAACTTAAACCATAAAAAAATACAATAATCGTAATATAATACAAGATATCATCAACAACATTGATTCGAGCCCTCGCATCGTCCGGAGCCCGTCGGCACGGCGCGACACGGAACGGCTCGCTAAATTTAACAGTTCGCAACACTAACGGCGTCAGTACTCGTACAATACAAAACAAATAAATGAACATACCTAGCAGTATGTACGGCCGGGAGATAACGATCACTGTCCTAGTGCGAAAACTGATTCGCATAATAGTCACTGTTAGGCGTGGAGCCCGCGGCGACTCGTCCAGCTCAGAGCGGCGGGATGTCGATGTCGCACGCGAAGGGCGATTCTCAGATGAGCGGCATCGCGCGCTCGTTGGCCGCCGCGTACCGCTGCTCGTCCGGCACGTGGTACATGTTGATGATGTGGCTCAGATCCTGCTGCCCGTACTCGCGCTTCATGGCGAGCTGCTCGTGCGGGTGCGAGTGGAACTCGCGCTTCAGTTGTGGGGGTCCTTCGTGCGGGACGAACTCGCGCTTCAGGCCCGGCGGGCCCGGCGACACCGGCTCCGACTTGGCCGAGGAGCCGCTCGGAGAGTGCGAGGCGCACGAGGGCGGCAGCGCATACCCGCCAGGCGAGGCTGGGCCCAGCCCGTACGCGGAGGGCGACGGCGGCTGCGGCAGGTACGGCGAGCCCTGCCCGCCACCGCCGCTGTAGTACCCGCCGCCGTACCCCGCCTGCTGCATCTGCGACACGTCGTACCGCGGGTATCCGTACGCCTGCTGCTGGTACGCGCTCGGGTCGTGCATCATGTACCCGTTTGGCATATATCCGTTGGGAGTCATCTGGTACACGTCACGGGGCTGTTGCGACGTTGGCGGCGCCGACCTCTGTCCGTCGCCGCCGCCCATCAGCGCGCCTCCACCCAAAGGGTACTTCTCTTGCTTTTTAGCGAGCGTCTTCGTCTTCCTTCGCGGCCTGTACTTGTAATCCGGGTGCTCCTTCATATGAACCGCGCGAAGTCTCTTGGCCTCGTCAATGAACGGTCGCTTCTCCGATTCCGAGAGATCTTTCCACTGAGCACCGAGCCGTTTTGATATTTCCGAGTTGTGCATTTTGGGATTGTCGGAAGCCATCTTCCGGCGCTGGCCGCGCGACCACACCATGAACGCGTTCATGGGGCGCTTGACACGGTCCGCGTTAGAGGCCTTGGTGTTGTTGTTATTGTTGTTGGGTGGCTGGTGCTGGTGCTGCGGCGGCGGCTGGTGGTGCTGCGGTAGCTGCTGGTGATGTTGGTGCTGCAGTGACTGGTGTTGCGCTAATGGCTGCTGCTGCGGCAGCATCATGCCGCCGAGCGCGCCCAGCGACCCGTAGCCGTGCTGTAGCGCGTGGTGCGGCGGCACGGTGGCGTGCAGGCTGCCGCCCTTCAGATCCGTCTCCATCGTCAGCATGTCGTCTTCCTGCGGCGCGTACAGCTTGCCGATCCTTTACTTCACTGTACACAACGAGAGAACCGTGCGCCGCTCACATGGACTCGCGACTCCTAGCCTCGGGATAACGCTCGCGGGACCGTACGGCGCGGAGGCTACGTGCGTTGTGAGGAGGCTCGCGCGCCGGGCGCGGCGACAGCGGGCGCCCCCCGCGCGCGCTCCCTGGGGCCCGCCCGCGGCCCCCGGCCGGCCAATAGCGGCTCGGGACGGCGCCCCGCCCCGCCCGCGCTCTCCCACCCGCGGCGCCCTGCATTTTTAATCGTCTGGCGAGCGAGGCGTACGCTCGGCTCCGTCACCGGTCCCCATCCGCCGGCCGCCGCCGCGCCGCCTTTTGCGAATCTGAATGTTTGCCGACGGGAGCTCACCTTCGCACTTATAATTTATCATATAAATGGTCATACGAAGCCCGCCTATTTTATTACATATCGACTATCTATTTCATAAGAGCAGTTATAAGAATGTTTTACAATGCCCCAGATGTAAACGTTCCTCTTTGAAGGAGCGAGCGGTTAAATAAAAGTCATATGTTCGGCACAATACGAAAGGTTTATTCAGTTTATTCATACTTACGTACACATTTTTCTATTTAAGTTTGTTCAGCTGTTGAGTCTGGGAGTTCAAGGTTCCGGCGACAATGAGGGCCCGAGTGCGGTACTCGTGGTATGAAAGAAGGCTGCCTGAAAGAGATTGTTTCTAATGGCCAACTAGACGCCTCCGTGCGTGCTCTCGGCTGCACCATTGTTTGCAGTCACATTGACGTTATGATAACACTTGATGTAACTTTGTATGATCTGCTACTTTGTAATTTACTAGATTTATTTATTTATTTTTGGAAAACAAACAGCTTTGAACATATATATAGTATAAATTAATATTACAGAATAAGCCTTACAGTTTTCACCAATAGAATTTATGTTTATAAACCAATAAATTTCAATTTTGATGATTCTTTTTTTATTAGAAAGCAGTAGGGTATTTCAGAGATCGTTTCATCTAATTTAATTATGTACCTATGAGTCGTTTTTAGATGGACAGATGACCTCATACAAGTGGCGGGAAGACGCTGGATGCAAGCCGCTTCCAATCGGTCTTTTTGGAAATCCATGGGGAGGCCTATGTCCAGCAGTGGACTTCTTTTGGATGATGATGATGATAATTATATTTCCTATTACCTATTTTTATTTTTTTAATGTATAGAGTATTTAAGTATTTAGGCTGTAAGTTTTCCTAAAAATATAAAATAAATAAATAAATAAAATAAAAGTGAGAGCTAATTTATATTGTTTTATTAGATAGGAGAAATATGTATTTTTAAAAAGTATTTATTTAGATATCATTTATTTTAGCGACTGAGGTTTGAAAAATAAAACAGAGGTAGGTATATTTTAGAAATCTTCAGTCAATTTAAAAGATATGTACTTAAGATTTTTTTAAATATTTCCCCCTATCTAAAAAATAAAATTATATCTCAGTGAAATAATATCTCAACTCAGCGATTTTATATGCTTTTTTTTTTACATATATAGATCTACGATTGACCACCAACTCGCCTGATGTTAAGCGACGTTGTGGCCGAGGATGGAGCTCGTCGATCTAGAAGATATCTCTTCACTCTAGCATTGAAAATTCCAAGATTGTATTGATTGCTTAGTAATGATATTGCTAATATGATGCTCGAGAGAGATAACTGCGCATTTAAGCACTGTCTTAAATACTTACTACCCACTTAGGTATATCAAGAATCCAAATTCAGTTCTAAATTCTTAGAATTTCGACCAGCTTTTAAAAAGATCTCCCACTAGATTACCAAATTCGCTATCTGTTCTAAGAAATCTATTAAACCTATAGTCTTGTTTTAATTTTAGATATCTATGAATCTTACGCCGTGTTTATATAGACATTCTCTAACGGGTAAAGGATTGAGGTAGGTAATAAAACGCCACGTTATATTAAAGTAGTTTATTCGATTTTACACTTTTTTACACACTTACAAATATTAGAAAGGTCTTATTATAGAAACTAACGTGGTTTTCACACATTTTAAATAATAACTACGGGTCACTCACGTTTGTTTTAAGTCGAAAAATCCGTCTGTATTGAGTCGAATGTGTGCGAGGCGCGTCACCGACAGAGAGTGACGTTTGCGCTACTCCTTTGAAAAAGATCGCCGACTGCGGTTGAAACTATAGTCGGATTTTTCAACTCAAAACAGACGTGAGTGACCCGTAGTTTTTATTTAAAATTAAAGGTTGCAATAATTTCATTAGGGCCCATTTAATAGATCATTTGACACTAACGATATTTTTCAGTGGTAAGTACTATTCATATTCACAATTTTATCGGATTTATCGTTAAAATTAGGTATACTTTTCTCTAATGACGGAATTTAAAGCAATCGAATTTATATCGAATAGAATTTACACAATTAACAATTTTACTGATTTCAATATTATTTACATATGCGAATATGATGCCTTATTTTAAACTTTAGTTCAACTGCGGTTTATAATTATGCTTTCAGACATAACAGTATCTTCTGACCTTACGTTAAAGATTGAGAATAGTATCTCAAGTAAGTATTCCAAACTTGTATATTTACATCGCAACATCAAATAAGCTTTGGTCAAACGTCAAGCTTCATCATCATCATTACAGCTATAAGACGCCACTGCAGGACTTAGGCCTCCCCCGTAGATTTACAAAAAGGGCCAGTTGAAAGCGTCTTGAATTCAGCATTTTCTTGCCACTTGTATGAGGTTTTCTGTCCAAAGTGGACATTAAAAAAAAAAAAATATTGACTGTTACATATCTAAACAATTATGTAACAGTCAGGGTTTTTGTTGTAATTGAAGCTATAAAATGTAGAGGTTAAGTACCTAAATTAATATAATACAATAGATAGGTCAGATTAAAACAGAATTCAGTCTACAAAACTGTCAGGGCGTGAAAATAGTTGCGCTGGTTCGCGTCGACGCCATTTTTGTTGCCAGTTTTAATGAATCCCACTTTCAGGGCTTTTCCGGTAAATAAGATTTCAAGTGAAAATGTTTTGAACAGAAAAATAAATTGTAGGTACTTCTCACTTATTATTATGTGTGTTTACGGTTATAGGTAAAAGTTAACGTTTAATAAATACGTTTTAAAAAACTTATTTTCTCGATGAAGTAGTGTAAAAAACCTGTAATTTGTTATTGAATATTATATTTTAAAGAAAACTGTTATATCTATAATTCTTGTACAATTTTTTTCTCGTATTTTGTGTACATTTTCTGATACTTCGATTACTATATCAAAGTATCAGAAAATATTGTGATTATTCTTACATATTTTAAAATGTTTTCATAAGAGACTAATCTGCCTTATTTATTAAAGAGAAAGTTATTTTCTCTTCCGTCAGTTTTTTACATTTTTACTATTAAAGAACTAAACTAACCGCGTAAAAAATCAGTATAGATAGTTAAAATTGTAGAAAAAGATAAATGATATATTTCGTCGTAACTATCGTCACTTCATCGTCACACGGATGAAATCGCGAGCCACAGTTAGTTATTTATAAAGTTCCCATAAACCTGCAAATTGCTGCATTTCCTACCCCAGCTAAATATTAATTGACAACCATCATTAATACTATCGCTTCCAACAAGCGACTATAAAATCCTCCAACACTCCGATATAAAAACTGCCACTAAAGGCATAACGCGTCGGGAGTTATTCAATAATTGCCGGAGTAACGCTTGTGGTAAATAAAAAAAAAAAAGTGCTCATCAAACTCTCTGAGCCTCCTAATTGGCGGGAGGTGTCACTAATGACAGTCGCGAGGCGCGAGTGCAGCGACACTCGGTGCAAATTAATAATTATCGCGCATGGCAACTCTGAGGTGTCGCGCGGCAAATAGCGACGGCCATTGTTGGCGGGAAACTCGTTTTAAATTTCGATTTTTGTTTTAGTGAGATGAAAAAGTGAATTAATGATAATGAGGTAAATATTTAGTTTCGAAAACATATGGAACTATTGGAATAGAGACATCTTTTTATTGATGTTAGTTATTGTTACGGATATTGTTTGAAAAATGTTAGATGATGATTTTTTTTACCGACTTCAAGAAAAGAGGTTATTAATTCGACCTGTATGTACGTAATATTGTCATAATTGCACAGTTTTGTCACCGACCTCAAACAAAAGTTATATCTTAGGTAGACGCCCAGTTTATATTTAATTTTTCGTGTTATATCTTCCTTTTCAGTTAATTACATTGTTTTGAAGTCGGATTCATTTTTTAAAATTACTTTTATGTACATTATTTTTCGATGGAAGTACCTAATCTCATATGATTCTTTGCAGAATGTATTATGTATAATAATGATGTATATTATATATTACGTCATAGTTATTGACTTGACGGTATTGTAAAATATTTTAAGAACTAAAATAAAATTCACAATTTAACTAAACTGACCAAAATATAAGTAAACTATATACTTACTCATTTTTCTCAGTAATATACTCGTACCTTGGTTTTAAGACCTTTAAGCCAAGTCGTTAGAGTTTAACTGGGTAAGCGGAAATAAATGCTTTATTCTTTTATTGAGTACCTAATAAAAGAATAAAGCATTTATTTCAGAAAACTTATCGCTTAACTTATAATTTATAGGCAGATAAGCTCTCTGTTAGACATATATCCTTGGTTTCATACCTAACCTACCTTTCATAATTATTTTCAGTTTTTCCACTAAAATTTAATCAGAGCCATGGACGAATTGTAAGTAATTCTATGAATACCATCACTCAAGTCCAAAGGACGAGAATCCGTAATGGAAGGCCAATATGGGGGCATAAACAAGACCACACATCAGGGCTGACTACCCTGTGGAAGGGGGGAAGGGGTAGTAAATGTAGGCACTGAGTAAATTGGGATACATCCATCGATTAGTGATTGGTAGGTATATTCTGTATTGATACAATATCGTCAATAGTAGATATAATTACAACGAACTAAAGTAGGTAAGTTCGTATAGACTGAGTGGCCAGCCCTAGTGTTAGAATTATTAAGCCGGCGAAAGGCCTCTGACCTGGCTTGACGATTGCTGGTTTTTAAAGAACAAACAACCAGGACCTACAATTTTTACGTGACATCCGTCCCACGGTAGCGCTCAGAAAGAAATCACTCACGGTCACCCATCCGAAGACTGACCGGTCCGTCCGTTGCTTGACATTGGTGATAATTCTAGTCAAGCAACGCCACGCTATAACGAGCTATAACGAACTTATGACTACATATTCATTATCATCATCTCAGCCATAAGAAATCCACTACTGGACATAGGCCTCCCCCATGGATTTCCAAAAAGATCGATTGGAAGCGGCTTGCATCCAGCGTCCTCCCACAAGACTACATATTACAAGATTGTAATTCATACATAGATATACCAATGTATTTGTAATATTGAGAATATTGTATGAAAATTAAATGATATGTATGTTTTATGTGAGAGAATGAGTTGAGTATGTGCTTATTAAGTAATAATTACCTATCATACTTAACACAGTCTATCCTAAATCTACCACTTTTTAGCCCTCGAACCAAAAAGAGGGTTGTTATACCTAATTTTGACGTGTGTATCTGTGTGTCTATCTGTGGCATCGTAGCTCTGAAACGGATGAACCGATTATGACCTAGTTATTTTTGTTTGAAAGAGGATTTCATCGAGAGTGTTCTAAGCTATGTTTCATCAAATTCGTTTTCTAAACCTATAATTATTCATACGAATGTCGTAATAGTTTAATAGTTTCATGTCTATTTGTAGTTTTATAGTGCATTTATAATTAATGCACTATAAAACTACAAATAGACATGAAACTTATTCATATATGGAAATGTTTAAAAAAGTGATTTAAGAAAGTGTGTTACTAACACCTATGTCTCTTTCCTAACTTACTTTGTAATGTAAAAAAAATCTTTAAAAACATGGAGAACCGGCAACCAACGAGAGCCCTGAATTTTGAAATTAGGAGTCCTCATAGGTCGCCAGCTTATCATTGATTTTTACATGAAAAAAAAAACTAAATATATAAAGACTCAGAATTTATTTGATTTTTATCGACAAATACTACCTATATTTATAAGTAAATATCTTGACGTGAAAAACCATGTTCTGTTACATTTGTTCATACCAAGGAATGTGAAACTTAGAATAGTTGAACATATAAATTATATTAGAATATTATTATTTAAGTATTTATTTTAATTTGTTATTTTTATTTACTTTATTAGGAGAAAACGTATAAAATCCGATGATTTCAATTTGAGCCTCTGGACGATTACTAATATACTAAAAAAAAAACAATGAAATACTTGTATATAAGTACCACCACATTGTGGCACAAGGTGGCAGGGATGCCTTTTCTGTTCCTTAGAAAATACAATATTGAGATTTTATAGGCTAGAGTGAATATATATCGTCTAGATCAAAGTGATTCATCCTCGGCCACATTTTCGCTAACCATGAGAGGTGGTGGTCAAACGTAGGATATGTTTCGAGTAAAACATATATTATTTAAAATAAATAAATTACATGTACAAAATACTTAATAAAAACTTCTAGAATATTTATTCAAATACAGCACACGAAATAATATCGCAAAACAGTGACATTTTGTTATAGAGAGCCAGTTGAATAGGCCTAGGGGGGACGGCGGGCGACTCCGGCCCTCCCTAGCGGGCCCCTTCCGCCCGCTGTCTCCGTCTCATCAGGCCTATCTTGGAACCGAGCTGGCCGCAAATTAAATAGTAACGTGCGACCGTCCGTCCGTATGTACTCGCCCTTATGTACCTACTGTGCGCATGTAGGTCGCACATATTGATTTTACGAGCGGTAAATTAATTGTGTACATCTAGCTTTATAATGAGTAAGTAGTATATAAACGAGCAAAAGTAAATTCAAATTTAGGGGATAGAAAAATGTGATTATGAGTTTTAAAAACGACGACTTTATCTTTTCCTGGGATATCTTTAATAGATAAAATTTAAAATCCTAACCTACTACATGCTAACCAAGAGTTTTATGATTTTGATTACTACTAATAGCTTGAAACTACTGCCATCTTACTCAATCGACTTTACGTTTCTATTCACCCTTTTCAGTATTATACCGCTAACATATTGTGTATAACTGTTGTTGGTTTAACACTCAAGAAGCTAGTTGAATGGTGCCGTTTAGTAATAAGGCTAGGCTGTTACTAAACGGCTAATTGAGCTAGTTGACTGTGACATACATTTATGTACATACTAATTACTCACTATTGCGAACATAATTTTATTTAAAATTATGTAATTACAATAAAAGAGTATTTTCAGAATTGATCAACCTTTTGAGTGCCACGTATAAAACAGACTCTTGTGTCCTCGGCGCTCAGCGAGTCAAAATAAAAATAAAAACCTGAAAACATTTTGACTTGTGAGTGACCCGTAGTTTCTATTTGAAATTTTCGGAAGTGTACCGAAAATTTTAAATAATAACTACGGGTCACTCACGACTGTTTTGAGTCGACTATAGTTTTAACCGCATTCGGCGGTCTTTTTCAAAGAAGCAGCGCAAACGTCACTCTCGGTTGGCGACGCGCCTAGCCTCTATAGTCGGATTTTTCGACTCAAAACAGACGTGAGTGACCCGTAGTTTTTATTTAAAATGTGTGAAAACCACGTTAGTTTCCATACTAAAACTTCTGAAAATTATTGTAAAAATAAATAAAACCAAAACATTTCTTCTACAAAAGACCGTGGTGCTCAAAAGGTTATAAAGTACATATCAAAAAGCAATAATCGAAAACAAAATAAACATCAATCACGTATACACATATCAATATCTTATATTATTTTAATGTAAAACTAATCGAACAGCGAATAAATATAGAAAGTTATTTCAGTTCACGTCATGGGCAGACCTTTGACTTGAGCAATTACATACAATTGTTGGCTGGAAGGAAATTACAAATCGGTTATACGAGGCTGTGGGTTCAACATCTTTATTTGTTGGTGCTTAATGACTAAAATGCTGCGTCATGTACATAATATTTGGCATTGCATGATATATTCATATACGCTGAGAGCTTAATTACAAATCATAATGGTTTTAAGCACAAATACGGATTATTCATGTATATTTTCTATCATAGGCTTTTTATCTATCGAACTGACTATTTTAAACTTGACTATAGTGCGATTTAAAAAAAAAACTGATTGACCGGTCGGCTCACTGGCGCAGTTAGTCTTGTACTTATATAAAACAAAGTGGATTAGTTGCACTATTTATAACTCAAGATCTACTTGCAAGAAATAGTTCATTTACATGAATATGAAAGTTGTACACTGACCTAACAAATAGAAGTTTTATCTCGGAAAAATAAATTCTTGCATGATAGCAGGGTATAATTATTTTAAAGTAATTAAATATAAATTAGTGTTTTTTTTTTTTTTTTTTTTTTTAATTTTTAATTCAATATAGGTGGATATTTTCACACAGCGAACTATGTAAAGCTTGCAAGTACATACTGTGGGATCCGGGAAGCTGATAGGGTATTTATACATTATTTTTTTGACAAATACATACTGATGATATATAGAAACACTCAGACATAGAAAAAACGTGCATGTTCATCACACAAATGCTTGTCCTGGGTGGAAATCGAACCCACAACCTTTAGCGTAGAAGGCAGACTTACTACCAACTGAGCTAGTAGATTTGTATATATCACTGGTAATTATATCTAATAAATTAATATTTATTACGTATATTAGGAAACTATTGTATAACAAAGACTAGGTAAAGGGTGACCTAGTCTTCATTATATAATGGTTTCTTTTGTTTTTAATTCAAATTATTTATTGCGTCGTCAAGGTAATAATAAGAATTAGCTTGTAGAGCATTTTCAGATTAAATATAATGTTGTTTTCTGTGCCTTAGTCTTTTTTACTTATTTGGAAGCTTGTTTTATACTTTTACTGGTATATAGTTAGGTCTAGAGCTACCTATGCATTGCTGGATTCAACCTTTGTAATTCAACTAATTTAATGGTATATTTATGTTGGAGTCTAGTTTTACATAGATCGGGATATTTTAGGACCAATTTACCTTATTTTCAATATATACATATAATGATACCAAAGTTAAAATCTCGATTTGTTATGTCAATTTTACATGTTACTGGAAAATTTGATATAATATTGGCATTCGTCAAGTCACGTGACATGTAGGTACAATAATTGACTGAGCCAAATATTGGACCGGTTTAGGTATTGGACCCGCGGGCTCATATTTTTTCTCGAGGGCTCACTTTCTTTCCCGCGGGTCCATTTTCTTTCCCGCGGGCTCACTTTCTTGCCCGCGGGTCAAATCACCGTGGTATTGAGAGAACCAAAAATTAACACATTTTGGGAACGCGTTGATGTCTTTTGTTTAAAACATTTCGAAAAATGCATGTTATTTGTTTTAACTAATAAAAAAAAAAAACACACACAGATAATGGTAACACGTTAACCGGGTCTATAGCTGTATTATTAACAGTCTATTACGCTGTTGCGCTTATAAATCTTCCTTTTATTTTTTTGCATTTCCCCCACTGTTAATATATATACGAAAGGAATTAGGCAAAACTGTTTCGAAATTTAAATTTACAACAAGATTTTTAGTAGCATATGTTACTTAATTTAGATATTATGTAAAGTACAATTAAAATTTGGCATGTGCAGGTACATCATAATAGACTGTTATTAACATGGACACAGTAAGATATAGACGCGGCTTTACTACTATTTCAGTTTATTAATATTTTACTCTTACAAGATATTCAAAATCTAGTTAGAATAATCATAATCTGATAAGCATCTACCCAACATGCTATTTATAAAATAAGTACAAATATTTCAATATTGCAAATAAATATATTTATTATGTGATGACTTCAACAATCAAACACAATATTGCTGTATAATTGACAATTAATAAGCAATATAACATAGTCAACAGTATGACGAGTGTAAAAAAGCCGTCATACGTAAGCTTTAACATCAAGCGAGAAGTTTCCTCGTCACAAAAAAACATTCACTCATACAGGGTCTATGTAACCGTTATAGTAACTTTCATCAACACTCAAACATAAGTAGAGCATAACACAACACAAGCACTAGATGACGTAGCGTCACTAAGCGATGTCCTATACTTTATGTATAGGTAGGTATGTACCGGGCGTCAGCTGACTGCCTCCGCCGGCTCGCGAGACGACCCGTCACTCACACACCAGTGCGCGCGCAAACAATACCACATCAAAAATCCACGAATGTGACAAAATTTCCGCTAGGAAAACGCTCGTTTTCCGCGAATAACGTGCGAACGTCGCGCTCCCAGTGGCCAGACTAAACGCGAGACGTGAAAAAGCACCGCCGCAACGCCGACCGACAATGGAAAGCGGTAAAGAATCATAATAATAACAATGACAACAATGTGAGATGCTATAATAAAGAGCGGCGGCATTGTGCCGCGGTCGGCGTTCAGTCGAAGGGTCGCGGGAGATCGATACGCGGCGGATTGTCTACGGACGCTACGGCCGTGCGTGAGCCTTTGTCGATCCGCGACGCCCTCTCGCGAGCCATCGCCGCCGCGAACGCTAATCAGAGGCTCACTCCAACTGTATTCAAGCCGACCTTGTGCCTATCCTCTGCGTACAATAATACATTCATGTACGACTTCAACAGATTTGAAAAACAGTGTCATCCAGGGCACGGCTCAGTTTACACACATGTATAAACTGCACTGTTGCAGTTTTTAGTTTCAGTTAGTTTTTTAGTGTTTTGAGTTTCAGAAGGTCAAGTACAAGTATTATTTCCATGTGAATATGTTTAGAGATAGATCTTTTGTAGAAAATGATCTGTTAGTTCAATTTTATGAACTGTGCGCATGAGTCTTAGCTAAAAAAGTAAGTTCGTATAGACTGAGTGGCCAACCCTATTGTCAGAGTTATTAAGCCGCCGAAAAGGCCTCTGACTTGGCTTGACAATTGCTGAACAACCGAGTCTTAGCTGATAGTGGTAGAGAATATTGCGAGAAAATCGAGGATTTTTGCATCAAATAGATTGGATTCCATGTAGAGCGCAGTTGACATATTAATAATAATCTTATATTTTGTCATAATATAGCCTATTTTTCTTTACTTTAGAGGGTTACACAAAATGGCTTGTAGAGACAGGAGGTCAGCCCATCGCCTAAATAAACGCCAATTTCTTCTTTTGCAAATCTTTACTCAGACTGAAATAAGTAATGTAAAAACGATTCACATGTACTAAATCCTTGTAAAGATGCTATGAAACATATAAAACGGTAATGATAAATAGCAGTCAGACATCGAGGCCCCTGAGAAGATATTTAAATGCATTATTCAAACATTCAAACATTGCTTGGGCGGGAATTGAATCCAGGGCACCTTCCGCTTCTAAAACGGCCTTCCGTTTCAAAACGAACACGCCACCATGTAGCGTAGGCTATAGTACTGGTTATCTCATATTGATTTTTACGTTTATTAGTATACATTCGTTATAGTTTATATACTTTTATAATTCAATTTTTCATTAAATATAATATTTAAAATTGCATATTTCGACAAATGGCAAATGTGCAAACATGATGCCAAATTAAAAAAAAAGTAATTAATAAACTAAATAGTTGTTTGACGTTGACATATGGTACGTTTTGGAAATAAAAAAAACAACTTGTGTTATTGTTTATATATAGATTTATTGTTTATAAACAAATAGAAATAAACAAAAGAAAAGTACCTAGATTTAATTTTTAGTAAAATTAACCCTAAGCGCTATGTGTCTACATCGTGATTTTCTCTGTGGCTTGAAACCATCTCATATCCGGTATGATCTTCGGGATCTGTCAAAAATTCTATTCGTTGACGTGGAGTTTTCATGGAGAACACGAAAATGCTTTTCCACGTTGCGGCCGTCGTCGAAACACCACCGACTTTGCTGATCCTGGTGAATTTCAAGTCCCGTAAAAAGGTACCTAAATTAATTCAAATCATATTTCTATGATTCGCATTTTAATCCAATAAAATATGGCCTTCTGCCGAAGTAAAAGCTGCGGACTACATCTTGTCGTTTCTTCCCCGCAGCGGGTTTTCCGAGTTGGCTGATCGCAAGTAGCGGTTCCTGGAGTTCGGTGTTGGACATTCGAGTTTCCATCTGACGACCTGGCTAAGCATTTCTTGAACCTGATCGACAGCTAACAACGACGACATCTGCACCCAATTCTGGTATTTCTATATACGCACTCAGAGGTAACGACTACCTTCAACATTTTCTCTAATTCTCGTCAGTTTCTTTATCTCAATTTCATCATAATTTGAAGTACAACGCATCACTGGATTCATGCCAAAAAAAGCAACATTTAACATCTAAATTTTCAAGTAGTAGAAATATCGCAACAGGACAGAGCTAAATGATTATACTATGTTTTCAAGCTGATACTTTTATTTGTGAAGATCTAGCAATAGTAAATACATTGGACGCAGAGCTAGTTTAAGCTCCTGCTACTATTTTCATCAAGTGAAATTTATCAACTTTTTTATTTAGTCAGTGAACTACATCAACTTCAAACCTTATATTTTGCACAATTGCCAAGGACTTTGTGTAAAGCAACCTGTCATATAATTATCATGGTGTAACAGGTTAGCTATTTCAAAGTCTGTTTTAACTGTACCTTATAATTCAACATAATGAATTTTACTTATTTAGAAGCATGGTGTGTTTAGGTTAAGCAAATTTATTATAGGTTTTATACATTGCTAATAACTAGTGTTTTCTTTAGAAATACAATATACTCTTGTTAATCTTAATAAAATCTTTTAATTAACCCAATCCACAAGGTTAGAAGAAATAGTACGGTCCTTGACACTAAAGGTTCAATGCACCTACTAGTACTAAGTTATCTAGGTAATTTGTTAGATTAAATCCTTATTCATAACACTAATCAGTAACGTGGGGGGTTAGATACCATCACCACCTTTTTACATTTTTTATAATTTTCTCAAGGTGATTGGTATCTACCCACATTCACCCATTTTTACCTTACAATTTACACCCTCGGGGTAAACAACCCCGAGCTTTTCACTTTTTTTAACCCTCTCTTTCTTCACGTTACAACCACTAAGTCAAACGGGTGTATGAAATTCTATTAGCAACAAAATAATGTGTCTAAATTAAGGACGTACGTAACTAAGAATTGAAAGAACTTTCTATCTATGTTGGTAGGTTTCTGTCCTGCGAGATGTCTGTCGTCTTCGATTCGATTCAGTGCCATCATATATCGGTTGAGATCAACAAGCTCACGGTGCCACTATAGTAATAATAGTACTCAAAATCAGTTATTACCGTGCGCCTGATAACATGAAAGATTAGTTCGTGACGCAAGTGCAATTCGCCAGTCGCGTAGGTGTGGACTGGATAGAACAGTCGGGTTTAACGTAATAATCCGTCGATCGGTGTTATCATTAGTCCGATCGAGCACACCTCCCGCCGGCCCGCAGATTGCTTCGAGTTTTAGACGAACTCTTACTATGGATAAGGCGTAGAAATTATGAATACTGTATGTAATTATTGTTGGCTGGGCTTACCGGCGTTCATCATTATCATCATCTCAGCCATAAGAAGTCCACTGCTGGACATAGGCCCATGGATTTCCAAAAAGACCGATTGGAAGCTGCTTGCATCCAGCGTCTTCCCGCCACTTGTATGAGGTCATCTGTCCATCTCGTGGCTGGTCTTCCTACGCTGCGCTTGCCGGTACGTGGTCTCCACTAGAGAACCTTTTGGCCCCATCGGCCATCAGTTCTACATGCTATGTGCACTGCCCACTGCCACTTCAACTTGCTAATCCGCTATGCTATATCGGTGACTTACCGGCGTTCGGGCGAATTCAATGTTCTACAATTTCTCTGGTAAAAAACTAGTTGGTTGGCAATACGAGTCTTATTAGTCTACTACTCAAGATAGGCCTCTCATGTTGAACCTCTCTCAGCCTCTTCAGCTTTACTCTTCCAGCCTCTGTCATTTGCCTTATGTACCTTTACAGTCACTCAATCGTATCTCGGTTTTTACACATTACATTTGGGGACAAAGGCTGGTCTTTTTCCTAAAACGCGTCTATCAAAACAACTATAAAAAAAAAAAAAAAAAAAAAAAAAACAAGATTATAATATAATATCTCAGCTACAAGAAGTCCATTGTACATGGGCTTCCCGCATGATTTTCCGTAAAGACTCTTTAGGTTATAGGCAGTCTCTTATTTTTTATATGAAATGAAATTTAATGGGCTGGGATGGAATGGAATAGGATGGGATGGCATGGCATGGCTTGGAATGGAATTAAATAAAATTAAAGTATTCCACAAAAATTGGGTGCTAGTATAGAATCAACTTGTTAACAAATATTTCTGATAAAAGGTCCTATCCAGCCTATGAGCTCGTTTTGTTTCGTGTGGTGCGTCGGCGCGCGCAGAGAGAGCGCCCCGCGGTGCCGTCGATCACCTCTGGGCGATGCGCGCGCGCACCAATTATAACCTATCGCAACAACCACTAATCTAATTACGCAACTGCACTTGTCTTTGATCGATCAATTTGTAAATTAAAAACTATTTTGCAAACTGCCAATTAAATTGTTTTTATTAGATTTTCAGTGCGGCGATGTCGTGTTTTCATTTTTGTCGTAACTTATTTTGTGGCTACTGTTTTTTGTAACTTTCTTTTGAAGTCTAGAATGGTTAAGTTTACGAATAACTGAGAGTTGAATAAGAATTTGAGTAGAATCATACCAAATAAATTGAAATAATCAAAACTTTTTTTATTGACAAAAGAAAAGTTATACAAATACAAATAAGTTTATTTGTCACAATAAAATTTGTACATATTACTTGTGAACCCATTGACTATGAACTAGTGTATTCACTGTATTTCAGAGCCAATGGCTCTCTTATATAGTTGTTTTGTTTGGTAACCAGGAGTCACATAATTTTTGTACTATTTTTTTTCTGATGATTGAAATTTCGCATTATCGTTCCAATTGTAGATTTAATGTCAAAATAACGATTTATTTTAATCAAAAAAATGCACATGTGGACTTTGGTAGGCCTAATTACTAGATGATAGATTAGATCACTAACGAAAAAGATAGCTACATGGTAGATAGCTTCAATATAAAATTGGGATTGTATCACTATGTTTCATTGGATTGATCATCAAATGGAAGCTAAATACTATTTCAAAATATTTGCATTAAAATAAATTTATTCTGGAAATATCAAAGTTCCGAACAAATAAATATGTGAAGGTCACAAAAATTAAAATAATATACCAATCAATCCTCTACATATTGCTAACGGTGGCGATGCAATTATTCGATGGGCTTGATTGACTTCACAGGAGTAGATTTGTCAAATATTGTAGTTTCATCATAAAATGTCAATTAGTGATGTGCATGTATCCTTTTCTACTTAAATAATTTAGTTTTAGTAAAAAAATATTCCGCTTCCAATCGGTCTTTTTGGAAATCCATGGGGGAGGCCTATGTCCAGCAGTGGACTTCTTATGGCTGAGATGATGATGATGATGATGAAAAAAATATTAAAAAAACGGACAAGAGCGAGTCAGTCTCGCCCACCGAGGGTTCCGTACAAACTAGTAGATAACAGAGGGTTTTTTATACCTATTTTCCTTGATAAATCGAAAAATATACATCGTAAAAATATTTAAAAACCAGTTTTAGCTTGTGCTAATTAAGCTCTTTCATATAATATGATACGATTAAAGCACTTTAAAATTTGGACCCTCCTTCCTTGCATAAATACCCTATTTATGTGATGAAATTAAAAATGTACAGTTTTCGGAATTTTTCCTTCATGTGTACTATATAACAATGCTTCTTGCCAAATTTCAAAATTATAGGTAAACGGGAATCGCAAGGGAATCAAAACCTATGGGGTACCCCCGAAAAGTGGGGAGTGTCGAAATATGCGTTTTTTACGACATATTCGGCTGATTTTATGCGATTTAATTAAATATGTAGTTTTCGGAATTTTCCCTTTAAGTATGTGTACTATATGAAAATGCTTCTTGCCAAATTTCAAAGTTATAGGTCAACGGGAAGTACCCCATGGGTTTCGATTCCCTTGCGTCTGGAATCAAAACCCATGGGGTACTTTTTTACTTGACAGACAACAAAGTGATCCTTTAAGGGTTCCGTTTTTTCCTTTTGAGGTACGGAACCCTAAAAATGGAAAGGGATTGGTATCAGACGTGTATTCACTCTTGTCTTAAGTAGATATAAGCTGTTTTTATAAAAAAAATGTACATAAACGGTTCATTTTTCGCACAAAATATTAGGTAGGTAATGATGTAAAAAAGTGTCAGTTAAAAAAAAAAAATATAATATGAAAGTGGCAAAAAAAAGAATTTTCCATATTCCCATACGAAGCACTTCACTAGTCCAGCCTGTCAATAAGCCAGTATGAATGTCAATGTAATTTATAGCCTCTCTTGATTGATGATTAAAAATAACGCAACACTAATTGTCGGCGTGCTATTAAACTCGTGTCCACTCGATGTTTAGCAAAATGTTGCAATGCAACACTGCTCATTACAAAACGTACAATCAAAGTATTAATGATAAGAGGTTCCAAATTTGAAATGTAACCGTTAATTTGTGCCGCCATTTTTAATTAAACGCGATGACTAAGAGCGTCGCGGCTTCGGCTCTATTATTAATTATTATTTTGATCGATCACGCTCCGTCTTATTTCATTAGGGAGCAAGTTTTTCTGAAGTTCTCGGTTATTGATTGCAACTTGTATTTGGCGGTTTTGAAATTCAATTTACGAATGTCGTAACTTTTCGGTGCATTTCAGTTGTTAATGAGCTATATCAAAACTTTTTATATTAACTTTTTTTAATCCTAAAAGTGACATGTGGGTACTCAGCAGTGGGTTGGTAATTAAATAAAATAGCGATAATTGATTAATTACCCTTTAGAACAAACTAAAACTTGAACTTGAAAAGTTGAAAACTTGAACAAAATATACTTATGTTGCTGTAAGTTTGTATAGACTGAGTGGCCAGCCCTAGTGTCAGAGTTATTAATCCGCCGAAAGGCCTATGACCTGGCTTAACGATTGCTGTTTTTTAAGAACAATCAACCAGGACCAACAATTTAACGTGTCATCCGACTCACGGTAACGCTCAAAAAGAAATGCCACTCATGGTCACCCATCCGAAGACTGACCGGTCCGTCCGTTGCTTGACATTGGTGATCTTTCGAGATCACCTAGTCAAACTACGCCACGAGCGCTACTATGTTGCTAAATATATGAGTACCTACATAATCTATTTAAGAAACATCACGCAAGATATTACATATATCAAAATTATTAATACTCTTAAATTGAGCAAGTGGTTACCCTTACAGTAATGACACATAGAATTATAGTTCTATTCAAAATTCCGTGTATATGTGAAGCCAAACATCTCTCTAAACGTGTGCATGAGCATAACATTTTTTTTTTTTTTGACATGCACTTGAACTTTCGAGTGATGTTTCGAGGACGTAGACGCTAATTATGCCAAATTCTAGTTATTTGTCTTGTGCAAGGATAGGCACTGACGTTATAGGCCTTAAAAGGTCTTTTAACAGTTGCCTCACTTAGCTAGAGGCGACTCACATTCTAAGCATAAACATTTGAATACTTATCTTGTCTGCATAAAAATGTCCCACAATTAACACAGTAAAATTACTAAAGAACATAGTTATATAAATTATATATATCATCGTCATCATCTCAGCCATAACAAGTCCACAGCTGGACTTCAGGCCTGGACTTGACTGGACTGGATTTCGGACTGGAGGCCTAGGCCATGGATTTCCAAAAATACCGATTGGAAGCGGCTGACATCCAGCGTCTTGCCGCCTCTTGTATGATGTCACCTGTCCATCTTGTGACTGGTCTTCCTACGCTGAGCTTGCTTATAAGAATACCCAAAATAAATTTAAAAAATAATAATAATAATAAACATTGAGTTAGGTATATGATACATGAATAAAAACACCTGGATTTGAAATGTATATGAAACTTTACCCAAAATATAGGTAAATAGTAAAATATAAGTAGTACTTACATTCGCGTACTCAGGTAATTTTTTCTCAGATTACCGAATCCGAGATTGTGATTTCTGCCGAAACGAAGTGAGTTTATCCTTCGACGAGTAATGTGTTCCCGGTCCGTGAGGAACATTATCCTCTCGCATCGACGATTTTTCGCAGAAATCAATAATCTTTTTTAAGCCAGAAACAAATATTTAGTCAAAGAAGCCGCGGATTAACCGAATAGTTTTTTCGTTGTGTTAAATTTGAAACGTTTCACGTTGGCGGGGCTTAGCTCGTTTCGATATTTTGGAACTTTGGGAGGCTTTACTAACAAAAGGCTTCCGGGACGGTCGCTCCCGAGGTATTGCGTTTGGGGATCAACCAGGGATCAAGTTCTGGCCCGCAATTATTGTTTCGCTCTTATCTTAGTTTTAGTTACGGAATCACACCAGAAGATTATTTAGTGTCTAGCACCACTTGAGGCGATAATAGCTTGGGAGCTTAAAGTATCGTGACGTATTTACTTTGGTTCGTATTGTCTGAAAGCGTTTTATGATCTGATTAAAACTTTTCGCATACATGTTCTACCTAAAACTTAGATAGTTTTATAATGGTAGTAAATATATATTTTGTATCATATTTGTACATTTTTTGCTAATAATTATTAAAGTTAATTAACTGAAACAATCGACTTCAAAATATGTAATTTCATTTATTCGGATGACAAACTTATTTAATTTATTTTGTTTTAATAACCAAATCACTACACCGATTTCGATAAAATATCGTCTATAGACCCAATCTGAATACATATTTTTTCATATAAAAAAAATACATATTGGTTTACTAATATGTGGAGAGCGTGTGGAGCTATAACGCTAGAAAACATTAAAAAAAATACAATTTGAGAACCTTCTCTTTTTTTAAGTTGGTTAAAAAGAAATTGAAAAATATCCTGGAAATTATTTTGAAAACCGCTGAAAAAAACTTAATACAAAAGTCATGTTATGATATTTCCTTCAATCGTGTAATGATGGATATCTTTAACATACCTAAGGCGGAGGTGTATTCTGTAAATCGATAAGTGACACCTACATGACGTCAGCACGTTCGCGGCGCGATCGCGGTGTGATACCGAAGACGCATCGATCGTATCTCGATGACGCTGCGGTATCGAACTGTCCGCTCGAAAGGGAATGCCTTGTATCTACGCGTCATTATTTGGTTTATTTTTTCGATGAAATATTTGAGCGGTGATATCAAAGAAAGTGTAGCGCCTGCGCGTCTACGAGTTGGTCAGGTGGGTTTTGTTCACTAAAGTGAAGCTTATTCTATTTTGGGAACTAAATTCGCTTCACCTTAATTTACTTACCTACATCATTGTGAACAATGTAGTGATCTAAAAAATCATACGTTTAGAAGAAACCGATTTAAAATTATCAACTTGAAGACCTCAGGTCAGATTAGATCCATTTAATTAATCAGATCGGTTTAATACCAAGTAAAAAATAGAACCGGCAAAGTACGAGTTTCACTCGCAGAAATAACACGAAAAAAATCAAAACTGGGCGTCTGCCTGTACGTAAACCAATTATTTTTGAGGTCGGTGTCAGGCCCTAAACTATCATCAACTAAGTTCTATACAGACACCGCCCTCAAAAAGAAATGGTTTACGTACCTACTTAGGTAGACCCAGTTTTGTTATTTTTCGTGTTATTGCTCCCTTTTCAGCTAATTAGTTTGTTTAAAGACGGTTTTTTTTAATTACTTTTATTTATTCATTTTTGTAGTATTTACTCGTTTTGTTTGAAATTAAAAATAGAATTCACAAAATTTCACTGGGTAGGTTCGTTTAGTTTTCAAACACACTTCACTACTATTTTAACGCCTAATTTTTGTATTATAAAGTATGCCAGATCCTTTTACATAGTGATAAAACCTACTGTTCAAATCCGCCCAGTAGTGTTTATAACGTCTTTGAAACGCTCATATTTTAAAATTAAAAAAAGTCTATATCTTAAAAAATACTGAACCGATTTTTATGCAACTTACAGTGACTACTAAGTTGAGAGATACTTTATTCAAAAAAAAATTTTTTGCAATGCTACTTCAAGTTTCTTTTTTTTTAGCAAGATAGATCTACGATTGACCACCAACTCGCCTGATGTTAAGCGACGGTGTGGCCCAGGATGAAGTTTCTGCGTAATACGTGGACAAATATACAAACATAAATATTCATACATACACTTATGTAATTTGTCATACCTACATGCTTAGAAGCTGGTCACAGACTAACATATACAAAAATTGTGCAGTTCTGACAATATTACATACATACAAGTCGAATTGATAACCTCCTTTTTTAAGTCGGTAAAAAAGCGGTGATTCCTTAATCCCTTAAAATTCGCTTAATTTAAATAATAATAGCGAATATTAAAGAAACCGCAACGTATCATACCGTCGCGTATTTGGAATTTATACCTTTATTACACAACTCTCCATAGTGTTGAGTTCGGGTATACAATCAAAATGTATATAGCCGTATTAAGGATTTGAAAGTATACCCGACTTCAACATTTTTAACACGCTTTTATTAGGTCGACCTGTATGTAACTAACTATGTAATGAAATCTAAGGTAACTAATTTAACCATCTTCCAAGGATCGTAGCGTCATGAAAATTGGCAGCTGTATGTAGTTCTGATGACAATACAATAATAATGGTACTGTCGAACTGATCTGATGATGGAGCCGGAAGATATGAACTAGAACTTCATGATGGAACATCGTATCATAGCTGTGTTTGGATTTGTTAGAAAAGTCTTGTAATGAACTTTGACCACAAAAATTTGTAGCGTGTTTTTTAAGCTGTAATTTATTTGGGGTATACTTTCAAGTAGGACATTCCATTTTGCTATACTGTAATCTATACCCGTTTTAGTGCCTTTCAACGAATACAGAGACAGACAAAGGGATGGTTATTTTTATATGTTAGGATTATACGTTAGGTTAGGTAAGGCTAGGTCAGGTTTTATAAAAAAAAAACCCTAGCCTAATCTAGGGATAGGTTAGAATTTTTATTTACTCGTTTCGTTGCGGCCGGGTATGTTTTAAAATAACTGTGCGGGCGTTTCCAAACTGAAAGTATACCCGAAGTCAACACGCACCAGTGACGTCACAAATGTTAGGTAAAGGTAGGCTTTAATGAATACATTTTCGCTTTCTGGATTTGAAAATATATCCGACAGCAACACGGTCTCTGACGTCATGAGCGTTGTGTGAAGGTATAAATTCCATATACGCCATACGGTCTAAGCGTAATTAAGTAAGTAGGTACCTATAGATACACAAACGTTTCCAGTTTATTCTCAAATCGCTAATCATCAAAGCAGTTCACAAAGAAAGCCGAGTTCTAAGTATTTGCTGCGTTACTACCTCCTCGTATAAGCTACCTGGCTTCTGGAACTCGCTGGTTACCAATTTCGGCGAAACTTTGTACGCGTGAGAAATGAAATAACATTGGCCAAGTTTTTTTGCAATAAGAGTAATTGTAATATTTTATATTTCAGCTTCCGAATAGATGCTTACTATTAATTATTACCCAAAGTAAAATTAAATAAATATTACAGAAGTGTGCAAGACATATTGCAAGACGAGTAGATGGCTGGTGGACGAAGGAGGTCACAGAATGGTGGACCAGAGAATTAACTAGACCAGTAGGCAGACCACCAGCAAGATGGAGCGACGACATCATCAAGTCAAGAGTTGAATGAGAAAAGAGTAGGACCGGAAAGAATTATGTGATAAAGAAGAAGACTATGTTCAGCAGTGGACAAATAAAGGCTGAAATGATGATAATAATTTATGAATATAATAACAGTCTAATGTCATCCATTTTTCTATTGTAACTCAGCGCCATGGCAATACAGTAAATAATAAATAGCTAATTATACCTATATAGTATAGCATAAGTAAGTATCTAATTTAATATATAATAATACCATTGCTAGCCCAAAACCATTACCGCGTAGACACCCTTCTAAATCACAGCGACAGGTAAGTAAATAGAACAAAACTCGCCCGTCTTCTAGGAATCTCTCAAGTCCTCGCCCATAAATCACTGCAGACCTGACAAATGGATTCTACGGTTTTTTTCCCGCCACTCATTTATTAATAGGGCAGAGAATGTTTCGGAAAACCAATAAAATGTGCCCCGTCATATACCTGTCCACTAGCAGACAGCGCGGCATTGTCCCTCCAGAATCACCCTCATTTTTTATACAAACTTTAAATAGTTCGATTACGAAAGTTTTTATTTTATTTTATAAATTACGAGAAGCAAATCACTCACCTGATTTAAGGCTTCAAACTAGCTCACACTCAATGCTACCTAGATTCTCAAAAATCTGTATGGCAATGCATAGCGCTCGTCAATCTGTTAGGTGTTAGATCAGGTCGTGCCAGGGAATTTGCTGAAAAAAATATCTTCGAACTGGAACACTTGAGTAATATTTTTTTACGCAAGATAAATCGACGATTGACCACCAACTCGCCTGATGTTAACCGACGATGTAGCAAAGGATGATGTTCGTCGATTTAGAAGCTATATATTCACTCTAGTCTTGAAAATACCAAGATTGCGCAGATCTGTTTAGCAATATAATACTACGATGCCATAGACACAGATACACACGTCAAATTTATAACACCCCTCTTTTTGGGTCGGGGGTTAAAAAGAATACACTCCTTGCGCAGCCGGCTAAAACTAAACCATGTCTACGAATGCGTACTCAGCGATATCAATCCACATTCTTGTTGCGTACTGCACAAGAATGGAATTCTTTGCCGCCATTTCTGTTTCCTTTGACCTACAATCTTGGAATTAGTGAATAGATATCTCCTAGACTAGATCGACGAGCTCCATCGTCGGCCACACCGTCGCTTAACACATTAAGGAGAGTTGGTGGTCAATCGTAGATCTATCTTGTCTAAAAAAGGTACTATCATAATGATAGAGAGTAGTTACTATAGCTACTAATAACAGATTCTTTGTCCATTCTCTCGATGTGAGAAATTTAATAACGGGTATTAGAGCCAGCGATTATAAATGAAATGATTTTGATTAACACCTATTTATATGATGTTCGGTATCTATTGAATTTGATGATTTATATTCATTAGATTAACGACAGGCAGTTATCAGTTCGATCATGGTTTCTCACTTGGTTATATACACTTACGGAGAGACTCCTGGTTTATTTCTCTTTATAAAATGTTTTTGAGTGGCCGAAGCTGTGGTTAGTTGATAGTAGATTGATGTGAAATACGCACCGTAAAGAAGAAAAGTGTGTTTAGTTTTGATAAGTTCATTTTAAATTCAAAAAGTTCTTGACAAGTTCTTGAGCACAATTATGTTTCATGAGCTTTCAGAAAGTTCCGAAAGACTTACTTGAAAATCAGTCTAAAAATATCCGAATTTTGCGAGAAAGTATGCCCAGAGTCGCTCTAGTCTAAAATAGAGCATTCTTTAAAAACATCTTTGGACACACGCTTTGGTGGTTTTCTTCTATGTGCAGTATGTACATACATAGAAAGATAAAACTCTTTATTGTTTATACCTTGGCTATAATAGTAATCTATGAGAAAATATTTACGTACTAGTGAAACAACAGGCGACCTTATCGCTAAAAGCGATCTCTTCCAGGCAACCTTGTGATGGAGAAGCGAAAAGAAAGAAATAGAAACATATACCTACGTCTAATGGGTTCACCGTTAATGCCGTCAAATAGGTTGAGGCATGCCTTCTCTGCTAGCTAGAATTTTAGGGTGGGCCACCATACGTTGTCGAAGCCTTCTGTGTCTATAGTCTTACTACTTAGGTCTTTAACAAAGTATCACCGGGATGTAGCGTCACTCCTAAAAAACGCCCGAGCTCTCGATTAAATTTATTTAGATTTTCAAAATAATTCGAAGCGGCAAAAAAAGAAACAACGTTGTAGGTACTCATATACAAATACATACATAAATAATTTTGAAATTCCATACTGTAACGTTCTCTTTTTATATGGGTTTCAACCGCACAAAATAAAATAAGAATAATACAAAAAATCATTACGTACAAATTCACATCATTTCTCAACAGTTAAGGAGATACCTGCACCGGTTGCATACCGAAATCATATCGAAATTCGCTAACCCACATTTTGTGAATGGATGTTTTTTGTCTCGCGATGTGCCCGCGACGCACAAAGGGCTCCGTGTGAAAGACGAGCTCTCCAGCATCGTACCAAAAATAATTGTCATTTCCTGCGGCTGAAGGACATAAAGACCGTGTAATATTGTTATTCGCGAGACAAGAGACTCATTTTTTTCACTTGAAGCATTGTTTCGATACTTGTTCCGAATTACGTTAATAGATGTTAATGAGTGCGCTCGAGGTGTCAGCGTTTTGAAGGCTGCCGTTGTCGAACATTTCGGATATTTGCAATAGTGCTTGAAGGGACGTTTCGATTTGTGTTGAACAACCTTAAACGACTTTCACGTGAAGTTGACTGTATTATATTTAAAGACGTGTAATTGATCACGTGATATACATAATTATTGAATAATCATCATCATCTCTGTTACAAGAGTACCACGGTAGATGCCATGCATTTCCAAAATACGTGTCAGTTGTGAATGTGTATTTTATGATAATTTTTCACGTAAAATAGTATGACAATAATTAAGAATGATGAGCGGTACTGTCAATCAGTAATGATAGTACTTTAAAAAGTTTATTTTAAAATATTCTGTAGATTTTTGACCAGATAAAAATGATTGAATGAATTATCTTTCATCTACGACATTATTCTGTAATGAATCCACACACCGTCCCCTTTCCACTAAAAGAAAACAACCATGTATAGCTATAGTGAAATTGACACTCACTATTAACAAGCAATGTCACTTGTCAAAGTGTACCAAACATGAATCCCGAAGACGCGAGTAATCACGGGGCAAATGAGAAGTTTTGGGTCAACGCATGTTTTACAAACTTACTCATATCGTTGAAAAGATAACAGTTACAGTGAATTGCACTTTATTCACGTGAACTTATCGTATTATGCATGATACTCAAGTGCAAAGGTAAGTTGGCGTGGCGCCAAGACGCTGAGGGTAAGTTAGAGGGGGTAAGTTAGATGGAGTTCACAACACTAATGGCTGACAGTGACAGGTAACGTGAGATGAAGCAAAGTGCATCAGATATGACGTCACATCGTTCATATAGTTTGGGGCTAGATGTGGTTGTGTGAAAATGTCCTCTAATATTTATTTTTATTTAGTTATTTTGACATTGTCTATTTTGTTTATTGTGCAGTCTAACTTATTTATTTACGCTTGATACGCTGTTGAGTGTACGTTTTTTGTGAGATAGTATGCGTAAAATCACCGTAAAAGATTATAAATGAAAATTAATAGAAAAATAATTAGAATAATTTAAAAAAAACAGTGGTTTATTACATACCCACATACATACATACCAACAAACATAAATACACTCGAAAAACCCTCCTTCTTACGCAGTCGGGTAAATAAAGAATTCTCGATATTTTACTAAAATAGGAAAATATTTAAGGGTTGAAAACGAACACTACAAGAGAAAATCTTGTAGTGTGAAAAAAATCATGTCGTTGGTTGAAACATTATTCATATTTAAGGCATGTTTAACATATTTTATCAACTTCTCGCTTACACGTCATGACACTTCTGCGGAAAAAAGACAGATAATTTAAGATGTTGATCAAAGTTAAGTCACGTTTTTCGGTAAGGCCGTAGGTGTTTTCACGAGCTACCATCACCAGTATATACCTAAATAGTTATAAGACGGAATACATTGTTAGATACCAGCCAAAGTAGAAATTCAAAAAATCATAACTTTACTATGATGGAAACTAACGTGGTTTTCACACATTTTAAATAAAAACTACGGGTCACTCACGTCTGCTTTAAGATTTTTCGGCTTAAAACAGACGTGAGTGACCCGTAGTTTTTATTTAAAATAATAAATTTGTCGTGGAAAGTATTACTTTTTGAAATCCTCACATCCGAGATCCCGTGAGTCCGTTTCTGAGCCAAGATTTTAATAAATACAAAATCTCGTACATCGATCTTATTTTTTCGTGTAGAACGTCGTCGGGACACCTGTGTAATCCCTTCAACGCACATAATATGCCCTTAATTCTCTTGATAAGGCATGACATTTAACGCCTTTGTGCTTTGAGCTCTATCGGACGTTTTTCCCCTCAATTAAGAAAGCCTTTTGTCTTCTGACGGGAGATGACACACTCCTCACCCCGTTTTTAGGGAGTTTTTTTCTAAGATGCGGGAGTCACTGTTTTGAATGGTGACATGATTTAGTGGCCTGCTTTTTGTTGTTTTGGATATTTATTGGAGACTTGTCTTGTTTTTAAAGACGGTGCTGAGATTTGAAAAAAAAAAATATTAATTTACGTATTCGAATTTCAAAATAATTTATGATGATTATGCTTCATGGTAAGTAACTATGGGTCTTAAGATAAGATGTAATTCTAATTAATTACCTATTTATTTAAGCTCGTTGAGCGCAATTCACACATAGCTATTAGATATGATATATAGCGTTATATATTATAGCTTTGCATACTTTTCCTGCCTCTCTGCCCAGCAATAAACCATAGCTAAGAACACTCTGTATAAAGTCTTCTTTTAAATAAATATACAGGTACATACTAAAAGGACAAAAATACCCGACTGCAAAAAATCAGCTTTTGCATTCTAATTAACGACTTTGTTATGCTAGATACGCTGTTGAGTGTACGTTTTTTGTGAAAAAGTCTGCGTAAAATCGTAGTAAAAGATTATTAATTCTAAATAATACTATTTAGAATAAAAACACTTATTTATTACGTAAAAGTTCGTTGAAGGTTACGAAAAAACGCATTTATAATTTTTTTGCGAGAGATGTTATAATTATTACAACAAAATATAGTCTAGAACACTCAGGAAGTCAAGACGAATCTAATGACACCTCACACATCAAAATCAGTCATACCCACATACATACACTCGAAAAACATAACCATCCTTCTTACGCAGACTGGTAAAAAAAACTAGATCAAATTTGTTTGAGAGATACAATGTTACAGAAACACTCGTCAAACTTATAACAACCCTCTTTTTGGGTTGGGGAGTTAAATAAAAGCATAAAATAAATACCTTAAAATTGATTTTACTTACACACCCCTCGAGAACCTGAGGATAGACTTAATTATATTTAAGAAAAACCTTTTTTTATGTAATTTTTTGTAATTATATTTTATTTTAATGATAAACTAAATAATGATGAAAATAGAAACGTTCCACGTGTACAAAGAAGCAATCACATTTACCCGTTGCATCGAGCCTCACCTCTGAGGTTATTTTTGTGAGGATCAAAGCGATCACGGCGGCACGTCAGTGACGTCACTTCCGGCAAGATGGCGGCGGCGGTGCGATTGTTTGATGTGCGAGTAATGAAGTGTGCCACCTCTCCCCGCTTCCTGACTGTCGGGTGTCAAGATACGGGCAATGATGATTTCTCTTTGCATACAAGTATCGAGGTATACTTTGCCAGACGCTTAGAACTGTTTAAATTTTGTGTTGCAAGGGTTCTTCTTTGTTTATTACTGTGTATGTCTTCAAAAATAATTTTCTAAATACAACTGTATTTACTCAACTCAAACACATTCAATATATACTTAAAAAGCTTGATGTTTGAAGTCCTTTGCTTGCTTTGGATTCAACTGTCAGGCACTCGTGGCGAAATACAACATCCAACCTATTCTATAAAAATAAAAAAATAAAATTGGTGGACATTTCACACAACACCATCTAGCCCAAACTAAGCAAAGCTTGTACTATGGAACTAGATGGCTGATAGAATACATATATATATTTTTTTGTATATATATACATATGATACTTATAAACACCCAGACACAGAACAAACATCCACGCTCATCACACAAATGTTTGCCCTGGGTGGGGATCGAACTCACGACCTACAGGTTAGCAGGTCGACATACTACCAACTGAGCCACTAGGCCAGTCTAATAGTCTAGTATTAAAAAATAACTTTTCTAGATGAATTTAAATTGAATTAAAATTCCGTAGCTTATGCTGTAATCTTTAAGAATACCATTTATCGAGTATTGTTTGTTAAGACTCTATAATTAAGTACTTTACAAAAAGGTCAATGATGATTTCATTGCTATATTTTAGGGGAGGGGGATTATTTCTCCTTTGGCTGGCTATATCTCACACACATCACATGTGAGAAGAAAATGATATATGAAACTTGAGTTGTATTTTAAGAGAACTATTTAACGATACTCCACACGATGGGGTGGAGTTGGAGTTGGAGTTAAAAAAATCTTAATTATGTAGTTATCTATATATAAAGAAGGATTTTATATATGGAGTACTACACCTATTCTTTTTTTTTATATTTTACTACGGCATTGAGTAGCGATTCACGGAAATCATCTACCTGCTAAATTAAGTTTATGTTAAGTTGATAGTAACTGAGTAAATAGCTGTGACAAAGGACAGACAGACAGACATACATGGCGAATATAAAAGGGTTCTTCGTAATTACTACAGCACCTTTAAAAACTTTATTGAAAATATTGTCAAAATTTAAATTGTATCATTCATTTGCCCGACAGATGTACACTACTTACCTATACATACATGTATACACCGGTGTCATCAACACAGAAGGATTTAAATCCAATTTCATATCGGGTCCGTCATATTGAGTTGTTATATAGAACATAATCGTGTTACCCACTCCACTAGTGGAGATTACTCGCTTTTTAATAAAGTAGCGTCAGTAGGGGGCGACAGTGGGGACATTTTTACACAAAGCGGATTACTACGGCCGCGTTTATCTGAACCTTACAGCGCGGCTTAGCTTTCTAAATGCGCTTTCGGTGGATGCGCGCTTTATATGTGCCTGTACGTATACTGTCTTCGTGGACGCATTTTGGAAGCTATTTACAAAAATGAAGTTTATTTTGATGGTTGTAGGTAAAACTTTGGAGATGACCGATGGGGTCGAAAAGTTCTCGAGTGGAGACCACATATCGGCAAGCGCAGTGTAGGGAGACCAGGCACGAGATGGACAGAAGATATTTGGAAATCCATTGAGGAAGCCTGTGTCTAGCAGTAGACTTTTTGTGACTGAGATGATGATGATGTAAAACTTTTACAATGTGAGTTTATCACGCTATATTCCGATTTCCACCATTAATTTAATAAAAGCAAATTGTATTGATTTTTTTCTATTTAGGTATTTACGATTTCAATCTGATAAAAAAAAACTTAAATCTTTAGGTCTAGAATACATTTTTTCCTTTTTGTATGGAACCTACGTGCGCGGTGCGACAACGATTCTCCTAAGAGAATCCGGAAGGACGAACGGACGGACAGACTGACTCACATTATACATAGAAATCCAGCTAGCCAGACAGGTGGATAATAAAATCGTACTACGAGTATAAGAGTTCCATTTTTCCTTTTAAGTTACGGACCATTAAAACGAAAGAAACACAAAAATGAGTCCACAAATGACGGAGTAATTCGTGTACATACATTAAAATAAAACCGTGCAAGTGTCAGCGAGTCAGACTCGCCCAACTAGTAGATAAAAGGGGGAAATTATATATATTTTTTATATTTTCCTTCATAAACCAAAAAATATACATAGTAAAAATATTTAAAAATCTGTTTTAGCTTATGCAAATCAAGCTCTTTCATATGATACCCCACATGATATGCTTAATTCACTTTAAAATTTGGCCCCTCATTCCTTGCATAAAGACACAATTTTTTTGTGATTAAATTAAAAATGACCAGTTTTCGTATTTTTTCCTATATGTGTACTCTAGTACAATGCTTCTTGCCAAATTTCATAGTTCTAGGTCAACGGGAAGTACCCCATAGGTTTTGATTCCCTTGTGAGTGTCGAAATATGCGTTTTTTTTTATACACTAAGTATAGATCTACGATTGACCACCAACTCGCCTGATGTTAAGCGACGGTGTGGCCGAGGATGCTCGTCGAGCTAGAAGATATCTATTCACTCTAGCCTTGAAAATTCCAAGATTGTAGGTCTCAGGAAACAGAGATGGCTGCAACGAATTCCATTCTTGTGCAGGAAACAGGAATGTGGATCGATATCGCTGAGTACGGATTTTTGTCATTTCAACGAGAAATGGCAAAAATCCGTACAAAAAAAACCGTATTTTACGACATATTCAGCTGTAACTTTTGTTTACAAAAACTGAGATTTTTTTTTTTCTTTCTGCACCAAGAGACGCGTAAGTAAGTATATGGTTTTAATTTCAACACGATACCTTCACGCGTTCCCGAGATAAAGGTCTTGACACCCGGATGGACGGACAGACGGGCAGACGGACAGACAGACGGACAGACGGACAACAAAGTGATCCTATAAGGGTTCCGTTTTTTCCTTTTGTGGTACGGAACCCTAAAAAATACTGTACGAATTGATAACCTCCTCTTTTTTTGAAGTCGGTTAAAAATACACGAGACTTTAAAGTTATGGAATGAGAAAAGTTAGCGAAATGACAACCAGTAAAAATTAAATACTATCTGCAGAATTCTTATAAGACTGAGACCAGACAACTCCAATAAGGAAAACTGAGTTCATAAATTAATAGGTATATAGTTCACAAAGTTGGCAGAGCCCATCGACCGACCGATTAGCCTCAATCTGACGAAACAAGGAGTCATCTGCGCAAACGCTGAATTGGATAACGAGGGTAGACCGACACCAACAATGCTCCGGCCGCGACGGCCCAATTACCAATTGTGGCGATGCGCGTGCGTCGCTGGGAACGGGGATACATCTTCCGGGGGGATGATGACCTAAGATGTTCATCATCATCATCTTCTCACTGTTGGACATCGGCTTCCAAAACAACCGGTTGGCATGCGTCTCGTGATCTGTATCTTCCTGTATCTATAAAGTCTTCCGTCCAGATTTTGGCTAAATATTGTACGCTGTGTCATCGTCGGCTTTAGTCGTTAAACGTTGGTGATTTTTTTAAATTGAATGAAATAGAAAGACTCTCACCTAATGTTAAGCTTCACGCTAGCTAAAATCTAGTAATACATAGTACTCTGGACTTCAATATGTCAAGAGACTGTATGGTAAAGCATTTGCGTTCACCACTGAAATATTAGATATTAAAATCCCGTGACCGAAAATTTCGTTTAATATCATTGTCCATTAATCGGGAACACAGTAATGCTTATACACTACTAAATAAGCATTCTTAATTCTTGACTTTCCTAGTAGTCTGTTTATTTCATTGTGGTCACCTTTCAATTTTTTCCAAAATTTTGTGTAATTAATACGTATATCTATACCGTATTACAGCTTTCTAGTACGATTAATCTTTGAGCAAAGCCAGAAACGAACAAACAGATGGACATAGCGAAACTATCAGGGTTCCTTGTTGACTGTGGAACCTAAAACGTGCAAAAAGCAAACACAAACATACAGAAAAAATATTCCGATGAATTATAAACGTACGTCTTTTTTGAAAAAAGGTTCTTACGTGAAAACTTCCCAAGTATTTCTAGCAAGCGAAATTCAAAGAACCAAGAAGACAGCAAAGCAGTTGAGTCAGTAATTGAAAGGTCGTGTACTATCCGAGCCACGTTTGTTTAGTCCGTCATAATTGCTCGGCTGCACCTCAGAGCTGACGAGTCGCCGGCACAAAAACTCCTAAATCCAGTTCATTAGGGCTCCATTCATGGCCCACCCCTGGATGGAGATACGCGGTGATTACTGCAACCGCTCCCGACGGCTCACAAATAAAGACTGCATCATAATTTCACCAGATACAACCCTGGTCACGCAACAACCAAATAACAACCTTTACATCACTGTCTAAGATCCATTTTTGAGCAATACTCCACCACGTCACTTGCACAATGACATCTAAAAATAATGAACAAACTTAGGTTTACGACAACGGAAGGTGAATCTTGAGGGTGGAAGATAAGCTTCAATTTTGAACGGGGTTTTCGGGAGGAGATGCTTTGTGAATTAATAGGAGGAAAAGTTTCGCGGGACGTCGCACCGGCGATGTCGCATCGCAGTTGTGATTCAATTTGGACGCTAATTTAATGACGTTGTCGTGGAAGCAAACAAATTGATATTCATATGGGAGCACCGTGGGCTTGTTGTTTACCTTTTTCATTTTGGAACTGTTTATGTTAAGTAGATGTGAATGCCGGAATAATTGCTGTCATTATTTACAATTTGGTGTTTACTTACCTTTAGGTAGCGTTTCCATTACTATGTGTACGTGTATACTTTTAGCATCGTTTTATGGGCTTTGTTGGGTCCATAGTAATGTTATAATAATCTAACATGGAATCAAATTTCATATGGATCTTCCTCGTCATTTTATCCCTAAGAACTCCACTGCTGATCTTAGGCCTCCCCCATGGATTTCAGAAAAAGACCGGTTAAAAGCAAGCATTTTCATTCAAAATTTGAAGGTTGCTTAGTTTTTTATTTATATTTTCATACTTATCAATTTAAGTATTTACTGTATATCTGTCGAAAAGGCTTAGACACTATAACACTATACTTAACTTACTTACTTACTTAACTTTACTTATATTATAACACTAGACTTCTTATGACTGAGATGATGATATTGATGAAGTTAAATTTAAAACTTCAAGTAATATTCGGGACCATATTAGCTCTGAGTGTGAGTTTTGTCTACTTTATACCTACACTAAACTATGTGTAAGTAACGTAAGTATATAAACTGTCAAATGTATGAAATTCTAATCACGCCATCTGGCGGTAATCATGCTGCATGGTTATGATTCTATAGGTACAAATTATTGTTTACGCAAGCTAGGCACGCGAGCAAGGCCGTAGGCAGGGGGGGGGTTGGCGGGTCCACCCCCCCCCCCCCCCCCCCCGAAATCCTGGCCATTATCAAAAATCCTTCCAGGCTTCCAGGCTTCCAGGCCCCGAAATGAATTCCTGGTTACGGCCCTGCACGCAAGTAATCACAAAAGAGCCCAATATATTGAAGTGCATCCAGCCAGACTCCAGATACTTAATATAAGATAGTCTAAGTGTACGCGATCGATTAGGTGTACAAGTACGTTTAGAAAACCAAAAAAAACTTCTGACATAGCTAAAAACACTCTCGATCAAACCTTCTCCCAAACAAAAAAAAAAAAAAAAAAACGGCCCATACGGCTGAGATCTACGATGCCACAGATAGAACATATAACACCTTAACACCTCATTTTAGGTCGTGCGTTAAGATATATATAAAACCAACACTATTTTCTATTCGCACTCTGCACTATTTCCCCCTATCCACAAAGTACATAGCAACAAGCCAACAATATTGAAACCAAGCGTCTAAAAGGTCAGCGATCGATGGCCCGCCTGATGGGCATCTTTAAGCCGTACCTTGCCATTATGTGAAAAGCTGAGGACCTTCTTGGAACATCCAATCGCTGCTAATCTTCTTAGAGAGAAGCGAGCGGAATTATTTGGAATCTAAGCACCTAATATGCTTAGATAATAAAAGGTTTCTCAATTGTGGTCGCTTTGTTGTCTGTCTTCGTAGTACGGTTCTTATTTTATTGGGACGGTTAAGATGCTTGGATATAGGTACTTAAGTAAATTAAATCTTCTAATAATGAGTAGGTACTTAGTTTATGGTAGAATTAATAAATATTTCTTTTGACAATAATCTTAAGTAGATATTCTTAATAATTATAGTTTAAAATACTGAAAAATCGACTTCACAATGCATAATTTTGAATTCATAACTACATATTTTCGAGAAAGAAACAGTTTATAATACCTAATATAACAACATGTCATAGTTGCGCATATCTAAATACTCCAACATTTTTCTAATTCTTATATAGTCTTCTTCCTTTGGCTAAATGTAGTTCTGATAGCAGATTTTTCGACGTAAATTAAGCAGACTTTGTTTTTTGTTATTTTAATATAGGTCAAATAATCAGATTCAATCATTAAAGGAATCGTGGAACTTAATTTGTGGCTTCACACGCGCGTTTGTATCGCGTTTTACACACGTCAGAATCTATAAAAACGCAAAATCGACATCTACAGTGCTGAAAACGCGCGTTGTCTGCGCGTATAAAATACGCCATGTGTTAGGGGTTCAGTACTAATGGTTCAGTAGTTTTTGAGATATGGTCTTTTAAATTTTAAGATAAGTTTAAACGTTTCAATTACGCAATTTAAACTACATGAGTAGATTTGAAAAAAAATTGATAGGTTTATAATTTATACTATGTAATAGGATCTGGCATACTTTTTATTCCTAAAATTTGATTTTAGAATATTAATGAAATGTGTTTGAAAATTAAACGATCTTATCTAGTGAAGTTTGGTGAATCAAATTTTTAGTTTCAAGTACCTAAAACGAGTAAATACCAATTAAAATGAATAAATGAAGGTACCTTATTAAAAAAAAATACTTACCTCTAAACAATTCGATGAACTGAAAAGAGAGAAGTAACAGTTATTACATAATACCAAAAAAAAATGTAATCAAAATTGGGCATCCACCTAAGTTACTTAACTACCTCAAAGAAATAGTTGGGATCTATTTCTTTTAGGTCGATGCCAGGCCCTAAACAATTACCTACGAAGCCCTAAGATCCTGACCTCCACAAAATGTTATTCTTACTTAGGTGGATGTCCAGTTTTGACTCAATTTTTCGGTATTATGTAACAGCCATTATTATCTCTTTTCAGTGAATTAAATTGTTTTGAAGTCGATTTTTTTTTTTTAATTACCTTTATCACTGTATAATCAATATCAAATCAATTATTTAATTCTCATTTGGTATGTGCGAGTGAGACAGACGATTTGCGTTGCGACCATTAGTAGAGTCTTAAAATCTGTGATGGTGGATAAGTTCGAGCTACGAAATCCTACAACAATACTTACTATACTTGATGTAACACGTGAGCTGACTTCAACAGTGACGAGTAAACACAGTTATTTTTATCCTATACGAAGCTATTATCTACACGCATCTAAAACATATGCACAGTTACCTACACACGCTAACAACATTCTTCAATGCCGAGAAGAAGTAACTCCTCAAAGGCTTGTATTTGATAACTACCTTTATGTGCGTAAAGATAAGGTGTTCTTTCAGCTGTGGGCATGGAAATCGGCTGTAAAAGATGAGTCTGTTCTTATTTATTTACGGCGGTGCGGCGAGCGAAGTGGAGCGAAGATGATATGAATGATAAATGACCCTCTGAACGTCCCCCTCCCCCCCGCCACCCCTTTCAGTCCCCGCTCACACGTGAACTCCGACGTACTTATTCCCATTCTGGTAAGGAGATGCCTGACTTAACTTTGGTGATAAACTCTTGCTTCCAAAGCCTTGGAAGTATTTATGTAAGCTTTTGTTAAAACAACAACTTACAATAAAATTATTACAAATTGTAAGTTTTCTGTTAGTATTTCTAAGTAATTATCAAAAAATTGTAAACAGAATTTAAAATTGAAAATAAAATTAAGAGTGATATAAATATATTATGTGTGAAATAAGACGTTATTTTAAACGTAGAATAAGACAAAAAAATAGATGCTCCTGTATCTTAGTAGAAAGTAGTACAAGTACTTACTTTAGTAAGTACTCAGTTATTTCGAGTGATTTAAAGCAAGTTAAAAACTCTAAAAAAAACTACCATCCACATACCTGTGTAAATAAACCTAGTAAATAGAAGCGACCGTCTCGTCGCATCAATCTCAATGTCTAGCCGGGAGTCATCGGAGCTAAACGGATTTTTTTCAAGCCAATAGCTGCGCATCAACACGCGTGACGCGCCGCGCGATTGGCCAACACTTTTTGTTCCATTTTCGGATCCTTTGTTTTTATTGGTTGACACTTAGCTAAGACAAAGGGGCGAAGGTTTGTGTGAGTGTGATTTAGTTGGAGTGTGTACGTTGTTTGTGTGCGTTAAGGAGTCGGTATTTCCTGTATGTATGTACGTCGTCGGATGGAGCGGGCAGGTCATGTGTATGCTACGTGTTTGGGATCCCGATTTTGATGTAGGTAAGGCCCTTCGTCCTGTGTGAGATGGTGCGGACTTATTTTCATTTGGACGGCGCTCACAAACATGAAGGCTGATACTAGATACTTATCCGTATACCTACCTACTGGCCTTAACTTAGATGGTATAGAAAGCTATAAATCTGTATCACGTTAAAATGCTTTTGTGGCCTTTTTTTATTTTTCGTAGTTTCTAGAAGACACCATGAAAAATATAAGAACGAAAAATACTTATTTTGGAAATTATTATCACAATATAATCCGACCAAGATGAAGAGTGTAATGGCTGACTTTTATATAAAATAAAACCACGTTTGAACAAAAATGTGGTCACAAAAACTTACCTAAGAAAAACTTACTAGTTTTGCAAACATAGGTAGGTACATTGGTTTTAGAAGAATTTGTAGTATTAGAGATAAATAAATTAAGAAATAGATTTGTCTAGCAAGCAAATTCAACTAAAGAATGATAGATACTAAGTGATTTTTTTTAATTCATGCAATACATTTTAACCGACTTCCAAAAAGAAGGAGGTTCTCAATTAAACTATGTTTTTTTGTATTCGTATACTTA
The DNA here is from genome assembly GCA_947563715.1 of Lycia hirtaria. Taxonomy (NCBI): domain Eukaryota; kingdom Metazoa; phylum Arthropoda; class Insecta; order Lepidoptera; family Geometridae; genus Lycia; species Lycia hirtaria. Next base: position 28,648,837 of record OX387379.1, on the reverse strand, counting down.
GTTGTTGTGCGATCGCCAATCATGAATAGATTTTTATTTTTATTTTTTTCTTTAAAAGCAACGAATTAATATGTTATTATAGTAGGTAAGTACCTCTTGTAAATTCGTTGTTGGTAGGTCATACTTCAGAGATGGTCCTGATGGTACTTTGATTTTTATAACAAACTAATTGGCAAATTACTTATGTCATCCAAATACTTAATCGAATTGCGTATTTTGAAGTCTTTTTTTTTTTTAAGTTTTTTTAACCAAAATTATTATAAATACTTATAAAAGACTGGAAGGCAGTTAGGTAAATCACCTATCTGAGCGATATTTATCCAGAATCATTGCCATTTAACTGTCGGTATGCTGGGTATGCTGCCAATCGGTATTGGGTTTAAGCATATTTAGACGTTATCGGTCTGCGGTAAACTTTTTTTTTTTGTAGTATTTCTTAGGAAGTTCTGGCAATGTTGATATTTTGTTGTTGATAGGCTCATCTAACTTTTACTTTACGGTTACCTAGGCTACTTCTGAATTAGATATACCTATGCTTCACTAAAAACTTTAAGCTAAACAAGTACCTATACATAATAAAAGAAAACAAAATACCCGACTGCATAAGTGCGATTTTCGTACTGTATTTTAGGCTTGCGTTTCACTTGATATGCTATTGAGTGTACGTTTTTGCAAGAAAGTATGCGTGAAGTTACTGTATAATTAATTTAAATAAACATTATTTGCAATAGTTTTATAAAACTACTTATTTATTACAAAAAATTCTTTGGAGGTTACGAAAAAGCGTTTTGTTTTATGTTTACGAGAGTAAGAAAATATAGCTTATAACACTAAAAAGTGAACACGAATCTAACAACACGGCCTATCAAAATCAGTCAAGCCGTTTAGGCTGTAGGATTAGTAGTAGTACATAAATACACTCGAAAAACATAACCCTTCTTCTTCCGCAGTCGGGTGATAACGTTACACGTGGTCACCTGAAGTCCCCCATCCGTCACCTGGCGAGCAGGGAGTCTTTAATTGAATAATCCTAGTCATCAATCATTGTCCGTCGTCTAGAAGGTGAATGGGGGGTTCAGTCGACTCCAGCGATTTCAAAACGTGGGTGTCTGAGGGTTAAACGCAATATTCATTTATATATTTTAGAAGATTTCATATTCCTAAGCTTAAAGGTTTTTAATACGGTTATTAGCTTCACATAACTATGTAAAAAAATGGAAGTACTTAAACTTTAACCAATCTAATGGTCTTAATAGTTTGAAACTGCTTAATATGTGTTATTATGTATGTTAAACCGATGGCAGCACAATCATTTTGTTCTATCGAGTTGTGATATTATGTCTTGGAGTTGGTTTGGAACTAAGCCCCTCGAGTTTGGCCTGAAATTGAGAATAAGCTCATTTTGAACGATTCCTATAGCATGGTAATGCCCATACAGAACTGATGATCGATGGGGCCGAAAAGATAAGATGACCAGTGGAGATCATGGAACGGGAAGCTCAGCGTAGGAAGACCAGCTACAAGGTTGACAGAAGATCTCATAGTACAAGTGGCAGGAAGACGCTGGATGCAAACTGCTTCCAATCGATCTTTTTGGAAATCTATGCAGGGGCCTATGTCCAGCAGTTGATTCCTTGTAGCTGAGATGATGATGAAGTGACAAATTAGTTATCTATACATTTTAATTTGAAAATAATAGATTACGGACGTCTATTTTGAGTCGAAATCTAATTTTGAAAAAGACCGACAAATGCGGTTAAAACTATAGTCGGAGATTTTGACTCAAAAACAGACATGAGTAAGCCATAATTTTCAAATTAAAATGTGTAACAATCAAGTTTTCATATCAAAAAGTTAGTTGCAGGTGAAGCTAAGAAAGCTTTCTAAAAGTATGATCATTTTTTATTATCATCATCATAAAAATGATCATGGATATCATAGATTTATTCAAAATGAAATACAACATGGTTGTAACGGTTACCTATAGTATTTGTGTAGATAGCCCGGCGGCATGAACGTGCTCCGATGGCCCTCGAAGTTCAAGTGGCTGTGAGGACCATCTGTCGCGGAGGGCCAGACGTGTCAATGTCGCCGCACACCAACTAATAATCAATATTCTCTGTGTTTCATTACAGACATGTAGTAGGTTATAAACTAATCAATAACATCATCATCATCATCACCATCATCATATTAGCCATAAAAATTACCCATGGATTTCCAAAAAGACCAATTGGAAAGCGGCTTGCTTCCAGCGTCTTCTCGCCACTTGTATGAGGTCAATAAACAAACATACATACATATAACATATACACAGAGGAAATGTTAAATTTAAATGTTTATTATAACGTTACATATTACCCTCTAACCTTCTAATACCCTCTTATTAGAGGGTAAGATGTAACTTTGTAATAAACATTTAAATTAAATCAGCAAAGCTCGTTACTATGCAAAGCAAACTTGTTATCTATAATTTATATATACCTAAATCCATTCAGAAAGAGAACTAATGTGAAAGTGAGGGCACTGCCTGTCCGTATTTTATTATTTTTTCGACTAATACACAAACGAGATATCAGTTCCCATTTTGTCCAGACTAATTTTTTATGAGCACATTTTCCAGTTCTAGGAATGACTGCAATGGCGATTGAATAGGCGTAAAGCCTGTGAAAAAATATTACTAAAAGAATCGTTAATGGAAACTTAACTTGCACTTAAACAGTTTTTTAGCGTATTTTATTTACTTCATAGTTAACACTGTGACCATACGAAATTTTGAGACGTGTAATTATAATCATTTTTGATAAAGAACTAAAAAAACAAAAAAATGTGGAAAACACGTTTTTCTATTATGGACCCTAACATCTAAGTATGATGGGCGTCATAAATAATATAATAGATTATTTCTTTAGATCATGATGATTCTGTTATTATTATTATTTGATCATCTACTTATATATTTATAGTGTAGGTACCTGCCTACTTAATGTTATGAGAAATATTACAACAGTAAAATTTCATGAATCAATTCGGAAAGTCTTGAAAGCGTTCTGTGGAGCGTAGGACTTGGAAAGCGTTGATAAAATTAATGATTTTTGTTCAATGTTCGAAATTGGGGCTATCTAACGGCCACCCCGTGTTGAGGTCAATGTACGACCTTTTCTGGGTCGCATTCGTGAATATTCCGCGTGTTTTGTATGTAAATTAATTTGTTTTAAATACATTTTCAAGTTATAACTCAAATTCAGTTCAAATCAGATGCTCGAGAAAATTTTCGAGCTAGAATTTAAAATTGTAAGTGTTATTTTAAATTGTGATGAAAATAGATCTAACCAGGAATAGTAACCAGCTATCAAGAGAGGCTTTCAGAATATGTTCATTTGTTTTAAAATCATTTTTAGGTTTTTTTTTTGTAAATAGTAAGTAATTATTTTAGTTTGTGTAAGTGGTTAACATGAAAAACAAAACATCTGGCATCAAAAAGTAGTATGTAATAATCGAAGTACATCAAGACACGTCGCATATCAAAATCAGTCACGCGGCTTAGGTTACAAGAGTTAGTATAGAAATACTATTTACCGTAAAACAAAACAGCGGTTAACATTTTATTATTTGCTTTTGAATAACCTATAACAAACAATTAAACTTTTTCACTAACCACATTTGGTGTATCTAAAGTAAAAATAACAACACTGAAACGTTAACTAAATTGAGACTAACCGATTCAGCCTATAAAATACAAATGCTGAAATATTAATCCCTCGGCAAAGGCTTAACCGAAAAACCGTTACTGTTTAAAAAATCGTTTTTCCCAAACAAAACGACCATTACGAACTCTCAACCCCATCCCCTCGGTATTATAATAAATGAAGCAATAATGGCACAATATAATAATAACGCAAAGTTAAACACGTTTTTATTTTCCCGCTGAAACTTCAGTGCCGCTTCGCTGAACAAACATGGCGGCGTACTTCCGTCATTTTTTTGAGCGCATTCTAGAATGGCGAAGGCTATGATATAAATTGCATTGTATTTGTCAAAATGTTCTCGTTTTTGTTGGGGCGATATCAGTGCTTTTATAGCGTTGCTTAGTCATTTCCCACCAGTTGTACCCACTGGTGGGTCCACGAGTACCTAATTTTGAATTTCCCATGGACCTACTAAGTACAGGTGGGAAATTACTAATTACTGGTGGAATTAATCTGGTAAACTTCTTCGATGGACAAGTAATAAGATGCATTAAATTTGTCAAATTGTTCCCTTTTTTGTTAGGGCGATATCAGTGGTATTAAAGCGCTGCTTAGTCATTTACCACTGGGCCTAGATATGGGTAATTTTATAAGTAATTTCTTGTGGACCCACCAGTACGTGCAGGTAGTGGTAAGTTACTTATTACTGGTGTACCAGAACATCCTACTTTACCTACAGTACCAACCTACATTATATTTTAATTTTATTATTTTTTATTTATTTATGTACATAATGTTTTATTCTCACATTTTGTAATGAAAAACTCTCCCCTACAAAAGGTCGACAAGCGACACCGTGTATGCTGGCGGACAATTTTGTTTTACGCACAAAGTTTTATCGTAATACAAAAATCCCACGGGAGCTTTGACATTTACAAACACAGTAATCCATAGATGGCGGTAAACAGTGATTTTGGAATATTTTTATTAGCATAACAATTAGATACAGTCATCAAACTAGGGAGATTCACAAACGTCAACTTCATTTTGGCGGGAACGCGAAAAAATCGATCGATTCGATTTCCCTTTAACTTATGTCATATTTCAAAAGTCAATGGTGTGTAAAAGTAGTGTTCTATTCTTTGATTTTATAATATGAACGAGTGTGTGCAAGTGGTGAAAGAAGTTTTATCACATTGTCAACTGTGATGTGCAGTAATACGACTGTGACTACGTTTTTATTACATATAATTATTCAAATTCAAAGTATTTATTTGCAGAGACACGGGTAAAAATGCAGATGTAAAGATACATAATAGTGACCACCATGCTCTATAATAAGAAACATTCTTAATAGTCACTCTTACTACACACTCATTTCCTAAAATAAAATAAAAAAAATATAAATTAATATTTCTTTAGGTATTATTACTTACAAATTATTTGTAAATAAAAATATGCGTTGTGCGAATTTGCAGTTTATTCAAACTAATACGGGAGAAAATTATTTTTACCTGTGATAATTCTATCGTATTCCGAAGATTTATCTGTCTATGAGATCGCAATTGTGAATAGCTAGAATTATTATCAATTTGAAACAAGTACATATGTAGTATATTAAAATAAAAACAAAATACCCGACTGCAGAAAAGCAGTTTTTGCAGTCTTACTTACGATTTCGTTACGCTTGATACGCTGTTGAGTGTAGATTTTTTGTGAGAAGGTATGCGTAAAATCGCCGTAAAAGATTGTAAATGCGCATTCTTTAGATATTCAAATTATTATATAATTTAGATAATTCTAGTAAAATTTTACGCGCGCTCCTTGTCCTGTATGCGCGCGTAACGGGACAAGGAGCTTAACGTAACGGGACAATGAATCATACTTTTTCGTGCATGCAGCCGGCGTTTATCGATTTAAAGAGTTTATCGAGGAAGACCAGCCACGAGATGGACAGATGATCTCATACAAGTGGCAGGAAGACGCTGGATGCAAGCCGCTTCCAATCGGTCTTTTTGGAAATCCATGGAGGAGGCCTATGTCCAGCAGTGGACTTCTTATGGCTGAGATGATGATGATGATGAGTATCAGTCAACTCAGGACACTTTGTTCGTGAATTTTGTTTTAGTTTCTGTGTCCATGTGACAATAACGTCATTGGTGAAAACATTAAAAAGTATTCGAGTTAAAAACCAACATCCGTATCGATTATTCATATCGAATATTTTACAATACAATAGTAGGCTAATGAATTGATCGCGTGTCGGGGCGGCGCGCGGCGCCCCAGTGGCGGGCGGTCACCTCGGGTGCATTCGGATGCATTAGCAGCGCTTCCGGTTCACCCACCCCTCACTTTTTTACATTTTCCTTCGACATTTGCTTGAGAAAAATCTTTGTTTTGTTTGGTATGATTTTTTTATGCAAAATAGATCTACGATTGACCACCAACTTGCCTGATGTTAAGAGACGGTGTGGCCGAGGATGGAGCTCGTCGATCTAGAAGTCTAGATTCACTCTAGCCTTGAAAATTCCAAGATTGTAGGTGGATTTAGGAGTATTCTTGTTGCTGTTTCCTTAGAATCGATACAGCCGCTTTTTGAAGTCGGGGGTTCGATTTCTAATGGGTGTAGTGCGGTGCGTGTTGTTCGATTAACACTCGTTGTTAGATTTTTTATTATTTTCGGATTGATTCAAGTTTAGAGGAGTCACAATACACTGAATGCCGGATATATTATAACTAGAATTATTGTAGTCATTGGTAGGAGCAAATTTTACTGTATCACCAAACTCTTTTCTGATAATAATAAATAATTACTATTTGAAATTTTCAAGGTTAAAGTATATTTTTTTACATTGACGTGCTCCATTCTTGGGCACAGTGTCGCTTACCATTAGGCAAGTTGGTGGCCCAAAACTACATCTATTTCTTATTTCTTTTGATCAAACCTAAAAAAATCCTGATAGCGCGAAAAAGATAGCACCAATACTGAAATAAAAAAAAACTGTCCCATATATTTTGTCGAGGGCCTTCAAATCTTAGGAGAGTCCCATTTTTACCATATTATTTAATTACTTATTTTATTATATCTTTACCATATTTTATCATTGACTGTTCATAATGATATTTACTGATACATCTCGAATTTTTAGTCTACTTTTGTCATTACCTAAAATTTTATTAAACACAGGCTGTAATTTACTTTTAAATTTACACTGGAAAGTCAGGTCGATTTACAAGCGTTGAATTGAGTCCATTTATAAACAATTTTCGATTTTCATGTAAGTATTTGAACTTTTTAGATTAGTAATAGAATATTTGCTTTATTTCTTCGATTCGACATTCAGATATACAATTAAAACTTTTAACAAAAAACTTGCTATTAAATTATAAAAAGTTTTCATTAGCCCCTAGGCGAGAAATACTTCGGTACGGAGAAGAGTGACGCGGGTAGACCTTAACGATAGAAGGGTATTTCCTCTTCCTGCGGGGACGGCGGCAGGGCAGCGGGGAGGGGGAGAACCGGGGAGGGGGCAGGGGCAGGAGGGCCGGTCCTCTTTGTGTAGCGATAACCGGAAGCCAAGGGTTCGGGAGGGTAATGTCAACTAAGGTATTTTTGAGCTTCTTCGAGATGCAGTGTTGATTATTATGAGATTTTTATTTAATGTAAAATGTATAAGTAGTGTTCCTTTAAAACGAAATAGCTTTTAGTTATTATTTTATTTTCACACATGTTTTACTATGAAAAATCTTAGTAAGCATGTTGACGTCAAATGACGTAAGCACACCTAACTTGATATGGGGAAATGGCTAACACACCTAAACATTACATTTTTAGGTATTTAATAGACTGTTACCAACCGCCGCCGTTGGAATTCGTTGCCGTCATCTCTGTTTCCTGAGACCTACAATCTTGGAATTTTCAAGGCTAGAGTGAATAGATATCTTCTAGATCGACGAGCTCCATCCTCGGCCACACCGGCGCTTAACATCAGGCGAGTTGGTGGTCAATCGTAGATCTATCTTCTATAAAAAAAAACATTCAGATATTTATGTCCACGTTTGACCAACAGATCACCTGATGAAAGTGACGCTATAGCCGAAGATGAAACACGCAGTCCTAGAAAGTTGTTCAACTTGACTTGTTTACTCTAAACTTGAAGACATCTAGGTTGTAGTTTTCAGGAAACAAAGACGGAGTTATTGTGGAGGCGAACATATTTTCCTGTTTCTTTTTACATAGTTTGAATTTATGGCGAGATTATACTGTAAATTTAGAATAGGTACACAACAACATAAGCGTTACACAAAATGTAAATCATAAATTTACCTGCTTTGATAAATCCATATGAGAAATAAATTTTACTGGTTTATATATTTTTATAAATGTTATTGAAAGATCCTTATACTCGTACGAATATAAATCAAAATATAGTTTAAAAAATTAGACAGCTTGTTATTAACCGTCTTAAAATGAAGGGGGCTATCAATTCAAATCAAATTCGCTTATATTTTTCTGCATATTTTTTGGGAACCGATTCTTGTTAAGTTTTGAATAATAATGATACGTTACGTCCTTAAAAATATTAAGTATTTGTAACATTTCAAGAAACCTTTACCTTGATTAAAATAGATAGAATTTTACAAGTTATACATAAATAAATATTTAAATGTTAGAGAAATACAAGAGACAGCCTTATTACTAATAGCGATCCCTTTCAGAGAACTTTTATAAATAAGCATTAACTTCAGCCATTTCTCTTTAGTCTGTAAAAAAGTAGCACCATCATAATCGACCAATCCGCTGCCATCGCGAACTAAATGGCTACTTTTAGTATGAACTGCGAACAATAATAATTTTAGTTGGAACGAGTGCGCCGATAATGGCTACAATTTCCGACTATTAGTCGGACGATTTTAGTCGTTGGAGGATTTTGCAGGACAGCTGGTAAGTGGCTGTAATGATTGGACTACTTGAGGTAATAGCGGGTGATCTTTTCTCTTGCTGCAGGAAACATGTGAGTGTTGGCAAGAACAAAGGAGTGGCGTGAATGGAGTATTGATAGATAGATTTTATTATAACTCTTCGTTGTACACACCATAAAAGTGATAACAAAGGACTAAAATAACCTAGTGCAATAACAGGCGGTCATATCGCTAAAAGCGATCTGTTCCAGGCATCCATGATTGATATATTGATTTTTTTAGATATCGACCTACTAATTTTATTTCGATTTGGCACAATATTTTTACAATTATCCTATTTTTAATAAATGATCAAAGTATTGTGGTGGGGAATGCTTTGACGTCATAACATTTTGTTGTATCTTTCATTGCCTACACAAGTAAAAAATAATTGTTTACAATTATATCTATTACGAAAGATTTGTTAGTAGATTTGTTTTTTATTTTCGTCTAGGTGCCTATAGGTATCTCTTATATTATACATTTAAAGTACTAGATATTTTTTTCTTAAATCTCTTTATGGAAAACGATTTCATTTTAATTGTTCCGAATTGCTATGTACTTGCTATACATGACTTTTATTACGTAAACTTGAATTGAAATACTATATCTTGGCGCAGTCAAAGCGTACTCTATGCCAACTGGCACTTTTACAGCGAAAAGTTTGCTAAAAACTGCTTGTACCTACATCTAGCTAGTAGATTTTTTTTACTATAACATCTGGCAGTTTTTTTTGGACAAAGATTCTAATAATCTTTGGTGTCGGTTTGTACTATGTAAAACGATGTAAAACTTTTTGAATTCTATTTACTTAGTTAATTAACGGAGCTTTGAAGAATGACTTTTACGCCAGTACTCATTATTCTATACAATAAAATTAAATAGATTTCTAACTCGAAAGGAATGCAACGTTTTTTGTATGATCTTAGTAGATATTTACTTTTTTTTGGCATTTTTTTAATTTTAACCCCCAAACCATATAAATAGGGTGCTACAAGTGTTTGAGTTTTCTAAAGTTATACTTGCATTTCGATATTATAATATTACAACGAGCTTTACAAGCCTACAAGCCTAGCTTTATCCTATGATATAGTGCAATGGGAATTTTACATATTTTTCACATTGATTTTATGTATAAATGGTTAGCATATATAGTTTTCTTTAAGTGTAAAAGAATTATTTTATGTTTACCTAACGTAAAAACTTTTTGGTACCCCTCAGTTGAAGTCCATCGGAAGCACGGCCGCGTCGGAAGCTGGTTCTCTTGCGACACGACTTATCCATTTGTATCGTAACCTCTCTTCCGTTAGAAAGGGGTTAGAAAGTACTCCGCAAAGCTTTCATGTTGTTTTGCTTTAAAATAAATTTATTGTTGAATTGGTAACGATTATTTTTCCCTTATTTTTGGACAGTTGAGTTAAAGTAGATTCACTTATATTTTGGTACGAGTGCATTTACAGGAATGATGAGAGTTTATTATGGAATTTTGTATGCTAATAATATTTTGAACTAACTCAGACTTGAGAAAAAGCCAGACGGAAAGCTCAGTGATAATCGAAACACGTACACTTAACTTCAAAATTTAGTACAGAAGTGACAACTTTCACAAAGGACACGAAGTCGATATCGTAAGTACTTAAATTGAAGATAAATAAGATTTTCTATTCTTTCGGATACCGTAGCAAGAGTTGACTTTACTTTCAGATTTGTTGCGTTTTATTTAAGTTTTTCTCTAATCTGAGTTTATCAAGAACAAAACGTAATTCTGACTTACCTGTAACATGTATGTTATTCAAGGTTAATAAATATTCTTATTCTTAAACATCGCTACCTTATTGTAAAGTTCATACATAATGAACTTAATGCAGAACTCCATCCATCATAATTTCACCTTCAATTTTACTACCAAAATAACAAAACTAAAATTTTCAAAATTCAAATTCACCTGTTCAAAAGTGCCTCCGTGACGCGTCGCCGTTAATTTCCATCGCCGTAACGAACTGCCTTCATCTATCATTTGCCCTCTAAAAGGGTGGACCGGGTGACGGCGATTGAAGCCTTTCTTATTTCTTTATGCCCTGTTGGCGCCAAAAAATACCCCGTGCGATGTGACCTTTTGGAGTATGGCTTACTATGACCGATACGGGATGGTAATGGATTGTAGCTTGACATGTTTTGGTTTGGCACTAATTTTAGAAGGTGAAGGTAAATTTTGTTAGATTTTATTTAGGTTTATGTAGTGATTTGAGCAGATAGCGGACGGAGTACGTTACTTATATTGGAAACGACTTTCATTGGTCCGGTTTTTCTGAGGTTTGGTGTACCTTTTTTTTTTATCAGCCCTGCTTGTACAAACTGTCCCACTGCTGGGCACGGGCCATCTTCTCATTATGAGAAGGATTAGGCCATAGTCTGCCACGCTGGCCAAGTGCGGGTTGGCAGACTTCACACATCTTCAAGATCATTGAGAACTCTCAGACATGTAGGTTTCCTCACGATGTTTTCCTTCACCGCTTGAAGTTGGCGGTAATCAACAATACGCACATAACTTCGAAAAGACAGAGGTGCGTGCCGTGGGATTCGAATCCAGGACCTGCGGATCGCAAGTCAGACGGTCTCACCACTAGGCTGCCGGAAACTTGGTGTACCTACGTGCATGTAATTTCAATGAAAAATATAATAAAAAATATTAACATAAATAATAATTAAATGCTATTTGTATTACGTATATCTATAACTTGGAATCGACTAGACCACATTAGCGATTTTTAACCCCTAACCCAAAAAGAGGGGTGTTATAAGTTTGATGTGTGTATCTGTGTCTGTCTGTGGCATCGTAGCTCTCAAACAGATGGACCGTTTTGACCTAGTTTTTTTTCGTCTGAAAGAACATTTCATCGAGAGTATATGTCTCATCACAATCGGTTCATCCGCTTTATTTATCGGGGGTTTTTCATTTCTAAATTTATTGTTTTAAAATCTATAGTGAAATTGTTGCCTAGGATTGTCCATTTTCCAGTTTTTTTTTATTTTCAGCTGTAAATTAAAATAGTTTTGGCTCCAATTTCGACGATATCGGCGTAACTCAAGGTATTGATGTCTTTCCCACTAAGTGAGGCACGTACTCTATGACATAATAAAGTAGGTGATACTGTATGAATGCACAATATAGTATACCTATATACTGACTTAGTTTATAAATTGAAATTTAACAAGCTAAAGGTAAAAAAACTAAACCTCAACTAAGTCTTTATGCGGCGTTTTAGGGATTAGTTTATTAAATTGAAAAATTATACATTGTTACAAATAAATTGTGTAAATTTTTCATTGTTGTTGTTGTTTACATTGTTTATGTATTTATTGAGATAAATTATTATGTATTTATTGAGATTAATTAAATATTCTTGTGATAACAAAAACGACGTCATCAACATCATCTCAGACATAAGAAGTCCACTGCTAGACATAGGCCTCCCCCATGGATTTAAAAACGACGTATTTATCTAAAACAAAAATAATGCGATAATTGGTTTTTAGACAAACTACTCCATCTGTAAAAAATAGATTACATAATTATGTACAGCTAAAATAGTAAATAACTGATTGAGAAAAAATAAATACATTGTAAACATTACAAAAATTCCTTACAGAAACTGAGCTGGTTGACGAAATTACGGGTTATTCACGCTTAAGATCGCCGAATATGATTGAAACTAGTCTGATATTTCACAATTTATAATAACTTGTGTATATGGGTATACAGTGGTTGGAAAAAATAATAAGTGAGAACGCCATATTTCGCCTAACGGCATCCAAAAATAATATAATAATCGGCCAAGTGCGAGTCGGACTCGCGCACGAAGGGTTCCGTACTATCATCTATAATACTACAAAGTTTAGTTCTGTATATAAAATAACGAGAAATCAACGAAATTCCAAGTCGTAAATTGCAAACTTATAGGTAGGTTTTCGATACACATCCGGACAGCATGACGACGCTCGCGCGAATACGCGCGGTTATGGCTCGCTCCGTGATGTTACCTCCCCCGCTACCCGCGCGGCCGTTGCTTAGCAACCGCCTCGCGCTCGATCTACCACCACACCGCGGCCCGTTTTTATCCTTTGGGCACGGAACCCTAAAAATGAGATAGGGTAAATTAAATCATCAAAACATTATTAAAATTAACTTTAACATCTACCGCATTACCGAAAAACGTTACTTAACTTTAAGCAATGCTTAACATATTCTGTCAACTCATTTTAAATCTTTGAAAATGAATAATATAAAATGACTGTATTTTTGTTTATTTTTATGTATTTATATGTTATTATTTTTATTTTTACATTTACTGCTGTATTCAGCCTTTCTTTTTTAGGGTTCCGTACCCAAAGGGTAAAAATGGGACCCTATTACTTAGATTCCGCTGTCTGTCCGGCCGTCCGTCCATCCGTCCGTCTGTAACCAGGCTTTATCTCATGAAACGTGATAGTTAGACAGTTGACATTTTCACAGATGATGTATTTCTGTTGCCGCTATAACAACAAATACTAAAAAACAGATTATTTAAGAGGGCTTCCATACAACAAAGGTGACTTTTTTGTTCATTTTTGCTCGATATTGATAACAGCAACAGGTAGACGCATTGAAATATTAACTGAATATTGAGTTATATTATTCACTTTAAAAATAAATAATTAAATTAAAATACAATTAATATTTATGTGGGGCTCCCATACAACAAACGTGATTTTTTGCCGTTTTTATAGATAATGGTACGAAACCCTTCGTGTGCGAGTCCAACCCGCACTTGGACGGTTTTATTAATTGTTTACTATGGAACTGACATTTAAAATTTTGATATCTGACACAACATTATTAATGTTACTTGTAATAATTAATGTAATTGGCTATGGGCGTTTTAATTAATAATATAATTAATACTTTAAATTAAATTAAATTGTTTTTGTCTCAAATAAAATATGTCTAATATATTTCTGTTCAGAAGCTTCTACATGCAGTCTCAAATAGTTGATTTCAGGCCATAGGTGGTTATTAACTGCACCTATCCTTATAGAAACAAGTATAAACATAGAGTCGAGCGGTCCAGCTCCGCTATAACCGTATATCTTGTCTTTGTCCGCTACTATTTATTGCCACCCTTATTTTTATTTTAATGCTGATGCGGCTGGTGCCGCTATGTCTCGTCTACCAAATAATCCTTTGACATCCTGGTTAGTGCGATATTTGTTTAAGAGAAATGCGGAAACTGAATCGTCTAATACTTCTTGCTTCTGTAATCTAGGAGACACATTTCCTAGGAGTATTGGGATTCCAATTGATGGATATTTATTTGGGACTCGTAGGAATTCTTTTGCAAACTGATTAAACTTCAGCTGTGTTCGGTAAATTCTAAATCGTCTATCACTTTGATACGGATTTATGATATTTAGAGTGATAGTTTCATTCAAATTTCCGTTCACTGTTGGAGCCAAAAATCTACAAAAATGTGTGCATGACCTTTTTGGAATTACTCTCTTAGACATGAACATAAGCGTATAAATGATGTGTCAAGTAGGTAGACATTTTTGTCACAGAGCTAAGAAGTGAAATTGTGCCAAATTTTGCTTACCTATCGTTTGCAACGACGGTCAAAGGCGACTCGCATTCTAAGCCTATTACTTCTATGTACTTTGGTCACAATACAATGCTAGGAGATTAAAAAAAGTATGTACCAATCCATTAAAGTTCTTCAGTGGAGACCACGTCTCGGCAAGCGCAGCTTGATTACCCACCACAACGCTGGTTGAAAGTATCAGATAGAAAGAGAGAGTTGAATAAAAAGAGATAGAGTGATTAAAGTTCAAATAATACACCATAAATAGATATAATAATTATGTTCATTCATCATCATTATTTTTTTATTTACTTTGTTTTCCTGTATCTATCTCGTCCAAATATTAACTCATTACTTCTGTCTTTTTCCTTTGGTTTGTTTCGTATTAAATTCATAGTGTTTTTGTTATAAAAAAAATATAACACTCCTATACTCTATTGACAATGACAAGTGCAGTCTATTACTGAATAAAACAAACATAAAATAATGTACCTATAGTTATCTTGCACAGCGCAAGAATTTCAAAACAAATCCGAACGTCTTGAAGTCGCGCCCTTCAATCCAACCATATTTCACGGTTATAAGTTTCCGATACATGAATTTTATTAACTTTCTCTCCCCAGTGACGGATGAAGTGTCGGTATGTTTGTTTAACGCGCCATCAATGTGCCAACTACAGAAATTGTTGGGGTTATAACATAAATTGTTGGAGTTATAGCGACCTCGTAGGGTTAAAACATCTACTCGTACCTATGTATGGAGTGATTCAATTATGCTCGAGGTTGTGTGTGACGTGGATTTAATTTAGTTTTCGTTCACTTTTAGCCACGCTATTGTTATATTATTTTATAAAAAAAATGGTTGTGAATTCGCTTCACGAGGTGCTGGTTGAAAATTTGGAATATTAAAAAAAAAAAAACAATAAACAAGAATCTATATTAAAAGAAAAACAAAACACCCGACTGCAGAAAAGCAGTTTTTGCAGTCTAACTTACGATTTCATTACGTTTGATGCGCTGTTGAATATAAGTTTCTTGTGAGAAAGTATGCGTAAAACATATAAGTTATATATATATATATTCGTAATCACCGTTAAAAATTCTTTATTTTGATACCACACTCGATGTATTTTGGAAACATTTTTATTTTAGATTACTTTTTGCCGCCAAAATCCTTAATTTTGTTTTTTTTAAGCCCAGTGTCACTCTCACGACTAAGACAAATCTATTGACACCACTCACATCAAAATCGGTCAAGCCGTTTAGGCTCTAGGGTGTGCCAAAGAAATATACATACATACGAACATAAGTACATACACTCGAAAAACATAACCCTCCTTCTTACGCAGTCGGGTAATAAGGATATATATATGTCCTAATATATGCAGGTATTATATAAATCTACTCTATTTACAAAATTATCTGCATTTTATACTTACTTTGTATATGCTCACAAAGCAGTTTCTTTGAACATCAATCTTGACCGATATTTAAAAAAAAAACTGTAACGTTAGTTCATAGAATCTTTTATTTTAGATTTACAGTATAAAGTTGTATAGTGCACAATACATAGAGAGAAAAAACCGGACAAGTGCGAGTCAGACTCGCCCACCGAGGGTTCCGTACAAACTAGTAAATAAAAGGGGGAAATCATTTTATTTTATTTTCCTTCTTATACCGAAAAATATACATCGTAAAAATATTTAAAAACCTGTTTTAACTAATGCTAATTAAGCTCTTTCATATGATACCCCACTAGTTACAATAGATCCGCAAGGGTCGCAGTGACGGGGGGCTCTTGTGGCCTCCCACCCTACCTCGAATAATAAAATGATACCCCACATGATACGGTTAATTCACTTTAAAATTTCGAACCTCATTCCTTGCATAACGACACTATTTTTTAGTAGTGGGTACTACTACTAAAAAATATAGGTTTTGATTCCTCTGTGAGTGTCGAAATGTGCGTTTTTTACGACATATTCGGTTGTAACTTTTTTTTACGAAAACTGAGAAATTTTATTTTTCTTTCTGCAGGAAGATATTATGCATCTGCGTATATAGTTTTAATTTCAACTCGATACCTTCACGCGTTCCCGAGATAAAGTTCTTGACACCCGGACGGACGGACAGACGGACAGACGGACAGACGGACAGACGGACAACAAAGTGATCCTATAAGGGTTCTGTTTTTTCCTATTGAGGTACGGAACCCTAAAAAAACGCGTTAACATCCTAATTGTCAATATTAAGGTTATATAATAATATTTAATATGTTAAAATGTATTATAACAGTTTGCATTGTTCATGTTATTCAGATGTGTATGTTCATTATGATCTCTATAATCTCCTGATTAGATACATGGACATGCATACGTATCTGTTAATATCACAACCATCTTTATTGCACAATCGGGTAAAAAAGTGAAAACATCATCTCAACTCCACAAGCAAATCTGCTCGAAATGATCCAAAAACAAAATTAATAAAATCTAATACCGCGAACAACGCTTGCTCAAGGGTGACTGGAAGATTTCAAAACTTCCCCAAGAGAAATTGGCTAAAAAATTCCTGAGCAAAATAAATCGAAGAGCAGCTTCCGAAAGTTATCGAAGTTTCCCAACAATCCATTACACCGAGTTCGCAAAAAATCGACTTTGCGAGACTTGGAACTTATTATTTTGAGTGAAATCTTCGAGTTTCGTCGCAGAGCGCAACTTTGGCACCCGCTTACGCTCGATAAACTTGCGCCATTTTAAACAAACCTTGTTATACTGACTTAGCACACTTCAGATTGTCATAAAAACTCGTTTTATGGACCCAGAAAATCAAATTATTACCGTGTTTATTGGGTCTTATCGCTGCAAAAAAGATTGTATTGTAACACCGAAATTAATAAAACGTAAAAAAGGTTACTTCGTAACGCGCCGTTAGAAAACGATAGTTGAGCAAACGACCTTCGGATTCGTAGCAACGACCGTTACCCGCTATGCCGCTATCTGCCGTTACAGGTCGAAGTATGTTACGGGCACTAAAACCAGCAGTTTTAGCGCCGTGCGAGTACTAAACAGCAAACAAAGCAGCCGACGGCGGCGCGCGGCGTCCGGTCTCGCCACAAAGGCTTTGTGCCCGCCACACTGACACGCTTTTTGCGTCGTGGCCGTATCGCTCGATGACGTCCCGCTAGATCGATAAGAGCCTCCCACTCGACGGGACTGCTCTATTGTATTACTGACACCTTGCTGGCTGAGATGTGGAAAATCGTAGCCCTAAAATACGAACAGGCGTGGATTCAGGCGTTAGGGTCACTGAAACTGGAGCACCTATCTACCTCATTCGATTGGAATTACATTACAGGTATTATTAATCTTTCTAAAATGAACCTTTTACATGTTATCGTGGTGACACTTTTATATAAAGTATCTACTAAAGTCAAGAATATCTTTTAACATCGAATTGAAAGGCAATATTTATAACATAGTGTATTTTCACACAGTGTTTCGAACTGTTGATCTTCGCAGTTCTGGTGGTATTGGTCTTTATGACACACTTGAAGTTTTACACCGGGCATACAAAACTTAATCTATAATAGTTTTTTTTTATATTCATAGCTAGGCTTGCAATTTCTAACTCAACACTTTGCATAGTACCTACTCGTACTATGGAATGTGCTTGCCTATAAGAAACTGCTTCACTCGCGGTTTAAAAACATCTAGATAATATCCGTTGCCCAAGATTCATTCAGATAGATAAAACTTTTTATTGCTTACACTTTAGCTTTAACATTTATTTTATTTATTTATTCAGGAAGTCAAGGAAGTTCCTTCCGCCAATTTCGGCAACTGACGTTTCACCTGATGTCCTGATGTAAGTGACCGTTGACGGCTGAAAAAAATTGGTTGCAGACAAACCGACTTTACAGATAAAGTCGGTTTACGGACGATAGTTTAACGTGACAACGTCATAAAAAAACATTGCTGAAATGCAAACGTTACAATGAGCGTAACGGGAAATGAGCGTAACGGGACAATGAGTCATCCTTTTTCGTGTGTGCAGCCGGCGTTCATCAATTTATTATATTGTCACGTCAAAAGCAAGCACACCGGATGTGGTTGTGATGTAGTTTTCTCTTGCATTCCTATTCCTAGGTTCTAAGAGACACTGAACTGTTATAAGTAAGCATCATGTTTAACTTGAAGTAAGTTGCATGTCTGGCCAACCGTGTCGAGAGACAATTTCATAGACAGGGTTTCGTAGCTAACGCAGTAATTTAAAAGGATGCCACGCGGCGAGTAGTGTTTATTTAGACCACTTTACAAAAAGTCTAGGTTTTTACACATTTATCGCTATATCTCGAAAGGTTGCATATTTTAGTTATTTATATTTCGCATTAATCATATCTGAGAAGAAAATTATGAAATCTTAGTCTTGTTTTCATTTAAAATACCTATTCAACAATACTCCTCACCTTGGGGTGGAGTTGAAAAAAAAACATCACTTCTTTATGTAATAAATAAATAAATATATGTGGACATTTCACACAACACCATCTAGCCCAAACTAAGCAAAGCTTGTAATAAGGAACTAGATGGCTGATAGAATACATATGTGCTTCTTTTTTTGTAAATACATATATACATATGATACCTACATAGGAACAACCAGACACAGAACATCCATGCTCATCACACAAATGTTTGCCCTGGGTGGGGATCGAATCCACAGCCTACAGCTCGGCAAGCAGACATACTGCCAACTGAGCCACAAGGCCAGTCAGTCATACGAATGGAGAGCCATCCATTATATTGATATTTTTTGGATATTTTACTTAGGAATTTTATAGCGGTTTATTTGCAGCACAGCTAATTGGCAAAATTCGTTAATATAGTTCTTTGAGTTGGCTTTTACATACGGATAGACAGACTGACATGGCGAAATAAGGGTTCCTCGTAGTTACTATGGAACCCTAAAAATGTTATTCAATACGCGGTGTTCATAATCGTGACTTAACATGTGATGTAACCGTAAGTGCGTTTTAGTTGCGTGACCTATTGTACGTACTCCTTGTGTCCCCATTGTCCTGTCAGAATATGAATATACACGTCGTTATCAAATAGGACTGTTTGATTAATACACGAATGTTTATTAATTGTTTTACGGATTTTATGGTAAATAATGATTTATCCCTAATCCAACACAAAACTTGAAATATTTAAATAAGTAGTATATGTTGACCATTCTATTTGTTTATATTTCAATATATTACGCAAGTGAGCAGGAGAGGAAATTTTCGAGTATAAACAGATTTAGTTACTATTGTTTTACATGGAAGAGATCGCTATTAGCGATGAGACCGTCAGTTGTTACATTAGTTTTTAAATAATTTCTCTTAATTGTAAGTTCGAAGTTGTGTAGGTACAATAAAGAGTTTGTCTATTTATTTTATAAAGCGCAATATACACCAAAAATAGTATACCTACAATATATTGCATAGGTCGGGCCTATGTCACCAAAGTTGCCGACATGAAGTCGGCGGGTTGACGAATTTGGTGTATATTGATCTTTATAGTAGTTCAAAACCCTGTGGTTTTGAACTGATCAAAGTCCTGAGAAAGTACCTCTTGAGTGAGCAAAAGTGACGCTTATTATCAGACGAGCAAGTAACTTAGTTGTTCTTAAAAACAACAATCGTCAAGGCAGGTCGGAGGCCTTTCGGCGGCTTAATAACTCTGACAATAGGGCTGGCCACCCAGTCTATACGAACTTACTTTAGTAACTTAGTAACATAAAAATAAAGTTTTCCTCCATTTTTAAACGTAATTTCCATGTCGCAATGTCGCAACGTCTTCATTAAGATTCTCAGGTACGAAGTCAGATAAAGACTAGGTTTAAAATATTTCCTCTAGACGGTGTCACGGCGAGACCAAACCTAACTAAGAACGTGTTTTACATACTTATGCACGGCTCGGCGTGGTATTAACATAAATTAGTTACAAGTCGCGCGTGAACAGTGTGACTCAGTGGAGGCCAGGGGAGAACCTAGGAATTGGTATCAACGGCCATTCGAAAATTTCAACTTTCTACGTGATTCGGAATTGTCACTTTTCCTGTCAGTATAAGGGCTGTCAGTAAAAATTAATTTTAAATTTGCGTTTGCAAATTTGAACGTTTCATGTTATTTTTCTACTCAAATCTCGATATAAGATCCACATTAATTTCACAAATAGTACAAATAATATCAATCTCACGACAGATGTTAGTCATGTTAGTCTCGTAGGGTTTTGAAATATTCGAACAGTCTTTGATTAAACTAAGTCATCGTTAGACTTGACTTGACTTCTCTTTTATCATGATATGGTGCATATTTTTACGGAAATATAAAAAATATTTGATCTTTAGCTTTAGGCAACCTCTGAATGACAAACAGAACCGCCTTTTTGTCTGTAGGTACCAAAAAGAATTTAAAAAAAGTTACACTAAAATATTTTATAATTTCGCAAAGCACAAAACTAACAAAAAATTTAACTGTCAATGTTAGTACGTTTTTTTTAGTTGGTAATCATGGTATTAGTATATTCCGACGGATTTGTGACGTCATCACGACTTTTTCTTTAAAATATATTAATAAATAACTACTGAACCGAATTAATAATATTGAAATTAGTTATTTTAAATGACTCGGTCTATACGAAATAGTCAAATAGTCTGCCATTCAACGTGGCAATGCTGCCAGCATTTTGGGTACGTTGCCTACTGGTAGCGGTCTCTTAGACTAAGTTTGTAAATATTATTATTATGTAGCACAAGAAGTTATAATTTAATTTTGTTTAATAAACATGTTTTTTTTAAATGTCCCAGTCTACCAATTAAATATATTTAAAAAAAAAATATGGAAAAAATATTTTCGTACCCCATTATAAATAAGTAGTTGTGAATCTGAAAGTTGAATAGCTTACCCTACTGCTGAGCTCATGTTTTCCTCGCTTCTTTCCTTGAATCTATTTTACTCTTTAATGAAAATAGTTACAATTAAAAGTGAACGTCCACATACGTCGCAGGAGCCGCACGCGCCGCAGCATTGCATTTTTGAAGCACTACATGAAATTGAACAATGTCCAATAAAACACTTTCTTAAACTATCACGGTCATTCATTAAAACACTATAATTATTAACGGGATCGGGAGCTCAAAATTAACGCGAACCATGGAAAATAACCCGTTAATAATAATAGTGTTTTAATGTACATTAACTTGCGGCGCTACCCTATTGCACGTTCTCCCGTCTACGAGTGATAATTTCACTTTTATTCACAGAAAAAATAAAATTAAAGTCGATAACTAAGGTCGGTCTAAGTGATACTGATACTAAGTGATAATGTCAATTTATGTCGGCCCCCACCTAACTCCATCCCTGTGGTTGATCTGTATGCGTGGACGACATCTCACGAATAGCACGGTATTTATCGACGGCATCGCCGTAGCGGCCGTGATGACGCATAACGTACCTAACTCGGCAATTAACGCTCATAAGTTAGCAATTAACGTGCGAGCAGGAGAGACCGCCCAGGACACGTGAATTTAAGTAGTATACCTAATAAGTAAAAAAAAAACAGAGATAAAAATGTGTTCTTATTATGGTAAAGATAAATGAAAAATATCTATGCCTGTGAAAAATATTTATTTCAAACCCCCAACTAAACGAAGCTTGTACTATGGAATCTAGATAGCTTATGAAAAACATCCATGTTGGACTAGGGGAAAAAGGAAAACACAGTCTTCCCGGGCATTCTGTAAAAGTCAGTTAAGGGATTTTAGGGGCATTAGCGTTTTTTAACATAATGCATATATGAATAGGCCTTAAATTTTCACCATTTGTGATATTTGAACCTGATGTTATGAATATAATAATTATGTACTTTAAAATAATACAGAAACAGAAAAAAGAAAACAATTCATTTCTAAATAGTTTGTATACGTACCGGTATTACGTAATAGTTGTTATTTCTTCTTTTTCAGTTAAATGCATTGTTTTGTAGTCGATTTAATTTTGTTAAATTACTTTTTTTACCAATAACAGGTACAGTAGGCAAGTTAAAAAGAAAAATCTTGTCTTCTCGTATCAATGTATTTAACAATAGTTAGTAAAATTGACAAATGTAACGGACTCCGGTGTCCGTGGAGCTAAAAATTTAATTTAAAAAAAATAAAAATAATAGGTATAGTTAAAAAAACTGAAACAATCGACTACTCTCTAATAAAAGTCGCAGGAAGACAAAATACACAAATTTGTATACTTGGATATTTTTTTCCATTATTTTGATGTAATTTCTATGAAATCAATCGAAAACATAACTTTTCGTAAAAAAAATGCTTACAAATCGACTGTGTCATTCGGTTTCGATATAAACCGAATGGCACAGTCCTGAGGTAATAAACAAAAAATTGCATAGTTCTAAGGTAACAAAAAAAAAAAAAAACGAAACCCTACTCTTTGTTTAAATCAGTTAAAATAACGTGCAAACAGATACCGACTGGCTGAAAACGCTAGTACCTATATCCTTTTGTAGATTTCACTCTCTAAATCAAATCACATGAGATACAAAGTGGTCCAAATCTCGTAAGTACGGCTCGGCCGTGTTCAATTTGCAGACACATCGGTATGCGAGATACGGCGTCTACGGAGATACGTCGCCGGCTCCACACGTGACGGTCGGCCGCCCTGTACGGACAAGAACATAAGACGCACACTGAAAGATGGATATCTTTCAGCAAGCTTTTGCGAAACTAAGGATATGTAGATAATTTCCCTTTCACAGTTTTTTTTTGCCTGTGATGTTTTTTTTGTTTGTTTTTGTCTCTATTCTTTTAGTCACGCACGCTGTCTGTAGACCACGGTCTGCGCTCACGGTCCGCGGACTGTAGGCCACGTAGCTCAAAGGCTAGACCGTGCATGTGTTATGCCTCATGTGTATTTTAAAGATAGTTGTTTTTTCATGATGTTAATGCATTAATTTTTAACCCCCGACCCAATAAAAAGGGTGTTATAAGGGTTACGTGTGTATGTATATATGTAAATGTCTGTATATATGTGTTTGTTCGCGCCATCGTAGCTCTCAAACGGATGGACCGAATTTGATCTAGATTTTTGTTGTTTGAAAAATGATTTCATTGAGAGTGTTCTTAGCCGTTTCATCAAAATGGGTTTTGCCGTTTTTTATCCGAGGTTTTTGAGTTTTCTATTTACTCTTTTTTTTTTAACACTTTATTGCACACAATTACAAAGTAACAAGCTGTACAGTAGGAGGACTTAATGCTAATGTAGCATTTTTGTAACATGATTTCGACTTTTTTAAATAAAAACTACGGGTCACTCACGTCTGTTTTGAGCCGAAATATCCGACTATAGTTTCAACCGCATTCGGCGGTCTTTTTCAAAGGAGCAGTACACACGTCACTCTCGGTCGGTGACGCGCCTTGCACTGCTTGCACGCACCACGTATGAAAACCACGTTAATTTCCATAGTAAAAATGATTTCCACTTATACTTATTATAGATTTTTGGCTCCAATTGTGAACAGAATTTCGAATGAAACTATCGCTCTGTCATTACTCTGTGGCCTATCTACATAGCAAGCACGTCTGCACTTGATACGTGTGATATATGTCTCTTCTCATTGAAATACATGTTCGATACACGATAATATAGCCCTGGCTAAGACATAGAAGCTTACAGAATACCTCGGCTGGAGTCAGATTGATCTGGTATCGGGATTTACTGGACTGGACACACAATATGCAGTGATGATGCTAGAACTGTATTCGAATTTAACCAACATCTCTCGTTATTATCCTGAGATGGTCGTAGTGTATCTATTTTAGCGTCTTTTGAATCATCATCATCATCATCAACCAATGTCTACCCACTGCTGAGTATAGGTCTCCTCTTTAGCGCACCATTCTTTCCGGTCTTGTGCCAGTCTCATCCACTGCTTTGTCGATGGCATCTGATCATCGGGTTGGAGGTCTGGTGAGGTTTGGTTGAGTGTCTGAGTTGGAGTTGGAAAGCGAACTCCCGAGTTCGCTTTCCGACTCGCAGCCACCATTCTGGGACTGCTTTAGTCCACCGTCCGTTTTCTCTTCTGACCAAGCGTCTTTTAAATAATAATTAAATGCAAGTAATAATGAAGGTGATCTTACTTTTGCTAAAGTTAACAACGTTTTTCTCGAAATGAAACAAATTTTAACGGATTTATCGCGTATATTTAAAAAAAAGTCAGCCTCAACGCAGATCTGCGATACCTACCCGTTGAGACCGTGGGCGACGAAGAAGACGTTTTGCATAAACTAATAGGCGGTAGTAATTAATATTTTCATTAAAAAAAATACAATTGTCATCAGCCAAACTGGTGATCAATCGTAGATCAATCTTGCCGAAAAAAAAATGCTCCATAGTTTAAGAAGTTACAGTTTATTATTATTAAAAACTGCCGAATTTAAATTCATATGATCTACAGGTAACATTTAGATTTATATCCAACATATATCTACGCATCTTCCGCGTACAGGTTATTCACAAAAAAATTAAATCATAGTTCCAGTTCTTTGTTTTTTTTTGTTAAGTATTTTCTACGTACGACCGATGCAGAGACTGACCGCTGCCACCATTCAGGTACGGATCCTTAAAACAAAAAGTAACGCACAAATATAACAAATTTTAAAGTCAAATTATATATTTGGTTCAATATAAATTAGTACGAGTACAACATAATATAATTAATATATTCAGGCTCAAAAGGCACGACGACATTATAACTCCACTATACTAACCAAATATTTATCAAAAAACTCTCAATAATTCGTACATCAAACCAGGTCAGTCAAGTAATTAATCAAACACTACCAATCAAGACCGCGTCCGTTTTTCAGTCCCTAAATAAAGTAAAACGGTGGCCCAGTGAAAACTACTCAAATGTGAGTTATTCTCAATCCAATGCATTTTAGGAAATGATTTCTCCATCACATTAGGACGTATTGGTGTGCTGCCGAGCGCGCCCTCTGGCCGTGAGGGGACTCGGAAACGTACCCCGGAGGGAAGGGGCGAAGGACGAATGGTGTCACTCATCTTGAGTGGCTTGGATAGATTTCCTTGACACAGGAAGTGAGCCCGCTTGGGCTGTCTGACTGGTGTTGTACGCGTAGAACTGTCCAAATTAATGCCATAAAAAACTACAAAGGGGTGAGTTAAGAATGGGTCGAGATTTTATTTGTTGAATACGGAACAACCCAAAAAAAAATAAAAAATCTAAATAATGTTTAATGTTTTTGCGATTGGTACGCACTGCAATGAAACAAATTTTAAAGGATTTATCGCGTGTATTTTACATAACTCTATGATTTTATGAGGGTATTGAAATTAAGAAATACCCGAACTTTAATAGAGAAAATGGTTGGCAAATACCACCTTCATGGGATCCGGGCATCAAACCCGATTTAGATAATTCTTTTTTTACCCGACTGCGTAAAAAAGAGGGTTATGTTTTTCGAATGTATGTTTGTATGTATGTACATATATGTATGTTTCTTTATCACAGCCTACAGCCTAAACTGCTTAACCGATTTTGATGTGCGAGGTGTCGTTAGATTCGTCTTTACTTCCTGAGAGTCATAGGTTATATTTTTTTGCAATGATAATAATAGATACATCTCTTGCAAAAAATAAAAAATGTTATTTCGTAACCTCTAACGAACATTTTCGTAATAAACAAGTGATTTCATTAGAATTATTCTAAAGAATGCGCATTTATAAGTTTTACAGCGATTTTACGCATTCTTTCTCACAAAAAACGTACACTCAACAGCGTATCAAGAGTAACGAAATCAATTAAAGGACGAAATTCTCATACAGCTTTCGTTCTAATTTGAATTTAGATAGATGATAGATGGATAGATAGATAACTCTTTATAAAAAAACCACACATACAGAAAAAAAAAACAGAGAAAACATAAATATAGCTAGGCTTTTAATTGGCGGCCTTATCGCTTAGAGCGATCTCTTCCAGGCAACCATGTTAATTATCATGTCAATTTAGTTACTTTAATTAGTTTAATGGTGCCTTGAGAATAGGCTAGTTGCCTAAATTTGAAAACTTGGTTAATTATATACTTTAATATCTATTTTATCCCAAAAAACCTATATTTTAAAGAAAAAGTAAAATTTACATTACGTATTTTGTATAAAAAAAAACAATTTAGATTTCCCTTGAAAACGATTAATAGTGTCATGGCGTCTTGAATGACGTCACAGTTTGCGAAATCCATGCGAAATCAAACAGCGACATCTGTGTCAAGTGTCAAAACAATACTGTAGTAACCTGCTCTGTTGTAGGAAAACGTCAACAACAAATTGCGGTCCGTGACGTAACACTTTCTGATTGGTGTTCGCTGTCATGTGACTTAATGCCAATTTTTTACGAATTTATTTTCTAAAAATATTAATAATCTTTAACTTTTATGAGAAATAGACTTTTTTTTTCTTATATACGTCTCTTCATTTATAATTAGAAACTATAAACCAAGCAATTTGTTATTAGTGACAACAAGCCTATTGCTCTTACTATGTTTAAGTAAGTATATACATACAGCCCCACTCACAGTAGTTTGAGTTCCATTGTAAGCAGGATCCCAGCAATATTGCAACTTGAATGCCGAGATTGCTTCCGCGGCCTCTCGAACCGGCTTATCTACCAATAAAAATAGCAAAAACATGATAAGAGAGGGTGGACTCAGAACAGAAGGCGTCTTTCGCTATTCCATCTCGAGACGTCTGTGCTCGTTATGATTGGACGGGAACATTCTAGTATAATGAGGTTCTGCCACAGAGTTCGGAGTTAAATCTAGTATTCTAGGAATAATGGTAAAATCCCGTTGTTAAATATCCCGTTGCACGCCCCGTCTGATTTATATATTTTTTTTATCCATCCCATGGTTGCCTGGAAGAGATCGCTTTTAGCGGTAAGGCCGCCTTTTGTTACACTAATCTATTTAAGTTCTTTGTCCGAAGTCGAATCATTACTTATATGGTGTGTACAATAAAGAGTTCATCTCTATCTACCTAATGGAAATAATAGAATGTAGTAAGCTTGTACATATATGTAACTTTTCATATAGGTAAATAAATATAAATCATTGTAAGTAGGTAAATTTTCATATAGGTAAATAAATATAAATAGGTAAATAATAATGGATGTTGGCTCGGTGATTATTATTCCGATAGTCGTATCGGTGAACGATCTGATGGTGAAGAACCTCGAGAGGCTCTCGCTAGATATCTCCTTATTTGAAATTTTAATGTACAAATGTTGTTATGATGTGGATAATTTTTTAAGAGACAAAATGAAATGACTGTATATTTATATGTGTATTAAAAATTTACGAAGAGAAAATAATTTGATCCCTAGATAAAAAAATATATTCTGATGCTATCTATTATAGATTTGTACAGCTTAGGTATAAGGTAGAATATTTGAGATACAACATTGTACAACATCTTAGGACAATATTCTTACAAATAAACAAATTTTGATTTTGAGATAGATAGTGGGGTCAAGTATCAGATATAAAAGGCCGTCATCCTATACACGGCGCGCATTGTCGGGAGAGTCCTGTCTCTGTAGCTATAGGCATAGCCCGTCGAAGTGAATAAAAGTTTCATACCTATATAAAAGTAAACAAATCTATTCATACATAAAACCAGTAGGTATATTTACAGCCAAAGTATATTTTTTTTGTGTTTTAGATAAAATATTAACAATTTTAAAATAGCTACGTACATTATGCAAATAATAGAAGCCATTGCCTTACATTGATTGAAATCTCGAGGGTTGAAGTGAATAGGGTTCCTAGCAATCAAGTATTAAGAAGCCTCTCGAAAGTTGCAATGACACATGGCAACATTTTTGGTTAGGGTTCTGTAGTAATAGGTGGTCAGTTGAGAGAGTACATTTATGATGTAGATATTTAAATAATATTTAGTAGTAGTATTACGTTGTCACGAAAAGTAATTACATTATTATTCAAAATATTTAAAAAATACTTCATCATCATCATCATCTCAGCCATAAGAAGTCCACTGCTGGACATAGGCCTCCCCCATGGATTTCCAAAAAGACCGATTGGAAGCGGCTTGCATCCAGCGTCTTCCCGCCACTTGTATGAAGTCATCCGTCCATCTCGTGGCTGGTCTTCCTACGTTGCGCCTGCTTGCTTGTTTTTTTAAAATACATATTGTAAGGTAAATAAAGAACCCTTTATTAGGATTCCCTTTATTAAAACCCTTTATTAAAATATTAGATTCAGATTTTATGATATTCAAGATTTTGTTGCAGTATGTATTTTTTTCATTATTTCGCTTATTGAATAATTATTAAAGTTTAAAAAACAGCTTAAACATGCGCACTTTCGTTAAAAAAAAAAACCAAACTACTGAAACGATTTTCATGAAATTTCCACGAGACCAATTTGAAAGTAAATCTTTTCAAATGAAAAAAATATAAGAACCTCCTCTTTTCTGAAGTTGGCCAAAAAAATTACTTTTCAATTCAATTGTAAAAGCGTTTACAGCGTTTCAAAATTTATCATCGACAGAAACCCACTCAAACTGCAACTCAATGTAAGAGAAATTCTGAAATAAAATTCTATAACTCATTTCCAATCGCCGGCGTCGTATCACTCCACACGCATACTCTCCAACGCACGCAAAACGAGCATTTTTCCGAACAGAACGCCCTCGATGCAAAACTCTATAAAAACGTCGAAAAAAAAATACAGTAACATGGCGTATAATGACAGCTGGTCCACTTGAGAACAAAAGGGGAGAGCTGAGCCTCGTCGAGAAAAAATACATAAAGAGTAAAAACAACTGCGCGTACGAGTAAGCGCGCCCGCCTAGCCCCGCGTCCGCCCGCGCTAATAAATTTGCAATCGCGTTTGATTCCACATCCACAATCACGGCGCGTACACTCGCGACTCGGACTGAGCTCTACCTACACATATACACCTACAATACTCGACCTGAAATTAAGTAGCAGCGCTGAGAAAACTCGTTACGAATATTGCAATACGTCTCGGGGAGAATAGAGCCGCATTCGAGTTTAAAATGCGAATAATAATCGCGGCATTCATAAAAATCCCGTGCGCGGAATGCAAGGAGAGGCCGTGTTTTACACGTTATAATTTTGCGCCGAAAGCAGGGCGGGAGCGAGGCGGGCGGTTTTTGTGCCGAGCGTAGGCTCGGTTCAAATGCCGCACGGACCATTAGTTGATGAGCACACGTGCTCGCCCCGCTCGCGAAAACGTTACAATTTTCAGCTGAAATATGAAAATGTTTTGTACCTTTCAGTTAAAAGTATGTTGCGGTGGAACTACCGTTTTCACGCACAATGAGTTTTCGTTGAGAACTTTGACCGCGAGGGAGCGGATTGGCGCGGAGTGAGTAAACACGGTGGAAAACTCTGTTGGATAAATATCGTTAACAACGGTTGGTACGAAAGACAAACCTTGTTTCAACTTTTTCCTGTTTTGAAACGAAATGGTAAATAAAGAAGTTTCCTTAGGGCATAATTTCATTTTATTTACGAACCTTCACAAACAGGCCTTTATTAAACTACAATAAAACAAACAAAGTACCTAAACAACTACAAAAAAACAGATTGACGACCTGTTTGGCTCATTGGTGGATCGGCAGCCTTAGGGAAACGAAAGATCTCGGTTTCGATTCCCGGCCAAGCAGATGTTTGATCTGCTAAAATTATTTATCTATGATGATTCTAACTAAGTAGTTAAAATATGAATAGATAATATGTAGCAAATATGAAAGAAATAGTTCGCTTTATCTTATGCCCAGCGAAGGTGACAGTTTCGAGTGCTTCACACAAAATACAAGCAGGCGAAGTTCCATGCAGAACCTTTACAAGTACGATGTGTGTTTTACATGAATTAATTCCCCGGCTGACGGGAGCCGAAAGCGTTTTACTCACGGGCCAGATGGCGCTCGGACAGATCAATTTGATGATTGCAAAAAATGAGCGGTTCGGACTTTTTGATGTCGGCAGAGGGCGCGACAGGAGCGCTCGCGGACCGTGGCGTGGAAGTGAGTAGATACGGGCTTTTTGTTAATGAAAATCGTTGATCTAAGTGACTAGTCTCGGAGTAGGGAAAGAGGCAGATAGATCGCGTTGTTCTTGAAACTATAGCCAATTTTTGTAAGGGGGGTTTACCAAAAAAGGGAGGTTAGGTTAAATTCATCATCATAATCATCGTTTTAACCACAAGTAATCCACTGCTGGGCAAGGCCTCCCCCATGGCTATAAAAAAGACCCATTGGAGTCGGCTTGCACCAGCGTCTTCCTGCCACGGTTCATGCGGTCTTCTGTCCACCTTGTGATTTTTTTTACGCAAGACAGATCTACGATTGACCACAAACTCGCTTGATATTGAGCGACGGCGTGGCCGATGATGGAGCTCGTCGATATAGAAGATATATTCACTTTAGCCTTGAAAATTTCAAGATTGTAGTTCTCAGGAAACCATTAGCAAGATTTATTTAAGCGATAGCATTTATCAGGAAATCATTAGGAGGAAGAGTAACCTTGTGGTTGTTCTTCCTTCGTTGTGCTTAAAAAGGAAAATATTAAATATGAATTTTAAAAGATTGGTTCCAAAATCTAAAATGAACAGTATGATATACATTTAGTTACAAAATGAAATATCAGGTTTGTTCAAAATTTCAAACAAATCTTTAAATTATGAAACAATCCAATACCTACAAATTTAATAAGCCTTAAGTACGTGGTAAATGGACTATATTGCAACTCCTGCAGAGCGCAACGAAAAATTGGAATTAACTTTTTGCAAAATTAGAACCGCGGACTTCGTTTTTGCAAAAAGCCTTAGAGTAAAAGCTGCCCGTTATGCTATACAATAGTAGCTCTTACATAGCATCTAGATTAAAAATGACCCAGTATATCTAATTCTCTCTCTATTATAATGGAGAACACATTAATTACATAAGTTTAACTTGTCTACATTGCCAGAAAAATATAAAGCAAATATTGTATTTAGTCACTTTACGTGTAGTTAACCGTAAACAAACAAGGGTTACGAAATTCGGTCATTTTTCCATTTGCCCTCCCCAACAGTGATTAAGGGTAGATAGTGTCAGATGACTGACGTGCTTAATAAACGTTTATCTTGTCTTGTCGACATGCCACCACAAACTTATTATTGCACATTGTGAAATTGTCACGCTCTTCTTTTTTCATAAAATTGCTTTAAAATCATAGGACCTCGAACGCAAGATTAAGTTTGTCTTATGAGGTAAGTTGAATTTCGTTTGCGGAAGACGAAGTCATGACATATCGTGTTTATCTACATTTGAGGAGCTTTGGTGGTTAACGGAATTGTTCTGGAAATGGGTATTATTTTTGTCAAAATCGCTCTCATAATGGTCCAGAGTGAAGTTTTTTTCTCCGATCTCCTTTTTAGAGATTCGATCTTGCCTCTTTGACGCATTTGTTATCAATGTCAAATTAATGACATTGCTATGTTATTAATTTTATATTAATACTAATCTAACATACGACGCTGCGGCTGCTTAATTCCATATTTATATATATTTTTTAATTTTGTCCTGATTCAAACAGTAGAAAGTATTGAGTCATTTAAAAAAATCGGGTCTGGTTTTGAGTTTATAGTAAAAAAAATAGTAGCACATAAATGATAGATTTTATCCAGTTATATTAAATATATATATATATAATTTATTCATTCTAGGCATTCGTGAGTTATAGCAAAATAAAATAACACACGCATCTTCATACAAACTTCTTAAAAATGTAACACACCTTTTTGCAATCGCGTAAA
The DNA here is from genome assembly GCA_947563715.1 of Lycia hirtaria. NCBI lineage: Eukaryota > Metazoa > Arthropoda > Insecta > Lepidoptera > Geometridae > Lycia > Lycia hirtaria. The sequence continues at coordinate 28,616,653 of OX387379.1, read as the reverse complement.
AAATACAATAAGCATAAAAATAGGTACAAAGAGGTGAGTCGTCTAGTGTGCGAGTTAATATAGTGCGGTATCAGGCCCCCAACCCAAGATCTGATATGAGACGACGACGTGCCCTGAATTAATCTCCCTATTCTCTATATAACATCACAATACACACAGGTTTGTGCAAAAGTGTGTGTGGGTGTACATGTGTGAGAGTGTACATACCTTTCAACAAGTATCTTTATTAAAAGAAAAACAAAATATCCGACTGTAGAAAAGCAGTTTTAGCAGTCTAACTTATGATTTTTTTAGGCCTGATACGTCGTTGAGTGTACGTTCTGTGTGAGAAAGAATGCGTAAAATCGCTGTAAAAGATTATAAATGTGCATTCTTTAGAATAATTCTAGTAAAATCACTTGTTTACTACGAAAAAATTAGTTGAAGGTTACGAAAAAATGCATTTTCTTTTATTTTTGCGAGAGACATTACTATTACAGAAAAGCTTATGACACTCAAGGAGTGAAGACGAATCTAACAACACCTTGCACATCTAAATCGATCCAGCAGCTTAGGCTGTTGGCGATCATATAGAAATATACATACTCATATACATACACACACTCCAAAAACATAACCCTTCTTCTTACGCAGTCGGGTAAAAACTTAACTCTGAGATAACGATGCAGAATATATTAGATTCCAGGTTACATAGCTATGATTGTATAAGCTATGTGCCTATTAGATGGTAGATCTAAATAAAACGGAATTAAGTTTATTTTGTTATAATGTCTAATTATAACTTTTATATCATGGGACCTGGACGACTACTTACTTATTTTGAAAAAGACCGCTAAAGACCGCCGAACGCAGTTGAAACTATAGTGGAAGATATCTACTGAAAGTAGAGGTGGGTGACCTGTTATAGCGTCATTAGGTTTAGCTGTAACTCCTAAGTGGCATATACTACATTTTTACATATAATATAGGTTAGGTATATATATAATATCATGATCATGAATGAAATATTTTAATAGGTTTTCCACCATAGTTTGCCTTTTTTATACTAACTACTTATAATTTTAATATATATATATATATTTTTTTTTATCAGCCCTGTTTGTACAAACTGTCCCACTGCTGGGAACGGGCCATCTTCTCATTGTGAGAAGGGTAAGGCCATAGTCTGCCACGCTGGCCAAGTGCGGGGTGGCAGACTTCACACATCTTCAAGATCATTGAGAACTCTCAGACATGTAGGTTTCCTCACGATGTTTTCCTTCACCGTTTGAAGTTGGCGGCAATCAAAAATACGCACATAACTTCGAAAAGACAGAGGTGCGTGCCGTGGGATTCGAACCCATGACCTGCGGATCGCAAGTCAGACGGTCTCACCACTAGGCTGCCGGAAACTTATAATTGTTTATATCTACTATTTTATACGTTACCAACAGTATCATCATCATCATCATCATCTCAGCCATAAGAAGTCCACTGCTGGACATAGGCCTCCTCCATGGATTTCCAAAAAGACCGATTGGAAGCGGCTTGCATCCAGCGTCTTCCCGCCACTTGTATGAGATCATCTGTCCATCTCGTGGCTGGTCTTCCTACGCTGCGCTTGCCGGTACGTGGTCTCCACTCGAGAACCTTTCGGCCCCATCGGCCATCAGTTCTACGTGCTATGTGTCCTGCCCACTGCCACTTCAACTTGCTAATCCGCTGTGCTATATCGGTGACTTTTGTACGTCTACGTATCTCTTCATTTCTGATTCGATCTCGTAGAGAGACTCCGAGCATAGCCCTCTCCATAGTTGTTGGCTCGTTGCGTGACCTTGAGTCACGCAACGAGCCAACAACGATACCAACAGTATCACTGAGGTAAAAAGCCTATTACACTACTTGATATATCGTGCCCTGTCGCCAGGAACAGCATAGTGTAATAAGAGACAGGGTCCCGACCTACATAGTTCCCAAACAGGCACCCGATAGACAGGGTCCGAGAAATTGGGTAGTGTAATACGTATATTAGACAACTAGCGTTCTAATTTCGCAAACGCCAGTAGAAAAAAAAAGAAAATGCACCCATATTAACTTTTCTAATGACATTATCAAACGAATTGTCACGTGACGGCACGTCACTGTTTCTTAGCATTTCGTTGTTTAAGCCTGCAGCTGCTGGTCGGCTCTAATATAATCGCCAAAAATAATGTAGTCGTAAAATACATAATTGAAGTGGACCGTTCGATACATGAAGTTATTCCTCCCAATTATGTAGCAACGAAGTTCAATAGAACCCGAACACAATAGCTTAGGTAAACTATTAGCTACTATCGTCAATGAAAGCTATGTTACTCGCTCTCAAAATAGCTCACAGGACTTGACTTTGAACTCGACAAGTCACCGTTAGCCTTTGAAGACTCACAAAGTGCGCTGAATCTTGTGAATTACCACTAATTTTACTAACACTTCAAGTACATGCAAGTTTCATACAGATACGTAACTAGATGTATATTACTCTGTGACTTTAAATAAACCGTGTTACTTGTACATACAGGTTATGGAGATTGATTAGAAAATCTAGTAAATTGCACAGCGGTGCTTTATATATCTATAATTTGTCGCGGAAATGTACACTTAGACTTTACAGTACCATTATTTGTTTTTTTTTTATACAAGATACATCTACGATTGACCACCAACTCGCCTGATGTTAAGCAACTGATTTTAATACAATCTCGGGTCAAGCCCGGTCTTTTGGTGGCCATCAGTATAGGCGAAGCTAACACTGAGAGGCCCTTTTTACATAAAATATAAAAAATACAAAAACTAAGTATATGGATAGCAGATGGAATTCTTGTACAATATGGAATTTAACAAATCTAAGCTATTGAGATGAAACGGTTATGACTTAAAAACTAGTTTATTGGCTGATGCTCCCACACAGTGAGTAAGATACGGTACTTCGGTGTGAGATCATCAGAATGAGACGACGGTATTATCTGTATTACTTTTAAAAATAAATTAATTATGTATTATATGTATTTTTTTTTTATAAATTATTAACGTAAAAATGTATTTTATGTATGAAAATTAATTTAGTTCAAAATGAAGTGTTTGTCGAAAATTTGTGATGTTGGTTTCTAGTGAACTGAACGGCGAGTTTTTTATAAATTCATCGTCATTTTATATCTTCAAAAATGTTGGTAAGCGCATACGAGACAGACGATGGTAGAACTACACTCTTAAAAGAAAAACAAAATACCCGACTACATATGAGTGTCTTTCTTATTGCAACTTATGCTAACGTTACGCACGATATTGTGTTGAGTGTAATTTTTTGCAAGAAAGTATAAGCAAACAACAAGAAAGTATAAGAAAGTATAACATCGTGTAGTTTTCAAACAACATCGTACCTATTTACTAAGTAATATTTAATTTCAACAAAAGACTTAGACGCATTCTTATCATTTGCTTAGAATTTAAGTTAGTTTGTTCTTTTGAAAAAAAAAATATGTTTGTGTTCTCGCGACAAGCTTTTATTTATATCAATATAAATTTTATAATTTAATAAAATGGTGGGTTTGATTGCATTCAAAATTTTTTTTTTCCTTTTAGAGCATTTAAATAAAAGCTTGTTTTTAAATATTATTTTTAATTAATATTTTATTTACTAGACTAAAAAGAGTGCTTTTCAAGACTATTCAAACGAGTCCAAACTCGACGGTTTTATCTCGCTTAGTTTAGGAGTTCCTATGGCCACCTTCCGACGCCATCTTGAGACCAGCTTTATGGTACCATACTATTGCATTGTCACCGAAGTTACGTAAGTAAACCAAATTTCAACCTAATCTAACGACAGGAAGTGGTTCTAATTTAACTCGCAAGATTTGTCTCATACTAACAGGGCAAGTTAAATAAAAGCTTGTAAAAAGAAAAAAGGCATTTCTTTATTTCTGCGAGAGTTGTGTGGAGTGAAGACGGATGTAACTACCTACAGCTTAAATCTGCACATCTGCAAATCGGCAAATCCGTTTAGGCTGTGGGAAGTAATATAGAAACGTACATACATATATATACTCACATACATATGTACATTTACTCCGAAAAACATAACCCTCTTTGCGCAGTCGGCAAAAAAACTATTCAAGCGTAGCAATTGTAAGCGTACTACGAGACCGATAATTCGTATAGGATAGAAGAAAGTTCTCAATGTTGATATAAACTAAACGGCGGCGCTATGGAGATCTAATTCGTTTAATTTTGCTCAAGGAATCGTTTACTTTTCATATTAGAAACACGCATAGTTGCAATCAAAGAATTGCATTGTCTGTAAAAATCAAAACAAATTGAAAAAACTTTGTCTTACCATAAAATGCATCCATACAAGCAACACGTCAGTTCCATCAATCCAAGATGATTACACACCATTCAGTCAAAAACATAACCTACTTACGAGACAGTCGACCAAAGGGAAATGTTTTCGCCGCATAAATTCAAAGACAAAAACAAAAATAAAACTCGTGTTCTGAGGGTACACTGCGGCACAGTCGCGTCGCGGTCGGTCCGATGAAAGTCGCTAAGAGGTCCGATAACATCGCAGCAGGCGATAGCATGCGACCAGCCCGTATCGCCCCCATCGACTCACCAATAACGACCCAACAAATCGTGACGGATATTGAAAGCAAAAAAACTTCCCAAACGGCAGATCTTATCGTCCTAAACGCTCTCGTAAAAATATTAATAAAACATAACTTTTTCACCCAAACCCACATTAAACTCCAGAGGAAATTTATTGACAATTACGCGTCAATAAGTGGCAATAAAAGCACAAAGCGCCAATGTCCACAGATTTGAATGTCAATTGTGTACAATTGTGTAATTCCGTTTTCGTGGACGCTCATTTTGATTGTGGCTCTAGTGATACGGTCACAAGTTTAGTTTGCGCTCGATTTCTTTGTCGCGTTTATTATTATGATAAACAGGCGGCATGGTATTGTGTGTCAATTTAATCCATAAAACTGTTTCCGTTATCGGTTTCAAATTGTGGACGTTTTCTGTTGATTTATGTGGGCGATTAATTAACATAAATATAAAACATACCATACTGCATCGTCTATAATATTATTTTTTGTCAAATATTGTCACGACGTGGATTTAAAAGTGGAGTTGCAGTGTACGGTCAATTTTGTGTGCTTGAGTGTTATAGTTGTGGTCGATTTATTGTTTAAACTTTTAATATTTATCCACTTTTAATGACTAAATAGTTAAAAAATTAATTCATTGGAAATATTAACAATGTATATATGTAGTTAATATGTTAAATGAATAAAAAAAAATACACAAATTTGCTGCTCCAAAGGCACCGATGTTCGTGACCTTTGTCATCTTTCAAAATTATCATTATTAATCACTATGGAAAGAAGATATTGTGATTTATTGCTATTTTTAACCGCCATCTCAAAAACGATGGGTGTTATAAGTTTAACGTGTCTGTGTGTGTGTGTGTCTGTCTGTGGCATCGTAGCTCCCGTACAGATGAACCGATTTTGTTTTTTTTTGTTTGAGAGGTGAATTAGTCCGGAGTGTTCTTAGCTATGTTTCATCGCTGACCAGCTACCCGCAACAGCATCTGATAACGAGTGTGACGCATGTGCCAGCCATCGTCCTCCTCAACTATATTATTATGTTAGGGAAGAGGGTGACCCGCCACACGGCGCTGCCGCAAGAAGGAGCCTTTGATGGTGACAATGAATGTTCTGTGTGGGTGGGTAGTTAAAAACATAGTTTCATTCATCTAATCTTCTTAGAAGTGGCCATATAAAACTCAAATACTTAATGTACAAGTAAAGCAACAAGCAACTTTATCAAGGCAGTCATAAGACAGTTGAAGTCAAACTACTAGCACCTAATAAATTAAAACTCGCAAATATCTCCTACAAACCACTAATAAGAAGGGCTCTCTTAATCTTATCTCCGATCAAGGAAGTCTAAAAAAACGGATGAGGGGCCTGCGAGGGGAGAGGGGAGAGGGCCCAAGAACAAGAGCCGTCAGTGAAATAGAGATAGATGAACAGTGGGAAATGAAATTCTTTGTGGCATCGCGGTCCCGCAAAAAATGCACAGATTAGATTTTTCCCCTCAAAGAGGGCCGAGGGTAGATGGGGGCAATGATTTTTTACAACGTTCTCTGGGATATATATAGGAGTTTTAGTGCCGGGATTTGTTGTAACTGCCCTCTGTTTGAGAATTTTAATTTCCTTGAGGCTGTCATTACGAGAAACATCGGAGAGAATCAGCCGGTATTGAGTTACGACGTCTGGCTTCAGTGGGTATTCAAATCTGTCTAAAAAGAGAACATCTTAACTTAAAAATGATCGTTTTGCACTTTTTGTAATAAAGTAGCTTAATTTTGCTAAACTACTTAATATCTTTATCTCGCCAGGATTGCTAAAATTGACATTAGAATTATTGCAGATCTTCGCTGTTGATCGGTACATTTACCATTAAGTGCCCGGTCTCTCGGCCTTATTTGCATGTTTGTAAAAAAGCGTACACGAACTTTTGTTTTGTCATAAAGAAAGCGCTTTAGTTTTTTGACTTGACACCCGGACGGACGGACAGACAGACAGACAGACGGACAACAAAGTGATCCTATAAGGGTTCCGTTTTTTCCTTTTGAGGTACGGAACCCTAAAAACAGCAATAATTTGATCGAGAAAGTTATTCACCAATCGAGCGAAATGAATCACATTCTTTAAGATGATAGGTATATGAAAATGACAATTGGATGGATCTGATAATCATGTATGTGGTTGAGTATGCGCGCAAGCTTCGCGGTCAATATAGGAAATTTACAATGATAGGTTATTAGAAAATTTATACATTTGAACATGACTTACATAATTATTACCTATTTCACTGTTTGTGCACGCGAGATCTACTGCAACAGAGCCACTGGTTATCAGAGTAACTTTTACTTGGTTACATGACCACCAGATGTGGTTACCAGATGCACCGTTTCATTTTAAAACCAGACGTTAAACATTGTACTCACACAAATCCGAAAGACACATCAAGTCAGCAGGACCGTAATCTCGCAAACACGGGGTCGAAATTACTCCGCATTAGAGGCACGATACCTCTCCCGGATTACGGGACCCTCGCTAAAAAACAGAGGGCAGTATCAATAGACTAGTGTCATTTGCCTTGATTCGGTGCTTGAGCATCTGTGCGGTTATTACACTGTTTCAAACGTGTTTTGGTGAATAGAGTTGTGTTTTACGACAACTAAGTCTGAAGCTTGGATGGGTAAAAGAAAAAAATATTGTATATTTGCCGTGCCCCGCGGTCCCGATGATTCTCTTTTATAAAAACTTTGTCCTAACAATCACGAACGTAATAAAATTAGCCAAACCGGTAAACAATTTGAAAGTTATGCGCTTATATACATTCTAGGAATTGAGTTTTATTGATATCGGCTTAACACTAGAGTAAGGGTTTATGCGAAGAGAAGTACGGGTACTCACCTCAGAATAGTGTCTTTCAAAGTGGTATGCGTCTTCTTGTGAGCTCATCGCAGAAAGCTACTTTCTTCAAAGTGAAAAACAGTTGCCAAACAACAACCTGTTCTAAAACAAGAAGGAGACGAAGAAGAGAACCACGGTGCTTTGGGAATCCTCTGGGAATCTTGTAATCGTTTCGTAAAAGATGAAGAATGGGTTTTAATTGTTATTTACCAAACACATAAAATAATTACAAATGTTTCGTTGTTTCCGTACAAGATGTTATATTATAATAATTCCTCTTTCACGTGTCTATATAATAGATAAATATAACATTATCCTGAAACCTATAATATAATACAGATCGATATAATCCTCAAACGTCTCTATGGGTGCGTCTATATTGGGCCAAAAATTGGATACACATAAGCGAAACATTCGACCTTGATATTGGGATATCAGGAATTTTATGTGCATGTAGTATACTTATATTATATATATATTTTCACCAATCCCACTCAGAAATTTCAACTTTACATAAAAACAGGAAGAAAGCTTTATTGTAAAGTAAAAAAAACTATGACATTAGATGCCCGGTATATACTTATGGATTTATAAGAAAGCCATGGACATAGTATTTTTTTTCATTTATTTTGTTTTTAAAATCAAGCTGCTTTGCAATTAGTCACAATCGGTTTGATTGTGACTAATTCTATGGGAGGAAAGTAGTGAGAGAAAGTATATTCTTTCAAATATAGTTATAGTTTTAAAAATTGAAGCAATCGACTTCTCATGGATGCCATTGTCAGAACTGGACGAAATTGTAATGGAAGCTTTCAAATAAAAAAAGAATCGTCAAAATCGGTTAACCCAGTCGAAAGTTATGAGATAACAAACATTAAAAAAACAGTCGAATTAAGAACCTGCTTCTTTTTTGAAATCGGTTGAAAATAAGGGAAGTAGGCAGGGAGTTTCGTTCCTGTACAGTACGCATAAAAATGGAAATATATTGTTGCTGCAAAGCTGTTTGTTTTTATGCTAAAGTCAGTATTTTTGAAAATAATTATATATAGTAGGCAACTTCTGCCTTTTCAATAATTCGTGGCCACATTGGTCGCTCAAGTATTTTCAAAGCGTTTCGACAACGTGTATGTCATTTGGGGAAAATAAAGCTTCTCTCGAAGCCAGCCAAGTGGCTCGCCAATTTGTTTAGACACTTCAATGCTGAGCTTGCGCTCGCACTACACCTACCACTGAATTAGATTTTGTGGAAACGAGAAAAACATCATAAATTATGAATGGAAAAATACCGAAATCAGTCCGGGAGATTATATTCTTTCAATTTAAAATTTATTTTAGTAAAAAAATTATTCAAATAAAAAAGAACATGTTGAAATTTATTATTTAATTTTGTTTTTATTTTAATTAGGTTTTAATTTTTATGTTAATTTTTGTTTGATTCTACACCTAAGCCGGTCAATGTCGGCGGTATCTGCGCGGGCGGCGAGGTTCGCGGCACGCGAGGCGCGCGCGCTCCATGCGAGTCCCGTCAGTACGGCGCGCCGTACCGTGTCGATCGACTCCTGTCCTGAGGCGCATCTGTATCCTGAGGATGTAACTCTGACAGTCTCGAAACCAGTCGGAAGATATCGCTCTTTTGACCGGTTAATATCTTGAGTTTTTTCCGGTTAATTAAATAATAGAAAAATAACTGTCAATTTGTTTCCATCAAATATAATTTAGTGCAATATCGCTTGCCATACACAAAATATTATGTATTTTCTACATCGTGTGTGGTGCATTATTTAAGTGTATAGCTTCTTATATTGATATAGTTATATTAAATATTATAAGCATCTTCATCGTATTTAATATTGTTAGAAGTAATATTGTTCTAACAATATTAAATACGATGAAGATGCTTAAATTTCTTAAATTACTATAAGTATTAAAATGATTTCATGATCTCTGAAAACCGTGAAAATCGGAGTTACACAATGACTGTTCTTATGACATTAGTCAAAGCAAGATCCAAAATGTATGTGTAACCATCCAAATATTTCATGAAATATTTGGCATATGAATATGCCAATTGCAATCATCTCAATTATAATATAACAGATCATTATGAGTCTCCCGACTTAAAACCATGCTAGCGTGGCTCCCTTCAGTTACTCGAATATAAAAAATCGACTGCACCCAGAACGCTTAGACTATAAATTACCTAATTAACCATAGACAAGTTGACTGCACAGAAAGAGGAAACGGAAAGGAAAGATCGTTTCCCGAAACTAATTACCAAACACGATAATTAAAAAAACAGATTCCTCCAAGGAACGGAGGAAATAAAGAAAATGCAAAGTGTCCACCCCGCCGTATTTCCATGACAAAAAAGCGTGTTTCGTATCGCCAAAAAATATCTATTGTCTCGTGCGCGTTTTGTCCGTATTTTTTTCTTTGACGTGTCTCATTTTCATTTTTATCTCTGACGTCTGGGGTTTTAATAAGATATGCAAATTTTTTGTGACATGGCCTCCGCGGAATCTTCAAACTTAGTGTGATAAGAAGACTATTGTTTTATTTTTATGGAGAAAAAAAATAATAAAAAAATATGCACATACCTAATACCTCTATATAACCAAAACTTAAAAACTCTCGAGTATTGTATTACTTTGCTGAAAATCTAACCCATAATTTACACAAATTCTTATTAGGTAATACATACGTACCTACTAGACTAAGAGCAGGCCGTATGTTTACCCACCTCATAGGGTAACAAGATGTGAGCTATCTAGGATGACGCACATCAATAAGATGTCTTTAAATGTACAGGGTTGTCTAGGTTAAGCCTGTAGTGTTTTGTACAGTTAGCAAAAATGTGACCATATTTAGGGTGTCCACCACTATCGATAACAAGTAATATATTTGAAACTGCCTATCGAGAAGTGCCAAAATCAATATGATTGTCTCGCCTAACCCTGGATATTTCATGACTCTGTCTAATTTTAGGGTGCCTAAAATAATACCAATAACGTCATCAAGTAATAAGATGAGACTTATGCAATTTTATTAATTTTGGCACCCCTACATAGGCACTTTCGAATATACTACTTGTTACCCGATAGGGTGACGGACACAAAAAATGCTCACATTTTTGCTAACTGTACAAAACGCTCCAGGTTTAACGTAGGCAATATTTAGCTTTGTATATTTAGAGACACACTAATGTGCGTCATCCTAGATAGCTCACATTTTGTTACCAGATAAGGTGGGTAAACATACGGCCCGCTCTTAGTCTATACCTTTTTTTATCAAATAGAGAAATATTTTTTGACATGAATTGATCTTAAAATGTTACATTTCTGATATCACTTGCCCATATTATATACTTACTTGTGTTACAGGCAACACAAGTAAGTTTTGAATAGTAGGATTTTAAGGATTTTGACTATATTTCGTTGTGCCGTATATGCCATAAATTTTTCACATATGAGCAGTTAGAAATATGAAGAATTGCGAGTAAAACCAAGCGATACAAATAATAACGTTTTGACGTTTAAAATTATTGTTGTGTCTTCTGAATTTGAATGAGTCCAACATTTTTTTTTCTTTTAAAAGCCGGCCAATCAATACCCCTCTACTCACGCGGTCCAGCCTTGAGTCCCACTTGACGCAAGTGGATCGCTGCTTGTGACAGACTATAGTTATGAGATTATAATTAGTTTAATGTTCGTGACATTCTAAAGATGGGTCGAAAATTTTAATTTTCGTAGACATTTGAATTTTATGGAATACGTAAATTAGCATAATTATTCTGATGTAATAAAACAACCAGCGTCATAACTTATTCAGACCCGCAATTAAATCTCACATTTTCAAATTAAATGCACACATCCAATCCCACTCGACCACTAAACTCGTATTAAAAGTCAAACCCTACAAGGGGTGGGTTCATAAATAAATAAGTAGCCCGAATATCGTTGGAGCATAATAACAGAAGGCAAACAGCATCCGAAGCCGTGAGATAAAATCGTATTGCGTTGTCAAAAATAAATGAATCCGAGGATTAGCGCGGGACACGGCGCTCGCAATATTGGCGCCCAACGTGGGGCAGTAAGCTGTGTCGCCAACGCCGGTCCCCGTGTGGGCGCCACATGTTTTACTCGAACGTTAATTGAAATTTCACTGACTAAGTGTATTTGTTAGTGTAAATGTTCAAACCAAAGGAAATCTTAAAAATTTTCTTGATTTTGCCAGCTTCTTTGTTCCTTGAGAGTTACAATTTGGGTTTTCTTAAGTTTAGAGTTAATAGGTATCTTCTGTGTCTGCATGCTTCATCTTCGACCACATCGTCGCTTTCTATCAGGCGAGTTGGTGGTCAAACGCGGGCCTGTTCGCAATAGAAATTTTTAACCTACTGCTCTTCTATCTCTAAAACGAATTGTTCATCATTAAAAAAATATCCTTAAACCTTTGGTCGTTTATCACACAGATATTTGTTCGTAATAAAAAAAAAACAGTTCTTCTGTTACTGAAAACTTTGTCCATTAAGTATAAAAAATAACATTAATCCACTGTTATTTATCACATAACAAATGTTCGTCATAAAAAATTACTTTGTGTAGATAAAAGTTTTTTTCAAGATTAACATTTACTACGCGTAAAATAGAACTTAATTTTGGTTGTAAAAGTACAAAAAAACGTTTACTCAACCGTTTTACCAACTCCTGTTGGTAAATACGAAGATTTATAATTAAAACCAACATTTACCAGTTTATTGGCTTTTGCAGTGACATATTTAAGAAATGTTTCATGAACTACCTTATTTTTTTTAAATAAAATAAATATTATTCACATAGCCTTGCCGCCTAGCCATTATGTAGGCGCCCAACTATCACTGTCATCACTGTCACTTAAAACCTAATAAAATTTTACATTAACTTTCAAGGTACATTAAAATATCCTGTATACTGAATTGGGTTTCCATTTTGAATCGGATAAGGTCTCATTTTAATGTCGTAGCGTAGGTACATTAGCGTTTATCTGACTGATCTGCAGATTTATCATACAAGATTCCTTTGTGCACCGGCAGTGGTATCGACGAAAGGGGTGAGATAAACTACTCCGCGCGATTTCACAGTAAAGAGAGGGCTCACGGACGAGCTATAGCAATCGAGTTTTATTCCGAAAGAATTTAGCTCACTATAAACATCGTCAGTCTGCACCTAGCTTTACGCTTTCCATTCGGGCACACGGTTTAAATCAATTGCAAATCGAATACCACGGAAAGTTGGATAGATTAGTTTGTCCATTTCACTGACTCGATTACGTTTGCGACACCAAAAGATATTCAGAAGCGAAATTACCTTCCATTAATAAAAAAGTGAGCATAAACGACGGAGAAGATAAAGGCCTGAAAAGGTAGCAATTTATCAATGGCATCAAACAGTCGATCGGTCGGGTGTCATTTTTATCGTATTTTGCGTATAAATAGTGTCGGCGGAGCTCCGAGCCGCAGCTAATGATACGGAAAATGACATCTTATTTCGTCGCGCAAATCGAAGAAAAAATCGCTCATCTCTCGCTCGTCTACATGAATATTTTATAGGCGCGTCAACAGCGAAATGACAGGTTTTATCGTTTGAAAATTCGTCGAAAATTGCGCGAAATGACGCGTCGATATTTTTTATTTAGTGAGAACATCCTTCCGCCAATCAGCAGCGCTCATTGTGGCCCCACAATGAGCGCTCTCCCTCGGGACGTTTCTCCAGTAATTTTTATTTAACTGACGGTGGCAACACTTTATTTGACAATGTTTCAGATTTCGTTTAATAGAGTTTTTATTGAAAACGAGAAGGAACGTTAGGAATTTGAAATATGCTGAAATATTTTGACATAATCTTGTTGTAAATTAAAAAAAATTGGTCCAGAAACACTTTTTCATTATGACGGAAGCCTTTTTTAATGCAGTTGAAAGTGCTCGCGATGACTAAAATATGAGCTTTAACTCGATAACTCCACTATTTGACATGTCGGTATCCACTTTTCGGCTCTCGTCGTCGCATGTAAGTACGTATGTGATAACAAATTAAAGGAAATTTAATTAAATGTAGGTGCCTTCAGGAAGTTTCATTGATAATTTTCCGGATCCATCATCTGGGTAGCTACATAGTTTTTCCATTGTTGTTTTTTCATCATATTTACATTTTCATCGAATTCAAAAACACATACCAAACTTCAACGAATTAGGCGAAAGGAAATTTATCATTTCAAAAATTTTGTCACCCAACCACCGTACAAAAGCCGTGGTTTTAATACCATCAAAAAATTACAATTAACTAATTACCCATTGATTTAGTTCTTCGTAATCATTTCTCTATAAGTTTATATCGAGAATTTTATAAGCCACAATATACCACAATAATTAATATAAGCCGATTATTACACCAACAATTATTCGATACGGCAAACAATCGAATACTCGGTGTTACAAACACGAACAATGATCATGAATCGATTCTGCGTGGAGCTTCGCAAGATCAAAGCTCTATTGGAATCGAATATCGAATAGATGAATAGCGCGAGTAAATTGGAATGACGTAAATATCTTTATTAATCTGTTTAATTGGTTATTAGCGTTTACGAGCCTACGGAGTGAGTTAATGAGGGGGTATGTAGTGTGTTTGTGGCTTTTGATCAGGGGTGCGTGACATTTGACGTGTGTACCCGCACTTGAACAAAATCTTACATGACGCGAACACGACGTTCAACATGTTGGGGTAAGATATTTTGCCAATGTTTCTTACCCCTGGTTGTAAGTGGTTTAGTAATGACTAACATCATTTGTGTTTATATGTTCATGCATATTGTCATTTTGTATTTTATATATAATATGGATCATATCGCTTTTTTTAAGGGTTTGAAGGCAAAACCGTACATAAAAATGAGTTTTTTTTTTCGTTAATTTTGTTTCCGTAATTAAGGAGGTTTTGATATTTTAATCTTAAATTCTTAATCTTTTTTTATTTTTTATTAAATAATTATGACAATACTTTCGGGACTTTTGAGTTTTTTAGACCGAGCGAGCGAAGTAGTTGATTTTGGGTAAGATAAAGTACGAAATCAACGGATGCAATCATTTGCTATTCATTAATGTGGGTGTAAGGTTATTGATTAGAACCAGCACCATCTAGTGAGTATTAATTGAAGTACGAACAAAAGGAACTTGTATTTGAATAAAGTTTTGGTTTTTAAGTTTTTATACATAGATGTAATCCGCGAACATTTATACAAAAATGATAAAGAAAAAAATTACATGATAAAAAGCCCAATGGAGCTCAAAAAAATCTTTATAATAGAAAATAACACAAAGTAGGTAAGGTAATCAATAAAATCATGGTAAATCAGTAATCCATTGGAGAAGCCTATGTCCAGCAGTAGACTTCTTATAGCTGAGATAATGATGATGATGATCATGAATCAATAAAATATACCAATAGATCAGAAATCCTTAAAGATAATATTAAATGTCTTCAGGTCCAGAAAACCAGCATTATTAGTACCGCGAAGCATGCAATCCAAACAGATCGCCGGTGCCATTACAGCGTGATCCTCTAAGTCGCGACATATTTCGTAAATTTGTTCGCGAGGGACGGAACACCTGCCGTAAAGATAAGCCCCTGATGCTACGTAATATTCCCCTAAAATAACTTCTTACAGCCTCCGGTGCTAGGCGACGCGGCGATGCCGTCTATACTCGTACCCACCCTTCCCGACGCGCGCCGCTGTGTGCTTTTGTAGCCTGAACGGTCGTGAAATTAGAGGAAATAAAATGTTATGTTTTATTTTATTGTATATGGTATGAATATGATATAAAAGTAAGAAAGTTCGTATAGACTGAGTAGCCAGCTCTAGTGTCAGAGTTATTAAGCCACCGAAAAGCCTCTGACCTGGCTTGACGATTGCCAAACAACCAGGACCTACTCACGGTCACCCATCCGAAGACTGACCAGTCCGTCAGTTGCTGACATTGGTGATCGTTCGAGAATAAGTTTAGAAAACTCAAAAACCCCTGACAAAAAACGGCTGAACTGATTTTGATGAAACAGCTAATTAGAACACTCCCGACTTATTCACCTTTCAAACAAAAAAGAACAAAATCGAAATCGGTTCATCCGTTCGGGAGCTACGATGCCACAGACAGACACACACACACAGACACGTCCAACTTATAACAAAGCCCGCTGGTGGCGGAAAAAGTGGCCAGAATGCTGGCAGCATTGTCACCCTGAATAACAATGCTGACTTACTGAGCAAAGTAGAAGCCAGCATTCTGGTCCATTGACACCTCCAACAAGCGTTTAGCAAGATCTTTGTGCAGGTTATGAAGATAATGTGAATTTAATATTTAGCCATAATATTCGTTAAAAATATATTTGAATAAAATTTGCTATTTATCTTCTATATATCAAAGTTCTATTTAATAATTTTTTTACTATAAAGATTTTTTATTTGATTTGATTTAATTTAATTAATATGGATTTACATCTGGAATAAATAATTTTAATTTAATTCATTTCATTTCTAAAAGTTGCTGTGAATAAGCAATTTCAAAGAAAATAGTTTCAATTTTATTTTGCATATCACCAAAATGTGGAATGTGTTTCCTTCATTGGCGTTTCCGGATATAGTAATATATTGTTGAACTGCATGTGAATGGTTTCTTCAATACAAGGTTAGCAACCGTCATTGACCGCAACAGTTGCTTCGTTGACAAGCATAATATACAATCTGTAAACAAAAACAACGTCCTTCAATAAACACTACCCATAAAATCATTCTATTTAGCAACGTAATCTATGATAGTATTATCAAAAGGCGTAAAGCAAACGCCATTAACTTTCCAACTACCCACATTCGCGCTCAAGATGGCAGCAGCGCGCGACAATATTGCGTATTAATTAAGGAAGTCATTACGCTCCGATAACGTATTAGCCCCACGCATGAAGGAAATTGCCGGCACAAAGATATTTCCTGCGTTTTCCCCGATTTAAAGCAATTCACGGATTTTGATTAAGCCCCCGCTGTGAGATTATTCCCCTTTCAATGGAAAGAATGGTTTATTTCAGACACCGTGAAAGTGAATTGTATTTCCTTGTGCTATTGATTTTACGTGAGTACGTTTACGCATTTATGTGAAAGTGAAACTGGGGTACCTTTGGTACTAGAAACCATCTACTACTCTGTTATTTATTAATCTACTCCATGTGTTTATTTGCATTATTACTTTGCTTATTCTTCTATTACATACTTGATTTTTGTGCACTTTTAATTAAATTTAGTAAAATGCATGAATAAAATTATATAAAACAGATCGTATTAAATGCAATTTTGGCAATTCTTCGGAATTACGATAGGATAATACCTAAAAAACATAGATTAACAATAAATTCACCCGCGTTGTTATGAAAAACGGTGTAAAAACGGCGATGACGATGATGATGATAAGTAGTGTATGTATGTTTCCAGATCCACAGCTATCTCTAAATCTCTATATCTATCTTTTTCATAATGATTGGTTCAGCCGTTTGATCATGAGAAGATAACAAACTTGAGAATTGAGGCAAATAAAGGTATTTCAAAACTCCAAATATCATTTAAATTTTCATAAATATCAATAAATTTTCTTAGTTGTCTTGTATGTATGTGTATAGTCACATATATATGTTTACTAGAATACATTTAGAGGGGAAAATATATAGAGGATCAAACCAATCAAAGAATGCTGGCCGTGAGATGGAAAGTGAACCTGGCATTCCTCCAGCTCATTGGTTGGATGAAATTGACAAGGTAATAAGAACAGAGTGGATAAGACTGGCACAGGATCAGAAAACTAGCATTCTAATAAAGAGCCAATATACCTATTTATTTACCCAATTTAACCTATATTTGGTGTCCAAGCAAATACTAAATGAATCCTAACATTATTACAATAATTACTTTTTATCCCAAAAATACGATTCCTGTAAGAAAGGGAAAGATATCGAGATGTGTAGTTTTTTTTATAAAAACTCTCCTGTAATAATCTGACATTGTATATAAAAGGGGTTTATTCTTTTCAGAGGCGCCAAATCACAGAAGGTTAATTTAAAATAGAAGGGATTTTCTGTGAAACTCAACCTGCAGTGCAGGTTGAATAAGTCAAAGAAGTAAATCGACGATTACGAATAAACTTGTACAGATACGGGATAACAAAGAGGAAAGCCAATAGAAACTGTTTCATTGAATATCTTGTAAGGAAGCGTTGGAGTTTGCCGCATCGCAAACGGCAACTTTAGATTGCGCCAATAATTATTTATTCCGCTCACTTGCCACCCGACTCGGAAACTATTCAGCGAAGAAACGCTATTTCCCGCTGGTCAGATAAGACGTTTGATTTCCCCCATTTTCGCCCGGACTTTAATTATGGCCTCTGGTTTTGTGTAAAATAGTTGGTGGAGTAATTTAATCCAGATATCAGTATTCGAGGTGGCGCGCGCCGACGAGATCGGCGAGCCAATGAGCCCGCCTCACCCGCTCGCAAGAAATTGTTATGTACAGAACACTGTTTGTTCGAGCTTGGTATTATGCCAACTCCGGCCAATAAACCCTAACTAGTTTCTTCTAGGTAAGCGCGCTCCATCGTAGACCGCAACGTCGCTTAACATCAGGCTAGTTGGCGGTCAAGCGCAAACCTATTTCTACATTTAAAAAAAACTAGCCAAAAAGCAATCGAGTTCTTCGTTCAAAATGATCTTCTATATCGAGATCAAAATCAAAACTGAAAACTTGTTTTATATCTCCCACTTCACCACCCTCTCATTTCTTCAGTCGTTGAACTGTATAAGTATAAAGCTCACGAAACACAATATAGCTCCGTAAAAAATAAGCGCACATCAGACTCGAGCATGTAATTCTAGCGCACTCTTCCGGCCCGAACAAAGGAGAGAGGGTAAGAACACGAGTTACTCGACACCATGTACCTTACGCAGATTTGTTTCTCGCCGTCTCGCCGCTCCTCGAACTAAAACAAACCTTTTCAAACAAACTTAGGCACCATTTTGCCGAATAAGAGCCCCCAGTCTTCATACCTTTCAGAGTTGAAGGCACGCAGGAAATTCACGATAGTCAAATTGTAGTCTTAAGGAGTGTGTTACCGTAAAATTATTACATTTGCTACTGTGTTACCGCCGTATAAGGCACTATTTGCATTAAGCGAAACTAAAAAGGGTCCTCAGGATAAGGCAGGTACGTCACATGAGGACTGCAAAAGAAAAATGTACCTTTAACGACTACGTGAGGATTCTGGGAGTCGAGAGAAGAAAATAAGCCGTAACAGGATGTCGTACAGGATAATACTTCTTTTTGTATTATTTCCCCTTATGACAATTTAAATAAATACTTCAATATTATATGAGAACGAAACGGAGCGATTCCAAATTGCATCTGGGAAAGCTGTAGGAAAGCGAAATAAGTCAATGTCTTTACCGATGCGTCGCATCGTTCAAAGTCAAAGAACGTAGTAGATTTTTTCACCGTAGATTTTCTTCATGCATAGCTGTTAGTGTAGTCACAAAGGACGCGCGACGCGACAGCGGGGCTCAAAGCCGATATGTTCCAGCCATTACTCCCGCGACTTGCGCAAACATCGCCAAGTGATCACCGGCTAGAGACTAGACGCCACAAACACTACGCCCACAAAAACTCGTCCACAGGTAAAAAAATACTCAACTGTGTGAAGACTGCACGTGTGTGAGAACGAAATTCTACTTATAGCCGAGGGTCGTCTGTAGCTACTCATAGGTGAGTAGCTATCGCGACTCCATTGTTCTAGCAGCTGATTGGAGCCGGGCCGGAAATGCGTGTCACCTCACCCCCTCATTGGTCCGTTTCATTTTCTTAGCGTGAGTGAGACGCAGCTACTGAAGTGTGTAGTTAAGGATACCGATCTCTGTGTGCAAAACGGTAGGTAGGTACCTCGGTGTCACGACTGTCTTGTTTTGCTCGTTCACTATGTTTGTACGCCGCTCGTCTAGATAAACTATTTCGGTGAGTTGTTCGAAGTTCGCAAATTGTTTTGCAAGTTGCGCGTCCGGAATTTTGAGTTTGTCAACTAGATTTAGACATTATGGTATTGGTTATTCAGTTGCATGGACGGGGTGGACTTTCTTGTCCATGTGACTTGAAAAATTAGCGGGCAAAATTATATTTTATTAGGACAGAAAGAAATAACGAACGGTAAAATCTATTTTGGCAGTTTCACTCGGTCTTCTATCACACGTAGGTATTCGTTTTTCTGATAACAAACTAAATGTTTTAAACCTAAAACCAGACTAGTGTAAGTATATTGAACAGAAACCTAATGAATTAAACCTAATCATTGATATAACCTGATAAGCGAACCTTTCAAATAAGAAGGTTTCTCGATATAAATAATAAAAATAGAAACCTAACGAACCTCTAACCTAATAATTGTCCGGGCAAATGAAATTTAATTAGAAACTCGTGTCAAGTTCAACATCAGAAATTAATCAGTTCTATGAAACGGATTAGGGCAAGTAAGATTCATACAAATGTATTTCAGATTTAGTCTAGTAAAAATAAATCCGTTTGTATGGAGCATATCACAGTATTTGCAACTAGAGGTATTCTTTGAAATTATGATAGGAAAATAGCTAAAACTCATAGATCAACAATAATCCCCGATTTAAGTATAGACTAGCTACATTCCGCGGTTTCACTCGCGTAGTTATGAAAAACGGTGATGATTATGATGACGATAAGTAGCTTATGTCCGTCTCCAGGTCTAAAGCTATCTCTATACTAATTTTCATAATAATCGGTTCAGCTGTTTGAGCGTGTAAAAGTAACAAAATTAGCTTTTATATTAACATTATGAAATTGTGTCAAATGTATTTCAAAACACCAGTACAGCCATTGAAATAACAATATACTTAGTTGTATTTTAAGTTGTCACAAATCTTATTTTTACTAGACTAATTATAGATAGGTTAGGCCTGGAGGGCCGGCCGGAGCTCGGAGTGGCGAGGCTGCGACAGGCTAATCGGCACTTTATCGCGCTCCTGTCAACAACAGCATCCAATTCAACGGGATGCTGTTTATGTTATGTACTAGTCAACTCTATTAAACTCAAATGAGGAGGGTCAAATATATGTAGTAGGTATTAAACAGCGATCAGTTTTGGTACATATTTTTTTCGTGTTTTTTTTTTACTATGGAAATTAACGTGGAAAGTGACCCGTAGTTTTTATTTAAAAATGTGTGAAACATTTTTAAATAAAAACTACGGGTCACTCACGTCTGTTTTGAGCCGAAATATCCGACTATAGTTTCAACCGCATTCAGCGGTCTTTGCAGTGCAGTTCGGCAGTGCAAGGAGCGTCACCAACCGAGAGTGACGTATGTGCTGCTCCTTTGAAAAAGACCACCGAATGCGGTTGAAACTATAGTCCGATATTTCGGCTCAAAACAGACGTGAGTGACCCGTAGTTTTTATTTAAAAATGTGTTTTTTTTTTTAGAAAATACGAGTAGGCCTGTCCTTCCGTCAACTCGCCTGGCTTTAAGCGACAGTTACGAATACAAATTTAATTTCATTCTTTTTGAAAGTACTTATATATCTCTGTCATTACCGTCTTTACCATAAGGGCACAAGGGGCCCGTGCCCAGGGCCCCCGTCTTCAGGGGGGCCCCGAAGAACCGACAATTTCTTTAAACCGATCAGTAGGTAGAATTTCAATGTATGTTCGGTTACAAGGCCGTAGTCAGGGGGCGATTACCAAAATCCTTCATCTTCTTTAAGCTATTTAATATCCTTAGTATTTTAGATCCATGTCAGTACTGTGACAACATTAACATCAAATTTGTATTAAGAGTACCTAAAATTTGATTAAAAGTTTCAAAACATTTCGCGCTCGCTTCGCTCGCGCCTGATTATTTCCTATTAGTTTTACTCGAATGCTTAAGAAGGAGGACTATGCTTTTAGAGTGTATATGTGTGGGTATGTTTCTATATAATCGCCTACAAGCCTAAACGGCTTGACCGATTTTGATGTGCGAGGTGTCGTTAGATACGTTAGAATAATTTCTGATAGCGTAAAAGTCGTTCTTATCCTGTCGGGTATTTCATTTTTAGGGTTCCGTACCTCAAAAGGAAAAAAAACGGAACCCTTATAGGATCACTTTGTTGTCCATCTGTCCGTATGTTCGACTGTCCGTCTGTCCGTCTGTCCATCTGTCCGGGTGTCAAGACCTTTATCTCGGGAATGAGTGAAGGTATCGAGTTGAAATTAAAACCATACACGCAAATCCATAGTATCTTGCTGCAAAAAGAAAATAAAATTTCTCAGTTTTCGTAAAAAAAAATTATAGCCGAATATGTCATAAAAACGCACATTTCGACACTCACAAGGGAATCAAAACCTATGGGGTACTTCCTGTTGACCTAGAACTATGAAATTTGGCAAGAAGCATTGTGTTAGAGTACATTATATAGGAAGAAATCCGAAAACTAGAAATTTTTAATTAAATCACAAAAGAATAGTGTATCTATGCAAGGAATGAGGGCCCAAATTTTAAAGTGAATTAACCGTATCATGTGGAGTATCATAAGAAAGAGCTTCATTAGCATAAACTAAAACAGGTTTTTAAATAGTTTTATGATGTATATTTTTCGGTTTATGAAGGAAAATATAAAAAAAAACATATGATTTCCCCCTTTTATTTAGTTTGTACGAAACCCTCGGTGGGCGAGTCTGATTCGCACTTGTCCGGTTTTATTTCTTAACTCAGATACTTGTTTGGTTCATCTGGACCACAAAAACCTAGGACACGCTAACAAGATCAATGAATCAAATCACTTCCAAAATTTAATTTTAAAAACCTTCAAAATTTTCGCGCTCGCTTCGCTCGCACATTTTTACTAATTTAAGATAGCGATGGGCTCACTAATACGAGAAATAAAGCTTATTACTATAAAAACACTACAAACATTTTCGCTCGCGCTTCCGATTTTTTCTTGTCGGGGATTATTGAATTTTCAGAACTTCTTATTTCTATCTAAAAATAGTTAATTTTGTTTATACGTAAAACATTTATGTTTAATGTGTGTGTTAAAATATTAGTATAATTCGCTTGCTTTACTTTCCAAAAGGGCCCCAATTTCTTGTGTGCCTAGGGGCCCTAGCATAGTTTAAGACGGCCTTGATCTCTGTGTGGTAGATATTTAGTTTATTGATGATGTTTTTATACCAAATCAAATATGTCTACGTTTGACCACCAACTCATCTTTCGGTGAGCGATAATTTGGCCGAGGATAGAGCACGTCGATCTGAAAGATCACTTATTAACTCTAGCCTTGAAAATTCCAAATGTTAGCTAAATAATTTTATATACTTGATGATATTGCTATAACTAGTGTTTAAGTTCTGGCTCTCAAATTCCAGAATGCTTATTTAACCTACATCTACATAAAATTTATGGCGGTGTGCCGTGTTAGACACCAAGCTACGCAACATGCGTGTTACGAGCAGTATGATACTCGTACGTTACGAGTTCGGTATCCGTTACATGTTCCTGCAAAATGTCACAAATGTGGACGCAGCTTTTCATTATTAGGTACATTATTTATTATTAGATTATATTATATTATTTATTATTGAAATGAAATGAAAATAGCCTTTATTTTTACTACTTACATCCTTATAAATTAATATAGTCAATTATTTAAATTAAATACAACACAACAATATACAGACTCAATTAACTAAACTACTACACAAAAAGCACATCGATCACCCCAGACCGATAAAGGTCTAAAGATAATCCAAATGCTCAAACCCACTACCAGTTAAAAAAATTAAATTAAATTAAACTAAATTAAATTATACGGATCATAGTGTTATTAAAGGAACATTATTTATTATTAAGCTTTGTATAATGTAGAAGATGAAACTGAATATAGGACATAAAGCCTAAGAAACGTAAATTCAATAAGAGATAGTACTTAGCACATTTATCAATTGTGTATAACATAATAAACATATATCGCAAATGTGGTCGAATAAAACAGAATCAAAACAAGTATCTATACTATAGAAAAAAACAAAAGACCCGACTGCAGAAAATCAGTTCCTGCAGTCTAACTTAAGATTTTGTTACGCTTGATACGCTATTGTGTTACATAGATACAGTATATTACATATTTACATACAGAAGAAGATTATTAATGCGCATTCTTTAGAATAATTCTAGTAAAATCACTTGTTTTTTTATGAATAAGTTCTTTGAAGGTTACAAAAAAAGGCACTTTTTTTTTCGAGAGATGTATTATTATTATTACAAAAAATATAGCCTATGGCACTATGGGAGTAAAGGCTAAAGTAACGACACCTCACACATCAAAATCAATCAAGCTGTTTAGCCTATAGTATCATATAAAACATACATACATACACTCGAAAAAACATAACCCTCCTTCTTGCGGAGTCGGGTAAAAAAAGAGACACTAAAATGCATATAAATAGATAAAGGCAATAAAATTAATTTCTGCGCTATCAAACTGTATCGATCATTCCAGAGCTCGACGTATACTAGACAGCGAGTGGTCCGGAGTGCGGCGTGACAGGCAGCGGGTGGCCGTACCGTCACGCGTCACTCGCAGCCTCGGCACGTGTGCCTACCGCGCTACTTACCGCAGTCATCTTACATGTCATAATAAGCACCTATCGCAGATGTAGTCGATTCGCACAGAATTTAGAAAAAAAAACAACGGGTTGCACTTCGGGAGTGCCGGCTGAAGTGAAAACTAACAAATAAAATAGCAAAAAGACTGACTCGTGAAGGATTTGAACCTCCGCCCTCCGATTGACAAATTTAAATTTATATCGGTGCTCTAACCTATTAAGCTAACGAGTCTTGCGTACATGTGAAGAAAATAAGCATTCGGCACAACGAAATAAAATCATGCTAGAAGGACAAACTTGTAGGTACATACAATAATGAACTTTAAATGCAGAACATTAGAATAGATTTCTGACTGTCCGTCTTACGATCTGACGACCTGACGCGAGTTTAAAATTTTTTACATATCCCAAAAATGCATAACGCCGCTAAAGAAGTTTTCACTCCAAAAATGTTGAATCCATTGAATAGTTTGGTTGTAAGTTTGATCAAACGGTCGGTGTCTAAACAGTGGACTCAAATTATCTTATGACAACCAATCAGTAATATTTAATTTCGATTATATAACTTTGAATTTCATCGTGACGTTGAGCTGGAATAAAAACTAAACTTTCTGAAACATCTTCTGCATAATTAATCAGCTTATGCAATAAACCTTAAATTTAGAAACAAAAAGATTTTGAATAAAAATAAGGAACAAAACGCTCATAATAGTATTAATAATCACATTAACAGAAGTTACATAAGAAATCATATTTAACAGAAGTCGAACGTTAGGCAAGAAGTTTAAAAACATTCGGGAGAACGTTTATTCATTAGGTAGAAAAATAACTTCTCCGTAAATAACCGCTAAGTCTTGGGAAATAAAAAGAAAAACTGAACTATGACATAATAGTCATGAAACCATAAATATTGTTAAAGTTACAAGCAAGCTTATTATATGATGTAATTCGGAACATGCACGAGACATAAGAAAAAAATACGTCATTGTTACTGTTTTATAATAACGTGATACAATATTACGTGTTTAAAAACAATAAACACAAGACAATTCGACAAAGAACGAGTTTCACTCGCACAACGATACTTCCGTACTCCCATGCAACATTACACAGATAACAGGACTAATTAGGAAAATGTGCTATAAATCTATCAATATTTATAATTTCACATATTTTCAGAATAGAAATATCCTGTAATGGTAGGCATAAAGAAAATGTTTATAAAAGCGCCATCGAGCGGACTTTCAAAATGTGACTATGTGGCATACGCCATGACATAATATATCTAACTAAAGTAAAAATATTATTTCGACGAAGCGCCATCTAGCGTAACTCGTTTATGTCTTATGACAACATTAGTTTATTTGTATCATTTTCAAATATCGGATAATATCTAGTGTTTGTTATTTAATTATTATTTGTTGAACCCTATAATCTGGCCAATTTTGAGACTTGTATCTATTACCGTTCGAAAGATACAGCTGTTTAAGTGTAGGGCATACAGACAGACGTAGCTACACGTATAGGCTCCCGCACCCTTAATACAGAAGCCTAAAAAACAAACTTTTTAACAGTAGAAACAAGGTAAGTATGGTATTTATGGGTGCGAATTAAATGTTTACTTCTAAAGTGATTACTGGCGATGTAATCTTATGATGTAATTCGGAACACGTAAAATACAAAAACATTTTTGTCATTGTTACAGTTTTAAAATAACCCAATGTGAAAAAGTATTTCACGTTATTAGCAAACAATAAATGTAACAAGTATCTATATTAAAAGAAAAACAAAATATCCGACTGCAGAAAAGCTGTTTTTGCAGTCTAATTTACGATTACGTTACGCTTGATACGCTGTTGAGTGTACGTTTTGTGTGAGAAAATAAAATAGCTGTAAAAGATTATAAATGCGCGTTCTTCAGAATAATACTAGAAAAATTACTTGTTCATTGCGGAAAAGTTCGAAAAAAAACGCATTTTTTATATAGAAATAAGTTTGTGCTTTACCGCCAACTCACCTGATGTTAAGTGACGTTGCGGTCTACGATGGATGGCATTTTTTATTTGTGATTTTGGTAAGAGATGTATTATTATTATTACAAAAAAATATAGCATATGACGCTCAGGAAGTAAAGACAAATCTAACGACAGCTTGCACATCAAAATCGGTCAAGCCGTTTAGGCTGTAATATAGAAAAATACATACATATTTATTTATTTATTTATTTATTTATTTATTTACAAATGAGTGCCACGCTTACAGTTTGTACCAAAGCGCGCGACACTCTAGCATTACATGAACATATAAGTAGGTAATAACATTATAATTTGCTAAATAAATATATGAAGATAGGTAATTGTATAAATATGCCAATAAAATCAAAATAATATAACATGTCAAATAATCAAATAATACATATATATCTACATACATACGTATATATATATATAAACACACATACCTTGAAAAACATAACCCTCCTTCTTACGCAGTCGGGTAAAAATAGCAAAATAACAAACTTTTCAACAGTAGAAGCATGGATTGGTATTTATGGGCGCTGATGGTATAATTAGGAGTTTATTTTAGTATCCAATTAATTATCGATTTGATTCAATACTACCTTTTTAAAAGATTCGATTTAGTTCCGGATCTATTCAAATCTTACATAAAACGAAGCTATCGTGCACAAGTAAGATAGCTGCTGATCATTGACCCGCCCCTCAACGCGCGCAGCTATCTCTCTCGCGCATCACAACCCTTTTAATCATATAAAATCATTAAATAGGGATATTAGAAAAGTGAGGGCTAAATTTGTTTATTTAGACAAGGGAAATATTTAAAAACAAGTTTTTCTTCGATATGTTTTAAATTGGCTGAAGAATAAGAAAATATAGTTTTTTTTCTAATTCCATCGCCAGTGTAAATGATATCTGATTAAATATTTTTTTTAAATGGTTCTCCTCTCTAAATAAACAAATTTAGCTCTAACTTTTCTAAATATCCCTACTCTATGATTTTATATGATTAAAAATGTTGTGATGCGCGAGAGAGATAGCTGCGCGCTTTAATCTCGCCTTAATATTATCATTCATCAATTAATTTAATTATATATTTTATAGTTTAGTTAAAATAAACTTTAACACTTCATCAACAGTCAACCATAATTATGTCGATATGCCACCTCGGCAGCCCTATCTATCGTCACATCGCCGCACGGGAGGTCCTTATGACGATCGACAAAGTTGTACAATACATCGATATCGAATGATTATCGATAATAATACACGATTGTATACCCACAAAAGCGGCTGAGTCTCATTGTATTAAAAAACAGGTGTCGTATGGAAACCTATTCTGAAAAAAGTGCTTTTGATATGTTTATCAACCCTTGCATGGGGGCGGGCAGGGAAACGAACAATCGGTAGTTTTGAATGGGTTGACGATGATTATCATCGAAGAGAGGTTACTGACAGGTGAGATGTCAACTTCGTGAAAGAGATGACGCTGACTCGCTGTGGTTGATCTTTTCCATAGTTCGGCAACTTGACCCGATAAGAATACTTGTTTGTTTGATTTTCAAAGGCTTACAGGTAGATTTTTGGTCTCTTTTGTGTCGTGGATTGGTACAAATAATGTACTTACATATGAATTTATTTTTGGAGTTGCGTCGTTCTACGTGATATGGGTTGGGATTTTCGTGAGAGCGTTATTTTTTGTGAGTACATCTCCAATTTCAGCACTTGTTGGATCGAAAATAGATAGAAAAACAGGCCACCTGGCTGTCTGATTATGAATTATCTGAATTCATATCAAATTATTGTTAATACAAAGAGCGAACATTGACCGCAGAGAAAATAAACGTAGAATTATTTTTTATTTATTACTTATACAAACATAATACACATATAAAATATGTAGGTAATAAACAAGTTCTGTGAAAATTAGATTCGCGAGCAATGTCGTTAATTCTTGACAACCTTTGACCAATTTTCATTCACAACAAGTAAAATCTATGAAGTGGTAATACCTATTTCCACGAACTATTTCCAAAACATTTTAAATACCAAATTCCGTCAAGTTCTGTTGAAAAATATGACATGTACGCCAGTAGCTCGGTTCACTTGCTATTTTTTTTCAGCAATTAGACCAATTTTTTATGACCATAAGAAATGAGCAACTAAGGACATGGTATTATTTATCTTATTCATCTTTGTACATCAGTTCAGCCTGTTTAGCTAAGTAAATGATATATTATCTTATTACCTTCGTCGAGTAAACAGATCCATTTCTAAATTACTACCACGCGCTACCATTTTCAACAAACTACATACTTACATTTGCTGCAGTTGAAAAACACAAGCGCAACATGAAGTTGCGAAAACACAGGTTAGGTACTTCACATTTTCGAATTGTGAAAATCTGAAGCAACTTTAGTATTAAAACAACCGGGACATACAAAAGCGATACTCTAAAAATGCACTGGTATATACATAGTGAAGTTCTGTTGAATGTGAGGTAACGCACGGAGCGTTGCAACTAACCAGCCGTGGAGCTAAGGAAGGGGTGCACGCGATACGATCACAGCGATTTACAAATAATTACATATACGGGGTGTCCCAGAACTCAATGTCAAGCAGGCACGGGGCAAGAGGGGGGGGGGGGGGTCATTACAGTTCCAGGAAAAATAAAATAAAAATTCCATATCAGTTGGTCAAGTTATAATTGGCAAATATATGAAAAAGAGGAAATTCGACACCTTTATTCATATCTTTAGTTATTCTGACCTCAAA
Source organism: Lycia hirtaria (assembly GCA_947563715.1). Classification (NCBI taxonomy): domain Eukaryota; kingdom Metazoa; phylum Arthropoda; class Insecta; order Lepidoptera; family Geometridae; genus Lycia; species Lycia hirtaria. Next base: position 28,587,638 of record OX387379.1, on the reverse strand, counting down.
GTTAACTATTTTACAGTGTTTTTTTTACTAACGTGGTCTTTAATAAACATGCTATCAACTGCAATCACAAATCAAACAAAAAGTGTTGCTAGGTTTGTTAAAATTATCGTATTTTGTTTGAGTTGTGGTTGAAAAAATAATATCACCTAACTTTGATTGTTCAGTAAAAAAAAAAGGATATGGTACCACCCTAGACAAGTTACTGCAAAAGATGGCCCATTTAGTCAAAATTTTAAAATGGTAAAATACTGTTAACTTTTCTGCCTATAACATTTATTGTCAATTTTTATCGCAAAACATACTCATTTTAAAAATCTAATTAGGTCATCACAATACTTGTTTTCCATAGAAAATTCGGAGAAATAGAACAATGAATAGTATGCGGCGGTCACCGACAAATACACCGCGATAAAGGGCTATGACAGAGCGAGATAGATAGGTCTACAACACGAGTAAGCGAGATGGATGCTAACACCGATGCATAGCGACTCTTTTTGTTTGATTGTGATTGCAATTGATAGCATGTTTATTATAGACCACGTTAGTAAAAAAATCACTATAAAATAGTTAACTTTGAGGTCAGAATAACTAAAGATATGAATAAAGGTGTCGAATTTCCTCTCTTTCATAAATTTGCCAATTAAAACTTAACCAACTGATGTGGAATTTTATTTTTATTTTTCCTGGAACTGGTATGACCCGCCTCTTGTCCCGTGCCCGCTTGACGTTGAGTTCTGGGACATCCTGTATATATATGTATAGATAATTATAGTTGAAATAATTATGATAGTTTAGAAAATTTATAAAACCTACTTCAAATACATAAATTCGTGTTTTAAATCCTAAACTGCTAAACCGATTTTGACGAAATTCTAAGAGATCAATTTGAAAGTATATCCTTTCAACTCTCCCTTTCAAATAAAAAATCCAAATCGGTTTATATCCAATTCATTATTTTCTGCTATTTTGATTTGTATGCCGTTGGTTTTCCATGAATGTAAAAATAAAATAAAATAAATGACGGTAACAAACATAAAAAATAAATGGCTCAAATTTTTTTTTCTCATTCTTGTGTAGATCATTTTCTGTTAACAATCTTACAGGCGCCCCAGCTCTAATAGCGACTCGTGTCGCCAAGTCGCCACGCCAAAAGCTTCGGCCTGATCGTTCAGGTCTGGTCTGGTCGGTCTAGTCTGGTCTCGATCATTAGATGTTTCACACAAAAAGTGAAATTTGTTTAATCTGATGATGCAGATTTGATTCGGAATCTACGTGTAAATCTCTGTCATTTACTTATAGGCAAAGATATCGTTTTCAAATAGCATCCAAATAAAACAATGTGAATAAACTTACTAAACACCACCAGATACTACAGCGAAAACTGCATATTTTTTAGGCACAATACTTTTTACTTTTGTTACTTTGCTTATCTTTTTGTTGTAGTATATGATGTATAAAAATAAAATATTTTCGTTCATTCTTTCTTTCAAAAAGTCAACTTTCACAAATACTTAAAATATGTTCTTGGTTACTTTGCTATCATATCCAGTACGGAGTTAAAACAATTATGTTACAGAAATACCAACGATATTGGGCAAAGGGGAATTACGTGTCTCAGTATCAAAGGTCAAAAACCTTATTTAGTTTCACAGAATTTGAACAGAATTGGAACAATAACGTAACTAAGCCTACGTATTTACAGTTGTTGTTGTTGTTGTATTACATAACAAAAGTAAAATAAAATTGTAAAGTATAATTCACAGTTGTGAACGTGAACCCGTAACAAGGACTACAATCAGTTCACTCCTAACTTTGTTTTTGTTTCTTAAAATACTCATAAAATCGCGTGAAACGTTACATATAGAAATTTATAACTGTTACATTATTTCTGGTGGTGACACAAATCATGTAACCTGTACTTTTTTTTGAATATTCCATGGGAAATATTTGAAGAGTTGTGTGATTGTTGGTAGTTGGAAATTGTTGGAATTTCAAGAAGCCTTCTTGAACTTATTTTGTAAGTCAACCATCATTTCACACACGAGAATTTCTTGCGGAATATAAGCCTTGTCCATGAATTTTTCAAAATATTGTTTGGAAGCAGCTTGCGTCCAGAGGCTTGCTGCCACTTGCATGAGGTCGTAATGCTAATGCTGAGTTGGAACCGGACAAAAACGACTGTAGTTTTGTATATTTTTATGAATTTATGTGTGTGGTTGTTTTTGTCGCAAATAAAAATATGTCTATGTCTATGTCATCTGTGTACTATGTCCAGCCTTCCGTCGTTTCACTTGCTGGTTCGTAGCTGAAATCTTTTCGGTCTTATTAGCCATCATTCAGTTTGCGTGCTATGTGCTGTCGGTGACGATCGTACGTCTCGAGCTCGAGCGCTATTCTACATTCTTCTCAAACTACCTTTAGTTTCCAGATAGTTTATTCCCCTAATGATCTAAGCTCCCGATATAAATATCATGTTAACTCTAAAGCATACATATTATAATATATATAATACCCGTAATTAATTGCTATTTATATAATCTTTCTACTTAAAAAGAACTTAAATTTAGTATAAATTTGTTAATCAAACTTGGTAAATGAAAAACTCATTGCTTAACTTCGAACGTATACGCTTATAGACTTATTATTTAGTTGAATTATTAAAACTTATATGTATATATATCTGGTACTTTTTACTATGTCCACAAATACTGTAAAATGTTTGAATTTTAAGACCTGCTGTGGTCTTAAAATTATGTAAAATTCGAAATATAAACACTTAAAAGTTGTTTAATTAGCATTGGTTAAATCTAAAAGAGAGCATGTAAATCAACGCAAACTTTGCATATATGTATTATAAGAATTGCTAAGCTGATATTAAATTAGTATCATGCATTTAAAGCAGCAGAAAATTCCACAAAAAATGTATTACTTACGAGCAGAATAAGTTAATACTAGCAGTAGCAGAATAAATCACATATTCTTATGCTTTAGGCCAAACTCATGCTGAATAGCTGGTGTCGGCAAGGCGAGCGCCTACCGCTGCATATTTATGAAGCGCCTCAAACACTATAAATAGTTGATACGAGACCCAGCCTCCGGTAATGGAGTAAATACAACTACATACCCCGGAGTACCTACTCTGTAATGAATGCCTAATAATACGCTTCGCTATCGAGCTTGGGCACACTGAGATACGACCTTTTTTTTATTCGAAAATAGGCTTGCGCTTGACCGTCAATTCACCTGGTGCTAAGCGACAGTTACGGTCTACGATGGAGCGCGCTCGCCTAGAAAAACCTCTATTCGGAAATTTAAATTTAAAATAAGGATTAGAAATCTATTCGGAAAGACCCATTCAGGAAGCGCATTCCAGTTTTGGAGTTTTTGTTACTACTTGTCCAAACGCACTTTGCAGTTTAAGTATACTTAAACACTACAGGTACATACGACTTGTCGACTCGACCAGTGTTTTGACATGCGCCAGAAAAGATAAGAGTTACACGGTAAAACGAGATGCACTCTTTGTTTGTAGGTTATATAAGAGTAGTCATGTAACGCCTGTGCAAGCTGACTTGAGCAAGAGCGTCAAGTAGTCGCTATTTAAATAAATGTTTCTGGAGAGAGTTTCTGTATCTGAACTATTAAGTATACTATAGTAGTGTTTTATAAGGTTTTCACAATGGGCTATATAAAGTAAATTTTTAGGTGTATAGGTACTCGTATTTTATGCTTTTATTTGAAATTTTTAACAATTTTAAGTAACTGATTTCTACATTTTTGTAATTGATGTTTTTTTTTATATTTTTAATCATTTTTTCAAGTTTTGTAAAGTGGAAAGCGCTGTGACATCTATAAGTTGGCCATTCTTCCAAGCTTCCCATTTTATTCATACCCTTTTATTTCAGATTCCATTGACCAGAAAAAATACTTAGACCGCTTGTAATGTTCCATTCTATAAGTAAATGAAAAAACAACAATGTATACCTACATAAAAGAGGTTTTTTTAATTAACACGCTTTTATTAGGTCGACCTGTATGTAACTAACTATTTAATGAAATCTAAGGTAACTAATTTAACCATCAATATGCCATGAAAATTCGCAGCTGTATGTAGTTCTGATGACAATACAATAATATGGTACTGTCGAACTGATCTGATGATGGAGCCGGAAGATATGAACTAGAACTTCATGATGGAACATCGTATCATAGCTGTGTTTGGATTTGTTAGAAAAGTCTTGTACCTAATGAACTTTGACCACAATAATTTGTAAGTAGCGTGTTTTTTAGTTTTTTAAACGGTAATTTATTATTTTTCATTTTTTACAAGTACGAGATATAACCGCCAAGCAATAAGCGGAGTGCATTGCCACACATTGTTTTGAACTGTTGAATTTTCGAATGGTATTGGACTGTAATGGGTAAGCATGAAGCTTAAATTGTGTAAGCGAATCAAATCAAATTATAAGCTTTTATTTCAAAACAAAAAAAAATAACAATGCATGTTTTGACAGTTTCATTGATTTGCATGCACATTCTGGTTTTTAAGTTGCATATAATCCGGTATCTATTCATAATTAAGAATGTGTACCTAATTAGATACTGTTTTGAGCTTTAAGTACATGGCTATATTTCAATCAAACTATGCGTAGAAATAATGTTCATAAATTAATAACATTAATAATGTTCTGTGACTATATATGCTACGCTAGCCTCCGAGCGTATTTTCAACCGACTTCAAAAAGAAGGAGGTTATCAATTCGACTGTTTTTTTTTATATTTCTTAACTCATAACTTTCGACTGGGTGAACCGATTTTCATAATTATTTTTTTATTTGAAAGCTGGTAAATCCCGTGTGGTCCTTTTTCAATTTGGTCTAGTTCTGACAATGGCATCCATGATAAGTCGGTTGCTTCAGTTTTTTAAACTATAACAAAATTATCTTATTTCAACTAGTAATCTGTGGCTAGTCTCAAACAGCATATAGGGCTCCGTTGACTCCTCCTATTCCATCTGTACCACACTAACAAACCGAGCTCTAATATCTGTCAAAATAATTCATAATCACAAGTACAAATAATCACAAGTACAACCCTTTCTTTTTTATTATACTTTTTTTTTAGTCTTTCGCCTCACCAAGTTTTTACATTTGCCGTTTTGACTAAGATTACTTACATTTATAAGAAATTTCAGTAGCAACGTTCCGACTCGATTGTTAATCATCTTCATGATACTCCATATTTTTTTGTCACTAAAAATCATCATTGTCATCAAAGTTATATAAATATTATGCGTGATCGGACCAGTAAAATTATTCTTAATACATGTTTCTCAAGACTTGTACATTCTACATCTCATCTTAGATAAACCATGAAAATACCATGACCCTAATCAAAGGGTTGGCAAAAATACATTTTCATTTTCATTCTTATAAATAGAAGTATTATTTTAGATATCTTGTAAACAGTTCCGCCCTTTTTTGATCTGTGTGCGTATGTCGACCGATGTAGCTTAGATAAACGCGCACATAGCTATGCAAACTACTTCTTCCTACTCCAATAAGATCAAAAGAACGCAACTAAATATTTGCAGCAACACAAATTAAACTTTAATCCCTTTGTTTCAGAGCATCATTCAGATTAAACTTTAGCACTGAGATATCACGACCAAGCTAACCAGCGCAGCCCACTATTAGCTACGAGTACCATGCCTGTAAGTGTGGTGGGAACGAGACTTGAATACAGTATGGGCGTTGTAGTGAACCTTAAAAAATTAAAGCCGCCGACGGCACTTAGAATGCTAAGTAAAGATTTGAATGGCGCGGAACGCGATGTCGACTAACCCTCGTCACGTCTGTGGCTTATTTTTTTGGTTCGAAAGTCGGACGTGCTCAGAGACTCCTTTCATTCGAGTAGAATCGATTAATGAGCCCCAGTTTTGAATCTGTGGCCACACGTTCGATTCACACTCCATTGTTTGAACTCTATTTGTTAGCGAGCAAATCAGCAATACTATTTAGAAGTTTCGATGTACCTACTCTAAGCTGAAAGCCAGGAGGGGTGGTCACTAATATCATTTCAGCGCAGACAGAGGGACGGAAAAGCGTATATGGTTCCGATACCTGTGCGGTGTAGCGAGCAGTCGATTTTCTAGGGAATTGTCGATGTTGTCAATATTGTTGGCGTCCAATTCTGTGATAGTTGCGGCGGGCGTGAGGCAGTCGGTTTAGTGGTTCGATGTGTAGCGACGAGTGTGAATTTTCGCAACGATGCGGAGGCACCGTGGTGCGGAATAAACTGGACATTGGTCGAGCGTGCTAATCTGCGTGGAGTGTCGCGTGTGATTGGGTAGACGGCGTTGTCCAATTTTCCGGTAGCGATGAACGGTATTAGTTGCACAGACAACAGGCGTCGCTTAGCAACGTGTAAGCATATATTGTGTATGTAGGTACGCGAACGCTATTCAATGAGCAGGTACGTTTTGAAATGTTATCTGGATCAAGAATACCTTACAAAATAACATTATTGACACCATAATACTGTAGCGTATAAGTACATGAAAAGGTGATCTTACTGTTAATAGCGATCTCTTCCAGACAACCTTCAAATGATCGAGGAGAAGCAAATAGGTAAGCATTTTTTTTTTACAAAGTTTTTTAAACTGGGAGTCAACAGCAAATTGCTCTCCTGATGGTCAATGGGGTTTGCATTACTTGATATTATAATATTTATTACCTAAATTTTGAAATTTCATATGCACCGATCTCGCTGATATATTAGAACTTAAACTGATTAATGGCAATATCAGTCAAATTATCCAAATCAATAGTCAGTAACATTAGCGATCATAGCTTTTCTCGAAAATCGCACAAAGGCTACCTGACCCGAATTTCTGCTAGAAACATGCACCATCTAGATGGCAATTTGTATTCGCAAACAAATCCGGCATCGCAAACATGTCCGCAATCCGGCTGCCTAATGATTGTTTACCATGAGGGGCGGCTAGTTACCTCGCAATGCAATATTAATGCAATTCATTAAACCTGCAACTCTAGCACCCCTGTATATATATACTTTTACTATTGAGGAATCTTAGGGCGAAAATGTTCTCTAAATTTATTTTATTAACAGCCTTTCTTTTACGTTTTTTTACGTTAATCTTCATGATTTAATGCGTTCGCTTGTGTGATATACTAAGTAATTACACACAAGCTTTTGATTTTTATTGCATTTCTTAATGAGCTTGCTATTTCCATTACAATTTTTCTAATACTCGTAGATCCCGGATTAACTCCTTTTTTTGATTGATTTATCAAGCAATCAAGCAATGAGATCTTTGCAGAATAGATAATTATTAAATTAAATTTAATATAGAATATATATCCGGAAACTTTGCAGTAGATAATTTCCAAAATCAATACATTAAATATCAATTTGGGATCTTTGCTGTAGATTATTATTGATATTGGAAAATATATATTTTTCAATATCAATATAATATTAAATATCTTTGCTAGATCGTTTGTAATGGAAGTCCATCCATATTTGTTTGATTATGTAACAATTTATTTCAATACAAAAAAAAACAAATACACGATTTTCCAATATCAATATAATACTAAATATCAAACCGGTAGTATCTTTGCTAATTTTTAATGGAAGTCCGTCCATATTTGTTTAATCAAGCAACATTTTAGTTTAAAAAAAACGAATACACAATGTATTTTATATTTGATATAAAAAATAATGAGTACAAAAGAATAAAACAAAATCATTGTATTTGGATCGTAAATCGCATGCATTAGGAGACACCATGGCTAGGTGTGTTTGTTTAGTTGCTTTTATTTCAGGGACGAGACTTCGATTACTTGAAACATTTTTATTGCCGACTAAATCAGTTTATTTCAGATATTCCCCAATCACTCAGCCTTACAAATATTTATTATTTATTTATTAGTTTTAATAAAACTTATGATAGTAGGTATACATGAATGTTTTTATAATCAATAAGACTAAATAAATAAGACTTATACAAAAATATAAAAATAAAAACTAAATCAGTTGACGAAAAACATCAACATTTGTTTTCCCACTTTTAATCCCCAGTTATTGTTACAGCATCCGACCGAGAGAAATTAATATCGGACAAATCGGACCGCCTCGGGGCACCATTACGCGATCAAAGTAAAAATATATGAGGCGAAGGAAAAGAAACCAAACATATGCCGGGGTAAATATTTGGACTGCGAGCAGTCCCCCCTCGTCCCGACGGACCCTCCCCTCCTCTGTATTACGTCACATTGTTCTCGCGATCGATTAGCCCGCGGTGACGTCGCACGGTTTCATAATGCGCGCTGTAGAGGCCCTATATAACTAACGCTGCTTTTCAGTGGTTTTACGATGAATAACAATATACCGTCTTACTTATAAACGCATGTTAAAATCTTATTCACTGAATGAGGACTTGTCACTTTCTGACAGACGGGAACTGTCACGCGCGAAAACGGAACAAAACACTGTTTAACTAAAATGTCCATCAACTCCATGTAAGACGCATAATATTTGCGTAGTTCCATGTGCAAGCACGTGCGGTGTTAGGTAATATGGGAGTGCCATCTGTATATTTAGACTCTGTTTAAATATGGTTCTTTTGTAGCAAAAAGAGGAACTAACTTCTCGAAGTTTATTATACTTACTACTATTAGTATTCTGTGGTTTTGAAAAAACAATAATAATGAGATAAATACAGCAGCGCCCTCAATGCTAAATTAGTTCTCTAACTGAACTACTGTACTCTATCTAGTTTCATGTATTTCGTACATAGATTGGAATATCTTTTTAGCTCAGACCCAAAAAGTGGGGTGTTATAAGTATAACGTGTGTATCGATCTGTATGTCTGTATGTCTGTGACATTGTAGCTCTTGGACGGATGGATATATTTTGATCTAGTTTTTTGTTGCATGAAAGAGGATGTCATCTAGAATATTCTTATATATGTTTGATGGAAAATCGGTACAGCCGTTTTTTTTGAGGGTATTAAGTAAACTTATACTTTTTAATAAAGTCACAAGTCGAGCAATTCGTTCACCTATTATAACAATTTAAGCAATATCCTATATATGTACATTTAAAAAATTCTATCTGGCAATACACAGCACCAGTCTCTCCATATTAGTTCAATGATAATCTTCACCTGGCGGCATTGCTAAAGCATACCGGTTTCACTAACGTAGCATGATAAAGTGTAAGGTATGTTAGTTTACAACACCGTTAGTTTCATTTAAGATAATTTTCCAATCATCCCTAATAGTTACTTTTATACTATTTATATCTATATAAATTGACAGTTTTAGTACTCAAATAAACCATTACGGCCTTACCGAGAAACGTTACTTAACTTTAAGCAATGCTTAATATATTTTGTCAACTTCTCGCTGACACGTAATGACACTTGCGAAAAGAAGACAGAGAACTTAAGATGTTGGTTAAGGTAAGTAACGTTTTTCGATAAGGCCTTTAGTCCTATAGACGTGCAATTTTGACACCTTCTACATAAATTGTGAGTACCTATCTAATAAGAAATAATTTCTATACTGGATTGGGAGAAACAGTAAAACAGAATGTACCAGCTGCTTCTCTTCTCGGGCATAAGTACTGTAAAAGTAGGCTAAGGACCTTTAGGAAAAATTGCGTTTATGTTGACGATGGGCTGAACCCCTGTCACTGCAAGCCAATATTACATCTTACCCTCGTATGGAAGGTATCCCTACCTTCCATACGAGGGTATTAGAGGGTTAGAAGAAACCCTCCAACCACGGTCAAATGTGGCGTTAAACGGCATCGTAGTATTTTTGGTCTTTGACGCTCTGCCTACCCATAAAGGAAAATAGACGTGATTTTATGCATAATTTCTATATCGCATGTAAAACTATGGGATGCTACAAACCTATCAACTGACAAACTCCGAAATAGGTAATTTTTAGTATTATTGAACACTGGAAGCCAGAGTTCTTGCTTTCAGTTATATAAACAACTTGCTCGTCTCAACTCACAAAATTATAGATTTGACTGGCCTTGTGGCTCAGTTGGTAGTATGTCTAAGCTGTAGGTCGTGGGTTCGATCCTCACCCAGGGCAAATATTTGTGTGATGAGCATGGATGTTTGTCCGGTGTCTGGGTGTTTCTATGTATCATATGTATATATTTACAAAAAAAAAGTATTTAAGTATTATATCAGCCATCCAGTTCCATAGTACAAGCATTGCTTAGTTTGGGCTAGATGGTGTTGTGTGAAGTGTCCAACAAATATTTATTTATTTGTTGGACACTTTTTTGTCATTGGCAGCTGCTTAATAAAAAACTTTAATAGTACTTACATATACATTTAAGTCATACTTTGAAAGCACAGAATTCGAGGCCCTATTCTTTGTTTGCAAGTTATACACGAGTTTCTCTCGTACTCTACAAAAATAAATCACGTCACTTAATGACGAAACGAGGTGTTAATGCGTGGGAAGTCGTGCGAATTCGTCTAATCCAAACTAAGTCAGCGTGAGAAGCTCTCTCCAATTCGACTCCCGAATAAAAAAACTGCGGAAAAAATGTACTCGAATCGCTGCCCCAGGGCTATAATAGTGATTGAACTAACCTGTCAGTCCCATGTTAAGTGGTTTTGAGGGAACTATACGGCTATTGTTCGAACACCAGTAGCGTGTTTTCTTGATAGATGTTTATTTTGGGAATATTTACTAGTCTACCCTTATAATTCATGTTTGCATTACTTTTTGCAGATTTTTGGAATGTTTTTACAGTTTGGGTGTTTAGGATATGTGCGTGATGTTTTTGTTTTTTGTTATTTTAGTTCTAGCTTTGGCAGGCTGCTTTCAACTGGTCTTTTTACTCGACTGCGTAAGAAGGAGGGTTATGTTTTCGGGTGTATATATGTTTGTATGTATGCGTATATATGTTTGTTTGTATGTATGTATGTTTCTATATGATTGCCTGCAGCCTAAACGGCTTGACTGATTTTAATGTGCAAAGTGTCGTTAGATTCGTCTTCACTCCCTGAGTGTCATAGACTTTTTTTTTTGTTATAATAATAATACATTTCTCGCAAAAAAAAAATGCTATTTTTCGTAACCTCCAACAAACTTTTTGTATAAACATGCAGTTTTACTAGAATTATTCTAAAGAATTTATTTCTTTTACAGGGATTTTACGCATACTTTCTCACAAAAAACGTACACTCAACAGCGTATCAAGCGTAACGAAATCGTAAGTTAGACTGCAAATTTTGTTTATCTTTGGAAATCCATGGGAAGGCCTGTGTTCAGCAGAGGAGTTCCTGTAGCTGAAATATTGACTATGATATATTTAAAGCGTGTCGATAATAAAAAAAAAATGCAGTGATTTTTATTGAAGAAAGTTATTTAAGTTATGCAATACTTTTATTGTGAATGCGAATGCAATGCAAAAGCATACCTGCTAAAAATAACTCGTCAAGTCTCAATGTCGATCGAGAAGCGAGGCGGCGGCGCGGCGCGCGGGCCGCACCGGCGGATTGAATCGCGCATACAGCCCATTGTCCGGACACAATGGCAACGGCTGCGTATTCAGCGCACAGACTACAGCCACAAAAGTCTGTTTCGCTAAACTCCTTGTACTCGTATGTAACATTGACCTATTGAGCCAACAGGTGTATCTCACAAAGCGTTTGTTTGGGTGTCGCCGTGAATTAGCGGCGACGACGCCCTTGCATGCATTGCATGTTGTTGTCGTATTCTTTTGCTTTTTGGAGTAAAGTGTGCATGAAGACGATCTAAATAACATCAAAGTTCGATATTTTTAATAGAGTTGTTGTATATGCCGTGCCAAAGTCTATTGTGTGATTTTGAATCGACAGTGGTCACATATGTTTTCTTCTATTTAGCTTTAATTGAGGAGACATATTATAGGTGGTATTTTACAACCAATTTTTACAACAAACTTAGAACGTATCTGCGGATTTTAATATTTTTTCGTCCCCTAAAAAGGGCCTGCTATGGTCTCAACTTACCATTTTGATAATATTTGCTAAAATTGTTTGGCACTGAATTCATAACCTAAAATTTAAATATTAGAAAAATCTAAAAAGTTGTCGCGACAAAAGATTGTGAAATCTCACTTCAAGGAGGAAAAATGTGGTACGCAGGCCGTTTGATGGCCGATTTTTATAATATTTGGCAAACACACTTTATCCAGAATAAAAGAATTCGTATATGATCATTGGCTTTCTCGAGCGAAGGCGTTTCCCACAAAATCTCTATGTAAACTAGACTGATTTAAAAAAAATATCCCATGATTTTATTTACTTTCTGATTAGGTTCTTGAATTTATATATAATCTACAAACTTATTTTATATAATGTAGCAATAGTCTAACCATTGTTCTAATGGAAGTTGTATATGCCTGTAAAAGGTGATCATATCAGATCCTTGTATAAACTAAGTAGAAAATTAAGAATGTGTAATATGTTAACTGTTGGCGCATCGAAATAAATAAATGATCAGTAGACCTCGCGAGCACAGTCTTTTTGCAACAAAAATTGTTGCAAAGAGTTGGTGCTCGCGTTCGTAGTACTAGGATACTACCTACTAGTTTTGGTTCCATATGTAGATAAGCTAAGTAATACCAGCATGTTACCGATAAATTAATCGCTGCATGCTAATTATACCAGAGAGCATATGTACAAGGTTATGTATAGCTAACTGCACATAGATGCACAATAATGCACATCGTATACCAGCACCACAGAGCTTTGAATACTCAACGATATACAGGATAAGCCTAGTATGTATCTAAATAAAAAAACCGAAAAAGAGCGAGTCAGACTTGCCCACCGAGGGTTCCGTACACGCCGCTCTTTCATATGATACTCCACATGATACGGTTAAAGCCATTAAAAATTTGGACCCTTTTTCCTTGCATAAAGACCCAATTTTTTGTGATTAAATTAAATATGTCCAGTTTTCGGTTTTTTTCCTATAACACAATGCTTCTTGCTAAATTTCATAGTTATAGGTCAACAGGAAGTACCCCATAGGATTTGATTCCCTTGTGAGTGTCGAAATGTGCGTTTTTTGCGAAAGAAAAATCAAATTTCTCAGTTTTCGTAAAAAAAAGTTACAGCCGAACATGTCGTAAAAAACTCACATTTCGACACTCACAAGGGAATCAAAACCTATGGGGTACTTCCCGTTGACCTAGAACTTACTTAGTTAGAGTACACATATAGGAAAAAATCCAAAAACTGGACATATTTAATTTAATCACAAAAAAAAATGTGTCATTATGCAAGGAATGAGGGTCCAAATTTTTAAGGGAATTAACCGTATCATGTGGGGTATCATATGAAAGAACTTCATTAGCACAAGCTAAAACATGTTTTTAATTATTTTTACAATGTATAATTTGCGGTTTATGAAGGAAAATATAAAAAATTATATAATTTCTCCCTTTTATCTAATAGTTTGTCCGGAACCCTCGGTGAGCGGGTTTCACTCGCACTTGTCCGGGTTTTTCACTAAAAAGTTCATTGATGGTTACTAAAAGGGCTTCTTTTTTACTTTTTACGAGAGTTGTATTATTATTATTATAAAAAAATAAAACTTATGACACTTAGGGAGTGAAGACGAATCTGACTATACCTCGCACATCTAAATCGGTCAACGCCGCTTACACTGCAGGTGATAATATAGAAACGTACGTACATACACACAAAAACATAACCCTACTTCTGGCGCTGTCGTGTAATAATGATTTTATTTACAAAGTACTATCCAAAGGTACAAATATAAATTTTCTTGTGTCATAGATACGCTTTTCTCAGTTTGGGTTTCAAAGTGCTGGGTTCGAATCATGCTTTCTGAGTGTTAGATAAATATGTTTATACATCATCATTATCTCAGCCACAAAACGTCCATACATACAATGACATAGGCCTCCCTCATGGATTTCCAAATAGACTGGTTGGAATTGGCTTCCAAACAGTCTTCGTTCTTGTATGAGGTCTTCAGTGCAACTTCTGGCTGGTCATCCCACATTACGCTTACTGATGCGTGGCCTCCACTCCAAAACTTTTTAGACTGCGTGCTATGTGCCCTGCCTACTACTACTTCATCTAAATGTTTATTATTATTAAGATATGATTCCATAGCGATATTCAGGCAGAGGTTAGGTACCTACGCATCAGCCGTTCCTACTCATAGCGCAGCAGTGGCTCCCAATAAATTGGTGCACCTATATATTCATAACTGAAAATAAGTACACGTATATACCTACGTCATTAGACCCACGCATATTTATATTATTTATTCCATGTACCAGGAAATTATATTTTCAAAAGACAAGACGTGATCGTGTAACATTGATGATCATGATAGGTAGCCAGCATCTCTCTGAGCACATAGACGGTATTGAGTGCGCGTTAGTACATATAGGTCTGGCATTCAAGACATTGATCTTGGTTCACAATGCTTTGTCCATTGCAGCGGCGTCCGCCTCAAAGGGGCACTACAGATGCATACAACAAACTGTCTTGCTGCAAAATTACCGAGAACTCTTGGAATAGATGTTTCAGCTTCACAGGAAAATTAAGGCAATCCAGGGAAATAAGTTAAAATCATCTATATTGTATATAAAATCACGCCCGATTTCCCTTAAGGCGAGGCTCAAAACTCGCCCACGCTTGACACCCAACGTTGCCCACGTTTGACGTTGGGCATGGTAGAATACAGGTAAGATATGAGGTGACGACTTTACCTATATCCTTGATTGGCATTTCCTTGTTCTTCATGACCTCGCCTAGAGACTAGAACCTTTTTATTTTGAACAAACGGGTTACTCACGTCTATTTTGAGCCGAATTCTCCGACTATAGTTTCAACCGCATACGGCGGTCTTTTTCAAAAGGAAAAAATAAAAATCCCGTTTGTTTAAAATAGAAATGTGTAACAACCACGTTAGTTTTCATGACCTTGTCCAGAAATATACACACTCAAATCCAATATTGTACTATACAGATATAATCTGATCACACACGCATCCTTATTTTTAAGTAGAATAGTAAAAAGTATCAAAATATCAGGTTGAAGTATGTTCGCAAGGTACGTCTAGACTGCAATGGAAAATAAATGCATCCACGGGGTTAAACGAGTAATGCTCCTCGCTATTATCATAATACCGTGCACATAACGCGAGCTCGGCTAAAAACGTTTTGATTTCACGTAGAACCTGCTATTTCACGATTTTAACATATTATTCTGACTTCCGTTAGCGAATTTCATTATTAGAATAACATTATTTTTTCATTTGTTTTGCAAAATTACTCTAGCTCTCTTTCTGTTTGTGTCCTTATTTACGACCAAAAGGATAATTTGGTTTAGTAAAGTTTAAATATACATATGATAGTTTATACATATACATATATCGACACAGTAACATACGTCAGATACGTCCTAATTTTTAGGGTTCCGGACCCAATGGGTAAAACGCGTTCCTATTACTAAGACTCCGCTCTCTGTCTGTCTGTCTGTCCGTCCGTCTGTCACCAGGCTGTATCTCATGAACTGTGATAGTTAGACAATTGAAATTTTCACAGATGATGTATTTCTGTTGCCGCTATAACAGTAAATACAAAAAAAATAATAGAATAAAATAAATATTTAAGGGGGCTCCCATACAACAAACGTGATTTTTTTTGCTCGTTTTTGCTCGATATTGATAACAGCAACAGGTAGACGCTTGAAATATTCACAGAATATTGAGTTATATTATTAACATTGAAAATAAATAATTCAATTAAAATAAAATTAATATTTAAGGGGGGCTCCCATACAACAAACGTGATTTTTTTATAGATAGTTCTTATATATAATGGTACGGAATCCTTCGTGCGCGAGTCCGACTCGCACTTGGCCGGTTTTATTAGTTGAAGGGTTGTAATTCTAAAGGGTCCAAGTGCCAAAAAAACATAATATTATTACAAAACTACTATCTATGTGCCATGCCGAATAAATTACAAATGAAAAAAATATATTAAAAAAATTGGCACATAGACCCTTTAGACTTACAACCGTTCAATTATTCTTTAGTTTCACTAAATACAATTTTGTATTTCCTCACAAAAGTTCTTCATTTTCAAGATCTGTGAGCTTTGTTTGCCTTTTTATTTAATCTATGCTTATATAGGTTTTTTTTTCATACCCATAACACAACACAAAAACGATTTCTAAAATAGTAGAAAGTCAGTACGCGAAAATGAATGTAGAACATGCCAACTTCGTGAAGGGATCCAACAAAGTGAGGAAAATATGTAAAGAAAACATTTGAATGGCAATGAACTTCACGGGTTCACGCGAATCAGCATAAAGCGTGACATGACAGCTTCGTCTGACGCGCGATGTCGCGCGACGTGACAGCCCATCACTCCGACACGATCAAACCATTCAGCCGGATTAAGAATAATTAACCAATTTGTCATTTTAATGTCACATGCCATCACGTACCCTCCACGAAAAGGAATAAACATTTTTAAAATATTTAATCCAAGACTGTATAGTAAAAACTACAAGTCGGCATAACTCATGCGTCTTGCCTTTTGTGCGTGTTAAAAAAAATAAAAAAGGATTTCGAAAAAAGAACATTAGTTTGTGCGACGGATCAGTCATCCGCGCGGCTCTGTCGGCAACACGTCTCGTTGCGGGTACTTCACGATTTATTTAGCTCTCGACGCGTTGAACTAATGATCATTTGATTCTGACCTTTTGGTGTGTGCGGGTTGCGCGGATTATGCCGCGCAGGAATGATAGCTATCAATTTAACTTTATTCAACCTCGCAAACAAAGAAGATGGCCATTTTTCTCTCATTACCGTGTGTCAATCTTGACTACCATTAGCTTATTCGCTGTCATTAACAGATGAATCTCACATACAGTCAATCGTTTGAAAGGATACATGATTCACCGTTATTGTTCTCTTGCAGTACCACTGGTCTCCGCCCACGGGAATGCTATTCTTATTCATATTTGACAAACTCCATAAAAATAACAATCTTTTATTTAGGTTGGTGCGGTATTTGTACAGGTGAGGAATCCGATACCACAACGAGTAAGTACTAGTTCTGAAACAGTAGACCTCGCGAGTACAAAGTTTTTGCAAGAATTTTATTCAATAACAAAGTTGGCTGTGGACAGAACATAATATTGCACTGACCGTATATATAATAATTAAAGTTTAAAAAACTAATACGCAATTCGTTGGTACATGGACGACATTTTTTCAATTATTTTGTTATAAGTATCCAAATTACTGAACCAATTTGATAAAATTTTTATGAGACCACCTCTGTAGTATCAAAAACAATCCATAATAAAATTGGCGGAGTAATCGCTGAACAAACATACAAAAAAAAAACATACAGTCGAATTGAGAACCTCTTTCTTTTTGGAATTCGGTTAATTTATATTATCTAAGTCTCAAACATCTAAAACAATTTTTAAAAGATTTATTCAATGAGATTTTATCTAGAAAGATGTTATACTTATTGAATATGAAGTCAAAGTCATGGCAAATCTCAGTTTTCAGCACTTTCGAGGATAACACCACATTCTAAGGCTTTTTAGTATCTTGGCCTTATATATATTGTATTGTATGTGTTACTGTTTCTTATCGCACAAGCTCAGGATGGTATTGTCACTTGTTCAGAAATGACAAATGCGTCTAACAGCGTTGCCCGACGTGCCGCGACTGAAGACGAGACGGGCGATTACCTTACTTGAGTCTTGCAACGCAAAGCCTATCTACGTATAATTGGACATACGTATCATTGGACTTATCGCGTATATTTTACATAATTTTATAATCTGACGTTTCAAACAGCTTGCAGCGTCCTTGGGGGTCTTTAGGCGTTTCGAGTCGCTCATGTACTATTTTGAATGGGCCCATTCGAACCGTAGTGGTTGGAGCGGTGCGAATAGATCAAGACATATTTTGGAATGGGTCGATTCGGACCATACAGAAACGCCCCAATGCTCTTTTCGTAGGTCCGCTTTGGACTCATATAAAAAATTTAAGGGTTTCAATTATTTATTATAGATGAGTGGAAAAGTGGTTAGTGCAAAAAAATGCTATATAATACGTAATGGTCACAGGTAAGACTACATAGATGACAGTTATCTTTTTTGTTACTTCAAGATCAAGTAGTCAGGTCACAGAATTCGAGCAATTGATTGATCATGCCGTCCTCTACCGGCACGGCAACCACCCACGGCCACGCTCTGTCAGCCGCGCCGGTCCGGTTCGTCACTATGATTAATACCACTCTCGACTCATTAGCTGAAGGGCTTAGTACCTCAGAGGCAGTTAATCACTCGAACAAAGCACTACCTACTCGCGCGAGGAGCCGAAAGCATCATTCTTCGTCAGGAATGTGGAAGTGTGGTGCAATTGGTGGACTGTTAGCGGGATTTGGAACCAACGTTCTGAAAAAGAACAGGAGTTCATTGGGTACAAATTACCTTTTTTAAATTCACTTTTAGTGTTAAAAGATATTTCGTTAAGAGACATAGGCCCATGATTTATTAATAATAATAAAAACAACTCAAGTAGCTCTCGCTTAATGTTCGAGTCAAGGGCCGAAAACAAAAAGCAGTCATCATAGCAAGGCGTGCATTTCAGGAAGTTCCTATATATAAGTATGTGAGATTCTGCCAGCAGCTTGATCCCTGCCCCGCTATTGACGTTATTTTTTTATTTATAAAAATATTGTAAGAAAATATTAGAGGAATAAATTAAAGTTCAAAAATTCCAATGATGGAATCTCATCGGAGGTTCATAGTTTTTGACTGTATTTAATATTATCAATACCTAAGTGTAACATTTCCAAATATAAACATTCAAAACAAATAATGTTGCTCTCACTTCAAATCGTTTTAAAAATATAAAATGCTATGGTTATTGGCCTATGTGTTAGTCTAGGATCTCCATTCTAAATTTCATTCAAATTTATTGAACTGTTTTATTTTGTAACCCTCGACCCAAAAATGGGTGTTAAAAGTTTGACCAGTGTATCTGTGTGCCTGTATGTGGCATCGTAGCTCTAACGGATGAACCGACTTTGAGTAAAACCTATGAATGAGGCTAGTCATTGAATTAAAAACAGCGATACTTATAAATTAGGATTTAAGATTACAATTTATTGTTCAACCTGTTTTGTGCAAGGAATAAATGAAATGAAATGAAAAACACATACCTTATATTATACACTAGACGTACTTCATCCGTAAAACCGTCGCAAAGCTTACCATTAAGTTCGTAAGCTGGTGGTCTACTTACTACGTATAAAAAAGTAACAGTACGCTAGACTTAAATCGCTGTATGTCATGACTTGGAGCACATCATTAGAGCATGCATGGAGCGCAGGCGGTATGGAGATGAAAAGCTATGTACTGCACATACTCTTATCATGATTGTGTAAAAGGTTTTCAGCTTGTGTATTTAGTTGAATTAACGCAATTTCGTACATCAGACTGTTGATGCTACAGATCTGATCTTGATATAGATAAGGTAATTTATGTGTGTAATTTAAAACGTTTACTCTGTTTTACATATGTACTTAATCACAAAAAAATTGTGTCTTTATGCAAGGAATGAGGGTCCAATTTAATAATAATACATCCCTCGCAAAATAAAAAAATTCGTTATTTTTCGTAACCTCCAACGAACTTTTTCGTAACAAACAAGTGGTTTTACTAGAACTATTCTAAAGATTGCGCATTTATAATCTTTTACAGCGATTTTACGCATACTTTCTCACAAAAAACGTACACTCAACAGCGTATCAAGTGTAACGAAATCGTAAGTTAGACTGCAAAAACTGCTTTTCTGTAGTCGGGTGTTTTATTTATCTTTTGACATAGATACATGTTTAGTTATTAGCTATTGAAATTAATGTTTAAGCTACAAACTTCAATATTTCGTTATTAGTCAGCTAATAATCACACCTCCACAGCCGGTTTCCAATCACTTTGCAAGCCATGAGGGAGTCGATCCGTGCTTCATTGGTTATCGGCATGTACTTCACGAACAGTAAATAAACAGCAGCATATCTAATAAATTTTGAAATATTAATAGAAGATATAATATAAGCCTATCTATTTTTACCGTTCTGATGAAATAAAGGAAGTAAACTTATTCTTTTGTGTAGTAGTTTAGTTAGGTATGTGTTAGTTAGTTAGGTAGTTTGTATATTGTTTAATTTGATATAGTTAATAAAGGGCATTAATGGGGATGGGCAGGCAGCATGCGTTGGTGGTCAATCGTAGAACTTTGTTGAAAAAAATATTTAATAATTATTATTGATCCAATAAATAATAATAAATAAATATTGATGGACATTTCACACAACACCATCTAGCCCAAACTAAGCAAAGCTTGTACTATGGAACTAGATGGCTGATAGAATACATATATACTTTTTTTTGTAAATATATACATATGATACATAGAAACACCCAGACACAGAACAAACATCCATGCTCATCACACAGGTTGCCCTGGGTGGGGATTGAACCCACGACCTTTCAGTTCAGCAGGTAGACGTAAACACACTACCAACTGAGCCACAAGGCCAGTCATCAAAAATAAAGATAAATAATAATAATTAAAGGTAAAAAAAATACTATAAAGAAATACTTACGCGATACAAATTACAAGTGCAGTGACAGAATTTTTGCTTTTGCAATCTCCCTGGAGTAATTCAACATCTTGCCTTGTTATTCTTCCGCCTAGCGGTATAATACTGCTTAGCATTATTTTACTTCAGATTGAAAACGTATGCTTCCAAAGAAATTTTCCTGCATAACAAGATCAAGTGAAAGTCGCGAGTGCAATGCTACACGGGAGTGAAATATCCATCTATTCTAATTCAAAAGATACAACCGTTTAAGGCAGATGCAGACAGCTGGTTTAGTAGCAGCCCCCGCTCTCTATTATATACAGGGCTTAAATAATTATAATTTAAAAAACTGAAGCAACCGACTTCTCATGGATGCCATTGTCAGAACTGGACCAAATTGAAATGGGACCACACGGGAAGCACCAGCTTTCAAATAAAAAAAACAACGGATTGCACTCCGGGAGTGCCAGCAGAAGTGAAAACTTGAACATTAACGTTATGCATGTTGAATGGTTAGGGAAAAATTTCGCACGAATTGTTCTATTTATCAGTATAAAAGTATAATTTATGTGGTAAAAGTATACTTAATTTCCCGTATATTTCATTAATAGATGCACTTTGTTCAATTTACATACTTTAAATAATTTATATACACGAATTTTACAAGTATAAAGACGGTCGAGCCATCAGCAGTCACCATCCGTGGATGTGCGTAGCAGGCTGTAGTACAAACACTCACGCACACTCGCGCAAGCGCCCTGCGCCGTCTTACGAATTTTCAATCATGTCACGTGACCTGACGCGAGTTAATTTTTTTTACCCATCCCAAAAGTGCACAACGCCGCTAAAGAAGTCCACTTCAAAAATAATCATCAAAATCGGTTCACCCAGTCGAAAGTTCTGAGGTGACAAACATAAAAAAATTTGATTCGAATTGAGAACCTCCTCCTTTTTTTGAAGTCAGTGAAAATCTGTAAAAAACACAATTCCCGGGAATGCGTTTCAAAGGCATATTCGGCATTGCCTAAACATAAGATAACACTCACCTGTGTGTGTATTCGCCACCCCTTACATACAAGCCCACCACTCGGCATCACTCGCTCTGCTTAATTACCATAATTAATTAGATCCCACGGCGCAGACGCGGCGAGAATAGAGGATTGATGGCGGTAACATATCGCAGCCATTACTGAGGTGACGAGTATCGCATTTTAAAAGGCAGCCATTAGGCAGTTTTTGTGTCCGACCGGTATGATACAGGATGATCAATCATTACTGGTAATGTATCGGCTCTAGGATTAGACCGTTACTAATTGCTTAGAGAGTGTCCGTTATATTGTTGATGGTGGAAGCGGTATTTTTTATGTGAGGAATAAGTATTTATTTACCTCTATGTAAAGTTAACGTTACATATTATTGATACTTAGTTTACGCTACACGTATTTTGATTATCTCTGAAACACTGCCCTGCGTGCTTTTTTTTAAATAAAAAGTTTGTCCACAAATCGATTTATCTGATGGTCATGAATTTTTTTGTTAAATATATTTTATTGTTTATTATCCCATTTATTTATTTACATTCTTAATTTATTTATTTTTTACAATACAAGTATAAACATATAAAAAAGAATACAAATATTGTAAAAAACTTAAAACTAGGGTGCCGTTGGCAGCGGGGCAGGGCCTAAGCTGTTGGCGGCAGGCTAGGCGCTACAGACTCAGAAATCTCCTGAACCCGTGCCGTGTCTAGGACGACTGCCTTTTGAATCCTCTTGACAGCCTCTTGAGATTTTGGTTGAGGCTTTTTGCTATTAAACCATTTGCCGATACAACTATCGGAACAATGATCGTCGAGTCAACACCCCACATAGCAGTTATCTCGTGAGCCAAGTAAATGCACTTGCTGAGCTTGTCCTTCTCGGCCTTCACGAGATTCTCGTCATGTGGGATGGCGACATCGACAAGCACTGACTACCCGGCGTTGGGAACGATCTACAAATTCGATATCAGACTTATTGGCAACTTATTGTTTATATTATTAGTGTAATTTAATAATTCTTACACCTCCTCACTCAAAAAGATTTGGTATTGTAAGTTCGATCTGTGAGCGTTTGATTTAGAATGTTCTTAGCTATGATTAATCGAAATTGGTTTAGCCGTTTTTATGTTGGTCTGTTAAATTTTCTAAACTTACTTATAATAAATTGTTTGTATCTGAACTATAGATAATTTGGTGACAAAAACCGGGAAACCATTTCCTAAGACACATGTTTCGAAACGTCGTCTCCGTCCATATATCAAGTATTTCCTATGTCATTTTTCACTGGTCACATTAGGGTCCACTTCGGAAGTCATCGGAGCCCTAAATAAATACATTTCTCGGGTAATCGACGGTGAACTCTCAGATATGAGGGGAGAGTGGTCCACACTCATTTGTACGCGTTTGAGGAAACAATAAACGAAAATTATAGGGATATATGGTCTTTACTTATGGCTGGAAACTAAAGCCGAATTGTGTAATCTGAAGACGATGCGATAACAATGTTGAATTGCTAAAATTTTATATCATATTCACGATCATCATCATCCTAGCCACTCCACTGCTGGAGTTCCTCCTTTCTGCTACTTGTATTGTTCTTGATGTCGTCTGTCCATCTTGTGGCTGATCGTCTTACACTCCGCTTGCAGATGTATGGTTGATTCGCTTGTTCGCTCTGGTTCCCAAATTTAAATAAAGAGACTTATACTGTAAGTATATACGTAATTGCGATAAAAAAAAAGACTGGCTCTTAATATAGTAAGAGCACGACAAATTAATGCCAGTCAACTTGCAATGATATTAGACTAATACAAAATACATAGGTGCTGGCCAGCAAAACGAAATCTAAATAGAAGCCAGAAAACCATATAAAACAATGGCACGATCTGAACAATCACGTTCAAAAAAATGTATAACTATCACGGTTCATGAGACAGACGGACAGCCTGGTGACAGACGGACAGACAGACAGACAGACAGCGGAGTCTTAGTAATAGGGTCCCGTTTTACCCTTTGGGTACGGAACCCTAAACAAAACATACAGTCTAATTGAGAACCTCCTTCTTTTTGGAAGAATTTATCGATTCTATTCCATTGTTGTGCTACAGTTATGGTATCACGCGGTACCTAGAGCGTGACTGGTGAATCCCTCTTCATTCCCAACATAATTTATCATTTTTGGTTGGTTTTTACGTTATACAAATACCTACTGTGTATCGCTGCAGGCGTTTAAGCCTTAGCTTCTTAGCTCAGAACTGTTTTTAATCTAGCTAGTGTATTATTATATAGGTAGGTACTATCCGGAATTATTTACTATATTATTCGGTCAAGGAATGAGTTTTTGAGGGCTATGCTCGGAGTCACTCTACGAGATCGAATAAGGAATAAAGAGATACGTAGACGTACGAAAGTCACCGATATAGCACAGAGGATTAGCAAGTTGAAGTGGCAGTGGGCAGGCCACATAGCACGTAGAACTGATGGCCGATGGGGCCGAAAGGTTCTCGAGTGGAGACCACGCACCGGCAAGCGCAGCGTAGGAAGACCAGCCACGAGATGGGCAGATGACCTCATACAAGTGGCAGGAAGACGCTGGATGCAAGCCGCTTCCAATCGGTCTTTTTGGAAATCCATAGGGGAGGCCTATGTCCAGCAGTGGACTTCTTATGGCTGAGATGATGATGATGATGATGATGATGATGATGACGATGAATGAGTTTTTGACCGGTTTCACGCCTGTCAGATTCTCTTGTTCAGGGCACACACGCGCCTCTAGAGTATATCAATACCGTATTTGTACCGCAGATTCCTTGAAGAGAAAATTTTGACAATTCGGAAACCGGTCAAAGACTTTTGTTGCTAAGTAACTAATATGACTTGACGATACGATTTTTGCTACTCTGCTTTCTAACCACCTATGCACTCTTTTATAGCACGCTTTTATTAGCTTCACCTGTACTTATGCATGTTTGTTTGTAACCGATTCCTTTGGACTTGATTTTGACCGACTTCAAACGGTCAGATTTCATTCAAACTTTGTAGACTTATCGAGGACCGATGATAATATAATATGAAGCGTGATCTTTAGTTTTTTAAACTATTACTTTGAAATATTCAAGTATTACCCCGTAACACAAAGACAAGAATTGTTGGATTAGTATCAGTAGTTCGATAATTGTTGACGTTCCCACAGATAGCCTAACCATCGTCAATTTTGGCCCACAAATCACTGCAGCGGCCGGCATAAGGCGTAAACACGGCTCCTTATCTGCGTTATTTACGATCTGACCGGCGACCAGCGACCGGCCCGGTCGGTGGCGGCGGCGATCGGAATATATTACCGATTTCCGCCCGCTCGCCGAGTAATACGCGTCCGGTACGCCTTACGACACGCCCTGCACGCACTATAATAAAAAAAATAAAAAATAAAAAAACGTTTATTTCAGGCTGTAAATACCCATAATTATACAGTAAAACCTACATAATTATTAATTAAAATATACTAATACAATAAAACAAGTAACTATCTTGTGTCAGGGGGCGCCACCGGCGTAGTTATTAGCAGGAACTTCGTTTTAAGTGAATATAATTCGAAAGAAATCAAGACATGTTAGGGTACTCGAATTCCTAACCGTCGGTGTTTTTTTAATGCAAGATATCTACGACTGACCACCAACTCGCCTGATGTTAAGCGACGGTGTGATGTTTTCTTATTAATGTATGTGCATTAATAAGAAAACATTACATTACATTACATTACATTGCATTCCATTGCATTACATTACATTACATTGTATTACATTAAATTGCATTGCATTACATGACATTACATAAAATCACGCATACCTTCCTTTACAGGGTAGGCAGAGCATCACATAGGTATCATGAGGCCGTTTGACCGTAGTTAGAGGGCTAGATGGAAGGGAGAGTGTATTAGGTTAGTGTTAGAGTATTAGAAGGCAAGCAGTGACAGGGGGCCAACCCATAGCCTACATAAACGCCAATCTCCCTCAAGGTCTATAACTGACTTTACAGTATGCCCGGGAAAAGATGCAGCTGATACATCCTATGTTTTTACAACTGTATTATAAGACAAATAGTATACCGAACTATAAAAATAACCTTTGACACTTAACAAATGATAAAACAATCCAATTGAATTAATTAATGAATGCAATATCTAAGAATATATTGTCTTAAAAAAAAACAACTAAAATAAGGTTCTTGTAAGCATGCTGCATTGTAATCACTACCACAACGTAGCAGAACAGTTGAACATCAGGCGAATTGGGTGTCAAGCGCAAGGCAATTAATAATAAACTTATGTGCGAAAAACGCAAATATTTCCATTTAATTCTAATAAAAATAATAACCTACAAGCACCGAATGTTTTCCCGTCTCAGCGCGCATTTTTCGCATTATTAAGTGGTATTCGTAACGAACAAGCCGAGGGCGGGCGGCGCGGAGTGTTCTTGAGGGCGCGCGTGCCGCCGCGCGCCCCGCGACCGCTAATTGTGCTTCAACTACTCATCATTGCATTTATGCACTGTGGGATTTATTTTTACCCGACTGCGTAAGAAGTAGGGTTAAGTTTTTTGAGTGTATGTATGTATGTTTCTATATGATCCCTACAGCCTAAACAGCTTGATCGATTTTGATGTGTGAGGTGTCCTTAGATTCGTCTTTACTTCCAGTGTCATAGGCTATATTTTTAAGCTATTGCGTAGCTTCTATCGCGGGCCTTGAGCGTGGAGACCGCATCCAGAAATTCCGTAACGAAAATAACCTAACGCAGTAACGCCGATACAACCAATGCTACCTAGAGGCGATTTGCAGAACTAAAGAGACAAGCGTGATATTTCAAAATGTCATTAAAAGTTCTGCTATTCATCGATAGATCGCAAAACTAAAAACTAAAAAGTATCACCGCTGTGCCGGTCGGAGTGGGAGGTGTTAGGAATACTGCATAAATAAAATAAATAAATAATTATAATTACATAAGTTGATAAAAAATGCTATGCAATAGCTTTACCGCGGCAGTCTCCGAGTGCCACACGTCTCTTTTTTGTAATAATAATACATCTCTCGCATAAAAAAAAAAACATTTTTTGGTAACCTCCAACAAACTTTTTCGTAATAAACAAGTGGTTTTACTAGAATTATTCTAAATAATGCTAATTTATAATCTTTTACAGCGATTTTACGTATACTTTCTCACAAAAAACGTAAACTCAACAATGCTGTTCGTGTATCAAGCGCAAGGAAATCGTAAGTTAGACTGCAAAAACTGCTTTTCTTGCAGTCGGTTATTTAGTTTTTCTTTTAACATAGATACTTGTTACTTCTTATTTGACGTATATTACTCACAACTTCACATGTTGTGGACTGCGGATTGTTGTTAACTGTGATGGTAATTGCAATATGGCCTTTACAATATATCTAATACGCAAATATAAAAACACGTTAGTTTTAATAGTTGTTACACATTTTTATTTTGAATTAACGGGTTACTCAGTTACGGTATTCTCCGATCAGACCAACCAACCCGGACGTCCTTCCGGAGTGACGTCTGCGCTGCTTCTTTTTAAAAAGACCGCCGTATGCGGTTGAAACTTTAGTCGGAGAATTCGACTCAAAAATAGACGTGAATAACTAGTTTGTTCAAAATAAAATATATAATTTCCCCTAGTTTTTTATTGTATTAATAATTATTTGGCGAAGAGTTTGTTTTTGTTTAGTATAATTTAACTATAATAAATTAGCCTACAAAAACAACGGTATTGACCACATTGATTATGTTGATTGCTATTATGTGGGGTGTCATTCGCCGAGGCCAGCGATGTGCCGCGACATTGATTTTACTCAACATACTTTAATTTTTTTTTTTTTTTTTAATAATTTTAATTATACTATTTTAAAATAATTTAAAACAATTAAATCGTCTTCAAAACTGAAAAGGAAGAAATAATAACAGATACATAATACCGACAAATGAAATCAAAATTGGGCGTCTATCAAAGTAGGTACGTACCCCAACTATATTTTTGAGGTTGGTGCCAGGCCTTAAGCTATCACCAACTAAGTCCTACACAGACAAAGATATAAGAATTTTTGCAATAAGGCTTCTAGTTTTCGTCTAATACGTAATAATAATTCATAATTTATTTATTCCTTGCACGTGAACAAACATACATAGATACAAACATACATACATACATACACTTATGAAATTTAGCACACGTGGTTAGAAGCCCACATAGACTAACATATTTGAAAATTCTAACAACATTACTTACAAACATATAAAATTGGTAATCTTCTTTTTTTGGTCGATTGAAAATGTAGGTACTTACTCGTATTTAATATCTGATTTTCACGAAATTTTGATCGAGTATAACACATAGAGCGTAATGCAACATTGTTTATGTAGGTAGTATGTGGGGCGTCATTAGCCGGGGCCAGCGATGGCCCGCGACATTTATTTTACGGTTTCCGGCAATAAAAGTGATCCACTGCCTGCATTCTGCAGCGTTGCCCAGTGGTTGACACTGCGATGTTGGATCAACTGGAAGTGACAATATTTTTGACCGACTTCCAAAAAAAGAAGAGGTTCTCAATTCGACTGATGTTTATGTGTGTTTGTTATGCGATCACTTCGCCAATTATGAATTGATTTTTCGTTTGGTAGGTCAGGCAAAGTCAGTTCAGTATTTTGGTTTTTAAAACAATGTAAGTAACTGGTAAAATATGTCCTCCTAGTAAACGAAATTGCGTATTTTGAAGTCGGTTGTTTCAGTTTTTTAAACTAAGTATAACTATTAAGCTAAGATTACATTCTAGCGAAAGATGTGAGACTTGTATGTCATATACCTATATATAGTATAGATAAGAATTTAGTTTGTTTTTAGGGTTCCGTACCCAAAGGGTAAAAAGGGACCTTATTACTGAGACTTCGCTGTCTGTCCGTCCGTCCGTCCGTCCGTCCGTCCGCCCGTCCGTCTGTCACCAGGCTGTATCTCATGAACCGTGATAGTTGGACAGAGAAATTTTCACAGATCATGTATTTCTGTTGCCGCTATAACAACAAATACTAAAAAAAAGAGTAAAATAAATATTTAAGGGGGCTCCCATACAACAAACGTGATTTTTTTGCTCGATATTGATAACGGCAACAGGTAGACGCTTGAAATATTGACTTAATATTGAGTTATATTATTTACTTTAAAAATAAATAATTAAATTTAAATAAAATTAATATTTAAGGGGGGTTCCCATTAACAAATTCCCATTAAAAAAACAAACATAATTTTTTCCGCTTTTATAGATAATGGTACGGAACCCTTCGTGCGCGAGTCCGACTCGCACTTGGCCGGTTTTATTTATTTATTTACTTTTGTATATTTTTATTGCATTATCTTTTTATATATTCAAGGGACCGTACACTCACATTTTTGATAAATCCACACGCTAACAAGAATAAAAGCCGTAACGAACAAGGAGAGTTTACGGAACCCTAAAAAGTTGCCTTACTTGTTAATACGTAACGAATAAGATCTTTATAGAATCTATTTTGAGAGAGTGACTTTAAAAAATAACTTGAGTGACACGTGTTTTACAGCATTGGGGAAAATGTGAGCACTTCGAAACGAGACGGGAAGGAGACGGGTTTCCTCGTGCATATAACGTGGTCAGTGACGCACACGTCAAAGGAGCCTGAGCAAAACATGTTGACGTATTCACATCTTTCAAACAAGTTCCTATGTTAAATGAAAAATAAAATACCCGACTAAATAAAATAAATAAATAAATATTTGACATTTCACACAACACCATCTAGCCCAAACTATAAGCAAAGCTTGTACTAATGACCTAGATGGCTGGTAGAATACATATATATATTTTTTTTGTAAATGTATACATATGATACATAGAAACACCCATTCACAGAACAAACATCCATGCTCATCACACAAATGTTTGCCTTGGGTGGGGATCGAACCCACGACCTTTCAGTTCAACAGGTAGACATAGACACACTACCAACTGAGCCACAAGGGCAGTCAAGATAAGTCAGAAAAGTGGTTATTGCAGTTTAACTTACGATTTCGTTATGCTTGATGTTCAGTGTTACTTTTTTTAGAGAAAGTATGCGTAACATCGCTGTAAAAGACTATAAATGCACGTTCTTTAGAATAATTCTAGTGAAATCACTTGTTTCTTACGAAAAAGTTGTTGAAAGTTCCGAAAAAAGTATTGTTTTTATTTTTGCGAGAGATATATTATTATTTTCACAAAAAATATAGCATATGACACTCAGGAAGTAAAGACGAACATACTTACATAATATTTTATAAGTCATACTCACTTATTGTTTCTTAAGTCGGCGAATTACCACCTATTTCTCGATGAAATGCTAAAAATCCATACTCAGCGATATCGGTCCACGTTCTTGATGCATACTGCACAGGAATGGAATTCTTTGCCGCCATTACTGGTTTCTGAAAACAAAAATCTTGGAATTTTCAAGATTAGAGTGAATAGATATCTTCTAGATGACGAGCTCCATCCTTGGCCACACCGTCGCTTAACATCAGGCGAGTTGGTGGTCAATAATTTTGCTTAAGCTTGAACAAATGAACACTTTCCGAAAGGAGGCCATTTTTTAAACACTGTATTATGTATTGTGTATAAAACTTATTAACTGGTCTTGTATAAATTAAATAAAATGAAATGAAATGAAATTTATTTGCAAGAATGTAGGTAAACAAGGTCTTAGAAATTGATTACAATTTTCCATAAAATAAAGTTGTACAACACTGGAGCAGTAAATCCTTACTGGAATAGGTGTATAATGGTTAACTTTCAAACAATATCAACAGGCTTATTAAGTATACAGTGCATACTGTATAAAAAGTAAATAAAAATGTTTTTTGCCTTAAGCGAAACTTTGCTCTTCTACCTATATAATTATAATAAACGTTGTTGAAAAAACTGAAAAACCGACTTCAAACGCGCAATTTTGTTTTATTAGTTTTTAAAACAAAATTGCGCGTTTGAAGTCGGTTTTTCAGTTTTTTCAACAACGTTTATTATAATTATATAGGTAGAAGAGCAAAGTTTCGCTTAAGGCAAAAAACATTTTTATTTACTTTTTATACAGTATGCACTGTATACTTAATAAGCCTGTTGATATTGTGATAGTGCTGGGCCGATTTTGATGAAATTTCTATGGGGAAAATCTGAAAGTATATCCTTTCGAACAAAAAAATATAATTGTTATTTTTTTGTAAATGACGGATTTATGCTGTAACAAACATAAAAAATAGAGCCGAATTGTTAACCTCTTTCTTTTTGGAGTCGGTGAAAAGGAGAGAAATTGTTTCCTACTCCTAAACATTTACTGATTTTGATATTCTCTTTTATCTGATCAATTTTTTATCAATGACTAGCTTCACCCGGTAGTTATTTTATCTAGTTTCTACGGAACCCTCGGTGGGCGAGTCTGACTCGCACTTGTCCGTTTTTTTTATTTACGTAACGATGCGGCAAGCGTCTTTACTACTATGTGTAAAGCTGAATAAAAAACACACTTAAATAGGCTTACATTCAAACCTGCCACTAGTGCCAACAAGTTGACCGATACGAAAACACATTACTAACGTCAATAAAATTGTCTCATCCAGTAACTTTACCTCCATTACGTTGCCCATAGTCCGTACCCCCACGGAAGTGATAAAGCTTTTTGGCTAAAAAAGCATTTGGGTGGCGATGGCGTGGAAGCAAAGTGGAAACATTCCCTGGTGGGAGATAATCTTCAGTCTACCAACTGGGGGTTGAGTTGACCACTGGGGGCTAGATCGAGCGGACGGAAAGATAATGCTCTTTACGACGTGGTCGTATGTCACCCTGTTCAAGACAAATCTGTAAGGCGACATTCGATTGGATAGAGAAGACTTTTGATGGCCAAATTTGAAAACTTTCTTTGACGTGTGTCTATATCTTTGTATCTCTATTGTTGTTTGCTTCCATAGTGGGATGCAAACAAATGTTATATTTATATAATAATTATAGTTTAAAAACAGAACTGAACTGAAAAACTGAAAAAATTTACTTCAAAATACGTAATTCGTTTACTTCGATGACAATTTTTCAGTATTTTTTTAAACCAAAGTACTGAACTGAGTTCAATGAAATTTATATGGGACCACCTCTGAGGTATTACAAGAAAAGAATTAACAAAAACAATTCATAATTGACGGAGTAATCACGCAACAAATATACAAAAAAATAAAAACATAATTACTGTCGAATTGAGAACCTCCTTCTTGTTATATTGGATGAAAAGTCGGTTAAAAATTATGGGATAGATTTTGGTGCTGTTGCTAAAAATACTTACTTGTATATCATCTATGTCGATCCGATTTTTTAATTATATTTTTGTAGATTTATCTTTTAGAACAGAAAAAAAAATCAGGTCTGAAATCAAATCTGAAGCCTAAATCTTTAAAAGTATGTGCATGATCATCATGTACATCATCCGTCTCACTCGTGCATATCCAGATTTTTAAAGATATAAAATGACTGAATCTTGGATGAATAATTATATAAATGTGAACTCTGTAGACTGAATGAACTTATAAGTTCAAATGTGGGTATGCGCGAGCGAGACAGACGATGGACTCTTAACATGCACATTCAGGAACAGCGTTCGGATAATATTTCAAGTAGATATTTTTATTAGAGTTAGGAAGTGAAATTGAGCCAGATTTCACTTACCTGTCGGCTGTAGCGACGGGCAGAGTGAGGTACCTAGCCTTAAAAGGCTTTCTAAAAGTTGTTTCACTGAGCTAGAGGTGACTCCCATTCTAAGCCTTTTACTTCTATGGTAGTGAGTGGTACCTTAGTGGAGAAAGTCCGTCTGGGGAAATACCACACGTAATAAATAATGACGAGGTAATATAGAAACATACATACAAACAAACATACATCATTTGGGTAATTGCATGTATAAGAAAAGATTATGCAAAATTCCATTTCTTTTAACCGTAAAATAACATTTCTGTGGTTTACATTCAGCAAAATACACGTGTGGGTTTTGACTGGTAGACCAAATGTTTAAAATGAGGTATGCAGCTAAGTATGTGTTTTTTTTTTTCATCAACTCGGTTTTTTTTTATATATAATTATTTTATTTAGTCGCGTAAGATGTTTACAAATAAAAAAATACTAAAATATAAATGGTTATTTCCAAAATTCATTTCTCATCTGCAGTATGTAAAAAAAATTTTTTGCACACTGAACTAATTGAGTAGGTATAGTTGTGGCCAACCATTTTTTTTATAAAACAAATCATTTATTTCCAGTTAATTCTACTCTTTTAAATAATTAATTAATTAATCTTATTCTACTCTTTTCTATTGTTGACATAAAACTATAAAAAAACATCTTAAAACTAAAAGAGAATGAAAATATTATTTACACAAAAAAAAACATAACAAAAATAAATATTTATTCTGTTTGATGATACTCACGTATCTCCATCAAACCATTCCACATCCAAAAACAAGACCTGTAAAAAGAAAACACAGTTTTAATCACACAGAAAGACCAATCATAAGATTAAACATTACATCACAATACAACCTAAAATCCACTCCACACGAACCAATCTAATACACTTTGGCAAAACAGAAATTAATCAAAGCACAGTGGGAAGGGTAGGTGGTATGGTCCCCTATTAGAAAATGATTTAGTCCGGGAGTCCATCGACCCTCTTTCCCTGCAATTAGTTTCGCAGAACAATGTGCAGTGATTTTTAAATGATCGACCTCGGCGCCATCTGGCAGTACCGTCATTGCTCTGTAATATCGGTAATTGTAGGGGTTTTGTTCTAATTTCAAAATGTGAAATTTGAGATTGGTGCGGTTAACATTTTTAACCGACTTCTAAAAGGAGGAGGTTCTCAATTCTCTAATTGTGAATTGATTTTTGAGAATTGATGATCATTTTTTTGTTTTCATAGGTAAGGGAGGCTCCATATAAATTTATCGATCAATTCAGTGCTTTGGTTTATAGACAAAATGACCGGAAAAAACATGTCATCTAAGTAAACGAAATTGCTTATTTTGCAATTGGTGGTTTCAAGTTTTTAAACTATAATTTTCTGCTTGTTTTTTTTTTCTAGCTTGTTTTTTTTTTCATTTTATTTTTAGGCTCAGTCTTATCTTTACTAATAAGCCAAGGGCACCGTCAAATGGCGCCGGGGCAACACTGATGAACAGCGTCGGCGCCGTCACCGTTATACGGCTTATACATGCTATATTTTTGTAATAATAATAAAATATGCCTCTCAAAAAATAAAAGTAAAATGCGCTTTTTCGTAACCTCCAACGTTTTTTTCGTAATAAATAAGTGATCTTACTGCAATTTTTCTAAAGTACTCGCATTTATAAACTTTAACAGCGATTTTACGAATTCTTCCTCACAAAAAAGTGCACTCAACAGCGTATCAAGAGTAACGAACTGTAAAATCCACTTTTCAGCAGTCTAGTATTTCGTTTTTCTTTTAACATACATACTTGTTTTTATTATATATATTACACGCATTATTTATGTTGAAAACATCGGTCAAAGGTACGGCGGCCTTCGTCAGGGTAAATGCGCGATTTAACCTCAAAGTATTGTTTTACACCACTCTTACTTTAGATAAGTACATTAATATATACGAGGTCACTTTAAAAATTGGTTGTCTGTAAAGTCGGTTTACGGACGATAGTTTAACGTGACAACGACATAACAACATATCGTCCGCGCGCGAGCTCCGAGGAATGATAAGGAATGTTGACGTAATGAGCTAGAGTGAGATGAAGCGACAATCGGGCGCGGCGCACACCCGCCCGCTTCCTCAGCCACCGCGCGCGGTTGTAACGGGACAAGGAGCGTAACGTAACGGGACAATGAGTCATCCTTTTTCGTGCATTCAGCCGGCTTTCATCGATTTATTAGACGTTGTCACGTCGAAAATACATTTGAAGACTTTATAAATTTTCCACCACAAATGAATACTACGAGTATTTTTGCATTTTTTCGGGCAAAGACCATTCAAGATTTAAGTATACAAAATAATATATGTCAGCGAAATTCTACAAGTTATCAAAAACTTTTAAGTCTTCACACCGCAAAAAAGTGTGGAACTCTAATTAATCTATTTTAATTACTTATTACCCAAAATAGCAACGAAAATTCACCCAACCAACAAAACAGGGAAATACCTCAAAGAATATCGCGTTTTAATTTCGAAAATAATATTAAAGGCAGTCGGCTTAATTTGCCAGCATTACGTACGCCTCAGTGTTCATTGGCACCAGGAAATTAATATTTCTCGATGATATCAAAAGTTCACGCTCAACTAGCTACCCCGGGCAATAACTACTGTTCGGACGAATTGTCGCAGGTGAAAATGCGCTTATATTATTTTTCACCTTCCATCTGGGATCAAACGTTGTCTGGGAAACGGGTAGTGATGTGGTACGTAGGGGTGTTGTGTCGCTCTTTATGTATGAACTTCCATCGTATTCGATCGATGTGTTAAGCGTAAGTATATAGATAGTATTTGAAGTGAATACTTCTTTAAGCGCGCTGAACACTTTATTTTACGGGTATTGAATGAGACTGAGGTGTCACGTTCGGCTATGTAACGCACGTTCGGGTAAAGTCGACTCGAATCGACTAAGGAAGCGAGAGAGATATAGTCCACGCGTCACTGCTATTTCGTATCGTTAACGTCGCCTTAATGAAGTTTTCGCTTCTGTCGCGTGATATAGTAATTTAACTTAAGCGAAAGTAACCGTAACGCAGTAGTTTAAAAAAATATTGTCATAGCCTAAAAAAACTTATTATAAAAAGAAATGCACATAAGGTATGTATACACATAATTTTTGTTATCGAATACTGATGTACCATGTTATGTATGTTATCATCACAAAAAAATCATACTTTTGGAGCGAACACGGAGCAATTCTTCAAAATTGACCTGCGACTGAAATCAAATCATTATCGCGAGATTATAAAAATAATTTTAAATTTTACTCACGTCTGTTTTGAGCCGAAAAATCCGACTATAGTTTCAACCTCAATCGGCGGTCTTTTTCAAAGGAGCAGCGCAAACGTCACTCTCGGTCGGTGACGCGCCTCGCACCTCTCGCGCCTCTTACTTTTACTTTTCGAGTGATTTTTCTAATAAATATTTGCGGACACTTTCAATTAATTTTTCAATAAAAACTACGGGACACTCACGTCTGTTTTTATTTAAAAATTTGTGAAAATCACGTTAATTTCCATAGTTAAACTTTCAATTAATATGGCATCCTTAGAACTACAAGCAACTTTACTACTTACATCACTAAAATTACATCAGGAGTCACCACGGATGATTTCCTGAAGGGGATTGCAGGATTATCTGAAATTATTAACGTGCCATAAAGCGCAAATTACGCTGGCAGCACGTGCCCTGACGTGCGCAGCATTGGGCGGCCCGCCCACTGGTTTACGCATTGAAAACAATCGCCGCAGCTCGCATACTTTGCATGATTGAAATTTTCCAAGTACCTACGTTCTGTATTGGATTTGTTTTTAACCGACTTCAAAAAGGAGGTTCTCGGTTTGAATGTATTTCTTATGCACTTCAAAAAAGGAGGTTCTTAATTTGGTTGCATTTTTATGTTTGTTACCGCATATAGCTTCGTCATTTATAACCAGATTAGGTTTTTTTATTTTATTTGAATACATTTTCCGATTAGTCCTATAGAAAATTCATCAAAATCGGTTTAGTAGTTTGGTTTGCTCGAATTCTGACCACGCACCGGCAAGCGCAGCATAAGACAACCAGCCGCAGCCATGGATGCAAGCTGCTTCCAATCGGTCTTTTTGGAAATCCATGATCCAGGCTGATGTCCAGCAGTGAGCTACATACTTGTCGCTAAGAAGATGAATGACTTTTGAAGCATTCAACTAGCAAACACTACACATTTTTTATTTTATTTAGTTTTAACTCGTTATAGGTATTAATAAACTTAACCACGAACTACGAACGACTATTATAGGTGTCCAACTTAGTCGAGTCGTCGAGTAAGTTGCCATGTAATAAGCCACTTTCGCAACACGCAACATAATATTATAAATCTGAATGAATTTGTTTTCTCGAAATTCTAATGATATAAGCTACATATTCCAATTGTAATACTTACACCAACCCCTTATTCACACATGCAATTAATATTATTCTCTCGTATTTTCCGCGTATTATTTCAACATCACTAAACAAATAGCGTCATCGAGCCACACCGGGGTTCGTTGGCACGTACCACGAGCACCTATTAAACTCTGAATGAGAGGTTAATCCGCAATTACCGCCTAGTTATCGCCGGAAGACGGCGGAGATAGTTAGGGCCGGAAAATATTCCGTTCACTAATTATTCCGCGTAATTAAACGCGGCATTATCGCGACGCCGCCGCCACCTGCCGGCATTGTGAGTGTGATTTACTGCGCTTACTGCGCTCCGCCCGCGATGCCGCCATGCCGCCAAGCCGTACCGCGTCGCTGCGAGCCCAACCCGCTCGCTTTTTGCACAGATTAATTATCGAATTGCTCGTGTTTAATAATTGCTGTGAAATTAATGTGGAGGGCCACTATCGATTGGCAACGGTTCTGTAACTTTTGTAGTGGTTACAATGAACTGTGAAAATGAAATTGGTACGTGAGCGCGGCTTTATTACTTAGCTCGGGCATTTCTTCACTTTAGAAATAACGACGAATCCATTCACTGCAACCTACGGCCTTTAACTGTGCTTTAAGTAGAAGTAAGTTTAGAAAACTTAAAACCGATACTTAACCGATTTTCTTAAAATACTAGTAAAATTCCCGATTAAATGCTCTTAAAAAAACTAAATCAAAATCGGTCGACTCGTGCACACGTCAAAATTATACCAAATACCCCTCTTTTTGCTTTGGAGGCTAAAAGTGCTGGAGCGATGACTGTATGAAGAGTTATTTTTTATCAAGTACTATAAAGAGATTCTGATAAAAGACCCGAAAAATAAAAGCGTAAAGACCGCATAAATCGTCCAATATGATGAAAATTATCTAGAGATGAAAAATATATATCTATATTATATAGATAACAAAGATGACAGTTCGGTAAGTAAATATTATGTTATGTTTATCACATAAGTACCTAATTGTTATCTACACATATAAAAAGAGTTGTCTAGAATGACATGTATAGACAATGTATATGAAATTGAAATGTTTGCATAAAAGGGAATAAACAAATATGACATCCTAAATTAAATATTACATTATATTTACCTACCTTTATACCTTAGAAAGTATATCTCGATCACCTCGATTAATCATATAAAAAAGCTAAATAAAGTATAATTATTTTCACGTAATTAATCTACCTCCAGTATATCCAAAATTCCAAACAACATTCCCAGAACGTATAATATTCACGAAATGAAAAAAATAGCAGCCGTAGCGAACAATATGGGCCGGTATCAGGTCCCGGGTCCACACTTATTACTGCGCCCTCTAATTTTCTCGGAGAAATACCTCTTATTTCGCCAACATCCAGCCGGAGCCAGCCTACTTCTGAGAATGGAACGCTCTTCCGGACCAAATTAAAATATACATTTGGCGCTTATTCGTGCATATTTACTCCAATTGTTTTATGTAAATTTATATTGATATGGAAAGCTATTTTAGTGCTTTTCGGTTTGTCGTACCACGACAAACCGAATGGTTTTTTGGTACAACTTTGATTTAAACGTAATGTATAAAGATTGATGATAAATAAAAATAAATAATAATTATGTGTAATTAATAAGCTTTTTAGCATATTTAGCAAATTTAGGTTGTTGGAACGATATAAGAAATCTGTGCCCGTTCGTGTTTTTCGCGAAAGAGAATCTATCATGTCGTCTCACTGTTTCTACGTTTATAATCGAATATTACAAAAATACACACAACGAATTGATAACCTCCTCCTTTTTTGAATTCGGTTAAAAATACGTGCAGTACAATTAGCAGCACCTTTAGTCACTTAATTTGACGTTAATGATAGTGTCAATCACTAAATAATATAAATATAAAAAAAAACATAAAATATGCAAAGTAATTACAAACTCCACTAATTTAATTTGAAAAATTCGCAGACTTCTTACGTACACGCAATCACGCAGCCAGCAATAAAATTTAATTAATACCAGTATAGCAGAATCTTAAAATTTTCTTCATTAAAATTATAATTTTGCCGACGGTTTATACTGGTTTATACTTTATGTGGTTAACTGTGTCTCTACATGTACTTAAGTATAAGCTCATTAGTAATTACGACGCCTGCTGCGGCTAAATATTTTCTCGAGCCGCCCTAGCGTCCCCCTCTCCCCGTCCCCCCGCCCGCCCTGGCCTGCCCGTAATTAAACGAACGAAGCTTGAGGGCCGCGCCCGGGAAAATCAAAAATGTATTATTGTTCACGCATATTTTCTTCGAGGAAAATATTTTGGTGGGAAGTGATTAATATTTTTTGATAAGTACTTAGTAATTTAATTTTACTGCTTGTTAAGTTTTCTAGGAAGCGCCAGTAGCTCCTAATTGCGGCAGAGCAAAATAAAAGTAGAATTAAATTGTTGGTATTTAGGGTTTCGTAGCAAGTCATTTTACTCAGAGACTTACGGCCTTACCGAAAAACGTTACTTAACTTTAAGCATTGCTTAACATATTTTGTCAACTTCTCGCATACACGTAAATGACACTTGCGGAAAGAAGACAGATAATTTAAGACGATGGTTAAAGTTAAGTAACGTTTTTCGGTAAGGCCCTTAGTGTTACATAAACAAAGTTTGGCAGATCTGTCAATGGACCGCTATAAAATAAGTAGTGAAATTTTCAAAAAAGTTATAAATAGGGGTGGCACTCCATAAAGAAGGGATGAAATTTTCTTTCAACCCCATCCCATCGTGTGTTTTTTTTTGGATAGGCGTTTTAAAATGAAACTAAGGTTTTAGGTATACAAATATTACATCATTTATCGAAACTATTAGCCAATCCATGACGTATTGTTGGCTGCAATTACAAAAT
Source organism: Lycia hirtaria (assembly GCA_947563715.1). Classification (NCBI taxonomy): domain Eukaryota; kingdom Metazoa; phylum Arthropoda; class Insecta; order Lepidoptera; family Geometridae; genus Lycia; species Lycia hirtaria. The sequence continues at coordinate 28,547,746 of OX387379.1, read as the reverse complement.
ACCATAAATTAGGTGTTTAAAAAAAATACTTTGTTTTGATCTATTACGTACCTACATATTTACACAAAGAAATACCTATGTCGTTTTACCCACCGACCTAAAAAGAAGGGTGCTATAAGTTGTTTGTCTGTCTATGACATCGTAGTTCTCAAACGGATAAACCGATTTTGATCTAGTTTTTTATTTGTTTGAAAATGGATTTAATCGAGAGTATTCTAAGCTGAGTTTCATTAAAATCGGTATCGCCGTTTTTTATGTCGGGCGTTTTTTAGTCTTCTAAACTTACTTGTTTTACGTAGGTATTGACTCTACGTCGAAAGCTCATCATATCCAATACAAAGTCGTCACAAAGTCGCAACAAAAATAACCGCCACCATTTCTTAATGAAGTAAAGAAAACAACGGCCGTCAAGTGACGTCATTAGCGCGAGCGTACAGCGGAGCGCGCGGCGGGCGCGCTAGCGGGCGCGGCACAAAGCCGCCCGATTTAATGACATCTGATGAAAAGCCGCGATGAGTTATTTTGGAGAGGAAAAGGCGCGTGGAGGGCGCGCTTGTTCTACACGATGCCATTTGTTTGAACTAACGAGGTCAATAGTTGCGCGGGACCTTGCAACCATGCAAGTTGCCGCCGCGTGTTCATAAGATCGTTTATTCAGGTAAATTTTAGTTTCTAGCTAATCGTTTATACTGTCTGATGCACTTTTTAAACTTTGATGACAGTAGCATTTGCAAAATGTAGATGGTCGCAAATGTCGCAATTGCTCGCCGCCTTTGCTTATATTAGCTTCACCTGTATGCATCTTTGTTTGTTTGTAACCGACTCCTTTAAGCTCAAGGTCGCGCAACGAGCTATGGAGAGGGCTATGCTCGGAGTCTCTCTACGAGATCGAATCAGAAATGAAGAGATACGTAGACGTACAGGAGTCACCGATATAGCACAGCGGATTAGCAAGTTGAAGTGGCAGTGGGCAGGGCACATAGCACGTAGAACTGATGGCCGATGGGGCCAAAAGGTTCTCGAGTGGAGACCACGTACCGGCAAGCGCAGCGTAGGAAGACCAGCCACGAGATGGACAGATGACCTCATACAAGTGGCGGGAAGACGCTGGATGCAAGCCGCTTCCAATCGGTCTTTTTGGAAATCCATGGGGGAGGCCTATGTCCAGCAGTGGACTTCTTATGGCTGAGATGATGATGAACCGACTCCTTTGGACTTGATTTTGACCCACTTGAAACGGTTAGATTTCATTCAAACTTTGTAGACTTATCGAGGATGACAATACAATAATTTGAAGCGTGTTTTTTAAGTTTTTTAAACTATTATTATTTCACTAAAATTAACAATAAGTGTTGTGCAGCATCTATAAAATAGAAAAGTTTCAAATATTATTTTCCGACTGTGTTTTATACGGCTCAAAGCATTAGCTCAGGGGCCTATTCGCGAGGCTACAGTGCCTGTCTATCTGTCTGTCCTACATTCTTTTGAACGGTAATAGATACAAGTCTAAAACTAGGCAAAATTCTAGGGTTTACTTTGATGTAAATCTAAAAGTTAGTCAAGAGCGAGGCATTCTAGCGTAAATATTTTTTGAAAGAATAGTATATCTCTCGTGAAGTTAAGTATGGGTTTGCTATCTAAGGAAAAATTATCCCCAAAATAAAAATTGACTAATTCAATCTCTAATGATCTAGATCTTTGTCGAGAACTAAAACATTAACAAAAATATTAACTGACAGGCAAGAACACGACAAGTAGAACGTAAGAACTTCAAATAGTAAAATTGGTTCTCACGCCGAAATATTAACCTTCATAAAGGTACATGACACTTGAGCTAAAAAAACTGCATTTTAAAATCCCGCGCTATCGCATATCGCGCTTACACGAACACGTCTCTGAAAAAAAAACAAGCTCGAATTTTAAAATATGGTATAAGGTTGATCAGAAGCGGTGATATCGCGCTACCGTTTACGCTCCCTTTGTCTGTCACGATAATAAAAACTCAAACAATGAACCCGAATACTACTTCGGCCACAGACGTAAACAATTTTATAGACAAAAAGTACGTTCATTCAATGTTTTTTTTTTTCAAGATTATATTTTGATGCAATATGATGATTTGGCCAGGTTTTTAGGGATTTTATACCCAAAGAATTCAAGTGTTAGTACTAGTCCAAAAAAATCATTTTTTACTCCTCTTGCTGTAAAAGTCCGTCATTGTAGCGTAGTAAAGCGGGGAAAAAATAGCATTTTAAGCTCTAGGGGTTTTTTTTTTTTTTTTTAATTTCTATTTGTTACCAAAGAGCCTACTTACACGAATCACATTCTCTTTGCAAACATCTCGTTAAATATCCAGAATTGTACAAATTGTACATTTCATTTTTAATAAAATAAAGTTTTAATTATTGTATTAGATTATTTTATTTTCTCACAATGTTTTCCTTCACTGTTCGAAGTTGGCGGCAATCAACAATACGCACATAACTTCGAAAAGACAGTGGTGCGTGCCGTGGGATTCGACACCGATTTGAGACTGTCTGTCTTGCGATCCGCAGGTCCTGGTACCCAGGACTAGGCTAGGCTGCCGGAAACTTGGAATAAATCTAACTAAATCAATCATTGGTAATACCAAAATAAATAATACACAAAAAAAAACAATTACACAAAAAGGAGACTGATTTGTTTCGTTTGTGTAATATATTTTGAATGTGTATACACACGTATGCGTTTTACGTGGGTACGTGTCAAAAATATCACGGCTTATCATTCAATGAACTCGAGAACTCAGAAGTATGTTATAGAACTAATGCGGCATAGAGGGCGCTGTTGTCCTTATTTCATTATTTCGTTATATCGAAACGTTAGTTCCCACTTTTTGCCACGACAGTTCTTTATCCAAAAAGAAATTTCAGTATGGAAGATCTATTCAATGATATGGTAGTGTCCTTATTTATTGTTTTTATGATTACACTATGAGAAAATTGAAAAAAAGCAAATTAAATAAATATACATAGTTGCACGTGTAACTCACCTTTGTGTCGTATTGTTAAACATGAAAATTACGTACCATAACCTAACCAAACGATTATACAGTCACGTACAAAATTGATATTCCTGTAACACACCTTTGCCAGTTTAACTTTAATCCATATTATGATTACTAGATGGCAGGGAGAATTTGAAAAGAACAGATACAAAACCCATTTAAATAAGTAGCAAATACATTTAATTGTCAGTGTCATAATTATAAATATATTTTTAAAATTTAGATAACTCTTGAAGGCAGATCATGATTAGTGAGACGCCTCTTGAGAACTGATTTTGTACTTACAATAATGTATAACTTTTGTTCTACGCGACTTCAGAAAGTTAGCAAATATGTAGTATCGGTCGTTTTATACAAAGTTTAGTGCGAGGTAATTTTTCTGTCAATTAAAATACACATATATCATCAGTTAATTTTTATAGCTCCATACCTCAAAAGGAAAAAAACGGAATCCTTATAGGATCACTTTGTTGTCCGTCTGTCTGTCTGTCTGTCCGTCTGTCCGGGTGTCAAGACCTGTATCTCGGGAACGCGTTAAGTTATCGAGTTGAAATTAAAACCATATACGCAGATCCATAGTCTCTTGCTACAGAAAGAATAATCAAATGTCTCAGTTTTAGTTTAAAAAAGTAACAGCCGAATATGTCGTAAAAACTCACATTTCGACACTCACAAGGGAATCAAAACCTATGGGGTACTTCCCGTTGACCTAGAACTATGAAATTTGACAAGAAGCATTGTCTTAGAGTACACATATAAGAAAAATTCCGAAAACTGGAATTTTTTAATTTAATCACAAAAATTTGGATGCAAGGAAGGAGGGTCCAAATTTTAAATGGCTTTAACCGTATCGTGTGGGGTATCATATGAAAGAGTTTAATTAGCACAAACTAAAACAGGTTTTTAAATATTTTTGCGATGTATATTTTTCGATTTATGAAGGAAAATATTTTAAAAAAACTCCTTTTATCTACTAGTTTGTACGGAACCCTCGGTGGGCGAGTCTGACTCGCTATTGTCCGTTTTTTTTTTATACATATACGTATGCAAAATTGTTTAGATAAATCGGAAAGTTATATTTGAAGTCATTTGTTAATTTACATGACAAAGTTTTAACCAACTAAATTCTCAACGTAAATTAAACAATCGTTACCAACTTTAATTCGTATGTTAATGACTTCGGACAACATCGACGATTACAAACAGACATCCATATTAATTTCCTAACTCGCGCCCAGAAAAAATATGTTAAAACTTTCGGTGTCGGATGTACCGAAGCGCACCTGGGTTGCCGGGGGCTCTTATTCAAATGCAAATCAAACGTTCCATTTTTAAATCTACCATCTCGGCACTCCTCGCTTCCGGAATGACTTATGTCCAATACTACCAACATGATCTTACACTCTCAATTGAAATCAAAGCTTAATTCGTCCCGACATAGATTATTGTCAAAAATATCTGGGACGTGTTATACGACCTTTGGGAATAGCGAGTGTCGTTTGTGACCTTTTAAGGCAAATTTCGAGTACCCAGGTGTGTTCCCAATCCGGTTAAGCGAAGCGTCCTTGTTAGAGATTCCCGTACAAAATCGTTTAATGGTTTGTTTTAAATTTTATTTTTATGCTCACCGGCGTGATGTAAATTATTGATAATAAAATGTTGGAGGTTTATTGGTAGTTTGTGATTTGACCAGTTGGTGTATACGGCTTAAGGCTATCAATGAATTTGGGAGTTCGTGGGTGGATCATTTGAATACTACTGCCTATTCTTAGTAAACTTAATCCTCTGATTATTTGTTAATAGTAGTTAAGTAGGCTATAACTGTTCGTAATATTCATAAAGTAGTATTAAAATGATATATTTATTAATTGTAGTGGTAGGTATACTTTTGTCTGACTGAATAATTATCATATCTTATCAGCGCGACGACACGTCCGCTACTGCTGTGTGCGTTTGACTCCGAACTTGCATCAAACTAAATAATACTTGTAGCAAAGTTTTTTTAATTTTTTATTTGATTTGGTCCACTAAGCTGGTCGTAAGAAACATAAAATACGTATTCTTACAACACGAGTTTTACATAGGCGTGAGGATGTACGACCTTCTAGAAGTGAACATTACATGCGTAAAGATGAAAGTAAAGAAAAAATGCACAACTGCGTTAGGCTAATGGTTACTTGAAATTCTTTGATTTAGTTTTAGTTTTAGATGAGTACCCTACAATAAGCGCAATAAATTAAAACAATCACCGGACACGACCAATGAGTACGGAAATCAAATACAACCTATAATAGCAAGATTAGCAAGCATTCAAAGTTATTTCAAACAACAGCGCCAGACAGCATGGCACCAAATCATATAAGCATGCACATACTAGATCCAACGAGAACCAATATTGGATCAAGTTAAGAGAAACACTTCTGCCTGTAAATTAATGGCACTCATAAATATTGTCCCAAAAGATACAAAAAGCGGCGACCGATTGTGTTTTGTTCCACAATGGCTAACTCCATAAGGGATAGACGTGTTAATTTCAAAATGAGAAATTCGCCCACCAAAGTAACTTGAATGAAAGGTGTTCGAAGTAGATTTTATTTAATATCGACGCAAACAAAACACAGACTACAAAGGTTAAAAAAAAAACAGCATTACACTGCTCTCGCCACCGTTAGATAGTGGTGCTTAGTTTCGTCATTCGAAGAAATTATTAGCATAAAACTCGGCTTCTAAATAAGGTTAGGTACCTATTATTTCTCATCAGGACAGTTGTTTCATCAATTTATATCAAAAATAGGTCATGTGTGGACTGTGGAGTACTGCAGCATTATCTTTGGCAGATCAGCCGAGTAGGTACCAGCTGGAAGCTATGGAGTCGGTAGACCGGCGAGCGAAGAGGTTTTCTGATGATGGGAAGTTAATCGCCAAGAAACTACTTAGTCTCGAGGATCACCTCAAAATATCTAATAACAAGACGGTCGTCAAAGATCGTCAAAGCTCATCACCGCTCACGTCACTATCTACCAGACAATTGAACAAGGTGTAGACACTGCTTTGAAGTTGCGATGAGCAGAGTGAGTGTTCAAAACATGACATCTTGTACGTTAGTACATACAGATCGCTGTATAAAATGTAGAATATTAAGATATCTTAAAGGCAAAAAAACAAACTTATACATACATAGTCAACCACTAAATCATTTCTCGTTATTTATAGCTTAACATCTTGCTTGACCTAAGTTACCAAAAAAGATGTCAATTCCACAATAGCCAAAGTAGACACATTCCTAATATATTACAAAAGGAACAAGTTTATAATTCGCATATTCGCTACGCAAATCCTAATATCGCATAACTCACGAATAAAAAAGTATCGAAGTCAGGCCACACAAAAGGCTCTTGTAGTTTGCCAATAATAATAGCTAATAGTTTTCTCGAGGTCTATACAAATATGATTTAGTATGTTCAAAAGTCAAGCAGTAAATCAAACGGCTATCTCGGATTCTCCAATATTCCTCCAATATGGCGTAGGACACGTGCTTCGTAATTCTCATTTAGAGTTATTTCGTTCCTGCTTTTCGAATAAATAAATTTTATTACGCCATCTGTCATAAAGAAGATAAAACATTTCTTACCAACATATAAAACGGCTATATGGTTGAAGTTGAATTTACTAATGGAAAAAAACGATTGTGGCTCCCTCATTCCATGTTTTAGTAAATTGGTCATTTTGTAATGGAATCTGTGCAATTCATGGGTAACTGCTGTTTAATCTGTGGTGTAGGAATCGACTCATGCGCATTGCGTAGGTCATTTCGCCAATGACGTTTACTGTCACATTGACATGTGTACTTACCGCGAGCTTTATTTGTTTCTTTACCAGTCGCACCTTAAATTTATTCTGTGTCGAATTTTTAAATATTTTTATAAAAAAAAAAAAAGTTTATATATTTATTTACTAATTAAACGACAGTGAATACAATGTGTCTACAACATTAAAATTAAGAACTCTATGTTTTCTTTTCCTCCCACTCCACCATGAACTATGAATATATGTAAGTACCTATAATGTACTCACTACCCACAAATCTTAGATTTCTTAAAGAAGTGGTCACGAAATATCTAATGGTTTTATGTCTACCTGAACATTATTAAAGATCTTAATAATAAGAGACCACGCTCGAGGAAACAAGCACTTCAAAATTTTCAATAACGCGTCCAAAAAATACACAACACGGCCCACGCCACTTGAAACTCCATCCAGCCAAATTAAATTTATACATGAAATGTAATAACAGTGGGCATCAAAAGGCCTGCGCTGTCCATCCGAAGCTTTCCTTTTAATTAGACCCTAAGTACTCGTTAAAAAACACGATCTTCCCGACAGACAAAGAGAGCTACCAACAAATACTGCGAATGTAAAAACGTCGGGTAAATAAGTGGAAAAATACAGGTAAGTCCAAGAGAGGTTTTGTGCCGTCCGACCGGCCACTTAGGTCATCCTGCGAAATAAAGCCGAAGTTTTTTATATCGCTTTTAAATGCGAGCTCCGTACGCTCAGCCGGGCCCGCCTCATCCCCATCTACGATAATGTGAAAGGAAACAAACGGAAGGAAAATGTTACCAGCGCCCGTTCGCTTTTATTGGACGGTCGCTTTCCCAGTTTCGATTGCAAATAAGTAGTTCGTGTAATCCAGTTAGCTCTGGAACGAATAATTTGAACACTATAAAATATCTACTTACGAGTTAAAGTTTTACCTGCGCTAAAAGCGTAGTGTATTTTACGAAATCAGCGAGACGAGTAACAACGTACCACCAACCGTTTCGTAGAAAACGTTTTTGCACCGACGACCCATTGTTTGCGTATTATGTTGCGTGAAGCTCTTTGCGATCCCTTTTGTGGACGAAACAATTTATATTTTTTCATAAAAAAATTATACGGAATTCCGTTGCAGATATGGCAATCAGGTTGATTATTTCGAGTGTTGTTTTATTTAATCTTACAATGGATTAAATAAATAAATAAACGCTAAATAACGCTAAATTGCTATACGGTGTAATGACCGGAAAAGTATGTTGGTCGTAGTTTAAAAAAAACACCCACAACAACAGGGTAAAAAACCAAAAACCCATAATACAAGCTTTGCTTATTATAAGCGCCGAGTGAAACTGTCCACTTATAAGTATTGGTTGATGATTGCGACAGCTATTTTTCGCGGTAGGTGGCACCTTGTTTTGAATTACTTGAATAGTTTGAGTGAAATTTACGTTTCTAACATATACCTATATACTTAGTCTGGCCATAAATACTGTTACAGTTAAAAATAAGAAAGATATTACATTTGAATTTGGAATCTGTCATTTTTATACGATTGTTCATTGAGTTTTCTAATATTGGCGCCAATACATTGTACAATATTTTGCGATATTAAAATGGAGTGGGTTGATAAAGAGAACCGAATCGCTGTGATTGCATTACACAAAGTTGGTATGGAGCCAAATGCAATTTTTAAAACTCTCCATACGCTTGGTATTAGTCAAATGTTTATGTACCGGGCTATTAATAGGTACAATGAGACCTCCTCTGTTTGTGACAGAAAAAAGATCTGGCCGTCCACGTAGTGTTCGTACGAAAAAGGTGGTCAAAGCAGTAAGGGAAAGAATTCGAAGAAATCCTGTCCGAAAGCAAAAGATTTTATCTCGGGAGATGAAGATAGCACCCAGAACCATGTCGCGTATTTTAAAAGATGACTTAGGACTTGCAGCCTATAAGAGACGCACTGGTCATTTTTTAACTGATAATTTAAAAAAGAATAGGGTGGTAAAATCGAAACAACTACTGATGCGGTACGCAAAGGGAGGTCACAGAAAAAAAATGTTTACGGATGAGAAAATCTTTACAATTGAGCAACATTTTAACAAACAAAATGACCGTATTTATGCTCAAAGCTCTAAGGAAGCTCCCCAATTAGTCGACAGAGTGCAACGTGGGCATTATCCGACTTCAGTGATGGTTTGGTGGGGTGTTAGCTATGAAGGAGTGACTGAGCCATATTTTTGTGAAAAAGGTATCAAAACATCGGCACAAGTGTATCAAAATACCATTCTTGAGAAGGTAGTTAAGCCCCTTAACAACACCATGTTCAATAACCAAGTATGGTCCTTCCAACAAGACTCGGCGCCAGGTCATAAAGCTCGGTCCACGCAGTCTTGGTTGGAAGTGAACGTTTCGGACTTCATCAGAGCTGAAGACTGGCCGTCGTCTAGTCCTGATCTTAATCCGCTGGATTATGATTTATGGTCAGTTTTAGAGAGTATGGCTTGCTCTAAACGCCATGATAATTTGGAGTCCCTAAAACAATCCATACGATTGGCAGTGAAGAATTTTCCCATGGAAAGAGTGCGTGCTTCTATTGATAACTGGCCTCAACGTTTAAAGGACTGTATTGCAGCCAATGGAGACCACTTCGAATAAGCTTTTATATTTTAAATTGTTTTATATTTATGTATTAAACTAACACACTGTAAAAGTAATCAATATTATTTGCAATAAAAAAAAATTTTTTTTCTTCGTGACAATATTTATGGCAAGACTAGGTATAACTCATGACTCTAATTCAGCTACACTTAACACATTCAGCGCCAACTACACGGTATTTTTACCGATTTCAAAAAGAAAAAGGTTAACAATCGGCTGTATTTGTTTAACTCCGTCATTTCTGAACCGAATTGAAAATTGTTATTTGTTAAACAAGAGTGCAAAGTTGATTTTTAACCGCGTGCTCAATTTTGATGACCGAGCAAGCGAAAGGATTTTAAAATTGAATCACGAGCGCAGCGAGTGATTCAAAAATTAGAATCCTGAGCATTAGCAAGGGGATCAAAAGAGCACGAGGTGAGGTACGTATTACAGAATAATCTTTAAATTATAACAAATAACACTTCGGTATAATGGTTGATGACCAGATGAGGCTCTTTTTAAAAATGCCACTAATTTAGAATAGGTGTCGATATGTAGGTATGTCTTTTTTCAACTTTATTGTTGCTTTTAGCATTGAATACGTACTCTAAAGAGTGCTTGATTTCTTGGTCTCGGATAATTCAATAAAATATGCCAGCAAAACGTTTTCGGAGAAAGTTTTGGCTCCTTTAGCTAGGCACCACGTGTTAAACATATCGTACTGTTTCAAATACTTCTCGCGTGATTGTTGAGGGAGAAAGCTCATTTGCGCATTATCAACAGTTTCAGTCAATTCTGCTGGCGTCAGTTAAAATTCTTCGTCTCTAGAATCACTCATTTTAGGGTTTTCACTTGTTTTCCAATTTCTTGTTTTTAACCTAAGATTTTAACAATATGTCGTGAAAATAAAATGGCGCGCGCAAAGCAAATTAAAAAAAAGTACACCAAGAAGGTTCCGAGTCTGAGTTTTTAACAAATTAAATAATCGTCCAAGTGCGAGTCGGACTCGCGCACGAAGGGTTCCGTACTATCATCTATAATACTACAAAGTTTAGTTCTGTTTATAAAATAACGAGAAATCAACGAAATTCCAAGTAGTAAATTGCAAACTTATAGGTAGGTTTTCGATACACATCCGGGCAGCATGACGACGCTCGCGCGAATACGCGCGGTTATGGCTCGCTTCGTGAAGTTACCTCCCCCGCTACCCGGGCGGCGCGGCGCTCGCACCGCGTTTAGATGCACGGATTATTTTCATTTTGTGAGTTTTTATGTATTAGATTAGGTATTTATTTTTATAGTTAATATATTTCTAAATATTTACTTACAAATATTCAAGTTTCTACCTGTTAATTAAGATCGAGTAAAAATTGCTTAAAAATTACGTTTGTTGTATGGGAGCCCCCCTTTAATATTTACTTTATTGTTATTTAATTATTTATTTCGAATGGTAATATACAAGTAAATATTCTGTGAAAATTTGAAGCGTGTACCTGTTACCGTTTTTAATATTGAGCAAAAAAATACGAAAAAAACACGTTTATTGTATCGGGACCCCCCTTATTATTATTATTTTTTTAATTTTTAGTATTTGTTGTTATAGCGGCAACGGAAATACATCATTTGTGAAAATTTCAGCTTTCTAGCTATCACGGTTTATGAGATACAGCCTGGAGACAGACAGACAGACAGACAGACAGACAGACAGACAGACAGACAGACAGACAGACAGACAGCGAAGTCTTAGTAATAGGGTCCCGTTTTTACCCTTTGGGTACGGAACCCTAAAAAGGTTGTATGATAAATTCGGCACCATGGAGGTAGAAGTAAATAGGTTTAATGATGCTTTGGATTCACAAAGACAGTGCGCATGATGTTTTAAATTTGAATTTACTTTATCCTATAAAGGATAAAAACGGCTTTTGCACTCAGATATCGAAAAGCAAAAATACTCTTTCCGAGATGGGGGGATGAAATAGTACATTGTTACCCTAGGGGTGAAAGTAACTTATTTAGTGCCGAGACGGGGTTTGGCCAATAGTTCGAGGGACTAAATAAGTCTTTAACCCGAGGTAAACACTGTGCTTTTCATTACGAATACAAGAAAAGTAAAAATGAAAACATGAATTAGCTACAGAAAAAATGAGTAAATTTTATTTTACATAGATCAAAAACTTTGGTAAGCAATCTATTCAGCCAATATTTTTCATTTTCATCATTAATAAAAATGGTAAATATTTTGTTCAAATCTATGTTATTTTAAAGAAATTGTTGAAACTAAATTATAATAGTTATTTAAAAAATATATATTCTTTAATCAATAGTTATCTTTATGTTATTTCAATATTATATCGCGCTGTAATTGAGTGGCTTTAAAGAAAGTTGGACATGGCTCAATAGAAACGTGAAAATAGAACTAGTTTTTTTTTTATTTGACAGCTGGTAGTTGAAAGTGATTCTCCCTAGGGCTGAAAAGTATTACTTTCAACCCGCTCCTCAGGCAACTTCAGACCTACTTTCAGAGTATGAGTAATGAAAAATATATTTTTGTTTGAACTTGGTTTGAACGCATATATTTTCAGATTGGTTCCATAGTAATTTCATCCAAATCGGTTTTATAGTTTGGTTTTTAAAACAAAATTGTGCATTTTGAAATTGGGTTTTCAGTTTTTTTAACTATAATCAATGTCTAATAATTCAAAAAAATCTCTCTAGTAGCCTTTGATGTGATCTGCTCCATACAAATGGATTTATTGTTACTTTCGACCATGCATTTCGGCAGAAGTTATTCTAAATTTAAATAAATCTTCGGTTGGATGTGATCTACTCCATACATCATTATGAATTTATTGTTACGAGTACTTTCGACCATGCATGCCAAGTTATTCTAAATTCAAATGAATCTTGGATTGGGCGTTCCGATTCGCGTTTGCATGTGTGCTTTCAATTCGGTTTAGTGAGGGTAGTCCGGGAGGGTCGTTTGAAGCAGTGATTAGTAACGCGGTGAGGGTTTATGGCGAAATAATCTTAGTGGAGCCGTTAATGAGAAAACATTACGCCGGGACCGCCGGCGATTAATTAATTTCTTTTGAGTCAGGACCAGACGTAGATTGCGAGCACTCCGCTCAGTGCTAATAATGGCTAAAAGCTATTTTAGAAACAAACGGAATAGTTGTAAAAGCGATTATTATTTTTAAAAGTATGTTGTTGATTTTCAGCTGGATATTGGCCACGGCGACTGCTTCGAATAAAAAATACGAGTAGATTTAATTACTTGATGTGGCTTCACACGGCTGATATTCCCATATTTACATATAAACTCATTTTAAATGAACATTCTCTTGTTATTTTACTATGGAAATTAACGTGGTTTTCTTTCACACATTTTGAAATAAAAACTACGCGAAACGCACGAATGCGAATGCGGTTGAAACTATAGTCGGATATTTCGGCTCAAAACAGACGTGAGTGACCCGTAAGTAGTTTTTATTTAAAAAAAATCTTGTTACCAATCAAATCAAATCCAGATTAAACCTGCCATCTTGACATTTCGTGCAAAAAATTTGAGACCACAATCTTCGCCAGTAGGTATACTACGCATTTTTTCATGCAAAAAATGCATACAGTGGAACATAGAACCTTCTCCTTTTTTGAAGTCGGTTTAAAAACGAGGATAAGAAAGAGGAGGAGAATATTATCCGATTTCGATAATTCTTCTTTTTATATTGGAACTGTACAAAAGTATATATGTATTCTATCAGCCATCTAGTTCCATAGTACAAGCTTTGCTTAGTTTGGGCTAGATGGCGTTGTGTGAAATATACACAAATATTTATTTATTTATTTAAAAAGATAACGTTTCTGCGTTACGTTATAGGAGGTTTCTGTTAGGATACAAAGTTCTGTCAATGGTACAAATAAATGGTAATGATGGTAATATTGATCCTAAATTATTGTCTCTAGTACCATTAATGGTTCTAAGGATACAACATTGTGTCAATTGTACCATCAATGGTACAAATCAATGGTACTACTGACAAAAAGGCTTTTATTTTTATTTAACTTTGAAAATATAATGAATTTTAAAATACACAAAGGTTTGTATGGATAGGTGCTAGAAGCGTATTTGCTATATACGCTTCTAATTAGATATAAAAGTATCAATTTTATCTTTTGTATGGTCAAGTGCGCGGTAAACGGTCTCTCTTAAGGCATCGAGGGGCAGCTGTTACTTTTTTGCTCGCAAAGTACCTTACGTCAAAAAATGCTAAATATAATTGAATACAGAACATAATGTTAGCACAATGATAATAATATGTATTACAATATATTCAGGATACCTATATAGATTTTTGATATATTATATTATTTTGACCGAAACAATAATGTATAAATTTAAACATTTTCAAAAGTTGGCGTTATTCGTAAATCTATTATAGTTAAAGTTATGAAAACAAAAATGGTTATGATTTTTTATAACACTACATAAGTTATCTATCAATTATCAATATCTATAAACTGGAATATCTATCTAATACAAATAATTCAACAAATGAATCGATGCTGATCTACTCCACTGTACACTCTACAATGAACACGGGGGCTGTTTTTGTTTACCCAAGCCTATGTACTTCACGAGACACTGTTACAACATTTGGAAATGGTTATTTTTATACATTTTAAAATAGTTATTGGATATTTTTAGCTTTTGCATAGCTTCTATCGCGGGCCTTGAGCGTGGAGACCGAATCCAGAAATTCCGTAACGAAAATAACCTAACGCAGTAACGCCGATACAACCAATGCCACCTAGAGGCGATTTGCAGAACTAAAGAGACAAGCGTGATATTTCAAAAAGTCATTAAAAGATCTGCTATTCATCGATAGATGGCAAAACTATAAACTAAAAAGTATCACCGCTGTGCCGGTCGGAGTGGGGGGTGTTAGGAATACTGCATAAATAAAATAAATAAATAATTATAATTACATAAGTTGATAAAAAATGCTATGCAATAGCTTTACCACGGCAGTCTCCGAGTGCCACACGTCTTTTTTCTTTTAATATTTTTGAGTTAAAATCACAAGCGAGTCAAACTCCACAAATACATTCAATTAATAATGACTATTTGTTACGACGCAATAAAAGGAAAGTGAGCTTGCTCAGGCGATAAATGCTCATTCTATCATCGTTTAGCTTTTATTTCTTCCAAAATATGGTAAAGAGTTGAAGTGTCCAGTCGAGCTGGCCAATCAAAGTGTAAATAATCGGCCAAGTGCGTGACGTGGCACGCGCAAAGTAGCGTTCCGTAGTTGCGCATTATATATTTACGTGAATTTAAAAAGTGACACTATAAACATACGAGTTAACTTATGTTAGTTTAAATGAAGTTTGCACGACATTTTCATTTTTTAGGGTTCTGTACCTCAATAGGAAAAAACGGAACCCTTATAGGATCACTTTGTTGTCCGTCTGTCCGTCCGTCTGTCCGGGTGTCAAGACCTTTATCTCGGGATCGCGTGGTATCGAGTTGAAATTAAAACCATTTACGCAGATCCATAGTATATTGCTGCAGAAAGAAAAATAAAATTTCTCAGTTTTCGTAAAAAAATGTTACAGCCGAATATGTTGTAAAAAACGCACATTTCGACACTCACAGAGGAATCAAAACCTATGGGGTACTTCCTGTTGACCTAGAACTCTAAAATTTGGCGAGAAGCATTGTGTTAGAGTACACATATAGGAAAAAATCCGAAAACTGGACATTTTCTATTTAATCACAAAAAAAATGTGTCTCTATGCAAGGAATGAGGGCTGCCTCAAACGTTCGCGTGCTCGGATCCGAGTGGGAGGCGCCGCTACTATAGCCCCTACTCGGATCCGAGTGGTGAGCAAGGAATGTGTTAAATATTTTTACGATGTATATTTTTCGGTTTATGAAGGAAAATATAAAAAAAATATATGATTTCCCCCTTTTATTTAGTTTGTACGGAACCCTCGGTGGGCGATTCTGACTCGCAATTTTCCATTTTTTTACTTATCTAAGTACAGTTTTTTTATTGAATAATTACTCGATAACTTGTGAAGCTTACTTAGCCGTGATAGTTTTCCTTTTAATTAGAAATTACCACTTCAAAGCTTAATATTTCGCAAATAGATCCCTAAATTGAAAAATAGTTTTAGCATAACATATAGTGTATATATATAGACACTCCCAATAATTTTTAAATATCCAACCATATCCCACAGGATGGGGTATATGAGAAAAAAATAAATCATCACCACTGTACGTGTAACCCAAGGTGTGGAAGGTACACCAATTTTATTTTTTCAATATTTTATTCTACAACTTGCTTTGTATAACTAATATGCATATCCATGCCAAATTACAGCTTCCTAGTACTAATAGTATTTGACCAAAGCCACGGACAGACAGACAGACAGACGGACATGGCCAAACTATAAGGGTTTCTTGTTTACAATGGAACTCTAAGAGTGTGTACTTCTTTTTTAATGAAAAATATGTGTACCTACCTACTGACGCCTAAAGATAAACGATACTTCTTACGCTTGACAACACGACATACCATATCGATAAAATCAGAGAAGCTCTATTAATCGAATTTCCCATTTGCGATCCGTTGTCACATTTCAAATCTGCCATGTGAGTCAGGACTATGAAAATAACTATTATTGAGAAACAGTTTCAGACAGTTTCAATAATCCACCCACGCCGAGTATCATTCAACTCTACGAAGTACAAAACAATTAAATGGCCAAAACAAGTGGTGGAGTTAATCACATCGAAGCCAGCGATACTACCGAAACTTTGTAACAAATAGAAACCTGTCAAATGCTCGTATTGTAACTAACCTTTATTTGAAGACGGACAAAGGTGAACAATTGTTTATTAAAGCATAGGGCATGGAGCTTGGTGCTACTATTGGTCATAAATAGGACATTACTTAATAGATCTCCGTTTTTAGGATTCCGCACCCAAAGGGTAAAAACGGGATCCTATTACTGAGATTCCGCTGTCTGTCCGTCCGTCCGTCCGTCCGTCCGTCTGTCACCAGGCTGTGTCTCATAAACCGTGATAGACAGTTGAAATGTTCACAGATGATGTATTTCTGTTGCCACTATAACAACAAATGCTAAAAAATAAAATAAAATAAATATTTAAGGGGGCTCCCATACAACAAACGTGATTTTTTTGCTCGTTTTTGCTCGATATTGATAACGGCAACAGGTAGACGCTTGAAATATTCACAGAATATTGAGTAATATTATTCACTTTAAAAATTAATAATTAAATTAAAATAAAATTAATATTTAAGCAGGGCTCCCATACAACAAACGTGTTTTTTTGCCGTTTTTATAGATAATGGTACGGAAACCTTCGTGCGCGAGTTCGACTCGCACTTGGCCGGTTTTTTTACTCTATTTATTTTAAAAACGTAAGAGACCATAATGGTAATGAATATTGCAATTCTATTTTTAAGTACTTAAACAATAATAAATATTTCTACAAATACTATACCTACTATTGGTCCAGCGAGCACTAAAATCAGCGATCGAGTTAGTAATCCCCGCAATTAACATAGGCCTCTCCCATGAATTTCCAAAAAAATCGGTTGGAAGCGGCCTGCATTCGGCGTCTTCCTGCCACTTGTATGATAATGTAGTATGATAGATGATTGGCAGGCCTCATGGCTCAGTGGTAGTACGACTGCTTCCTGAGCTATAGGTCGTGGGTTCGATCCCCACCCAGGGCAAACATTTGTGTGTTGAGCATGGATGTTTGTTCTGTGTCTGGGTGTTTCTATGTATCATAAGTATGTATTTACGAAAAAAAGTATATATGTATTCTATCAACCATCTAGTTTCCATAGTACAAGCTTTGCTTAGTTTGGGCTAGATGGCGTTGTGTGAAATGTCCACAAATATTTATTTATTTATAATTACTTGTATATATACCTATATACATACATATATTGTCACTTTAAGAACTCGATTTCCAGTAAATACTTTAATGTCAAATGAGTATCGACACGAACCAATAGTAACAACCTTAATTCCTAAACATAGTGATTCAGGTGATTGGACGGACAATGTCACTTTTAACTAGCAAAGGGCACAAAGTTCGCTTGTTTGCGGCTCTAGGACCTAAACTTTTTCACTGTTGAATGACTCTAGCTTTAACACCACACTTCTATAAATCTAGTCCTACTATGGAAATTAACGTGGTTTTCACACATTTTGTTTGTGGAGTGCAAGGCGCGTCACCGACTGAGAGTGACGTGTGTGCTGCTCCTTTGAAAAAGACCGCTGAATGCGGTTGAAACTATAGTCGGATATTTCGGCTCAAAACAGACGTGAGTGACCCGTAGTTTTTATTTAAAAATCTAGTCCTTTCACGTTTGTTTTGCGCTCACCTAAAACTTTGCAAGTCACTTCTAAAGACCATCGTTGTGACAATTTTCACCAGTACATAATGCGTTTTTACATGCAACAGGAAAATACTGTTTTCTATCCCTAAATATTATTCTATTTCGATCATTAGTTTTTATTATAATGGCTGGCTTTACGGTTTGTTTTTTTTGAAATGTTGACTTTTTTTAATGTGAAGTTATAAAAAAAAATGCCATATATTGTAGTAATTTTTCATACAATATAGGTTTGCGCTTGACCGCCAACTCACCTGATGTTAAGCGATGTTGCGGTCTATATAGGCTAACTATGTTTCCCATCAGATAAAAAGCATTTTGATAATCGGATATTTTTAGACACACTCAACTTGCAGATAACAAAACAAACTACCCTACTCTTTTTGACTGCCTTAGCGCTTTCCTCTCAGAAAGTAACATTTTCTTTACTAAGAGTTTAAGGTTGGATTCAAAGTGCGCAGCTATCTTTGTCGCACATCACAACATTTTTAAATATATAAAGTTACTGAGTCATATAAGAAAAGTGGTAGACAAATTTGTTTATTTAGGTACATAGGTGTGCGAAATATTTCACAGATGCGTTTACAAATTCTGTAGATGCAATTTAATAGTACTTCGTAGTAGACTAGTGCTTCGTATCACCTATCAATGAGTGGACCAGATATTTTCTCAACATTTAAGCCTTCCCTGGACTACGACACACATTTCAAAACCAAAATCAGCTAAATCGGCCCAGCCGCTCTCGAGTTTTAGCGAGACAAATGAACAGCAATTGATTTGTATATATATAGAGATAGAGATATGCTTCTAGGTACCATTAACTTTGTTTTAACTTAAGTTTCAGCTGGAAGCTTTAGAATCAGTGGACCGGCGAGCTGTGAGATTAATCGGTGGCGATAAACTAGGTGCTAAGAAGCTACTTAGTCTCGAGCACCGCCGTAAAGTAGCTTGTCTGTCTATTTTCTACAGGATTCATTTCGGGGAATGTGCGCAAGAGCTTCACGACCTAATTCCACCCTCCCCATTCACCCATTCCCATTCACCACATTTTCCATTTTTTCCCCATTCATTCATTTTTTCATTTCACTACAGGACTAGCAGACAGTCAGCGAATTACCACCCATTTCTCGTTGAAATGCCAAAAATCCGTACTCAGCGATATCGATCCACATTCCTGTTGCGTACTGCACAAGAATGGAATTCGTTGCCGCCATCTCTGTTTCCTGAGACCTACAATCTTGGAATTTTCAAGGCTAGAGTGACTAGATATCTTCTAGATCGACGAGTTCCATCCTCGGACACACCGTCGCTTATCATCAGGCGAGTTGGTTGATGGTATTATATTGTAACTTCAAATCTATAAAAGAGTTTTCAAAATTCTGTAACTGGTTTAAATTTTGCAAATGCGTTTGAAAAAAAATTTAAAATTGCACATATACGTTTTCATAATAGTGCAATGATGCATGTTACATTATTATTAGTATTTCTTTAGCATAAACAATTAACGTCAGAAATATTAAAACAGCAAACAAAGCCCTCCATCGGCCGTTCAACCCTAGAAAATATTGAGTGAACCGTGCGCTAATAAAAATTACGTAATAATGGTACATATCTCGCAAGGAACTAAGTGGTAATTAGGTTAAACAGGGCTCTCTCCCTGCAAACCTAAAAATAAAGAATATTAGCCTTTATACTAGGGATAATTAGGTGGTAATTGGTGTGGCAGCGGCGTACCAGCCAGTGCAAGAGAGGTCCCATTGTCGCGTTATCGTCGCCCCCCAGTCGGCAGCTGGAATGTCGTCAACTTTAATTCCCTTCTACTTGGCAAATTTTTAATTCGATCGAGGTTTAATTATGGCTGTATGTGGTTACTGGACCGAGTAAACGAATGGCTCTTAATATGAGCGTCAAAAAATAACTCTTACAACAATTAATTGAGCATTATAGTCTAAAAAATTGAAAAAAAAACGACTTCAAAATACGCAATACAATACATACGCGACTTGCTGTTCACTTTTCTACAGGCACTTGGATAATATTTTACCAGTTGTTTTGTTATAAAAACCAATGTAAGTATTACATCGATTTTGATAAAATTTATATGTGACCACCTCTGAAGTATTACCTACCAAATACAAAAATAATCATCGAAATCAATAAACAATTGACTGTGTAATCGGTGAACAAACATACAAAAAAAAAACATACATATTAATAATAACCTCCTTTTTGGGAGTCGGTTAAAAAGTAAGGAACAATTGCCATCGGCATTCGTTGCTACATGTCGTATTATTTTGCTACTGAAGATTTACTGTAAAATTTATGTGAATTCCCGTTCTTTGTCAGAAAGATTTGACTATATTGTTGAAAAGCTTGGACGCAATCTCGCTACATTTTTCAGTAAGTAGATTCCTGCTCTGAGGCACAGGCTAATCTTTTTTCCTGTGTAATTCAC
This sequence comes from Lycia hirtaria, assembly GCA_947563715.1. Taxonomy (NCBI): domain Eukaryota; kingdom Metazoa; phylum Arthropoda; class Insecta; order Lepidoptera; family Geometridae; genus Lycia; species Lycia hirtaria. Next base: position 28,527,345 of record OX387379.1, on the reverse strand, counting down.
TAATTGCATAATAATCCATGATCAAAAATATCATTTATTTATTTATTCATTTATCGATGGTAAACAATATCATCTATTATTACCGTTGGTTGAATTGATTGATATTGACAGTTTACACGAGCCATTTGATTTTTTTTCAGTTTAATTTGTTTTTTTGGCACAAGTATCTTCAACACTCACCATCATGTTCCAATGGTAAAAATCTGACTTATAAAGCTTTAACGCTAATAATTTTAGTAATAAACAGCTCAGAAAGCGGCCTGTAAAATAAAAAAATATTTGTATTTAAGTAGCCCCGACTACAACTTGCTAATCCGCTGTGCTATGTCGGTGACATTTGTACGTCTACGGACCTCTTCGTTTCTAATACGATCTCGTAGAGAGACCCCGAGCATAACCCTCTCCATAGCCCAAATATTTAATAAAAGATATCATACAAATGGCAGGAAGACGCTGGATGCAACGCTTCCAACCGGTCTTTCTGAAAATCTATGGGAGAGGCCTATGTCCAGCAGTGGACTTCTTGTGGCTGAGATGATGATGATGATGATTATGAAGTAGCCCCCGATTATTTTAAATTAACTTTTTTTTAACTACCGCAAATTAATAAACTCCTCAATCTGGACAGATCAGCATTCTATGAATGCGCCTTGATGGAAACGAGATCATTCAGAGGCGCCACGTGTGTCAGCACACTCCATCGATTCGCAACACGCACCCAATCAGGATTATACAAATCCCCTGCGGGCTAGGACGCAGCCTCGACTACACTGCACCACGGATGCGACGAAAAGCTGGGGCACAGAATATTTAATAGTACAATATACAGGTAAAGTAAAACTCAATCCGCAAACACTTTTAATTGAATATCAACTTTTGCTACGACGCAATAAAGCGCAAGTTGGTATTACAGACACAGTAAAACTTAAGAGTATATTACTTGCCACTTCGCTTAACGTTTGTAGACTACTAGTAGTATGAGAAGGTATTTGATTTGATCGAGACCTGGGCAGTGCTTGAGGCTCCTCAACGGTGCCGTATTAATTATCGCTTTATTAAAATGCAAAGAGAATTGAAATAGGAATACATTAAGTATCTCTTCGAAATTGTACACAGCTGGACTAGAAGATACCAAGAAGCTTTTGGAATAGAAAGGGCTTTGTAACAATATTAACGGCAAATACATAGTCACCTTCTGTTTACCAACGTAGGTACTATAGTAGTCATGGCAGAATCGATGAAAACCCCTAACACAATGCTCGAAGACCTCAATCGAATTTTTCGACGGCTGGGCCTCAAGATGAACAAGGACAAAACGAAGGTTATGTCAAACGTCCATGTTCTGCCCTATTGGTAACTCTAGGATTGACAAGGAGTGTTGCCATTTAAAAAAAAACGGACAAGTGCGAGTCGGCAAGAGACTCGCCCACCGAGGGTTCCGTACAAACTAGTAGACAAAAGGGGTAAATCATATATTTTCCTTCATAAGCCGAAAAATATACATCGTAAAAATATTTAAAAACCTGTTTTAGCTTATTCTACAGAAGCTCTTTCACATGATACGGTTAATTCACTTTAAAATTTGGACCTTCATTCCTTGCATAAATACACTATTTTTTTGTGATTAAATTAAAAATATCCAGTTTTCGGGTTTTTCCTATATGTGTACCTTAACACAATGCTTCTTGCCAAATTTCATTGTTCTAGGTCAACGGGAAGTACCCCTTAGGTTTTGATTCCCTTGTGAGTGTCGAAATGTGCTTTTTTACGATATATTCAACTGTTTTTTTTACGAAAACTTAGAAACTTTATTTTTCTTTCTGCAGCAAGATACTATGGATCTGCGTATATGGTTTTAATTTCAACTCGATACCTTCATGCGTTCCCGAGATAAAGGTATTGACACCCGACAGACGGACAGACGGACAGACGGACAACAAAGTGATCCTATAAGGGTTCCGTTTTTTCCTATTGAGGTACGGAACTCTAAAAATATTTCAAATGCAAAACCCTGACTTGGCAAATCTGCCATGAAATTAGTGTAGCCATCCTACCATAACGAAATTAGTATCTAAAATATATTCTATTGAATGCACTACAAATTAAAAATACTTAAAAATCAAAATAAATCTGGTAATTGATGATAAAAATATGTACTCAAAGTATCACTTTCGTTATTGGTTATTGTATTGTGTGCAACCCATAAGGTACAGGAAAATAATTAAAAGCCGAGCTAATCAAGCACTGCAGAGAGATTGAGGAAAAACTCCATTAGATAAATATCTCGCTCAATATCAGGCTTTGGGCAATTTTGGAAATCGGTCTAACCCAAATATATTTATAATTAATGATCGATTAAATATTTTCAGAAAAAATGATATTGCTTCCACCTGAATGGATTTATGGCATCTCATGTTAGTGCATTTGCCAATGTCAATTATTTATGTTAATTATTGCATTTAAAATAAGGATGATAAATTAAGATGAGTTAAAAATGTAGGTATACCTAGATTTACTTGTGAATGTACCATAGATTTCTATAGATACCCCAAATGTATGTACTTAGCGTGTCAAAACGAGCGTGTCAAGTACGATAAAAATCGCAGTTGACAACCAAGATTTATTTAATTTCAAGTGATATATACTTCCGATTCGATATTTTGTTTTATAGTTACTAGCGTACAAGCGCGCGGATGCATTGGGTTGAATAGATTTCCCGCGGATGGAACATTCCATCACAAAATCGTTTATGTGACGTCACAGTCGGTACCAAAAATTTGGCACGCAAGGTTTTCATATAAATGAAGTCGCATGCTCCATCTACTATGTCTATGGAATGTACCAATTACTTTCTCATATCCTTGTGGGAGACGCGCCAACATGTCTGTTTTTTCACAAGCAAAATGGATCACGTGAGTTCTCAAATTCCAAACCCTCAAAATTCAAACGATCTTCCATCGTTTCAGAGGTTCACTTAGCGAATGAATAACTGGTCTGTCCTCAGGTCTATTCAGTAAACACCCTATATTTTTAATGTTAGGTATTTCTATTCAAATCGGGGATACTTTGAAAAGAGGTCACGATCGACGCTAGAGTTGAGCTGAGGGCGATAATATTAAATCGATATCGAATTAATAACTCTAAAACATAAGATAATAAAATTGTGTAAAATATACGCAATTTAATTTAATTTTTAATAAATTACAACGATACAAACTTAGGATACCATTAGGAGTGGCTTTATACAATAATAATATAACAAATTGGATTTTTACGGCAACAAACGTTGTGTAACAATATTTAATTTATGCAATTTAATTTGCTTATTCTAATGAGAAAAGTCTTTAACGGGTGGCGATAGAAATAAAAAAAAACCGGACAAGGCGAGTCAGACTCGCCCACCGAGGGTTCCGTACAAACTAGTAGATATAAGGTTTTTTTATATATATTTTCCTTCAAAAAATCGAAAAATATACATCATAAAAACATTTAAAAGCTGTTTTAGCTTGTGCTAATTAAGCTCTTTCATATGATACCCCACATGATACGGTTAAAGTACTTTAAAATTTGGACCCTCTATCCTTGCTTAAAGACCCTATATTTTGTGATTAAATTAAAAATGACCAGTTTTCGGATTTTTTCCTATATGTGTACTATAACACAATGCTCTTTGCCAAATTTCATAGTTCTAGGTCAATGTGGGTACATAGGTTTTGATTCCTTTCTGAGTGTCGAAATATGCGTTTTTTTCGACTTATTCGGCTGTAACTTTTTTTTATAAAAACTAATAAGTTTGATTCTTCTCTCTGCAAAAATATACTATGGATCTACGTTTGTAATTTCAACTCGATACCTTCACGCATTCCCGAGATAAAAGTCTTGACACCTGGACAGACGGACAACAAAGTGATCCTATAAGGGTTCCGTTTTTTCCTTTGAGGTACGGAACCCTAAAAATATCCGATTTCTATTAAAAATAATGCATTGCAGTTAGGGTCTACATGAGTCCCGGTTATATATTTTTTAATACTGTTAACCCATGTTTAAATCTTTTTTTTTTTTTTTTTTTTTTTTTTTTTTTTTAATTTTATTCTCCACAGACACCGGTCCGTGACCTTTGTCATAATTAAATCTAAAAATGTCTTCAAGATTTAAATGTTTAAATCTTTAAGACATGTGCTTTTATAATACAGTCAATACGATCGAAACGCTGTTTCATAGAGCCAGTATAGATAGCGTAGATTACTACAAAGGAAGATTGATAACAATTTATTTCTATATGTACTTTATATTACATAGGTTGATTTGTTGTGTACAAACACACATAAACAAATAACACTGCGATGTATCGATGCTAACTTACTCTGTACTTACCTGACTTTGCCTATACTGACAGTATTCATTCATTAACAACCGGGTTTGGTCGATATGAAAAAGTCGAGACTTGCAACCCTGTGGTGAACGATTTCTGCGCACATTGAGTATATTTCGTTTACCTAATAAACAACAGTACACTGCAAAGTTTTTCAAACGTCATATTTAAAATTTATGTACACATTTAACTCTAAAATATGTTTAAATTGTAATAATGTTTAATATCAATGAAATGAACTTCAAAAAGTAGGTAAATATAATATTTGCTTACAAATATTATTGTCGATAATTTAAGTGCAACCTTGACGAAGACAGCGGGACATCTCTATCGTAAGCCCGACCAATTACTCTGAAAGACTCATACCTATAACATGAAGGCATTTCAATTTAGCTTATTGGCTCATGTGCGTATGGATTTTGTCATATTTTTTCCTCTGTCACGTGACATGTCATTTCGTTTATTGGATAACGATTTTCTTTGTAAATCCATAGTTATTTACTAATGGATATTTATGTCATCATTATTTCAATGAAATTTCGACTATAAGGTAATGTTAACCCCCGACCCAAAAAGAGGGGTGTTAGTTTGATTTATGTATCTATGTGGCTGTCTGTGGCATTTTAGCTCTCAAACAGATGGACTGCTATTGATCTAGTTTTCTTTTTGTAAGAAAATTCCATTGAGAGTGTTCTTATTCTTAGCTATGTTTCATCAAAATCGCTTCAGCCAGTTTTGTGTCGGGGGTTTTTGAATTTTCTAAACTTATACATGTATATATTTATATATTACGTTTTATATAAAATAATTATTTATTTCTTGGCCTAGAATGGTAAAGTTAAGAAAAGGTTAAAAACGATTGGTGAACGAAAGATTGGTGACGGGAAGATTGGTGATGCGGTAGGGGTTGTGTTAGTCTACTATACTACAATGTATAGTATACATGTTAATTGATGTTATATATCTTTTTAAATGTAAATAGGCAAGTACACATAATTATTATATATTTGCCATTGTCTGCGTCAGTGTTCGAGTATTCCAGAATGCCTAATGTGCCAAAACATTCAGATAAGTATCAGAAGACTCTGAAGGTCTTTTACTTTAGCTTCTGAAAAAAAAAAGTAATATGCCTAAAATGAGCTAATTCTCGATGCACCGCAGTATAAAGGCGCGTGCACACGGGTCACGCTATCGCCGTTCTGGTTCATTAGGCGGGCGCGCGCTATCGCCGCGGGCCGCTCATTTTTCACAACGACCTGTGACCTCCACTGAGCGATGTTTAGCGATTTGATGTGTTCAAATTTGGAAAACATTATGTTGCTATTTTTAATAGGATAGAGCGGAAAATATGCAAGCTTGATAGAAATTAAGCACTTTGCCTAATTTTGATAATAACTTCAGAAACGGTTCATTATAATTTTAGAATTAGTATATTTATCTGATATAGTAACAACGCAATACTTCAATTTGCGACTTACCATATATACAAGTATGTTTGTAAGTAGGTATATATATCAATATACCTCTTATAGACTAAACCGCTTGACTGATTTTGAGGTACGAGATGTCATTAGATTTGTCTTCACTTCCCAAACGTCACAAGCTATATTTGTTGTAATAATATATAATACAAATCTCACAAAATAATAAAAATTGTTCTTTTACGTAGCCTCATATGAGAATTAAGTGTATTTAGAAGAATTATTTTAAAGAATGATCATTTAAATCAAGCTCCACACATAAAAACACACATTTCTCACAACGAACATTCAACATCATATCAAGGGTAACAGTTACACTAAGAAAATTTCTCCTATGCACTCAAGTATTTTAGAATAAAGTTTAAATTTGGAACACATATACACATATTTCAATAAATAGAAGTAAATCACACGTACGGCTTCATACCAACATGTCGCTAAAATAATTGAAATCACACAAAAGAACCCCACACACTGCATTCTACCTGCACAGTGGGCCGGCCGATTTAATTTACAGGGCCCCCTGTGATCGGGGACGATATTCAAATAAGGCTTCATCTATTAACGGGCCCCGCGACAAGTTCTATTATCTATCGTCTGGGGACCCTCCAGTGTGTCGCCGGCTTTACAAAAAGTCTTGCTGGTGATTGATTAGTTTAGCAAATAGTATAAACATATATTTACACATAGGCGTTTTATAGAACATCCTGTACTTGTTTTAAAGTTTTGTACTAGAGATAAAGGTGTTTTATTAGACAAATAACATACACTGACCATTTTAAATAGTTCACTGGTGCGTACTGTTAAAACAGTATATTTATTACTATACTATAACACATTAGATAGATCTGCGACTGATCAACACCGCCTGATGTTAATAGGTGGTATGGCCGAGAATGAAAATCGACGTTCTAGAAGATTTACTTAGATTTATTCACTTTAGCTTTGAAAATTCCAAGATCGGAGCGGTCACGAAACAGAAGTCAGAAAATAATTCCATTCCTGTGCAGTATGCACACTGCTATATTTATGTTTTCTCTGTATTTCTTTTTCTGTATGTGTGGTCTTTTAATAAAGAGTTATCTATCTATCTATCTACGAGTATCTATGCATCAAGAAATCGTTGAATAACAAAATAATAAAAATCAATAAAATGTCCTATTTTTTATAAACATTAGTAATAGGATAAATGATTTAGATATTTTTTTTTAAATATCGCCATACTTTAAACATATTCCCCTTCGAAACAAGGAACACGCTTTACCCCTTGCGGACACCTACTGAGTCAATCAACTATGCCCATGTCAGTCATAACTTATGAAATAAAATAAATAAATAAATGAAAGTACATCGTTTGACATATGATAGGACAGTAAGCATTTCTGGAAAAGTAAATATTTTGTAGGTAAAATATTAATTGTCATGCGGTTAGCATGCTGGGTACGCTGCCAACTGGTACTGAGTTTGAGCATTTGGATTGTCTTTAGACCTTTATCGGTCTGGGGTAATCGATTCACTTTTTGTTTAGTAGTTTAGCTAGTTGAGTTTGTGTAGTTTGTATATTGTTTTGTTGTAGTTAATAACTTATGACCTCATAAGTTATTATATCTAAAAAAAAAAAAAAAGTAGTTGAAATGAATTATTTGAGGGTCTGTTTTGCGCAAGTTATGACTTACGGTACACTTAGTATATTATTTTACTCTATTTATCCTATTCAAATTTCAAAAAAAACATTAAAATGTTCCATTGCCTTTATACAATATTTTTTGTACATAAATTGGAAACCACTCATCTTTCTTGCAGTGAGTGCAAATATTTACAAATTTTGTTTGTAAGATAAAACATCCCAAATATATAAAATCCCTTTACATAGAAGCGTATATCATCTCTCTCTCTCTCTCTCTCTCTCACTCTCTCTCTCTATTTCTTTCATACTTTCACATAATTCATAATATTCAAACAATATTTCAAAATATCAAAGTTTTCAAGTTATATGGCAGCCAGGATACAAAACGATATCGATCGGTTTGACTTGACCTTTCCTTTTTGCAAAGTGATCTGAACAAACAATACTTTCTAGGTGGCTTTATTTTACATTACAGCTTTAGATACGGAACCCTACCATATATGAGTCTCGACATAGCCACCTCTCTTCATATATCATATATAAAAACACTATCAACCTACATGTACTAAACTACAACAATTTACTCCACTGGTTATTTCCATTGTTCGTAGAAACATGTTTTGGCGTCAGTTGAAGCACTACCCATAGTTAGGAAAGTAGGTTAAAACATTTCCAAATTCCAGAGCAACGTTGGTAATGTTTTCCCAACCAATTAAAAGTTGATTTTAACCAAAATATCTCCCGAAGTAGTTGCTCAAATTTCCTACAAATGACGTGACATCACAAACTCGATTCAAAACAAACTTAAGCAGTGAATCAAACTGACAAAACAAGGGTGAAAATGAAACAATAGCACATCATCCCGAGTTCACCCCTCAGTCGCAAACCACAGAGGAATATCATAAACGTCGGCTTAAACACTCGTCTCTGCGGATATTGAGTAAATAAAAACATAATCAAATAATAAATTCGACGCAACATATGGCGTAAGACACGGATTCGGAGGGTCCAGATATACGGAACAGTTGCGCAAAGGCGTTAGATCTGACAATGGAAGTAAGTACTAAAATGTATGATTATAACAGTCGATATTCGCAAAACTTGCTTTGAACTTATACTGAATAAACAGGTTGTTGTACAGAATGGTGTGCGAATCTACCCACCAAAGTAAATAACTTTTATAAAGTCACAAGCTAGATATTTGAACTCAGAGTTGAGTGGTGGTGTGCGTGTGGTCCAAAATTTTAAGCACACCTTGCCTGAAATGCAAAGCTCAAAAGTGAGTGCCGAAGCCCACAGTTAGGTGCTTAGCTTGATGACAGATCTTCAACTAAGATTTGTCACTAAAAAGTATCATATACTTACCTACTATGTACAAGCAATATTTTAAGCGTTTATAATCCGGTTGAAAGTTGCGCCTGGAAACGCACACATCAGGATTAACCTGCATAGCTTCAAAATCAAGATAATCCAAATATGCTAGGTATTACAAAGTTCTATAAAACATAAACATAATGTTGAAATTGTTTCTTTAAATTCTTGGTCTTTTAGTACATTGGAAAGACGCGATTTAAAGTAACTGTATCGATTGTCAACAAATCGATTGCAAAGCCACGGGAGCCGGTGTAATGCAGCACCCCCACCATGCACCGAGTGGAGTATCGAGATCGAGGACTCCAGTAATAATCGAACCCTCGCGCGGTGTCCCACACTCAATCTCAGGGATTTGTAACTAAAGACCAATACTACTATCCTACAAACGAGAAACGATCGAAATTCAACCTTATTGTACCACCGACAAGGTTTGGCTACCAGTTTTTGAGTGGTATAAACGTTATTGTTGGAGTATTCCCTGTATTGGGGTGACAATCCAAAGAATCGCGGACGGTTATTGAATTTCTTTGCATTTTTGATTTGTCTCTTCATTTCGTTTGTTGCTCAATCACAACGTAAATAATTGATTGACTAAGTTTTATGTGATTATGGTATTGTGTTTCTTTATTTAGTTTTTCAAATATTTACTTGGGCTAGCCCAAGAACAAATAATCGTACACACTTTATATTATATCAGAAAAACACTACGCAATTACGGACAAATAATGGAACAAATATAAGTATAATATAATGGAAATAGTATACACTTAGTAATAGCATTAATTTAGGTACATTTATGCTAAAAACATGGCATTGCTAAATGTGCTAAATTTAAAATTTACTATTTATGTTATATGTATATATAAAAATTATTCAATTAATATAACTACTGCAAGCGTGCTTATGGCAACATATTTTTGTATATGCTTAGGATATAGAACTCTATCAATATTGCTTCTACGTATCACAGTTTATCATCACCAATCATCACTCACTTCAGTCGCTCGAAAAGAAAATAACATAAAATATTCGATGACTTCTATTTCCATTCCTACATCGAATTAACCAAGCTTCCATCGCCCTTCTAACGTAACGAAACTACTCATTCGAATTCACTTAACAAAAATTGCCTCCAGCCTAAAATAATGATGTGCAAATCGCGATTACAACGCATGAAGCCACTGTCGGTCGGGCGCGACGCGACCGGCGACCGGCGACGGCGGCCGTTCGATCGCACATCCTATGGGGTACGTCGGGTGCATTCGCCCATTATCGCTTTTTGTCTCTGCGAATTTTTTTTTTTTTTTTTTTTTTATTTTTTTTTTTACGATAAACGTTTGGCCTCTATATTAAATGACTGTGTAGTTGAAGATGAAAATACCTAACGTGAAGTAAAAACTTATGTATATATGTTACCGGTGGATTAATGAATTCGCCCATTCGTTGAATGGCTAGATAATGTTGCTTAGGCCGATTGTTAAATTAACGTTGAAAAGAACGACCAACGTTTTACGACTAAAGTTCACAAATCACTTTATGAAGCGACAATAACATAAACCCAGTATAATATTTTTTTACATACAACTTTCAGTGTCAGTAAAAGCAAATAAATATTATTTTTATGACAAAGTAATAAAATATTCAAAAGCCTGAGATTTACAAAAAGGCTAACTCTCAACCAGTCAGCTTGATTAACATTGAATTGGCATATGCAGTCAACACATATTGACCATCAAACAATGACATTTTATCAAAGCCATCAAAGATCACAATAGATAAGCGGGTCTATACATTCGGCGACGAAAAACACGTTTCCAGTCATACAGCAATAACTTTTTTTTTATATAGAATAACTCTACGCTTGACCACCAGCACGCCTGATGGAAAGCTATGCTGTGGCTGAAGATGAAGCTCGATGACCTAGAAGATACTGATTCACTCTAGACTTGAAGACACCCGGGTTACTTCTATTTTTTTTATACAATATAGGTTTGCGCTTGACCACCAACTCACCTGATGTTAAGCGATGTTGCGGTCTACGATGGAGAGCGCTTACCTAGAAGAAACCGATTTACTCGAGATTTAACCCCCAGAAGACACCCAGATTGTATTCATCGGGGTAGATCCACTCAGGAAGCGTATTCCACAATTTAACGTTGCGAACGATAAATTGAAAATGGCTTGGCATCAATATTAACGGCGAGTACATCACTCACCTTCGGTTTGCCGACGATATAGTAGTCATGGCAGAGTCGATGGAAGACCTCAGTACGATGCTCGAAGACCTCAATAGAGTTTCCCAACGGGTGGGCCTCAAAATGAACATGGACAAAACGAAGGTTATGTCGAACGCCCATGTAGTGCCCACCCCAATATCTGTGGGGAACTTCACTCTTGAAATTGTTGACGAATACGTCTACCTAGGACAAACGGTCCGATTAGGCAGGTCCAACTTTGCGAGGGAGGTCAATCGTCGTATCCAACTCGGCTGGGCAGCGTTCGGGAAACTTAAAGGCGTCTTCTCGTCCAATATACCCCAATCCCTCAAGTCGAAAGTTCACAACCAGTGTGTGTTACCAGTGATAACATACAGCACTGAAACGTGGTCCCTAACTATGGGCCTTATAAGGAAGCTCAAGGTCGCGCAACGAGCTATGGAGAGGGCTATGCTCGGAGTCTCTCTACGAGATCGAATCAGAAATGAAGAGATACGTAGACGTACAGGAGTCACCGATATAGCACAGCGGATTAGCAAGTTGAAGTGGCAGTGGGCAGGTCACATAGCACGTAGAACTGATGGCCGATGGGGCTGAAAGGTTCTCAAGTGGAGACCACGTACCGGCAAGCGCAGCGTAGGAATACCAGCCACGAGATGGACAGATGACCTCATACAAGTGGCGGGAAGACGCTGGATGCAAGCCGCTTCCTATCGTTCTTTTTGGAAATCCATGGAGGAGGCCTATGTCCAGCAGTGGACTTCTTATGGCTGAGATGAATGAATGATGAATGAACGATAAATTTAGAATTAAAACGTTTTGATTATTTCTAGTTTTCTTCTACCTGGTTTCAATTTATGTTTGCTATTCTTTAAGCATGTTTCGAACGAAACCTTAAATGAGCCATCATTCTCCCTTACATCTCTATCAACTAACTCCTAACCTGTTCCAAGCAGCTTATTCTGATCTCCATCTAAATCGCGCGTCACGCTAAGTCTTCATTTCAATTACTACTGCAAGCGTCCGATGTTAATTCCGTCATATCGCTATTTCTCGTTACAAGCAGCGGATTATGCGGCGATTTGCTGGCAGCGTTCGGTTGCAATCGCGTCAATGCTGTCCACGTTTCACAAAGACTAAGTATCGAGTACAGTTGAGACACTCAAAAGCAATTTGGAAAAAAAATTGTCAATTGAACAAAGAAGCTATGGTATGCTTGGTAAGATCACAGATTAAATGTAGATACTTAATATTATAGTAAGACAATATTATCTGCACAATGCACATAATCTACTCTGCCGAATTAGGCTACCGAAAGTCTGTCTGTGAATATCTAATACTTATCTTTAAGCATCTCATGCTTAAAACTTTTTAGTAGGTATATAATTTGAGTTTGTAGTAGGCGTAAGATTATTATTATAGATATAAAAGTATTTTAGGAAACTCGACCTCAAGGAAATATGAGTTAAATTTCTTTCTTGTCATAAAAATTCGAAGAAACACATTAACATAAATAAGTAAATTCAAGTTTCATCTAGGAAAAAAGTTGAAATTTATGTCGGAAGAATCTTCTTGGAACTAGCGCTCCTGCGGTTCTAAATTTGTAAAGAGCAACCATGTCCCTTCTGTTGTCGTCAACTATTCTATGATAATGTTTTGGCACACGGGCAGTCGGCAGCGGTGTCGTGGTAATGGAGTGTCGTCGCGCACGTGCCGCAGCCGCATGTCGCCGCGTGCCGTGCGGCACCGCGCGGCTGCCGCGCCGCTTTGCGCGCGGCACGCTGTTCCACTCCCACCGATTACGCACTATCGCCATGAGAAACAAATGTAATGCTACTGTAAGATTTTAAGCTGTATTTTATGTGTTTTTTAATATGGAAGCCATAAAATAAGTAAACGTCTACCTCAGAATCCACCTCAAACGTAAAATACGTTAATATTTTCACATTTCAATACGAACTGTCAGGTTATACCAATCGAGAATGCCGTTAAGCACCCATTCCCGATCTGAATCGAATTCCATATTGCGTGAAAAAGTCTGTATGAAAACGTGTCACGCCAATAAACTTGAAGAGTTAGCAGCCGGCGTCTAACCGCAAAATGCCTGTATAGCGAACGGTTGAACTGCACGAGAAAAGTAATATTTAGATGTCAACTGCAGGCGATAATCGCGGGATAAAAAATAGGTGCGCGAGGCGCCGCGAACGGCGACTATTGCCACCCTTGCGCGCGGTATCTAGTCGTTTATCGGCGGTACTATCCGAGAGAGACATCGCTGGTGACGTTTGAAATATGATGCGCGGTCCCTGGAGCGCGGGAGGCCACGTGTGCCGCATATTCAAATCAGAATCGCACGCGGAGACCCCCTTGTTGGCTAAATACACCCGCCGGCGCGCCGGTCTGCCCACCCACTTACCGAGGGTCGGCCCTATGTAATCGAATTTGAAAATTATTCTAAAACACTGAATAATGTATTTGGGAGGGAACGCGCCGGAGGCGACGCGCGCGCTCTCGCTGATTTTTAAAATAAATTAAAGTTAATCAAGTGGGTTCGCACACCTAAACGGATTAACTTGGCGCTGATTTGACTCTGTGTTTGCGCAGCACGAGGGGTGCTGGCTTAGAGGCTATTTAAAACTGTATCGGACTTATATCGTTTAACTATCTGTTATAAGTACTTAAACAAACATTGAATTCTGATTATTTCCGCATGAACGATAAAAAATATTTTTTTTGTAGTGAGAACTTCTTTAGCCGCACTTTATTTTGTGGGTATTGAATGAGACGGAACTGTCACGCTCGGTTATGTAACGCTCGATATGGTAAAGTTGGTTTGAATCAACTAAGGGTACAAAAGAGGTATAGTCAACACATCACAACTATTATTTCGTATTATTAACGTTTCGCCCTAATGAAATCAAGTTCAATTCTGTCAAGCAATTTTTTAATTAAAATTTTTGCCTAGTGATGTATTTTGGGGAAATCAATGCACAATTGGCTGAGTAATCGGTGAACAAACATACTTACAAAAAACAAACATACAGACCGAATTGATAACCTCCTTCTTTTTGAAATCAGTTACAAAAGTCCTAATCACAAATACAAAGACATCAAGATCACTCAAGTCCTCAAAATCAATCCACCTCCATCCACATTTCCTCCGAAATTTAATAAAATTTATGATTCGCAAAAATTTTTCAAATTCATATTTTGAAAATTAAATATTGGATAAAACAATATTAGTTCACTCGCTACATTAAGTTTTATGACGTCATGAATACATTTTCCTCGGTGCGATTCGGCTCGCAGGGCTGAGCCCCACCATTAGCGCCTCATATGAAATTAAAATTAAAATATATAAAAAACTACGAGAAGCACTCTCGACAGACCGCTAAGGGGTAGCCCTGAGGATTTACGCGCAAAAAATGAGTAGAGTCTCCATTCGAATTCTAACTTCCTTACTAATATTATAAATGCGAAAGTAACTCTGTCTAGTTATTTGTCTGTTTGTAACCTTTCACGATGAAAGGGTAAAACCGAACGTTATGAAATTTTGTATAGAAATAGCTAAGGACCTGAAACGGACACAAGCTAGTTTTCATCATCATTATCAACGTTTTTAATCACTATTCTACGCAGCTAGTATTTTAATATCTTCTTATTAAATCGTAAAGATTCCGACATGTGAGTTGATCGCTATTCTGGAAAGACTCGCCCTCGACTCGCGCGCTTCCCGCGCCTCTTATTCAATCTTCACCCCCGTATTTTTATTTTATTCATACACTATATCGACGGCATTGCATAGTTTGCTAGAGAACTACGTACCGGTATCTGTGTATTTCCTCTCCTTTCTTCATAAGTATATCTAAGTCCATCTCGATTTTTTGCCAATCCTCGTGTCGTGCCTCTAATGCATCCTTGCATATTTCGTCACTATTTAAATAAGCACTATGTAAATTAAAATATTTATGTGTTAGTTATAAAAAAGTCATATAAAAGCGTCTCCACAGGTTCCGTTGTAAACTATCATGTAGCGGTGTACAGTAGGGGTGCTACTCGATGATTTGGTTTTTCGATTCGTTACGCAGTCAAACTACCCTCGATGGCGACCCTCGAATATGTTCCCTCAACTTGAATATTATTTATACGTTCGTTAAGTGGAGCTCTGTACAACACATTCAGAGATAGCAGTTCTGAAACTTGCATCATTTGAGTTAACAAATATTGAAAATGCATCAAAAACTTTCGGTATTAAACATATTTAGGTCTAAAAACTTAAAGAATATTAGGTCTTAAAAACAAACATAAACGTTTTTTCTTCAAACGCACGTGACTAATAAATAAGGGCTGGAAGTTCATTTAAACTTTGTCAGTTTAAATAGGCTTCCATGGTCCTGTCAGAGTTAGCGATAAATGCTTATGATTTCACAATACAATATTTTCCCTATTTTTAAACTTAGATTCTAGTATCCTGCTAATCAATCTTTAATCTTTTTCCGACTTCCAAAAAGGAGGAGATTTCTAGATCGACGAGCTCCATCCTCGGCCACACCGTCGCTTAACATCAGGCGAGTTCTGGTAATTTTTTTTTGTATGAATTATGAATTGATTTAGATGATTATTTTTTATTTGTAACATAATAATGCAGAGGTGGGACCACCTTATACATTTTATCAAAATCAGTTAAATACTCAAAATACTTTGGTTTTTATAACAAATTACCTTAAAAAAACATCCAAGTAAACGTAAATTATAATTATTTTACTAATAGATCTGCTATCTTTACATTATTTAAATCAAAAACAACAAACCCACATGTCTAATGAATTTGTGCATCATTTCATCTGCCTTGTATTAAGATCGCATACTGTACAATAATATGGCTGTGTGATGAAGGATTATGGCCTCCAGTGCTTAGTACTTCAACAAACATTGGTTACGATCTATAACTCTGGAGTATTGATCGATAATGACCCTCGTGTGTGCGCATAGGCAAATAGATGCGAATATGGTGCTTTAAGCTTATATGACTATAAGAATGCATAGGTTTTTTTTAACGAATCTTGAATCTTTTCAAAGCTAGAGTGTTTAGATATTATATAGATCTACAATGCTCCATCCTCGGCCACACCGTCGTTTAATATCGAGTGAAAAAAAAACGTTTGACCTCGCCTCATAGTGGCGATGTGGCTGAGGATACTTATAGTCGATCTGTTGTGCTTTTGTACGCATCCTAGCATCATTTTTTTTTTATTATTATACTAAATAGTAAGTAAACTAAACAAAGTGTTAGACTAAATAAATCAATAATAATGATGTATAATTAAATATCGGTGGACATTTCACACAACACCATCTATCCCAAACAGCAAAGCTTGTATTATAGAAACTAGATGGCTGATAGAATAGCTGATAGAATACTTATACTTTTTTTTTGTAAATACGTAGGTACTTAAGATACATACAAACATCCAGACACAAAATAAACATACACAAGCCATATATTTAGCCATTTATCTTTAGCCATGCAGCGTGGGAATGCAGCCAGCGTTCTTTGTACTCTACCACACGGGCACCAAAACATATTTGATTTTTAGTTTTTCATTCAAAAAATAAATAATTTTCTTTAGTTTATTTAAGTTACATAGGTTATTTTTAATTCGTAGTATTTGTGTATTATTTAAGTGATTTAGGTTATTTCAGTTTAATTTTATCTTACTTTGGACATGAAAATAAATTTAGTATTTATTGAAAAAAATGCCATATATTGATTACATATCCTAATCCTAGTTCTATACTGATTAATCTATTATCGGAGAATCACAATTGATATCATTCCTTATTTCCACGAACAAGTATCTATATTAAAGAAAAACAAAATACTCGACTGCAAAAAAGCGGTTACTGCAATCTAACTTAAAACTTTGTCTTAATGATGTAATATAAAAAAAACGTTACAAAAACTAGTGGCCTATACTAGTTTTTGTAAAGTTTTGTTATTAAAAAGCTAGTTTGTAGTAAAAATTGAGCTGCATTGAAAAACCTTCTAGCAAGCTCCGAGCTTTTTATCCCAATGTTTGTGCAACCTCGAGCGGAACATGTCAAGGAAAACAGGCGCGCTCGAGCTCGGCATGGTGTGGTTAGGTATGCAAAGCAAACATATTTTCTCTTGGGACTAGAACGGCGAGCAAACAGTGGCCAACGTGAGCGAAGGTTGGGTCTGTTTACCGACGACGCTGCGTCGCCTGCCTCATATATTAATCATAGCCAGGTCTACCTTAGCCCGCCTCCGTCACTCCTATATACTCCACCGAGTATCTCCTGCAAATTTAACACCCCATAATGTCACAGTTACCCCGCAATACGAGTAATGAATACGTTTTTCAGCAAATTTACATCGGCATAAAAATAAGGTCGTGGCAGTTAACACGTTTATCGGGCGCTCATTAAAGCGAGGGCGATCTTGCTGCAGAGTCGTTAAGCGCGCAATAGTTCGCGAGATCCTCGTAAAAAATATCTCGCAACCGACTTTACGAGCGCCCTTTGTGAATGCATCATTAAATTTCCATCTAAATTTAAATTACGAACGGTGCGAATCGACGCGCGCGCTCCCACGTGTTTCTGTTTTCCTACTCGGTGGAAATGTTATAATTGGTGCACAGAGAACCAACCGGAGTCGAGAATTCGAAAAAAGATGACGTCAGTCGGAATTATCTTCAGCGCAGCGCAATTGAAACGGCTTTGCGACGGGCTTAGTGAAAAAGTTGGCGTTCGTTTTAATAATTCTCGGCTCCGGCGCCTCGTCAGAATGCCGTTGTCACTTCGCGGATTAAGCTCCGACACGGTTGAATTGGGATTTGAGAGTTATTTTAATTTGCATTTTTTCCTACAATTCGGAGGAAATGTGCAGCGCTTACAGTGTTTTTCTCGTGAAAAAAACGTGACGTGTTTACACATCAAAAGTTTACGAGCTTTGGATGGTCCGACGGGGGACGGGGGTCGTTTGTATGCGGCGCCAGGCGTCCCCGGGAAAGGCATAAAGTCAGCAGGTGAGGAGCCAGTATCGCGCGGTCACGCTATTTAGATAAGGCCATTCTCGAGACCTCTCTCCCCCTTTACGATAAAAGAGTTCGGCACTTTACACGTCGCTGTTTTCTCGTACATCACCATCTCCGCCCGGCCCGCGCGATAATAAATCAAGCGAGAGGCGTAACAAATAGACAAAAAAAAATAAGAAAAAAAATCACGGCTACAAATAGCCTCATTCGATTAAGCGAAATGATTTGCGAATCACTTAAAAATCCAAATGGCACCGTTTTCCGTTCCCTCTCGACTTCTGGCGTTGGAATGGCAAATAAACCGAGTTTGGAATAAATTGTGCGACTGGATAAAGCAATATTTGTTGATCTACCCCCGCATTACGGCGGCGTCGGCCATTAGCGGGATGCAAATAGCGTCTTGTCATTTTTACTTCTTTATTTTTTCTTGTCGGTGCCCGAGATACTTGCCCCCTCCTTCGGATGTCGCAGTCTGGAATGGGAATAGCAAGTATGTATTTAATAAAGTTTCTGTAAATGTTTACTGCGCATTTAATAAACTTATAATTGTAAAGAGTTGCTGACGCAAAAGCTTTGTTTTACTTGGATCCTTTGTCTAGAAACAAAACCTTACTAGGTAATAGTAAATGCGTAGCGTTGGTATCGGAAAATGTTGATAATGTTGATCAGTTTTTAGGAAAAAAACCTGCGTAATGACCGTTTCAATAACATGCGGCCTATATTATAGCCTTGCAAATATTTCTCCAAGCATTTTCTCTTGCTATTTACTTGCCAACTGAGTAAGAAGGAGAGTAATGTTTTTCGAGTGTATGTATGTATACATGTATGTATGTTTTTACCTACAGCCTAAAAGGCTTGACCGATTTTGATGCGCAAGGTATCATAAGATTCGTCTTCATTTCCAGAGTGTTATAGGCTATATTTTTTTGTAATAATAATAATACTACCGCAGGGGCGGCTTTGAAGCGAGCCGTCGGCGAGTGGAGACACCGCGTACCCCGATGTTTCCCTGGGGCTAAATTAGACCCCTGACCTCTAGCTTGCCTTAACCGGCCGCGCGGCTGTGTGGTGGAAACTGCAGACCCTAACTAAGACCCTAAGCTCCAGGGTGGAAGTGTTAAAGAGCATAACGCCGCTAGTAGCTCTCAGTGAACGCGCAGCACACCTCTCGACACCCTTAGTCACCCACAGCCACACCGATGTTGCTACTCCGGCGCCACTATGGGGGGTTCATTCAGTGGGCTCGAGTCATCACCTGCCTCAATATTTTTGGATAATGAGACAAAATAAGCAGGTGTCGCTATCTCATTCTGATGCTCCCACACAGAAGTACCTTATCTTACTCACTGTGTGGGAGCATCAGCCAATAAATTAGTTGTATAAATCATAACCATTTCATTTCAATAGCCCCGATTTATCAAATTCCATATTGTACAATAGTTCCATCATCCATCCACATACAAAAAGCCTGTATTTTTTATATTATTTTTATGTAAAGGGCCTCAGTGTTGGCTTCGGCTCCACTGATGCCCATCAAAGGACTGGACTGCGATCCGAGATTTAAATTGAATAAATAATAATAATACATCGCTTGCTAAAATAATGCGTTTTTTCATAACCTCTAACGAACTATTTCTTAGTAAACAAGTGATTTTACTAGAATTATTCTAAAGAAAGTGCATTTATAATCTTTTACAGCAATTTTACGCATACTTTCTCACAAAAAACGTATACTCAACAACGTATAAATCGTAACAAAATCGTAAGTTAGACTGCAAAAACTGCTTTTCTGCAGTCAGGGTATTTTGTTTTTCTTATAATATGCTTGTTTATAACCATAAATTCGACCGAGATATGTCTCGCGAGTCTGCTCGCTCAGTCAATGCAGCCAATAAAACACTTATTATTTCTGTGAATAGTAGACCCTACACGAGCACTTATCTCTTAACCTGAAATTTTGTATAAAAATAAGAGTCTAAATAGCGAAAAAGTGATAACTTATGTGACCTCTTATAGCAAACATCTACCCTACCCTTTTTAACTGAGACATAACATATTTTGAAGTTAAAACCTTTTGATTGATTTATGCTAATAATTGAAATTGGTACTCGAGGATTTCGGTCTAGGTTCTTGATGCGTACCTACTGCACAGGAATGAAATTCTTTCATAACTGTTTCTTGAGAACTTGAACTTGATCTTGGAATTTTAAAATCTAAAGTGTATGCTAATCTTCTAAATCGACAAATTCTATCGTTGGTTTAACCGTCGCTTAACATCAGGCGTGTTGCAACACAATAGATCTATAAAAAAATCTTATTTAAATTTGAGTACTTACCAAATGTTACTGCCAAATATCAAAATCAGCAGGTAAATAGTGAAGCAAACCTCCGCATACACGCAAAGCATTTTTCCCAGTTAATACAGAGACTAGATATTAGCTCACTCAGACACTAAAATAAATATTTTCCATCAGTTTTTCAAAAACCTTAATTTTATAAGTAGCTATCTAGCTAAAACAATAAATAAGACAACTTACATGCACCTCTCATCTCAAGCTAGGCACACACATGAGACATGACACGTTCCCAATCTGACGCGGATTTATGTGACGTCACCGCCATTAGTGCTGCTAATGCCGCCATTACCGGCACGGGGGCCACAGATGCCGCTTGTTTTACGTAATTTATGGCCCCAAGACAAGGCCACGCAAGGAAAGGTGAGAGAAGCCACTGATCATTTTTGAACTAGAAGAGGCTGCACTGCTGATCTGTCGTGATCATAGTGAGGCAAATGACTATTTGACTTTTTTCTTGACTTGTCAAATCAATGTGGTAACATTGATTTGACTGGACTCAAAGCTCAGTTGTTATTATGAAATAATCAAGTCAGCAGTTTAAGCTGTAGGTTGTGAGTTGCATCCCAGGACAAACATTTGTGCAATGAGCAAGGATATTTGGTTCTCTCTATCCGAGTGTTTCTATCTATCATAATGCACCTATGTATAGGTATATGTATTTACAAACAAAAAAAGTGTTATATCAGTTATCTGTTTTCCATAGTACATACATGCTTTCCTTAGTTTGTAGCTAGACAGTGTTGTGTAAAAATATTCAGTGCCCACAAATATATTTTTATTTATTTGCATTTCAAAAACGCCAAAAACTCGAAAATGCTGATTGTTTTATAACATAACTTCACCTAAAAAAAACCTTTTCATGTTTATTAACAGTTCAACCCTGAACTTTATACTACAACAGTTCAAACCCCTATGTTGTAATACACTATGCTAAATGCTGTGAGCTATTTGACTTTAAAGGTTTAATCCATTCGTAGACTAACTCTTTACAAGATATATAATTTATTTATTTGGAAATCAAATTTTAATCACTTCAAACATATGTCTCTTCCAGGTAAGTAAGATATCTTTGGTCGTAAGGCCTCGCACTTCCGAACATTCCACCGGTGTGGGTGAAATATGGTCCAGCGCGCGCGATTGGGGCGCTGCGTGAACTGTATACCTACCAAATACCTCTTCATACCTAATACCTCTTCTTATAGGTAAAATTGAGTATGGTAACATTGGTAACACTTGGAGCACTTCAGTGTGGTAATGTATAAAACAACTAAAATGTTAGGTATTTTTTGCTTTCGATAGTAAAATTCATAAAGACAGTGACAAGAATCAGTGGAGAAATTCCAATAAACAAGTTTTTATGTATATTTAAAAGAAAAACAAATTACCCGATTGCAGGAGAGCGATTTTTACAATCTAACTTACGATTTCGTTACGCTTCATTCGCTGTTGAATGTACGTTTTTTGTGAGAAAGTATGGGCAAAGTCGCTGTAAAAGGCTGTAAATGGGCATTCTTTAGAATGACTCAGTCCATCCGTTTGAGAGCTACGATGCCACAGACAAACACACAGATACACTCGTCAAACATATAACACCCCTCTTTTTTGGTCGGGGGTTAAAATCAATACTCAATAAAATAAGTCCTCAATCATTACATACGTACGATATCTTTATATTGTACTCGAAAGTTACGAAAGAAGATGTACTGTAATAATTTGTAACCAAAACGCAACCTACGTAAACCTACGCCACCAAATAGTAACTACAAGTAACCATATGCTGGTATATCATAAATATAAATATGAGAAAGCTTCTGCAACTAAAGCAGACGTAGGCTTTATTACTCTATAAATTTTGTTGAGTAGATTATTCTGATCCTTCAGTTACAAACTGAATAAGATCGCTTAAAAATCGCGCAATGTTCTCACAGGGCAAACTATTCCCAGAATTACTAGTTTTAATTTAAACCCGGAAATTATAATCAATTTGTTTTTTTTTTGTCAAAGCTGACTAAAGCGGTACTTTATGAAGCAGTTGTATTTAATTATGCCTTTACACAGTTGCCAAACGCCACATTCTACCAGGGCCGTACTCGGCGTTTTATTTTTCAATTACAATTGTTAACGTTATAATCAGAGATATCGTGCACAATCGCCGTGGGCCCGGCTAATCCAGATTTATTCATACAGGGCCGGATTAAGGTGGCGTGAATTACACGTTTATAGGCCATAAAGACTGATCCAGTGGCGTGTTGTACCTGTCGCTTAGGTGTAGTTATGATGTGCACTCGTTCGTCCGGGATCTACAGGGTGTTTCAATGTTAAATTATACTTTGCTAAATGTAATCATCAAGGTAGAACTGACATATATTTAAATAAAAGATAAACCCATATTGATTTATTTATTGAACTAAAACGGTATTCACCAATTACATTAGCTAATATACATTACTTATTATTTTATAATTGACAATAATAAAGTTAATAAAATCAAAATCATAGACAATTAATTATTAAAACGTAATATCCAATAATAATAATAATGTCGAAACAAAGATTAAAATTAAAAACGTCAAACAATCAAATAGCTAAGCTTAAGTGAATCGTTAAGACCGCAATTCTCGCCAGTAGGTACATACATTTTTCTATACAACTAGAGAAATAAATCTAGGTATATTTAATCGTAAAAGACTTTCCTTTTTTTACTTACAACTTTTTAGCTTGAAATTATAATGGAATTCGAAAAAGTAAAACATAACCAAAATCACAGCTTATCCATTTAGGATTCTAATACATAATTGTCAAAATTAGATAATGTTTAGAAATGTTTTTTTTTTTTCATAGATAATAAGACACATTTATATCGTCTATGACATACTTATCCATCAACAGTTTTCAGAAAGAATTCAATGAATTCCTTCAAACTTCACCAGGTCATCGGTTTACCGAGCTAGAGGCTTGTCGACTGTATCTAGACACACGTGATTCTCACTTGTCTTTTCGGCTCTGTCTTCGGCAGCGAACCTTTGATCCTAACCTTTTCTTTTTTTGCCTTCTGTGCTTCACATTTCTACCCGCAAAGTGATAAAAACATCGGTAATTATATAATCCTGTGTTCAGGCTTATAACAGTTTTTATACTAAGTTTTATAAATATCGGTTGAGCTATAGTATGTTCGTGAAAAGGTAACAAACAGACCAAGAGACAAGTTACTTCCGTTTTTATTTTTTTAGTTTGTTCATAAAACTATAATGAAATGTTTAGTTCCGACATATTTCATGTGCTTTACCGTCCTTTAGTTGTAACGGTTATCCATGGGGGAGGCCTATGTCCAACAGTGGACTTCTTATGGCTGAGATGATGATGATGATGAGTTGTAACGGAAAATATTATATAATGAAACATGCTGTACAGGTAGGACGGTAGTCGTGCGCGTCTTGTTGCATGCGAGTTATGCGCCGCCCACGGGCACAAGCGCACGGTTACACTTGAATGCGCATGCGCACCGGACAGTAGGCACAAACATTATTTTTTACAATATTGCCAAAATTTTAAAAAAATCTAGCTGTTTTGGAATTTTGCCTTAAATTTTACACTTGACAGAAAATCGTTTGAAAAAATGATACTTGAACTTGAACTTGAAAAACACTTTACCCCTTTGCAGTTGACGGATCGATCTGAAATTTGGTATACACCTTTAGTCCTGATGACAATACAATTTAGTATATTATGTATTATTGTAAATCCAAGATGGCCACCGCCACAAAATGGCGGATTTCATATTTTATATTCACAACCCACTTACAAAACTTTTTAAGTTAAACGGTTTTATTGAAAAGAAAGATAATGATGTAGGTAATGTTTTTACTGTATTTTACTAGAAAAGCCCTTTCATTTGATACCCATGTTTTGGGGGTAGTGTTTTTTTTTTTTATCAGCCCTGTTTATTCAAACTGTCCCACTGCTGGGCGCAGGCCATCTTCTCATTGTGAGAAGGATTAGGCCATAGTCTGCCACACTGGCCAAGTGCGGGTTGACAGACTCCACACATCTTCAAGATCATTGAGAACTCTCAGACATGTAGGTTTCCTCACGATGTTTTTCCTTCACCGTTTTGAAGTTGTCGGCAATCAACAATACGCACATAAGTTCAAAAAGACAGAGGTGCGTGCCGTGGGATTCGAACGCAGGACCTGCGGATCGCAAATCGGTCTCCCGACTAGGCTGCCGGAAACTTTACATTAATTAATTAATTATAAATACATACTTATTGAAATACCTAAATAGAAAACAAACATTTATGTTCATTATCAAATGTTTGCCCTGGGTGAGGATTGAACCCACGGCCTACCAGCTTTACAGACATATTACCAGAGCTGCGGAGCAGTTCAACAAGAGCCATCTAAGAAGAAGAGGGAGAATCAATTCATTTTAAGTATTTTATATAGACTTAAAAATGGGCACATTTGCGCAAGGAACGGCTTGGGCGGGTTATTCGATTAATGTTTATTATTTTAAGTTTTCTTTGATGTTTTTGTTAATGATATAGATTTTCGGATTTAATGTTTTGTTATCTAAAGACTTGAACATTAAATAAAAAAAATATATATACTATTTCTTTATAATATTGTTGTTTATGTGTCGGTGTGAACATTTATTTTTATCACAAACCAAACAACATTAATTCAAATAGTACCTACTCGTATACGCAATAAGCATACTTAAAATTGAGTGGATTACTTTAAAATATTTTTGTATTTTGTTGTTGTTTTTAGGGTTCCGTACCTCAAAAGGAAAAAAACGGAACCCTTATAGGATCTCTTTATTGTCTGTCTGACCGTCTGTCCGGGTGACAAGACCTTTATCTCGGGAATGCGTGAAGGTATCGAGTTGAAACTAAAACCATATACGCAAATCCATAGTATCTTGCTGCAGAAAGAAAAATAAAATTTCTCAGTTTTTGTACAAAAAAGTTATAGCCGAATATGTCGTAAAAAACGCACATTTCGACACTCACATGGGAATCAAAACCTGTGGGGTATTTCCCATTGACCTAGAATTATCAAATTTGGCAAGAAGCATTGTGTTAGAGTACATATATAGGAAAAAATCCAAAACAGTTTTTTTTTTATTTAATCACAAAAAATGTGTCTCTATGCAAGGAATGAGGGCCCAAATTTTAAAGTGAATTAACCGTATCATTTGGGGTATCATATTGGAAGAGCTTCATTAACATAAGCTAAAACAGGTTTTTAAATATTTTTACGATCTATATTTTTCGGTTTATGAAGGAAAATATAAAAAAAAATATCCTTTTGTTTAGTTTGTACGGTGAGCGAGTCTAACTCGCACTTGTCCGGTTTTTTTGTCAATGTGAATATCATTTTTTTATCACAAACCAAACAACATTAATTCACATAATACTTGTATAAATCAATAAGCATACGGATTCCGTGAGAACTATCCCCTACCGCGACCCCTAAAACAAAGTTACCCCCGCGCTGCGCTCAGTGGGGTAGTAAAAATTCCTCGTAATTGAATAAATCAATTCTATCGCCATTAAATCGAGTTACCGAGCATATTGGGAGCGAATTTATTTAGCTAATAGCCCTCTGGATTTGTTGTAAGCGCAGTTTTCGCTGGCGGCATATTGTTGGGATGATAAAATCGCACGCAATGCAACGATGAAAGAACTTATTTTTGTGATTAATTATATTAACCAATTTTTTGTAGTAAATTCTTGTGTATAAACAGTTACTGGACATTTTATTACCTATTTCAACAAGTAAGAGGTTAATAATTCAGCTGTATTTTTAACCAACTTTCAAAACAATACTCCGCTAATTATCAACTGTTTTTGACGTTTTTTTTTTTGTTTGATAGATAATACTGCAGAGGTGGTCCCTTATCAACTGAATTAAACATGCTTAACGCATTATATAAACAGAATAGATCTGTAAAGTGAAACACACGATAAACATGGTCTCAAAGGAGCGAGGACTTAAACCGGCCCCTCGCCAATACCGGCTTCCTGTGTAACCGATGACTCCCCAATCCTCCCTTATAAATTTTATCAAAATCGGTTCAGTGCTTTGGTTTTTATAACAAGATAACTGAAATAATGTCATCCAAGTAAACGAATTGCGTATTTTGAAGTCGGTTTTTTCAGTTTTTTTAACTTTAATTATTTCGGCTTTTGACTATGTTTGTATTTCTTCTAGCGAAGCTATTCTCTAATAGTTCTCGATTCAATTGTTCTATTTTGTGTGCATACTCCCCACACAAAACAGAACAATTGAATCGAGAACTATACCTTTCTAGGGTTATTCAAAACTGTGACAGTTTATTATGTGCCAAAACAAAGTTTTTTTTTAGTTTTTTTTTCACTATAGATCTACGATTGACCACCAACTCGCCTGATGTTAAGCGTAGGTGTGGCTGAGGATGGAGCTCGCCAAATGGATGGAGGATGGAGCCAAAACAAACTCGATTAAAAACAGTAAGCAAACGAGAGGTCTAACGATTGAAAATATACTGTTTCTCTAATTGAATGCGTTTAAATTCAATATGTTCAATTAACTTATATCCTGAATAGTTAGTCATTACTTATTATCTTAAATAAAAAAGTAATATAACATGTATTACTTGACAGCAGAAAATAAGATAAATTATAAAGTAAAATAACGCCAGCGGACAAAACATTTTGATTCTTGACGGTATTTCTGAAAATTCAACGTAGTTTCATGTCAAGATAAAATCAAAGTTAAGAACTAGAAATCCAAAAATAAAAAAACTTGAGAGGTGTCAAGGGACACCCGGATGGAACGAAGTTCCTTTCGATTAATTAGTGAAGGAATTGTAATTTTTATTTTTTTTAAGTTATAATAATATTTTTTTTATTATTATTTACTATGTACAAAAAACCTGTATACACTCAACAAAAATAATCGTCGCGACACCACACTGTTCAATGCGAAATATAAAGACGAAACGAAAATAACTGGCTTGCTTTCTATGAGAGAGAGAGAAAGAGACAGACAGAGAAACACGCGCACGCCGCACGGCTTACAACTATAGCAAAAAGTGTCGTTACAATTTTTGGTCTTAATTTTTTCCGTCTAGCCCCCTTTCGCACCGCGCGATAAGGAACTTTTTTTTTTTATAGAAGATAGATCTACGATTGACCACCAACTCGCCTGATGTTAAGCGACGGTGTGGCCGAGGATGGAGCTCGTCGATCTAGAAGATATCTATTCACTCTAGCCTTGAAAATTCCAAGATTGTAGGTCTCAGGAAACAGAGATGGCAACTTTTGATTGGAACTTCGTTCCAATAACAAACAGAACCTCAAACCCCAGGACTCAAGTACTCCATCGCATGCCTCACACTCGAGACAAAGGCTCGCACTAACTAACTTAGTTACATGAGACTCGTATAAATATTTAATCCCGGCGAAGGAGCCGTCAGCGGCACGTCTCGAACTTACATCGGCCAAGTTGGGCAAGTTACGAAGCGACAACTAACGTAAATTAATACCTGACATAAATTTGCCATAACAGTAGAAACTTTGGAAGGCTTTGCTGAAGGCAGGTTTAGTCGGATGCAATATTATGCTACAAGTCTGCAAATTGTAGGTTTGTGGCTTCCGCGGATGCGCGTTTTTTTTTATAATGGCCGGGATATTTTGAAAGGGGGGGGGGTTTAACCCCCTGCCTACGGCCTCAATAAACATAATGTGACAGATACACATGATGACAAATGTCAAAATCTTTTTACCTATCGAGTTTAATTTAAAAATTTCTCTCTCCTATTTTTTTCTGTTTTTAGTGTCACATTGACCAAGTGACGTTTATTAGAATAAGATTTATCTCATAAACTCTACTCTCAAACTGAGTCTCAGAATCTTAATAATTCTATTTTCTTTAGTTTGACATGTATCTTTGTTTTTGTTTCTCACAAACGGATGGGCTGATTTTGATCTAGGTTTTTTTGTAATAAGATTTTATCGCGAGTGTTCTTAGCTATGTTTCATCGAAATCTGTACAAGCGGTTTTTTTTTGTCGGGGTTTTTGAGTTTTCTAAACTTATACATACCCGTTTCTAAACAAATAACATTCGGCAAATTTTGAGTCACTCAAACATTTAGTCATCTTATAAAACTGTAATTTACAAATTAAAATAGCTTTCAGGTTAGTACAAAAGTGAGGCATAAATATTTTTATGGCTTATAAAGGTAAAGTATATTTTTATGTCAAAAAATATATTTTTCGTTAGGTACAAACAACAAAAAAACAAAAATGACAAAATGACATGACAAAAAGGTTCTAATGAAGGAATTGAAATAGGAACATAAAAACTTCTAAATAACAAACTTTGAACAGTATTGTTTGCTTAATAAAACACTTTCGAGATTTCTTAAGATTAAAGTTTGTACAAAATAAATGTAAACATCAAACAAAAATGCTTAAAATTTCCAAGCTTATAGAAACTTGTAAAGTTGTGATTCCGAAACTCTTACTTCGTAGAACAGAGCCGTTAGAGACAGTACAAACGAGGAACAAATCCAAGAACCGGATGCGAGTGAGTCTAATGGCGACGTAAAGCAGCGGGAACCCTCAGCGACACTGGAGGGTCCCGAGATCTTATCTATTTGCAGGACTTGATGCAACAGTGTCTTCAAGTCAGTATTGATCCAGATAAAAAGTGAACAATAAAACACAACGTAGAAACTACGCACGAATAAAATTATACTTAATTGTATTTTTGGTTATAGGAGTAAACCTACTTACTCCTGTAAGCACGTTTAAAGTTTTGAATTTGATTCGGTTGAAATTCAATCACTAAGCGATGATTAGTAATCATCACCTACTGATTGAAATTCAACCGTAATTTTGTAATTTCGTTTCTGCTTTTCTTCTCCTTAGGTATGCTAAATCTCTCACTTTTCCGTTTACGCAAGGATCCAAAGTTTTTGCTTCAGGTATAAGCAGGTAAATTCTATTTACCATTTGACCAAACAATATCCTAGATATTTTATTTTAGTGTAGGTTATAGTTTTAATAGTAAGACTGTACGTTCGACAATATTGACGCAATTTCATAATAATTGGGCTTCGGGCGCGTACGTAACTACGAGTATAGTTTCGTAACTAGTTCGTGCATAACATAATTATTCTTCGTACGAAACTGGTGTCGATCAATCTATTAAAAGTTTTTTTTTTTAATATAAACAAAGAAACAACAAAAAGTACCTACATGGTACAAAATAATCTGAAATAAAAAGCGAGTTTTTATTGGATTTCTACGTATAAATCTGTACACATATACATACGACTAAAACTCTGGAATTAATTTGTTTCTTGGATTTTAATAAACGCGTTTAAACTTTAAGACAGTTAAAATTTTACGCGCTTTGCAATATCTCTAGAACGTGTCACGTGATTTATACCTACGCCTTCTCGGGCCATAAAAAGCTTCACACGCTAACATAGTTGCATCACATCCCTCGCGATTGATTAGTATAGAACGAAGTGATTGGAGCGTCGAGCCACTCGCCCGGCTACGTGACCCGCCTCGGAATGGCATGCAGCCCGGAACCCTTTTTAGAAGGCTTGCTTCAATTTGTGCTCCTGGAACCCTTGCTAGCTTTTACGTGGAATATTAAAATTTCAGGTCTGAATGTACTTGCTGGCTTACTTGTTCCTTGAGAAGTACCTACAATCTTGGAATTTTCAAGGCTAGAGTGAATAGATATCTTCTAGATCGACGAGCTCCATCCTTGGCCACACCGTCGCTTAACATCAGGCGAGTTGGTGGTCAATCGTAGATCTATAGAGTATTAAAAAAAAAGTGTAGGTGTAACGAAGTTTAAGGTCCATTCAAGGTCAGGTCTGATTTGAGTCTTTGTCTCATTTTCGACTTTATTTATTTATTGATGTTCATTACTTAATGGACAACCTAGGTGAACAATTCGCTTATTTATTCTTCTTTAATGATTTTTGGCTTCTGAGTGC
This sequence comes from Lycia hirtaria, assembly GCA_947563715.1. Lineage (NCBI taxonomy): Eukaryota > Metazoa > Arthropoda > Insecta > Lepidoptera > Geometridae > Lycia > Lycia hirtaria. The sequence continues at coordinate 28,496,851 of OX387379.1, read as the reverse complement.
ACTAGTGTAGGGGACCGCGAGTCAACTCAATCTTCTACTTAAGATGTAAATGCTGGCTTACTCCATAATTCTACAACATTATCAATGCAAAAACTCCGTGTTGGGTGCCGGCGACCCATGATATACCTTTTATCAAATTGTTTACCAGCAGTTTGAGAAAGGTGTGTAACAGGATTTTACCATCCCATTGATCCTTTTTAACATACAAGTGAACACAAAGCAAAACGCACAGCCTTAGAACGATGGACTGAAAGTGTAAGTATTTATATCTATGTTATGTCGAAAAAATTACCGTATTAGCTAATACGGTATTTTTTTTGCCATAGATACCAAAATCATAGATCACAACAACGTTTATTTATTTAATAAAATCTACAGCCTTTTAAACGTACAATAAATAATTTACATTTTATATTTAACCTTATGCAATTACAGTAAAGTAAAGTAAGATACTTTTACATCAATGCTCAAATAGAAAAGTAAGCCCTGCTTAAACTAAACGTGTGCGTGATGTGAGTGTATGACGGTGAATGTGTGCGTGTGGGGTGTGGGTGTGTATGTGGGGGGTGTGAATGTGTGTGTTCAGATATAATTAACCGTAAACTAGAAGTTCTAGTCTAGAACTCAACATTAACAATACCAAAACTAGATTCAAAATCTAAAACGTTGACAGAAATGATAGTTTTCGAGGAAAGTATAAACTGATTGTATATTGTACAAAACTTGGTGTACTGTAATATTCAGCAAAGAAAGATTAGAAATATACTTCAGACGACGATTAGGAATGGTTACGTTAGTAAACGAGTCTAGTATTTAAAATACGGAGATTTTAGAGTAGTCTCAAAATTAACTAAAACATAATAAGTATACGTACATTAGTGTTGTCGACTCGAATCTGCTTAGAAAGCTTATAATTAGCACCAATTTAAACGAAGTTAATTGACCGAGCGAGAGAAGCTTCTCTGCATCAACTGGCCAAATTTTCTTTCATCTGTCAGTTTGTTTGTGTGTTTGTTTGTGAATGTGTATGATCGTACTCACCTACGGGGCGTTATTTTGAACCAATTTTGATGAAACTTGGCGTATAGGTTCTATGGACTATGAAAAAAAAAATGTAGTCGGTGATTTTTGATAGAAAGGTGGTTCACATAAAAAAGGGGGGAAGTTTATGGCGGTGCTAATTACCATCCGATTTTAATGATATTTGGTAGGTAGATAAAGTAGATAAATATTACAACTTGTGGTAAAAATAAATTAGAGTTTAAAAAACTATAAACACGCTACAAATTATTGTAGTCAAAGTTCATTACAAGACTTTTCTAAAAAATCCAAACACAGCTATGATACGATGTTCCATCATGAAGTTCTAGTTCATATCCTCCGGCTCCATCATCAGATCAGTTCGACAGTACCGTATTATTGTATTGTCATCAGAACTACATACAGCTGCCAATTTCCATGACGCTAAAATCCTTTGAAGATGGTTAAATTAGTTACCCTATATTTCATTACATACAGGTCGACCTAATAAAAGCGTGTTAATGAACAGAATTGGTCAAGTGGTTGTCGAGTTAAGACAACCAAGTTGAGGTTGCGTGTAACAATGACGCCTGGATAAGCTTGATGCATTTTAGCGCTGAATAATAGCGTAATTAAACAGAACGTATAGGTACAACGAAAATATTGTTTATGTAATCCAACTATACATAATATGTCACTCCCAGAAACGTCCAGCATTATAATGTATTAAAATTAAATTGATCTTTCAAGGTGCTTAAACTTACGGAAAAAATGTTTTTCGATCGTGAAATAACGTTTGTAAAATCACATAAAATTGCGAAATCGGCCAAAATTTTATATACAGCCTCCTTAGCCAACTTTATGTACCTAGGTATTATAAATAAAATAAAATAAATATTTGTGGACATTTCACACAACACCATCTAGCCCAAACTAAGCAAAGCTTGTAATAGGGAACTAGATGGCTGATAGAATACATATATATATATTTTTTGTAAATATATACATATGATGCATAGAAACACCCAGACACAGAACAAACATCCATGCTCATCACACAAATGTTTGCCCTGGGTGGGGATTGAACCCACGACCTTTCAGTTCAGCAGGTAGACGTAAACACACTACCAACTGAGCCACAAGGCCAGTCATTATGTACAGATGACCCAAGGTGAGCTGCAAATAAGCTCTCTCGCGAGGTCTACTTTTCGTAGAACTACTAGTTATCGAGGTACAGAAAGCCTGTAAAGTGGTCAGGTTAGAATCTCGACATAGTAACTATTAACGCCATACACAACGCTTGCCTTCAGCCCAGCGACAAACTGTCCAAAAAGTAACTGGTCGAGAACATCACGACGCTCATGTAGTAATCAGTTAGCCTACGACTTTGTCCAACTTTCATCCATTTTGCCATCACTGCTTAGATCCATTTCGATTCTTCAAGAATAACAATCTAGTTTAATAAAACTAACAAAATACTGCAAAGGAATACTATATAAAATGAAAAGGCTGCATGAAAATATGAACACTCCAAAATCTGAGAGATGACCATCCATCGAGACCATGGAGTCAATTTATCACTCCGGAAAAATGAAAAGTCCAGAGTCCATTAAAAATAGTCGCACATAGTCGCATGACCCATAAAACGAGAGAGCTACGTGAAAAGGAAACACAACTGGGAAAACTGTGTGAAGTGCATCGCACGGCATTCAGTGGTTCTGTATAAAAATATTAACAGTTTTTTTTACTAGATTGTATAAAAAAACTAGCCGCATTCCGTGCTTAAGTTTTACCCGTCACTCACAATTGTTTTCTTAGTTGACATCTACACTTTTCAAGGAAGACACTCTTTAAAATTTAATGTCTCTAGTACCAACAGTTAAGTTATTCGTTACCTATCAGTCAATCAGTCTCTAACATTGACACTACTTTGCCTTTTATAGGTATTTATTAGACTTTCATCAGTCTGGGGTAATTTAATAGCTTTTTAGGGTTCCATATTATAATCTAAAAGAGGTCTCTTGGCGAGTATTGACCATTTTTAGACACTTTGCAAAAATATTAATTTCCTCTGTATCATGTCGTTATGATACATAGCTAATTGACCTTTTTTGAGTGTTTTACATATTTGTCTGTATTGTATCGTAAAAATAAATTTTGATGGATCGGTTACCATTCTGTCCAACTTTTCTATTATCTATGGAACTTTACCCATCAAATTACATGGTTATTTTGAATTTCGAACGACGTTTAAGTTAATGAGAAAGAATTTTACAACGACAATATCTCGTTGAGATACGACATAAAAACATACACGTAAGAGCGTGACTTATGTATCTCAAGGTATGTGCATATAATTATAGAACAATTAATGCCTTAATGCCTTAGTTTCGCCATTATTAGGAAATCATTAAAAAACTAAATTATTTTATCAGAAAAAGTAACGGAACCCTAAAAATTCGCCACCTCGTCAACCGAGCGGAGGTAGAGCAGGCCAAAAAAGAAAACCAATTTGCCCGCATGAAAAGGTTCGATCCAATCCGTCCGTAGCCCGTATCCACTCATTTGGTATTTTCGCCTGCCGATAGAAAACAAATTACAAACTGTCGCCACCGCTCCAAGGATTATTATTAGCTATTTATTTTTCTGTCAATCGTCTTAAGGAATGGAAATGGTTGGTGTTGAAGGCTCTTAATAAGTTGTTCCTGTTGTATTTCGAATATGATTTGAATATTCGCTTTTCCGCGTTTTCATTGGTGATATTGAATATTAAGTAGATGTTTAAGATAAAATTTGTATTTGTCATGAAAATGTATTTATTTATTTAATTTTCTTGAAAACAAACAGCTATTAACATAAATATAGTGTAAATTAATGGTACGGAATAAGTCTTACAGTTTTCACCAATAGAATTTAAGTTTACATTAAAGACTTAATGAAAAGAAAATAATAGATAAATAGTAGTAGTACATAATTAAAATTGCTAAGCCATATATATATGTAGGTATATAGGTATTTGTTTAACTGCAATGTTCAATGGTAGCTGTTGTACATGACGATATAGGCAGGATAGAACTTTTAATCCATTTAAAAAATAGAACTAGATCGTGTATTTTTTTTTAAATGTGCTTCGATATATTTGCCTGTTTTGAATGTTGTGGATTGGTAATTTTAGAATTGAAACTGGCAGCTGTCTTTTCAGTGATGTTTTTCTTCTCTGGAAGCTAATGTTTTATAAAATGTAACTCGTTATAGAACAGACTTGAAATCATCTATTCCTGGTATATGATTAGACAATAAAAGAGTGTGATATTAATCTTACCTAAGTGTATCGCCTTTATACCTGAAAATAATCTCTTCCAATGGAAATAATGGATTTTAGGAAGTGAAAATATCTGTGTCTTGTATACTAATAATTGTAAACTGAAAAACTAGCCTGAAAAACATGGGTCAGAAAATTGGAGCTGGTTTAAAAACTATCACACCGAAGTTAGTAGATATATTTTTATGAAACCACGTCTGACTATTTCAAGGCAACTTTTTTATAAACGTCACTCGAGTTGCTTATTTATAATAAAACATATGTATGTATGTATATTCCAGTAGGCAGGAAACAATTTTGTCTGTAAATATAAAATAAGTACCCCAATGATATAAACAAACCGTCAGGCCTATATCGTTATATCTGTAATATCAATAACAGACAAAGCCTCCCCTCCGTTGCCATGGTTACTGTGTCATCCCCATTTCATATAAGCATGCCTTATGTCTAAAATTTAAAATTATACGTTTATTTTCTATCGTTTAGGTTTTTTTTTTCTTAGAATGTAAAATAATTGATATTTTGTTATATTGTAATGTTATTGTTGTTAGTTTATTCAAATATTTGATGTTGAAAATTATTCAGACGATACCTCAGAAATCAAAATTGATGAATCCTTTTAAAAAATATTTATGACTGCAGGAGGTTATAATAAAATATATATGCTACAAGTATTTATGGTAAAATAAAAATAAAATTTTCAATTGCGTAAGAGCGATTTTCGTGATACGATAGCTTGATATGATGTTGAATGTACGTTTTTCGGATAAAACATGCGTAATGTCGCTGTAAAATGTATTTAAGTGAGAATTCGCACAATTCTTGTGAAATCATATATTTCAAAGTTTATTATAGGTTACAAAAAAAATATGCGAAAGTTTTACTGTTATTACAATAACTCCGGCAGTATAGACAAATCTAACAACACTTCGTACATCAAAATCGGTCAAACCATTTAGGCTATCGGAGGTAATATAGAAACTTACGTAGTACATACCCACACACATACACACATACATTTTTTTCTAATCTAGACACGTTTCATCAGCCAACGTGGCACTTTAACGCTGTAACGATGAGTGTTAAAAATTACACTCACTTCACTCTTCACCTGTCGGCTTCACTTAATGACACTCATTTTATTGGCGACAGATAAATCACGTCGGATAGATTGATGTTACCAGTAAAAGGGAAAGTATGAAAATGGCGTCACGTCACACGAAAAATGATGAAGATTCGGCATTTCATTCAATCGACACTCTTTACTTCCAGTTGATAACACCTCGAGCATATTTTATCGGCGTTCCATAAATCGTATCGGGCACGGACTGTGATTTGTGACGAGCGTGACAATGGCGTGACGTAGCTGTCATGTGTGCCTGAATATGGTACAGTCGTTGTCCGGTGGAGCGCTTTGTGTAGATGCTAGAGTGCCTGGAACATGCTGTATATTTTGTACATGACTGTGCGGAATGATGTGTGAATATGACCGCGCCTAGATCATAGTTATGACGTTCAGTAAGTACAGTAACTTGGTATATTTTACTATGGAAACTAACGTGGTTTCTATAATAAAATATGGTAGTATGGTTTCTCGGTTGGTGACGTGCGAGGCGCGTCACCGACGGAGTGACGTTTGCACTGCTCCATTGAAAAAAAACCTCCAAATGCGGTTGAAACTATAGTCGGATATTTCGACTCAAACCAGACGTGAGCGACCCGTAGTTTTTACCCGACTGCATAAGAAGGAGGGTTATTATTTGAAAACAGTAAGTTAGTGTTTAGTGTCCGAAAGTTGGTGGGTATATACCTATATATACAACCATTTTTTATATACATTTGGAATGAATGCTGCTCAAATATGAAATGTAATTCATGAATTTCTCATTTTCATTTTTGATAACATGAGACGGTGGTGAAGAGCGAGCAAATATAATTAAAAAATAACCGACTGCATAAAAGCGGTTTTCGTAACTGTTAAGTGTAATATGATAAATGAATCATATAAATGTAACAAACCACAATTAAGTTTAGAAAACTCGGCATAAGCAAATTCATAACAAACAAATTTTTTATGTAGGGCTGATAGTCTCTGTGTAAAATGGCTGTGATATACAGACAGGGCGGATACGACAAATTTATAAGGATCCCTAGTAATTACTACAGCCATAAAATATCTCAAAAAGTTCCATCATTCTAAAGTAATGCTTACAACTATAATTACTTTTATTATATGTTACACACATACATAGATGTATTTTCTACGTAAATATAAACAATTAGAAAGTTAAATAACAATTGAATTACCTATATAAAATTCTGTAATTTCAAATGGGAGAAAAATATAACAGAATGATTTCTATAAATTTCATTAAAATTCCGCTTCGTCAAGTCCGGGAGCAATTCATTAGGGTTGGCAATTTTTCTTTATTATTTTATATTATAGCAAGACTAATATAATTCAATGTTGACTCTACTAGTACATAATTGACATGTTGTAACATAATACTGGTACTGTCTGATACGTAATCACATCGTGTCAGATATGTTATATACGAGATTATTGCCCGCCAAAAGTGAAAAAAAAATGTGGGGGGGGAGGGAGGGTCTAAGCTTGTAGACCTAGAAATTCATATTTTTTGGCTTATCTACTTGTTCTTGGTTCCAATATATATCAAATACGTAATAAAGCGCGCTCAGCAATTATTGTTAGCACAATTAAAGTATATTTTCTCAACCTTATTTAATGCGACTCGGTTCAATAAATCACTTTTATGAAATTATTATAAAATAATAAAAATGGATATCGTATTTTTACTTTTTACTACAACAAAACGTTATGCAGTTATTCCGTAAATAAACTTGCCAACTTTTCCACATTTTTCATAAGTAAGACAAAAGTTTAAGTGGTATTTAAGGTCAAATTTTAACCACAATTCACTAAGTTCTTACATTTTTTTACTTGTTTCTCAGATAAATTTTAACTATGCCAAATCCCACACACCTTACGTTTAATTTTCTTTTGCTCTTATTATAAAAACTAAATCTTCAGGTCATAATTATATATTTAGTTATTTTTATATATTTTCTGCTACTGTGTTATTGTAAAATTATCTTTGCCTTTTTTCTCGGTTTGGAGTCAGCACCCCTGCACATCAAGAAGTGCCCAGAGCGTCCGCCCACGCGGCGCTCGGGCGGGCGCGGCGACGGATTTGTCGCGGTCCGGAAACGGCAGGGAATTCATTTCGGCGTAATAGGTTTCCTGCGCGCGCGTCCGGTCTCGTCCGACGCCCGGACGGCGCGCGTCCGGCACGCAACGGAAGTATGCCACCGACGGTATTGGGCCTTAGGGTCTTGCATCTCATAAATAAACGAGTTTTTCTGCAGAACATGATAAACTTAGAATATCTTAATCTAATTTTATCATGTTTTCCAGAAAAACTCGCTCATTTATGGTTTACATTTAAATTTCGAACGACATGGTACTTCGATTTCACGACATTTCAAAGTATTCCCAAACACATGTGTGAATATCCTAAAATTGTCATACGTTTATAAACCATTTATTGTTGTTGTTGAACTTAATAAAATATGTGTTTATTATTTTCTATGTTTGAAAGAGAACGACTGTAACGAGAAATTACATCTTAGACTGTAACTTTCTGTGTTTTTTATAAAACACGAAAAAATAGACATATTGTTTCGAGTTAAAAAAAAATATTGATACAATATTTTTAACCAAAATGTGTCAGTTCAGTCTTCATCATGTCAATATTATCAACGTCTGATTTATTGTCTATTATAATAATTTCTAGATACTTTCCGGTTTATAGACCACCAAAAAATATATTTATAAATGGAAATGTACAATTACATTTAAGAATCAGGAGGTAAGTATGAAAGTTTTCTCGAAAATTAATTTCCGAAATAATCTTAATTTCTCGAAACTTCGTAAACGGGAGTTCCGTTAAACTTATGTGACGTGTCATTAAGCTCCAGTCAGTATTGGCATTTAAATCCAAAGTCAAAAGGCAGACGTCTTAACTTATGTTTTGAATAATTTTAACTTTAACTACAGAAAATTATGTATATGAAAATGTTTTCTGGAACATGACTCAGGAATGCATTTTTTACCCATTCTCGCAAGCATGGTTAAAACAACACAGTTATACATATGTACATGTATGTATACGTAACACTATCACTGTGACAACGTAGCTGTATCCTTGTAACAATAAAAGTTCTACTACGCTTTGTAGTGGGACATATTATACAAACGGGACTGAGTTATTGAAATTAAACAAAAAATTGTATTGAACGGAATTACCGCGTATATTTTACATAATTTTAAGACCTCATGTTTCGAACAATTTGCAGCGTCTGTGGTCACATGTGGGACTAGATGACAATTTTTTTTTGTTATATAATTATAATCCCGGCAATTAAGTTCCCGGCAGCTTAGTGGTGAGACCGTCTGACTTGCGATCCGCAGGTCTTGAGTTCGAATCCCACGGCACGCACCTCTGTCTTTTCGAAGTTATGTGCGTATTGTTGATTGCCGCCAACTTCAAACGGTGAAGGAAAACATCGTGAGGAAACCTACATGTCTGAGAGTTCTCAATGATCTTGAAGATGTGTGAAGTCTGCCAACCCGCACTTGGCCAGCGTGGCAGACTATGGCCTAACCCTTCTCACAATGAGAAGATGGCCCGTTCCCAGCAGTGGGACAGTTTGTACAAACAGGGCTGATAAAAAAAAAAAAAAAAAAAAAAAAAATTATAATCTATTTATTTTTGCGCAAAATGTTCCCTATGCACACAGAAGGCAGTCACGAGAGCTTCCGTAGATTTGTGCTGGGGTTGGATTTTAATAATTTGAAATGACCGGGTCCTATGTCGGTAGTACCTGTTAACCATATTCCATATTAAAGTTAGGGTATTTCTTAATTTCATTGATTAGTAAGTTGATGTGGTAATGGGCAGAACTGATGGCCGATAGAGTCGAATGTTCTCGAGTGGATACCACGCACCGGCAAGCGCAGCGTAGGAAGATCAGCCACAAGGTGGACAGAAGACCTCATAAAAATAGCATGAAGACGCTGGATGCAGGTCGCTACCAACCGATCTTTTTGCTTCTTGTAGCTGAAGGCTTCATCAGTGGACTTCTTGTGGCTGAGATGATGATGAAGATGATAAATAAATAATATTGTTGGGCATGTGACCCAGCACCATCTAGCCCAAACTAAGTAAACATGTACTATGAGAACTAGATGGCTGATAAAGTGCATAATATAAAATTATACAGCTCTTCTTTTGATGATTTCTTAATTTCAATAACATTGATTAAATTTTGAGTTTTCATCAATCGAATTTAAAAAATAGCAAAATTACTTAATAACAATTCAAATAAAACCTAACCAAAGCCCTAAAAGTCAAAATTTGTTACAATAAGTAACACAACTACTCAGAATGTTGTTAACCGAGCCCTTACAAGTCACCATATCGTATAATACGTACATAATAACTACAAACCGAATCTGTTTGGAACTTTTCTATACAAAGGAGTGGCCAAGGTTGTACGCGGAGGTTTGACGGTCGGGTCGGCGACCCGTGTCCACACGGTAACAACACTGTATTGGATAATTTTGGAGCCAATAGTTTGTTATTTTAGTGCCTATTGCGGAACCTAGTTGACCTTGAGAACGGTAGTGCCACCGTAGGTCGTACGTTCAACCCTTCGACTTCCTTCCTGTGTAGGTATCTCGCTATTGATACACGTGGAATCGTCTCAAATACCTTTCGCGTGTGTAAGTTTAATTTGAATAGTTGAAAATAAGACGTGAACCATTTAGTTTTCTCATGTTTTCTCAATAGGGAATGCGCAAGATTGATTTTTATTTGGTGATAAAATATCTAACTAGAAATATATCCATTCCACAAAAACAAAATTAAAATTCCGTCAAAAATAAGAAAGTAACTAGCATTTTAATTTCATGTTAGATAGAGCACACGATAGCGTCATGGTTAAAATTTACCATACAGATTCAATACAAACTGTTGTTTTGCGAGAGAGGGACAGAGCATCCCTCCCCTAAAACTTTAAATATTTATCATCATCATCATGTCAGCCATAAGAAGTCCACTGCTGAACATAGGTCTCCCCCATGGATTTCCAAAAAGACCGATTGGAAGCGGCTTGCATCCAGCGTCTTCCCGCCACTCGTATGAGGTCATCTGTCCATCTCGTGGCTGGTAATATTTATACCTCGGTATAATAATATATATAAGTTTATCGATTGATTGGCCTTTTTTTTAGTAACTTATTAATATGAAATAAAATACATTCATATTCTCTAATATTCACATTACACGCATCTAATAGAGTTGAGTTTTTTTTTTATTATTTAATTATTTGATGTCCGATTCCAATGCAGGTAGCACCTCCCAGCCATCTTTTCTATTAAATAATAATAATGTCATATCCTCTAGTTACATTTTGGCACAATGAATGTCTTTGGTCAAGATTCGACGGATTGTTAAACCGAATTTGTTAGGCTAGGTATGTACCTAGCCGTGGTATGTACCACGGCTAGGTACGTACCAGATAGGTACATTTTTACACATTACAGCATTGTTTGAGCATCTATTTTTCACATCAGTTCATCATCAGTCATCAAAAGAACAATTTTCATTTACGCGTTCACATCACCTCCTGAAGTTGTGTAAAATATGTATACGCACACAATAAGTAAGTTTAAAGTTGTGCAGTGATAAAATGAAACATGTGGCTAAAGAAAAAGGTTTTTAAAAATCACTCTTTTCCTCACAAGCTCAATATCCAAAATCTGGTTTGGTGCGAATCCGAAATTGACGTCATAAAATATGTTTATGTTATTTACAATTTATGTTCAATTTGTACTTTTATTGCTTGAGGACAACCGTTTCTTTAGTAAAACATATGCTATCTATCTATTTATATGTCTCCATGTAAATAGACCTAAGATAGTCAAATCTTTTTATGTACATTAAGTTAATAACTCTGTCGGCCTTACCGAAAAACGTTACTTAACTTTAACCATCGTCTTAAATTATCTGTCTTTTTTCCGCAAGTGCATTACGTGTCAGGGAGAAGTTGACAAAATATGTTAAGCAATGCTTAAAGTTAAGTAACGCTTTTCGGTAAGGCCATGTATGTCTCCCAAGTAAAATTAAATTAATAATAATTAGAGCTCATTTATATAAAGTAAACAACATGTCGATTAGATTAATAACCTCGAAATACTTTTCTCCAGTAATTAGGCATTTAAAGCTTTCTTTAGATAAAAAATCTTTATATTAAAAGAATTGTGGCCTATATTTCAACTTATTGAGATTAATTGTAACCTGCGTACGAGTACTTCTCTAGGTTTTGGGTATTACAATAATAAATAATTAATAGCAATTAATTAATAGTAGTAATTAATAATAATTAATTATTAGGGTTAATTTCTTACACTTAATTATAATACTTTTTACAGGGGTTTTAATGAAAATAAGCGCGCGTGTTCAACCGCCAACTTGGAATAATTACAGTCCTGAAAATGTAGATATATATGTCAACTATTATCATCATTTGCTTTATCGTAAAATTGCTTTTGCTTTAAAGGTAAAGCAATATTTAATGATTGTAATAAGTATTTTATTTGTGACTAAATAATATTATAAGAATAATAAAGAATAATAAATCTAAACATGGCAACGTTTCAAAAACATTTCCGTCGCCGTAATATCGCTTGATGAACAAAGCCATCAACTACATCTAGTATTGCATAACTTTACGGTATCGATAAATGAAAATGCAGCACCTCAAGTTGATTAAAATTTCTTGACAAAAACACGTCGCTACGTCGTAGCTGGTGCTACGAACTGCTACGCCGTAGGCCGTCTACGTTTAAAATATGAAATATCTGAAGATTGCAAGGCGGTTGCCCCTAGGCATGAAACCGCGCCTATTTGGTGTTATTTTATTTTTCCCTCTCTTGAATGTAAATCGTGTTACTGTGTGTTTTATTCATAAGAGATATTTGTAGATTTTAATAATGGCCTTATTGGTTTTTAAGTTTTCTCGTGAGTCCAGTTGAGTATTCCGTTTAACTTTGTCTTTTATTAAGATTTATCATAACGTGTTAATATAAAAAATACAAAAAAATAATGCAGACCTGTATTAAGTAAAATATACCCGTCTGCATAAGAACGACTGTTATGATATGCTTTCAAAACCTATAAATACAACCACTTAAAAGTATTGATTGACAATTTATAATTCCTAATTAAATTTACACAAATTACTTATATATATTTTTGTAATCTCCTTTTAATGTTATGAAAAATAATAATGTTATGAAAATTAAACGTAGATTAAACTTTCTTTGTCATCATTATCATCATCATCAGCCACAAGAAGTCCGCTGCTGGACATAGGCCTCCCCCAAGGATGTCCAAAAAGACATAGTTACTTAATAAAATTTCATATATCATACATTTAAAAACATAATTAATAATTGGACATTTTACGTATTGGTTATTTCGCGTTTTGGTCTTTCTGCATTATTTTTCTTGGTTTATATTGCTCATTTCACGTGTTGGTCATTTAGCGTATGAACATTACACGTATTTATGATGGTACCCACCATTGGTCATAATGCGTATTGGTCAATATGCTTCTAAGCGATATTGGTTTATCATTAATATGTACTATTCAAGTCTCGTATGAATTTAACGTTGTTTAAATTGTTATATTATTCTATAGATCACGGTGATGAAAGTAGAAAACAACATCACAAATATTCGACAAATATTTCAGTTTGATCCAAGTTAATTTTCATACACATTTTTAGAAATTATTAACGCAATGAACTTTGATCAAATCATATTTTTTGCCCAATATTTGTGATGTTGTGTTCTAGTATTACAAACGACTTTTTTCGTTCATCCAGTCATTTTATATCTCCAAAAATGTTGGTATGCGCGAGCGAGACGGACGATTGTCGAACTACGGACACTTAAAATAAAACTTTGCTTAAAATGTGTTTTTACATATACTTAATTATTAAAGTTGTACTTAATTCTTTATGATCAATGATTATACTTTATTAAAAATATTAAAACACGAGAGCGACATATGCGTTCGTCCTTAGTCCGTCAGTCATTTGTTATCCTATTTTCTATTATATTAAAAAAACAAGTTGTCTGTAAAGTCGGTTTACGGACGATAATTTTACGTGATAACGATGCGTCACAAGCCGAACGCTTAGGCCGATCGTGCCTCTCTATCGCTTGTTCCGCGCTCTCGCTTGCACGCTCAGCTCGGCACTTTTTCGTGCGTGCAGCCGGCGTTCATCGATTTATAAGACGTTATCACGTCAAAAAATAAATAAATGATTCACATATCAATTTATTTATATGCCGCATCTGGCTCACACCCTTATCAACAACAATAACATTACAGACACATCCGTAAAACGAAGAAACCGATATTATTCAGAACAAAATTCATCGTCGAGTTACAGCCAGATATTAATCTCTCAGCGGCAGCAGAGCGCTGGATTCGCCATTTTGCGCCTAAATATGATAAACTTTCCCCCGAATTTTCTTACCCGTGGGGGGTTTCTTACCCCCCAGGGGGTCGGGGGCGTCTTACGGCCCTGCTTTTAAACTAAGCTCGTTAATTAATTACAGCAAGTCGACGGGGGCTGGCTTATATAGCTATGTGCCGCTTTAATATTGCAGCCTCCTCTAATGTTCGCTCAATGCGACAATAGACTATTTTAAAATTGAAATTACGAAATCAGTTGTATTACAGGTAAAATGCAGTTTTTACTTGACTACGGCGAAGCGAAATGGATTGTTATTATTTCAGCCCTTATTTATGTATAACAAATAATAATGGTGGATATTTCGCATAACACCATCTAGCCCAAACTAAGCAAGACTAAACTAGACTAAACTAGATGGTTGATAGAATACATATGTAATTTTTTTTTTTTTGTAAATATATACTTATGATACATAGAAACACCCAGACACAAAACAAACATCCATGCTCATTACACAAATGTTTGCCCTGGGTGGGGATCAAACCCACGACCTGCAGCTCAGAAGGCAGTCGTAGTACCACTGAGCCATGAGGCCTGTCATGTATGTATGTTCATCTGTTCCAATACAACATAGCTTCCATGCTACTTACCTTTATTTTGAAAAAAATATGTCACTGTCCCCCATTGAATTATAAGCGGGTGAGGGACAACGGGAATGACCGATCTTCATATCCACTCCACACACTCCACTACTGGTAACTAGAGCCTGTTTGGATAGAGAAATCGTGGTTAAAATGGGAACTGACGTCTCGATTGTATTGTTCTCGAATAAAATGATGAAATAAGGACAGCAGCGCCCTCGATGCCACTTTAGATCTCTTGCCGAACAGACTCTAGTTACTCTGACGTCACGCTAAATTCAATATGGCACTTTATAAAGAACAGTCACGAATTAAAAAAAATATACAAAATATATATTGAGTATCAAATGAAAAAGATTGATTAGTAAATAGCAAAAACGTACTTAAATTACAACAGAAAATGACATCTAAACCTGTGTAATATAATATAGGAAAACCGGTCAAATGTTTATTGCATACCATTATAAAGTATCACTGAAAGAATGCAGCTATCTACAACACAAGAATTGTAGGTACTGTACAACTTGTACTGTACAACTGTACAACTTGTGTATCATATTTTAATGTCGTGCAGTCACGACATTAAAATATGATACACAAGTTACATAATTTGAGTATTGTTAAATAATTATTAGTGTTCTAATTTTTTGTACTTATCTACTAATTATGTGCTTGTAATTAT
This sequence comes from Lycia hirtaria, assembly GCA_947563715.1. Lineage (NCBI taxonomy): Eukaryota > Metazoa > Arthropoda > Insecta > Lepidoptera > Geometridae > Lycia > Lycia hirtaria. Next base: position 28,481,612 of record OX387379.1, on the reverse strand, counting down.
GGAAATAAATAATTTGAATTAGAAATTTAAATTTGAATTTGATCACTTCTAATAATAACGTTTTTAATATAAATAATTAATACAGGACGGTTATTACAAGACACATACAGGTGGGAAGACTCTGGTTACAGACCTCGAGCATTGTAAATTTCGGTCATCACCCAAACCATACTAAACTAAGCAAGTGTTCAGCAAGTATGTTATCATTAGCCTTAGGTGGGAAAGCTACGAAACTTGGCCAATATCTCATCCCCATTGCATTATAGGAAATTCTATATAGTCTCTTCCTTCTACTGACCAACAAGATACGGAACGGCGTTCCTTCGGAGGTATTTCCACCGAACTTGAATAGCATTTTTCAACCGACTTCCAAAAAGGAGGAGGTTATCAAATCGACTGTACTTTTTTTGTATTTTTTTTAATGTTTGTTACCTCATAACTTTCGACTGGGTGAGTCAATTTTGATAATTATTTTTTATTTGAAAACTGGTGCTTCCCATTTTAATTGGTTCAGTTCTGACAATGGCATCCATGAGAAGTCGGTTGCTTCAGTTTTTTTAACTTTAATTATTATCTGTAATCACCTTCCTGGACTAGCAAAGCATCAGTAACACTACCAGTGCTGCAGTTCCTATGGAGACGGTTATGGCTTATAATAAGATGTCTGCTTGTTATGTCTAAATAATTATAGTTTAAAAAACTGAAATAACCGACTACAAAATACGCAATTTCGTTTACTTGGATTGCTTAGAAGCGTTATCGCTACAAGCAACATCTCGGGCTAGTAAGGCATCAGCGAAAGCAGAAGGGTTAAAGGTCGAACACGAAGTCGTCGATGTTGTACGTAATTAATGTTTATTTATTTAATTAGTTTATTTACATATATTTGTTTATTTTTATTTACAATATAGAACGGCGTAAAGTACACTTAGGGGGCTTCAATACATTTATCTACTTTTTATGATTATATTATTTCAACATGAAGTATATTATACAAATACAAATACAATAGCGATATTCTATTTCTACGTCTCATTCACAGACGCGATCCCAACCCTTCAGCACTAAATCATGAAATTATTCACAATAATATTAATTACAAAATCGTGGGTCTACTAATACTAAAGACACTTCCTCGCTTCTATAATTAATTGCTACTAAATTCGCCCCAATTTGAATCCGGCTGCCGAGTCCGCCAAGAAACTTATGAGGTACATAAGACTTAAGGGCAGAGACGGCCGGAAGGGAGGGTAAAATGGCGGCGAAGGGCGCGACCCTAGGGGAGGCCGGGGGGAGGGAGGGGCGGCTAGGAAGGACGTGAGATTTACTCTAAGTAATTGCAGTAATAAACACGGGAATATATCACGGCTGTGTAATGAGAGGAAGCGTCGAAATTGCCAGCGCAAATTGCGTGTGTGAGATAAGCTAATTTTTTGTTGAGAGACGAAATTCAGGGCGTTGTTTTTCGTTTTGAGCGTTCGCGTAAATTGCTTCCGGTTTAAGCTCGTGTTACACTTTATATTGTTGTGTGAAGAATTTAAAAGGAAATGGTATCGTTATGGACATACTTGTTTTGTTTATGTCTTGAAAATTAATACGCTGGTATGCGGCGCTTGTGTATATTAGTTACACATTTTTTACTGGAGTTGCTCAGTCGGTCTGCCTATTAAGCTGTAGGTTGTGGGTTCGATTCCCAACGCACTCTCGCTTCCTGTCATGCAATATTTGTTAGGAAAGCATAAACTTGGAGGGTTTTATCTGTGAACTTTACTATCGCAACGTAGACTCTCTGATACAAACTTGCTTTTACAACTTAGTTTAAAGTGGGTAGTAGATATAGTAGAAGGCTCGTATATTAAACCTCTTTATGGTGAAAAGTTTTATGATTTACATTATATATATCTATATGTGGCAATTGAAATCTATCTATGGTACGTCAATATGACTTGTCAATGTTAGCTGACATTTGTGACACCTCCAACAGCAAATGTCCGTCAGATTTCGAGACAAATATTCCGAGAATTAACTAAATGCAGGTGGCGTTTCAAATCGGCTGGCGTGATTTATATGAAATAAGCATGCCAAGCAGATCAGAAAAGGTTAAAAGTGAAAATAAGATTAGAAAACTTAAAAACTTGTTGTTAAATTAAGATTAAGATTTTGGTAACATATGTGACCAATGCTAAGTACGATCTCTTTCAAATAAACAAAACTAGACCAAAATCAGTCCATCCGTTTGAGATCTACGATGCCACAGATAGATATGCAGATATACACTTCAAACTCACACCCCTCTTTTTGGGTCGGCGGTTAAAAAATAATAACTGGTAAGAGAAATTCGCGATAGGTAACACACATAGGTATAGAATTGTCCCGAACGCAAAGAGATTATTATTAAACGCATTTTAAAAACATAGGTACTGATATTTAACCTGAAATAAAGGTACAGAAAAGATGTCTTCTCCATTTCAGATGGAGCCTAATATATATCTTTCATGTCTGATAGCTGTACCAAAACTACAATCATAGAAAGATGTGGGTCCATTGTATATCATTGTAACTCTTGATCATCAAAAAATATGACATGCGAGTAAAATAAACATACGATTACTTAGCTATAATCCGAATTTTGAAATACCGATTATAATTTCCCCGAAAACGAAATTTATTATTGTTAAAAGATACTTTAGATAGTTTGTAATTATGACAAAGGTCACGGACCCTGGTGTATGTGGAGATAAAATTTAAATAAATAAATAAATACGTTAACAAAATCTCTAAAGCTTACAACTCGTCAGATAACCGAATCTTTGTTACCCGAAAGTATTAATAAAACAGAAACCTAACAAACCTAACCTAATAATTGTTCGGGCAAATGAAACTTAAGGAATCAGAAACTCGTGTCAAGTAAAACATCTTAAAACATTCGGAATCAGATAGTTCTATGAAACGGATTCGGGCAAGTAATATTCAAACAAATGTATTTCGGATTATAGATAGATTACCAAACATTCGAAAAAGTAAGTAATATTCATATTTATTTTTATATTTTATTTGTTTATTTAAGTAAACTAGATTTTGCTAAATCTAATTTGATAATTATATTTACAATGAATGGTGAATGGTCACTCCTGTACTAAGAGGAACCCATAAAGAAGTTTAGAATATGTCGATACAAACAAACATACCTACGCCAAAATGGCTCATATATTAAAAAAGTAATCCAATAGAGCATTTTGGCTCACAGTTTGGTTCAATCTCGTCCTGCTTCCCCCAGTTCCCGCCTCCCCACTACCACGTTGCACCAGCCAATTTCCAACCTCCATAACTCCAACAACAAAACAAGTCGCGACATAAGATGCTACGGCATTAATTATTCACAAGACAAGAAAGGGGCCGCCCCATTTCCAATATTTATGTGTTGTCGATGACTCGGCGAAAATATCGAATGCTTTTTAAAACGAAGAAAGGGCGAGAAAGGCCGGGAAACCGGGCTTTCTTAATGCACAAACAGCCACTCGCCTCACCTGCCCGCCTTGATTTATTGGGCGGCATTGTTCGCCGCTCGTTACAAGCTTCTTGTTGCGTTTTTAATTTATTTCCTAGGCAGGAATTTTGCGCGTTAATATTTAGTTAGATAAAAAGTAGCATCACTCTCATCATCATCATAATGGAATTCTTTGCTGCCATCTCTGTTTCCTGAGACCTACAATCTTGGAATTTTCAAGGCTATAGTGAATAGATATCTTCTATATCGACGAGCTCCATCCTCGGCCACACCGTCGCTTAACATCAGGCGAGTTGGTGGTCAATCGTAAATCTAACATTCATAAAAAAGACTTTTAATATAATAAATTGCAATAATTTTCTGTCCACAGTACTAGTTATTTAGATTGTATGGTTCAGTACGGTCGTTAGTGTTTTATTTGTCAATGTCGACTGGTCTCACATCTCAGTTGGTAGTATGTCTACCCAGAACATTCTACCCAAAAAAAAAACAAAAGTCGCTTCAGAAATAATATATTTATTGCTTATTAATAATAAATAATTTTATAATAAAGTGGCAACTTTTTTCGCTACGCTTATTACCAACAGCTCTACATAGCAAACCTGGCAAGCTTTCTCCATAGCCGTTGACTCTAGCATTCAATACTAAAGAGGTATAGCAAGCTCAAACCAAAATTCATAAACAGTATTGCGCCATCCATCAAAGCCCAGTCCGCAGATTGGCCCCAAATATATACAGTAAGGTAGTGAATTGGGCGCGCCGTTGAATCTGCAATGAGACGTGGCGACAATCGTCCTCCGTTTGCGGTGACGCCAATTCACATTCATTCACGGACCATTGGCTGAGGCTGTGGCCTACGTCATTTGAATTTAGAACAAAATGTTGCCCGTCAACATTTATAACGGTTATTGAATTTGTTATTTAATATTGACAGGTTTGAGTACCGTTGCTACGTAGTGCGTAGACGAAATTACAAATTGGGGTTCTAAGGCTTGCGCTTGACCGTCAACTCACCTAGTGTTAAGCGACAGTTAGGTAATTAGGTATGCTCTACGATGGAGCGCGCTTGCCTAGAAGAGACCTATTCACTCGGGATTTGAAGACACCTAGATTATATCTATTCGTAAAGACCCATGCACGAAGTGCATTCCACATTGAACTATAAAAAAATTACTTATAAAAGTGCAGTTGAAATCCTTGACTGACTGTGTGTTTATTGAATTTATAAAGTATAAAAAATAAAGTTAATTCTAAGAACATAAATTATATACTTACTATTAAATGAAGGAGTTATAAGGTTACAAACATAAGAAATAATTATAGTTTATGAAAAACTAAAGAATTAACTTCAAAATGCGCAATTTTGTTTCAAAAACCAAACACAGAACAGAACCTATTATTATGATAAAATTTACCAATCTGAAACGTTTCAAACAAAAAAAAAATTTCAAATGTCGGAGTTATGCGATAACAAACATTTAAAAAATCGGCCAAGTGCTAGTTGGACTCTTCCACGAAGGGTTCCGTACCATTATCTAAAAAACGGCAAAAAAATCATGTCTGTTGTATTGTATGTCTGTTCCCTGAAATATTTATTTTATTCTGTTTTTTTTAGTATTTGTTGTTATAGCGGCAACAGAAATACATCATATGTGAAAATTGCAACTATCTAACTATCATGGTTCCTGAGATATACCAGGCTATATGCAGACGGACAAACAGACAGACAGTGGAATCTTAGTAATAGGATCCCGTTTTACCCTTCGTTTTACCCTTTGGGTACGGAACCCTAAAAAGAAAAAATTTACAGCCGAATTCTTCTTTTTGAAGTTCTTAAAAATGCAAGCAAATTCACAAACCTCCTTTTTGGAGTCGGTTAGTAAACAATAAATCATACGCCGCCCAAGAAGTGGCTAGGGCGGCCGGAAGTACATCTGCATATGCAGGCGAGCGGGTGCGCCGCCAGTTTACCATCACAATGCATTGGAAGCCGATATTTATGCTGTAAGGCATTCGATTGGGGCATTGATTAGCTAGTGTTCCTTAGCTCATGTTCGATTGAACAGTTGATAAGCTGATTTAGATAGATCAATTGGAAAACATACTCGTAGAAGGACCAAATACAAAAATTATATTATAGTTTAAAAAACTGGAAAAAGCAACTTCAAACTACGCAATACAACACATATGAGACTTGCTGTTCACTTTTCTACAGGCACTTGGTTGATATTTTACCAGTTATATTGCGTTATATTGCTTTTTGTATAATAAGTGTGTAATTATTTTTATCAGAAAATAGGTGTCTCAGAGACAGTCCCTTAATAATTATAGTTTAAAAAACTGAAAAATTGCGATTTCAAAATACACAGTGAGTTTACTTGGATGATATTTTTTTAGTTATTTTGTTTTAAAAAACAAAGTTCTGGACCGAATTTGATAAAATTTATATGGGTCCACCTCTAATTACCTATCCAACAGAAGAAAAATAATCATCAAACGGAGTAAGCGCGTAACAAACACAAAAAAATACATACAGTCAAACTAAGAACCTCCTCCTTTTTGTAATTCGGTAAAAAAAAAACTCAACCAAACCGATGTTAAATTAGAAATTAGTTGGATGTATTTTTAGGAATTTTTATTCTATAATTATTGCATGCATTAAAATTAAATTACGTTACAATTTGCTAAATATATATATTATTATGCTACATTGTCATGTAATAGAATGCCAGCATAGCAGAATGGACTGCAATTTTCATAAAATTTTGCGTTACGCAAATAAAATGAATACGATAAAAATTCCCAACAACAGTAACGGGCGAGTAATGTAATGGCTGCCCCACCTGACGACCGATCATAACCCGTGTCCACATTAGGGGATGCGCAAAATTATATGTTACAACTGAAGAGGTATTTCGTACTTTTGTAAAATGTCTAATCTAAGTATAAAACCTTGATTTTTATTTGAAAAACAGAAGTACGAAAAAGCGACATCGTTACATAGTTGATATACTGAAAACTCGTACGAAACGCTTTAGCTCCACTTTCATTGTGCGTACCGGCAAAATGTGGAATGCGCTTCCTGAATATGTCCTCAACCACGCTGTCTCGCTTGGCACTTGCAAGCGATTGTGTGGCGTGCTCACTATATCAACGGGAACTGTCCAGATAAAAATTAGATTATGTACAATAATTTATTTTGACAATTATTTATATCTATTTTAAAACTATGTTTAAGTCATCTTTCACTTTGGGGTAACTTTTTTAAATTCACTAAGGCCCACTTGCACGTTCCAGGGTTAGCGTAACTAACTCTGAGTTAACTGCTAACACAGAGTTAAATAAATAATTTATCTTGCGTCGCCAATAGTTAGAAGTAAACCCAGGGTTACATTTTTAAATATTTAACCCACCGATGTGGGAGGGTTAAGTCGGTTAACTCTGGGTTAGTGAAGCGTAAGTCAAAATTAATTGAGGTGAAGTTCAGCAGTTTATTGTGTACATCTATTCTATTTTATCGTGTTGTTAATTAAAATATCGAAGTGATGAACAATTTATTATTCTCTGCTAATGATGAAGAAATGTTTGAGTATAATAGTGCAAACTTCTATGACAGAAGGGTCACCGAACGGTCAGATTATTATACTTAATTTACAGAGGGATAAAGACTTTCATAGAAGATTTGAAAAAGAAAGAAAAGCGTGGTTTACTTATTGAGCAAATCATCATTGTCACCATCTGTGAGTGACGTCACAAATTCTCTTGAAACACCCATTTAGTACCTGGCCTTTATCTTACGTTATGCGAGCGAGAGCGAGACACTATACAGTTAAATTCTAACGTCGTCAACTGTTATCCAATGAAAGGCATACAAGTATTATTCATATTTGGTCGGATTATAATAGAAGCCCATAAAGATTTCAATGTTCCCAGTTAAAAAAAGAAATGTCGGGTTACTTGTGGGCTTGTTAACCCGGTGTTATTTTTGAGTGGTGCAAGGCTTATTGAGAGTTAAAATTTTAACTATCTAACCCAGAGTTAACAAACTCTAAATTTATATATTTAACCCAACGATGCGTGCAAGTGGGCCTTAGGCCCACTTGCACGTTCCAGGGTTAGCGTAACTAACTCTGAGTTAACTGCTAACACAGAGTTAAATAAATAATTTATCTTGCGTCGCCAATAGTTAGAAGTAAACCCAGGGTTACATTTTTAAATATTTAACCCACCGATGTGGGAGGGTTAAGTCGGTTAACTCTGGGTTAGTGAAGCGTAAGTCAAAATTAATTGAGGTGAAGTTCAGCAGTTTATTGTGTACATCTATTCTATTTTATCGTGTTGTTAATTAAAATATCGAAGTGATGAACAATTTATTATTCTCTGCTAATGATGAAGAAATGTTTGAGTATAATAGTGCAAACTTCTATGACAGAAGGGTCACCGAACGGTCAGATTATTATACTTAATTTACAGAGGGATAAAGACTTTCATAGAAGATTTGAAAAAGAAAGAAAAGCGTGGTTTACTTATTGAGCAAATCATCATTTTCACCATCTGTGAGTGACGTCACAAATTCTCTTGAAACACCCATTTAGTACCTGGCCTTTATCTTACGTTATGCGAGCGAGAGCGAGACACTATACAGTTAAATTCTAACGTCGTCAACTGTTATCCAATGAAAGGCATACAAGTATTATTCATATTTGGTCGGATTATAATAGAAGCCCATAAAGATTTCAATGTTCCCAGTTAAAAAAAGAAATGTCGGGTTACTTGTGGGCTTGTTAACCCGGTGTTATTTTTGAGTGGTGCAAGGCTTATTGAGAGTTAAAATTTTAACTATCTAACCCAGAGTTAACAAACTCTAAATTTATATATTTAACCCAACGATGCGTGCAAGTGGGCCTAAGTAAGTACACTTCCTTCAAGTAACCGATATATTTTATGCATGGAATAGAATAGAAATAGAATACTTTTATTTCCAAAAAAAAATGTATGTTTCCAAACTTACAATTTGGAAATAAAAGTAAGTTGAAAAATACTGAGTTAGATAACATTTCTATTGTTATTGTTAATTACTTTAGTCAACTAGGTACAATCCCAATAATTACGACATAACTGCGACACAAACATGCAAAATTATATACAGGATGGCACGCAAAATTATATAGTGAGTGACAGCGATCGTCAACCCTTCTTCATCACATCAGTCATGTCGGCGGCTAAGCGACTATTCAAATTGCCGGCCGATGACGTTGCCTTTCGCGACCCCTGGCTCGTCTGCGGCCACAGGACAAAGAATAAACAAAAATCAGAACAACATTATTACATTGAAATCAAACAACTTTTGACGAACTTTTCTCGAGTTTATTACGTAATTTTTAGATCTGTTTTTTTTAACATTATTTGTTTTCACAAAGATAACAAAAATATAAGAAATTATTGTATATTTTTTTTTTCAATGTATAACAATAGCAAAACCCCAATAAAACATTATATATTTCGAAAATAAATAAATAAATTTGTCATCTTATAGAAATTTAATATTTAGCATCTAGAAAAAGAGGCTAATGAGACTTTTTTTAAAATCTTATTTGAATTTGTGTACCAATTAGAAAAATACTGAATACTGCTATATGAAGTTTCTAATATTTACTTTATGAGGGTATTTTTAACAGCAGTTCTCGTTTTTAGGCTTTGGTCAAAATAGGATAATTAAATTCCGCGTTCAAGACTTTATCTGCGACCAGAAAAATAAATATTTTAGGTACACAACCAACACAAAAATGTTATGAAAACAAAAACAGAATTTAGCGTAAACAATTTTAACTGTCCTTTTATCATTCTCATTACAATACAGGTGGCCTATATGAAAGTAAATCATTGTTATTAGTAAAATTATGGTAATCAATATCACAGTTATTGACAGCAAACAACTGCCAAGTTCATAATTGCAATATTTTTACCCTAGAGATACGTAAATATATATTTATTGGTTACCAAAATGCTAATTCGAATGTTTTAAATAATTTTAACTAAGAAAAGTTCTATACTGACATTTTAAAACTTCATACACATTCAACTTCATTAACATTTCTGACATTATGTACACATGCACAGTTTTCAACTGTCCTATCTATATTGCATACTCTTTTCTTTGACCTCCATGAACATTACGCAGCGGGGACATACTTTTTACGTCATTAGACATAGGCCGGATCACCGGGCTTTGCGGTATGAATTGATTATGATCACCCCAATACAACTGATGATGGGTCGATTCTACCCACTTTACGACTTCATGTTATGAAAGTGAGGTTGATATATTTGCCTTCTGTGAAATGTACATAATAAACTATTTTACACTGAACCAGTGCAGCGTAACATTATTGCGATTATCTAAAAAAATACCTTAACATCTGTATATTACTATTTATATAAAATTTTTAGGTGAATGATATTTTATAAGCGCATCATTTGAAAACGACTGGACTAATTTGACATATTTTTTTTAGAAATTTTCGTAATATTTTGAAACACGGCGCACGGTTGAAGAAAATAACAGAAAAAACTAATCGAAAATATGGGAAATTATTGCATATTATTAAAAATTATTAATTATAATAAATGCATTCATTATAATTAATAATTTTATTTATTGTATATTTTATTTGTGTAAGTTTATTTATAAACTATATATTTATGTATATATGTATGTATCTATGTATGTATTATTAGTAAGTAAGTTTAAGTAGTTTATTTTAAAAATTTATTTGTTTTATTTTCTTAAACTTAATTTGTCTACGAGTATCTCATGAACCAACACCACCGGCCCACCTTTACATATACTTTTTCCAACACATCCCAAGGTTGCCTGGAAGAGATCGCTTTTAGCGATAATACCGCCTTTTGTGCCATTTTCTTGTGAGATTATTGTCTTATTACTTTAAGTGGTGTCAATAAAGTGTTATTGATTGATTTTTTGATTGAAACATTTTAATTTAATTTACTCTCTGATTTTTGAGTTTTTGATTGGAAGATTTAGATTTTGGGAAGAAAGTTAATGTTTTTTTTCGTGTTTATGTTTCCGGCCCAAACATTATATTGTATATGTTTGGATTCAAGAAAACTAAAAAGTCTTTTAGTGAATCTTACGAGTTACTAAGCTTCTAGCAGGACATTATTTGCCAAACATTGCAAATGTTATACATAATTATACACTTTACGACATAAAAATTATGAAAATTTAGGTTACATTCAGTGTTAAACCGGTGCCAAAATTTTACGCAAATGCACACAAAATGTGTCAGATTTTTCATTTAAACTTTTTTACACTTTTAATATTTGAACAAACGTATTACTCACGACTTCTATAGATACCCCAAGTGTATGTACCTAGCATGTCAACAGTGTGATAAAAAATAACAGTTGACAGCCTAAGATTTATTAAATTTCATGTGATATATACTTCCGATTCGATATTTTGTCAACTAGTTACTAGCGTACAAGCGCGCGGATGCATTGGGTTGAACAAATTTCGCGCGGATGGAACATCCCATCACAAAATCGGTTATGTGACGTCACAGTCGGTACCAAAAATGTGGCACGTTTTTCATAATATAAATGAAGTCGCATGCTTCATCTACTATGACTCACGCCTATTTTTGAGAGCCGTGTGAGTGCCTGGTGCCCGTTTCTTCGAATGTAAATGTGTAACAACCACGGTAATTTTCATAATAAACTTTTTAACACAAAATTAACACAAGACCAAATACGGTTATTTGGTCTTGTGTTAATTTCTCATTTTAACTCCAAATTGAAACCTGGAATGTAACTACAGTGGGTAAACACGGTCACTCACACAACTTCGGATTGAAAACGCTCGGAAGCGCGCCAATAAACATTCATTTCGAAATTAAACACATCTACCTGCGTGTTTACCATCACGAAATCACTAAAATGAATAAAACAGAGAATTGGACGCCGTAAATTCGCATTCGACGAATATCAATTTGCCAACGGGCGACGGCGAAGCTCGATAAATAAAAAAATATATAAAATACACAGTACGCAACGTGAAAGCGGTGAATGGCACTTGTGAAAAATGGACTCGCCGCTCTTCCAGGGAAGCAATCATTCAAACTGGCTGTTGTCTGTTTGCGCCTCTGCTCTTTTTCCTCCGATTTTTTTTTTTCGCTATTTTTTTCGGCAGTGTCATCCGCAGAGTTCAGGTGTGGGGACACGTGGTGCGACACAAAGAAAACAAATATTAATAACTGGCATTTTTTAAAGTCCAAACTCATTGTTGTCAATATTTCCTAAATGATTGGAGTGTGACGGTGCGTTTTTGCCAGCTACCTTTCTGGAGCGGCTTTGTTGGTCCGTGGGTGGAGCAACGTTAACGCAGCTAAATTTCGTACTTTGTTGTGTTTATTTATCGCCTAATGGACAGGTTGTACTGCTAAATGTTTCGGAATTTTAATACTGGTAAAATGGTGTTATTTACATTATTTTTTTTGTATTTAAATCTACTAAGTGAATTATTTTACTATAGGTATACTGCACATAGAATTACAAAAGTTGGAGCTTACAATTCAGGTGGAGATCAACGCGAGCAGCTATCTCTCTCGCGCATCATAATCTTTTTAAACATATAAAATCATTGATTAGGGATATTGTTACTTACGATTATTTTTTTATGTAGCCTTAAAGTGTAGATATAGTAGAGGTATAGTCATAATTCTTAGTAATTTTTTTTCTTACAAGCATGTTCAATTTAATTATAGCATTCCATGCCGTTATAGGTATATATTACCCATATTTGCAATAAAGTTAACCCTTACGAATTTGTTAATTTAGATAGGAGAAATATTTAAAAAAAGTTTTATACAGATATCACTTATACTGGCGACGGAGTAGTGAAAAAAACATATATTTTCCTACTCCTCAGCCAATTGAAAATATATCAAAGAATAATAATTTTTTTAAATATTTCTCCTATCAAAATAAACAAATTCATTTCTCTTTTTTCTAATATCTTTACTCAATGATTTCATAGGTTTAGTATATTTAATGTTGTGGTGCGCGAGAGAGATAGCTGCACGCTTTGAGCGAATCGTGAAGGTAGTACATTACGCATGCAGCGGGATTAGCCTGCAAGCTTCTTTTTTTGAAAAAAAAAATACTATGTTTACTAAACTAGTCAAAAGCTAATAAAATAATTTAAATAACTCTCAGATATCCAGGTTCCTTCAAGATGTTTTCCTTCGCCGTTTGAATCTAGCTGCACTTACTTAACAATAACACAATAATTGAAAAAGTCAGAGATGCAATTTTAGACCATGAACTTTTGAACAAAGTTGTTGTTTGATTTCACCTTTATAAAAAAGTTTTTATAAAACAACAAAGCTATATAGAAGTGGTTGTGTCATTACAGTAATCAAAGGCATTTATCAACTTCAGCGTAGCCATCCACCATCCCCTATTCCCCCTTACGTAGGTGAGACTGCGCACTCGGGCTCCTACAGTTGTTGTTAGTAAAGAGTATACGAGGTGCTAACAATTCGTAACATACAAAGTAAGCTTAGAATACATAAAACCCCTGATATAAAAAAAAACTCCTGAACAGATTTTAATGAAACACAGAATTCAAGAATACTATAAAATATACTGCGAAAACAATAAATAATAACTGTAGATCGCATAGAGACAGAATGCTTTAAAATATACTGGGACGACAATAGTACCTAACTGTAGATCGCATTGAGACATAATGCTTTAAAATATACTGCGAAGACAATAGTAACTCTAAATCACGTTAAGATAGAATGCTCTGAAATATACTGTGATGACAATAGTAACTGTAGATCGCATAGAGACAGAATGCTCTAAAATATACTGCGACAACAATAGGATAGAATGTTCTGAAATATACTGTGACGACAATAGTAACTGTAGATCGCATAGAGATAGAATGCTCTAAAATATACTGCGAAGACAATAATAACTCTAGATCGCGTTAAGATAGAATGCTCTGAAATATACTGTGATGACAATAGTAACTGTAGATCGCATAGAGACAGAATGCTCTAAAATATACTGCGACAACAATAGTAACTCTAGATCGCATAGAGACAGAATGCTCTAAAATATACTGCGACGACAATAGTAACTGTAGATCGTTTAGAGACATAATTCTCTAAAATATACTGCGACAACGATAGTAACTCTAGATCGCGTTAGGATAGAATGCTCTAAAATATACTGTGACGACAATAGTAACTGTGGATCGTGTTGAGACAGAATGTTCTAAAATATACTGTGACGACAATAGTAACTGTGGATCGTTTACAGACATAATTCTCTAAAATATACTGCGACAACGATAGTAACTCTAGATCGCGTTAGGATAGAATGCTCTAAAATATACTGTGACGACAATAGTAACTGTGGATCGTGTTGAGACAGAATGTTCTAAAATATACTGTGACGACAATAGTAACTGTGGATCGCTTAGAGACATAATTCTCTAAAATATACCGCGACAACGATAGTAACTCTAGATCGCGTTAGGATAGAATGCTCTAAAATATACTGTGACGACAATAGTAACTGTGGATCGTGTTGAGACAGAATGTTCTAAAATATACTGGGACGACAATAGTACCTAACTGTAGATCGCATTGAGATAGAATGAGATTTGTTGATAAGAATGACAATCAAAGAATTAATTTTATCAAATTCTGCTAGATAGCGCTTTTATTAATATTTTCCTTAGATGTGCCTACCGTTTTATACCGTGTTATATTTATACTGTATGCTGTATAAAAAATATGTGATATTACAAATATTAGTCCTGTTTTCTGTGTTCATATGTTGCACAAGAGTACAGAAGCCTCGGTATGCGAGTGGAACTCGGACTTTACACGTCCCAATAATCTAAACAGTGTCTGAACCTTAGTCGCTCTTCTGTACGAATACATTGCCAAGACCGAGTGTTCCATTTTTCCTAATTAAAATAATGCTTCTCCTTCTTCCCCATTCATTAACTCAATGTACTGTAGATAAACGCTGTTGCAGACTTTCCCCACTTACAAATATGCCATTTTTTGCCCACTTTACCTTCATGTGAAAGGGATTTTATAGGACTTTGCGTTATTTTTTCGGGTCGAGAGTTTTAACTTGTTTGAAGTTTTGCTACTGTTGATTACCTACCTAATTGTTATGTAATATGATTTTGAGTTTTATTCGATTGTTGATAATGGTATTTTTATAGCAAAACGAAAATCTTCCTAGATAGGTATTTGCTTAGTTACAGGTGTAAATAGACAATGTTCTAAGCCTCAGTATGTATGTGTTCTACACTAATACTCTTTCCATATGACATGCAATCAATGAAGTAATAATTTATTACTTGATTAAGCAGGAAAGAGAATTATTCTGGTAAATATGTTTATTTGTGGATATATATATATATATATATATATATATATATATATATATATATATATATATATATATATATATATATATATATATATATATAAGTAATTTTGTACAACAACACAAGCGATACGTAGACGTAGGAGCTCTATCGTTTATACAAGTGGCGGGAAGACGCTGGATGCAAGCCGCTTCCAATCGGTCTTTTTGGAAATCCATGGGGGAGGCCTATGTCCAACAGTGGACTTCTTATGGCTGAGATGATGATGATGATGAATTTTGTATGTTTGTCTCAATATTACCTCCTAAAGCTTAAACAGTTTGACCGATTTCGATATGCAACGTGAGGTATTGTTAGAGTTTTCTTCACTTCGCGAATATAATATGAGCATTTTTTGTAATAATAATATAGAAAATTGCGCAAAAACTAAAAAAAAAATATTACTTACCGCCCTGTAACAGATAAGTGATTTTACAAAAAAACGGACAAGTGCGAGTCAGACTCGCCCATCGAGGGTTCCGTACAAACTAAAAGAGGAATAAAAGGGAGAAAATTTAAAACATTTTATTTCAGATATTTATTTTATAATAAAATAAAGTCTAATTCTAATATAAAGGTTCCGTTTTTTCCTATTGAAGTACGGAACCCTAAAAATCTAATGAGTCCTCATTTAACTTTTTTTGCAACAGCTCAGCACAAACATTCCCGTGAAAAACGTACACTCAACATCATATCAAGCGTATTACACTATGTTAACCTCTTTCTCTCACCCAACTGCATAAAAGTGATTTAGTTTTTCTTTCAATAAAAACACTTGCTGATAATAATTACCGACCCTACTCATCTTAATTCTGAGGCAGTAAAGTAATAAGACCCGATACTTACCAGACAGAAAAGTCAGATCTTATTCTCAGTCCCACATTTTAACCTGAATCCCGCAAACTGCATAATTCCGTCCCTAATGAGGGAACGTCTAATTAGCGCGCAGTCGGAGACCACTAAATAGGAATTGCTACTGACACCATTTGCTCGCTTCTGCGCAAAAAGCTTGCTTTGTTTATTTAGTTGTTGACTGCAATTTAAGATATTGTTAGTTCAAAGTTGAGCATGTGTGCATTGAAACACAGATTACTTAAGAGAAAAAGCTTTAGAGAAGCTTTAGAGTCGTGGTGACGATAAACTAGCTGCCAAGAAGCTACTTAGTCTCGAGCACCGCCGTAAGGTAACATGTCTATCTATTTTCTACAGGTTTTGTTTTGGGGATTGTGCGCAAGAGCTTCACGACTTTCTGCTAAGTAGTCCTTGGAATTTTCAAGGCAAGCGTGAATGATTTCTTCTAGATCGACGTGCTCCATCTTCGGCCACACCGTCGCTTAACATCAGGCGAGTTGGTGGTCAATCGTAGATCTATCTTGTATTTAAAAAAAAAAAAAAGTTTTTGCTAAAGGTTAGTATATTCATATTTATTTATTTCATCAGTACAATGACCCTTTACAGTTATTGACATAAAATGCAATAGTAGTGGTACAATACAGTGTCCAAATGCCTTGCTATCGCTAACAAGATATCATGAAGATAAAATTACTAGAAATCTCTTTTTTTCTCTTTGTAGAAACCCCATGGTAACCCATAAAAATGCAATAGTAAATAGTGGTACAATACAGTGTCCATCGCTAACATGATATCAAGAAGATAAAATTACTAGAAATATTTTTTTTGACGTGACGATGTCGCATAAATCGATGAACACCGGCTGCACGCACGAAAAAGTGTCCCGTTACGTTGTCCCGTTACGCTCATTGTCGAGCTCAATTTTATTCATAAAAGTATGCAATCATTTCATCAATGTTTATCAATGTTTTGTTATGACGTTGTCACGTTAAACTATCGTACGTAAACCTATTTTACATATAACCAATATTTTTTTTGCAACCCCATGGTAACCTTAGTTCGGCAAGGAAGGCGTGGAACCCGCGAGGAGCGTCGAAGAGCGTCGCTCACCTAATGAAGTGTTTCGCTTTGAGACGCGTTCGTTAGCAGACCACTTCACCGACTGCAACGAGCCATGCTCAGCTGTCAGCGCCTGGATTTACCACTTAAGTGCCGTGACACTTGTACCGCTCTGCACTTACTATATCTACTACCTATTACAAGTAGCAAAAGTATATTTTTTCTGTACATTTTTTTTTTTTAAACTACTTATGTAGTGGGTTCTGAAAACTTAAATAACTCCGTTATTACCTCATCGAAAGGAATAAAACAGTCAAAAAATTCTAGTGCACACGCCTGTATGGAATTCAAATATCTCTAGCGTGCATGAGTCTCATTAACAATACACAATGATAGAGGTACGTACTTCAAGATTTGCAGCTAAGGGTCTGCGGATCCCAATTTATTCTACAAGAAATATAGAACAAGGTATGACATTATTATAGTTTAAAAAACTGAAAAAAAATACTTCATAATACACAATTCGTTTATTTGGAATTACATTTTTGCAGTAATTTTATTTTAAAAAAAACAAAGTATTGAACTGGTTTCATTAAAATTTGATGGGACTGTAGCCACATAGTTTAGTGTTCGTGATGCGTGATTATATGTAGAATGATAAGTCATCTTTAGGATACGTTAGCATAAATAATAAGAGTATAACTGATATAGATAGGAGGCCTCTAGCACGTAGTACTTAGTATATAAGCTTAGTTATTTGTTGCAATAAATTAGACCGATACCATCATGTGTCTCATTATCACCAACCCTCCAGGCTCCGGCATATTGGTGACCCCGCGTGCATCTTTACCGATCAATGGAGTTCCGGCATATTGGTGACCCCGCGTGCATCATGACCAACCAATGGGGTTCCGGCATATTGGTGACCCCGAGTGCATCAAAACCAATCAGTGGTGTTCCGGCATATTGGTGACCCCGCGTGCATCTTTACCGATCAATGGGGTTCCGGCATATTGGTGACCCCGCGTGCATCATGACCAACCAATGGGGTTCTGGCATATTGGTGACCCCGAGTGCATCAAAACCAATCAGTGGTGTTCCGGCATATTGGTGACCCCGCGTGCATCTTTACCGATCAATGGGGTTCCGGCATATTGGTGACCCCGCGTGCATCATGACCAACCAATGGGGTTCTGGCATATTGGTGACCCCGAGTGCATCAAAACCAATCAGTGGTGTTCCGGCATATTGGTGACCCCGCGTGCATCTTTACCGACCAATGGGGTCCCGGCAAAGGACCATCTCTGAGGTAGGTATTACCTACCAAATGAAAAAATAATAATTGGTGGAGTAATCAGTGAACAAACATACAAAACAAAACATACGGTCGAATTGAAAACCTCCTTCTTTTTGGAAGTTCGTTAAAAAGCTATAGAATATACTTACTGGTTAACAGTCTGGATTTAAATAGTCTAAATGAAAATGCCCACTCCTGGGCAAAGTACTACAAATAGGTATAGGTTAGTAAAATAAAAAAGTAGTAGTACAAGTCTTACATATTATATTCACGACAGACAGTAATATAGATATAAACTCGGTCTAATACTTAATTGCATTTTGTGTCCGCGGCACAATAGCGCGCGTAATCAGGCCGCGAACTGGCAACAATATCATCTAGGGTTGCCACCTAACAGAAAATATTATGATGAATATAGTTTTAAATAAAATAAATGATGTTATAAATATTCTTTCTACCTACTAATATTTAATCAGAACAAAGTAAAGAGATTCGTTATGGATAAATCTGATAAACCTGGATTAATCTGACAATCTAAGTAGGCACTTGTAAAGTTGCTTATTCTGTCTTATATTATGAATTACCGTCTTATATATTGAAGTTCGGAAAAGCTACAGTAATACTAATAGAAAGAAAGTGATTAATAAATTTTTAAGTGCAAACTTCATGGGACCCGGTCATTAAATGAACATAATCTCAACCGCACAGATTTGCTAGAACAATCAGACACTGTAAGCGACTTCTGCGTACATAGGGAATGTCGAAAGTGATAAATAATTGACATTTTCATAACTTGAAGACAGACAACAGTGGTCACACATGTTTCTATCACTGGTATCAGGTTGTCTCGCCAAGTTTTAATAAAGAGTGTTTTAAAATGAGTGTCCACGCGCACCTCTCCAAGTTAGCAACAGCGACGCCACAGAATTGTTGCACTTGTCCATAGGCGATATTTATCGCTTACCATCAGGCGGATAATCTGCCTATTTTTGTTGCTCATTCTATAAAACGGTTACGGGTAAAACGAGTAAAGAGTACCAGCTAGTTTTAGATTAAAAAAAAATGTGTGCTTAATACCACACGTCAGAAGTGAAAACTTGATGATAACGCGCTGTCTATATCTCTCGCTCACTTACGGCCTTACCGAAAAACGTTACTTAACTTTAACCAGCCCCTGATCTACAATTTTTTCGAACCGGGGCAGAAACTTGACAGTGGCGCCCCTCTCTCTAACGCTTAAAATAACTAAAAAAAAACTTAATATAATTATCTATGTGGCGCCTTTTTCTTAAAAGTTAACGGTGGGTCTACCAAGCTTTCGTATTGTATTCGCTTTGTGGAGCAAGTTATTTTATGTTTAATCAGATTGATTATGATTTTTGCGCCCCCATTACGTGAAAGAAGACAAAATTACGGGAGAAGTTGAAAAAATATGTTAAGCAATGCTTAAAGTTAAGTAACGTTTTTCGGTAAGGCCGTCAGTCGACACAAGCCGAGATCGAACGAGCGTTACATAACCGAGCGTGAAGGCTCAGTGTCATAAAATACCCACAAAATAAAGGGCTCTTAAAGAAGTTTTCACTTCAAAAAAGTAACCATGGCCTTGGTCTCACCCCTGCGCCACCCCTATTCATGTCGTAATCCTACTATTCAATTTTCACGAAAAGGATTGTCCACGTCTTACGTTTTTTTATCTCTTCACTCTTCAATCGGTGTGAAAGATTATAATTGCGCATTCTTTAGTAATTTTGGTAAAACCACTTGTTTATAGTCCAGCAGTGGACTTCTTATGGCTGAGATGATGATGATGATGATGACTTGTTTATTACGAAAAAGTTCGTTGACGATTATGAAAAAACCCATTATTTATTTATGCGAGAAATTAATTATTATTATTTAAAAAAATATATATAGCCTAAGACACTTTGGAAGTGAAAACGAATCTAACGACACCTAAGATCAGGACCGTATTTCAGTTTATCCAAAAAAAAAAGGTGTCAAATAATCAATTGAATGGTATGATGTCACTTTTTTTCCAAAAACGGAAATGTGTTTTACCCTACTTGACATCTCTCTACGCCCCCTAGGGAGACGTGCCCCCCTAGTTGGGAATTCCTAGTCTAGAACGTTGAAATTAGACATACTTGCTATTTCAGAGGTGGTCCCGAAATCAGTCTTTAATTGTATGATTATTTTGATCAGGTTTGTTTCACTCTAAATTGTACCATCTTATGTACTGCCTAAAATCTAGATTTCTCCATCAGAGGTGCCTTAAAGTTAGGAGAGAAAAAAGCAATTACACTCATTGTTCTCCGAAGGTGAGGAAGCATATTAAAAAACTTGAAAGCGTTGTCAACCCTACAGTCTGGAGCAGACACTGATGGCTATTAATTAGAAGGGTCGGATGAAGATATTTCATTATTTCTTCTCTTCTTTTTGCACCCTTTTCTTTTTTTTTCACAAAGTATCTTTCGTGTTTATCTACTGTAGAGGTGAATAATTTTGTAAATTTGGATATTTTTGTCAAAAAATTGTAAATAAATTGTGTAATTTTCTGCCACATATATTTAAAGTTACAAGTTTTCTATATACAAAAAAAAAATGTGTTATATACAAACATTAAAGTACTTTTATTATTAACGGGATAAATATCGTGGTTCGCGCTACTTTTGCGTCAAAATTAACGCGAACCACGGTAATAATAAAAGTGCTTTAATGAATGACCATGATAGCTTAAAAAAGTGATATACAAACATGTATGAAAAAAATGGTTGTTCGTGTTTGTTTGTATTAAACGTGACTGTTTTTTTCATCATTTCTATTATTAAAACGCATATTTTTGTATATTAGAATACATAATATATTTAACCAAAACATTCAAGAATATCACTGAATTCTGTTCAGAAACTTTTGAAACTCACAAACAACTTTGTAAAATTTTGGTTAAATTTATTAATTTCTTGCAAAATTATTCGCTTCTCCAGTAGATAAATACAAAAACTACTTCATAATAATAAGTACAAAAAATAAGTATATGCCTAATCGTCCACTATCACCGCTTTGCTTACGTTACAGAAATTATAAAATCTGGAAACAAATATAAGATAGAAATACCACTAAGTATACTTATCGTCCATTATCATTATCTTGGTAACATTACAGAAATTGTAAAATCTGAAGAAAAAAAAAAAGTAAAAAATAACAATAAGTACTTACCTAATCGTCCACTAGAAACGTCGTAAAGTAGCTTGTCTGTCTATATTCTATAGGATCTATTTCGGGAAGTGTGCACAAGAGCTTCACAACCTAATTCCACCCTCCCCAGTCCACTACAGGACTAGCTTGGCACATTACCACCCATTTTTCATTGAAATGCCAAAAATCCATGGTCCACGTTCTTGATGCGTATTGAATAAGAATGGATTTTTTTGCCGCCATCTCTGTTTCCCGAGAGCTACAATCTCAAAATCTTCAAGGCTAGAGTGAATACATAACTTCTAGATCGACGAGCTCCATCCTCTGCCACACCGTCGCTTAACTGCAGACGAGTTGGTGGTCAGTCGTTGATCTAACACTAAAAAAACTATCACCAGTTTGCCAACGCTACAGAAGTTTCAAAGTCCCATAAAAAATACAATATCTTGAAAAACAGACAATACTCTCGTCAGCTGTTCAAAAACACCGAAAGACACCAGCTCGAAACAATCCGCACTTATCAAACGATCTCATAATCAAACTGTGCACTTTGTTAACAAGGTACTAACTCTAGAATTTATGTAAACTGCTACTGGGCCCGTTCCACTTATCTGAGATTGAAATCTGGCTGCAGAGGCGCCGAGGTACGCAACCGTCGCAATCACTCCCAGGAGGAGTTTATTTGCGGGATCTTATCATCATTTTAACATATCTGCATATTCATTAAGAGATCAATCATAATGGAGGCAGTTGTTTTGGAGGCATCAGTCAGGATTTTGTGGAATGCGAACGTGTGGAGCTTGTAATAAATTGCGTGGAATTTAAGTCTTATTTGGAAATTTCATATGATTAAAATTCATAAGAGTTATACGTTTAATTAAGAAATGTAGGAGTTTAAAAGCTGTGGGGTTCAACTGTAAGTTGTCGCGCCATCTCTCATACAAATGGGCGAATGCTGTTTTCTATCCCTAGCCAATTTCGATAATTCTTTTTTTTTTGTCTGATTAAAATCATAAATCTCTATGTCTCTGCGGTTGGCTTTTTTCAAATCTACTTATCAAAGTTCCGAAGTTAAAAAATTAAAAGTATAAATTTTGAAAACTCAAACCGTAGACGTTATAGCCATTAATGATTCCAGTCATATTTTTTATGTTAGAGATATCTACGATTGACCACCAACTCACCTGATGCTAAGCGAAGGTGCGGCCTTGGATGGAACTTGTCGATTTAGAATATTTTATTTTATTTAGGTACAAAAGCAACCAAACCTATTAACTTAAAAAAACGAATCCGTATAAAAACACTATAATTTTGTTAATCTAAATATTGTACACAGCTTTTAACCATATTATGACATTAAAATAACAACATCAGACTAAATGGTGATATTATACATTTGTGAAATATATATAGGTATCTATTCACTTTAGCTTTGAAGACTCCAAGATTGTAGCTCTCAGACATCACAGACAAGGCGACAAATAATTACATTCCTGTGCAGTACGCATCAACGTGGTAGTTTGCTGACTTTCTGCTAGTCCTGTAGTGAAATGGGGAGGGTGGAATTAGGTCGTGCAGCTAATTCCACCCTCTTCGAAATAAAAAAAATAATCGAAATTGAATAATATTTAGGGCCAGAAAACAATTTACTCTTGTTGTAAAAACTCGTAATTTGCTGGCAAAAGATCGCGCGACAAAACATTAAAAACGATGCCCAGAAAATTGAGAAAAATTTGGAAAAATGATTTGTCTTTTAGCTTGTCAAAATCGCTAGTCAAAAGTGTAGCGGTCTCTGGTAATAGCTAACTGATTGACTGCAGGATATTGTATATTTTTTATCACGTATCCTTATTGCCAGTATTGCGACTTTTTTTTCCTTCGCCGTACATTGTGTGCTGGCAGGCAAAGGTCGTTTGACCATACAGCCTCGTCTGATTTTATTGCGACTCTACAAAAGCAAGTATGGCCTCAAAACAGAGGAGAATATGACAGTACCCACTAAATATTTCAGTTGACTTCCTGCCCACCCATCGCTGAGCCTTACAAAAAGATTTTTGTTTCACTTCATTCACAAAATTCTATCATTGATTGTTTTACAGACTCCGCGACGCCGACGTTGGAACGAATGGGCTCACGTCTGATTTCATTGTGAAGTATTTGACGGGGCCTACATCAATCAGGGTAGAAGGACCCCCGGGGTACGTTTCCGACCAGGTGTCCTTTTGGAATTTGCGCCGAAAAACTGCGCTTTGGGGAAAAAAATTAAATGCATTGTGCAGTTCTGGGTACTGAGAGTGGCCAGGTAGGTGGGGTGTGCCGAATTTATGACTTTAGTTTTTGAGCATGGTTAATTTATGGGAAAGTATGTATTAACCATATGTAATATATAGAGGTTGTTGTAATCACCTCATCCTCAGCATCTTCATATACTATCTTTTTGTCAATGTTCATATACATACATACTATTTATTAGATACATTTAGGTACAATCAACTGTTTCATTTATCTTGTTTTTTACACGACTGCGTAAGGAAGAGGGTTATGTTTTTCGTGTGTATGTATGTTTGTATGTATTTATGTATGTGAGTATACTATATACCTATACGTATGTTTCTATATGACAGCCTACAGATTAAGGTTTGACCGTTTTTGAGGTGTCATTAGATTCGTCTTCACTCCCTGAATGTCATGTCTGTCTGAATATGGCTATGTTTTTTTTTTTTGTAATAAAATAATACTATAATATCTAATCTAAAATAATAATTAATAAATAATCTCTATCAAAAATAAAAAAATAAAATTCGTAGCTTTCGACGAACTGTTTCGTAATAAACAAGCGATTTTACTAAAATTATTCAAAATAATGCGGATTTATAACTTTTTTCACCGATATTACGCATACTCTCTCACAAAAAAAAACGTACGCTTAACAGTATAAGTGTAATAAATCTTAAGTTAGACTGCAAAACCACTATTTTGCAGTCGGGTATTTTGTTTCTCTGAAGAAGAATCTAACGACTCCTCGCACATCAAAATTGGTCAAGCCATTTAAGCTTAGCTTACCTAATATAGAAACATACATACATACAAACATACATATACTAGAAAACGTAACCCTCCTTCTTACGCAGTCGGCTAAAAATAATGAAACACCATAACCTGCAGTTTATCCCATTGGATCACATAATACCCCGACTATTATAGTAAAAGTTAATTTCCCAGTGATTCCTGAGTGACACAAAACTAATGAAATATGACCGTCGTAAAATAGTTTAAAATACGACACTTCGGTGACAATTGAACCAATCTTGGACGTCGCTGGACTTGAAAACGTGATCAAAACTTTGGAACGAATTTAAACCCTACGTGTACCAACTTAAATTCGAACTTAATTATTGTTGTTTGTGGCGTTATAAATCAAGGTAGGTATATGTGTACCAAGGTACAATATCTAGGTAGGTGGTTCGTGCAGTGTCTTTGTACGTGCCTTATGAATGAGTTTCGGGAATTATTCTGACACGATTAATTTCACTTTGTGCAACGGGTGGCGACATTATTTTAGAGTTAGTGACTTTTTGACATTTACTCGTATGTCTGTTACCTAAAAGGGAATGAAACTTTACGCCCTGAAGGCACTGACTTCTGTTTTTTCAAGCGACTTGAAAAAAGGATAAGGTTCTCAATTCGACTGTATTTTTTATATGTTATAACATTAATCAAAAAAACTTTGACGTATTTACCGCGTATATTCTAACTACTCTTCCATGCTAGACTGGGAGAAGAAGAAAAACATAGAATGTAGCAGCAGCTTCTATTCCCGGGCATACTGTAAAAGTCAGTTAGGACTTGAGGGAAATTGGCGTTTATATACTAGGCAATGGGCTATCACAGCAAGCTAATATTGCATCTTTCCCTCTTTTCCTCTCTAACCCTCTAATACCCCTCTCTCTTCCATCTAACCCTCTAACAACGGTCAAATGTGGCGTCAAACGGCCTGATGGCCTTTGATGCTCTGCCTACCCCGTAAGGGAAAGCAGGCGTGATTATATGTATGTATGTATATCCTAACTAGTATAAAAGCGAAAGAAACTCTGTCTGTCTGTGTATAAAATATAACAGATACAGTTATGTACATATTCCCTATTATTATAGTTTCAAAAACTAAAACAAGCGAGTTCAAAATAAGCAATTCCGTTTATGTACTTGAATGACATTTTTTCCAGTAATTTTGTTTTATAAACCAAACTACTAAACCGATTTTGATGAAATTTCTATAGGAGCAATCTGAAATATAACCTCAAATAAAAAGGATTATTTCAAATCTGTTAATAAATTACAGAGTTATGAGGTACCAAACATAAAAAATACGATCGAATTGATGATCCCTTCCTTTTTGAAGTCAGTTAAAAATGCCCTCCATTTGCGTGGTAGCACCAAAATACGTTGGTTAGCCAGAACATTTTACTGCCCATAAACCAACAGCAATCGCCAATTCACGAAGTCAACAATCATTCATAAAACAGGTGCGCGTTTGTCGCCTGGCGTCATTCAGGGTACAATACAGAGATACCTTAAATCAATGCGCAGCATCGCCTTAACAATGGCATCTTCGACCGCCTTTGTACCGAGTATTATCTTTGCTTCGGCCACGTGAGGCAGGTGAGGCGCACGCGCACAGCTGCCAGTAAAAAAATCCCTTTCGGCTTGTGCAAGATTGTAATCGTAGTTTTTTTTTCATATATTGATGACAGTTTTCTAGGTATTTATGTTCTATTCGCCGTTGACGACCTCTTGGTGTTACAGCTGCTCAGTTTTTGCAATTTCACACTTTTGATTTTATTTCTTGATTTGATTGGTCCTTTACAACGTCTATGTATAA
Organism: Lycia hirtaria; assembly: GCA_947563715.1. Lineage (NCBI taxonomy): Eukaryota > Metazoa > Arthropoda > Insecta > Lepidoptera > Geometridae > Lycia > Lycia hirtaria. The sequence continues at coordinate 28,455,340 of OX387379.1, read as the reverse complement.
GTCTACTAGCTGTGCTCCGTGGATTCACCTGCGTAGTTATGATGATGATGAAATATAGCTCATATCTGTCTCCAGGTTCACGGCTATTTCTCTACCAAACTTCATAACTATCTGTTTAGCCGTTTAATAGCGAAAAGGTAACAACAGATAGAGAGACGAACATATGATTTACCTCCTCTTTTATAATATCAGTAAATAATTAATTATTTCTAATTATTGCTATGGTGCTATACTGTTCGAAACAATGTACTGGTTTTAAAATTGAATACTTAACTAACTTTTAAATATTATTTTCCCGACACAAAACAAAAACGCCTAAACAGATTCTTTTCGATCATAGCGAAAACCCCTTTAGACTATATCACCTTAAAAAACTAAACAAAAATCGGCTTATAAATTTACAAGGGCACAAACAAATATTTATAGTAATACCCCAATAGTATTATTGAGCTAAATAATCTTTTTAAGGTTAAAAAGATTCAGGAGCAAAGGATTTCTACATTAATTTTGCTACGAAAGCTTAAGGTTACGTCTATAAAAATAACCATTTTACCGCAATAATAAATTCAAATAAAATTACCACCATTGAAGGCACGATCGAACCATTCACCCCACGGGTCTACAGGCGTCATTCGCATAAAATTCGCTTTATAATAACGCAAATACTGATTGCTTCTAGCACGAGTGCCGTGTGCTAACTGTCACCATACTATTGGATTCTATGGGATAATACACAATATTTTATTTCCAAAAAAAACTAGTGTCACCGGCAAAGATTAGCGTAGTGACGCTGTCTCGCTCGCACGTGACACCTTTTTAGATTAAAATTATTTAAATTATTTTTAATACACTTATAGACAAAAACAACACAAATTTAGACACACACACACAGACATAAATTTAGTGTAACAAAAAACACAACATAGAATACAATTTATACACACCAAATATATAAATAAATAATGTTTTGTCACAATACGGCTAAATACTTTACTAATAAATACTTGCCTTTTATCTTTATGAGATCACTAGTACGTAGAAATCTTGTCTTTTGGGCATTTATTTCGGTTAAGGTGGTACGATTTCTATACGATAGATTTTTTTACCAATACTGGTCGAAAAGAGTATAGTTTTAGTAATTAAGGTTAGCTTTAATATCGATCTTTATTGTTTATCCCATTTTTGAAGAAAAATATCAAAATAATATCCATAATTTTCGATGAAATATTAATTTGAATAAAATTTGCTATTAATCTCCTATTATCTTCAACTGATTTACCGCCAATAAAGACCGTTACCATACTTACGTAAGCTAACTACAATTACTAAATTTTAAGGGCGTCCGCTGCGTTAAGCGGGCGTTAGTCGCGGGTGTCCGTCGCGGGGACCCGCGCCGTGCTTCGTCGCGGACAAATTTAACCCGTCGCGGACGCCTGCGACGGACTCCCGCCTCTCGCAGCGCCGCCAGTAAATTTACAAGTAGAGTTTTAGTGCGCCCGTGCCGTGCACCCGCTTAACGCAGCGGACGCCCTAAAACTCTACTCATTTCGACCATATAATTAATAATAATATTTTGAATGGAAATAATATAATAATATATATTTGTGGACATTTCACACAACGCCATCTAGAAATCATGCCGCCTTAATAGATTTACATATACACAGTATAGCCTCTCTCAGGTAGACAACAATAGAAGAAGTTGCTCATTTCTTCTAGTCTTGTCCTACATGAGTCCTTATTTCCATCAATCGCTTGGTGATATTAACAGCTATGGCATACCGTAATATGCCAGTCGCCCCATTAGAATACACGTGGTGAGAATACGAGCCTCGATTACGATACGCGATTGCCTCGCGTCTGTCGCGTCGTGTCGCACAATGACGCGACAATAAGTCACTATCCAGCGACTACACACACCGTGAGAGGTGTCAATTGACTTGACAGTTTAGAAGAGCATGTCAGTGTCAATCTTGATCCTTTGTCATATGAAGATCAAGTACGAATCTTTAGAATGGTTATAGCCCATAGACAGCGTATATTTTTTATTACTAGAGTAACTAGATGTTATTAAAATTTTAGATCACGCCGTTACTTAACATCAAATACACTATGGTCAAATGCCTTGCCTTTCAAAAAACGGCCTAAACCAATCTTAATTAAATCTGTAACAACCAATATAAAAATGGGTAAAATTGTTTTAAAAACCAAACTACTGAACCGATTTTGATGAAATTTCTATGGGACCAATCTGAAATTATAACATTTTAAAACGAAAGAATTTTCCTATTACTTTATAAATTACCTACACAGACAGAGTTATGCGGTAGCAAACATAAGAAAATACAACTGAATTGAGAACCTCCTCCTTTATGAAATCGGTTAAAAATAAGTAAGTAAACATGTTACGATTATAACATAGTAATAATAATTCTAAATTAAACAGAAGAAAACAAGTGTCAGGTGTTGCCAATGTGCGAATGGTAGAATGCTAGTCTATGTTTTAGTAGATTTACAGTGTTCTTTTTTATACGAAATAGATTTACGTTGGATTGAAATACCTCGTCCGTAAGTCGGTACAGTCGAGGATGGAGCATGTCGATCGAGATATATATTCACTCTAGCCACTGACAAGACTGTAACTCTCAGGGAACTGAGAAGGTGCCATGGAGTTCCTCTCATTTCATGAGTTATATCGAAGTGCCAACCATAGACAATAGGAACCCGATTTTTCATCTATGGTTCCAACTTCAAAAATCACAATAAAAGTTCCATAGTTATATGTTTGTCAGGTACGTAATATGCATAACAAAGAGATCAAAACCTTTAACTCTACCACTCCCATACTCCTGTTTGCGAGGTGCGAATAAGTGGTTTCGTGAAAATATTTCAAATCAGACCGGCATTGGCGGCAATAGCGGCATACAGGCAATAACGGGTGACGTGACACGCGTCCCGCCGTGTGTAGACTGCCTAATGTCACGCTGAAAGGGCCGCGACAGCCTTTCACCTCATTATTAGGCGTTTCTGAGGTGTTGCAAGTATCTCAGAAGGTAGATATCGTTTATTTCAAAATCTGTGATAATATCGTCAGTAATCTTAACACACATGCTTAGGTATATACCTAGTAGAAGTCAGGGACTTGCACAAAGATGTATGTAAATTGAGTCAAATAAAGATTGTTGTATTTGTCTTTTTATTTGTATATTATTTATTTCATTCATTTGACACTTAAGAGCTTGGCTTTTGTCTGTGGAGTAATTTCCATGACAATATTTATCGCAACGCATAAAAGTAGGTAAATATACTAACAGCATAGTGCTACATATGGATTAATGTAAAATCTTAAATCCAAACTAGTCTACACTAATCCTTAACCTTAATCAAACCTTACTTAATAATAATATATAAAAGTTATATAAAGTTATATAAAATGATATAAAAGTGATAGTAACTCTGTCTGTTTGTTACCTTTTTACGGCTTAACGACTGGACCGATTGTTTTGAAATTTGGTAAAGATGTAGCTGAGAACCCAGAGACGGACAAAGGCTACTTTCCATCATCATCATTGTCATCATCACAGATTTTATCACCGGTGGACCCCGTGCTTCCGGGTGCAAGCACAGCTAATTATATTATAAAGGCGAAAGTGACTCCGTCTCTCTATTTGATATCTTTTCACGACCAAACGGCCAATTGATCGTTATGAAATAGCAAGTAACCTGCAGATGGACATAGGCATAGGTGAAACCGCGGGACGGAGCTAGTCTACTATGAATTTAATTTATTTGAAACAACACAGCGTACACAGTGTGTTCTGTACCCGCTAGTGGTAGTGTCCCAGGGGACGAGTCGCCACTCGTGTCCATAGGGCGAGACATTCACAACCGACTGCTCCGACCTTTGCCGTTCGGGGACCACGCTAAATGCCATCATGTTTTCATTTTTTCTGCAGCACGGGCTCTCCACGACACTCGATTAATTTTTCACGGTACGCTTGTCAAAATGTGATTTAATACGCAGCACTGGGGTGCACGCTTTGACGTGTGATGTGTCCGTTCGTATGTGTCGCGAACTGGACAGAATGCGGGCGAGTCGGGGGGTTGGCAACCTTCAGTCCAGTTGATTCGCCGTAACTTGTATTTAGGTATTTAATATTGTAATTGATTTCGAACAGTTATGCTTAGATTGTAAATCAAAAATTTAAATAGATAGTCGGCTTACGTAATAATGTATTACGAAAACCTACCAGCAGGAAGCGAAACAAAAGACGGTGCGATTATAAACACATGTTTTCTCATTTCGGCATATCTCGCTCTCCTTGTGAAACAAGGCTTAGGTGCTTCTTACCAATATTTTAATATTTTATTTTTTTTGAGAAATATTACAATACACAAATAGTGAACCAAATGAATTGTCAATAACCTCGCTACCGCCATTTGCATTTAATTACACAGCATTTCGCAATAAACATTAAATAATTTCCATTTCCAACGTTACAAGTGTTATTATTATCTATCAATACCGCCAAAAATAGAACCGCATTTCCAATTTGCCGCGTCACTCCGGATTCCAATAGGAAGCGGGATAAATGGAGTCACATTCCAATATGTCACCGGGCGGACCGACAATTCAGCTTTCGGGGTTTCGGCATTCGGTACTCGCGCTTGCGGATATTCGCGCTGGCCGCGGGCGCACATTCGTGGAACGCTGGCGCAAATTCCACTGTACAGGTACTAATGAGATTCTAAACGATATTACGGTAAATGATTAATTCGTTATGATTATTCTGAAAGTTGAAGTAATTATAAGGAATGTTAGTGGACATTGATGTCAAATTACTAAATGATTGACGTTAGAATGACAGTTTTCTTGACTTGATTGATGTATGACGAAGTTGTCTTTTTTTAATTATCAACAGTGTGTTAGTTAGCTTGACACACATTAGTAACACATCTAGGTAAGTACGTAATACATAATATGTGTCACGTGGTTAATCAGGTATTTGTTTTTTTTTATTTACGATATATTTCTTGCCATTCAATGTACTCGTAGGTATGTATGTAGGTATATAGGTATGTTTAGGTATGTATGTTTATTACCTTCGACAGCCTAAACGACTTGCCCGATTTTGACGTGAAAGGTGTCGTTAGATTCGCCTTTACTTCCTTAGTGTCCTAAACTATATTTTTGGAATTAATACGAATTTCGCAAAAAAAAACACGACGATTAAATCGTAATTGTAAATTTTACACAATTCATATTAAGTATATATATTAACCGGAAAAAACTCATGATATTAATCGGTGTCTTCCGGTTAATTAAATAATATAAATGAATACTCACAGAAGTTTTATTACTGTTAATTCAGATTTTATCCAATATTTTGGTTTTTAATGCAAAATAACTGGTAAAAATGTCATACATATAAATTAAATTTCGTATTTCGAAGTTGGTTGTTTTAATTTTTTAAACATAGTTAATTAATTACAACTCACATTCAGTGTTCATAACAAGCCAAAACATATCAGTGCGAGTTCACCCCGCACTCAGATAACAATAATTAGCACAATAACTCACAGAACCATTACATCTCCAACGAGATTCCATAATTAAAGGGCAACCCCACACGTAGCAAATACTTCCATTAATACTATCTATCACGATATAATGCAATTAATTTGACGAAAACTGTTTTACAGAAAGATTCGTGAGAAGAAACAGTTGCGAGGGGAGCGTTGATAAAAAATATGGAAAACTAATTTTGTGTCGCGGCTGGGCCTGTTTTTTTTTTGTAATAATGAAATTACTTGTAACATCTATGAGTGGTGACTTTTACATTAGACAATGTGGTCAAGAAATCGATGCTCATTGTGTTATCGATATTGATTAACAAGTTTGTATATTAAAACAAAATATCCGACTGCAAAAAAGTTGTTTTTGCAGTCTAACTTACGATGTTGTTACGATATTGATATGTACGTTGAGTGTACGTTTTTTGTGAGAAAGTATGCGTAAAATCGGTGTAAAAGATTATAAATGCGCATTCTTCAAAATAAGTAATGGGTAAAAACACCAACAAAAACCAAAATACTGGACCGATTTTAATAAAAATTCTATGGGACCACCTGACTACTCTTTCAAGCAAAAAAGATTTTTCCATATCGGTCCAGCTGTCTTTGAGTAATCGGGGAACATACATAGAAAATGATTCCAACGAATTGAGAACCTCCTCCTTTTTGGAAGTCGGTTACTTAAGTGATATCATATAATAATGGTAATAATAGATAGATAAGGGCGTCGCCAAGGGGGAGCAGGGAGGGGCAGCTGCCCCCCCTAGAGATAAAAAAAATTAAAACGAGCTCGTGAAGCTTTACACATTAAAGTTGGAACCATTCTTATTACAATCGCTATAAGTAGAGGCAAAGACTCGCGCTACAAGTGTAAAAGCTTCATGCTCTTGACTGTACCTACAATTAATATTTTTTTCAGACTCCATAATATTATGCCCGACTTGATACTCTTTGTGATCATATGCACCAATTGTTTTATTTACTTTCTTAAAATTCAAGTCGTACCTAATTTTATGTTTAACATAAATTACCAAAACGTGACTTCACAATTTTTTTTTATGGCGCGGAATGCGATAGTGGCGCCGCCCTCTATATGCCCATTTTTTAAACTATTGGTTTTTGATGTCAAAGTTCTGGTGCAGCAAGTAGTTAAAGGTAAAACCGATAGTGGCTCCATTTTCAACTACAGATGTTGTTAGGTCGATTTTAGTTACAGTGGGAGTGGGACATCCATCATTGACGTCGGATTAATGTTATGATGTATGTTGATACATTGTTGTGAGGAATAAGGATGTCGAGACCACTGTTTTGCACGTGCACATCTAATTATCTTAAGCTAAAACTAACGTATACCTATTTACTGTTTTTAGGGTTCCGTGCGGTAGTGCTAAAACAATTTCGTTTCTAGGTGATTACAACTAAAATCAGAAATAAACGCTTTAAAAAGTTGTCGCGCGTTCTTCCATACAAATAGGATTTTTCATGAAGGGTGTTTTGTGTCAAGATTCCAAAAAAAATGTCAAAACTATAGTATAATGAGACAAGTGTAAAAAATTCAAGACGTTTAGAGCTCAAAGATCATTAACCTTTTATAAAATAAAAATAAAAACAATATCAAAAAAAAAAAAAAACGTCAAGTGGTATTGTTTTCAACTAAGTATGATATAGTCTACGGAACTCATACCGTACGCGTGTCTTGACACGATCTTGGCCAGTAATTTAGCTGTAAATTGTTAGCTGGTTTAAAAGTCAACGACCGGCCGGTCTTTGTCACACTTTGTCAAAGATAAACGGTGGAGTGAGTAAGTGCTGAAATAATTAGTATTCTAGAAGACGCGAAACCATTTTAGAACCTCTTAAACATTTTAAATACCTACTTTTAAAACGGATTTTACTTTAATTAGTATAAGCATAATTAGTAAAACTATCTCCATCGTAGACCGCAACAGTCGCTTAACGTCAAGCGAGTTAGTGGGCAAGTGTAAGCCTATTTGAGAATTTAAAAAAAAACAATTTGACTGTGTAGTGTAGGTAAAGATTTTTGCGAGGGCTACATCGGTAATTCTTACGACTCAAAAGACTCAAGCCGTTCAAATCCAGTTCAAATCCAGAGCCGTTAAGCACTTAATTTAAAAAAATTATAATTACGAAGGTTTTAGTGCAATCTTCGCATTATCAGAGTACTCGTCTCGCATGTATTTCAAAAAATAAAACTAATAAAAAAAAATTAGATTAATAGATTATTTTTTTTCTTATTTTTTAGAGTTTATTTTTAATCAATATCCAAAAGGACGAGATTACCAATTCGGTTTTATTTTTGTGTGTTTGTTACATTATAAAAGCGATTTAAAAAACTTTTAAATCACTTTTATAATTATTCAATTATAAAAGCATTAATTATTTATAAAATTAATTATTATTGTTAAATCGGTTCGGTAGTTTACTTTTTAAAATAAAATAACTGAAAAAAACATGTGATCCAAAATTGCGTATTTTGTTGTCGGTTGTTTTTATTTTTAACCCCCGACCAAAAAAGAGGGATGTTATATTTGACGTGTGTAGCAGTGTATCTATATATCTGAGTATCTATGTGTCTGTCTGTATCATAGTAGCTCTCAAACGAATAGACCGATTTTGATCTAGTTATTTTGTTTGAAAGATTTCACCGAGAGTATTCCTAGTTATGTTATGTTTCATCAAAATCGGCTCAGCCGTTATGTTTGTCGAGACTTTTTGCGTTTTCTAAACTTACACATGTTTAAACTATAATTATCTTGGTACGTCATGAAAAAGTATGGTTGTTCGTAACTAAATATGGCAGTTGCTCCCAGCCTACCGTACTGTGCCCCCAAATTCTCGCATCGCTAACGTTGTAACAATATCCGACACTAATAGGACCAATCCTTCTGCGCAATATTGTCTACTCTAATTGGCATCAGAAAGAATTTGAGGTAACCCTCAAACCACTACCGTAGTGGAAGACTCAGTACAGAAACTCTATCGTACTGGACTTTTAGCTATTGTTCAATTTAACCTTTTTAAGATTCCGTAGATCTAGTTTTAGCTATTTTTAATTTCATCTTATTAAGATTCCGTAGATCTAGGAGGACTCATTTTAAATTCGTTATATCCGTCTGCCTGTGTGATCGTCCGAATGTCAGCCATTTTGTTAAGACATCTTATGATAAACGCTTCCGCACGCCCTTTACGCGCTTTTTTTGTTTCTTGTGAAATACGCTTCCTATCTTTAAATCGCGAGTGAATAGGTTTGTTCTAGGTAAGCGCGCTCCATCGTAGACCGGAACGTCGCTTAACATCAGGCGAGTTGGCGGTCAAGCGCAAACCTATTTCTACATACAAAAATAAACATACTTTAGCAGGTAAGCCTTCTATAAACTCCTTCTTGCGTTGAATCCCCAAACACTGGGAGTCGTGACTCACCACAGTCTCAACTTGTCTCTTTTGATGTTCTGTCATTTTTTCGGGCTTTTAGCAGCTTGTCACTTCGGTCACTTTGATGTGGAGTGTGGTCTGGTCTGTACAATGCATGAGCTCCTTCCGCTCAGCCTCATTCTACTTTTTCAGTAACTATGAGTTTTTGCAGATCATTTATCACTGGGCTTCTAAGCTATGTGGCCAAACACTAAAATTATTTCCGAAGACATGTGATAGAGAGTCTTGGCTCCTTTTCAAATTTGAGTTGCTGGTGTAACGATTGGTTGGTTTCAAATTCAAATTCGTTTATTGAGATAAAAACGGAAAAAGACCAATTACAATTATCTCACAATATTCAAAAATTATTCTTAAACAATTATATATATAGCAATGTCTGAGGATTACGAAATATTCATTATAGGTATAAATACAATATCATTTAAAATGTCAATACAAAAATGTCAAATGGGCAATACGCCTAGCATGGTTTTAAACTGTTAGGTACACTAAATCATATCCCATAGCTAAAAATAATGTACTTCACGTTGAATGAACATTATTTTGACCATATTCTGATGATATAAGTAGGTATTCAAGTTATAGTAGGTATTTCAATGTGTATAATATTCAAGACGTAGCTCAAACTTAATTGGTATTTTTTAAATTGTCTACAAATAATGACAGGGTTTTATAAGTTTGACGTGTCTGTGTGTGTCTGTCTGTGGCATCGTAGCTCCCGAACGGATGAATAGTTTTTTTTTTTTTTGTTTGAAAGGCGAATTAGTCAGAAGTGTTCTTAGCTATGTTTCATCAAAATCAGTTCAGCCGATTTTTGTCGGGGGTTTTTGAATTTTCTAAACTTATGCTTGTTACAATATATTTTTGTTCTTGATACGCTGGAGCCCATGAACTGTTTTCTACTGTACCTAAATGAGAGCTTATCGACACATCAATGCGCCAAAACCCAATCCCGACCCTCGCAGGCTAATGAACACAGCACACCCTCAGGTATTACAGTTTGTGGTTATTTTATCAGCGAGAGTGCGTATTGTATGCATTACGGGAATTAACGTGATAATTATGTAAAAAATTAAGAATATGTAGCACGACCATCATCCGTCTCGCTCGCGTAGGTATACCAAGATTTTTAAAGATATAAAATGATTAATAAGCTTATAAAAGACCGTTCTAAAAAGCAACATCACATTTCGATAAGAACATCATTTTTACCAAAGTAAATTTTCATAGCCACGCAGAAAAATAATTTTTAACCGGCTTCCAAAAAGAAGGAGGGTTTCAATTCGACTGAGCGTGTGTACCCAGGGCACTCACGCTCGCTTAAATGCCTTTTCTTGCGGCGGCGTCGTGTGGCGAGTCGCCCTCTTCCCTCAAATATGGTTGAGGAGAGCGATGGCTGGCACATGCGTCAACTCGTGAACGGGTGCTGCTTGCGGGAGCTGGACTGCTCGGCGTACACACGCATGCATGTGCATGTTATTTAAGTATTAACAGTTATTAGTTAAGTATTAACGTCTTTCTCTTGTACTCTAGTTTAAAAATGTAAAGTTAGCTAAAAAAAATATGTATTAGTTTATAAAAGGCATGGACCCTGGAGTATGTGGTGCTCGAATTTTTCAAATAAAAAAAATATAAAAAATCGACTGTATGTTAAATTTGTACCTATGTTTGTTACGCGATGATTTCGTCAATTATGAATTGATTTTGATGATTAGGTACTTTTTAGTTTGGTAGGTAAGTAATACCTCAGAGGTAGTCCCATATAAATGTTTAAAATTCGGTTTAGTATGACAAAATAACGCGTGACCAAAATGCTGCCACGTATCTAGCCCAACACATAAGCATTGCCATTCAACGTGGCAATACGGCCAGCATGCTAGGTACGCTGCCAACTGATAGTGGGTTTGAGGATTTGGATTATCTTTAGACCTTTATCGGTCTGGGGTGATCGATGTGCGTTTTGTGTAGTAGTTTAGTTAGTTGAGTCTGTATATTGTTGTGTTGTAGTTAATAAAGAATAAAAAAACAAAATAACTGAAGAAGTATCATTCAAGTAAATGAATTGCTTGCTAATTTTGAAGTCGATTTCAGTGTTTTAAGCTATAATTATTAATCCAATCAATCAACAAACCGAGATCAATGTGACCACAGAAATTTTCTTACGTTCCCCTAACTTGTTATTGCTAAAAGTTAGAAATGCCATAGAGACCGCCAAAAATAACTCTTTTTTTTATAAGCCGTCCTCAGCCCATATATTGAACAGCGTTAGTTACCATTACCATATAGTTCATATTTAGTTATAAGTAAACATGTTTACATGGCAACATTAGCAGGCTCGTCATGTACGCCGCTAAGCGACGCTATATTCAAATAGGTGTCCGAGCTATGCGCAGATAAAACGCCCCAATTCACATGCGTGAGCCGTGATGGATGAGCGTGGCGATCAGACCCTACCCTGCCCCTCTCGGAAATTTGCCCCTACCTACCCTCGACACAGCGCTGCAATGTAAGCTACCAGAACATTAAGTCGTGGAAATTACGTATATCGTCACTATCATCAGAAGAAGACCTCCGAATACGGTTGAAACTGTAGTATCTGAGCTATGCGCATATAAAACTTCCCAATTCACATGCGTGAGCCGTGATGGATGAGCGTTGCGTTCATACCCTACCCTGCCCCTCTCGGATATTCGCCTCTACCTACCCTCGACCCAGAGCCGCATTATAAACTACCATGCAGAACATAAGCTCGTGGAAATTACGTTAATGTCGTTATCATCATCTGCTCAAGGTTCGGGAACTATAGTTTCAACAGCATTCGGCGATCTTTTTCAATAATAATGTATAATTATTATTATAGCAAAAAAGTAGCCTATGAAACTCTGAAAGTGAAGATTTAATAAATCTTATGATACCTCACATATCAAAATCGGTCAAGCCGTTTAGGCTGTAGGAGATAATACAGAAACATACCTACATACTTCTGTATAAATACTTATACATACAAATACATAATACATCACCCTCCTTCTTGCGCGATCGGGTAATCAGAATAAGAATGTTCCTACTGGATGCGAGTCCACTGTGTGAGGGTCCTGACAACGGCGGCCTAAGTCCTGTAGGTGATCCATTACATTTTTGCGTAATCCTCGTTTATAAATATGAAATTGAAGGAAGACGATGCTTAATCGAGTGGAGGTCGGGGTCAGCCCACAGTTGGGATATAATTTATGGCAGCGCGCCAGCCCTGGATAAATCGTGTGTTTTGCTTTTTGGACGTTTTCTGATATAGGAATGTGATCGATTAGGCGGGCGTGATATATAGGCGGATTGTTTATCATCCAAGGTATGCAATAAAATTGGGGGGGGGGGAAAGTCTGTGTTTTCTTCTTTGCGTCTTATTTATTAAAGAAATCTCGAAATTTCGAATGTATGCAATTTTTTCGATTAGATATAACCTGAGAATCTAGACCAGTATTTTCAGATTGGTCTCTTAAAAAGAATTTACTTCGTCAACATATTGTAAATAAAATATTCATAGGTACTTTGAAAATGGTGTCGGCGGGCCGGAGTTGGCCAGCGGGCCGTAATTTGCCCACCTCTGCCCTATACGATTAAAACTACAAGTGTACAAATCTATTTTTATTTTTTTTAAACTTTCATCGTCATCATCATCTCAGCCACAAGAAGTCCACTGCTGGACATAGGCCTTCCCCATGGATTTCCAAAAAGACCAGTTGGAAGCGGCCTGCATCCAGTGTCTTCCTGCCACTTGGATGAGATCTTCTGTCCACCTTGTGGCTGGTCTTCCTACGCTGCGCTTGCTGGTTCGTGGTCTCCATTCCAGAACTTTGGTTATGTTTCATTGGATGACTAAATTTTAAGAATAATAAAATTATTACTATGAACGTAGGTAAACCAAAAACTGAAATCGTAAAATATTATTAACTATTGCTCGTAAACATACTTTTTAATATAGTGTGAAAAGTCTAACATAAGCATCGAGATGTAGGTACACCATCTAATCCGTAACCTCTTTGGAGCACGGAAAAAACACCGAAATAAGTATAGAAAATTATAGTTGAAATCTCGAACTCCCGAAGGAAATTCCAAGTTCCATTTTGATTGTGCAAAACAGTGAATGAAAGGAAACTGAAATGAAAAAGAATTAAGCAAGTTTTAAAATACTTACTTACTTATAAATTTTGCTTACGTAAATACCGACTGAGAATTCTTACGAACTGGCTGAAAACCAAATCCAATTAGAAATTCGATATGTAAAAAACAAACGTCAGTCAATCTGCGTATCCGCAAGGGGTAATCACGTCACATGCAAAACACTGTAATTGCAAGCCATGATTATACCCGGGAACTGAATCTTGCCGCTGACTAAGAAAGAACAGATGGATAATATCAACCAAAACCTAAAAAAAAATAACAAACTTCTTCATAATTTCCATACAACATAACTGTAACAAGCATATAATAAATAGATTTCTTCTAAGTCTGCGTGGTCCGTCTTCATTCACGTCATCGCAACCCAAACAAGCAAATTGGTGGTAAACTTGCACTTATACCTACGTTATCACCTATTTTAAAAATAACACTAATTAGACTTAAAATAGACGTCAGTGACCAGTTAGGGTTTTTAAACTATTTTGAGTTGAAATCCCTGATTATAGTTTTAACCGGCGTTCTTTTTCAAATAAACATGGTACGCCTCGTTTCCAGTTGACGCCAATCAGTAAAAAATCACGTTACGCGGCTGATGTGAGTAGCAGATTACTTTACAGGTGCTCCCAACTGCGTTACATAAAGTATCACTTCACTATGATTCACTTGATTTGCCGACACACGACTACAAAATGAAAAATATGAAAGGTAGTTGCTGTTTCGCATCTGTTCCTTCCTAATCTGTGCATTAAAGCCAGGGTGTGCTATATTATAGCCCGGGTACGTGTATTATAGATAATTATAGTTGGCCAGGGGGAGGGGAGCGTGATGAGCGATTTGGGTATTATTTGCGCTTTATTTGGGTATTTATTGCGCTCGAGTGACGACGCAGATATTGTCGGATCTAATATAATATGGCGTCCCTAGGGCTCGACTAAGATGATAGCGTTGGTTTTTTTTTTATTTATGATTGTAAGTTTTTTGTCTATGGTGCAATTACCATTTTATTTAATATCTCAAAAAAGAAACTGCTTTTCATGAGTAGGTATGTACTTTCCTATATACTTATGTAAAAATATGAATGGACAATAGAAACAGTTAAAATATACCTACATGGATAGATATAAATATACATTAATACGGTCACATAAATATAATAAATTAATACATTTACATAAGTATGTTAATTTACATATACTTACCTACTTACTCTAAAAATCACAGCATATGTTGAAATCAAACAAGTTTCAACAGATTTATCGCACACATATTCAATAAATAATAAAACCGGACAAGTGCGAGTCAGACTCGCCCACCGAGGGTTCCGTACAAACTAAATAAAAAGGGTTTTTTTTTATATTTTCCGTCCCGTTCATTTTGTAGTAGTCATTTGAGGCAGTCAACGTTGCTGCTTTGCACGGCCACTCTGTACTTAATCAAAATTCGCCTAAAAAGTTTTGGTTCCCAGCTGAAGTGAAGGGTCTGCAGGGGGCGAAGAATGTGTTAAAAACCTGTTTTAGCTTATGCTAATGAGGCTCTTTCATATGATACCCCACATGATACGGTTAATTCACTTTAAAATTTGGGCCCTCATTCCTTGCATAGAGACACTATTTTTTTATGATTAAATTAAAAATGTCTAGTTTTTGGATTTTTTCCTATATGTGTACTCTAACACAATGCTTCTTGCCAAATTTCAGAGTTATAGGTAAACGGGAAGTAAGTACCCCATAGGTTTTGATTCCGCTGTGAGTTCAAGGGTTCCGTTTTTTCCTATTGAGGTACGGAACCCTAAAAACGGTAAAACATTGATTTGTGGTTGTCAAACATTTTTAATAATTAGTAAACTTTTTTAAAAATCCGTTAATTGCTTAATTTCAATAAAAAGTTACAGAGATAAGGTTTAATTTCGGTTGTTTTTGTACGCATACGAAGTCACGGGTAACAGGTAGTACTTAAATTCATACATTCATACTAACATACCTTACACACAATCAAAAAGCATCCTTAAGCTGTCGGCTAAAAAAATACACACCGTACCATCACAAAAATAATATACCTACGTCAATCCAAAACCCAAACGTCATGCTCTACCATGATCCAATGACCTCTAGAGTGGGTTAAGTCGCTAACAGTACTCGAATAGGTAAAGCGTGTCTGCTAACGTGTTTAGTTTTTTTTCTCCGCCCATTGTGCGCGGGACGTGTCGGTAACGGATACTACAATTTGTTCTAGGTAGAGTTGACAGGCTATTAAGATGCTAAATGTTAGTAGCTATGTTATACCTACTTAGATAACTACTAATAGTTATATATGTAGGTAGGTACCTAAGTACCAGCTGCGCTCCGCGATTTCACTTACTACGAAAGTAGCACTCGTGGCGTAGCTTGACTAGGTGTTCTCGAACGATCACCAAATTCACCAATGTTAAGCAACGAACCGGTCAATCTTCGGATGGGTGACCGTGAGTGGCATTTAATAATAATAATAATAACAGAAGGAAGTCATCCTGGACACGGCACGTATTGTCAGGAGGTTCCTCTCTCTGTAGCCCCTACCACCGGCAGCTTGAGCCCCGCCCCGCTGCCGGCGGCACCCTAGGTTTAAGTTTTTTATAATATTTATATTTTTGTATTTCTAAGTATTGTAAAAAACTTAGATTTAAGATTTAAAATGAATAAAGTGTATAATAATAATAAAATATGTTTATTGCCAGTATAAGGAATTATAAAATACATGAAATCAATAATTATAAATTATTTAGGCAAAATTTCTTTCTGAGCGCTGTCGTGGGTCGAAGAACAGGTTGTTTTTTCTTAAGAAAGAACAGCAATCGTCAAGCCAGTTCCGTGGCCTTTCGACGGCTTATTTTACAGAGGGTACTTTTATTAACCGTTTGAGCGAAACGATTAAAGGTCTCTGCATCAACTGTCAATATTTTCTTTCGTCTGTCCGAATGTTTGTTGTTTTTTTTTTTTTTTTGTTGGCGCCTTTACTGTTCGATTTTGATAATATTGTTTTCTACGAGAGCCTTTGTTGGCAAATTTTGATAACTTTGAATAAGTACGAGCAGTAGTAAGTACAGTATAACTGTATAAGTACTTGTAAACTTACAATACTTAACAGCTATTACTAGTTTAAGTTTACCTTAGGTAAGTAGGACCAACCTACCCATTATGACTAAGTAGTTAAGTTGGTAGAAATTAGGTAGGTACTTACTTATTCAGATATTTCTCATGTTATTTTTTGGTATACTTACCTAAACTAAAATAGGTTATACTTACTAACGTTGAAATAACACGAAACAAAGTCTAAGTTTCGACATAGTGTTTAAGTCAAGCGCAACGCTATCAAAATGAAAATGGAAATCTCTTCATCTAATTGCATATTAAAAGATTTAGCTAAAGCCGATTAGGCGCATGGTTGAGTCCTTTAACAAATCTTTTGGAGATATTGATATTTCAATTACCTAAGTAACATACCTATTATAAATTCAAAAACAACATAATTCAAACTACTTACCTACTCCAGGAAAATACCAATTCAGGCACTAATTAAATCTAAGTTTAAGCAACATTATCTTTTGTATTGCTTTGTTTTTTTATTATTTGACAAATTTAATCTCCACAGACTTCGAGGTCCGTGCCTTTTATAAACTAATTTATACATTTTTAACTATTTACATATATTTATTTTTTTATTTAAGAGGACGGATGCTTTAATATTAGATAAATATTGTTTAATTGCTCTAGCTTAAGTGTATCAGCATGGATAAGCTTAATCAGTGGATAACGTTGTTGACTATATTTTTATTAAGTAATCACAACTAAGTTTCTTAATACTGTATAAGATGTGGTTGTTTGTTCTTCAAAAAAAAAATTGTAAGTATGTAGATAAGTAGTTACTTACATTAGATATATCATAAATTATTCTGGACTTTGAATAGGCTTAGCATTCACGAGAAATTCTGCGCTACAAAAGACAACAGCGCAATACAAGCCTAATATCAGCACAGAATTCGTGGCCCTATTTGCCTAACAGGTTCTTTACATTCTCAAAGCTGAGCCAGTAGGCTCTTGTCTATAATAAGCAACGATGAGATGAGCAATGAGCATTCCTCCGCGGCAACCCAAACAAATCGGCTAGTCGGCGGCCGCCCTTGAACTAAGGCAAGCGGCGCGCGGAGGCTGCGCGGAGGCGGGGCCCCAACGGCCAATCAGCACCCCTTGGCATTTTTCTACCCCGCCCGCGGCACCGGACGCTGCCCAAAAACAAAAGGATCAAAGTCTGCGAAACCTATCTCTTTCTTTGTACGCTCGCCGGTCGACCATCGATGAGAGGACAGATACAGTGTCGCGCGGCGCGGGCGCGAATCGATAAGGCACCCCCTCTCTACTCCGTACTCCCCCCCTCCCGCTCCCTTGCAGAGCCCTCCCTCCCCCCGCCCGCCGGCCATTTGCACGGATGTTTACTATTATTATTTTATTGAACGGACGCTCCTAAGTGGTGATATAAGAATATTTACAAATGGTAAGCCTCCGATTTGAGGCAATTAGGGAGGTCCTGCGGGGCCGCGAGAGGTCGACGAGTGGTATCTCAAGTAAAACGGGTATTATATCGATGATTGGAGAATACGAGTACTTTCGTGTTATTTGGGCCTTACTTATTTACTTCGTTTTAAAAGAGGGTAGACAAAATTCTTACTTAGTTCTGTGCATATTTATGCAAGTATACTAATGAAGTACCTACGTAATTTGACAATTTATTTGTCAAATACAGCACCTGCCCATTTAACGACAATATGTTAAGTATCTATAGGCATCTAAAACCTTATAAACGAACAAAACATAGATACAAAGATTTACTAGAAGGCAAAATTTAGATTACTAAGTATCTATGTGTGGTCTCACCACCGTCAGCGTTTATAAAATAATTTCTCTTTTATCTTCTAAAGGTTGTCTGGAAGAGATCGCTATTAGCGATAAGGCCGCCTTTTGTACCTTTCTTACGCCCTAATCATGTACATATTGTTATTATACTATGGTGTCAATAAAGTATGTTTGTATTAAGTATTGTATTGTATGTGATGTGTAGGTAGATCTATTACCTAAGAAAAAAATAATCTAGTAAAAAAAACTATAGGATTATCTACGGCTATAGTCTTTAACTTCTACAGTTACAATTATAACTTTAGAATCAAAAATCCCCGACAAAAAAAACGGCTGAACCAATTTTGATGAAACATAGATGAACTCTCGATAAAATCCTCTTTCTAATTAAAAAAAACTAGATCAAAATCGCTCCATTCGTTTGAAAAATACGATTCCACAGACAGACACACAGATACACATCAAACTTATAACACCCCTCTTTTTGGGTCGGTAGATAAGTACTTATGTCATAGGGGGGTTTTGCCGCTTCCAATCGGTCTTTTTGGAAATCCATGGGGGAGGCCTATGTCCAGCAGTGGACTTCTTATCGCTGAGATGATGATGATGATGATAAGTATGTACCTACCCAGCTAAGTGCAGTCTCTATATCTATAAGTAGGTACCTATATATATTTATCTACATACAAAAATTCAAAAAAAACAATACTTATATTTTTAACCGATTTCAAAAATGGTTCTCTATTCGAATGTAAGTAACTATGTTTTTTTTTGTATGTTTGTTACGGTATTATAATTCATTATAATTATTCTTTTTGTTTGGATCATATCATACTTCAGAGGTGGTCCCATATAAATTATATCGAAATTGGTTCAGTATTTTGTTTTTTAAAACAAAATAACGGAGAAAAGTAACAATCCAAGTAAACCAAATTTCGTATTTTTAAGTCGGTTATTTCAGTTTTTTTAAATAATAATTTTTAAGTAATTATAATTATTAAGTAACTAATAAACTATAATTATTTTAATTATTAACAAAAATATAATAGTATCTACCTATATACCTATATATTTTTAGACAGATTAGCATGGACGTTACTCCACCGATAAGAGCCACGCACCTTAATTAATGAGAGAGAGAGAGAAACATTTTAATCCTAATGCTAGATACCAATCTACTTAGCTACCTCAACTCTGTTAAAAATATAAAAAGTAACCATAATTGGTCAATACTACGTAAGTAGGTACTACATTTAACGCAAGTGAAATACACTTGGGTTATTTCGCCTATAACTAAAAAAATCAATCTTTTTTTTTTATTGATTAAAACGTAAATTACTACATCTCACTACTTAGGAACTGTCTTTTTACCGAAAAACATTACTCTTTGAGCAATGTTCAACATATTTTGTCAATTTCTCGCTGACACGTAATGACACATGCGGAAATAAGAGAGAGAATTTAAGACATTGATCAAGGATTAGCAACGTTTTCGGTAAGGCCGTAGTAGCTTAGCATTTACCTACATAGGTAAATATACCTACCTACATCATAGTCTATGATCCCAGTAGATGTACAACGACCTTCACCGAACTGGTTATTGGATGAAAAGTATTTTATATCAAATTAAATATGTTAATAAATATATTGCAAATGGGTTGACTAAAAAATTCCAGAATATGATTAATTAACAATAATAACCATTTTTTTTAAACATTTCACTGGTCGTGAGTGACTCAGTGACAGACAACGTACTTACTTACCCGCTGCAACAGAACTAAGTTTATTAATACTCCGCTGCTCCTGTAAGTAAAGCATTTAAGTAGGTATACACTAAACAAGAAATTCTATATAGATCGTGGGTAAAATCGTAGGATGCGGCTAGTGTAGATATGTGTACCTACCTATTATGTATGTTTTTACTCATACAGGTAAGGTATTAATTTGTATTACCCATACAAATTAATACCTAACGTTTAGGTACTACGAGTAGGGACTGATCCAGAAATCGCGAGAAAATCAGCGTTCATATCGAAAGTCCAGGGGGCCAAAAGATCCAGTTAACTAAAATATCGTGTTGACCAAATTGACAAGTCCCAAAAAGTGCTGGCTTACAAAAGGCCAGTGTCAAAAGGTCTCAAGGATTGGGATTACCAATCTCAATAATCTGAACTTCCAAGTCACATTAAGTCTTAAAGTTTAAAGTTCAAGTCTTAAAGCTGCAGAATGCATACCAATTCAATACTATAACGAAGTATGACACTAGTCAAACAGACAAATGTCACACTTGACGCGCTCATATTTCAGAAACGATTCTAGACTACTACTTAGTTTCTTAGCAAAAGTGTTAGATCTCATCGTCGGATGACAGCTGTCAGGAGTATAATTAAAAGTTGTTTCTGAGATACGAGCCTGCCAAATTTGACAGATGTTATCCGAAAATAACATATTTAAAAGAGATCTATCTTTCATAGAAATATCTTATTGATAAATTAAATAACTAAATATTGGTGGACATTTCAAACAGCACCATCTAGCCCAAACTAAGTAAAGCTTGTACTATGGAAACTAGATAGCTGATTGAATACATTATATACTATTTTTGTAAATATATACTTATGATACATAGAAAAACACCCAGACACAGAACAAATATCCATGCTCATCGCACAAATGTTTGCCATGGGTGGGAACCGAACCCACGACCCAGGAGGCAGTTGTACCACCACTGAGCCATGAGGCCTGTATAATTATTTGAAACAGGTAATATTTGGGAGACAATTCGCTGAATAAGTCTTATGTAATTTATTCATAAAATGTCAAAATACACGTCAAAAAGTATTTTAAAAAACTTCACAAAGAAATAAGGTCGATTTAAATATTACATAATAATAAATAAATATAATCGAATTAATATTTACTTTCCAAAATATGTCACCAAGAATGTAATAAATTTATATTTCATTACAAGTAAAAACATTAGAATCATTCAATTTTACATTTATAAATTCGTCGAAACTGTAAATTGCTTGGTCAATGAGCCAAGTTTTAAGCTTATTTTAACACCAGGGCCTTAGTTATTACCAGTAGTTCTACGAACAGTAGACCTCGCGAGATAGCTTAGATATTTGCAGCTCACCTTGGGTCATCTGTACATAATACTTACATAAAGTTGGCTAAGGAGGCCGTACCTATATAAAAATTTGGCCGATTTCGCAATTTTAAGTGATTTTACAGACGTTATTTCACGATCAAAAAACATTTTTTCCATAAGTTTAAGCACTTTGAAAGATCAATTTAATTTAAATACATAATAATGCTGGACGTTTCTGGGAGTGATATATTATGTATACGAGTAGTTGGATTACATATATAATATATTCGTTGTACATATATCTACTATACTCTTACATTCTGTTAAATTACGTAAGATATTATTCAGCGCTAAAATGCATCAAGCATATCCAGGCGCCCTCACTATTATACGCAATCTCAAAGTTGGTTGTCATATCTCGACAACCACTTGACCAATTCTGTTTATTTTTACCACAAGTTGTAATAATTATGTACCTACTTTATCTACCTACCAAATATCATTAAAATAGGTTGGTAATTAGCGCCGCAATAAACTTCCCCCCTTTTTATGGGAACCACCCCTATCAAAAATCACCGATGTTTTTTTTTTAAATAATCCATAGAACCTATACGCCAAGTTTCATCAAAATTGGTTAAAAATTACACCCTGTAGGCGAATATGAACATACAAACTCACAAACAAACTGACAGATGAAAGAAAATTTGGCTAGTTCATGCAGAGACGCTTCGTTCGCTTCGCTCGCTTGGTCAACTAGTTCACTTTGTTACATGATTTAAGTAAGTTTGTACATTTTTATTTTCTGTTCCTTAAACTTGACTTGAAAACTACAGAATATAAATAGAACGAATATACCTACCTAGGTATACCTACTTAACTTACGAAAAATATTTTATTTTATATGCGGTAACAGCATAATGGGGTAGGTACCTATGTAGTCAATTTATAGGTTTGTATTTTAAGGTTTTATTTGAAATTTTGAGTTAGTTTAAGAAACTAATTTCAATATAGGTAGGTAGTTTTGTTGTGATTGATGTTGTTTTTATATTATTATAATCAGTTACAAACTTTTGAAGTAGGGAGCGCTGAGTCGTGTAAAAGTTGTTCTAGTATTTTTACTAATCTTTAATTTACTTTAACTTTACCTACATAAAATAATAAGAACTTGTTTTTGTATGTATACAGTGATGGTTTTAATCTACTATAGAATGTGACATTAAAAACAGTGTAAGTACATTAATCAATAGAATTCAAAATAAAAGTATATTATGACTAAAATTGGAACATTACTCAAAAGTATTAGTCCAGCTTTCACACGTCACAGCGTTCCCCACTACAAAACTTTAAAAAATGAATTAAAATATAGAAACAACATTGACCACAAAAATATTGAATTTGTTGTCCCAAATAGTTCAAAACCTCTAACTTTAAAATAAAAACATATACCTAACCTAAGAGATTACTCACGTACCCCATATTTATAATTTGCAGTATTTTCTTAAAATAGCGCCATCTGCAACTTTATTTCTCTACTAATTTCTGATTAAGGGTATGGTTTCAGAACAACTTCTATTTTACAAATTCACACCTTTGCCATCTAGAGTAATTTATTGAAACTCTACAGAATCCGCCCACACTGACATACTTCACTTCGTCTATGTTCATGACGATATTAATTCTAAGCCGCTCGTATAGATGGCGCAGCAGAACATTTATTTACTTAGACGGCCATAGATGGCGCTGTTACGAACAAAAAGTAAATTAAAGAATTAATGTTTAAAAACTTTATAATATCATATTTTTATTAGATCTATAGTAGCTATAGATCAGTAACTTTTACTAACACATTTTTCGAAAGAGATCGTACTAAATTTTATTGTTAAATTCATATTTCTAAGGGCACAAAATTTAAATTATGCGCCATATTGGTTACGGCGTAGTTAACTGCAACTTTACCGACAGAGCGATTTCCGGTTGGCGCTCGACGACATCACGCAACGCGAATCGCATTTTCTGCTAACTTCACTTTATAAATGTTCGATCTCTTTCAACTACGTCGAGGCTTGTGGTTTTTGGGATAACACTTTTCGGTAATTATTCTTTTACTCGTTGCTTACAGTGTGAATTTGAAAAATACAATAATTAATCTAGTCAAGGGTGAGTGTTAAGTGTTCTGAAAGTGATGTGATCTTAGAACCGTAACAATTTGGCGCGCTACGTTGGATTCTGTCAACATAGCACTAGTGTTCTCACGCAGTAATTTTATTGCACGTGTAATTAGAATACAAACGTGATTTTCCATTCGCAGACATGGCTTTGAGCGTTGCACTACCTCTTGCGGGATTGGAGACGGAGGGTTTTAACTCGTTTAGCTCATTTGGGCACATCATAGATATAGCGGGCCTAACGAAGTCTCAATCAAGCCCAAGTCCGTCTGTCTCCAGTGAATCTAGCGGTATCGGCTCGCTGGGATCGCTCAAGTCGGAATCGGTCAACAGTGACTCCCTGCCGTCTAGTCCTCAGACAACAGAGAAGGTAAGTTGAACATTTGCACTATTTTGTTTGCGTTCGTCCTGGCCTTGACCTGTCTATTTTCATAATATTCCGTAATGGCGAATGTCCATATTAAGCTACCTATCAATGTTGTGTACATTATCGACTCGTGATAATGGAAAGATTTCATCCCATAGGTTACCAATAATTTCTTAATTGGGCGTGTACCAGTTTATTTTATTGTGAACGAAATATCCTCTAATAATAGCCGTGCACAGATTAATTTCCCCTCTTATCTCATCGTAATAAATTTGCTAATTAGATTTCATTGGCGGACGTAATGAACATTTCCAGAAAATATTCGAGCCGGTTGTGCAGCCGCAGCCACGTCCAAAAGAAGTGAAGCCCGAGAATGTGAAGGTGTCGTACGGAGGGCGGGACTTGCTGAACTTGATGGGTAACCTGACGGACCCGCGGTGGAACTACCGCGCCACGGTTTTGCCGCCCAACAACCCTGCCCTGTTCTTCGCCAACCGCTCCCAGTACCACCGGCTGGGGCCCTACGGAACCCGCACACAGTACGTAAAGGACTCTTGTCGCCATTGCGGCTTCACATGGGTCGTCGCCGCCACTGACTGATGTGACTATCGCACATCCTAAACTCTGAACAAACGAACGTTAAGCGGGTACCACTGGGACACATCAGGCACATCAATCTTCTAATCCTGTCACATGATGGCGCCCGTAGTTGGGTATCATTATTGCTGCTCTCCTGATGACATTAGTTCAATATTTAGTATTTTAGCAAGTTGTTTTGACCATAGTATTAATTTGAGCCGTTTTGTGTTGTTTTATTATGAACTATTATTATTAATTTGTTTCTTACTGTTTTGCTAAGTTTATGAATCAATTCAAAGTCAAAAGTGATGAATCTGTGATGTTATTTTGAGCTAAAGTCATCGGTGACAATGTGACATCTTCCTGTATTACTTAGTGTTGAGGGAGACCTGCTGTGGCCCAGTTCCTTGGATGACTGTGGAATATATAAGCGCCTATCGTCTCGCACATTCGTAGAGTTACATACGAAATGTGACTTAATACTGTGATCTTAATTTAAAGCGAGACAATTTTTTGTCAAATTCTGTGAATGAACGGCGCGACGATACATGACTTTCGTTTTCTTATTTTTAACTTATTTGTGTGATAATATTAGGTTTAATTTAATTCTATAACATGCAATACCATAGGATTTTGCAGACTTATTCCATAAATACGCATTTCTAGGTCTTCTACTTAAACTATCAAAAAAGACACATTGGATCTTAAAATCTACTTAGATTCCATCTCAAATAAAAATTAAAGTTAATGTTATATTGCTACTTAGTTCCTCTTAGAAATATGAATAATTTGTTATCCAAAGAATATTATATTACTATAAATTGTTGAGCTTCACAATTTATATTGATTAGTATAAATGCAAAAGGTTGAAACTCTCGACCAATGGATTTCTGTCCAGTGACTCTTTAAAGCAATATTTAAATTTTAGAAATCTGTGTCTTCAGGATGCAATGCTTCCCACCATTACAATATAACAATTATTATTTAAATATTGTTTTATAATGTTCATTTAGTCTATAGAGTTAATTATTTAGAAATATTCCACAGTCATTTACAAATAGGATTGTCATTGTTTAAACCAAAAGGCTGCTTCTCGGATGTTATTTAAATTTACGATTTTGACGAGATAGGCACGAATTTAAAGCAAAGCTGTAGGTTAATTTTAAGGTCTAATTATGATTGTTGGATTTACCGTCCGAGCATAACATACTAATAGTGATGACGTTTCTACGACGATATGATCTTGACACATTTCCCAAAACAATCAATTTCCTATCGATGAAACGAACAAGCTTTCTAAAACTCATTTAAAAATTGACGAGCCCGTTATAAACATAGTCAAATGGGTTATCAGTGCATATCATCACAAATAATGCAGTGATTAGATATTCATAAGGTATTAGTAGTTGTTACATACAGTTTTAAAACGTTTGAGTCATTGATATGCCCAGATACTGGGCCTAGTGAAATTATATTAAGTGTCGTTAACAGACTGGCAATATCTCTATGTATGTGCATATTTAAAGTGTAATAATATTCGTGGTCTCTTAATTTAGTCAAGATATTTAATAGTGTGAGTCTCTTCAATTACAATAAGTAATTTATAACATAAAGTTAATAATAATGATACTGTCCTCTTGTGTAACTTTAGTTCTGCTATGTTGTGATCAGCTTTAAACCAGAACTGGAGTGTTTGTGCACAGTAATGTTGACATATTTCCCACAAAGTTATTTTTATAAAAATGTTGATATGAGACAATACAGTGTGTAATTCAAAATTCTTTTGAATTCTTCTTTGTAAGGGTATGAAGTTTAACAAGATTTAGTAGATTTTTTTGGAGGGACCAACATCCGCGCATTTTTTTTTTCTAAAAGATATTATTTACGCCAATACGGATTACGTTTCCAAGGCTTATTAATCATACTCCAAAATATTGCATTTCATTGAGCGCTTGTTTTGTCAAATCATCGCGTAGTTTTACATATAGTTAATAAAAAATGATTGTAGCTGTTTTGTCTTCAATCAACTGGGCTATGAACACGAACATAGACGTAGGTAAATAATAAACATATTTATTAATATAATATTTGATTCGGTGGGTATTGACTGACCATATAGCATGGATCTCAGAATGCAGCTACAATGACTCAACAATCATTGCCTTTTGCTGGAAGATACCTCCGAACAAACGACAAACAAAATGTTTGAAAGTGTCTTCCGTCGTCACTCAGTGTGCTATATACTCAGTCACACACACATACACAAAGTGGTTGTTATTGGTTAGTTGTAAAATCAAATGTTGCATTCAGAATTATTTTTAGTTATTTGTATTATGAAGCTGCAATCGAATGTAGGTGAAAGGAAAGTATTTGGAGTGATACGCACAGTTGTAGTATAACTCTTGTTGTGAGCATTAAGTAGGCGTGGATTTAGTAAAACATGGATTGTTGGCTCTGATAAGTCATAATTTAACAATAAAAAAAAAATGTTTCAAATCGTGTTTTACCATAGTTTGTACTATTTTTAACCATGATCTAATCTAACTTGCACCAACTTTCTCTTCTTTTAGTGATTTAACTCATTCGCTCACGTCATTTAAGTTTGTATTTGGTTTGACTTTTTTCTGTTATTGATCCAAAAATCCATGTTTGTGAATCTATAGTAGGTGATCCATTTGGCCCTTCCACACCTCTCGTCTGTCAACAAGAGAGGCCGAGGTGCGATGCAATATCTGCATTCCAATTTTTGTTTAAGTTAGCAGCCGAGGGTAGTAGTTGTTAATGTTTATTTAATCCACATTGCCAAATATGTTGGTTGTTGTGCTATTTATTTAAAACAAAAAAATACTATATCAATTTAGTACCTTCCATTACTAAGTGTCTTCGAGTGATTTTACAATGTTTAAATCATTTCAATTTTATGCATTTTATTTTGTTTAGTCAAATCATTATTATTGTACACGATATTATACATGATTATTATTATATGTTGTATTATAATTATCTATCGTTCATTCATATGATAAATATTTTTTCTCATGAACTGTAGTCAAATGACAGTATTTTTATAACGAAAATTGTATAAGGTCGAAGGGTTTGTGGGGTACGCGCGTCCCCCGCCCCGCTCCCTGCCCTAAGGGCGCGGGCGTCCCACGGCGTCCGCGCAGGCGCGGCGGGAGCCGCACGCGACCCTCGCGTATAACTGATAAGCATTATGTAGGTTTAGCGAAATAGAATTAACTCGGAGATATCTCCAAGTACCAAATCTTATTGGTTCAATGTTGTTCTCGTATTATGGTGATATAGTGCGCCCGCGCGGCGCAGAGCTCAATATTTTTAGTAACCCTTAAGAAAATTAATACCTCTTTTGAAAAGAATATAATATTTATTATATAGTATATCCAAACGATAATCACATATGTATTTCCCTGTTTATTTTGATGTGATATCATAAATGACTGATCTGAATTTAGTTTTTAAGTTGGTTATTGATATGCAGTGCTATTTCGAAAGTGTAATTAAGAATAATATTGAAAGTGCCAATGCTCGTAAATGTAATCTTGACTGTTCCTTGCGGCGACGCGAGGCGCGCCGACGGCGTCCCTCATGCGGCATTGCCGCACGCCGCGCCGCATCTTACTTCAGTATAAGCAATCGTATCTTAACACTTAAGTTCACTGTTACTTTAAATAACTCACGTAAAGTGCACAATCTCAGTAATGCTTGCAATATTATGTATAACACGTGTTATTCCTCATTTAATTTTAAATCAGCGTAATGTTAAGAGTACAATATGAGATGATGATGTAATATCATTCTAGTATCAAAATTAGCCGAAGATGTTAATATAATTATTAGATAGGTAAAATTTTGACATAGCTTCGTATAAATGGGATGTGTTAGTGTTTAGTAGTATTATGGTGTAGTGCAAGCAGAATGTCTCGTAGGTCGGAGCGGAGTGGTTATATATGTGGCAATAATACTCGATGTAAGTCCCTGCCAAGTGAAGTGACTAGTACAGGGTTAGCGGTCGCGCGCAGAACAACACACCTACAAGTTTTGTTGTAACTATAATAATAGATGTAGGTATTTTATCGTACTTAAATAGTTATTCTTGCGATGCCTTAATTCTGGTTGTCAATTAGACATGTCTCTGCCTAGTGTTATCATTGTTTTCTATTTATTTTAGTTTTTGCTGTTCCGGCTTCCTCCGTGAACTTCCAGTCCAGGCTGTTCTTTGAAATGATTTTGAGGTCGATTTATTTTTACCTAAGTGTTCTTATTAAATGTTACCAAAATGTTTTTAATAAAATATTTTTATATGTATTGATGGTGTTTCATTTTTTATAAGTTTACTATTAAGTACACTTAATCAAGTAAGCTAAGTCTTAGATAAACGCCCAGTGCTTAGAAGTACGTTTTACAACCGGATTCTAAGTATAATACAATCATAGATTGATGATAGGGGTATTAGTATGATACGTCTAGAATCATTGGAACAGCCAAGTTCTAACCCTGATAAAATAATGTCTTCGTTATCACAGACGCAGAAGCGGTACATCTACATACATCTTGCTGCAAAGGCAGACTAAGTGTTCCTAGGTCTATACCCTTCTATAAAAGTACCCTAGGCCTAGAGGGCGCGTTTTTTAGGGTATCCTGTTACGATGTATCCTGTTAATAAAAACAAATGGATGCGTTATGTCTACATGTTTTTATAGACCCACCTACACACGCTGCAAATAACTTTAATGTATAAATCTAGAAATAGCGCAGTTATTTTTCGTCATGCTTGTGAGATATAATTGTCAGCGGTTCAAGCTACTTGTCGGTCACGTTTCTTGGCGAATTTATTTTGGGAACTATGCCAAAACAGAGGAGATTGGCTATTGGCAAGCGTTTATGGGATGTTAGCGGGCACTTAAACGTTATTTTTCTATATTAATTCATGTTTTAATATGTACGTATTTACTTACCTAATTAAAATGGAAGTATGCTAACGGACTTGTTTACAAAACAAGTTTCGTCACTACATTAAGTAGGCAGGTAATTATATTGCATTTGGAAAAATACCATTAATTGCAGTTATTTAGCAGTGATAGGTAGGTACCTATTTATCGATGAACTACTGTGCACTAGCGGTACCCGCCACTTCGCACAAATCAAATCACAAATAAAAAAAACAAATTGGTACTTAGGTACCTTAACGAAAAGTGAGCTAAGGTCTAAAATTTGATTTAATTTATCAGACCGTTGGTTTGTTTAGATCTAAGGTCTCGCGTAAGGTCGTTGTCCTACTCTAAAAAGGAGGAGGTTATCAATTAGGTTGTAGTAGGTATTTTTTATGTTCGTTAGCTTATAACTCCAATCGTTTACCTGTTGCCGTTATCAATATCGAGCAAAAAAAATCACGTTTGTTGTATGGAAGCCCCCTTGAATATATATTCTGTTTTTTTAGTATTTGTTGTTATAGCGGCATCAGAAATACATCATCTGTGAAAATTTCAACTGTCTAACTATCACGGTTCATGAGATACAGCCTGGTGACAGACGGACAGACAGACAACGGAGTCTTAGTAATAGGATCCCGTTTTTACCCTTTGGGTATGGAACCCTAAAAATTCATTTTTTCGTAACCTCCAACGATCTTCTTCGTAAGTAGGTCACAAGAAATATAGAATGATTGTAAAGAATGCACATTTATAATCTTTTACAGCGATTTTACGCATTAAAATCCACAATGTACGGATGGTAATGGGCAGACTTCCTACTTGTCTTGAAGAATAGGGATAGCAATGTACGATCGTACAACTGTGATGCACATTCTCCGAAAATTAATTCTGTAGAAGATTGAAAGACTAGCTACCTTGCCTTGGTACTTGGTAGTAGGAAGGTACTTACTAAGTACATTTCTATTTTTAGTTAGTTATTAGTTTGCGTCCATGCTTGCTGATGATGCATACCTACTTACCTTTATTAACCTTTATTGAGGTAAAGTAATTTAACAACAATCAAATTTTACCTACTACCAACAAAACAAAAGATTTTAGTGTCAGGCTTTCAGGCCTGGGATTTTCATTTCATTGTCCTCTTATAGGACAGTAAAAGTGTACCTAGCGTAGCTAGTAGGGCATCTAATCTGAATAATAGGTACTTAAGATACATAGGTATGTATTAAACAACCTATTTCAAGTGCCGTTTTCCCAACTGCCCAAGAGAAGGTTGACGTTTATTGGGTGTAGTGGTGGGATTCTTCGTAGAAACTCTTCATTAGTATGATATTAACGAACAAATATGTATAATTGTATAAATATGTGCTCCACGGTTTCAGCTGCATAATGTCAACTTATGCACATCTGGTTTTACCGGTTGATGTCCGCGGTTTCACCCCCGTAGCAGTGGCGGATTTACCAGCAGGCTGAGTAAGCTGGAGCCTAGGGAGGCAAATTTGGTCCAAAACTATTTTTTTTTCTTACATAAAAATAAAAACAAATTTAAACTATATCTAGGTGTAGTTTTCATCTTTGTAGGTGGTCATTTAAAGGTAAGTATCTATATTAGAACAAGAACTAGAAAAAAATTTCATAGCCTACTGGCGGCATAAAAGTAAATTCGCCACTGCCCCGTAGTGATGACGATAAAGCCATGTCAGTATCCAGGTTCTCAGCAATCGCTGTACCAAAGTGAAAAGGTAACAAACAGACACAGGGAGAGAAAGAGAGAGAGTTACTTGAGTTATGATACTAGCTGTGCCCCACAGTTTCGCCCGTGAGGTGATGATGGTAATGATGGTAAAATATAGCCTATGCCCGCTTCCAAATTCTCAGCTTTATCAGTAGTAGGAAGGAGGGTTATATTTTTCGAGTGTATTTATGTTTGTTTGAATGTATATACCTATGTGAGTATGCATGTTTCTATATGATCACCTGCAGCCTAAACGGCTTGACCGATTTTGATGAGCGAAATGTCGTTAGATTCGTTTTCACTTATATATATATTTTGTAATAATAATAATACATCGAAAATAATAATAAAAAAATCGTAACTTCTAACGAACTATTTCGTAATCAAAAATTGATTTTACTAGTATTATTTTAAAGAATACTCATTTATAATCTTTTACGGTGACATTCACACATACTTTCTCACAAAAAACGCCCACTCAACAGCGTATCAAGAGTAACGAAATCGTAATAAGTTAGACTGCAAAAATTGCTTTTCTGCAGTCGGGTATTTTGTTATAATTGAATATAGTTAGGTACTTGTAAGTAAGTTCGTTGTATGTTGAACCGTAGAGTTAGACTGCATGCAGTTGGGTTTTTAGTCAGTAAGTACCTAAATTGTACACGTATTTGAATTTAAGTATGATAAAGATTTAATAAAACACAAAAAATGTTTACTCACAAAAATGTCAACAGATCGGTTCCATTGTCATTTTTGTGATAACGTTATCACTAGACCAGATATCGAAACATGATTAGGTAATTACCTCGGTTTCTTGCTACTGAAGTTAAAATGAATCATATTTTGGGTAATCCTAGGAACTAACAATTTTTATTCCAAAGCTAATACTTATACCTATTAGTAACTAAGTTTATTATGTTACTATAAATAGGTACTTAAATATATTTTCATTTTCATTAAAAATTCTAGAGATAAATGTAGGTAGGTATCATTTAATTTGGTGGTCAAACCATAGTTACAATATGATTAAAAAATAACCTGTTATATTTACGTTGGTATGAACATAATTATGTAGGTATTTCTATAATTTCTATAATTACTTGACATCATGCGGTTGCATAACCGCAAGCCGGTTGGTACGGTACGCCATACGTACCTAAGTATACATACTTAACGTACCTCTACCTACCTACCTACCTAAGGCACTCAGAAAATTTTAAGTCAAATAGGTACCTACTTAGCTATAAGTAGGTATGTACATCCTATAAGGTAGGTGGAAACAACGACGCTTTTTAATCGACTTCTAAAAACGAGGAGGTTCTCAATTCGTCGGAATCTTTTTATTTTTCATGTGTTTCCCGATTACTCAAAGACACTTGGACCGGATTAGAAAAAATATTATTTTTTTGTTTGAAAGGGTATATTTCCTTAGCTTAGTTTGTCAGAGTTCCTTAAATGTATTGTACCTATATAATATAGAAATTTTATCAAAGTTGGTTTTTTTAACAAAATAACTGGAAAAATATGTCATCCAAGTAAACAAATTGCGTACCTATTTTGAAGTAGTTTTTTTTAGTTTTTTATAGTTAGTGTTTTATCTTATACCGAAATAAAACTTTCAATTAGGTATAAGTATTTCTTATGACCGCAGTAAGTACCTACCTACATAAACTATACTGTGTAATTCATATTAATTTTAATTACCATCCTAGAAGATAAAAATTAAACATAGAACTTTACAGTGGATATCAAGACTTGTAAGCAAATACCTAGTACATGCTTCATCTTAAATTATTTCGATTACATAGGTAGTTTTTATGTTTTTGTCGAAAATCAAAATGGATGCTTCATGCCTATCGCTAAAGTGAGGTAAGGTGCTAACCTATCACAGGTAAACTAAACATATCTACCTATTATATTATACAACATGAAGTTGTGAGCAAACAATCAAAACAATACCTATCACAAATGCACGAATGAAATGACGATCCACTTCCATTAAAGAAAAATATTATAAATGTAGTAAAGCGCCATCTGTCGCGTTTATCACGAACTGAAACGGATGAGGAAAAGTACCGTAGCGAGCTAACCAACCGTACAATAAGTACTATTCGAGAAAAACTCACTCGCTAGCTACTGAGAAAATCCGTAAAACCATGACGCTTTTCATTGAGAATTAACGCTATCAACAGATGGCAGCACGCATTCCATAAAATGCTTACAAAATTTGAAAAACAAAAATGTAGTTAGTGCACCGCAACAAATACCTTGTTGCTGTCAAATACACAATTATGATCATAAAATTTGGTAATATTTATATTTCATAATAAATTTTCAAGGCTAGAATGAATATAGTGAATAATCTTCTAGATCGACGAGCTCCATCCTCGGCCACACCGTCGCTTAACACCAAGCGAGTTGATGGTCAATCGTAGATATATCTTGTATAAAAAAATGTTTAGAGCATTAATTACCTAATATTGTAAACATTACGTTAACTCTGTCAGTTCGTTACCTTTTCATGCTTAAATGTATAATTTGGTAAAGTCTATAATAGGCAGGTATTATGTATGTAAACCTGTCTTTTGGAAACTTGACTTGGAAAAGTACTAATCAAACGAGGTACCTACTTGACTACTTATAAATTTATTTACAAAGAGATAGCTATCACAAAACTAAGACAATGCTAAGTTTATATCAAAATTTTAATACAATAGTGACAAAAGATCCACCCACGGGTAGCTCCCGCGATCTCAATAGCGGGCTTTATTCGCTACGAAATACATTTTGCCACTACATTGTTCGAATTTATAATGGAATATAGTCCCGAATTGTTTTTTACTCAACGTAATAACTGCGGTAATGTTGTTTTTGTTTGGAACATCTACTTTTGTGTGAGCATAATGGGTGTATTCATCGGGACGGGAGGAACTGAAAAGTGTCTCTTTTATCGGACCACAATGGAAGGGAATCAAAGAAATTACGAATTCCGCGGACCGATGTTCTACGGTGTAAAATAAAGACGGGATTGTGAGGGCTATTGTTGGATATAATTTTATACTTTCATTGTTGTAGAAAGAGATATAAGGACGGGAAAACAGAATGGACGCAGAAATGAGAATATGACGTCATTGAAAGTTTATACCATAGATTAACTTACCATAGATTAACTTAGGTATATGCTCCTAAAAATGCTATAGTTTCGAAAATGGCATTCATGCTAGGTGGATCGTCCGTACCTATATTAAAGCAACGCCTATTTTCAAGAAAGCACAAGCAGTCAACTGGTGTACACAAAGAGAGGTACCTAAGGTTTTTTTTAAGGTTCCTACGTAATATGGCCTAGATATAGGTTCAAAGTATGCCTTTTACAGTTTAAAAAAATCCTTTGCTTATGCAATACATAATAAAATTCTTACTTTAAAAATCAAACTTCTCAGTTTTATGAAAAAGTTTCATTTTTGTCTCTACAGCAAGAGACTATGGATCTGCGTATATGGTTTTAATTTCAACTCGATGCCTTCACGCGATCCCGAGATACAGGTCTTGACACCCGGACGGACGGACAGACGGACAGCAATGTTCCTATAAGGGTTCCGTTTTTTAACACGCTTTTATTAGGTCGACCTGCATGTAACTAACTATGTAATGAAATCTAAGGTAACTAATTTAACCATCTTCCAAGGATCGTAGCGTCATGAAAATTGGCAGCTGTATGTAGTTCTGATGACAATACAATAATATGGTACTGTCGAACTGATCTAATAATGGAGCCGGAAGATATGAACTAGAACTTCATGATGGAACATCGTATCATAGCTGTGTTTAGATTTGTTAGAAAAGTCTTGTAATGAACTTTGACCACAATAATTTGTAGCGGCGTGTTTTTTAGTTTTTTAAACTGTAATTTAATTATTTTGAGGTACGGAACCCTAAACATGACAGAAACAAACAAAAATCTTACTCGGCAACGAACGAGCGAACTAAAACGAACAAACCAGCGTTCTTTTTACGTGACGGGAACTATATATAAGTATACTATTATATCCAAAGAATTCTATGTAAACATAGTACATACGTATAGATCGCTGTTTATATCAATGAGTAATTCGACTGATGCAGGATCTGACTCATTATCTACGTCATTTCATCGGCTTTTCAACATTGCTTACGATATATTTTAGCATGAGTAACGAAGGCCCGTTAGTTCAGTGGTTAGAACGCTCACTTAAACATTTGAATTGTGTGGTGGTCGGGGGTTCAAATCCCTCACGGGTCAATTATATTTTCTTTTTTTCTTTTTAAAAATATTTAAACGTGGACATGGTGAAACTACAAGTATAAATGTGTTATCTGGTCTCTTTATTATCTATTTTACGACTTATCTGTTCTTTTGCTAGGAAAATGTTATTTATCAAAAATTACTTTCTGACTCAGATGGTTTATAATTTCTACAATACTTTAAGTACTTATTCATCATCATAAGCTCGCTCTAGTTCACTGCTAGACGTAAGCCTTTGAACGCCACTTAGCGATCATCAGTTTCCAGCCACTACCAGTTCCCTTCAGTATATTGTCACTCACATGTGGCCAGAGTCAGTGGGATTTGGTGGACTTCTAATCAGTGATTTTTCAGACCCTCCGTCTCGCCGCCTTGAACAACAGGCCACTCCATTCCATGGTTGCCTGTAAGAGATCGCTTTTAGCGATAAGGCCACCCGTTGTTACACTAGTGTAAATTTATTTCTTTTTGTACTTGTTTTTGTTAATTTTAATGGTGTGTCAATAAAGAGTTTATCTACCTATCTATCTAACAGCACCCTTAGTACAAGTTTTTATGAAGAAACGCGGCGATGAGAGTTTTCGTACGCCTCCATACATTTTTTGAAAGCGCCCTCTGTGGGTTTTGAAGAGAAACGTAAGAAATGTATGGAAGCGTACAAAAACTTTCATCGCCGCGTTTCTTCATAAAAATCTGTACTAAGGGTGCTGGCTTATATATGTGGCAAACGATTCTATTTCTACAAAACGCTTACAATTAATGCTAAGAAACTGTGACGTACCATCACGACGTGACATTTCGCTAGCTAATGTCAGTCCCATACATTTACTTTTCTATTCTACTGGCGTTCATGAAATTAGAATGCCACCAGTCTATTTTTTTTTTTCTTCATAAAT
This sequence comes from Lycia hirtaria, assembly GCA_947563715.1. Lineage (NCBI taxonomy): Eukaryota > Metazoa > Arthropoda > Insecta > Lepidoptera > Geometridae > Lycia > Lycia hirtaria. Next base: position 28,419,184 of record OX387379.1, on the reverse strand, counting down.
CGAAAAATATACATCGTAAAATATTTACCCCACATGATACGATTAAAGCACTTTAAAATTTGGACCCTCCTTCCTTGCATAAAGACCCTATTTTATGTGATTAAATTAAAAATATACAGTTTTCGGAACTTTTTCTTCTTGCCATAGGTTTTGATTCCCTTGCGTCTTGACAGACAACAAAGTGATCCATAAGGGGTTCCGTTTTTTCCTTTTGAGGTACGGAACCCTAAAAATTACATTCTCCTTCCATTATAGACAAAATAAAGTCAGCTTAGATAAAGAATTATCGAAGCAAAACCGTTTCAATTTAAGAAAATAATAAAAACAGGACAATAACGTCTTCTTTTCGAACAAAGTAACGAAATAAGGACAGAAGCGCCCTTAATACCACACCAATTCTCAAACTGAACAGACTCTACGACGTAGTCTCGGCCACGTCGTAGAGTAAACTACATTTCATAAAATACGGTCTGAAAAATAAGTAAAATTATTGGTATAACTGGTATTGGTATAACTGACACAAATTACAACCGCACAATATGTTAATTTGTGAGATAAATATGAATTTCAGTCGATTCAAATTCGTATCCGATACTGAAAACACGCGTCACGTGTGAATAGAGTCCCAATTGAAAGCAGCGGGCAATCGCGCCTTCTATTGACATTCAGTGACGTTACATCCGCCGGGGTCTTAAGCCAACCTCTCATCAGTCAAATAACATCATTAAAATAGGCACTGATTTAAAGAGGCAGTTGTAAATAGCAGTTTTGGTAAGTTAAAAATTATAAATGGCACGTTTAATAACTAGTTCAGCAGTTAAAACTAAGCAGTAAAGTAAACAAAAATGAGTAATAAAAAAACCTGCCAAGTGCGAGTTGGACTCGCGCACGAAGGGTTCCGTACCATTATATATAAAAACGGCAAAAAATCACGTTTGTTGTATGGGAGCCCCCCTTTAATATTTACTTTATTTTTATTTAATTATTTATTTTGAAAGGTAATATACAAGTAAATATTCTGTGAAAATTTCAGCTTTCTAGCTATCACGGTTTATGAGATACAGCCTGGAGACAGACAGACAGCGAAGTCTTAGTAATAGGGTCCCGTTTTTACCCTTTGGGTACGGAACCCTAAAAATAATGAAATGGATCAGTGAATATATAATTGAGCAGGAAAATAATTAAATGGGCGGTAAAAATTATTGAACGAGCGGTTACGTGTGGGCTGTAAGAATTCTCATTCTTAGCAATTCTATAAACAATGAGGTGGTAAAAAAAAAAAAAAAAACAGTACTTAAATAGTAATGAAAAATTAAATTACTTTTGCTTTGACTGAAGGAATTAAATAAAACAAATCGTAAAAAATATTATCTTTAAATGGGATCGAATATAATATGATGAAAAATAGTTAATGAGTCACAGGTACATCAGTCGAATTACTCATTGATGCCGATAGGTCGATTGTTACTTATAAAAATTAGAATTTACCTAGAGTGCAAATAAGAACAATACTACAATGTTCGTAGGTGAAGACACCATTAAATTAAAAGACTAACAAAGATTTTTTCGTGGTAAACCGCACGGTCTACCACAGAAAAACTTTGAAGAAAAAGTTCTCAAAAACATTTTTTTAACTTTAATTCGTGCACTCGCTGCTGAGTGAGCCTGTTCAAGATTCTGTATAAATAGGCGTCAAATATATGTACTTCCAGATCTGACGGTACTTAGTCTGTTACTGCGTCAGAAATTTTCAAGTCTAGATTTTTTGACACTTTTAGTCATTTACTAAAAGATTAAAACTGTCTGGGTTTGTTTTTTCTGGGTTCGTTTCTGAGTTTTTCTGGGTTTGTTTGTTTTTTCGAACTAACGATGTTTTCATTTATATTATAACGACGAATTATTTTCAGTGAGTACCAATTTCAGTATTATAATATAGTAATTATTTAATATAGTAATTTTACACAGACTATGAGTAATTCGACTGATGCAGAACCTGTGACTCATAATCTACGTAATTTCATTGGGTTTTCAACATTGCTTACGATATATTTTAGGATGAGTAATGAAGACCCGTTAGTTCAGTGGTTAGAACGCTCACTTAAACATTTGAATCGTGTGGTGGTCGGGGGTTCAAATCCCTCACGGGTCAAACGGTTTTTTTTAATGGATCTTACGCATATCTTTGATGATTCGTGACATACTGATGGATAGACATGGAGAAACTACGAATAAATTTATTGATCTTATATTTTAAATTGAAATGGCAAGTTGAAATGGCAGTGGGCAGAGCACATAGCACGTAGAACTGATGGCCGATGGGGCCGAAAGGTTCTCGAGTGGAGACCACGCACCGGCAAGCGCAGCGTAGGAAGACCAGCCACGAGATGGGCAGATGAATTCATACAAGTGGCGGGAAGACGCTGGATGCAAGCCGCTTCCAATCGGTCTTTTTGGAAATCCATGGGGGAGGCCTATGTCCAGCAGTGGACTTCTTATGGCTGAGATGATAATGATGATATTTTAAATTAATTGACAAAGATCTATGAAGTGAAAACTTCTTTAGCGGCGTTGTGCATTTTTGGGTTGGGTAAAAAACTTTAAACTCGCGTCAGATCGTCAGATCGCAAGACGGACAGTCAGAAACCTATTCTAACGTTCTGTATTTAAAGTTCATTATTGTATGTACAAGTTTGTCCTTCTAGCATGACGTCATTATTTTAGTCAGAAACCTATTCTAACGTTCTGCATTTAAAGTTCATTATTATATGTACAAGTTTGTCCTTCTAGCATGACGTCATTTCGTTGCGCCGAATGCTTATTTGCGACACATGCACGTAAGACTCGTTATCTCAATAGGTTAGAGCACCGAAATAAATTTCAATTTGTCACCCGGAGGGCGGAGGTTCAAATCCTTCACGTCGTCTTTTTGCTATTTTATTTTTTAGTTTTCACTTCTGCCGGCACTCCCGGAGTGCAACCCGTTTTTTTTTATTGACAGACCCTGCGATTCATAATAACTTCTCCCCCTCAGTTATTGCGCTCGCTGCTGAGAGAACCTGTACCTATTATTAGGCGTCATATCTACTTCCATATCTGACGATCATCAACCTGATACTGCGTCAGAAATTTTCAAATCTAGATTTTGACATTTGGCTTTATTTCCTTCTAATTTTTTTTTCCCCTAATGATGTTTCTATTTAGATGTACTAACGATTAGTGCATAGAGTAACTTATATATACTGAAAGATTAGTGCCAGTAAGTACCACTATACATTTTGGAGTTACATGTAGCATTATTTAATAATGCTGCTACATGTCAGCATTATTAAATATAGCAGCATTATTTAACAATGCTGCTATATTTTAATAATGCTGTTCCGTTGATTTTTGCACTATTTTTACCCGACTGTTTAAGGAGGGTTATGTTTTTCGAGTGTATGTATGTATATATGTATGTATGTACGAGTACGTAAGTTTCTATATGATCGCCTACAGCCTAAATGGCTAGACTGACTTTGATGTGCGAGATTTTGTTAGATTAGTCTTTACGCCTCAAGTGTCACATGCTATATTTTTTGTAATAATAATAAATAATATCTCACAAAATAAAAAGAAACGTGTTTTTTCGTAACCTCTAACGAACTTTTTCGTATTAAACAAGTGATTTTACTAGAATTATTCTAAAGTATGCGCATTTATAACCTTTTACGGCGATTTTACACATACTTTCTCACAAAAAACGTACACTCAATAGCGTATCAAGTGTAACGTAAGTAATTATTAGAAAATACGTTAGATTACAAAAACTGCTTTTCTGCAGTCTGGTATTTTTTTTAAATATATAGATACTTGTTTATTCATTATAATAGGTGAATTCGCATCAGAACTTGCACTTTAGGTAAATTATAATCTTATTTAGTAGCAGATAACAAGCGACTTATCAATGAGTAATTCGACTGATGGATTTGTGACTAAGTGTCTACGTAATTTCACCGGCCTTTCAACATATTTACTATATCTTTAGCATGAGAAACGAAGGCCCGTTAGTTCAGTGGTTAGAACGCTCACTTAAACATTTGAATCGTGTGGTGGTCGGGGGTTCAAATCCCTCACGGGTCAATTATATTTTAGTTTTTCTTTTTAAAAATGTTTTAACGCGGACATGGTGAAACTAGATGCATAAATTATCTGGTCTCTTTTACGACTTATCTGTTCTTTTGCTAGGAAAATGCTATTTATCAAAAATTACTTTCTGACTCAGATGGTTTATAATTTCTACAATACTTTGAGTACTTATTCATCATTACCATCATCATCAACTCGCTCTATTCCACTGCTGGACGTAGGCCTTTGAACGCCAAATAGCGATCATCAGCTCTCAGTTTCCAGCCACTACCAGTTCCCTTCAGTATATTGTCACTCACTTGTGGCCAGAGTCAGTGGGATTTGGTGGACTTCAAATCAGTGATTTTTCAGACCCTCCGTCTCGCCGCCTTGAACAACAGACCACTCCATTCCATGTAAGAGATCGCTTGTAGCGATATGGTCGCCCGTTGTTACACTAGTGTAAATTTATTTCTTTTTGTACTTGAAGAGAATTTTTTCAAATTCAAAGATCTTACTTTCGTTTTAGAACGTAGATGGATGACATTGTATCGTTGGATGACATACTGACATGACGGTATAAAGAAACTACGAGTAAATGGTACAAATCTGCTCTTTGTAAAACATCTAGACAGTAAAAATACATCTAAAACTAGTAGTTATACGAACAGTAGACCTCACGAGAGAGCTTATTTGAAGCTCACCTTGGGTCATCTGTGCATAATACCTACACAAAGTTGGCTTAGCACATCCACGCGCCCTCACTGTTACACGCAATCTCAAGTTGGTTGTCATATCTCGACAACCAAGTCGTAATAATTGTGTATTTTGTCTACCTATATACCAAATATCATTAAAATCGGTTGCTAATTAGCGCCGCAATAAACTTTCCTCTTTTTTATGGGAACCTCTATCAAAAATCGCCAACGACAAAACCATTGAAATAATCCATAGAACCTTTACGCCAAGTTTCATCAAAATCGGTCCAAAATTACGCCCTGTACGCGAGTACGAACATACAAACAAACTGAGAGACGAAAGAAAATTTGCCCAGTTGATGCAGAGACGCTTGGTCAATAAGACTTGGTAAGTGCAAGAGATTAACTAGATGAATAAAAAAATTTATTTAAAGTTTTATTTTGATTTTGAACTGACGTGACTTTTTCTCGCATGTTTTACTAATTAATACCCACAAGTCCAACCGAGGGTAGTGGAAACTTAAAACTACTGTACATTTTGGTTCTTATTCTGTACGTCTACTAATATAAATTGAAATATCACTAGGACCAAAAAAAAAACAAGGAAAAACAAGATTCAAAATTATTTTAGATTTGACTGGCCTCGTGGCTCAGTTGGTAGTATGTCTGCCTGCTAAGTTGTGGGTTGTGGATTCGATCCCCACCCAGGGCAAACATTTGTGTAATGAGCATGGATGCTTGTTCTGTGTCTTGGTGTTTCTATATATCTTAAGTATGAATTTATAAAAAAGTATATATGCATTCTATCGACCATCTAGTTTCCATAGTACAAGCTCTGCTTAGTTTGTGCTAGATGGTGTTGTGTGAAATGTCCACCAATATTTATTTATATTATTTATTTATTTAGAAGGCGCAGTCTAGTCCATCGCAAGTCAAATAAATGACCAAATGACAACACATCTATATTTGAAAATTTCTGATGCAGTATCCGACTTTCTGACGCAGTATCCAGCTTAAAAGACCATCGGTTCTAGATGCAAATGTTTGCCTAATAATACAATATAAAGAGCCGGTTCACACTGCAGCGAGCAGACGAAATGAGGAGGGGCTGCAGTCAAACGCGCATGCTTTCTTTAAAAAAATACCTTTGTTAGTAAGGAATTCCATGGGATATCGTATCTAATCGATTTCCCATCACTGCGACACTTTCTATTGGCTACAAAAACTCTCTCAGGATCAGATGTAGTTCAATAATCCTCTCTCTCTCTCTCTCCCTCCCTGTTTGTTACCTTTTCGGGGCTCAACGGCTGCTCCAATGGTTAAAAAATTTGGCACAGAGATTCTTTAACCACCTTGAATGCCACATATTTAGATCTTTTTTCATGAGGGAGAAACTTTCGAAAGATATCCGGATTTGTTGGGGATATGGCCGAGTTTATATTAGGATTGTCCCAATAAATCCCAATATGAGTAGGCAGCCTTAGTGCTAAACGGAAGAGTCCGAGCTCTCCAATACCTTCAGACGTGGACATACTGCATAGCATGTTTAAAAAAAAACAAACAACAAATATACATGACTTTTATACCACAGCATACATACTACCCATACACTAAAAAATATATGATACCAAAGCATATCTGCGCCATCACTACGAAAATTATGACGGCTGCTTTAATGCAAGATTTTGTATCCAGCCCCTTGGCTTCTACAGGTGGGGGCACAAAACTTGGTTTTGGCTCTTTCCGCAGGCTAAATGGAAGAGGCACGTTCCTTAAGCTAAAAGTTCCTTTAATTTTAACCATGTTATCTTCGATTTCCTACAGGCCTTTTATAAGACACAAACTGTTGCCGACTCCTGGTTGCGAGTAATTTAAAGTCCTCATAATTAGATTTAAGTAACAGTTGAAGAACTTTTTCCTGAGCTCAAGAACACGTGCCTTTGATTTTTACATATTACAAAATACTTTTTGTTTTGTACCGAATTTGTTGTTTTGACATATAAGTTACTCTATGGTTTTGACTTTTCGTACAACTATAATCTTGACATTTTAGAATTTTGAAGTTTAAAAAATAGGTTTCTCGAGGCCTGTCTTCATTTGTAAAGAAAATCTGACCATAGTAAATAAGTATTTAACTAGGTAAGTACATCGTAATAACAGAACGACATCATATTTTTGAGACACCTTTGTTCGTTACTCCTTTCAAGTAAGCATAAGACTTCGCATTGAAAGCGAAACAAAACCAAGTTTTTCAAATGAAGATGTTAAAAAACTTTCTTATTCCTTTGAAAGAATGTCGGTAGGTACCAACTGTGTGTACAAAGCGTCTGCTATATTGAATAGGAATCAGAAAATGCCGCTCAATGAGCAATGTTAAACAGTGTTCTATTCATCTGAAGCCTTTACAAAATCACCCCAGACCCGAGTCGCTTTTTACCGCCTCCATTTATGTTTTCCACATTTTCCATATAGAATTTCGTGCTTGTCGAGCGAATGTTTATTGAAATCCGCGCTGGTTGCCAAGTCAGTGGTAAATTAACACCATTCAACGGGATATGGGGCGCCTATTCGCTGATGATACTATTTCTTTACAGCCTCAATAAATACGTATAAAGGTTGTTTCGTATGAAATTTTAGTGGTAGGTACTCTTTTAACAAGTAAAACTAGAACATCTATTCGATCACATCAGCGCAAGACCATCGCTAGCAGTCTATTTAATATACCTACACTACCTACACCAATTCCGATGTACTCTGGAGTTTAGAAATAATGAAAAAAGGTGAGAGAGAAAAGAACAGCTAAAGGATAGAACGAAACGCACTCTTAAGCGAGTTGCAGACCAAGAGCTAAGCTAAGTTAAGCTAAGTTTAGTTTAGCTCGCATAGCTGACGCAGTTTTTCATACTTGTGTGCAGACTGCAAACTATGCAAACTAAGCTATGTGAGCTAACTAAAATATGCGAAGCTAAGTTAGCTGTGTATGCCGATGCGCAGCTACACGAGCTAAGCTAAGCCCCTCTCGCCTACTCTGCACCCCTTCGCACATCTTTTGCACTCTGACTGAGCTTTCGCTTAGTTCTTGGTGTGCAAGGGACATATTTTTAGTTTATCTTAGCTTAACTTAGCTAAGCTGGCTTAGTTTAGCTTCGGAAAAGCTTAGTTTTTGTTCTGCAACCCGCATAAGAGAAGGTTTGACTTCTGTTTTATTTCGCCGTAGCAAGAGTCAATAATTATTTAAGATTGGGTTCAAAGCGCGTAGCTATCTCTCTCGTGCACCACACCATTTTTAACATATAAAATCACTCAGTGAGAATGTAAAAATAAAAATGATTTTGTTTATTTAGATAGGAAGAATATAAAATAAAAAATATTCCGATATCATTGATATTAGCGTAGTGAATAAACATATACGGCCTTACCGAAAAACGTTACTTAACTTTATCCATCGTCTTAAATTTTCTGTCTTTTTTTCGCAAGTGTCATTATCTGTCAGCGAGAAGTTGACTGAATATGTTAAGCAATGCTTACAGTTAAGTAACGTTCTTCGGTAAGGCTGTTAGTTTGCTACTCAGACAAGTTAAAAGATATCGAAGAAAATCCTTTTTTTTTTTACTTTTTCCTGTCTGAATAGTAATCTAAATTAACAAAATCATCTCTCACGTTTCTAATATTCCCACTCAGTGTAGGAGGAGGAAGACATCACACACACACAACACCATCTAGCATCTATCATTCAGACATGAGAATGAGTTGGCTCATAGAAATATATTTAATACCTTTTTTTGTTGTAAATACACACCCAGACACATAACAAACATCCGTGCTCAGCAGAAATGTTTGCCCTAGGTAGGGATCGAACCCATAACCTACAGCTTAGAAGCCAGACATACCACCACTGAGCCATGAGGCACGTCAATGATTTTATGTTTAAAAATGTTGTAGTGTACGAGAGAGATAGCTTGTAGTGTACACGCATAGGTATGAGTTTTCTGGGAATATTATGCGCGAGGTATTTTCTAGTATTAGTGTATTTATTGTAAATACTGACTTAGGGCGACTGAGTCCGCACAACTTTCTGAAAGGCTAACTTTTACTTTTTAAAGGCTAAGTTAGTATCACAACAATGAGCTTAAACTTTTGGTGGTACGGAAACCTTAGCATATTCGTAGAGTACCTACTTCTTTGTTTACATCTGGCTAGCAACCACTTTCAAGTTCAAAATCTAACGAAAATCGCCTAACAATTTGTTCCATCCTCAATTGAGAGCCGATCCCCTTTCCAGAAGTGTGCTTTACCATCTTTCTGTTTGTGAACGTCAGTTGAGCTGTGATTAAACTTCTAGCTTGTCGACCTTAAAACAGTATCTATATATACTTAATTATTCTCAAAATCTAAATTAGTCCTGTTTGTATAAACTGTGCCACGAGCCATCTTCTCATTATAAGAAAGAAAGAAAGAAAATATTTTATTTTTATACACCATGCACTACAACAAAAAGAGAGAACATAAATACTATTCAGTAATACACTATTGGGCCTAAAAAATATGCAGGTATATGAAAGGTCCACAGTCTACCATGCTGACTCTGACGCAGCTAAAGAGCTGTTCGACTGTGTAAGTCATCTCAAGCGATCAATAGTTTATGGATATACAATGGGACTGTCATCTTTATTTAATAAAAGTTCCAAAAATAAATATGAATAAAAAAAAAGTCTACCATGCTGGCCAAGTACAGGTTGGTAGACTTCACACTTCTTCAGAACTCTCAGGCATGTAGGTCTCCCATTTAGGCTGCCGGAAACTTAATTACCCACCGTCTAAATACTATACAAGGAAAATTAGGTATGATTTCCATTACGTTCCATACAAAAGCGAGAAACAAACCCAAAACATAGGCATTTAAACAGCACCACCCCCTCCCCCTGGAATATAGAGCGCCTCATAAATCTATTCATCTCCTAGCTAAGGAGTGAATCTTTATGAATGCCGCCAAATTGTATAAGAGTAGTCCTCTTTCAAAAGTTCTTGTGAATAGTGTTAATTCGCTATAGCGAGTTTGCTCGGAGCTCGTCAATGGACCATTTGGAGTCTTGAGGAGCCCCCGCCGCCTCCCGGCTGGGTTGCCAAGCTCACAACTATTTTCACCTCATGCTATCATCATCATCATCATCTCAACCATAAGAAGTCCACTGTTGGACATAGGCCATGGATTCCCAAAAAGACCGATTGGAAGCGGCTTGCATCCAGCGTCTTCCCGCCACTTGTATGAGATCGTCTGTCCATCTCGTGGCTGGTCTTCCTACGCTGCGCTTGCCGGTGCGTGGTCTCCACTCGAGAACCTTTCGGCCCCATCGGCCATCAGTTCTACGTGCTATGTGCCCTTTCCACTGCCACTTCAACTTGCTAATCCGCTGTGCTATATCAAAAACCATACCTCACTACCATAACTAACTAACTATAACTATACCTCATGCTATACTAAAAATATAAATTTTACGGTATTTATTTAATGCTTTTATTTGATATTTTGCATTATTTTAAGAAACACATTTCAATATTTTTATGATTGATGTCTTTTTATAATTTTATGATGATATTTTTAATTATTTTTTTTTATATTTTGTGGTTTGGGAGCTCTGTGGTGTTGTGACATTTAACTTTCTAGTGCTTTTGACTAATGACTCCAATTAAAATCCCACTGATGATAATCCCACAAAAAATGCGTATTTAGTTTCCGCATCACATGGAGTCTAGTATCTATATATAGGAAAACTAAGGTTTAGAATACTTTAAATACTATAAAAGATAAATTACGAGGCTAATTACAAGTTTTCGTCTAAATAATTTACACACGCTTATAATACTTGACACATAAGTATGTATAGTACATGTACACAAAATATGATGTGGTTATTAGGTGTTTTTAAAGTTAAACTCCGCTAAGTTTTTTGCAAAAAAAAACAAGGGAACAAATAAACTTACGAAATAAATCTACGGCTGACCAAAAAGTAGTTCGATAAAAAAAACATTTCCTATAAGTCTGAACGGATTCATTGAGTATATTTTTTAAAAGAACTTAAAATACAATCATCATCATCATCATCATCTCAGCCATAAGAAGTCCACTGCTGGACATAGGCCTCCCCCATGGATTTCCAAAAAGACCGATTGGAAGCGGTAAAATACAACACGTACATCAAACTAAAACCAAAAATATACATTCTAAAGTAAAACATAACTACTACTTATCTAAAGTAATATAGAACTCATGTCTTGCCACTAACATAAAATCTCCTAATTTACTGGAAAACTTCTGTACCTGACAACACTCCCGACGAAGTCGCAATATTGTGTATGGAAAGCGCGGGAAATATGAATGCTTCGGTGCCTTATACGAACAGACACACACCGGAGGCGATTTTCTAAAGAATCCCGATGGCTGAATGTTGGATAGTTTCTTTAGCGTCAAGTTTTTGTGGAAAAGCGTATGTAAGCGCTAAGAAAACTTTATTTTTAGCTTCGCATTCAAAATAGAAAATAGTATTTGTAGGTAGGTAAGGTAATATTTATTTATGATACAAATGCGAAATGTACCTACATTTTTACAAACGAGTAAACATACCGCACTCACGGTCACTCACTATGGGCCTTATAAGGATGCTCAATATCACACAACAAGCTATAGAGAGGGCATAAAGTTGTACCTTATTCCTACCTACAATCTATTTAAACGAGCAATCTTTAGAATAATTGTTGTAAAAATCAGTTATTTCTCAGGGGAGGCTACGAAAATTATTTTTTCTTTTCTTGCGTGAGATGTATTAGAAAGTAGGTATTATTACAAAAATGTCACTGTCAACTGTCAAATGTCACTGTCACTGTCACCGTTACTGTCACTTAACATCAGGTGAGTTGACGGTCAAGCGCAAGCCTATCTTCGAATAAAAAAAAAAGTATAATATTCGAGACGTCAGATCCAGATCTGGAGACCTACAGGCACTTCACACCAAATGATATTCTGAAGATGCAGTCCTTCTTCAGAAACTCCAAGGCAGGTTGCAACCCCATGCAACCCGCCTATGCATATATATGCATGGTTGGGTATGCATGGTTTAAGTACAAAAGAGCCCAATAGCCCAAACTGCGTCCGGAATTTAGGACCGCAAGACAAGGTGAAATAGTGCCTGTGCACGCTTATTTTCATTTTGTTGCGTCGTGGTGAAAATCGCTATTTAATTAAATGCATTCGCGCAGTACGTCTTGCCATGTACAATTCTGTGGTATTATGCAACTTAAGTACCTTGTAAAATTGCAGTGGCATTAGTAAAGTTAGGTCCTTGACTAGATGAGGTAAGGAACAATTAAGCGACAAAACAGGCCGCATTGTTCGAAAAACGTTTGAGAAAGAGTTGTTGCAAAGAACCGGGAACAATGGCTGACACGGTGTGTACTACTGAACACGGTGTTCCGCGGAAATTAATGAGGAAAACTTACATTTTTAGACAAAAAAGACTGTGGGTTGTAATATCTTGATAAAATTATAACAAATCATTAATTCATTCTTTGTTTCGAAGGTTTTTGTTGTTTTTATAATTTTTTGTTGCTTTTTTTGATATTTTTTTCCACAAATAATTTATTATATTTAATTATCTATAATATAATATAGACTAAATAATATAGACGAAGCGTTTAGGTACGTGGTGTTTACCATCTAGACTCTAGATGACGATCGCACTATTTAATTTTGTTGTTTCATACAACAGTGTGATCAGGGCCTCAAGGCTGCTAAGTGAACATCACTCGTTCGCCGCTCGCTGATACGATTCAAAGACAATTTTGTTATATCTAGTTTATTTTCACCTATTAATTATAACTGGATTAGGATAGTTAGGAATGTAATTTCATGTTACTGTATTCAAAATTGATGTTATATTATTAATCCCACCTTTTATAACGTTGTTTGTGTACATAAAAGTTTTCTTTCTGAAATGTTTCAAAAGGAATCCCAGATACTTATCTGCGGTACGCAAGTTCAAAGGAACCAATCTTACCAGAAACCTAAACTAGGTCCCGCACAATAGCACCTACACACAAGACTCATTATGTAAACACAATATTACGGACAGCCCTGTGTTTTTCAGACGCCAGCGTCGAAAGCGAAAAGGAAAAACGGAGCGTGGTCGAACAAAGAGTTTCATACAATGGGTCGAACAATGCCAACTAGAACCTGTACCATTCGGAGATAAAGACGGATATCGATGAGTGGCAACCCTAAGAAAGTGCTGGTGACGATGATTGTTTGGATGACAACCCTTGAGCGAACAGAGTCATTGAACATCAGGTACGGTGCGTGTACTGCGTATCTATATACCTAATACGTCATTTTTGTTGTGCCATTGAGCATCAGCTGATGCGCTGCGTACCTATATTGTGTATCTATCTTATTACGTCATTTTAATTTATATAGTATCATTGAGTAGCAGATGCGGTACATATACTACGTACCTACTTACCTATGACGTCATTTTGTGTTGTGTCACTAAGTATCAGATGCGGAGCATATACTACGTATCTACCTACCTGAGCGTCATTTTGTAATGTGTCACTAAGCATCAGAAGCGGTGCCTTTTTTAAAATTCAATAATAGGCTTACATTTGATCGCCAACTTGAGGTCTATGATGGAGCGCGTTTATCTTGCAGAAACCTATTTACTCGTAATTTAAAGACACCCAGATTATATCCATTGTGAAAGACCCATTCAAGAAGCGTATATTACGTGTCTATCTACCTATTACGTCATCTTATATTGTGTCACAGAATATCAGATGCGGTGCATATACTACGTATCTACCTACCTATGACGTCATTTTAAGTTGTGTCACTAAGCATCAGATGCGGTGCATATACTGCTTGTATACCTTCCTATTACCTCATTTTATGTTGTGTCACCAAGCATTAGATGAGGTGCATATGCATATCTCCGCGATGTCTACTCGTATTATTTATTTCGTCAAGTTGCGTTTATCATTGTGTCATTATGCTATTAGGTGCGGTATGCACCGCACTTAATAGCATACTGCTTATATACCCTCCTATTATATCACGTCATATTTGGACTCCAACTTAGCACCTCCAACCAATAACCAAGGGTTTGTCTGCCAGCGGTGTAGCCGCAACTGCGGTTCCCGGATTGGCCTATTCAGTCACCAACGACGGTGTAACTCATCTTTATGACGCTGCTTAAATCATCCGACAGGATGGAACAAGGCCCATGATGATTATGATTTGGACTCTGGCGTCTGGTATGCTACATGTCTACCTCTATCTAACACAATAGTAGTAGATATTATGTCATGTTGTGTTTTGTCGCTAAGTATATTTTCTTTAGAAATCCAAACATTATATACTCATAAAGTAAGGCCTTGGAAAGGTTCAGGTATAATAATTTGTTTCAGGGTCTCACTTAAATAGTTAGACAAACTTTAACCTCCAGTTATCGATTCTAGACTTTTGAATATAATACATGTAATTATAGATATAGCTACAGGTATTCATTTTCTTACACTATGTAAACACTGCAAGCCTGCACTGGCTGGATGCAAGCCGCTTCCAATCGGTCTTTTTGGAAATCCATGGGGGAGGCCTATGTCCAGCAGTGGAATTCTTATGGCTGAGATGATGATGATGATGATGTAAACACTAGAAATGTTTGTTTTCTATACCCAACAGATATCAAAGATGTTATCTAAACATAGACTCAATCAGATATCTCAGTGTTTGTCTTTCCTTACTTTAAACGTCTGTATTTTGAACCGTAACATAGAGCCACTTCATTTTACAGAATGTATAATAAATTAATAATACAGTGGATTTACCAAAACGTCAGACATACGCAACGATCTATATGTACTTTTGTAGTTTGAATTATTTGCATATTACGCCATAGTTTTCACAATTATTGTACTAAGTCATAAAGTATAATACAATAAAAAACAAAAACTGGCTAAATGTGAATAAGGCTCGTGATATCAATTCCAATGAGCGGTTATTCAATATCGAATTTCTAGTGTTAGTTAGTCAATGGTCCTGTGGAAAGGCTTCCAGACTGAATAAAAAATATAAAATAATGTTTTTTTTACATAATTTGACAGAATGTTGAGTAACAGGTGTAAAGGTGTTATGTTTTATCTTGTCGTATATAGTCTGGTACATTTAGAATTTGGTTGATTCATCGAAGTAATATAGATACAAATATATGCACCACATATTAATAATTGATATACATATATGATAAAAATTCTTGTCCACAATCACCCGAAAAATATTATTTCTCCTTTTTTAAATAAAAACTACGAGTTACTCACGTCTGTTTTGAGTCCTTCATAATACATATATAAATATCCGTCACCGACCGAGAGTGACGTTGCGTTGCTTCTTTGAAGAAGACCGCCGAATGCGCTTGAAACTATAGTCGGATATTTCGACGCAAAACAGACACGTAGTTTTTATTTAAAATATGTGTGAAAACCACGTTAGTTTCCATAGTCAAATAATTTCTCCTTTGCATCGGAATAAAAAGGAGATCTTTGTGCCTTGTTGCTGTCAAAGGTCCGCATTAAAATCGAAGCGTCACTTAGAGCAGCACATCCGCTAGCTCAGCACTAACGACTCGGTCCACAACAATGTGCCCTCCAAAGAGCTCCGAACAATCGAATGAAGACAATAAGCAGCGATACTCCGAGACAAAAAGAGGCGAAATAAAGGCTCACTTGTTTCCTGGCCGCATTGTGAGGAACGGGAGAGGGCAGAGACAAAAGCGTAATGTGCCACGGGCCCAAACAATGGCGCTCGGCTATTATTGTTACTGTAGCGAGCTTTGGAATATGTAGCTGGTGGCTGCGAACTTGACATGGTGCGGTGGCCTTGCTGGCGAGCCCTTTGTGCGCGGATCTCTAAACCGGTGGGATTCTACTCGACGGATTGCTGAATTTAAATATCATAGTTGCACATCATCATCTGTGATGGAGTCATAATGTCAATTTGACATTCATTTTCCTTTCACTGTCCTCACAACTCAGTTTTCTTTTACCTGACTACGCAAGGGGGATTATGTTTTTCGAGTGTACGTATGTGGGTATGTATAATATGTATATACCCACTGTATTAACTCCTACAGTCTAAACAGCTTAACCGATTTTTGTTGTGCGAGGTGTTGCTAGATCCATCATCACTCTCTGAGTACCAAGGGCTATATTTTTTGTAATAATAATATTATAACTATATCTACTAGTGGATGCGGTCATAGAAAAATTGATAATTCAGAATTTAAAAATATATAGGACTGTGCGTACACCCGGAGCATGCATGCTCATCATCGAAGGCTCCTTCTTGCGGCGCCGTCGTGGTCCTCTTCCCTAACATATGGTTGAGGAGTGCGATAGCTGGTACATGCGTCATACTCGTGATCGGAAGCTGCTTGCGGGTTGCTGGTGTGCTCATAGTATACACACAACATAGCAATAAGTTAGATTAGCATTAAATTAAAATCTTCTCGTAGTAATCCGTAAGAATAGTTTGAAAATCTGACAATGGTCATGAACGCTCTACAGATATGTACTATTGGGGTAGTAGTATGTTTATAGAGTGAAAAATAAGATTTTTAAGAATTGTTAATAAAATGTATTTTGTTAAAGGCTAATAACCTACAACTGAGTAACATACAAACTACATATAGCTACCAAAACCACAACACATTAGCTATCAGATTATCTTAGACGGCTTGCAGACAGGTGAATTTCCAAATATTAACCCTCTTCTGTACAGTAGCGTACCCAGCATGCTAACAGCATTGTTACGTTGAATGAAAGCCGTTGCTTATGCATTGGCCTACATAAACATGATATCCAATTTAGAAACATTAAATACTCACCACCAGGTTCTATAGCTCCTCCGCCAACAGCTTATCTTGATATATTGTACCTGTTAAAGACAAAATCTATTTTAAATATTTATTATAAACTAGCTAAAAAAAGGCAAAATGGTTTAGCTACTCGCCAGTTTGTTGTATTGCGACCGCGCAATATAAAATTGGAGCTTGAGAACAAAAAAAACACACTCTTCATTATTTGAATTTCGGAAACGGCTCCAACGATTTTATTGAAATTTGGTTTATAGGTAAATTAGGGGACGATAAATCGATCTTGTCAGGTTTAATTTTTGTGAACCCGGGTTTGCTTGTATTTTCAGTCATAAAAATCCGAGTGGAGCTCGGTCACTCAGGTACTATCTGTTTAAGTAGCGTCTTATAAGAAAAATCCAACAAATAAGGTTTATCAAAATTATTGATGAAAATTTATCTGTAATGTTGTCGCATGATCTTTTCGTAGAAAATTAAGCGGTCTTCATACAATAGGAGAAATTTGTTTCCTACCTCTTAATATTATCCGGTATCGATAATTCTTTTTTTATATGTTAGTACCAAGTAATGGCTATGCCTTATTAGTTTAACATTTTCAAAACTGTTTTTTTATTTATTTCGGAATTATAACTAAATTTAAAAAAAGTAAACCATAGAGGCGTAGACATTAGGGTCATCAAAATCAGTTGATGATTAAGGGTAAAAACAATGAATTTCCACGTGGACGTGATGGAAATTCATTGATGATGAAGCCTAAAACAAAATTCACGAATATAAGTATAGTGTCCAATGACGAACTTAAAGATTTTTATATAAAAACTCAATGTCGCCGCGCTAAAGCCTAATTTAGATTGAGAAGTCTAGGGACCACTATTTTGCCGCTTCGAATTATTTTGAAAATCGAAATTATTTTAATCGTGTAAAGGTTCTAATTAGACCTCATTGGCTCTTACGTTTCTGAGGACTGACGTTACATCCCATTGATACTTTATCAAAGTTTCAACTTCCTACACTAATTGCAGGCCCTCACATGTCCAGAGTGGGATAGGAGAAGCATCTTTCGGTATCGGGTCAAAAAGGCCGCACGTTTGATCTCACGCCCTCATGATTTTTGCCGAGCTGTGTGGCCACTACCGCCCTGTGGGGTGCTTTACATACATATTTCTTTACTCGTTCCTATTATTCATATTTCTTTACTCGATGCAAACTCTAAAAATTATAGTTTAAAAATCTTAAAAAACAGACATCAAAATACGCAATTCGTTTACATGGATGACATATTTTTAATTCATAATTATTTATTGCGTATATAGGTAAATACAAGGTGGATCATTCTTTATATGGTTCTTCATATTCTACCTTTCGGCGAGCAAATTATAATAAATTACAGCTACTACAAGATTTACGGTAACTAACTCCAAGTATTTTCCAGTTATTTTGTTATAAAAACCAAAATACTGAACCGATTTAGATAATAATATTTATATGGGACTACTTGTGAAGTATATCCTACCAAACATAAACAAGAAATAAGCAACAAAAAAAAGAATCATTAAAATCAATTTGTAATTAGCGAAGTAACCGCAGAACAAACATTAAATAAATTGATAAAATAAATAAAATTATAAAATAAATAAATAAAAAACAGACAGTCGAATCGAGAACCTTTTCCTTTTTAGAAGTCGGTTAAATATATACAAGCATTCCATACAAAACGAAACTAGACACTTATACTAGTGGACAGGACGTAGGTACGAAAAAAAATTGATGGTATACGTGTAAAAGTTTCCGGAATTAATTTAAAAAAAATTAAAGGTCAAATATGAATTTATTGTTTCTCAAAATATTCTCCCTTTGCGTAAATGCGCTTTTTTCATTCGATTAAACCAATTTTGAAAACTTTTGTGCCACTCCTCCGTGGTGACCTCAGAAACGTGTTTTTCATACTCTTCGGCAGCCTCTTCTGGTGATGAAAATCGTTGACCGCGTAATTGGTTCTTAATTTTTGGGAACAGAAAAAAGTCACAAGGTCGGGACTGTATGCAGGATGGCTCATAAGTTCTACGTTTTTCACCTTCAAAAATTCGTTTGCCTGACCGTGTGGTAACTAGCATTGTCCTGGTGCAAGATGATACGGCGTTTACGGTTATTTTTACGGAGTTCGTCAATAATTTCAGGCATTCAAATAGCGTGTACCAGTCACTATTCACGGTACGACGATTCTCTAAAGCAACAGTATCCACGTGTCCAGTTTTATTAAAAAAGCAATCATCCGCTTAGATACACGTTTCACACGCACGCCGCTTTGGTTGATTTCGGCTCATCTTGAAAGACCCATAAGCTCGATTGCTGCTTTGTTTTGGGATCGTTGCAATAAATCCATGTTTCGTCACCTGTTACTATGTCCCACACCAAATTTGACGCACCTCCGTTGAATCTGATAAGCATGGCTATACACCAAGTGACGCGGTCCGTTTTTTAAGCCTCGGTCAAATTGTGTGGGATCCACCGCGAGCAAAGTTTTCTCACACCCTAATGTTTGTGTAGGATTGACTGTATTTGACTCACGCCTATATCTAAGGATGCGCGAATCTCATGGTATGTCACATCACATGCATGTCTGTTTCAATCATACGGCGCACATCATCGATGTGTTTGTTGTTCACAGCGGTGGACGGGCGACCATCGCGAGATTCATCACTGAGATTGACACGACCGCACTTGAATTCTGCAAACCAAGTCATCTTGTATGGTGCTTCATCGCCAAAAGCAGATTCAAGCCGAGCGATGCTCTGTTCAGCTGTCAAATTACACTTAAAATCGTAAAAATCATACTACGAAAATTTTCCCGAGTTAAATCAATGTTAATGTAGACACGCAATTTTTAAAATAGCCCCACAATTTAAAAAATATTGACAGTCAGATGAAACAAACTGCATTCTACAGCCAAAGAGTTCCATTTTCAAATGTTGTAATTACTTTTTAAATATTGTTTATGTAAGTTGCCAGTTCCGGAAACTTGTATTGTGACCTATGTACTACCGACATATATATTAGTAGTAATATATCTGTAGTATACCAATTAAGCAAGTATTTATATTAAAAGAAAAACAAAATACCCAACTGCAGAAAAGTAGTTTTTGCAGTCTAACTTATGATTTCATTACACTTGATACGCTGTTGAGTGTACGTTTTTTGTGAGATTGTATGCATTAAATGAATGTAAAATATTATGATTGCGCATTCTTTAGAATAATTCTAGTAAAATCACTTGTTTATTACGAAAAGAAAATGTATTATTATTATTTATTTATACACTCGAAAAACATAACCCTCCTTCTTACACAGTGGAGTAAAAATACGACCTGCTGTACGAGAGTACCAGTAAACATGCGAATAAAGGAAATCTTACTAGTTTTCCTTTAGTTTAGTATTCGCTTTCACTTTGTTCGCTTCCCTCACTCGGTCGAAAATTCTAGAGTGTCATAACAGCCAATAATAAGTTTCAAACATATATGGCATTTCATGTTGATTTTGCACCACTGTGCATCACGGTCCAATAAAGTTGAATAGGCAGCGGCAACGTACGAATACGTACGTCTCGAATCGTACGAGACGTATCAAAATTCAATCTTTCACCAAACCACACGTGCAATATTAAAATTGGATTCCATCGGTCGTACGCTGGTTTTGAATAAACAGATACTCTGGCTGAGGCCGGCGGTTTTATAGCTGCAGTCCTACAGAGACACTGAAAACTTCCTTACGCGCTGCTTTGTTTTGGGGTATTGAATGAGACTGAGCCGTCACGCTCGGCTATGTAACGCTCGTTCGGGTAGTCGGCTCGTGTCGACTAAGAGAGTGAAAGAGATATAGTCATCGCGGCACAACTATTTCGTTTTGTTAACGTCGCCTTGATGAAGTTTTCACTTCTGTTGTGTGGTCATAAGCACCGATTTTGATGATAATTTTTTTATTTGAAAGCTGGTGCTTCCCATGTGGTCCCATTTCAATTTGGTCCAGTTCTGACAATGGAATCCATGAGAAGTCGGTTGCTTCAGTTTTTTAAACTATAATTATTCAGTTTCAGTTCGTATTTATGTATGTAAGCTTCTTTTAATTCAGTTCTAATATTATTTTCCTGTCATCACAGAATAAGTTCAAACCATATATTAAGAATTTTTCGCTACGCTCAAAAAAGTGATAAAACTTCCTTGGCTCGAACTATTCTCTGGTCTAAAACTGTCATTGACTTCTGGCAAAAACTAATCACTGACAGACTGTTATTTCAGTGGCAACATTTTAATCACTACGGCGAATCGAATTGACCCGTTCTGGTACAAAAAGTAAAAAAAAAACGAATAATCTCTGTGATCCTTGTTTTATTTACCTCCGCGATCGTTGTTTTATTTATCTCCGCGATCATTGTTTTATTTATCTCCGCGATCATTGTTTTATTTACCTCCGCCATCGTTGTTTTATTTATCTCCGCGATCATTGTTTTATTTATCTCCGCGATCGTTGTTTTATTTCTGAGATCGAGGCCTACTCGTGTTCAACAATTTAATTGCAACACGCTAAAAACTTTTCAACGAAAAAAAAAACTTTGAAACTTTAATTATAACCTGCAATTAAATGACCTTAATGTAACTTTTAAACAGCTTCCACATTAATTCAAAGTCCGTTAGAAACCCTAAGCTCAATGTTGCTAAGTCACTATCTCCACACAATAGGCGAATAGTGGTTCCAAACTCAGGTTCGGTTCTATTGTAATGAATTAATTAATAAAATCGGGGCGGGGGTGGCCATTGTCCAGTCAGGATGGATCTGATCTCATTAACCAGTCATTGTGATGAGTAACAATAGCCTAGCTGGTCAGCGGCCAGCTAACTTGACCACGTCATCGTTATCTAACTTAATTGAATAACAGTGACTGCTGATGGGAGGAATGGGAGAAACTACTTCGACATTGAACATGTCAAAATAAAGAATCCGTTAAGGTCATTGATCTCAATTAAAAAATCAATCATAAAATTAATTTTCAGTATATCTTTATTCTCTCAATTATAAAATTAATTTTCAGTATAACTTTATTTATTAACCGACTTCCAAAAAGAAGGAGGTTATCAATTAGATCTGTATGTTTTTTTCTGTATATTTGTACACCGATTACTCAGCCAATTGTGCATTGATTTTGATGATTCTTTTTGTATTTGGTAGATCATACTTCAGACGTGGTCTCATATAAATTTTATCAAAATAAATGCAGTACTTTGGTTTTTATAACAAAATAACTGATAAAATATCATCCAATTGTCTGTAGAATGTAAACAGCAAATCACGTATGAACGCGTTTTGTATTGCGTATTTTGAAGTCGGTTTTTCAGTTTTTTTAACTATAATTATTTTAATTTATAAGTTTTTACAATACATGTATATTCTAATTAAGATATAATCAAGATATAATAAAAGCGTCTTTCTATCCCTCTGTCCCTCGGTCTCTCTGTGTTAGTTACCTTTTCGTGGCTAAACAGATATTTCTGAAAAACTGGTGACCAAATTTTGTGAACGATGGTGATAGTGAAATGCGATGATGATAAAATGTAGCCTAAATCCATCAGGTTCTCAACTACTTATGTACCAAATTTTATACCAATCGGTTTAGCTGCCGTTATATACTTATATTACACAATTTGGCAATAGGGACAAAATTAGCTTTATACTGCAGGATTCATAATTTCTTATAGTTCCCGTCACGTAAAAAGAACGATGATTTGTTCGTAAGCGCGAACAAACCAGCGTTCTATTTACGTGACGGGAACTCTACTCCGGGGCCTCATACTCTATTGGCACACAAACTTCTAATGTACAAAATTACACTTAATATACAATGAACTTAATAAATACCGGTTTGTCTTATTAAATGGTTATGAATCGACCATTATTTTCTGTTAGGATATCTCTATGCTTCCTTTTGGCGCCAGCGCATCGCTTACCTACTGGTAAACGATGCGCTGGCACGATGAAAAGTTGGCACTTTTCACTTAGCAAAAAACATTTTGGTGGCGCGGCGTAGCACGTAGCTCGTAGTACCTGTACCACCGTAGTACTACGTAGTACGTAGTACTATTATGTATGACGAATATTTACGGAGTCGTAGTAGATAGTGCTACGAAACTGCCAAAATATGAGTAGGCGCGTACATAAACAAATACAAGGGCTACATGCTTCAATATCTTGTTTTGTATTTTTAACCCCCGTACCAAAAAGAGGTGTGTAATAAGTTTGACGTACTGAGCTAGAGAACTAATGTGGCATTGAGGGTGCTCCTGTCTTTAATTTTTTTTTTTAGACAAACTTAGCCTGCGTTTGACCATAATCTCACCTGATCGGAAGCGATGATGAGGTCGATGATGTACGCTGTGCCTAGGAGATACCTTTTAAATTTTTTCGGGTTGTATTTTATAGGGAATACTGACTCTAGAAGAGCATTCCACACCTCTGCCTCTCTCTCCTATCTCTTATTTTATTCGGTCGAGACCACAGAGTACCATCACTACCAGAATACTTCCAGACGTTAGTGCCCACCATGAACTGCCACGATAGTTCTATATTTAAACAGACTAGTATCTGCCTGCCTCAATGGGAAAAAACGTGATTGTATGCATGTATGTATTAAAAAAATAACTTTTTATCGTTTATAGGCCAGCCTTTGGCCGTATTTTTATAAAATTTATTTAAAAACACAAAAATTACATTATAAATTTCCTTATAAGGTACTTGAAACTACAATTAGTTAATCTGTAAATCTTCATACGCAGCGCGTTGCCACTGGTTACTGCGCTTCCTACGCAATCACAATTCTATTATACACATATCGTATTCAGCATATAAAGTTAAGCAATTGTATAAAAATTTAAATTTAACGAAGCGATGTTCATGTTCACTGATGTTAAACGACGTTGCGGTCTACGATGGAGCGCGCTTAAGGCGATACCTCGTTGCGAAAATGATAAAAAGTGGGCGGGGTCTAATATGCAAGCGAGCGCATTACGTACAACAAAATTTGAAATCCGCGCGCAAGGAAGTAGCGATTTAGAACAGAGAAGTAGTGGAGTAGATTTACGCTTATGTTTATTTTATTATATGTGTGGAATTGTGATTATTTTATTCAATATTTATCTTCTTTATTCGTTACTCACAAAATTAACAATTAGAAAAAAATTATTTGCTTTTTTTTTATCAAATTCCGGGTTTTAATCGAAATCCTGATTCCGTCAACTTCCTGCCTTTTACGAGTACGTGTGTACATTCTCGTACGTTGATCCTATAAAAAGTATTCTTCAGTTGGACAATAGATGGCGTTGATCAAGATAGCGACGCGTGAGCCTCGTC
Organism: Lycia hirtaria; assembly: GCA_947563715.1. Taxonomy (NCBI): domain Eukaryota; kingdom Metazoa; phylum Arthropoda; class Insecta; order Lepidoptera; family Geometridae; genus Lycia; species Lycia hirtaria. The sequence goes on along the minus strand of OX387379.1, from coordinate 28,395,069 downwards.
ACAATGGCGGCATAATGGATCGATTGTGCTGCTTACAATGGCAACACCTTTGACAAAGGACACATTTACTGCCAATCTAGACAAAGTTTTTTATGCTAAACATACTTTAGATCAAATTTTCCAAGCTTGTAAGTTTATTTTATTCCATTGGGAATAAGTACCGTCTCTTCTAAAATCGCACTGAGAATGATTTTTTTAATATGTTAGATTCCACTGCTAAGCAATGATCCCCCCATTTCTTTTAATTTCTCACGCTTCATTGCTCTTTGGGACCAGTGTACTTAGTCCACCGATCCAGTAGGGGTATTCAGAATTCATTTGGATTCGGAATCTATATCTCCGTCTCTATAATTTCCATAGACAATGACAGAGACGGAGATATAGATTCCGAATCGATTCCGAATCCGAATGAGTTTTAAATACCCTAAAAGGTGCATTCGATAGACACATGAAGTACTCATGTTGATCTCTCTTACGCTATGTAATTATAATGAAGAATGTACTTTAGGGAATATTTTACTATATTTATTTATTTTTAAGTCACGTTTTAACGGAGATAAGAGATAAGAGATTATATAATATCTATGATATTATATAATCTCAACCATATAAATAGATAAATCTTTATTACAAACCACACAGGAAACAGTAAACAAGTATCTATGTTAAAAGAAAAACAAACTACCCGACTGCAGAAAATCAGTTTTAGCAGTCTAACTTACGATTTCGTTACGCTTGATACGCTGTTGATTGTAATTTTTTTGTGAGAAGGTATGGATAAAATCGCTGTAAATGATTATAAATGTGCATTCTTTAGAAAAATTCTAGTAAAACTACTTGTTTATTACGAAAAAGTTCGTTGGAGGTTACGAAAAAACGCACTTATTTATTTTTGCGTGAGATGTATTATTATTATTACAAAAAAATATAGCCTATGACACTCTGGAAGTGAAGACCAATCTATCGACACCTCACAGATCAAAGTCTGTTATGCCGTTTAGGCTTTAGGCTGTTATATAGGAACATACATACATACACTCGAAAAACATAACCATCCTTCTTACGCAGTCGGGTAAAAGGAGTGATAATCTTTGATACTGTCATTGGTGATAATATAATAGGTTTTTTTTATCAGCCCTGTTTGCACAAACTGTCCCACTGCTGGGAACGGGCCATCTTCTCATTGTGAGAAGGGTTAGGCCATAGTCTGCTACGCTGGCCAAGTGCGGGTTGGCACACCTTCAAGATCATTGAGAACTCTCAGACATGTAGGTTTCCTCACGATGTTTTCCTTCACCGTGTATATTGCTAGGTTCAAACTGGCCATCAAAATTAATTACGTTAGCTTTTCCTCTTCTCATCATTATGCGCCTTTGAAAATAAATATATATCTGTATATTAATTACGATATAAAATGTACATAATATTAAAATGCACTGAGTTATTAGGATACCATGAGCCGAAGGAAAACTTTGTGGTCGTCATCATCATAACTCAATTTTCGCGAAAATAAGTAAACTCTTCTTCAAAAATAGTTCGTAGACAAACTGCCTTACCGAAAAACGTTACTTAAGCAATGGTTAATATATTTTGTCAACTTCTGGGTGACACGTAATGACACTTGCGGAAAGAAGACAGATAACTTAAGACGTTGGTTAAAGTTATGTAACGTTTTTCGGTAAGGCCCAAGATGTGAAGATTAACGAAATTTCGTAAAATTTTATTTTTGCCCATAGTACAATCTAACATCCATCCCATTCCATATAACCCACTAACCACGGCCAACGAGGTGTCAAACAGCCTCATGGTTTTTGATGTTCTGCCTGCCCCATAAGAGAAGAGTGGCGTAATTTTATATATGTATGCATGAAAAATTTGCGTAAGGTTCAGTACAATGACCTCTTTTAGGCTTAGTACAAGGTAACCTAATAAACGTGTATTTTATCAAAAACCATAAAAACCACCCTCTGCATCTCATCCATAAATGAGTCATCCATTTGTTAGGAGTTGAATAATAAGCGATTGATAAAATCGGCCGGCTGCCTGTGACAATTCGCACTCGAATCCGAAGCAACAATGGTTCCACACGACCGCCCACACGAGGCCTCCTCCCCCTCCCGAATACAAAATATCACTGAAACAAGAAGGATGCGAAAGGGTGTTTTAGCAGGTCTGGTTATGCTGGCCGCGAGACATAAGCCACCCACTAACTATTCAGTATGATGTTATTCAGTCCGACGTGATGGATCACAATTCCAGACAACATTGTATGAAAACAAATGAAGTAGTCAAATAATGGCATCGCCATGATTTGTGTGAGTTTTCTATCTATTGTTCGATTGCAGAACATTTTCAAAAGCTACTATGCATATTATTAGCATAAAAAGTATTCCCAGCTAGAGAATGGCTTGAGGGCGCTGCTGGCCTAAGTTCATTATTTTGATCAGTTGAGACCACAGAAGTGACAGATTACCATAGTATTATTTAAGGTGGTAGTTCCCGTGTTTTGCCGCGATAATCTCTCTATCTAAACAGACTAATAAAGGAGAGGTCATTAATGGTACTTTATTCAGAAGAAATTATACGCACAGTTATATTTAGATACCTCATTTAAAAGCTTCTTAGGTACTTATATATGCCTAATAATTTGGATAATACATGGTAAGGTATGAAATCATTATTGTGGAGAAAAATGAAACGCCCTAAGTATTAAAAGAAGTGTAAAATATCGTTGTCAATGTCACCTGTAACCTGATGTCACTTTCAGATCGAAGATTATGTTCCGAATTACGTTCTTAGGACCTCAGTCCTAAAAACGTAATTCGGAACATAATCTTCGGAACACAATGTTCCTCAGAACATTGTGTGTGTTTGTGCAACTTAAGAGATATGATTTTATGAGAAGTGGTTCAGTAGCTATAAATCAGAGTAACCAGTTATAAATGACGTTACCTAGTGTAGTTATTATGATATTATTGGTAATATAATTCAAACTTGATTTTTAAAAAACCGGCCAAGTGCGAGTCATACCTCCCACCGAAGGTTCCGTACAAACTAGTAGATGAAAGGGGGAAATCATATATTTTTTATATTTTCCTTCTTATACCGAAAAATATATGTACATCGTAAAAATATTTAAAAATCTGTTTTAACTTATACTAATTAAGCTCTTTCATATGATATCCCAGATGATACGGTTAATTCATTTTAAAATTTGGACCCTCATTCCTGGCATAAGGACACTATTTATGTTGTGATTAAATTTAAAAAAAAAACTATTTTCTAAGTGTACTATAACACAATGCTTCTTGCCAAATTTCATAGTTCTAGATCAACAGGAAGTACCCCATAGGTTTTGATTCCCTTGTGAGTATCGAAATGTGCATTTTTTACGACATATTCGGCTGTTTTTTTTTTTACGAAAACTGAAAAATTTGATTTTTCTTTCTGCAGCAAGAGACTTGGATCTGCGTATATGGTTTCAACACGATACCTTCACGCGTTCCCGAGATAAAGGTTTTGACACCCGGACGGACGGACAGACAGACGGACAGACGGACAACAAAGTGATCCTATAAGGATACCGTTTTTTCCTTTTGAGGTACGGAACCCTAAAAATGGAGGCATCTTCTGTGCTTTTAAACAGCACGTTTGACAAAAATATGATGTAACAAACCCTACTTTCATCTTAAAATCCCTGTTCAATATTACCACACATGATGAGATGGAGCGTTTTTTTTTTTCTTTCTTGACTTCGTGTCCCCTAGAATTGGTAATAAGAAGTGACATATTCAATTTAATGTGACGTCACATAGCCTATAACCAGCGGCCAAACAAGACGTTTCTAACGACACTTCATTTGTCAGATTGTAATAAGTAGTTTAGAAGTTATGAGAATGAACATACATACATACCCACATATCTAGCACATAGCTTCATAATGAAGCTGTTTCATATGATATCCCACTGGATACGGTTAATTCACTTTAAAATTTGGGCCCTTATGCCTTGCATAGATACACAATTTTTTTGTGATTAATTTTAAAATGTCCAGTTTTCGGATTTTTTCCTATATGTGTATTCTAACACAATGCTTCTTACCAAATTTCATAGTTCTAGGTCAACGGGAAGTACCCTATAGGTTTTGATTCCCTTGTGAATGTCGAAATGTGCGTTTTTACGACATATTTGGCTATAACTTGTTTTAACGAAAACTGAGAAATTTTATTATTCTGTTTGCAGCAAGATACTATGGATCTGCGTATATGGTTTTAATTTCAACTCGATACCTTCACGCGTTCCCGAGATAAAGGTCTTGACACCCGGACGGACGGACAGACGGACAACAAAGTGATCCTATAAGGGTTCCGTTTTTTTCCTTTTGAGGTACGGAACCCTAAAAATGAATACACGTTTGGTTTATTGTAATGTTTATTTTTCAAAGTAACAATTTTTAGGAATGTTTATTTGTACTTACTAAGGAACTAGTAATTTTTATTACACATTCGAGCGCACTTCGGCACACGCGCGGTTGCCTGCGCTTTTTCAAAGTAACTTTTTTTAACTTTGCGCATTTTTGTGATCTTACATATGAACTATCAAAACTCCCTCCCACCCACTTGTAAGAAACAATAAGACATGGGCGACCCCATTCCCCCCTAAATCGTCTTACGTAATAAATGAATGGCCCCATACTTACGAATTGTATTACTCTTGAACATTTTAAAACATACAAATGAAGTTTTTCTTGAGATTTCAACATCTGTTCGCAGTTTTTTACCTAATAATTGGAAACATTTACCTTCTCCGAAACCTTATCGAAATGAAAAAAAACAACAAAAACTTCTAATTTCTCAGAAAAGAGTCGATAACGGTAGCCTTTTTGTTCTTTATATAATCGCTATTGGTAATTGAGTTGATAAGCGGAAGAAAAAACCTTGAAAAAAAAAGAAGAATTGTTCACGTTTTCGCGACATTCTATTTAATTAAAAAATAAAACAGGACAAGTTTTGGCGAGTCAGACTCGACCTTGGACCTAGTTTCCTTACAAACTAGATAAAGAACTACCGGCGCAGCCAGTCATTGATAAAAGAAGGAAATTATATACACCCTGCACTTTTATTCATTAGGAAGCTTTGACGATAGCGATCGATACACTATATGAAACCTACTACACCTATATTAACATCAGTTCAGTGTAGCGGTAGAGATATTGGGCCATTCAAGTATTACGTAAGCACCAGAAGGGGATGGGGGTCTTTACTTTGCTTATTTATGATGACAGATGGTGATTATGTCATCATTATTTATTTTTCTGATTTTTTTGCAAAATTTAATAGATTATGATATGGTACTTGTCTATGCTCGAAAGCAAAAAGCATATGCAGGGATTCCCTAAAATAATTATTATTGCTTACTCGCTCTCACGCGGTGTGTAAGAACCGAAGTAGGGGAATTACCGCGCGGGCTATGCACTTGTTTAAATTTGTTTGCTTAGAATATAGAAAAATACAGAAACCGTGAACATGCTTAGAACCGAAGCGACAAAAACTACTCTTTTATAGAGTAGTTTGAAGCGCGCGCGATCAGTTGCTCTATGGACGTCGTAACGAGTGGCAATCTTTGTTGATGTTAAATTTCATTCAAATATGCCGTCATGTGTCGTTCCTACGTGTAAAAATGCTGCTGGGGTGAAAAAAAAAAACACGATGGGATAACATTTCACGTTTAAGTAGCACAATCAACATTATCTTACGTATTTATATAATTAAATTGTTCGGTCTTTAATTATCGTAGAGAAAGAATCGTCCATTTTGTTGGTGTTGCCAATATCAACGTTTTAATTTTCCTTACTTTTACTTGCTACCGATTTTATTAGTTTGTAAATTATATGAGTAGGTATTTAAATATATTTATTACCCGATTAAAAATTAATTGGCCAAGTGCATGTCGAGTCGCGTGCAGGGTAGGGTTCCGTAGTTGCAGTTCACCCTATATGGAGTTAGAATAGAACTACTTGTTTGATATTGTGAACATATTGATTAATTTTGAGATTTAAATGGATTTAGTGTAAAATTTTGCCTCAGTAATTTTTTTGAGGTGGTCTATAAACGTTAACATATAAAGCCTACTTAGCTGTGATAGGTTTAAATAATGCCTAACATTTAAAATTTTAGGTTCCCTGCTGATGAAAAAAGAAAAACAGAGTGGACAGAAGTAATACGAAATTGCGGTTAGAAGAGTTGTGGAAACCGTCAAAACTAAGCGTTATTTGCTTGATATAAAACTCAAATTTGATATATACTGTGCACCACAAAGAAGAGGCTATTGATTCAGTGTAATATACTAGTTCGGACCAATGGGTTTATATTTATTATGTGCAAACTAATATTCTTGTCAAATAAATTATTTTGTATTTGTATCTTATTACGTTAGCTTAGAATATTATACTTTTTTGCTTGTGCATCAATTAATCCGAATAGTAAGTTAAGAGAACAGTTATAAAAAATAATGATATCCGTTTAAGAAAGTAAGCATTTTATTTTAATATATTTTTATCTCCACGATTTACCACAACAACGGGTAAATAATGTCTACACTAGCAACATTATGCGGGTGAGAGGTGAGAAGGGTGCGGGACGATTCTTTTGTTTTCGGACACAGCGCGGATTTTGTAACTGCAGCTGGACGCGCCTTCTGTATTTTTCTGTATTCTGAGTTTGTTTGGTCTCTTTTTCCGTTGATCCACTTTGATTTGATGGTTTAAAATGTCATCTAATATTATAGATAAATCCAAATTGTATCAAAAATTACTTATTTGAAAGTTTTAAAAAATCTCACCCGAACACAAAATTACAAAATGCACAGAAATTAGTTAATGAAGTGTGGCATGGTAAGATACAAGCAAAGTCCGACAATGAACTCTATATTATTTTCTCTGAGAGAATTGAAGAAGAATTGCAAGCAGCGACGAGGAATAAATCGAGTACTTCTAGATAAATAAATAATAAATATTTGTGGACATTTTACATAACACCATCTGCCCAAACTAAGCATAGCTTGTACTTTGGAACTAGATGGCTGATAGAATACATATATACTTTTTTTTTGTAAATATATACATATGATACATAGAAACACCCAGACACAGAACAAACATCCATGACACAAATTTTTGCCCTGTCTGGGGATCGAACCCACGACCTACAGCGCAGCAGGCAGACATACTACCAACTGAGCCATAAGGCCAGTCAATATTAGTATATTGAGCTATTTTACTCAGGTATGTTTAGCCTTTTATTTTGATAGATGTTATTAGAGTGTTGTTAACCCTAGAAAGTGTTAAGTATCAACGTCTTCCTCTTGTACTCTAGTAAAAAAAAAATTTAAGTTAGCTAAAAAAAATGTATTAGTTTATAAAAGGCATGGACCCTGAAGTCTGTGGTGCACGATTTTTTCAAATAAAAAAAAACCCCTAGAAAGGTAATCATATAAAATAACCTATAGAAAAAATAGCCATACGCAAGCGCCTCAGCGACGTAGATAACCTTTTTAGGGTAAAAAAATGGCTAGAACGGAATTCTTTATAATATTATCGTCATTCAGTCCATCTAGCCGTAATTATGCGACCCAGGTCATCTTTTCAACAAGTTGTTCATAAAATAAACGGACAAGTGCGAGTCAGACTCACCCACCGAGGGTTCCGTACAAACTAGTAGATTAAAGTAAACTAGTAGATTAAATTATATATTTTTTTTATATTTTCCTTCATAAAGTGAAAAATATACATCGTAAAAATATTTAAAACCCTGTTTTAGCTTGTGCTAATGAAGCTCTTTCATATGATGACACCTCACATGATAATGTTAAAACACTTCAAAATTTGGACCCTCCTTTCTTGCATAAAGACCCTATTTTTGTGATTAAATTAAAAATGTCCAGTTTTCGGATTTTTTCCTATATCTGTACTATAAACACAATGCTTCTTGCCATATTTCAAAGTTATAGGTCAACGGGAAGTACCCCAAAGGGTTTGATTACCTTGCAATTGTCGAAATACCTATGCGTTTTTTGCGACATAATCGGCTGTAACTTTTTTTAACGAAAACTGAAAAAGTTTTTTTTTGCCAATGTTTACGTAAGCATACAAGGGGAGAGTAAGAGCTTTGACACTCACAAGGCATCAAAACCTATGGGGTACTTTCTGTTGACCTGGAACTAATAAACAATATCATCTCTCACTTTTCTAATATGTATCTCAGTGATTTTATATGATTAAAAATATTGTGATGCGCAAGAGAGAGATAACTGCGCGTTTTTAGCGTAACTAGTAGTAGCATTTAACTGACTGTTTACTAGTATCAAGCTGAGGCACTGGGTTGTGGTAAATAATCTATTTAGTTTTCTGTTTATGTTGTTGTACTTTTTAATTATTTTTTCTGTTGTTTTTATCGCAATAAACTCTATCCGTCTTACTTATAAACGATAAATAAGGGCATTTTATTTAAACAGTGTTCCGTTTTCGCACGTGATAGATCCCGTCTGAAAGAAAGTGACAAGCCCTTATTCAGTGAATAAAATTCTAACTTGAGTTTATAAGTACGACGGTATGCCAATTTTATTTCATGTAATGTTATTGTAAATTAGCAATTTTCGAAATTTTTCTTTCGTTTGCAATTTAAGGCTTTGCTTTTAACCAAATTTTGTGATTCTAGGTCAATAGGAAGAACCTCTAAATACCTAATGTAATATATAATAATTACATTAGGTATTTAGAGTTTATTTTTCATTTCTTTGATTTAAGCTTGATTTTTTCCGCAGATTTTTCACATTAATTTCAATTTAATTCCACCACACGTTCCTGAGAAAAAGAATGTTGACAGCATAGATTTATTAAATCTATGGTTAACAGACGAACAATGAAGAGATCCTATAAGTTACAAGGGTTCCGTTTTCCTTTTTAGGCACGGAACCCTACAACGTCCATCCAAAACAATAGCCCTATTAATATGAAGTTATTGTCTGACAGTTAACAGCCAATAAACCTGTACAGGAGAATGTCAAAGCAGCAACACAATTGATAACCCGTATCTCGCCATCGATAACCGGTCACTTCACCCTTTATCATGCCGTGTATTTACTTCCGGTGCGCATTAATCATCACTTCCGGTGGTGGGATTGATGGGATGTTCTGATTTAGTACTCGGGTTGTTCATTTTGATTTGGTTAGATGATTACATAAAATAATATTATTATCATGGATAATTCTGTGATATAAGCTAAAAAGTGAACCAATCACTTCTTCATATTTTCGTTATAGTTAAGTTCTTCTTCTTTTTAACCGACTTCAGAAAACGACGATGATTCTCATTTTGTAAATTTTTATGTTAGTAGTCCTATTTTGACGTACACGTACGTAGACGTACAGGAGTCACCGATATAGCACAGCGGATTACCAAGTTGAAATGGCAGTGGGCAGGGCACATAGCACGTAGAACTGATGGCCGATGGGGCCGAAAGGTTATAGACTGGAGACCACGTACCGGCAAGCGCAGCGTAGGAAGACCAGCCACGAGATGGACAGATGACATCATACAAGTGGCGGGAAGACGCTGGATGCAAGCCGCTTCCAATCGGTCTTTTTGGAAATCCATGAGGGAGGCCTATGTCCAGCAGTGGACTTCTTATGGCTGAGATGATGATGAGTTCTATTTTAACCCTCAACGCAAAAAGAGGGGAGTTCTAAATGCGAATTGTGTATTTGTACTGTGGCAACGGACTTTAGTTCTCAACGGATGAACCGATTTGATCTCCTTTTTTTGTTGAAAAAGGATTTGACCGAGAGTTCTTAGCTATGTTTCAGCAATTTTTTTAAGTTACGTAACTTACTTGTATTTGAATAATCCTTGACGCAAGAAGAGGGGTGTCTTGAATCAAAACTACGGGTCACTCGCGTCTGTTTTGAGTCGAAAAATCCGACTATAGTTGGTTTTTACCGCATTCGGCGATCTTTTTCAAAGGAGCAGCGCAAACGTCACTGTCGGTCGGTGACGCGTCTCGCACACATTCGACTCAAAACAGACGGATTTTTCGACTCAATACAGACGTGAGTGACCCGTAGTTTTAATTTAAAATGTCATTGTGTGAAAACCACAATAGCTTCCATACTAAGAAGGGTGTCATAAGTTTGACGTGTGTATATGTATTGTCTGTGATATCGTAGCTTACAAATGGACAAATATGATATTGATTAGTTATTTTATATCTAATCAAATTTATAATATTAATGATCAATGACACAATTATTATAATGTCGCGAATAAATAAATATAAAAATAAATAATAAACGACTTGATAGTAGACGAGATACGAGGTTAGGAGATTTATTAATTCATGATATGCTATAAATATGAATTTAAATCAATAACGAACAGGATTTTTTTTCGACGCCGTTTGGGGCTAGGACATCTCCCAAAAGATAACTTCCTATTTTAAGCAAACCTATAAATCAAGATTACATCTTAGTTATAATCTTAATTAGTAGTGAGCGACAGCACTCCATTGTGGCGCGGACAATGACTGCTAATTCCTGATCCGTGTAACTTCCTGCATTGTTCCGTGTTGACAGATTTTCCTATTATCAATGGGAACAATATGCGAACGCGGCACAGGAATTAATAAAACATAATAAGTAGGTACTTAGTGGCTTATAACTCGTCTGTCTACATTATGTCTTAATGTAAGCACAACATAGGAGAAATTTATCTCTGCAGCAAGAGACTATAGATCTGCGTATATGGTTTTAATTTCAACTCGATACCTTCACGCGTTCCCGAGTTAAAGGTCTTGACAGACGGACAAGAAAGTGATCCTATAAGGGTTCCGTTTTTTCTTTTTGAGGTATGGAACCCTATAAATGTACACACCCGAATCCATAAAAGAATAGGTTTAGAATACGAGTCACCAAGCAAGTAAGAAATAAAGCAATTTCAATTTCAAAGTGAAGCACAGCAAGAGGTCATGAGATTCATTTATGCAATTTTTTTTCATGAACCCCAGAAAACTGAAGTTAAAGAAATCTAGAGTTGGATTACTCCATATCGCCTGTAAACTTGAGTTTGATGAAACTTTTACCTTGTTGTGTTAGCTACCTAGATCTACGTAAGTATATGTAAAAGCAAATAATTTCCCAATTGTGCGGAATATGAAAACCAATACGTTTGTCGTCCCCACAAAAATGCGAGTGACGCATATCGAGTGTTTGCCATGCACTTCATATTGAAAGCTTCCTGCCCCCCGTGCATGCAATTCCTCGGCTGCCGTCGTTGACATCACTGGCGGAAGAATGTTGCCACCCTTCAGATATTTTATCCAAGTACCTATTATGCGTCAGACATACGACACTTCACACTGGCGTTTTAATAGTCCATCATTGGAAGGAACTGTGTTGCCAATTTACTAGAACATGCATAAAACAAAACCTATTAAAACAATATCTAAACGCAGTGCTGAATGATACTTAGTTACAATAGTGAGTTACTAATAATGACGATTACTACATAATACGAGTATATACAGAATAACTCTACCAATTGTAACTCCAGAAGTTCATTAAAGTCATAGAAGGAGTACCCAATAAGCCAATGCTGAAGCCGATAATTAAAACTAGCCATCTATAACTGGGGGCCGACTTTATCGAGTCTGGTAGCTTACCGTATACGGTGGGACCCATGACATGTGTAAGTTTGCTGGACTTCACAAGAGTAACCTTTTTTCCATTACAGTTATTATCTGTGTTCGGCGTCTGGTGCGTCCTCGCATACATTGCCATTTGCAATTTAAAGATTGCTGGCAGCGTGAGAATTCCCAGGGTTTTAAAATAATAATACATAAAGCTTGGTGATGATGGTGATGAAAATCTATCCAGCACCAGAGCCAGTGCTCTAATTATTACATCCACATTGTGCCACGATATCATATTTGTCGACAATAGCGTCCTTTATGTAGCAAACAATCGGGTTGTTGATGAATTTCGGTCTATGTCTGCGCGGTGTCTTTGTACTCAGCGGCCTCCCTCAGCGGACTACAATGGGACAAAAGTTGTTCAATGGCGCAAGCACCTAATACCGAGGCCCTCCCTCCATTGTTTCGGATAATGTTCGACTTTTATGGATATTTTCAATGGATCGGCTATAATCTGGCGAATGGAGTTGGAAACTTCGCCCGGTTGTCCCGCAGATTGGGAGGGTTTGCACACTAGATAGCATATTTTATGCTTACCTGATAATGTGCGGACGTCCAGAACTTTACTGCTCCAGATACGAGTACTTACCAAAAAACAACATAACATAAGGGTATAATTACAAAAAACTATTAACCCAAGATCTCCTAATCATATGTATATTGAAATTCATCTCCGAAATGTTGCTCGGAAGAGATTGATCGTAACAATAAGGCCGCCTGTGGTTTTATATTATTCAATCCTTTTCTAGTTAAATTATTTTAAGTTTATGTAAAAACCATTAAAGGGTTTACCTATCTAAATATTAACATATACTGAGACGTTTATCCGATAGAAAATCAAGTCTGCGACATTCATCTAGTCATTTCATGTATGTACCTATATATAAACAGTAAAAATCTAAATTATTTCAATCAAATAGATTATTGAACATCTTTGATTAACATAATCGATCCAATCTTAAATAATCGTTGATCGATTGCACTAACCGATTTGCAGCACTAGTTACGAACTGAAGCGAGTCGTAGCCGGCTCACCGCGTAGTCTAGCTCGAGTTAGATTATAGAGTTGCAGCACACAATAGCTCAGATAGCTCATAATGCAGTTTGCTGTTGAAAGCAGCCGCCACACTCCCCCGATCGGATTTGCCACGATAATCGTGACAAAAGAACTTTGCGGACGCGCCACTAACTATATTCTATTGGGAACGACGCATACACTGCTCTATTCATATTGACATCAACTCGGGTGTATTCTGTGCAGGAATAAACTGGATATACGTGTGAAGTTTATATCTATTTTGTTCGATTGTGAAAGGAATTGAAATCGATTCAAGACAGCGTCGGTAGATAGAGATACAATGAAGATTGTCGGAAATGCGCATTAACTTGGCGCCCAACGTGGTACAAAACCAGCTTTAAAAACCTTTTCTAGATGATAACCGAAATGGTTAAAATATAATTTGGCTCTTATATAACTTGATTCAGCTTTCTACTATATATTTTCTATATCAACTTTCTACTTTCTTGTTCCTATTTTTATTATTCTATGAGTAATAGGATTGGACCTCACGTAAAGCGACGTTGCGGTTGATGATAGGATGCGCTTACTTAAAAGAAACCCATTCACACGATTATTTAATTATAATTAAATATATACATCATCATCATCTCAGCCATAAGAAGTCCACTGTTGGACATAGGCCTCCCCCATGGATTTCCAAAAAGACCGATTGGAAGCGGCTTGCATCCAGCGTCTTCCCGCCACTTGTATGAGGTCGTCTGTCCATCTCGTGGCTGGTCTTCCTACGCTGCGCTTGCCGGTACGTGGTCTCCACTCGAGAACCTTTCGGCCCCATCGGCCATCAGTTCTGCGTGCTATGTGCCCTGCCCACTGCCACTTCAACTTGCTAATCCGCTGTGCTATATCGGTGACTTTTGTACGTCTACGTATCTCTTCATTTCTGATTCGATCTCGTAGAGAGACTCCGAGCATAGCCCTCTCCATAGCTCGTTGCGTGACCTTGAGTTTCCTTATAAGGCCCATAGTTAGGAACCACGTTTCAGTGCCGTATGTCATCACTGGTAACACACACTGGTTGTAAACTTTCGACTTGAGGGACTGGGGAATATTGGACGAGAAGACGCTTTTAAGTTTCCCGAACGCTGCCCAGCCGAGTTGGATACGACGATTGACCTCCCTCGTAAAGTTGGACCTGCCTAATCGGACCGTCTGTCCTAAGTAGACGTATTCGTCAACAACTTCAAGAGTGAAGTTCCCCACAGATATTGGGGTGGGCACTACATGGGCGTTCGACATAACCTTCGTTTTGTCCATGTTCATTTTGAGGCCCACCCGTTGGGAAACTCTATTGAGGTCTTCGAGCATCGTACTGAGCTCTTCCATTGACTTTGCCATGACTACTATATCGTCGGCAAACCGAAGGTGAGTGATGTACTCGCCGTTAATATTAATGCCGAGCCCTTTCCATTCCAGAAGCTTATAGGCATCTTCCAAACCGGCGGTAAACAGTTTCGGAGAGACAACGTCTCCCTGCCTCACGCCTCTTTTCAATGAAATTGCCTCTGAGTTCTGGTCTTGTACTCGGACTGACATGGTGGCGTTGTTGTACAAGCACTTCAGCACTTCGACATACCGATAGTCAATACGGCATCTCTGGAGAGCCTCAAGCACCGCCCAGGTCTCGATCGAATCAAAGGCTTTCTCATAGTCCACAAACGCTAAGCAAAGGGGCAAGTTATATTCTTCGGTCTTCTGTATCACTTGCCGCAGCGTATGGATGTGGTCTATGGTACTATAGCCTTTTCGGAAACCGGCTTGTTCGGGAGGCTGGAAGTCATCAAACCTGCGTTCAAGACGATTCGTAATGACCCTTGAAAACAGCTTATAGACATGGCTCAGAAGCGAGATGGGTCTGTAGTTCTTCAGCAAAGTGTTGTCTCCTTTTTTGAAGAACAGCGCCACCACGCTTCTGTTCCATGCTTCTGGCGTTGTACCTTCAAGCACGACGGAATTGAAGAGCCTCTGAAGGACTTTCAGTACCGGTGTTCCACCCGCTTTCAGTAGCTCTGATGTAATTCCGTCGTCGCCCGGTGCCTTGTTGTTCTTGAGCTGTTTCAAGGCCATCCTAATCTCGTACAGGCTGATGTCCGGGATATCTTCGGTATAATGTCGAGTCAGTTTGGCTCTTGGATCTTTGCCCAAACTGCTAACAGGTTTTGCGACCGATGTGTATAACTGTCCATAGAACCTCTCGATTTCCCTCAAGACTTCTGCTTTGGTCGACGCTATACTGCCATCTTCCATCTTCAGCTTCGTCAACTGGCTCTGCCCAATAGACATGTCTCTTGCGAACACTTTGGAGCCTTTATTCCGCTCTATCGTCTCTTTAATACGATTAGTATTAAAGGTACGGATGTCGTGTCGCATAGACTTTGATATGAGTCTATTGAGCCGCCTATATGACTCGGCGTCACCGGAAGACTGCAGTTGCAATGAGCGTCGTTCAGCCATGAGGTCGAGGGTATTGCTCGAGAGCTTTTGCGGTCTATTTGTACGGTGGGGTTTATAAAACTTCGCGCCAACCGTACGGACAGTTTCCACAAACCTGTTATTGATCTCATCCACCGATGCGCAGCTCTCCAGGCACTCGAAGCGATTTGATAGTTCGAGCTGAAAGCTCTCGGGGTTTTGGATATGGGCGCGAGTGGGTCGGAGTGTAGACTTCATCATACGGGACCTCTCCAGTTTAACATTAATATTCAAAGTGCCTCGTACCATTCGGTGATCACTTCCGGTTTTAACCATGTTGATCACAGAGACATCATTGAATATTTGTTTCTTGGTGGTCAGGATGAAGTCTATCTCATTTCTCGTAGAACCATCGGGACTCAACCAGGTCCATTTCCTATGAGGTGGCTTCTGGAAGAAAGAGTTCATCATGAAGAGTCCCTCTTTCTCCAGAAAGTCGGCCAACCTCTGTCCCCTGGGGTTCCGTTGTCCATATCCAAATTGCCCCACTCTCAACTCACTTTCGCATTTCCTGCCCAGCTTCGCATTGAAGTCCCCCATAACAACATTAAAATAGGTCTCAGAAGTGTGTATGGCCCTACTAATGTCCTCATACATCACCTCCACCTCATCATCCGAGTGTGCCGAGGTCGGTGCGTAAACCTGGATGACCTTCAACGAATATCTCTTGGATACTCTGAGTATCAGGTACGCAACCCTGCTCGATACACTGTCGATGGCAAGAATGTTGTTAACAAGGGACTTGTGGACGAGAAACCCGACACCACCTTGGGACTGTTGGTCGCCCTCCCGGTAGTATAGTAGGTTACCGGATTTCAGGGTTATCGTGTCCTCACCCTCTCGTCGGACTTCCGATAACCCCAGGATATCCCAATGTAACCTACTCATTTCTTCTTCCAGCTCAGCTAGCTTCTCGTCTGTCCTCATCGTGCGAATATTGTGTGTTACCAGGGCCAGTCGTCGTTTATGCAGGGGGTGGTAGCCGGATCTCTTCCGGAGATTCTTAGCACCCCTTGCTCCGCCGTGACCGGGACCGCTACCGTAGTCCGGAATAGCGGAGCTGCCGGGGACTGGGGGCCTGGTATTTTTGTCGTCTGTCATAGGGGGGGTTTTGCCATTACTCGCCACGCTTGGCATGCGGGTTGGCGAGCGCAGTGGGTAGCGTTTTTCCGCAGAGGATGCTGCTGCCCATCTCTGGTAGTATTTCCCTTAGCCGGTTCTTACGGCACCCACGGGAAGAGAGGGGGAGGTACTATTCTAAGCCGGTACCCCACGGCAGTAAATATATACAGATTATATTTACGTAAATATTTACAGATATTTACAGATATATTACGTAAATATATACAGATTATATTTATTGAAAAATACCCATCCAAGAATCGTATTCCATATTTTTAACTCCCGACCCAAAAAGTGTTTTAAATTTGATGTGTGTATCTGTGTCTGTCTGTGGTATCGTAGCTTTAAAACGGATGGAACGAATTTGATCTAGGTTTTTTTTTGGATTATAGATTGCATCGAGAGTGTTCTTAGGGTTTTTGAGTTTTCTAAACGTATACTTGTTGGAATATACATCATGAATCGACATAGCTTTTGCAAACTTCTAGGCATCCGATCCGATAATAAGACGTGTTAGGATAAAAGTAATTTTTCTTCAATTCAAGAAGGAATATTCTATTATATTATTATGTACACTATCATTTTTCTAAATTTTACCATAACTACTGGTGTAGTTATGGAGAAATTTGGAAAAATAACAGTACTGATGAAAAAATGATCTTCACGTATACCTAATTCAACAAAGTAACAAACAATACAGGCAGGAGCTTTTTTCGCCAAGTCATAACATTATTAAGTTTTCGACGAAAAAAAGATGACAAAAAGATGTTAGATTCTTTTTCTAAAGCTGAATGAAAATTCTCGCTCGAAAGTGAAAATTATCAGCATTGTCCTCAAGTTGCCCTCAGACATAAAGGGCCCACATCGGCGCGTCGTAGTTAAAGTGACCACGAGTGAATGCGACCGCTGAAGCGGCACGATTGCAGCCCCATTGTTGCTGAAACACGCGTCAGGGGGGATGCGGTTTAAGGTTTGTTTTATAGATTTCTGGTCTTACTTATAAACGCTGGAGAAGCGCATTTTAGTTAGTGTTTTGTTCCTTTTTCGCGAGTGACAGATCTCGTGTAACAGAAAGTGGCAAATGCTTATTCAGGGAATAAGATTTTAACATGCGTTTATAAGTAAGCCGGTATGTGTGAATGTATCAGAAAAGAAATTATAAAAGTCAAAATAAAAAAAATACATTTTATACGAAACTAGCCGCGGCACACGCGGTTCCATCATACAATGATGATAAGCAGTCGTGATAATGATGTTTTACTTTCAAACAAACCTTGTCCTGGCAATCACGAACATAGGTAACAAAAAAATTTCAAATCGTCAGCATTTGATTTTAACATAAAAATAGTAAGGAGGTTTAGATCTACGTTTAACCACCACCTCACATGACGTCGATCTATAAGATTATAGTTATCACAGGAAACAGAGAAGGCGGCAAGGAATTCTACTCATTTGCTGTACGCTTCAAAAATGTGGACCGAAATTGTTATATACAGATTTTGGACACTTTTATGAAAAATGGAAGTGCACTGACTTTCTGCTTCTACTATAAAGGGATAGGTTCAGTGAGCTAAGGTCTTGAAACTCATGCGCACATTCTCCGAAATGAGTCCGATAGAATATTGCCATACATGCTACTTACTTTACAGCAATTTTCTAGCGCACGTCGATATAACGGCTCAAGATTAGTGACACATACGCAAGTTGACATTTTAATATGTACATATAACATGTTTATGTTATAATATGTATGTTAGGGTTGTCGTCTATTGGCCGCTCACTCGTGAAGTCAACTGGCATTTGATCGCTTGAAACCCGCAACTCTTGCCTCGACTGATAAAGGAATATGCCGTGCAGGCAAACTCCCTCAAACGACAGGGAGAGCTCGGGGAACGGGTGAGGAATCCGAGATTGACGGGAGGCGGACAGTGTCTGTTCTGTTGTACCATGGAATACTATTTATGCATTATGTAGTTCTAGGTGAATTAACTTCTTGGTAATTCACTGTCACTTCTTAGTTCTGTTGGTTGCTCCGTTAAAAATGACTCGACTGAATTAGGACTGGAATATTATTTGTTAGATTCGAACTTTGATTTTAGACAACAATTTGCCTTATTTACCCTCTTCATCACACATATGCAGCACCTTTTCACAAGCATCCTTTCAGTTTTTCCTCTCTAATATTTGTATACACTTAGCAACTGGGCCGCTACTGTTGTTTGCCGTATTTGCTCAGAGATTCCCTTACTTAGAGAATTTATTGATAAAATGGCATATGATTACGGAAGTTGGCATGTATTCAATTTGACCTTTAAACGCCGGATTTAATTATTAACTGAAATCTATATTTTTTCTGCCATTACATTGACCAATGATCGCACGGAATGCGATACCATACCTTATGTCAATGTTATTGCAACATGATAATGTGGATATTGACTTCTGTTAGAGTAAATTTTCATATTTTTTTTATTGATTACAAAAAACTTTATACCCATTACCAACAATAGCAATTATTTTTTGTAACCTAACGACTGAGCATATAAAACTATACGCGTCGAATTGTAAACCTCCTCCGTTTTTCGTCGGTTAATTAAGATGCAAGGTAAAGATTAGTCATCAAAACTACAGTATTGTACGACTACGATTTTTATTAAATACCTACCTACTTCTTATTAAACTTTTTATTTTATTTTATAGAAGATAGATCTACGATTGACCACCAACTCGCCTGATGTTAAGCGACGGTGTGGCCGGGAACACACGACGTGGAGTGGTGTGGTGTGAGTGTGGTGTGTGAACTTAGTTTAATGTTGAATATTTAAGTCTATCAATAGTACTAAACTTAAATATTTAAACAATGTAATTAAATTAATTTCCAATTATCCAAACCGCCAGAGAAAAGACGACAAATAGAAAATATTTCTAACATAACTGAAGTGACGAAAAAATTTACAATAAATAATTATAGTTTATAAAACTACAAAAAACCGACTTCAAAATACGCAATTCGTTTACTTGGATCACATTTTTCTTGTTAATTTGTTATAAAAACCAAAGTACTGAATCAATTTTGATAAAATTTATATGGGACTGCCTCTAGGGTATTATCTACCAAATAAAAAAGAATCATCAGAAACAATTCATAATTGGCGGAACAATCGGTGAACAAACATAAAAAACATACAATCGAATTGTAAGCCTCCTTCTTGTTGGAAGTCGGTTAAAAATGCACTTGATTAATACAAAAATTACTTTGTTATATACTTATTTTTATTTTTTAGTTGTCTTGCCATAATTAAATAGTTAAAAATGCATATATTAGTTAAAAGGCACGGACCCCGGAGTGTGGAGATTAATATGGTAAAAAAAAAAAAAAAAATTGCGTCTTCATCATGATCAGTTGGAAAAGGGCCAAAGTAGCTTTTTATCGATTCTCCTAAACAATAGAACGATGTGACACAATAGTTTTGAATGGCGAGCGATGGTAGATTAGGCAGGCCGCCCCTGCATACGAGTATAGCCGCCGGCTCTGCTTCGGAATTATCTGACGTTTCACTTTGTTAAAAGAACGGAGATGAGATAAAGTTATCGTGACCTTCGCGGCATTCGAAGCATCGATTGGCAAAATTTTCTTTCATCTGTCCGGATGTTTTGTCCCTTGATATAGGCCATTTTCTGCAACCAAATTGGACGAAACTTGTCATATAGGTTCTTCTATTTTATAGATTTTTTGTCGGATTTTTTACAGCAGTAACAAACATAAAAAATACAATCGAATTGAGAACCTCCATCTTTTTAAAGTCGTTTAAAAAACGCCTACCTATGCTTCATAAAATAAAAATGAATGGCCTAGACCGTGTCGAGATACGCGTGTATTAGAGTTCCGTAGCGCTAATGCACTTTAAAAGAAAACTACTTGGCGAGTAATTTTTGTTTAGAATAATTTGCATAGATAATTAAATATTTAATTACTATCGGACACCTATACCTTTTTACTATCGGACATTCAGAAACACGAAAAAGCGTCACCGTTTCATGGTGGTTCATGGATATTCCAAAAACCCGAACGAAACGCTTTAGTTCCACTTTCATCGTGCGGACTGCTAGAATATGGAATACGCTTCCTGAGTCGGTCTTTCCCGATAGTTATAATCTGAGTGTCTTTAAATCGCGAGTGAATTGGTTTCTTCTAGGTAAGCGCGCTCCATCGTAGACCGCAACGTCGCTTAACATCAGGCGAGTTGGCGGTCAAGCGCAAACCTATTTCTACATAAAATAATAATAATTATATAAGTACATACTTATCGCTATATCTCCAAAAAGTTGTAATCACAGTGTTCAAAACAATTTTCATTGGAAGTATTTAAACGACTACTATTATAGTAAATCATGAATTTCTAGGTCAAATAGTTTATAAATGCAGGGAAGACACAATTTTTTCACCTTTGCGAGCTACACCTTGCACATATCACATTTGACAAATAAAATTAAATGATATATTATTAAACCTAAGTCTTATTCAACAATAGGGTGGGGTTGAAAAAAAACCCTTTATATGTATGGAGTGCCCTATTTTTACCCCTATTTTTCATTATTTGACAATTTGACTACGACATTTTGCAGTGGTTCGTAGAACACATCTTCATGCCAAATTTCGTTTATTGTAGGGCTGAAAGTCTCTGAGTATGACTGTGACATACGGACATGGCGAAATTATAAGGGTTCCTCGTAGTTACTTCGGAATCCTAAAAATCACGTGAATTTAATAATTAGACATATATGATTATTATTCTAGAACCATTGACGTCCTTAGGTACGGTTTGTCTTAAATTTTCAATAATACTTACTCATATTTCTTATTAATCAAAGCCCTGACCAAAAAAGTAATAAAGTCATACGAGGGTGTACCACCCCTAAATTGTAGTGAATTGAACAGCATTAACTTAATACACAATGAATAATAGGAGCTCTTTATTACGATTGTCATCGAAAGAAGGGGGCAATTTAGTTTACTTACGAGGTTTTTTGGTACTGTTCTATTATTCATTGATTTCTGACCATTTTCGATCGTTTGTTCCCAAAGAGTAATCGCTAATTTATAAATTAATCTAGCCTCATCGCACAGTTTTATCTTATGGTGTACTAACGCATTTAATTCATGTAAGTAACTTTTTTTTCTGACCATAAACTACCAACAAAAAAATAGGAATATACAGAATCACCGATCAGTAGATTTATTGTCTATGGACATTTAAATATTTTTTATATATTAGTGTGTGCAATAAAACTAGTTTACTTATGTGGATTGATAAATACTTACCAGGTATTGAGAATTTAATTTTCTTCTATGATCTTCTTTGAAGTGTAAACTTTTTAGGAGCACTAAGCTTTTTTGTGGGTATTCGAAGAGACTGAACTGTCACGTTCAGCTGTAACTCAGCTAGTTTGTGTAAAGTCGGGTCGAGTCGGCTAAGGAAGCGAGAGAGATAATATAGTGAACGGGTATATACTGCTATTTTGTATTACGTCGTCGTCTTGACGAAGTTTTCACTTCTATCATGTAGTCTTAAACACACACAATTTTTTATGGAGTTGTATAAAGACGTCAACAGACCTTTTTTTTTAACGTGAGGAAATGCCTTTAC
Organism: Lycia hirtaria; assembly: GCA_947563715.1. Lineage (NCBI taxonomy): Eukaryota > Metazoa > Arthropoda > Insecta > Lepidoptera > Geometridae > Lycia > Lycia hirtaria. The sequence goes on along the minus strand of OX387379.1, from coordinate 28,373,007 downwards.
GCATACACCGCCGCCCCGGGGGGAGCGGCGGGTTATGTCAAGCTCGACACCAGATTGGTGCCCTACCGACTAAAACCTCACGGTGTTCCACCTTGGCGCCTTAACATCGGAGCTACATGAACTCTTCCGAACTCACCGCAGCAAGACGTCGACAGACCTAGACGAAGACGTAAGCTCTCAATGCAGGCTAACCCATATTCACACTCTTTTGTCTGTCATCCTCATTCCTGTCGCTTTGTACCCAGAGGCAAGTTTCCAAAGCTGAACAGCTACGAGTGGAAAGAATCGGAATCGCGTTAAAAAATAAGTGGCCAAGATTATGTCGGAACACGCGTGGTTCCGTAGCTAATCCTGTAATTTAAAAGAATACTACTTGGCTAGTATTTTTTGTTTATAGACAACTTTGTGAAAAAGTCAATGACCTCAGTACTATAATGGTTTAAGTGTTTTATATATATAAATTAACGTGGTTTTCACACATTTTTTAAATAAAAACTACGGGTCACTTACGTCTGTTTTGAGCCGAAATATCCGACTATAGTTTCAACCGCATTCGGCGGTCTTTTTCAAAGGAGCAGCACACACGTCTCGGTCGGTGACGCGCCTTGCACTGAGTGCACCACGAATGCGGTTTTTGTAACTCATAAAATCGTGTCACCGTTCCTCCATTCACGTTTTTAATTTTAAATTTAACTACTCTCAAAACATTGTTAGATGTCTGTTATTTGAGATATATTAGAAACAATTATTTATTTTATTTAACAGCTATTTTTGACTAAATCAACCCAACTCACATTGATATCCAACATTATACGTAAAATTACAATATAATCAATGTGTGTAAGGCTTCTTATACACTGCGACTTTTTGCAGTACAATACAAACAAACGTTTTTCAGTCATGTGACTGAAAACCACTTCAACGTACGTTTGCCATTGTATCATTGCCGCTAGACTTCCAAGCTTTTGAACCGTGATCTTTTATTACCGTTCAAAGTTAACTCGCACTCTCTTTTATCTGCTCTTTCTGCGAGCGCGACAAAAGTCGAAACGATTGTCAAAGAAAAACTCAGTTAGTTCAAAGTTGGCTCCTCATTTCGAATTTTGTCTCACTCTTTTAATTGCAGAAAAAATAAAAACAAATGCAAGCAAAAATTTTATGGTTAAAATCAGGGGCCGTGATACAACCCCCGGAGGGTAATTATGAACTTTTATTGAGTTATTTGAGAGTGTAAATGTCAAGGATTATCGACTGTATCGCTGCAATACCAAGACTAAATCAAATAAAAACAGAAGCGTTGCAGTTACAGTGTGTAAACGGCCTAAGTGTGTTAGGAATTGGTACGTAAAAACATATTTTAATTTCGTATTGTTTCCTAATCACGACTTAATCAACCCAACCAAAGATATCAATGAAATCCAATAAAAAAACTTACGTATCTCATTCCCACATAATAAAGCGCATTGACCTCCATCACAATACGATTCAATTACCATTATAGCAGTTTCAATACAGTTGATTATACTAAAATAATGAACCAGATGATAACAGAGTACACACAAAGAGATCTTTTCAATGTCGATAGATACCACCTACCACCCGCCCGCGACGATGTCTTTCAGTACACACTTTTGTAAGCATCCATTGTTAGTTTGTAAAGGGCTGCGAAATAAGATATTTTAGGAGAAAATGCCTTCGATTACCTGGTGGTGATAAAATACGGCTAGATTAATGATACGATAGTACCTACTACATATATTATACAAGTACATGTGTAAGTACGTATAAGTAGTTAGTTAAGTATCTGTAAGTTTGTATATTGTTTTGTTGTAGTTAATACAAGTCCACAAAAAGTTTTTCATAACCTCCAACCGACTTGTTCGTATAAAATAAGTGATATTACAAGAATTATTGTAAATAATGATCAATTAAGGACAACACCTAACTCGTTTTGAGGAATAGAGTGCACACATACAAACAATCTTTGCGAACTCCATCTAACGGCAAGGCTATTAACTACTGTCGCACACAATACACGGATTAATTTTACATCGGTTATGCGCATACTTTCACGCGAAAACGGATTTTATCGAGAGTGATCTTAGCTACTCGTATGTTTGAACAAAATCAGTTCTGACTAATTTTTTTCGGGGTTTTTAAGTTTTCGCACTTTCATAGAGAGTTTTATCTGTGTCATTCTTCTTTTTTGTATTGGACCCCGCGATTAGCGATGTGCCAGTGTCAAGTATTGAAATATTTGAATAATACAAGTTATATAATGTTCTAGTCACAGTCTAAGTCACGTAAACAGTCATTTTCAAATTTAAGTCTTGCCTCAGTAAAGTGATGGCGACTTTACTAGAAGCTTCTATGGAGTTTTGCCGACAACGTAAAATCACACGTTTCACTGCTTTATTTCACTTGCCCACACTCACGCACTTGATTGAACACTTAATGAATAAAACACCACCATTTTTATAGCATTAATGTTCAAAATAACACAAGTTTAGGAATATAAAACAAAGCAACAACATGTTACTAAGACGTTCCCGCCAGAACTCTATCTGTGTCATAGTCATGAGTCATGATGGTGTCGTTTTATGTATGCCATCTATAGGCAATTTTCAACAAAAAAACCCTAATTCAAGCAAATTCAGATGTGAATTCCTTGCGAGCGATTCAAAAATTGATCGCATGTTACACTGTTAACTAGTAGTAAGAAAGCACCTATCTCCTCTTCAGTCCAATGGAAATGTAGCCGTTTACGTCCATCGGCAGCGTGATAGGACTCTTTGTGACGCTACTTTCAACACAATAGGGACAAAAGTTATTCACCGACAATGCGAGCGCCAAATACCGATCAACCCCCTCGTACCTAACCATTGTTTACTTTGATACGAGACTTTTGTGAAGGCATTATGGAGAAAACAGCCTGTAGATGTGGGATCTTTTAATACCTGTCCATGTCTTATAGCTTAGCTTTTGAGACTTAATAATTATAGTCTAAAAGCCTATTTTGATTTGCCCAATGTCAAATGATCTTATTTAGATTTTTTAATTTAAGTACCTTTATTAACTACAACAAAACATTATAGGTATATACAAACTATACATACATATTATATAGCTAACTTAAACTACTTCACAAAAAGCAAATCTATTACCCCATACTGTTTAAAAGGTCTAAAGGCAGTCCTTTTCCTCAAACCCAGTTGGCAGCGTACCCAGCATGTTGCTTGATGAATGATAACTCTTTATGCGTTGTGTCAGATACGCACCAATAATAAATTTAATATATTGTTGTATGGTTTTACTTTTGAATGTTTATTGTTAATATTTAATCAAAATAGCAACTATAACATATTACATACTTATTATACACATTATGGCAGGATTTTGAAATCAAATCTCGTATACTTACTTTATAATCGTTTTACTTTTATTGTGTGTTTATTAACCCCCGACCAAAAAAAAACTGGGTGTTGTACGTTTGACGTGTGTGTTTGTGTGTCTGTCTGTGGCAAAATAGCTCTCAAACCGATAGACCGATTTTGATCTTATTTAAAAGAGGATAAATTAATCCGAGAGTGTTCTTAACATTTGTCTCATCCATATCGGTTCAGCCGCTTTTTACGGCGAGAGTTTTTGAGTTTTCTAAATTGACTTGTTTTCTAACAAGTAAGTTAAAGACAAAAGGTAAACTAATATAATATAAATATTATAATAATTATACTTAGTCTGGCCATAAATACTGTTACAGTTAAAAATAAGAAAGATATTACATTTAAATTTGAAATCTGTCATTTTTATACGATTGTTCATTGAGTTTTCTAATTTTGGCGCCAATACATTGTACAATATTTTGCGATATTAAAATGGAGTGAGGTGATAAAGAGAACCGAATCGCTGTGATTGCATTACACAAAGTTGGTATGGAGCCAAATGCAATTTTTAAAACTCTCCATACGCTTGGTATTAGTCAAATGTTTGTGTACCGGGCTATTAATAGGTACAATGAGACCTCCTCTGTTTATGACAGAAAAAGATCTGGCCGTCCACGTAGTGTTCGTACGAAAAAGGTGGTCAAAGCAGTAAGGGAAAGAATTCGAAGAAATCCTGTCCGAAAGCAAAAGATTTTATCTCGGGAGATGAAGATAGCACCCAGAACCATGTCGCGTATTTTAAAAGATGACTTAGGACTTGCAGCCTATAAGAGACGCACTGGTCATTTTTTAACTGATAATTTAAAAAAGAATAGGGTGGTAAAATCGAAACAACTACTGAAGCGGTACGCAAAGGGAGGTCACAGAAAAATTTTGTTTACGGATGAGAAAATCTTTACAATTGAGCAACATTTTAACAAACAAAATGACCGTATTTATGCTCAAAGCTCTAAGGAAGCTTCCCAATTAGTCGACAGAGTGTAACGTGGGCATTATCCGACTCCAATGATGGTTTGGGGTGTTAGCTATGAAGGAGTGACTGAGCCATATTTTTGTGAAAAAGGTATCAAAACATCGGCACAAGTGTATCAAAATACCATTCTTGAGAAGGTAGTTAAGCCCCTTAACAACACCATGTTCAATAACCAAGTATGGTCCTTCCAACAATACTCGGCGCCAGGTCATAAAGCTCGGTCCACGCAGTCTTGGTTGGAAGTGAACGTTTCGGACTTCATCAGAGCTGAAGACTGGCCGTCGTCTAGTCCTGATCTTAATCCGCTGGATTATGATTTATGGTCAGTTTTAGAGAGTATGTCTTGCTCTAAACGCCATGATAATTTGGAGTCCCTAAAACAATCCATACGATTGGCAGTGAAGAATTTTCCCATGGAAAGAGTGCGTGCTTCTATTGATAACTGGCCTCAACGTTTAAAGGACTGTATTGCAGCCAATGGAGACCACTTCGAATAAGCTTTTATATTTTAAATTGTTTTATAATTATGTATTAAACTAACACACTGTAAAAGTAATAAATATTATTTGCAATAAAAAAATAATTTTTTTCTTCGTGACAATATTTATGGCAAGACTAGGTATAATATGAATAGTATTAAAGTAGGTACTCATAAATTGTCTAACATGTTTAAGTAAGTATATGGACAGACATTTAAATTTAAACTTATCAAGTTTAAATTTACTTACATTTCTACCATTTTATGGATTAAGGATAAAATGATGATCAATTGACAATATTTTAATTTTCCATATTCCGTTACGTGACAAACAAACGTATTTGAGTATCGTCCTTGATTCAACAACATTATAATATTTCAATGAACTCATCAAAATGCCGGCACCGGCGACAAATCCTGCCACCATCGAGATGACACCAAGCTAAACAATATTTCGACAGTTACTATTCACGCCGCTGCTATTGTCACAAAAAGCCCGAGCTACAAAAGCTGCAAAGAATGAATGGGAGTGGGAGAGAGGGGAACCGATTCAATAGGAGAAAGAGGGATGTGTTATGTAAGTTTTGTAACGCGTGCTAGGAACAGCGAAGGCACCGCATTTCTTACCGAATGCCTGCACGTACCGATTGTCACCTCAATGGAGCTTAGGTCGAATCTGAGGTGGTTTTGTGGTGTACATTTTAGTGACAAAGCTTTGGAAATTTTTCAGAGAATCGTTTAGCGTATTTGTCTACAAAATAATAATTATAGTTTAAAAAAACCGACTTCAAAATATGCAATTCGTTTAATTGGATGACATATTTTTTCAGTTATTTTGTTATAAAAACCAAAGTACTGAACCGATTTTGATAACATTTATATGGGACCGACTGAGCATTCCTTAGATTAATTCTTGTTAAATTTACTTTGGTTACGTAAAAGAACAATTTTTGCTTTTTCATACGTACAAACATACCTGAACTGAAAAACTATCCTTCTTGCGGAATCGGGTAAAATAATCTCCGTTCAAAAGTCTGTCAGTCATAAAACGCACTACAGCAGTCCTTTTGATGAACCAGAACTAGACACTTGCTCAACACCGCACACTCCCACCAAATAAGCATGACTAATGATTCTTTAACAAGCAAAGAGCAGGTTATTTTAGTAGCCCCTTCGTATCCTAAACAAAAGTTGCCTCCGCGGCAGTTTCAAGAACAACTTTAGTGTGACCCCTACAAAGACGAACGTCATTTAAATGCACACGTTTCATTGGCTCTGAATGCTTCAGGGAAGTAGAAAAAGAACGGGCCAATTACGACGCTTTTGTGACGCGACCTCTTTTGGGTCTCAAGTGTAACTTTATGTGGGGATCAAGCTTTTTATTCGGTTTCGTCGGTTTTCTTTTTGCGTCTTCTCGTGTTGTTGTATGAAAGGAAAGTTTTTAATTGATGTTATGTAAAGAAAAGAAACTTAATTTTCTGTGTGGATAAGTTTTTCATAGTCGTTTTAATTTACAAGGCAATTGCGAAGTATGTTTTGGGTATTTTATTTTTGACCGATCGAACGAAGTGAGCTATAGCAAAAGCTTTCATGTGTCGAGATGTTTGTTTGGATCTTGGTAACTTAGAGTCGTATTTTTCATCTATGAAACTTGGTAGACAGGTCCTTTAATTTCATAGATTTTTCGTCGTCAGCAATTTTTTATTGAGGAGTATTTATCGGCAAATTTTTAATTTATTTGGCAGAAACATTTATTAATTTTATTCAATTAGCACCGCTGGTGCGAATTACACTAATGATACATCATTATACATTACATTACATTACATGGTCATCATGATCATCATCGTCATCTTAGCCACTTGAAGTCTACTGCTGGACATAGACCTTCTCCATGGATTTCCACAAAGACCGGAAAATGCTTGAATCCAGCGTCTTCCTACCACCATACCGCATAAGTTTGTTTGTCCACCTTGTGGCCTGTCTTTATACGGACCAATTTTATCATTGAGGTTATTAGAAGCCTATTCCCAGTAGTGGGCGTCGGTCGGCTGACGAAATGGAAAATACGGATAATTCAAACTAAATACCAATTCGGCCGGATCCGATCGAACTGGCGCCAAACCGGCCGGATCTAGAAAATCGTGCCGGATTATAATCCCTAGAGACACACCAAGCATAGTGCTTTGCATATCTCGTTGCGTGACTTTGAGCTTCTTTTTAAGGCTGCATAGAAAATGTCCACGTTTTAGCGCCTTAACTATGTCATCAATAGTGGCACTGAAATACTTACATTAAACGAAAAGACATTTTTGAGTGTCTGGAACGCTGTCCAGCTGAGTTGGAAAACCAGAGTTAAGAAGTAAAAAAAAATTGAGCTTCACCATTTCCACCATAGATCGTTTCATAAAGAAAATAATGATTTATAGGAAAACTGCGCTAAGCATTGGCGACAACAAAACACACGCAAGTAATTCGATACATAAGTTAACAAAATACTCACCTGCATCGTCCAAGGGGTCCATCGTTCAATGAACAAACGCTGTCTTTTCAGATGTATTCCAACTCAGAATGAATCTGATTTGTCACGTGCACGCATCTCGCCGATCAAAATGCATTTATAGCGCTGGGCCGTTCGTTAGCGGCGTCAATACGGCTCTCAGTCCACCGGCTATAAATTCAGTATTGAACGGACACGACAACAAAGCGCGTTTTGTCTTGCAAATGAAAACGCGCACATTTCGCGGCATTGTGCGCCGCTGTTTCGGTGCCCGCCATTATTAACGGCGAACATGAAAGACAAAAGATTCGTCTGCAGCACTGAGGCTGGCCTAGATAGCGGATTATTGTAGTAATACAATAGCGGTGTTAATTCCGCAACTCTACTATTTTGTTTGCAACTTTATCGTTATCGACGGGCGCTGTTCGATTTTGTTTACACTTGTTTTGTTTATATCGGGTATTGTTCCTCTATTAACCAGTGAGCTACTTATGTTGGGACAAGTTAAAAGCTTTTAAAGCCGCGACTTGATTATTTGTTGGACTTGAAGGTAGTGCGTCTGCCTTCAGACCGATAGGTCCTCTATTTTATTCCTACCTTCAGAGTTAAAATGAAACGTACACAAATAAAATCTTTCCATCGTTTTATCCACCTTTACGAGGAAATAAATGATGTACATAACATTGAAAAATTACATGACAACATGGATAAAAACTGTTATCCACATTTCGTGCTAGAGCACTAGGTATAAGATTTACTCTCATTCAAGTTTTTATTTTGCTTTTTCTGCAATTGAGAGATTAAGACAAAACTCGAGGCAAGGCTCAATTTCTTTTTAAATTCACTTAAAATTTTGTAGCAATTAAGTAAGAGACTCCTCTTACTTAATTGCTGAAAAACAAGATAATGATACACTATAAGGGATGAGATCTAGCCCCCTGGACAGATTTGATATTTACTCCCCTGCGGTCTAAATACTAATTATTATTAGTGTAAGTATGTATGTATTAGTGTAAGTGATGTATCCCTAGTGTGAAACATTTATTTAAAAACCGGTAAGTTAGTATAGGTTTTTATCCTTATTCAGGAAATATCTTAATTTATGTGTGCATTGGATTTATATAATGTAATTCCTCCTTGTCTTTGATTATATCTGATGGCTTGCACGAAAAAAACCACATCGGTATTCCAAAAACCTGAATGGAAACGATTTTAATGATGATGATGATGATGATGACTGCTCCATCAAATGCCGGTCAAGCCATCGAACCTATTAACGAATAACAACAACATGCCCATTATACACAATTATTTTCAATGTAATATACTTACCTAACAAATAAGAATCCAATTAGAAAAATGTTTACCAGTTCTTTTCAAACTGATCCAATCAAAAAAAAAAAATAGAAAAAAAAACATTACGAAATTCTAGTTTTTCCAACTATATTTTGTTATTAGGTGTATACTACTTACATACACAAAGGTAAGTTAAGGTAAACAACGTAACATCTTCAACCAAAATAGGGCGAATTCTGTGATCTTCAATATAATATATATGATCAACCTCTTTATGAATTAATTTTAAAAAATCGGTACGAACAGATAGATAAAAACGAATAGATAGGTATAATTTTTCGCTCATACTAAGACAAGTATAATGTTATGTGTAAGATATAAACAATAAATTATCTTATGGTCATTTAGTTTACATTAAAAAAAACACTTTATAAATTTAATGCAATAATAATAAGAATTTGTAAATTTTCTAATTCTTCTAAGTTTTTATCTCCAATTAGATTTTTCTTATATTAGACAATAATTTGATGTAGGTACAAATATTAAACAATAAACAGAAAATTGCAAATAATAAAAGAATGATACTAAGAAATAAAAGTATGTAGGCATAAATATAATCTTCATGCAGATCACACAATTATAAAAAAGTACTACGATATTACGTAGGGTAACATAAACTTACCCTTGACGTGCTTCAAGTAAACATCATTCCAAATTCGAATTGACAAAACCATGACCAACCACACCACTGCACCAAACCACAACTCATCCACATCACAAACACTGGCACAAAATCACATACAGAAGAAAAAAATCCAAAAGATCACTTGGCGGGAAATTTTTTCTCATCGAAAAAGTTCGTTGGCTCAGGCCGTTCGGGGCATAGAGCCAGGCGGTCACGTCCATTCGATGTCGCGCATGGACTGCCGGCCGGCTAACAGCGAGTATGTCAGGAGATTCCCGCGCATAGTTCTTGCGCAATGAGATCGCGCCCGCAGCACCCTTTCGCATACCCTTGCATAATGCACTTCCCTCTATAACAAAACAATGTATTTTAAATGTTTATACAATAGGCTTTTGTTACTGAGCTTTTGGAGAGCTTAATCGATAATGACTCTACTTTCTGTATACATCATTAAAGAATTTTGAACGGTTTATTGGAACTGCTTTCGAGTGTCGTAAAATAACTAATTCAACCAACGAATTATAAGGATAGCAATAATAAAGTGATTGTTTTTCATAGAAAAAACAGCAAAAAAGTATACGGTTCATCTGATGGTTAGTGATAGCAGTCGCCTATTGACAACTGTAAAACTATATTGGTGTTTATGCATACTCACTTCATCTTTCTCTCGCACATTAAAACACCAAACATCTAATACTCATAACCACACTTCCACACAAAAACCCCAACACTCACCAACAACACTACACACACAACATACCCCACACACACAACATACCCCACACACACACCCCTCACACAAACACACACACATACACACACACTTACATACACGCATACACATACATGCACACACACACACACACACAGCGCGTTTCGCATTAATTTCATGTATTGCATTAATTTCATTTACTTAGTATATAAGTTTAAATTGGCATTTATTTTAGGTGGTTTATACCATAACTGTATAAATTCAAAATTTATTTAAATTTAAGTTTAAGTTCATATGTAATTAAATTTCGTTCATTTGTTTGGGAGAAGCCATTGGCTCCTGTACCACAGTTTTTAACTAGTCTAGGAGCCTTTGGGTCCGATATTTTTGAATGTGTTGTTACTCTTTCTGTGTCTTAAATAAATAAATATTATTATTATTATTATTCACATTTATTTATTTCGATTCTTAATTTTAATTTTTTTACAATACAAATATAAACATATAAAAATAACATAAATATTGTAAAAAACTTAAAACTAGTGTGCCGCCGGCAGCGGGGCAAGGCTCAAGCTGTCGACGGTAAGGGCTTATTATTATTATTATTGGATATTTGATGTTTTACACACTGTGGTATCTAAAAATTTATAGACAGTTCAAAAATTACATACATGCGACGGGACTTGGACCCGCATTATCCTATTGCTGTTGATTGATACGTTGTAATCTCGAAAAGTTTTTATGACACTTTTCATAAAACGCTTTTTGTTAAAAGTGTTAGTATGTATATATTTTATGAGACCACTCCAACAATATATCATTACTAATAAAAATAATTAAATATCAATATCGGTTCACAACTAGCCAATATTTCGAAATTCTGGGAACATACAAAGTAAGCAATAACCTATAACTTTTGAAGTGGGTTAAAAGTACGTTCTCATGCAAAATAAAAATTAAGTGAACAACGAAACTGATTTACTATCTTCTTCTTTTTGTATTCGACCCGCATTAAAGCATTTGCCAGTGTCAAGTATTAGGATTTTTTCAAGTTTCTTGAATAAAACAAGTTGTAAATGTTCTAATCACAATCTAAGTCACGTATACAGTCAATTTATAAGTCGAGTCCTGCTTCAGTAAACTGGTGGCGACTTTACTAGAAGCTTCTATGGAGTTTTGCCGACAACGTAAAATCACATGTTTTACTGCTTTATTTCACTTGCCTACACTCACGCACTTTATCGAACACTTAATTAATAAAACACCACCATTTTTATAGCATTAATGTTCAAAATAACATAAGTTTAGGAAAATAAAACAAAGCAACAACACGTTACTAAGACGTTCCCGCCAAAAATCTTATTTTTATTATAATAAGTATGTATGTGTATATATATATTTTTAATGGGATTTGAACCTGCTTAAAGCATTTGCCAGTGTTAAGTATAATTTTTTTTTTTCAAGTTTCTTGAATAAAACAAGTTAAATCAGTATAATACATATAGACAACGGTTGAGTGTTATATTTGGTAACATCTCCAGCATCATAGTATCAAGTGCTTCTATTGGGACCTATCTGAGCGGAATCGTATTGGAGTGCCTCTTGTGTCAGTCCTTTATGTCCCCTCTCTGATATTTTGTATATCTACAATTGGTAGGAAAATAATGGAAAGGGCTTTGCTGCCATGTTTTCAATGTAAAGTGATGATAGCTCACTGAGTATCGCGATCGAATTTCAATTTGATGTTTGCAGGACGAATTTTCGCATGAAGGAGTTTTTTTTATATAAAATATACATATGTTTGATGAGACACTATGCGACAACGTAGGCTAGGTACTACTAGCTAAGTATGTATGGTTTGATATTTTCACATTGCCGCGTTTGTCACTCACCTAAGATAACTTCTAATATAAGGCAAGACTAGCTTATTAAATTATATTTATATCTATTTGAATATCACCATTTTAGCACTTTATGCAGAGGCAAGTGTGTATGGAACTGTAAATAATGACACATCCACGCTGGGTCCGCGAATTCACGATTCGGACTTCTGTCAAATGTAAGTACGTTAAATTATTTACTGTATGTTACTAATCACTATGTGACATTTTGAATTGGTATCTAATTAGTTTATAAGGAAGACTCTATCCAGTTTTAACAAGAAATTCGTGGTTAGTGTTATATTACACGTTCATATTGTAACGTAGTGTGAATAGGCCTTTATTGAGGTGAGTACACTAAGGTAGTAAATAAACAAGAGAATGACAGAGTAAGTATTTTTTATCACTTCGCAGCCATCGCCATTGCTTACGACAAATAAGATACACGAATCATCAAAGGAAGAAGCTAGAGACGGCGTCGCAGATACAATGTGGTAACGTTGGGTAATATGTCCGCCGACAATGGAGAACGCGCGACACAAAGCCGCGCGGCCATTGTGTGAGCCCGCACAATACACCTTGCATACACACACGAACAACGAAATTCAACGCCCGCGAAAACAAAACGCAAACAAATACAACCTCTATACTTCCGTCCATAGGCTATTCCCGACAAATTTTACCTCATTCCTACACGCAACCTTAACATGGCTCCGATACACAGCGTATATTGCGTGTCAAAATAACTGTTATTAATGGAAATTGTAGTTTTCTGTATGAATTGATCTTTCATTATGTGTCCTTGTTGATTGTTAAAAAATCTATTCAAATTATGCTTTACAATACTGGACAATACAACCTGTATCTATAAATATATGTATAATTCACTGAAATCTATTGTTAAAATTTTCTGTTTTATTATGTGTAAAGTACATGCCTACATGGATAGATTGATGCAGTTCCTGAAAATAAATCGTTCTTTTTATACTTTTTTAGGAACCCTTATACGATCACTTTGTTGTCCGTCTGTCCGTCTGTCCGTCCGTCCGTCTGTCAAGATCTGTAGGTATCTCGGGAACGCGTGGAAGGTATCGAGTTGCAATTAAAACCATATACGCAGTTTCATAGTCTTTTGCTGCAGAGAGAAAAATCAAACTTCTCAGTTTTCATTAAAAAAAAGTTACAGCCGAATATGTCGCAAAAAACGCATATTTCGACACTCACAAGGGAATCTAAACCTATGGGGTACTTCCCGTTCACCTAGAACTATGAAATTTGGTAAGAAGCATTGTTAAATAATACACATAAAAGAAAAAATCCGAAAACTGTACATTTTTAATAAAATCTCAAAAAATAGGGTCTTTATGCAAGGAAAGAGGGTCCAAATTTTAAAGTGCTCCAATCGTATCATGTGGGGTATCATATGAAAAACAGCTAAAACAGGTTTTTAAATATTTTTACGATGTATCTATATTTTTCGGTTTATGAAGGAAAATGTAAAAGAATATATAATTTCCCCCTTTTATCTACTAGTTGGTACGGAAGCCTCGGTGGGCGAGTCTGGCTCGCACTTGTCCGTTTTTTTTTTTTTTGACTGTGAGATCGTAACGAAAGTGTTTCCGTACGCTAACGTACAAAAACAAATAGTGAAATAATTGTTATCCCACTATTTCTTAAACAGGACAGACATCCTCGCATTGACTAATCACATTATTCTTTAATTTTGCTATACCTAAGATAAAATTGGTCGCACTCTGTAGTAATTTAAAACAAAAGACATAAACGGGATTAAGCATACGTAGACTTCGTAGAGCACCATCGCGTAGCATAGACACGTAGCCACTCGTAGAATGGTATGGTACGATCTACGATCGTAGCACATACCACGGTGTCGCGCAACAAAATATATAGCTTCGTACACAGAATTCGGGGCCCTACCGCTTCGTGATTAGCAGCCACTTGCAATATCAAATAGGTTTTTTCTATCAATCCTAGGTTTTTAGAATCAAATATCAACAATGACAGGTATAATGTCCCTATTACCAAAATAATTTGTAGACTATAAGCAAATACGAAAATAAAATTATTATAGTTTAAAAGAAAAAGTTTAGAAGACTGAAACAACGTCGGTTGTTTCAGCCTTTTAAACTATAATAAATTATTCATAATTATAGTTTGAATAATTATGACTTCAAAACGAGCAATTTTGTTTTAAAAACCAAAATACTGAATGGATTCTGATGAAATTTCTGTGAAACTAATCTGAAAGTATATCCTTTCAAACAAAATAAGATTTTTTTTAATCGTTTTATAAATGACGGTGTTGTAACGAACTTAAAAAAATAGAGCCGAATTGTGAACCTTCTCCTTTTTGAATTCGGTGAAAATACGTAATTTCGTTTACGACATTTGTTGTTTCTAGTTATTTGTTTTAGGAACCAAAATACTAAACTGATTTTGATGAAATTGCTTTAACATAAGAAAATATGTTTTCAAATCGTTTTATAAACAATTGTTTAAAGAAACTATAAAAACCGATTTCAAAATACGCAATTCGTTTACTTGGATGACATATTTTTCCAGTTACTTTGTTATAAAAACCAAAATACTGAACTGATTTTGATTAAATTTATATGGGACCATCTGCGAACTATATAACCCTTTCAAACAAAAAAAACGATTTTTTTCAAATCGGTCTAGGCGTTTCGAAGAATCGGGGAAATGATAAAAAATATTTAAAAAAGATTCCGATAAATTGAGAACCCCCTCCTTTTTGTGAGTCGGTTATTGACTGAGGTATGCGGTAAAAAAAATTAAAAAAAAAACAACCGAAATGAGAACTTCTTTTTCTAATGTCTTTTAAAAAACCCGTGGATACTGTATAGAGGAGAAACAGAAACATACCTCCTATACATACGAATTACGAACACCGTAAAACAATATTTACCCTCTTTATAAAACAGTCGGTTATATAATTCCAAACGAAATCACATTGAAAGCAAATCTAGTAAAAATGAATACCTAAGTGTAGCGAAATAAGTTAGGTGGCATTGTGCGAAGGACCGCCGCCATGGCAGGCCAAACAGTGTTCCATTGTGCGAACCATTACCTAGCCCTCTTTCCTTTGTATCCTCACTTCTATTGAGGCAAAGACCTCCCAATGTTGGCTTTGAAGTATGCAAGATAATAAAATATCTGTTATATTAAGAGTCTATAGTCCGACTATCCCCCGTCTCGCTCGCGCATACCCACATTTTTTGAAGATATTAAAGGACTGCATGAACTTATAAAAAATCGTCGTTTGTAAAACTAGAAAACAACATCAAATATATTTGACAAAAATTTCAAACAGATGCAAGTTAATTTTCATACATAAAAATCATTTTTAGGGTTCCGTACCTCAAAAGAAAAAAACGGAACCCTTATATAATCATTTTGTTGTCCATCTGTCCGTCTGTCCGGGTGTCAAGACCTGTATCTCGGGAACGCGTGAAGGTATCACCAAAAATAAATTAAAACCATATACGCAGATCCATAGTCTCTTGCTTCAGTGAGAAAAATCAAACTTCTTAGTTCTCATAAAAAAAAGTTACAGCTGAATGTCGCAAAAAACGCATATTTCGACACTCGCAAGGGAATCAAAATGTATGGGGTATTTCCCGTTGACTTATAGCTGTGAAATTTGGCAAGAAGCATTGTCATATAGTACACATAAAGGTAAAAATCCGAAAACTGTACCTACATTTTTAATTTTATCACAAAAATAGGGTCTTTATGCCAGGAAGGAGCGTCCAAATTTTACAAGTGATTTAAATAACCGTATCATGTGGAGTATCATATGAAAGAGCTTTATTAGCACAAGCTAAAACAGGGTTTTAAATATTTGTACGATGTATATTTTTCGGTTTATGAAGGAAAATATATAAAAATATATAATCCCCCTTTTATCTACTATTATCCTCCTTTTATCGTTTGTAGTGTTGACCTTGGTGAGCGAGTCTGACTCACACTTGTCTGGTTTTTTAAATTATTAATGCAAAAATGAATTTAATTAGTATTATAGTAATTAACGTATAGTAATTGATCTACATTCGACATTCGACATTAGACATTAGAGTGATAAAATCACATAAAAACTATGAATCTTGTCGTTGTTTTGAAAAGTTGCTAGAAAATAGATACGAGTATCGTAATTTGACTACAATTACTGAAATTTGTAGCTGACAGAGGTCTAAAAGTATCCAGATCTAACTATAAAATAGCTAAGTTGGCATTTGATGCCAACAGTGATTCACTGGGTGGCCGGACTGTAACAAGTTTGATTCCTAATCTTGACGACAAAGACACATACAAGGAGCAGCAAAAAGGCAGAAGGCTCGCGTAGCGCGTAAGCGATAGGTGATGTAAATCCTACATCTTTAAGCGACAAAGTTGGTCTTGCCTATTGGTAGAGTCTATTTATTTATAGATTTAGCGTAAAAAAAAAAAAGAGGAACTAACGTTTTGAAGTTTTGGTATGGTATTCTATCTATTAATATGCTAATGCTGTGGTCTCGACTAAACAAAATGATGAAATAAGGACAGCAGCGCCCTCAGTGCCACATTAGTTATTTATTTATTTGATGATAGGCAAGCAGCAGAAGCTGATGAGCCTATATCCTGTGCAGAAATTTACTGGTTGTCTGGTTGGTTGGTTGTGTTTATCTAGGTAAGTTTCTTCATCATCGTCATGATCGCACAGGCTTGGTCATCGTGGGATTGAACTTGACGTGTTTTTTTATTTATTTAAATATTTATTTCAGATACTAGATCCATACACATTAATACACATACAGAATATAAAATTACAAGATCACCCCATTTAGAGATCTTCTTCCGAGAGTTCGTAATATGTTATTTCAGATTCAAGCTTACATTATAGTTTGGTAAAATGTGTATCTTTTTGTAGCATTAATGAATCAATTTTTTTTTTACATTTTTTTACCGACTTCAAAATAAGGCGGTTATCAATTCGAGCTGCATGTAATATTGTCAGAACTGCACAGTTTTTTTATATGTTACTCTATACCACCTTTTAAACATGTGTGTCAAATTTCATAAGTGTATGTATGTTTGTATGGATGTATGTATCAAGCCCTGCATCTAGGGGGGGGGGGGGGGGCAAACCGTGGCACCCACCCTGGGCGGCATTTTCAGGGGGCGCAAAAATCATAATTAATATGATTAAAAATAAAATAACTTGCTCCACAAAGCGCCTAGAATACGAAAGCTTGGTAGACTCACCGTTAACTTTTAAGAAAAAGGCGCCACATAGTTAATTATATTAAGTTTTTTTAAGTAAGTTATTTTAAGCGCTGGAAAGAGGGGCGCCACCGTCAAGTTTCTGCCCCGGTTCGAAAAAATCGTAGATCCGGGGCTGTATTTATGTTTATTTGTATGTTTGTCCACGTATTCTACCTTTACCTCTCAACTTAGAAGTCACTGTAAGTTTTATCAAAATCGGTTCAGGAGTTTTCAAGATATGGGCGTTTCAACAACGCTATACAAACTAGGTGGATTTGAACGAACTTCAGTAGATGTATCACTCAAACTATGTAAAATGATCTGGCTTATTTGTCTTTATAACGCAAAAATTAGGCGTTACAAAAGCAGTGAAGTATGTTTGAAAATTAAATGAACTTACCCTTAACTTAGTGAAATTTTGTGAATACAATTTTTAGTTTCAAACAAGACGAATAAATACTATAAAATGAATAAATGAAGTAATTTAAAAGAAATAAACCGACTTCAAAACAATCTAATTAACTGAAAAGGGAGACATAACAAGAATAAAATCAAAACTGGGCGTCTACCTAAGTAGGTACATAAACCAACTATTTATGAGGTCAGTGTCTTTATAGGACTTAATTGGTAATACTTTAGGACCTGACATCGACCTCAAAAAAGAGTTGGTCTACGTACCTACTTAGGTATACCTACCTAAAAACAGACTATAGATGCCCAGTTTTGATTTTGTCCGTGTTATTTCTCCCTTTTCAGTAAATTAGATTGTTTTAAAGTCGCTTTAATTTTTTATGTTGCCGATACAACAACAAATACTTATAGTTTATAATACTTTATAGTTTAAAAAATCGAAACAACCGACTTCAGATTACGTTATTTCGTTTACTTGTAATATTAGTAAGTATAATAATTAAACAAGGTGCTCAAGCGTTAAAGTGCTATATTTTCTTCATAGACACATTGGATGAGTAAGTAGGTTTTACTTTTCAAGCTCACTCATGATTGTAAACTTTTTAAAGAGACTTATCTTCACCCGCTCTTTTTTTTCAAGAATTAAATTTGTCATTGAAAGTCAAATGCTTCGTTATCGCAGATTAGAAAATGTGCAAATGTTTACACGATAATCCTCAACATTTGACACATTTGCAAAGAAAAACGTGTCAGTGGAACTCTGCGATTCTATAATCTGACGCACTTACTCAGGAATCCAATGAAAATATTTTTACTTTTACTGATTTTCAAAAAGTAATAAAGCAATGTTTCTAAAATAATTATGGAACCGACTTGGGAGCTTTCTCTATACGCCAATTCACGAAACACAAAAATTGGGTCACGAATGAGCGAGAAATTCGTGTATATACATAAAAAATTTAGGTACGCTACGAATTGCTAACCTCCTCCTTTTTTGAAGTCGGTTAAAAATAGAATAAAATTGATATTTAAGGGGGGCTCCCATACAACAAACGCGATTTTTTGACGTTTTTATAGATAATGGTAAGGAACCCTTCGTGCGCGAGTCCGACTTACACTTGGCCGGTAATTTTTCCTCCCTTAGCTACTTCTAGCTACTTTTTGGGGCCAAATCTAGCTATATACGTGACAGTACAGTTGGCAACACTGAAGTCAAGTCAGACCATAGAGGAATTGAGGAATATATATAGTCAGACTCAGACGCCATTTTTATTTTGTAAAGGTTGCCGGTGTGGTTTGGTAACGTGAATTAAATGGCACAAAAATAATTGTTGGTGATAATTTTGAGTGCATTTAGATATTGGTTCAGAAAGTGGTTAGTATCCTACGGTACAATAAATGAATTTTGTGAATGTATATTCTATAAAGTGGATTTTCGACTTCGATGATCCGTGCACCAAGATGGCGGCGTCTCTATACTTCTATTTATCTCGCATCGCCTTCTTAAGCATAATTTAAACGGTGATTTATATTTACAGGATATAAAAATGGAAGCAAAACTGGACGCGTCCTTAGTGGCGCAGTCCATCAACTACCATGGCCAACAAATGCAGAAAGTTTGGGACTCTGAAAGAGGGGAAGATGACCTCGCTAAAATAGGTGTGGGTGGTCTTGATTTCGCTGTTTACCAGGCCCGACATAAGCATCTCACTTTCCAAGATCGTGGGAAGCGAGTGAAACTACATCAGTTCATTGTGAAGGAAGCTAATGCTCTATTCGACTCTTCAATCATGGATGAGGCCCCTTCATCTTCGAGCTTGGGGACGGAATCTACAGCACCGGAAGACAGTAAGTGTTTTCATACAATTTAATTTATTTGTCACATCAATAATGCACTACCTAACCTAACACTGAAAAAACAATAATTTTTGTACTGTTTGATCATAAGTAGTTATAGAAACCTAATACTTACTTCTGATCTGACAAGTATTTACTAAGTAGGTATACATAATTTAATTTGTCGAAATTTTATTTCAGATCTGTATGCCCTCATGCCACCATTTGAAACGTTTTTGACTGTGGATAAGTCTGCTAGATTGAGGCATTTCTTTGATGTAAGTTAATTTTAATAATCTAGCCTTGCATATATTGCCTCTTGCAATATTCTAGCTTTACTGCCAAATTAACCTTATTTTTAAGGTCACAAATCAATTGTGTGGGTGTAGGATGTAAAAACTGCTATTTTCTATATTTGGCTGTACCACTGCTAACCTGCTAAGCAACCATAATTCTTTTTGCACACTTACCTAGCTAGAAGCAACTGATTCATTTGGAAAAACTCATTGATGAAACATATTTTGAACTGTAGGTATTGAATTAAAGAAAATCTAATTTCTGCAATGATATAAACTTGTTTTATGCAATACCTAATATGTATTGTGGTTTGTGGCCTGCATAAATTACTGAAATGTATAAAAATAGATAACAAAATGATATCTTTCGTAAAATAGTATGTTTTAAATAAGTAGGTACTAAATATATAATGGTTTATATCTTATAGAATGTGAAGACTGGAGAAATGATAATTGGAGCGGTGATCAACAGGACTGCATCTGGCATGATGCTGAAGGTTTTGTGCACGGCTGGGCCTACTTCTAGATATGTTGCTGACATCAATGTGAAGGTAATCCTATCAAACATTCATAGTTAAATCTACCTAAAAAGAAGTGATAATGATGAAAAATAAGTCGTAAGTTTAAAAAATAAAACAACTTTCTTGAAAAGGCGTGAAGTTATTTTATCTGTGTAGGGTTACACTTTCCTGATCATCTTTGAATCATGTTTGCTTAAAATAAATCAAGTCATTCACTAATTAAATACACCTATATTATATTATGTACTTGCTACTAAGATAAGCAGTCCGCTTGATAAGTTGAATTAAAATATTAAGTCTGGTTTACATTATGTTAGTAATTTAGAGTATTGAGTAACATAACGTCACCTTTGCATAAGCAACTTTTCAAAGCATACTAAGCAAGCATTGAAATGGAACATATAATAGGTTTGTATTTTCTTAGATAACATGTCAACATTGGACTACTTTATTACTAACATAATGCATACCTATTTACATATAGTTATAATCAAAGATACAAACTTGGAAGATCTACACTTACGTTACTAAGGATGTCCCTAAACTTACATAAAGCCAATTAATTATGATTCTGTGCCTAGTATAATGTATAAAACTAAGAATATTATCATCATCAAGATATGATATTTCACAATATTTTGTAATTGTCTAACACTACTACCATTTTGAATTACATATTACCAAAACTTATAACATATTGCCAACATACAAAATCCAATTCTTGTAGAGTAATAATAAAGCAATTAAAATTCAGAGGTTAATATGTGGTATGAAACGAATGTAATTTAAAATTGTAATTCTTATTGTTTATGTAAATTATTTCATGTCCACACATACAACAACTAGTATGAATATGGACTAATGTTCATAATAAATTTCACCAAATACAAAAATATGGAAGAAAACATTCAATTTGACCCATGGGCGTATATAAGGGTCCAGGGGGTCCGGACCCCCCCCCCATGGCATTGGCCGGAAAAAAAATAAGGCACGGATGGCACGCATGTCACAAAATATAAATAAAAACCTTATGTGCGGTAATGTGTGTGCATAACTACAGCTTAGCTAAAGAGATGCAGTATGACCCATGTTCGTCTTTCGCCCGCGCATACTACAAACGCGTATATCAAATGGAAACTATATATTTTTACCCGATTGCGTAAGAAGGAGGGTAATGTTTTTAGAGTGTATGTATGTATGCGGGTATGTATGTATGTTTCTATATGACAGCCTGAATGGCTTGACGGATTTTGATGTGCGAGGTTGATGTGTCATTAGAGTCGTCTTCGTTTCCAAAGTGTCATAAGTAAGCTATATTTTTTGTGATCATAATACATCTCTTTCAAAAATAAAAATAAAACGTTTTTTCGTAATCACTAAGGCACCATTTCGTAATAAACGTGTTTTTTTAGAATTATTCTAAAGAATGCGCGTATAATCTTTTACAGCAATTTTACGCATACTTTCTCACAAAAAACGTACACTCAACAGCGTATTAAAAGTATCGAAATCGTAAGTTAGACTGCAAAAAACTGCTTTTCTACTGTCGGTTTTTTTTTTTTTTTTTTTAATATAGGTACATACTTTTTAAGAAACCCTAACTCCATCTCTGTCATATCTATACAAATTGAGAGAGTGGAGATATAGTTTCCAGGTCGATTTCGAATCCGACAAGTTGTGAACAAGGCCGTAAGGGGGGGGGGGGGGGAGGTTCAACGCGTAAGTCAGTCTTACTCATCCAGTCGGATATTTAATTTTTTTAAACACTTTTATACTTGATTGGTTCATCTGGGCCACTTCTTAACACGACCAATGAATTAAATTATTTCCAAGATTTAATTTTAAAAACCTTAAAAATTTTCGCGCTCGCTTCGCTCGCGCATTATTAGGTACTATTTTGGCATGGAAATACTGTGGGCTCAATAACACGAGAAATAAATCATATTACTATAAAAACACTACTAAAATGTTCGCGCTCGCTTCGCTCGCGTATGCTTATTATCTGTGTTTTTGTTTACTTGAGTCATGCAAATGCTGAGCGCTCGTTAAAACGGGTGAAGTCACCTCTGGTTTAATATGAATTAATATTGTTCCGATTTACACTTTATTTACAGTTATACGTTTGTCCCAATGTAATAGGGCGAATTCTGTGGTTTGTCCGTAATACAATTTTCGTGTATTTAAATGTTTATAACTTATAATTATATAAAGATTATAATTATATAAACATTGACGTTTAGAAACTAGTACTCGTCTGCGTATAGTCTGCGCAAATAAAGAGGCAAATAGTAGTATAATATTTGTATACATTTTTGTACCGGCGGACCCCCCCCATGAGAAAGCTATAGCTACGCCCATGATTTGACCCAACATAGTTCTGAAATGTTTATCATACTACTGAGGAAAAATCGATTTTCCAAGGTCAAATTTATTCCTAGTCAAGCCACTGTAGTGGGAATCAAACTTGTCTCCACCTTTTTCATATCTTCTAAACTACTGAAATAAAAACTGTGATAGTATTTGATAGATAAAGTGACATGATGCCTAACAAAGTAATTACTATTGTTTTTTATGATATACTTAGAAAAACATTATTATTGTTATCAGTATGCTATAGGACATTAAATTAAAACTTGTTTTGAAGACATCTTAATTTTACTTTGATGATTACAATAATCTGTTGATATACCTATTCTCAAATCAAATATACTTACTAATCAAAGATATTTAGTTTGTGGGATAAGAATATGGAAAGCATTTGAAATTTTCTATGTACATAATTATAGTTTAAAAAACTGACTTCAAAGTACGCAATATAATACATATGTACGCGCCTTGCTGTTCACTTTTTTACAGGCACTTGGATGATATTTTACCAGTTATTTTGTTATAAAAACGAAAATTTATATTCGCCACCTACCAAACACAAAAAGAATCATTAAAAACAAGGCTGAGTAATCGGTGAACAAACATACAGACTGAATTGATAACCTTATTTTTTTTTGGAAGTCTGTTAAAAATTGAGTTGTATAAATGTATTTCATATCATTTTTCATGTTCTTTACAGGCATTTTTACCAGTAACAAATATCATACCTGCAGTGGACAAGAAAAATATGTCAAGAAACTACCTGATGAATGACACTGTATGCTGTGAAGTGATTGAAGTCATACCCGACACTGATAAAATGGTGTGCGGCATGAAAGGAGTCACTCGGGGTCCAGACGACCCACCCCCTAAGCCTCCACTCGGCCTCCTCAGCACGGATGACTTCCCCCTTGTCTACAAGTATGTACCACCATCCTGCCATCGATGTACTATAATCACTTTACCCTCACAGTATCTTACAGGATTGTCTGATGCTTCTGAACACTTGCATAGTATTGTTTCTTTATGTATTTATTTATTTATCATTGTAGTCAAGAGTTTTGAGGCTTTTCAAACCAGTGGTATTTGTTTTTATCCACCAAAGAAACTACTTATGGACCGAGGTGATGAATTTGAAATATGTTCTGAAAACATACAACTGGACGTTCGGATTTTATGTTTGGATCAAGAACAATAGTCAAGAGCTTATTGAGATCACAGAATGAGAATGGATTCATATGGACAAGGTTATACAAATGTTAGTCCATACTAACAAAATTGGAGATGGAATTGAAATTAATGAATATCTGAAGACAGATGTCAACAATTATTTTGAAATACTTATGCTTTTATATACATACTGGTGTTCAAGTCTAACCTGTATTATGTTCACAAATGAGTAGGTATATTCAAGTTTTCTCTTATCAGCAGTGTTGGATAAATGTTTTCACTGGTTTTAGATCACATTTCAGTAATAATCACACTGATCACCAATTGTGAATTTGCATGAGTATTGGTTTGATGAAAATAATGCAAGGATATACCGGATAAATATTTAATGTGTATTTGGAAGAGCTTACTACACACAAAACATATTGCGAGGACAGTTCAAAAATCATGAAATCATAAACACATTTTGTTTTTTTATGTAAAGAAAAAAAAGGTCAGTACAATTTAGGGTCAATTCAATCTGTACAAGAAATATGTAATTCTGTATTAAAGTTGATGTTTAACATTCCAGCGTTATGAGACCAATGATTGGAATTTGTAATGAGCATTTATCGGACATTGGAGTAATTTAATTTGTTATAAAGGAGTCAATACCGACAGTTATCAATTTAGATGATGTGAGGTCTGAAGGCGTAATAAACTAGCTCGTCAGCACCTTTCGTTCAGATGCAGAAATCGACACTGGACCATGCAGCTCTCCATTATTTTAGGGTGTTCTTTTCTAGGTATATCGACAACCCCAACCCGTTCGTCGCACCCATCGCAATATGTTGTGACTGTAGCTGAGACATTTTGGTAATATTATGTCACATTGTTGAGGCAGCATCACATAATCTATGATGTCATATTTGTGTGTGAAAGCAATAAACAAGTAACATAACATTTTTTGAACAGCTCAATGGGAACAGGTGAGGATAATAATTGTGTGCCCTAAACACCTAGGGTTTTGTTTGAAACTGTAACATTTCTTTTTTACAATTACTGGAAATCTCTATGTCAAGTCATTGTGAAATTCCTTCAACAAGATAACAATAAATTTAATGTTATTTGTTAGTCACATTTGTAATGATGACGTTTTCCTATAGGAAAACTGTGGATATGAAAGGAGAGAGTTATGAAGCTATTTTGGAGAAGAGCCCTGGCTTCAATAACCCCAACTGCGTGCAATATCTCTCTGAAATGCTTGGGATCTCCAATATGCACTGCACCAACTTTTCGGCACTAAGGTAATGTTACAGAATATTATTTTGAATAAAATAATGGTATAGATTCTTATATGCGAACAAACCAGCGTTCTTTTTAATTAAAGTTAATGTAAAGCAAATATTTCATTAAACTAGTTTTTCGGCATTTCCATAATTATTTCCTTTGGTAGTTTTGCAGTTATCTGATAATTTTATTTGTACAAAACTTTCAAGTAATATCATATTTTGAGCCAGCAATTTTTTAAAGTAATATGTTACCTACTAGTATTTCTTCATTGCCAAGTAGTATCTCCTCTGGGATATAAATTGCCCGTCCTAAATGCTTACTCTTGAATGTTAATAAAATTATAATAAACATGAACTATATTACCACAGCACTCTAATTTCATGTAATTATTTTTTTCTCTAGGGGAGGATTTCCACCATCGGATTACGCAGATGAGCTTCGTCAAGCGCAAGCAAGCAAGTGGGCGTTCCGTTCGGTCGCCGAAGGAATAGAACATTTCAAAGCCGGAAGACATTCAGAAGCTTTTCAATGCCTCAATAAGGCACTTAGTATCGATCCAAGAAATGTTGAGGGTCTCGTCGCAAGAGGAGCGCTATACGCCAATAGCGGAACGTTCAAGAAGGCTATAGAAGATTTCGAAACATCATTAAAACTCAACCCAAATCATGCGAACGCAAGAAAATATCTAGGTGAAACTTTAGTCGCGTTAGGGCGTAGTTATGAAGATGAGAACAAAATCACAGAAGCTCAGAAAGCTTACGAAGACTGCCTAGCGATCATGCCGTTCCACGAAGAGGCTAAGAACTCCCTGGAATTCTTGAAGAGTAAAACGTCTGCTGCCAAGCCTCTGATAGAGCCAGCTGAATTACTCCTGCCTGGATTGACAGGTGACAAATCGTACCAAGTGAAAGAGACCATCAAGCAGCTATTGAATTTGACTGAGAAGAAAGATAAGAAGAAAAAGAAGAAACGTGGCAAGGGTAAGAAGAAGAGATCGAGCAGCTCGTCTTCGTCGTCAAGTGATACGTCCAGTTCCAGTTCCTCTTCGGAATCGTCATCCTCATCGTCAGATACTAGCGGTGAGTGTGTAAAATACTGTATCGTGTACCCGCGCACTAGTGCTAGTCCTTGTCGTGTCTCAAGCCCAAAATAATCACCAGATTACAGATATGTATTTTGGACACTGATCTCAATTATCTCTCATCAAATTTATATTTTGCTCCTAAGAATCTAATTTATATCAAACTCTTGAGTTGAGAGCTACAACTACCATGAAATACTTTGCTTCTCATGCATATTGCTTAATAACTTGGCCTGTTTTGGTTACACTTAACTATACTGTTGGCACTTGCAAAAACTTTCGCTTGGAAATTATAAGACAACCTAAAGCTTTTTATGCCTTAAATGATGACTAGCACTTGTGCGCGGCGCAAATATTTCTCAACACATTATGGTTAAAAAGTTGCTATGCCATTAGATTCTGAAGGTCCAAACCGCAAGAAGAAGCGCCGCTCGCAGTCGTCCAAGAACCGCCAGCGCTCGCTATCGCCGCTTAGCAAGCGCATGGCCATGTTGGCAGGCGATAACGACTCTGCTTCGCGCACGCATAACTCGCAATTCAACCATCCGTACGGATACCAGCCGCCGCCACCGCCACAGGAGGAACCCGCGCTGCCGCCACGCTCGCAAGCCGATATCGACTATGAGCTAAAGGTACGATACAGTTAAGAACTATAAGGTTCTGGATATGTGGTCTGGAACACACTTATTTTATTTCAAACAATATTAAATAGCAACACTCATGTTATTATTTAGTGATTTAGTGTATGCATGTTGTTCACTATGCGACTTCACTATACACTGTGCTAGTGTAGATCTAGTCTAGGTATGCCACTGGTTACTCTCAATGTCTTGTAAATCACTCGGAGAGTAAACTGTATTGGTCTCAGTTTTAAAGAAAAAGTAAAACAAGGAAAACCGCTCTTGCTTAAACACATAGAAAATAGTTTGTGTGACAAAGAAAAGCTTATTGTTCTTGAATAGAACAATAACCCAACACTACAAAATACAGCAAACAGCAGTTTGTGCGGCACTAATGTGTTTGATATAGTTATCCATCTATAATCCAAATTGTGAAATACCGAATATAGTTTCTCCGAAAACGAAACTTATTTTTTTCAAAATCCCGAAAGCTTATTTGACAACTCTTCTGATAACAGAATCTTTGCAATCCTAAAGTTTGTTTATATTAACAAAAACCTAACGAACCTTACCTAATAACTGTTCGGGCAAATGAAAATGTTGGCTAACAAGCTTAAGGAATCGGAATCTCGTGTCATCTATAACATCTGGGGTCAGGCAGTTCTAAGAAACAGCAAGTAATGTTCAAACAAATCAATTTCTGATTTAGATAGGTTACTGTTTGGTATACATAAAAGCTGATTTCAAGGAGTCTCACTATTTAGAATTTAGATAGATAGACTTTTCATTGTTTATGCTTCAACATAAAAGACAAATTGACAAGAATGGGTTCACATACAAGTCAAACAACAAGCGGTCTTATCACTAAAAGCTTATTCTTTTTAATTTTGTAAGCATGTTACTGAACAACTAAATAGATCATGACCAAATATCGCAAGGTGCTAATGAATATGAAGAGAATGAAAGGAAACTAGTTTACTCCTCCCCAGCAAATTGTGTAAAAATTTATGAATTACTCTCAAAACCGAAAACAAATGAATGGAATTGAATTATACTCTTAAGTAACATATTCAGCTTTCTAACTTTGGATTCCATATGACGCAGGTTCGCAAATTCCTCGAAATGACCAAAGAAGACTCCGATTATGAAGACAAAGTGCGTAACTTCCTGGAGGAGACAGCTCAGTACAAACGCAACCGCAAAATGCAAGAACTTGGCCAGCAGCCGCAACCGGGCCCCGATCACGATAAAAAGAAGAAGAAAAAGAAGGACAAGTGAGGACCAAAACAATATGTTAATATTGGGCTCAACGCGCGCATCTATCTCTCTCGCGCATCACAACATTTATTTTAACACATAAAAATAAATTGATTATGAATATTGAGAAAGTGAGAATTGCATGGATTCTGAGAAATATTTGGTAAACTTTTTCTTTGAAATCTTGTAAATTGGCTGAGGAATGATATGTTTTTTCAATATGAATGATACCTATGTGTAATTTTCACTAGTCCGCCGCCAATATCAGTGATATCTGTTTTTTTTTTTTCAAATATTTCTCCTATCCTACATAAACAAATTCATTTCTCACTTTTCTAATTTCCCTAACCAATAATTAATAACATACAAAAAAGAATTTAAAGAAAATAAGTAATAGTTATGGGTAGAAAACAATTAAATCCCGTTGTATTGTTATAATGCATCATTACATGGTTTCGAAAGGACAATAACCTCAACCTCGTGATACGATGCAAACTTGAGTTTATTTTATTTGCAGAAAAAAGAAGAAAGAATCCAAACGTAAGCGCAAAGAACAAGAGAGGGAAGAAAAGAGAAAAGCCAAGTTGGCTCGACAATCTGCAAACAATTCGGAACAGTATAGTCTCCGAGAGTTGGACAACATTGGAGACAAGAAGTTGAGGGATGCTATAAGGTAATATTGATTTTTACCCATTTTAGTCCATTGCTGCACATAGGTCTAACTTAGAGAACACCTCTAATCCTTGGACACTTCCTGCTCTTCAGTAATATTGGCAACAATTTAAAAATACTCACGCCAAAACGAGAGGGGTTTGCTCAAAAATACTAATGCTGGAAGACAGAGGAAGCATTTTGGTTAACAGTACAAAACTCAATATTAAGTAGAAAAAAAAAATTGAAGCTTATTTTTTCCTGAGGGTTGAATACCAGACAGAATTTATTTGAACACATTTTGACAGATTTATGTGTATATAAGTAATCAACAATTTTTAAGGACTAAATTGTAGCCTTGGTCTGAGAATAATGGTACATAAATCTCATTGTTACAGAAAAGAATTGAAAGTAAAATCTAAGAGAGATCTCAGTGAAGATGGCGAATATGACAGGAAACACAGCGATAAGAGGTATCATATAATTATGTATTCATCTGCCATCTTATTTTGAACAGACAATCACCAATGTAAAAGAAAAAATCTACATTCAAAACTGTTTCATCTACATTCTTAAATAAAATAATATTGGGAATAAAATCTACCTAATCCTATATCTGCAATACATCTTTCTAAGAATCCAGTTATTCCCATTTCTATATATGGACATGATCTGGATTCATTATAATTTATAAGACATGACTTAGTGACAAACAATGAAGATATATTAAACAATCAAACCCTGAACTTAGGTAGTCACTTGTTTGCTTGAATTCTTACGCTTACATTACATTCCTTAATTATCCGTATTAATAACACAAGAGAACAGTATCTCGAGCAAGTTTGTATCGAGCCAGTTTCGAGGGCAACTGCCACCGCTGGTGGTCATTAGATGCTGCCGTGGTGATTGGGTCTTGGTATAAATAAAATGTCCCAATGGCTACCACTAAATCTGGTGCCAGTAATGAAAACTACATTAAAACAATAGTTTATTTTTTTGTAGGAAAGAATGAGAAAATGGACTCATTTTGTTCGTCGGCTCATTTCTATAGAAGAAATGGGAGCTATATGAAATTTGGAGAGTAAACTGAAGGATGTAGTTTAATTTAGGTAATAGCACGAGCACCTTCATGCTGTGTTTCTACTGAACCGATGTGGAGCCTATGCTTCATAGTAGAAAAGGTGCATAAATTGACCAATCAAAATGATCCAAATTTCGCGCAGAGATTTTAGACTTTCTGATTGGTCAGTGGCGTTACTATACAGTAGTATTATTTCCTTCACTATGACGTAACCACTCTTACGCCAAAGTATAAACATGTTGTATATCTTGTATAGAAACCTACACAACTTATTTGTACTAGCAGGCTTCTCGACGAGATGCACGGTCTGGAAGAGATCGAGTCGAAGCTGAGCGCTTACCACATGATGGTGGACAAGGAGATGAAGGCGCGCCGCGGCAGCCTCAGCCCGCTGGAGCAGGCGCCGCCGCCGCCGCTAGAGAAGCCCAAGTGGAAGATGTCAATGAGCGCCGTTAAAGATCCGTTAGTCATGCTTACATAACGTTATGGTCGCACAACATTGATGGGTTTAATTTTGTTTACACAATCATTAAGAAAGTTTAGAAAACTTGAAAAAGAATACTATCAAGCCTTCTTTCAAAACAAATAAAAAAAACTAAATGAAAATTATCCATCGCTTGAGAACTATAATGCCACAGATAGATATACAGATACACATGTCAAAATTTTAATTGCAACCCTTTAAAAAAAATTAAGACCTCTCTCTTCTGTATAAAATCCAATCTCTCTCAAATCCCTTGTTAGTCAACTGTATCACAGTATGCTTGAAAAGAGAAGCAACTGGCACGATTTACGATTTTTAACCCTGACAAAAATCTTAAATCATGTCAGTTAAAGGAAGTTGGATTTTATGTAGAAGTGAATTACCTTAGAAAATTTTGAAACACTTAAATCATAACATCGAGATCCATGATCTGATATAAAAATTTAATTGTATTGTAATATTTTGCAGTAGAGTTAAAAAGAAAGAGTCAGCCCCACCGAAAGGATACAGCAAAGAGCGTTACGCATTTGAAGACAGCTCTGATGATTCGCAAGAAAACACTAAGGTATGCACACTATAACAAACGAGTCTTGTACTTGACGAGTCTATAATATCAATTAAATCATAATTATTTGTGTCTTTTGACTCTACCTGTGAAAGGTTGGTCAGCAGTATCTGCAAAATTCCATTATAAGTTTCAAGTAAAGGTTTGTACATTAACTATTATCTATTCTAGAAAAACTAGAATCTATTCAAAAAAAGTTTATAAAATTCTTAAGCTACAAAGACTATAGAGCCTTTGTTTCGTACACCGAGACATGTAAACATTACGGCATGGGTAAGCTGAAGCAGCGACGTGAGCATTACGATATTGTCTTATTACACGATATATTTTCTGGCAGAATAGATTGTAGTGAACTATTGTCCAACATACCAAATCGTGGCACTCGATACACCACGCTGCTGTTTCACCTGCCTACGGTACGTACGAACTATGCACGGAATTCTGTGCTTTGTCGTGCCGCTCAGACATACAACGTCCATTACTCTAGTCTGGATATTTTCCATTTAACAAAACACGGCTTAAAGACAAAGATAAAAAAATTACATATTGAGTTCGACACCTAATTCACACACATACACATACTCATCCCCACGCATACACACATACTACTGAAAAAAAATATGTAATTATTGATTGTAATATTTTCTGGCCTTAATTCTAATTACTATAGGCAAATTTTTGTATAATTTAAGATGTTAAAAGCTGTTGATTACTAAAAATAAATAAATAATAATATTTACTTGTAACTATGGAGTTATAAATAAATGTTTGTATGGTTCCACTCTGAATGGACACCGTACCGGAAGACTGGAGACTATTTAAAGCAGCACACGTCGGACAACAGCGCGCGCGCGCACGCTAATCGCTGACACGTACGCACATCGACGTCTGTATATAAACACACACACCTAAGCCTGTACCACAAGCGTTCAAGCAGTCTTATTTCAATAATACTTTGACTTTTGTCTCGCTCCTTCTACAGTTGAGAGAGCAAGACAAAGGTCAAAGTAATATTGAAATAAGATTGCTATTAAGATTGTGGTAACCCCCTTGTATGGAGTTATGGTCACCGTCTGACTGCCGCTCACTAGTGACGTCAATTGGAATTTGAGCCCGCAACGCTCGTCTCGACTGACTGCTTTGAATTGAATGCTTTGTACCGGCAAACGACGGCGAGAGCTGGGAGCGGGACCCGAACCCGAGATTGACGGGAAGCTGAGTGTTCGTTCTGTATGTAATACTATTAATGTTCTCTGTGATTTAGTCACAATGAAATAAAAGGTTTCGTAATGATCGTATGATTACACTAAGCACAAATCTAAGTTTCCGAAGTTACCAGCAGTGACTGCACAGTAGGCTCGTCTTGGATATCCTTCATCGATTCGGTACTCTTGAGTGGAACAGCTATGTTTGTATTGCAGCCATCCCCGGGTCCGGACAAAAGCGTGTCGGTCCGCCGCGCGATGGCGATGAAGGAGCCGCCGCCGCTGCCGAGCGCGCCGCCGCCTGGCAAGTCGCGCGAGCCCGACCCGCCCGGCACCGACCATCCGCAACCACCGGTATGCACACAGACTTGTTGCAACTTCACAATCTGGTCAATTCTGAAGCCAACAAGACTCCGCTGTCTGTCTGTCTGTTCATCCGTCAGTCACCAGGCTGTATATCATGAACCGTGATAGTTAGACAGCTTAAATTTTCACAGATGATGTATTTCTTTTTTTTTTGTAGAATTAGCTTCGCGCTTGACCGCCAACTCGCCTGATGTTAAGCGACGTTGCGGTCTACGATGGAGCGCGCTTACCTAGTAGAAACCAATTCACTCGCGATTTAAAGACACCCAGATTATATATATCGGAAAAGACCCACTCAGGAAGCGTATTCCACACTCTAGCAGTCCGCACAATGAAAGTGAAACTAAAGCATTTTGTTCGGGTTTTTGGAATATCCACCATGAAACGGTGACGCTTTTTCGTGTCTCTAACCGTCCGATAGAAAAAAGGGCTAGAAGGAATTAGATCATGCAGATCAGATGCACACTCACCGAAATGGATCCGGTTCTATTCTGTTCTGTTGCCGCTATAACATAAAATACTAAAAAACTGAATAAAATAAATATTTAAGGGGGCTCCCATACAACTAATGTGATTTTTTTTGCTTAATATTGATAACGGCAACAGGTGGACGCTTGAAATATTCACAGAATGTTGAGTTATATTATTCACTTTTAAATAGATAATTAAATTAAAATGAAATTAATATTTAAGGGGGGCTCCCATACAACAAACGTGATTTTTTGCCGTTTTTATAGATAATGGCTTGGCCGGTTTTATTTAAATTTAGTTATTTTAAACATTAGGCACCAATAAACTAATTAAAACAAGTATATTTATTAAAAGAAAAACAAAATTCCCGAATTCAGTTTTTGCAGTCTAACTTACGATTTCATTACGGTTGATACACTATGGAGTGCACGTTTTTTGTAAGAAAGTATGCGTAAAATCGTCGTAAAAGTTTATAAATGCGCTTTCTTTACAATGTAATGTTATGTAGAGATGAGTCATCTCAGATGACCCAAGGTGAGCTGCAAATATGCTCTCGCGCCAGGTCTACTGTTCGTAGAACTACTAGTTCATAAAAAAGCTAACCACAAATAGATCCATTCCACAAAAAGATACACTCAAAGATAAGAAAGTTTCAAGCATTTTAATCTTTATGTTAGAGAACACGCGATAGCGAATGATGACCTCATGGTTCAAGTTCGCCGTGCAAATTCAACACAAACAGTTGTTTCGCGAAATAGGGACAAGTATCTCTTCCCTACAACTTTAAATGTATATATTTCGTAAGTTTATTAACCGATTAATATTTTTTTTTTTTTTTGTATATGTATTACATTTTAGTATGATATCAATTAAAACTATTATTCCTATGAAATAAAATTTATGTACATAATATTTCCTATTATGCTGTCAGCTGTGTTTACAATACATGTGGTCTGAGAAAAAACTATCAACAGCCACCTTTTTGGGCATACAACATTGCGGCTACCTAGTAGGCTATCTAACAAATTACTGCTATCTAGTGTATAATATATTATATAAGTTATTGTTATGTATATGTTAGATTAGTGCTCAACATGTGGACATGGAATAAATATATTATTATAAAAATTCAAATGTATACACGGGTCTAAGCCCGGACCTTTGAAAGGCATCAGTGGGGCCGGAACCAACACTGAGAGGCCCTTTTACAATGTATAATAAAAAATACAGATTGGGTATATGGATGGACTATGAATGGATTATTGTATAATATGGAATTTGACAGATTTTGGCTATTGTGATGGAATGTTAGTGACTTAAATAAACTAGGCTATAGGCTGATGCTCGCACACAGCAGGTAAGATGAAGTACCTCTGTGTGAGAGCACCAGGATGAGAAAACGGCACCTGCCAATTCCGACTCACCATACAAAAATATCTAGGCAGGTGATGACTCGCCACCCACTAGATGGGCCCCCCATAGTGGCACCGCATATTGGCGCCGGAGAAGCAACATCAGTGTGGGTGGCTAAGGGTGTCGAGAGGTGTGCTGCGCGTTCACTAAACGCTACTAGCGGCGTTATGCCCTTTAACACTTCCACCCTGGAGCTTAGGTTCTTAGCTATTGCAGTTTCCACCATCCAGCCGGCCGGTTAAGGCAAGCTGGAGGTCAGGGGTCTCATTTAGCCCCAGGGAAACATCGGGGTACGCGGTGTCGCCAATATATTATTATTATTATTATTATATATTATTACTTACAAGTTTAAAAATTATTTATGAATGCGTCGTTGCATTAATAATATGTTTATTGTGTGTCAGGTCCGCAAGGGCAACATAGTGCTGGACAAGTTCGGCTCGTTCCGGCTAGCGCAAGAGGGCGAGACGCCGGTGTCGGTGGGCGACGGCCGCCCGGAGCAGTTCGTGACGCGCATCAAGCCGCCCTCGCCGTCGGGCCGCCGGCCGCGCTCGCCGCCCTCTCCCAGGCGGCGCTCCTCCAACTCGAGCGACGACGATAGACGCTCGCCGAGGAAGTCTAGGAGCCGGTTTGATACAACTCTAAATATTTACTCATTATTAACTGTCTTCCAAAAAAGAAGTTATATCAAACTGTTAAAAAAGAGTTTAATCTGTTTTTTTTTTTTGTATGTTTGTTCAACGATCATTACGCCAATTATGAATTGTCTTTGATGATTTTTGTTTGATAGGTAATATCTCACGGGTGGCCCCATATGAATTTTATCAAAATCGGTTCAGTATTTAGGTTTTTATAACAAAATAACTGAAAAAATACTGGATGCAGGCCGCTTCCAACTGGTCTTTTTTATGAAATCCATGAGGGAGGCCTATGTCCAGCTGTGCACTTGTGGCTGAGATGATGATGATATCTACGTAACAAGGAGATATGTATACGAAGTGTTGTTCTCTAACATGTTAGTACATTGTGGTGTGGTGCACAGGTCACGGCCGCGCAAGTACCGCTCCCGGTCGGGATCGCGGTCGCGGTCCGCGTCGAGCTCGGTCGCGTCGGGCGCGTCCCGCCGCCGGCGCTCCGGCTCGCCGCGCTCCCGCTCGCGCTCCGACGCGAGCCGCTCCTACTACTCGCGCAGCCGCTCCCGTTCCCGCTCCGGATCACGTGATAGGTAACACACACTCCGTCTTACTTATAAACGCATGTTAAAATCTTATTCACTAAACTGAGTACTTATCATTTTATGTCAGACGGGAATTGTCACGCGCGAAAACGGAACAAAATACATTACGCTAAAAAGCGCTTTTTCAGCGTTTATAAGTAAGATATACTGTTTTATATTCATTCAATGACAGAAACTTTAATTTCATTCATAACTCATTTTGCTTAGTGAATCTGGCGTTACTTTGCGGAAGTTCTTAGTCAATAACTTAGTTTATTTAACATCAGGCGAGTTGGAGATCAAGCCCAAACCTATCTTGTATATAAAAAAATAATAATCTTATTTATGTCTAGTGTTTCCGCTTCGAGTTCTTCTTGACTCTTCAAGGTCTCGCGCGAGATCGAAGTGTCAAGAAGTCCTGAAGATGTCTCGTGAAAAACGTGTCGACAAGAGTATCAAGAGAATACTTTGTAATTATGATAAAAAAAATATGAAGCTAGTTTGCCGAGAATAATTGAAGACAATCATAATTCTGTGTAATATCTATTCAGGAAGTGTATTCCACATTTTGGCGGCACCGCCCTACAAAAGTGTACATAAAGTGTTTCGTTGCAAGTTTTTGGAATGTCCGCCATGAAACGATATTGCTTTTATGCAATGCTCGTAGATTATTATTTATGTGACATTTGATCTAGCCAAATCGTCAGTTTTCCCAGGCACCGCCGCACGTACGTACGTCGGGGCAACTGGCGCGGGCGAGGTGGCTTCGAGCGAGGCACTTACTACCGGCCGCGCTTCCACAACTACAACGGCGGGGGGAGGGGGCGTGGCCGCGGCGGGGGAGACTTCAGGAGGGACGACAACAGGCGCTTCCAGGGAGAGTGGCGCGACAACCGAGCGAGAGGGGGGCGGCCGTTCCGACCGAGGAGGGGCGGCGGCGGCAGAGGAAGGCCTTTCAGGTATAGCATCTTATTTAATATTTTTTATGTGAAAATCAACATGCGGCTGGTTAGGCCGGCTCGTAACTCGACGATCCCTACACTACACTGAGCTTGTATACAATGTTGTATATAAATATAACGTATGCAGTGTTATTGTTAGTTTCGGAACACGTGGCTTGTGATATAAAATAAAAACGATGTCGCTTTTTCGTGCTTCTTATTGTCTGATAAAAAAAGGGCAGAGGGGTTAATAAGATCATACAGTTCAATCATCATATGTTGGTTGTTACAGGGGCGGTTACCGTGACTTCCGCGACCGTCGCGGCGGCGGGCGGTTCTCGCGCTCGCGCAGCCCCGACCGCACGCGCCGCTCACGCTCCTACAGCCCCGAGCGACGAGACAAGGACAGAGATAGGTACGTACCACGAATAATAGCTTTATAAAGCTCAGCACACCTCGACACCCTCTCGCCAATGTTGCATCTCCGGCGAATATTTTTTTTATGTTGTAATTGGTTTGCGAATGACCGCCAACTCGCCCGATGTTAAGCGACATTGTGGTCTACGATGGAGCGCGCTTACCTAAAAGAAACCAATTCACTCGCGATTTATAGAAAATAAATGCGAAGCCAATTTACTGGGTAGTCGTCGCCTTAAGAGCATAGTTTTCGCCAGTACATTAGGCGTTTTCTTATGCAACCGGAGATAACTGTTTTATTTTACTAGTTTCGTTGTCAAATCTATTTCGTATATATGTATAAATCTACTTGGCAAAGCCACTGCGCTCCTCACTGTTACAGACACATATCGATTGCTAAAGATTACAACAAATTAATCATGTGATTGTGTTCACAGCTATTCCCGTTATTCTGAGCGCGGCAGCCACCGAAGCGAAGGCGAATACGAGGAAGAAAGATACGTCGACAGGAAGGAATACGACGGAAAATGGGCTGACGGGAACGAACCGGAGCGAAACACACACGTCGAAGAAAAACCCGCCGAGCCAGCTGTCAAGGAATAGACGTACATTCAACATAGGGGCTAACTAGAACTAGCATTAGGTTAAATTTTATTACCGAGTCCATATGACATGATTTCACTGATACTGACAAATTGCAACATAATGGTGTATGTTATTTAGTTTGCCATCACATTAATTAAGTTTGTGACTCTGTGTGTTATTTGAAGTCAAACTCTGAGTGGCAATTCATAATGTAAATATAGTAGTAGTAGGTTTCATTGATGTAATATGTACAGTGTGTTCAATTATACTTGTCTTAATAGTAATGGTTGCAATTTCGTTTGCATTTAACAGATTGTCTAATGTAAAGGAATGTGTATTTTAGAATTACAGCATCATTCCAATTCTACCGTTTATTGCATTAGTCACATTGTTCCTTTTGTTTTAAGTGGAACTATATATCGCTGAAATAAATTAATTATTGGAAAAGTCAAAATAATGTTTTATTTTAAATGTTGGTGTCATCTAAACATCGCAATTTTAGTGCAACAAGAAGGTAGATTCTGTTCAGTTACCTAATGTGGCATTGTAGGCGCTGCTGTCCATTATTTTCAGTCGCAACCACAATACCATTACAGTAGTGTATTGCTTCCAGACTAGTTCCCATGTTTTGCTGCGATTGTTCTCTTCTAAAGAAAAAACATTGGGCTTGGATAGTTAAATCATCAGCAAGCGTCTACATATAAAGTACAGCCCCGGTATTCAGATCTCATTCGGAATCTATATTTTCGTCTCTGTCATTTCCATAGAGAATGACAGAGAAGATACGAATGATGATGAAGATATAGATTGCGAATCGATTTCGAATGAGTTCTGCCCACGTATTCAGAACTCATTAGATTCAGAATGAGTTCTGAATCTAATGAGTTCTTCCTAATCAACCCCGGTAGGGGTTGATTAGGATATGCGGGTTCAAGTCCCGTTAGGTGTGGAATTTACGAACTGTCTAAATTTGTAGATAGTATGTGTGGTGAAACACTCGTAAAATATCGAAAGTTATTTTTTGATAGGTACTCTCAATATAATGGATGAACTACTTAACTGAGAGACTTAACTGTTATTACATTAAGTAAGGGGCCATTCATTTATTACGTAATACTATTTTTGCTAGTTCCCCCCCTAAATCGTCTTGTGAAGATAGTCTGAAAAAGGAACAATGCTAATTTGCCTTATTATTATTAACTCTAGGTCTAGGTGTAACAACTACAAATCACTCATCTGTTTTGATTAAAAAAAATATTTTAAATGTGTGAAAACCACGTTAGTTTCCATAGTATAAGGACATTTCACACACAACTTTGCTACTTAATAGTTAAGTAGCCAAGTTGTGTGTGAAATGTCCTCCAAATTCAACCAATACCAGAGAACAATCACTAACATTTATGTTGGTCATTCCCCTCGGCAATAATGATTTATAAAATCGTCTTTACCCTCGGTCATTTTTCAATTTAGCTGCGCGTGGATATACGTTACGGCATACGAAGGGTTAATGATTGTTCTTCTTGGTAATTCATGAATAACTGATACAATCATTTCTCAGCCAGTGACCTCTGCTATGAAGTGTGGTTTTGTTGCAGCAGATAAATAGGTATCTTAGCAAAAGGCGGCAAGGTTTTTCGTAACTACAATGTCATCAAAATGATAACTAATCATACAAAATTTAAAACTACACACTGAATTTAAGCTTTTATTTCATTCATGGAAGCGTTGGGCTTTCTCCATTAGGAGACCCACTAGATTTTCTTTTCTTACTTAAAAAAATGTTTTTATGAAATTAACGCTTGTAGATAGTCATTTATAGAAAAAAAACATTGACTATCCTCTAGTGATATTTACTTTATGATCACTGCCAAAAATTATGTGTTTAATTTATGCATTTTTATACTAGGAGAAACATTTTCCACTGTCAATAGCCAATGTATTAAAATCACAAAATACCGTAGTTTGAGGCAGCATTGGACTGTTACAAGATATAGTGAAGCTTACTATCATGCAAGCAATTGTCTCATGTATATTAAAAAGGCTAAGTAAAAAAGAATGGAAATTAGAGCGATTATATAACTATCATGATAAAAAAATGGGGAATAACATCTTGATTGAACAAAATATTAAATATGGACAGCAGGTCTGCCTTGCATGCCACCATTAATTCTCTAACCATACACTCCAATTCATGTATATATAAAAAAAAACAAGATTATGAAATCATACTTTACTGCATTTGTTCTATTAACAAAAATACAACATTTCATTACTTATAAGATTTAAGTAACAGTTAATTCTTCTTCTTTTTCTTATTTTTGTTCTTTGTAGTTTTATCCACATTCCAGTACCAGAATAGTTGGAAGACAATGGCACCGTTGGCTACAGTTGATACACAGTATGTGACAATGATGATGAGGTCACCCGTCTCTTGGATGGATGTGAATATCCTGGCTATGCTGCCTCCAAACAGCAGTAGTAGTGTTATTGCTGACAGCTGGCCTGTGCTGCCATTTTTGTAGTTTGTTATCACTTGAATTGACTGGAAATAAAATTTTAATTAATTCTGTAAGCTGAAGGAGTTGCGAATAGTTTATTTTATGGTAAGTGAAATATTGGCCGATGGGGCCGAAAGGTTCTCGAGTGGAGACCACGCACTGGCAAGCGCAGCGTAGGAAGACCAGCCACGAGATGGGCAGATGACCTCATACAAGTGGCAGGAAGACGTTGGATGCAAGCCGCTTCCAATCGGTCTTTTTGGAAATCCTATATAGGGGAGGCCTATGTCCAGCAGTGGACTTCTTATGGCTGAGATGATGATGATGATGATGAAGTGAAATATTAAGTTGCTTGTCTTGCATAGACCTTGCTGGCCTTAAAAAAAAACAAGTCTAAAAAGAAACAGATGCCAAAGCCCTAAAATATTAATATTAACCTTTGAGAGCTAGTCTTTGTTATGAAAACTTGGAAAAATATACCTACTATCTCTTTAAAAAAAATACTGTTTAAGGTGTTGCTTTTATCAGTATGAGGGTGAAACCGTGAGGCCACCATTTACATTTTAATTGCTTAGTGCAAATATATTTTATTACAATGCTTTTGGCATTCACACTGAACTATCATTTTTTTTTTTTTTTATCAGCCCTGTTTGTACAAACTGTCCCACTGCTGGGAACGGGCCATCTTCTCATTGTGAGAAGGGTTCATCAACTGAACTATCATGCAATAATATTATTATTATCTTTATGAAGGAAAATACATTAATTATCAATGTTATCTTATTAGGCATCAGAATCTACATTATCTTAGAATGCTTCATAAATAGATTTATAACATGAATACAAGAAAAAACTTACCTTAGCTACAAGAATAATAGGAACATTGATTGCTTGCATCATCCATAACACATCAACTGGTGTATATCCACTGATGAGACCAGATACAATGCCAGCATAAACAGACAAAAATGCAATGGCTTTTCCCGGAGCTCCTCCATAATGCAAAACCAGCGAGGCTATTGTAGCTGTTTGAATCGCCAGGAATGTCCCTTCACCCCATGCACTGGAATGTTAAGTGATCATTAATAACAATAATTAAGTCGATATCAGTGATAAAAGAAGTCTATAAAATCGTTACCTAAATGGGAACCTCATAACATAACTGTAGGCAAAGTTTGCGGTAATTGCAAACAGCTCCAAGCACACGCCGTAAATATTAATGCCTTCCGCACTTTTGCTGCCAAGTATCTTGAAAATTTGCGGTACTTTCACTAATATCGATCCAGCAATGATTCCGATACCAAGACCTTTGCTTAGCGTTGATTTAAAACATGGGACTGAAAGAAGTATGTTAATGTTACATAAATACAGTAATTATAATAAAATGACTCTATTTTATTGAAAAATCGCTTTTTATTTGTCCTTACCATCCAAAAAGTTATAATTGACTAAGTATTCATCATAGCACTTTTCTGACAATAAGGATAACAATAAACCCTTTATAAAGTCAACCATTGTTTAAGTGTTTAAATATTATTTTACTTTGTGTTCAAGCCTTCAAGGAACTATTTTATTACCTTATGTAGGTAATAAAATAGTTTTATTTCATTAATTTATGGATACAAATACAAAATACAACACTCGGACTCGGACTTGCATCGCACGCACGCACAGTAGGTAGACAGTAGACAGTAGAGTAGTTTCAGGATTGCCATAAAAAAATAATTGACTACCGTGTTTTGGATGTTGAATTGGCGTGTTTTGGCTCAAAATTCAAAAAATTGCTGTGTTTCATATAAAAAGCAGTGTTTTATACGTAGATATTTAAAAGGAGAGCTGTTGCGTGATCTTCCATATCTACAAATGGGATAAAACTGTTTTCTACACTAACTGATTTCTAAAATTATTTTTTTCGGCCAATGGACATGTAAAGTATCCATGACTATAGTATAAACAATAATAGTTTATAAAACTGAAAAACCAACTTCAAAATACGCAATACAACGCGTTCATACGCGACTTGATTCAATTTTCTACAGGCAATTGGATGATATTACCAGTTATTTTGTTATAAAAACCTAAGTCCTGTATCGATTTTGATAAAATTTATATGGGACCACTTCTGAAGTATGATCTACCAAATACAAAAAGAATCATCTAATTCAATGCACAATTAACTGAGTAATCTGTGAACAAACATAAAAAATAACATACAGACCAAATTGATATTCTCCTTCTTTGTGGAAGTCGGTTAAAACGAATGAAATCGGATAATATTGAGGGATAAAAAACAGTTCTTTTTTATATATAGTAGGCTGTTCAGTCACTATTTAAATTCTTACGGCCTTACCGGAAAAAGTTTTTAAAAAGTTAGCCAATTGCTAGACTAATGGTTAGCGAAAATCTCACCGAAAAACGCTTCGGAAAGTTATAAATATGCCCAGCATATGCTAACTAGCTGTCAAATTTAAACAACGTCGGGAGGTTGTTTAAATCGCTAAAAGTCATTATGGCGGCTTTTTCCCAGCTGTTATGTGCCAAATTCTGTTAGTACTTAACCTAGCGCAAATATTTGAACTTTTTTCTTCAAACATTTTCGAAGCGAAGTCGATAAATTACGACAATTCAGTCTTTGAGGATAAGAAGAAAACTTTAGAAGATTAGAAATACTCCGTTTCAAGACCTTACCGACGACGAATTTCGTCTGAGGCATCGCTCCAGAAAATATACTATAAGCTGTAATTTATAGGAAGTCTCATCGATAATACCGGCTACCCATATATCTCTCATCTCATAACACCGGTTCAGAAACCTAACACTGAAGAAGTGGAACGTTTTAAGCAATGAACACACAAATGTTTTTGATATAATTGAATTGGTATCTTGAAGCAAAGATTCAGAATATTAGAAGGGGTAATTATGACACATACTTGTGTCATGTGTACCCCCATGAAAGAGCTACCTACGCCACTATCAAAGGTACAATTGTCCCAAGTCGCCTGTCCTGTGCTCCATAATAGGTATAGCAATTAGGTATTCATAAAGATGAAGCAGGTGTGTAAGTATCTCTTAAATATCTGATTGAACACGTTAAATTTAGAAAACTCAAAAACCCCCAAAGAAATAAAAAACAGGCCGATTCCAATAAAACAGAGCTAAGAACATACTCGATTAAATTCTCTTAGAAACAAAAAAACTAGATTAAAATCTATCATATGAGAGTTGCGATGCCACATAAAAGACAGATATACACATCTTACTTAGAACACTCGGTACTCCTTTTTTTGGGTCAAGGGTTATTTGGTTATTTTGGTGTATGTGATGGCTGTGTATGTTTCCATTTTACCTACTGTAAGCTAAAAAAGGTTACCTCCAAGTGTTGTATGCTACTTTAAAAAAATGGTACCTCACTCACAGAAAAACCTCTTTTTACAGTTGGTTATATTGGTTTTCTTTCAATTATACCTATTACTATATTTGTTCTCAGGTGCAGTGCCTCGGGATTATGAAGAAGTTGGCAGTGGTACAGAATCTTCTATAATAATCGATGACTTTGATACAACAGTTACCTAGGAAATAATTTAAAATAAGTAATATTGTAAAACTGAATAACTCAGAGTTTCTTTCATTTTTACAGATAAATTCCTGAACTGATTGTTATAAAATCTGGT
The DNA here is from genome assembly GCA_947563715.1 of Lycia hirtaria. NCBI lineage: Eukaryota > Metazoa > Arthropoda > Insecta > Lepidoptera > Geometridae > Lycia > Lycia hirtaria. The sequence goes on along the minus strand of OX387379.1, from coordinate 28,329,362 downwards.
ACAGAGATAGTGTAGAATCTTAGACAGGACATAGGCTATAATATATATTAACAAACTGTGGACCACAGCTGGTATCAAATGGTTATTATATGCATATACAATGTTTGCTCATTACACTGATAGAAATCAAGCTCTGCCCTGTTACTGGAAACCCTATCTTTTACCCAACTGTCCAATAATACAGAAAATAATAATGTAAATAAATGAAAAATAATAATGAGAAAATTTACAGGTAACATTTGTTTTTGTATTATGTACTAGAGCCTAACTGATATTTGGTGTAAAGAAGTGTTGTTAGATTTACTTTTATTTCTTTGAGTTTCATAGGCTATATTTTTTATTTATAAAATATCCACATGATTTAAAAAATAAAATAAAAAACTAATACTTTTTTGGTAATTGTATGACCAAACTATATAGTATTAAAACAAATTAAGTTTGTTGATGGTGTTTACTTTAGGCACATTTTGTAAAAAGTGTCGTTTAATTTAGTAATATCATTTAAATTTACTGAAACTTTTGCCAAAATCAAAATTTATTTATTTACATAATTATATTTTTAAAAAGAAATAAATATGTGAACATGTACTTTTGTATTCTTTAATGTATGCTTTGATAACCACAGTAAAACTGTTTACAAACATGAATAAGTGTAATTTTTTCATTATGAGTATTCCAAACATGCGAACAGTAAGCTTAAATTCTCCTTTCATCACCAGGACTGCAATAGTATGCTTCTTGAGTATGTTTTCACGGATATATAATAGTCTTTAAATCATTTCCATGCGTTTCTCTCATTTGTCATGTTGCATTCATGGACAGTTTTCTTGATGCATAATTGCCTCTCTATATTTTATCTACTTCATTATCATGTCATGGCATGGATTATCATGCCATAGCATGGAATGCAGCACTTTTAGTTAATATCTGTAAAAACGTAATGCATTAGAAATATTGATACTAGTTACAGCTTTTTTTTAGCATAGTTGGTGTTAGTAGATCCATTTTTATTCTCTTACATCCACCTCCTAGAAAAATAACATGTTAGTATATACTAACATGTTATTTTTCAAACCCCGAACCCTGTGGCTCCTGCATTCAACTAATATTAGTTGAATGCAGAAGCCACAGAATTTGGGAACAATTTGCAATGCCCAATGCCCTTTAAATCTCTGATATTATAAAAGCGAAAGTTCTGTCTATCGTCTGTCTGTTACCGCTACCGGATCAATCATTATGAAATTCGGCTCAGAGATTCTTTAGGACCTGGAGAAGGACATAGGCTATATTTTATCATCATCACCGTGTTTTGTCAGCGCTCAACTTCGTCTAAACCAGCATAACAAACCTCGATATTCACACAACAAAACTTTTCCTCTTCCGTCGAATTTGAGAACGATTTTTCTTTGTTTACTTCATTTTGGAATAAAAAGCTTCAACTTATTACTTGTGATTCATATGAATACAACTCTGCCTGAAAGAAATAAACCTAAACTCTGGGAAACGGGGAATTAATTATTTTCATCATAAGTTTTCGCTTTAAGGAATTGACAGTTATACGTCAAATGACAATGACATTTCACTGTACCTGACGTCAAATTGATAACTTTGATAAGATTTCCTTCCGATATCGTTCTTTATTCGATTATTCTAACCATAATCTCTACTGACCGAATGTATTTTGTTTCTCTGTGCGTCTTCTACGTATTATACGTCTAACCAGATGTGTATCGGTTTTTTCGGTGAAAAAAAGTTAGCCACTGCATAAGAGTTTAAACATCGGTTAGCTAGGATGATGCTAAGCGATTTTCAGACAGGTTTTTTTCGGTAAGGCCCTTAAAGTTTCGTAAACAACGTCTGAAGCATGAATGAATGTCTTTATTGTAAAGAACGAGATATAAATGTTTAAGATATATTTTTAACCTCTCGGCCACTCTTGGGGGTGCCCCTACTAGTGATGTGGTAATATTGGTTCTTGGTATTCTATAGAGATGTATGATGATTAATCACTTACACTTGAAGTGTCAAGTGTATTCGATGACGTGTATATGGAATGTGTTCGATTTAACTGTAGAGTGGCTGTTGCCTGCAACTTTATTGGTGTATTTGTTTTTCGCTCTAATTGCCGTGTTTTATGAGACGGCAAACAATGTTCTGCTGTGTACCGTGTTTTTTTATGGCAAGCGGCCCCAATTGCCGTATACGGCAATTGGGGCCGCAATGGGGCAATTTCTAGTAGAAATGGTAACCCTGAGTAGTTTTAAGTTTATACCTATCCTCTTATCTCTTTCTTTGGCATATTTAAAAACTTCACCAAAGTGAATATAAATTAAAAAGAAAAACGCCACGCAAATAATTTGCGTGGCATTTTTTGAGTGCTGCCAATCCACAATTTTCAATTCCCCGAAACTATGCTCTTGACACCCCGATTTTCCACGTCGAAACCCCACTTTTATATATTCTGGTAAAAACAAACTTGCGAATCATCGCAAAGCTACGTTTTACTACAGTTTTTTACCCGACTGCGTAAGAAGGAGGGTTATGTTTTTCGAGTGTATGTATGTGTGTATGTATATTTCTTTGACACGCCCTAGAGCCTAACGGCTTGACCGATTTTGATGTGAGTGGTGTCAATAGATTCGTCTTAGTTGTGAGAGTGACACTGGGTATATCAAAATTAAAAAAAATCATAAGTTAGGCTGCAAAAACTTCTTTTCTGCAGTCGGGTATTTTGTTTTTCTTTTAACATTGATATAGATCCCGTCACGTAAAAAGAACTCTGGTTTGTTCGTAAACGCGAACAAACTTTGCAACAAACAACAAGCGTTCTTTTTACGTGACGGGAACTATACCTACTTGTTTATGAATATGCTTATTTGTTCAGCCCCATACTGATGCCCATCAAAGGACCGGGCTGCGACCCGAGATTTAAGTGGAATAAAGAGTTATAATAATAATTATTTATTTATTTACCAAATTGCATTTCTGTAGATACACAATTTTAAATATCCAATATATTGTTTAATTTCGCTATTTTTTTTAGGAATAATGTCAAGGTGACCAACAAATCTGTTGTGCCAAACTAGTAAACTGGTATTTTCTGAATATGTGACAAATTAGTCTCTGAAATATATAATTTGTCAACATATAATTTGGCCACTAGGAACATTGTTGCTTGTAGTCCCTTTAATAACATAATAACATCTTCAGACTAAATGGAGCTGCCTCGGTACTAGTATAGCAAAACATTTATTTGAAGTACAATACATTGTTCAGCATATTTATTATGCTAAATTGAATTATGTTATCTAACATGTAGGTACAATAGAGTTTTTTTTATGACTATTATAAAGAATCATGTGCTACAGGTTGAATAGATGTTGAGCCTCAATTCTCTGAGCTAAGCAAAGCTCGTATTTCAGAGAAATGCGCTCCCCATGTCTGGTGACAGTATAGATAAGACTATATAAAAAGCTTAGTTTAATGTAGTCATTAGGAATAATTTTGATAATATTTGACAAGAAAAATCTATTGAATTTGTTAAAATCTAAATTCAATAGAACATTACCTTTACATAATTCATCATAATATATAAATTACTATATAGTTTAGACTGTGGTACTTAGTTGTGTGCATGTACGTGTTTGTGTATTACTGGTGTGTATGTGGGGTTGAGTGTGAGTGTGGGGTATTATTCATCTCAATCACTTTAAAACAGAAAGGAGGTCCTCAGTTTCCTGATAGAAAAGGCTCTGTAAAATGTTTGTGACAGTTATTTTGAGTGTACCTATACTATTAAGAGATCTCAATTCAGTTTTTGCTGAGAGTTTATTATTTAAGTATATGACCACCCAAAAACCCAAAAAAAATATGTTTGAAAAAAGTTCTAGATCTAGGTAACTCGAAAACCTTATCTACACGACGTTCGAATCGGGATCTGTCTCTGGTAGACATAATTTGTGCTGCTTTAAAACAATCCTTAGCAAAATGAGTTCTGCCCCCGTATTCTGAACTCATTCGGATTCTAGGTATATCTATCGAAATGACAGAGACGGAGATATAGATTTCGAATCGATTCCGAATCCGAATGAGTTTTAAATACGGGGCAGGTCAGCAGGATCATATTTTTTGAAGATCACAAAATAAAAAAGGCAATAACAGCAAGATTTACGAATTTTTAGTTATTATTAAACTTTTTTGTTCATTTTATTTGGATTAGCATTTTCATAACTCAAATAAATAAAAAGTAAATTGGAATTGGTACAGAAATCAATTTTTTACGAAGTTTTTCATTTTAGCTGAAGAACATTATAAATCTGTTGCTAAACAACTCGCGTACTAAGCTACATTGTTTTCAGATGCAAAATAGCTTCTGGCCCCCTCATTATACCTAACCACTCCGATGAGATCACAATACCATAGTTCTAAAAATAGGTATATAAGGAACCGAGGACACTCTTAACCGCGGCTCTACACTTGTGCGGTGAACGTCCGCGATCAGCCCTTATTCTAGTTCTAATCGGTTGTCGATTTGTCAATTTTGTCGGTAATGAGCCGGCTACCGAATAAAGCTCCATTCGACTCCAATGGGTATTCACGAATTCGAATTTATGCCCGTCGGTCCCATTTTTAGTATACAAATCTCGAGAAACCAAAGACAATCACCACTCATCCTCAACTGGATCCGCCGGGATTCGGGTAGACCGATTCACAAACTCGAATCCGAAGGAGTTTGACATATAAATTCGATGGCTAATTCGATATCGCTCCCGACAGGATAAACCTGTCGGGAGTGATATCGAATACATTTTACTAATACATTTTAATAATATAAGAGCACTTTTTTGATATTTTCAATTACCATTTTCCATAATTTGACATAATATATTCACCTAATAGTCAAATGTACCGATTTTACGGGTTTTAAAATTCCCCTAATTATGATTTCCAAAGTTTCAAAATGTAATATTTTATAGTTGGAGAGCTTTGTCAGATTACACGCATGGCGCTCTAAATATATTAAATATTTTATACTTGTTACCAATAAATGGCAAACACATTGAATGGACGAGTACAGAGAGAAAATAGAAGAACTTTGAAATCACACACACACATGCACACACACAACCAACAAGGTATTTTCGAAGCATGCTTCACTTAATGAAGCTACAAATTTACTAAAGAATTATATGCCATAATTAATATGATGGATCAAGTTATATGTATATTATGCAATAAATTACATATTTTGTCAGTCGCTGGTCATAATTAAGCATTTTTTTACTTCTATCACGAATCACCTATCTAAAAACATGAAACTGACTCTGAAAACTAGCTTGTCTATGTTATCCTATCGGTCACACGAGGTCATTACCGATTTGGTACCGACTGGTGCCATTCGAATTTGTGAATAGGGTTATCGAAGGTTATCCATTCGATTCGGTAGGTTTTTCGCGGGAACTTAATTAAAAATGTCACAGTTTTCTTTTATTATTATAAACTTGTGTTATTTCAAATAAAGATTTTGTAAAGAAGATGTTTTTTTAATCTATTAGTGTTCGTTTACGCGCACGAGTTTGAAATGAGAGTGATGAAACATACTTCTTCACGTTGTAACTTACAAAGTCCTTAACAGCTCCTAGTAAAGTAACCGAGTCATGACATGAACTTGATTCACTATCAACCGAGTATCTCGTCATAATCTAAGCCAAGTAACTTGAGATTGTGACTAAAACTTATATTATTTGTATTTTTCATGAAACTTTTAACATATTATTTTGGCAAATGAGCCAATCGTGGCCAATTAAAGAATAAAAATCTAGACGGCTGCAACTGTCAAATTTATAAACTTTTTTTAGTGACTTGATACCGCTAAGGATTTCGATTCACTATTTAAAAAAATCGATTAAAGTTCGATTCTTTTGCGTTTAAAAATTTTAATTTTCAAATAAAAGTAAGAAAATCGTATTTTTTTACAGTTTAAATCAGGGATCAGTCAATAATGCGAGCTATTAAAGATAGATATTAGATTTTAAAGTTAGATATTAAAGTCTATTATATTTTGCTGGGGTTGAAGTAGCACACATTTATATTTCTAACCGATTTCAAAAAGAATGAGGTTCTTAATTCAACTGTATGTTTTTTTGTTGGCAATATTACAAATTCTAAACCGACCTATCGACTCCATAGATAAAGGAATTTGATGTTCTGTGATAGCTGTGATAGTTTGTAAAAAGTTGAATATATTTTTATTTGTTGTTACTACGAGAGCATCCAGTGTCATTCCTCCTTCTCGCTTTCGACCTACACTGACTCCCGTATTCCTTTTTCCGGTGGACGTTCATTGTAATCCAAATCATATTAATTATCGTACATCATCCTAGCAAATACTAAGTTATATTATTCGAATTGTGTAACATTACGTCACTTTAGTGCTTGTTTAAAACAACTACCATACAGAGAGAGGAGCGTGGGAGAGAAGTGTGTGGTTCATGTTTGTCTTTACGTTGCTCATTTAGCAAACAAATGAATAAATTTTGGTTTGAATTTACTTATGAAATGAAATTTATTTGCAAGAATGTAGGTAAATAAGGCCTTAGAAATTAATTACAATTTTTCATTACATTCGATCATTTCTCAAGTGCAAATATTTAATAGTGTGATCAATATCATATAAATAATATTAAATTAGAATTGATAATAGTAGGTATACTATATATTATGTAAATTACATCAAACATGTATAACTCTGCTGTCTTAAAAGTAGGTACTACAGTAGTAAAAATACAATAACGTGACGAAAATTACACTTTCACGAAAATGACATGCAGCATGAGATAAATCTAAAAATCGGTTTTTCCAAGTAAAAAAAACAATTTCCGATTAATCGATTGATAATCGACATGTTACATGCCGCTTTCAATCAATGGAACCGTTTGGGATGATCAGCTGATACCTTATGGAATGGAAATGTAAAAATTATTCGATATTCGAGAAACCTGAATCGCTAATTCCGCAAACCGTGTGAAATCCTTCGAGATCTCTCTCCATATCGAAGATCGCATCGAATCGAATGTAATCTGAATAAGGGTGCAGCAGGTGTGAACATAAGTGTGGATGGTTTTCACGGAAAAAAAAAGGGTTCGCGCCTCGTTCGCGAGCGTTCACGCACGCACATCCACATTCACGGCACCATGCCAGTTTGCTCCAGACCGGTTGGGTATCAATTATGAATGGAAAAAATTGTATATTAACTATCACAAACTTCCTTCTATGCTTCTGTTTTCAAAAATTTATCTTTGAAGCCTGCTATAGTTTTGTCCCAAAGTACGGGACGGTCCTGCCCCCGTATTCTGAACCCATTCGGTTTCGGAATCGATTCGATTTGTATATCTCCGTCTCTGTCGTTTCCATAGAGAATGACAGAGACGGAGATATACAAATCGAATCGATTCCGAAACCGAATGGGTTTAGAATACGGGGGCTGAACTAAGAATATTATGGAGTCGATATGGTAATCCGCCATCTTAATAACACTTGCGTATCCCGTTCAAAGTATGGACACTAAATGGAAGATCGCGCGTCGTCGCGTCGCAGATTTGTACGTTGCGGTAGCGCATCGGAAATTTCCACGATGCGTTATGCGGCGTCGTCGATTTTTGCGTTGCGACGCCGCAACGCAGTGATATGGCCTCACCCTAACGCAGCAGCAGTTTCAACGTCCGTTTCACGGCAGGTTTCACGACACAAATGAGTGATCCCCGTGAATGTGGAGAGCGCCTCTGCTTTTGCATCTATAAGCAGCTTTTGCATCTATAAGTTAACAAAAACACAACGCTAAGAACCAAAATATTTTATTGAAATAAATTGAAACTGGGAGAAGAAATGACAGAAATTGCGTAGGTACTCCCGGTCAAATCGAAATAATTTCATAGAAACTACCAAAACAGACATACTTTTCACACTATAGATTGTAATGAGTAATATTAATTTATTTTTCAAATCTTCGATGCACGCCTACATTTGAAGGTAGAACTAATTTAAGCAAGCTACATTCGGACTTGCGCTTGAAAATTGCTGTATATTTTCTAATTATAAGCTTATGGTAAAAAGTATGGTGGCGCCGCTGTTTCGGTCGCACGCGGCACCTTTTTTTGGTTATATAATTATAATCCATAGTTTAAAACACTGAAGCAACCGACTTCTTTATACGCAATTTCGTCTACTTCGGTGACATTTTTCCAGTTATTTTGTTATAAAAACCAAAGTGATTATGATAAAATTTATATGGGACCACCACTGAACAAAAAAGGATCATCAAAGTCAAGTCATAGTTGGCGGAGTAATCGCGTAACAAACATAAAAAACAACATACAGTCAAATTGAGAACCTTCTTCTTATTGGAATTCGGTTAAAAATTATTGAAATTACTTTTGATAAATTTTCTCTTTTTAGCTTCATAAGAAGATTATTACGATTTATTACCAATGGCTGTTATTTTTATATCTGTTATTTTGACCGAAATAAAACGTATAAACTTAGAAATTTTATCGTTTACATAATCATTTCGTCCAAAATATCCGATATAAAAATACAGCTATTATTTATACATTGTAATAGTGTTCTTATGAAGTTCAAAATATAATATTTATCAAAAGTAATTTCAATAATTTTATATCTATAAAAAGGTGCCGCATGCAAGCGAGACAACGGCGCCACCCTACTCGCGCGCAGGTATCTCTCGCGCTTAACAATATTTTTATAACTTATAAAATCACTTTATAATATCCCCAGATATTACAAAAGTGAGATATGATTGTGTTTATTCCGATAAGATAATTATTTAAAAAGATATATTTTCAATTGGCTTTGGTTTTTAAGTATTTTTTTTGGTTTTTAAGTTTTTTTTTTACTCCATCGCTAACATAAATGATGTCTTAATTAACAAAATCATCTCTCACTTTTATAATATTCCCATTTATGTATGTTTTAAGTTGATGCCTGATGACGTCATAGAGCATTATAGGCAATATAACTCATTTATAAGATAGAAATGCTCATGATTATTTATTTTTCAAAATATTTTAGTTATTTTTCTTTTTAAATGGATCTGCATATTCTTTATAACAAAATAAATATACATTGAAATTAAATATGTTTTAATAGATTTATCTCATAAAAAGCAAATGTTATCTAGTCTCACTTGTGACCAGACCACAGACGCTGCAGTGTTCGAAACGTCAGGTCGTAAAATTATGTAAAATATACGCGATAAATCCGTTAATTAAAAAATATATAATTTCAATGAGTATATAATTATGATTTCAATCGCGAAAAACCTTAGAAAATAAATACAATGCAAGTTCCCTATTTTATATAATTATAGTGAAGCCAGAGATAAACCATGTATTAGTTTAGTTTATATTCTTTTAGGACCAATCTTTGTACAAAAGGTTTTGCCTTGCTTTTCTCATTTCAAGAATAGAAAATTAATTGAGAAGTCTTATTCTATGCCTACTTAACATTAAATGACTATTATGTATTTACATGAAAAATTGCAAACCATTATTTCTACATGTCTTATTATCTAATATTAATTCAGAAAATTCTAAATTATCTATTTGACCGTTACGTAAAGGTTAATTTACACAGCATGTTGTAGGCCTTCCAATCCCACAATACTTAGATCCCGCGGCATTTTCCGGTCATGTGTATTGCGGGATTAGAGGCGCGGGATCCCGCGGGACCGAAAAGAAGCGTGTACGACTATTTGCAAGCGCAATCAACACAAAACGTGCCTCGATTTTTTATATCCATTCGAATGATGTTCTAGAACTTCGTATGAACATGTTCCAGCGCAACTTGATTGATCAACATAAAAACTTAAAATAAAAGTAAAATTATACTGAATAAGTATTTTATTTGCCTTATATAAATATTATTATATTATTAATTTCAACGGGAGGGATCCCATAAATCCCGCGGGATCAATTTAAAGCCGCAAAAAGCGAAATTGAAGATAGGCTGCGGGATTCAAAGCCCTTGCATGTTGTCCACTAATCCGCTGTTACGTCAGCTGATAAGAATGGATGACAGCGGTGGTAAGTCTAATTTTCAATGTCAATCACCAAACGTTACGCAGCCACTGATTATAACCGCTACACGTTGAAGAGTGTAGCTTTGGGTTTAGATAATACGAAAAAAAAAACTGTTTAAACACATTACCCCAACAGTACTGTCGCGACAGCGGCTGCCTCCATGTAATTAGCCCTTAGGCTGGTTTTAGAGTCACGATGACCGAAAGCTGACCGTCGGTGCTGACAGCCGAAACGTATGAACTTCTAGGAAGCGTTTTAGAATAATGCGTAGCTATCAGTGCGTGCGGTTCCTAGAAGTTCATACGTTTCGGCTGTCAGCACCGACGGTCAGCTTACGGTCAGCGTGACTCTAAAACCAGCCTTAGTGAACATTTCAAATGAATCTGAATTATGTATTTAACTGTTTGAACTACATTACTTATTATATTAACCAGTAACATAGCACTAATTAAGGCATTACAGTTTAAGAGTATGCTTTACGACAATCTAAGCTTATAGACTATTATGGACAACAGAAATTACATATATATAAAATTATTTATTGCGTCTAGGTCTATTGATTCGTAACTTTCCAAAATTGTTTGCAAATTGTAGATAAAACAGAGAAATAAGCTGTGTGAGGTAATATAGACCGTTAAAATACAATGAAGGGCTGGCGACCAATGCCAACTCAAGACAAGCACCAGTTCGTTCAATGGTTGACCAGCCTGGTTAACCATTCTGACCAGACTATAACTGTGTATAGTCTATACACAATTAGGGCCTTACGGAAAAACGTTAACCATCTTAACTTTAACCATCGTCTTAAATTCTCTGTCTTCTTACCGCAAGTGTCATTATACGTGTCAGCGAGAAGTTGACAAAATATGTTAAGCTATGCTTAAAGTAACGTTTTTCGGTAAGGCTGTTAGTGTAAGGAGCCATTTCAATACCCAGTCAACTGTTAAAACTTACTCGTAAGATTCCACAGATAAAATTTGCACCTGCTCATTTCAATAAGCTATTATTAATCTCGTTAAACATTTAAGACGCCAGGGTGAGCGAAGCGGCTGTCTCAGGCGCATGTGACAAGTTAAAAAAAAAACACTCTGCCATAAAATTGTAAATTACCTACAAACTAAAGTATTGTTATTGTGAATGAGAGTTTATTATCTGTCTACAAACTGCTATGCAGTTTGGCAGAACTGTGTCATTATAAATTTTCGTGACGTAAACACTCAGACACAAACATCCATGATCATCACACAAATGTTTGCCCTGGGTGGGGATCGAACCCACGACCTACAGCTCAGCAGGCAGACATACTTCCAACCGAGCCACAAGGTCAGTCAAGGCAAATCATCACTCACTTTTATAATATTCGCATTCATTTATTTTATATGGTTAAAATTGTTGTGATGCGCGAGCGCTCTATTTTTTTCGCTTTAATCGCAGTCTTAAAATCAACTTAAATGAACAGTTGGCAACAGGAATCTTCGTAAAGCTGTCTGTCTGTATTGACCTTTATCACGTTTTTGATAAATAAAAACCATAATTCCGTGTACAAATCAATGCATTCTGAAAATAATTATAACATAAGTAATTTACATAAGCAATTATTCTCTAGCTACACAAGCAATATGCTATAGATAAAATTATAGATTATTTACATGGAATTATTTTAATTGAAAATTTGAATTAATGAAATCCCTTATGCTAAGTTTAAAGTACGAGTTGTAACGTGACTAATTTAAACGAAGAACGCGCGACAACGTCTCTCTTAATACTAAAAACGGATTCTGCGAAATGGGTATAAATCCATTTCCCATACTGTAGGTTTGCCGACCCTGCTTTAATTAGCAAACAGGTAGTTGAAACACTTTATTTTTTTATTATTCTGGCTGCAATTAAAAAAGATTTTGAATTCTTCTTCAATTATGATCTTCATAGGTCATTGATCGACAATGGACTACAGGAAATAAATACCTACTCGGTGCATGAAATTTACTGAGTCGAATCGGATGGTTTAGATAATAACTATTGAGCGAAAACAAATAACTAATTTACATTGCCCAAGAACAAGTCTATGATAAGATTGAAAAGTATAAACTACAGTGAATTAAAATTCTCAATACACATTTTACTGTACATTGTAATACAACCTTTTGTATCTATAACTCCGAGAATATTATAATTATGTAGTAAGTTACTGGCAACCTTTTATAAAATGTCTAATATAGTGTTATTCAAGGGCGTCGCCAGGGGGGGGCAGAGGGGGCAGCCCTAGAGAGCTGCCCCCCCCCCCCCCCCCCCTAGAGATTTAAAAATATAGCCAACTACAAAGCAATCAAAGTCCTAAGGCCGTGCAATTGTACCTTTACCTACAATTCATATTTTTCTCATCCTCCATAATATTAACTTGCCCCCCTCTGGGCCAAGGGCTGGCGACGCCCTTGGTGTTATTATTAATGTGATGACTGACCAGCGTTTGTCAGAGATTGTTGTGAGCAAAGTTGACCACGGCAAAATTTGTTCACGCCTGAATATGGAATATGCGTGAATTTGATCTCATAGAAATAAGTTTTAATTGATAACATACTAAAATGTAATACATGTACAAAACAACCGGCCAAGTGCGGGTCGGACTCGCGCACGAAGGGTTCCGTACCATTAACTATAAAAACGGCAAAAAAATCATGTCTGTTGCATGGGAGCCCCCCTAAAATATTTATTTTATTTTAATTTAATTACTTATTTTTAAAGAGTTTATTTAACTCAATATTCTGTGAATATTTCAAGCGTCTACCTGTTGCTGTTATCAATATCGAGCAAAAACGAGCACAAAAATTACGTTAGTTGTATGGGAGCCCCCTTAAATATTTATTTTATTCTGTTTTTTAGTATTTACTGTTATAGCGGCAACAAAAATACATCATCTGTAAAAATTTCAAGTCTCTAACTATCACGGTTCATGAGATACAGCCTAGTGACAGACGGACGGACGGACAGACAGGCAAGTCTCAGTAATAGGGTCCCGTTTTACCCTTTGGGTACGGAACCCTAAAAATAATTTCAATCGATCAATAGACGGAGCGGTATGACGTCATCTTCAGTGATAGTGTGCTCTCTGTTTAACATGAAATTCAAATGCTTGTAACTTTCTTGCAGATATTTTAATTTTGATTTTTTGAAATGGATCTATTACTGGTTAGATTTTTTATGACCAAATGAAATTAGATAATGGATATTCCCTGTTGTTCTTTCTTCGTGATCGAACAAGTTTGTGGCAGTGAACGCCCAATCAATGCCCTTTCGCGGCAAACTTCGCTCGCGAGAACGTCTGGTTAGTCACCATCTTTAGCTCTGATTGCTCAAACTCTACAGAATTTACGTATTTCCATAACTACAGATTATAACTGCTTTAGAGAAAAAGATAACTTTGGCCTAGAGTTGTTCTTGCCAAGAATTTTCTTTTGTTCTTCTTTTATCCTCTTTTCTTGTTCTTTTTTCATCTTCTGCCTCTCTTCGTCCATTTTTCTTTGTTCTTCGATCATCGCCAAACGCTCCTCAGCCTGTAAGATGTTAAAAAATCAGATTCAGACTTAATCATGGTAGCAGATATAGTTTTCAAAACTAAAAAGTGTTGAATGTTGATTGCTTTAGATAGTCAATGATGTTATTTGGGATAGTATAGCTATCATATTACAGCCATAGTGTCTTAATAAGATCTTGTGGAGGGAGAAAGAAAGTTAGGTAATAGTGGCATGTGTGAGAGGGGTTTTCTTAAAGTGCAGCAAATATTTATAGAAATTGTAAGTGCAACAGGGCCAGATGCAACTGAAGCATCATGATCATAGAATCATGCCTATTATCCTTAAGGGGTAGGCAGACAATAAAAGACCACGAGGCAATTTGACCCCCCCGTTAACCATGTATAGATGGTAAGACGAGGGTAAGATGTACAAAATGTTGGCTTGCAGTGACAGGAGGTCAATCTATCCTCTTTTACAGTATGTCCGGGAAGACAAGCAGCTGGTATATTCTATGTTTTTCATTTTCTCCCAGTCCAGCTTGAAAGCATGAAATCATGATAGCTTAATTATATATCCTTCAAAACGAAATCAGTTCAAACATCAACAATGTGGTTACTAAATGCCACAAGAATCAGTTGCAGGCCCAAAAAAGATGACGAGCTTGACTCATATTGAAGTGGCTGGACTTGGGATGTTCTCCAGGAAGATAGGTATTTGTCCTACCAGTATGTATAGTACAGTCATGGTTAAAAACAATTGAATAAATATGAGTACTCACCAGCCTCTGCTGGGCTTCTTCAATCTTTTTATTATTTTCTGCCATGATTTCTTCCAGCTCTTTCCTTTTACGTGTTTCTGCCTCCTGTATAATGAAAACTACATGTTAATATAGTTCTACAGACCAAACTGTCGACACAAGTACAAAAAACAATAGAAAAATAAAAATGTTTCATTCTTTACAAAAGTTTTGTTCACAATCACACAGCATAATATTTATGTGAGGAATGATTGCCAAGAAGTACTTACTCATAGGCAATCATTTCAAGTTCAATTCGTAAATTTGAAATAAACACATAGGAATATACAAATGTTAATTAACTTTGTATGTAAACAGCTTTCTACTGGTTTATTAATTATAATGTTTTTATCATAATAAACAAAATTAACCTTTTAAATGGTATGAATGTGAGAGAATTTTCAACAAAATTTATGTTTTTTCATTGATTAATTCATAGGAATGGTGATACTTTATCAATCAAGCATTTGATTACAGGCACAAGAATAGATGAGAAAAATAGTTGGTGGAATGTCCTTTAACATTTTCAACAAAACCCCACAGAAGCTACCAGTAGTCACCTCTCTCTGCTCTTCTCAAGCTTAACTAAGACTTGTCAGTGACTTATTCTGCTTGATTATGAATAGAATTTGCTTGACATTATTCAAGGAACTTGAATAAATCTTGATGTTTCATAATGGCAAATAAGCTAATAGCGCGAGTCCAATACCCCAAATAAGGCAAACTATGTGATAAACCTTATCAACAAACATGTGGTAACTTTAAAACAGTTATGACAAGTTTTGTCTTATTCAGTTAAAGAAATTCCAAAGGAAATAACAAAACTCATTTATCACTATCCCAAAGAAACTACAAGTTTATTTGTAAAGGGTTTTCGAGGTTATACAAAAAATAGATTTAAAAAATACCTTCAGCTCTCACATCTGGATCCTGTGGCAGCGTCTCCATAAAATTCTTACAGCGTCTGGGTCTTGTTCAGTCTTCTGACCTGACTTATAGACTACGTGACTGCCAAGGACAGTCAAGCGAACAGTTTAAAATGCTAGCCAGTCGCCATCACGGCAATCTTATGTAATGGGCAGAGGAAACTGCCTCAGGTGCAAATGACATGTTACAGAATGAAGAGGAAGTTACAGAGGGTCTCAATGAGTGACAGTTTATAAACAATATCAAGTAACATCTGTAAGCTCGTACTACACCTGACTGGACCTTTAACAGATATCATTGAATACTTTTATTAGTTTCTTTTTATTATTGAGTATGTTGGTACAAAACATTCAATTTTACACATAGTGTAGTTATTTGGTGTGACAACAATGTAGATTGTTATCATTGAACTTTTGTCACGTGCGAATGCAACGTCTGAGATTGCATTGGCACATGACTGGAGAAGAAACAAAGCAGTTACCTGACGAGCTTGTTCCTCTCTCCTCTGCTGTTCCCTCTGTCGCTCCAGCTCTTCCATCATTTCTTTTTCCATCTTGCGTTTAGCTTCTTCTACTCTTTTTGCAACTTCTTGCTCAATTTCCTCCTTCCGTTTCTCTAATTCTTCTTCTACTCTCTTCTTAACTAGCAGTTCTATTCTTTTTGCTGCTTCTTCTTCAACAACCTAGAAAAATTAATATAATGTTTAAATTCATATTCTACAGCATAAAAGAGTTTTTTTTTATGTAGTAATAGATTAATGCTTGACTGCCAACTCGCCTGATGTTAAGCGACATTACGGTCTACAATGCAGCACGCTTACCTAGAAGAAAGAAGTGAATTTGTCACTTGAGATTTAAAGACATCCCGATTATATTTATTGGGAAAGACCCACATTTATAAGCATACTGCTGCGGGCATTTGTTTGGAAAAATAATTGTTTTGCTTTATGCAAGTTAGAATATACTTTTTGTTATATTATTATTATTAAGCCTACATAACGTAACCAATTTTACATTACATTTTGTTAGTTAATAACTAGTTTGGTTGTTTACAGTTACAGTGCAGCCTATCCTACAGTTGTTATACGATTTTGCTATTTGCTCAATTAGTAATAGTAACACTCACTAGTCTTAATAGCTAAAGTTTAAGAAAAATATATTTTAATAAGAATTTGTTTTGTTTATACCAAATATTACCAAAGCTACCAAAGTTTATCTATCTATCTAATATAAGTTGTTATGACAAGTTTATTGCTTTAAGCTTTATTAGTTTCTTAATATAATACTATGTTTCAAATGGACACTAAAACGAGTAAAGAGAAAGACCTGCATGCTTATATTTATACAAATTAATAATTACTAATACTAATGTTACTTTGCCCTCCATATGTAAAAGTAATCAATTCTGTATTAAATCAGAGATTTTGAGACTTTGAGTGAGACTAATTATTGTTGATTTGCCAGTTTGAAATAAATATTAATTCGTAACCTTGAATCATTGTTCTTTTCCATTCTTATATAGCAAATTTTAATAAAATACTTTAACGGTTTCATCGCTAACACATCAAGCCGGCCGGGTTGGCGACTAATGATACCGGGCCCGGCCAGGTTGAGAAACATACCGAGTTGCAATCTCTAGACCCCACTAATCAACAGCAAGCATACACTGATTTTCAGGGGTTAGAAAAACAAAAATATTTAGTCCTATTTATCCTTTCAATCACACCAAGTTATCCCTTTTTAATCTCCCTTTAGTAAAAATTCTGAGAATGTTTTACACAGTAGATTACTAGTACTCTGCAAAAGTAACCTTGAAGGCAGAGGACATACATGTCTATATAATATTAATATTTACTGCAAGTGTCAGTAAAAGGGGAGTGAATGCAGATATGTTGATCAGAGGAAACTCATATAATATACCGAACCCACTTGAGTGGTATAAGGGCAGGAAAAAGATGATTTATTGCAAGTATGTTGTGGGAGCTAACATCAGATTGAGAGAATATGCTGCATATAGATTATTGATAAGGATGATTGGTTATTATAGAACATACCTTTTGTTCGGCCTCTCTAACACGTCTTTGTCTTTCCATTTCTGCCAATCTATCCACTTCATCCATCTTGCTACGGCCTTTTGACTTCTTTCGATGACTTCTACTACCATCATATGAGCCATCACTACTACTGACTGAAGATATGGAATGAGACCTTTTTCTAAAAACAAACAAATTCTTAGTAAACGTAACATGCAATAGACTGGTATTATGAAAAATAATTTAATTTAATGGTCTCATTATTTGATTACCTAGATTTGGAACTCCTTTCCCTAGATTTTTCTGCATGCTTAGAACTTCTACTACGAGATGAGGACCGATCCTTGGACCGACTCTTCTTCCTTGAATGTTTACTGCTTTTGTGATGCCGCCGAGGTGATTTACTACGTGATCTTGAACGACCCATTATAAATAAATTAGCACTGAAGAAAAAATTACCACAAATACACGAATTTTAAAGAATAAAATATCATGCACATTCACACCACACATCACTTTCGTGACCTTTTGACAGATTTTGCGACGCCATTTTTTTCATTTCGCTTGGTTGCTTTTTTTTTGGTTTTTTCCCTATCGGGAAAGGCAAAGGGTGTCAAGCCCATTCGGCCCATACTCGCTTGCTTGCTTGTTTTGTTTTCCATTAAGCAACCAAGCAATCAAACAGTAAAGTAATTACCTAGTCTTCTTTTTTGTATTGGATCACGCGATTAGCAATTTGCCAGTGTCATGTATAGAGATATTTTCAACTTGAATAAAACAAGTTATAATAGTGTTCTAGTCACAGTCTTAGTCACGTAAACAGTCATTTTCAACTTGTAGTCTTGCATCAGTAAAGTGATGGTGACTTTACTAGAAGCTTCTATGGAATTCTACGGTTCTATAATACTTTACCTGATTGTTTGACAAACTTAAATGATAGATGTTTTAAAGGAACTATTAAGAAACTATTAATAAGAAAGCGTATTATTCAATTGACGATTTTATACAGGATAAACGGGCTTGGCAAGATGTAACATTAGTTGGTAATAATGACAACTAACGATAAAACACTTAACTGTTTTATCGTTGGATTTTTATTTTTATTTTTATGAATTGATAAATGAACAAAAAAATTATATAGCAATGCACTAATTTAAATATCATGTAAAATGTAAGTAAATTCATATTTACTATTATAATTATTATTATCACATTTATTTATTTAAGTACTTAATTTTAATTTTTTTACAATACAAATATAAACTTATAAAAAAGAAACATAAATAGGTACCTATTGTAAAAAACTTAAAACTAGGGTGCCGCCTGCGGCAGCGGGGCGGGGCATTATTATTATTATTATAATATAATTATAATTCAGATATTTATTTACTAAACTTAAGCCTAAGTTTTAAGAATATTTAAAAAACAATAAAAACAATTATAATTATTATTATGACGTTCAAAAGTGTACCAAAACGTATGTACCTAATTGAAATAAATGAATTGAATTGAAAAATTTCACCGACAACGTTTAATGATACGTTTCTTCCACTACTTTATTTCACTTTTTTTAGATGTAGACGCGTACTCTTACACAATGGTACTTGTAAGAGTACGCAATTCCCATTTTTGATTATTTTTTAATTTAAGAGCGATATATGATAATTTAGATTTTCGTAATGTCACTATTGAAAATGTAGACGTAATAAATACCAAGTTGATTACATAGACTTTAATTTTATTTTTTTAGAATATTTTAAACCTTAAGTGTGTACTCCTAGACCAGGTTATACCCTATTAGTTTTGCTAGTTTTGCTATCGTTAAACACCTAACGATGCCATGACTACTTGAGAGCCAGTTATTATTCCGTGTTATGTGTGCTTACCATCTTCGACCACATTATATTGTTTAAAACATCTCTGTCAGACATAGAAGTGAAATAATTCACATTATTAATGCATATTTAGGTGTATATTTAACTGAAACTGCATAGTCAGAATTAAAGAAAATACGTTGACTTTTTTGTTTATACTAATATTTTTACAAACTAAAACTAAATAAGACAAAGAAATATTGCTTAAAACGGTAAGATAGATCAATGTTTTATCGTTAGGAAATAATACTCATGGGATTTAAACAAGTTTTGTCATAATAATTAAATCTTGGACATACATTTTTCAGTTACAAATTCTTGTAATCAGAAAATAGTCGAAAACTTTTAAAACTTCCATCATATTTGTCAACTTTATGCATAAATATATATGTAACATTTATAATGTTTGGTGACTTCAACTCACACAATCATCAATCAATTTAATTACTTACTCATCTTTTGGTAAAAAAATCAAGAATCTTTAAACCAGGTACCCACATTGACAGTACAATCTTTTTGATTTATTGACAGTACAATCTTTAGATTTTTAGCTAGCCCCCGACCCAAATACATAGAGTGGTGCTATAAGTTTGATGTGTGTATTTGTGTGTTTACTGTGGCATCTTTTTTAATTACCTATCCAACAATATCCCACATTATTCAAAATTACGGGGTACTTACAGCATTTTTGCTAAGCCGCGGACAGACTTTCCTAAGTTTAATTCTTATCCCCACAAAACCTAATACTCTTGATTGCAAATTTCATTTACTTTTTATGTAACGTTACACGTTAGAAGCTGTAACTATAAAGAGGTCAAGCCTCTATAATAAAATTAACTGGTACATAGTATATTATACCCTGATTATTTTCCATTTTTTTATTCCAAAGTTAATTTTGAATCAAGATGTTATTCTGAAACCTTATCATCAGAAGATGCTGTAATAGATAAATGTTTTTATGAAATAGCTATACTTTTGAACACAAGTTACTGTGACTTTCTTAAACATGAGTTTCTCTGTAGTGGTGTCCTTGTATACACGATGCTGCCACGCCGTTTAAGGTGGAGAATAAAATTTTCCCTCTCCTCAGCCAATGTAAAAGATTACTTTTTTTAATATTTGTCCTATCTAAATAAATAAATTGGCCTCTTACTTTTCTAATATCCCAACTCAATGATTTTATATCTTGAAAAAGGTTGTGATCCACGAGGGAGATAGCTGCGTGTGTTGAGCGAATCCTTAAGACGCTGTCTGTCGTTATCATGAAATAGGAAAACTACTTTTATGATATATTTAATTTGTATTTCGTTAAATTACTTTTCATTCGATAATTTCACAAAACCTTAAACATTATGCTCTTTTTCCTTTTTGTTGATAAAAGATATTATTTTTGTTGTAGCTTCCAACAATTCTTCATACGACTGTCGTTTCTTAGATACTTTTATTGCATTCGATGTGTGTTTAATTGCTTGCTTTAAATATTTAAATCCAAATTTACTTCTTTTTATAGTTGGTCCATCTTCCAGTTCACTAAATTTGAAGGTTCCTTTAACACGTCTTGTATTATCTACATAAGTGTACCGACTTTCAGTATTGACTGGCGAATGAATATCAGTTTCACTTTTAATTAAAGTTAAAGATCCAGTAGAAACCACTATATCAGGTGGTATTTCAAGTGAGTCAGAAGTAGATCTTGAACTGTTTGCATGTTCTGAAATGATCCTGTCCATGAGCTCTTCTATTTGGTCATGGACCACAGACACAGCCATACTCAATTCGTATTCTGACTCAGTGTTTTGACCGGAGGCATCTTTTTTTTGTTCAGTAGTATCATCTTCTGGTTCCACCATGATATCATTCTGAAATTTCTGCTTTAATTCACTAAGCTGTGTCTGTATATCGGGTTCTTCATTAATATCAGTTACGTCAAAATAATTATCACGTGTTAGTTTGCCTCGGTAAAAGTATTCAGGGCTGAGAGCAAAGCCTTCAATCGTTAAATCTGCACCTCCGTATTTTGGTAAAGTCATTGGTTGATGATATATACATTCAAACTTGCCTGTTGATGCTTTTGAATTGTGGGCGTGATCTATCACTACTGCAAATTTAAAAATGTATATACAGTCATCAAAATTACTACAGCAAAATATTTCACACAAGAGACTCCATGAAATTATAAAATAACAAATACAACTCTTCCTAACCTTTTACAATGTCCAATACAACTGCGGGACAAATTTTTGCAGTGACTTGGGTTGTGGGATTAAGATCTGGACAGGAATTGATTTCAATCAGCCATGGCTGATATCCTTTATCAATGATGAAATCACACCCATACAATTCGAAACGATTTTTCGATACTGATAGAGAATCTTGACAGCTAAGCATAATCCCTGTTATAGATTTTCTCAAACCAGGATAGATAATATTGTCCCAAACCTTCTCCTTCCCAATTTTACATAAGTGCTGTTTATACTTGTCCAAGTCCCACATGTTATTTTGTGGAAGATCTGGGTGTCTTTGAGTGCAATTTTTGTAATTCCTTTGTACAGCATTATTTGTCAAATGTATGGATTCGTGATAGTTCTTGACGTTGTATTTCTGTGAGCTGAATTTCAAGTAGCAATCTCGATACATCCATATTACTAGTGGATAAGTGCTAGTTACCAAATAATATTGTCGAATATCGAATTTCGTCTCATAAATTAGCAGCGGTTCCTCTAAAAAAATAAAAGGTCCCTTTGAAAATATTTATTACGAATTAGTTAATTATAAACTATTAGTTAACTAGAAACTATTAACTCACCTATGTATTTTTGGATAACATATTTTGCATTGGCTTTATCCAACAAATTCGTGATTACTGCCAATTTAGAAGCCATCCTTATACCTCTACCTCTAGAGCAGTGTGCTGGCTTAATGATCCATATATTATGGCAACCTTCGCAGCTTAATTGCGGTCTATATTTGTGGATCTCTTTTAGCAAAAATTTTGCATAACTCAGAAAAAGAGGTAATTTGTTGGTGTTATCAGATACAAAAACATTCTTCTTCTCAATAATGCTATAGTATTTTTTCATGAACGTGACCCATTGGGAACTGCTTGTAATATTCAATGATCGATCTATATCTTTATTATGTTTACTGTATAAGTATTCTTTGCAACGATTAATAGCGAATACCATTACGTTCATCTGTATAGTTCCCGTGTCGACAAATATTGGACGCTCATTAGCAACCATTGAGAGGATCCACTTCAATAAACTGGTGCAAGCAGTGATTTGAAAGTCTTTTATGAATCCTTCTTTTTCACCGGAGTTTGAGCTATTGTATGTACGCGGACCATTGACTTCGGCTACATCTTCTATATAAAACCAGTAGTTTCGTTTCAGTGATGAACACAAACCGTGTTTAGTAGTCCACGTAGCGTCAACTTTCAATCTGTTCACTACAGCTACACAGTCCAAATTCATATCAATAGTAGTATCGGTATAATCCCCTATTGCTTGCCAAATGAAACTCGGGGGACATCTCTCAACAAAATTAGATAGCAGCAGTCTTTCAAGCTCATTGTGAACATCATCTTCGGTAGAAAATGATCCATTTCTTATTTTAGATAGATTCATATTACGCGCTGGGATTTTTTCAACCCATCCGCGTTCTAATAATGCTTTACGAACAGTGTTACAGCGACCATTAATCGTAAATATTTTGTTATTTCTCATAGCTGCTGTAGCAAAGTTTTTTAACATTTGATATCTCGCCGATCGTGATTGGCAACTAAAAATTAAATAGCTTTTTTCTCGGGGTGATAAACCTTCGTGTGCATATTGGCTTTGATAAGGTGTCATTTTTGAAAGTTTTTCGTTTACACTGAGTTTCTTTGAAAATCTATTGAAAGGAGAATATAATCTTTTCACTTCACCGTTATCACAGTGACTATGTATTGACTTCTGTAAATGAAAAGCGACTTGTAGATGTTGACTCATAAACCTATCTTGATAATAAAGTTATACAGTGTGCAAAATAAGACAACTACAAGTTTTGACTTAGTACAACTATTTTTAATCGCAAAGTTATGAAGTGACAAAAAGGGATAAATATACGGATAGTAACAAAGAGAATGTGGGTTGTATTCATAAATGAATTACATTTCCGTTGTCGTTATCAAGTTTACCGCTTTTTCTAGATTTATGTGAGGTTCCTGAGTGTGTCAAAAGATTAAATCTGTCAAAAGGTGTTACATTTTTTTTCTCATACATGGACTCTTGTTTTTTATGGAATCCAACTAATTTCTGAAAATAATTTGAATAATTATTGTGAAAATACACATAGTTAAGAACACAATAGTTTCCATACACTGCAACTACGAGAAAAAGATAATTATGAGAAAGTATTTATGCTGACTAATATTATAAAAGCGGAAGTAACCATATTATTGGCTTATGTATACATCGCAGAAAGGTAGTTTTTTCGGATCGACAATATACATTTTTTTTAGAAAATTTAAAAAGGTTGTTTATCGTGAGCATGCGCAGTCCATAACCACTATGGTGTGTAGTGTGTACTGACTGTGTGTGTACTATCATGCCACACAATATCTAATAAATTGCATGGAGACAGTAAGCTTGGGTTATCATTTTCAGTAATTTTGTCTTTTGATGTCATCAGGTAAGTAAAATTAATGTTGGTTTTGATTCGATAGTTTTATCTTCTCAAATAAAGTTACGGACACAGCTGGTAGAGTATATGAAAATTTAAATAAGTACTCAAATTAATGTTAAGTATAATACTCATAGGATTTACTTTGCATGCTGAATGCTGTTTTTTGTCGAGATCTCCATTGATTACGACAATGTCTTCTTCTTTCAAGATTTTTTGTGCAAATGAACTATTTACTTTGGCTTGAAGACTTTTGAATGTTGACTTTTTGTAGTTGTGGGAATGTTTTGTAGAGTCTACCTGGGGAAGTAAAACACTTCAGTTATTCAACGCCTAAGCAGTAGTGTGCAAGCATTGATATGCTCCAGATTAAATGTCTCTAGCGAAACATCCTGGGGCGTATGGAGATTTTATACTCCAAGGTTCCTGTCCTGGTAAGCCACTGACTGTCCAAACTGTGGAGTCTTGTGGATAAAACTTTAAGCATTAGGAATGCAAAACCCCTTGATGGAACGTGTCTGGAATGTAGTCCACGTCAACGTAAACCATTTAAGTTCGTATTGTCAATCCAATGTTTTCTCGGTCGGTGCGGTTCAATAGTTTTATAACATATCCCCTTCTCCTTGGAACGCTGGTCAAAATATATTGACTCCATATCCTATACCACCTACTTAATTTTGTATCTGACTGTAAAACTGAAGTTTTTGGACTAGGGAATCGTTATCGCACGATCTTTTACCAGTAAATTACGCGCTTTTCATATAACAGGAGAAAACTGTTTTCTATCCCTAAATATTATGGAATTACATGCATTTTTACAGTATGTACTCAAAACTAAATAAATAAACACGTTATTACTTACTATCTCATCTCATAAACGTCCTAAGCTACATTTCGCAATCAACGAATATAGCTTGTCAATTATATACCTACTACTGGATATAAACCTGGATGAGATCTCTTATAGAAAGTTGGGGAAGGGGAATTCCCCAACTGTGGTTAATCCATGTTACGCAGCCAGGCCAGCCAGTGGCCGGCAAACAACTATTGATTATTAATTATGACCATTGGCTCCATAAAGCTAATAAGTTACCTACGTAATATAAGTTTAATTTTAAATTGCAAAAGTATTCAAGTTACGAGACCAATAAGTCATAGCGAATTACAGAGTGTGGGCCTTGAGCATAGAGTATAATATATCCTGAGTTATAGTTTGGTCCTCACTTTTAAATAGATGTGGAAGAGAAAGAATAAATTTTACAAAGGTACCTAATGTTGTGTGTGTGTTAACCTAAGTGTTTTAAAAATTAATGTAGTACCCGTTTTTTCTTGATACATCTCTTCTTGTGTGGCATTGTTGCTCCAGCTCATAACTTATCATTTTTCAGATAAAATCTTTTCACACATCATGCTTTAAGCAACCCGATGCAAAACGGTGGTAACTGGTGGTGTTCAACTGGTGATAACAATAGTATATTACATGTTTTTGGAATATCATTACAATTTTGTTTAAACTCACTTATTTCGTCATGAGATTTGTTATTTAGCTTTTTCTTATATTTTTACATTGATTCAACTTGAACAGAATTTATTTTCTATCAACATTTTGCGAATTGACATTATGACAAGTTTAAATTGATAGATATTTTTGGAAATATGTCAAACAAGAATTTAGGAAGAAACAAAAAATGAAGAGGTCAGTAATGTCTAATTATGAAACTATTAAAAGCCAAGGCTATATTGGTTACGAATGTAGGATAAAGTCTCTGTTTCAAGATCATCAATAAATAGGTCGGAATATTTCGGAATATTCAAATAAAACCCACCAAGTTTAATAATTCAAAGTCGAGTATATTTTATAAAATTTCAAGATGCCAACAGATGCGAAAATAGTAAATTTGAAACATTAACAATGCAAGATATAATATTTTTATCCATAAAACAGATAAGTACTTATTCACAAAATCACAAACATTTTTATAACTAGCAAAGATCAAATCATGAAATAACGACATTGAGAAGGACTTAATATCAAAATACAAGTTAAATGACTAGAATGTTCGATATGACTGAACTAAAACATACAACAATTCTGCAAAACTACATCGTTTGTTGTGGAATAATGAAGTGTCCCTATTTATGTTATCGCTTAATTCATTGAAGTTTTAAATGATCCTGAAAATGTTTAAATACTCTGGTAAGTAATATAGGTAAATAGTCTAAGGGTCAAATATATTTTTGTCAGTCCTCATCAGTTATTCCACGTCATTTATTTCTTAATCTTTGTAGAGGAAGGTTCATCGTTCAATGGCGTTATTACAACACGATATGGAGCATAAATAGACGTGCAACTCTTCGAGAAAGTAATCGTTTTCTGTTTGACTCTACTTTCCTCACGAAGTTTGCAAATACTCCTCCCTATGGCACTGAGTTTTTTTATGGGATCCAAATCGTCGGCGCTCTTCCTTGAACTAAGCGGAACTAAGGATGATCTACGGGTGGTATTAGCGAGACTAGATAGACTAGATTTAGTATGTCTGATCGGTATGACAGTTTCTGATCTATTAGCTATTTTATTCTGTACGGATATGGTGGATCGGAGAATACTAGCCGTTTCGCGCTCCCATTCATCAGGGTCGATGTAGCACCGCTTGTTTCCCACTGATCTATCGACCCTCTTGGGCTTGTCTATTTTACTTGCGGACTCAGTTCGGTATTTACCAGTATTCTCGGGTTTAATTTCTTCAGGTTGACAACAGGAATGCCGAGCGACGCGACGTTTAGATTCTGCGTTTTTTTCTCGTCTTCCTCGATGCGTCCTAAAAGAGTGTGCGGATGATTTACGTTTCTTTGAATTTTTAAGGGTGATACCAGATTTGACTACAGTAACCGCTTGTCGTACCGTTAGAGATTCCTTAGAGGCGATCACGATTCCATCTTTATTTGTGGGGATCGCGTCGTAAGGGTTTAACCACGTTAGGAAGTCAGTGATGATGGGGCCAGAGTATTCAGAAGGTACTGCTAGATCGGTTTCAGGAATGTGATCTCCGGAAGGTACGCGAGGAGCTATTGGGGTGACACTTCTAGCATCATGTTTCCTTTCTTTGGATTTCTTTATCATCCGTTTTCCATTAATACATAGTGATAGGCCGAGGTATGCAGGTGCTTTAGGTATGATCTGTCGGTATGCCAGCTCAAACGTCCCTGTATCAGCATCCGGGCTATAACGGCGATCAAGTACCACTGAAACAGAAATAAACTTATTAAAATTAAATAATATTTAACAAACTTATTCTATAAGTATCATTATCACCTCAGTCACAAGAAGTCCTCTGCTGGCTATCCCATATGTCCAATATGAAATCCTGACGTTTCAAATCTCTTACAGTGCCAAGTGCACTGTAAGAGATTTGAAACGTCAGGAGATTTGAAACGTCACGGCCAAGAATGAGAGCGAATGATAGGGCAAATGACATCAATTGCCAAATAAATTTTGTAAATGTATATTTTTATATTGCTCGGAACTGCATTAACTAACTTAAGTATGCAGATTGGCTTTTGCAGATTATGAGGTATTTTAAGACTATACGAACTAATTAGAACTCTGTCATCTTGCATTCTAACCAGTGAGCCTGCTCAATATTTAAAAGAAATTCTAGGCTATCGCAGCGCAATATAAACATGTATTTACATTGACCAAAATGTTTACCTTTTATAACATCTTCAAGACACTGTGGACACAATCTCGCAGTGACAGACGTTGTGGGCGCTAAATCGGGACTAGAGTTGATCTCTATTAACCATGGAGTAAAGTCTTCAGTCAGCATGAAGTCAGCTCCGTACAACTCGAAGCTATTTTGTCGCTTATCCATCGTATCTTGGCAGGCCAGCATTGCTCCGATCAAGCATTGCTTCATACCAGGATATATTTTTGACTCCCACATTTCGTATTTTCCTATCTGCCTTAAAAAAAATAAGTTTTTATATTATGAGATTGCTGGTGACAAATTTGAAATTACTAGTAAAATTTAATATAGATAGTCTCATTGTACCAGATTGTACCAAAATGTTATGAACTCCATAGACGATCAATGGAAACATTATGGTAAATAATAATGTCTCGTCTCGTCCTCCAGTTCTGAAGACAATCATCTAGGGAACACTCTTCATAACTCTCACTCTCTCACTCTTTATATCTTTAAATTTACTTCCATAATACGAAACAGTTCAGAAAACCGTTGATAACAAAATCGGGGGATATAGTCTGGTTGGGTGTGTTAGGTCTAGCAGCTGAATAAGAGTTAAAGAATTAAATAATTAGTAACGTAGAGTAAAGACCGTGAAGCTACGTGCACGGTGAGGAGAGACATCGTCTTTTTACCCGACTGCGTAAGGAGGATTATGTTTTTGAGCTCGTTTTCACGTAAAATACACGGCGCGTTCATGACACAGCAACCACCCATTTTTTTAAAGCAGAAATACATTTCCGCAATCACAAAATTTGCGAAAGACATTATCCTTACCTAAGATAAGCCTTGAACGTGTGACAGTCCCACATATTTTCATCGGGCAGAGCCTTGTCTCTCTCGCCGTAATTTTTGTATTTGGTCTGTACAGCGTTGTTTGTAAGATGGACTGACTCATGGTAATTCGATAAACTGAAGATTTGAGAGCTAAACCTTAAATAACTATCTCTGAGAAAATAAACATATGTAAGCGTTATTTATAGTTTAAATTGTTAAAGCATTAATAAAATACAAATTGTAGGTGTATAGGTATACTTACTTGTACACCCATATCGTCAAAGGTTGACTATTTGTTATTAGGAACCATTGTCGAATATCAAATTTTGTGTCGTATATAACTAATGGATTTTCTGAAACCAAAATAATTGTTTCAAATTAATTAATAAATACTCATAATAGTTAAATTACTCATAAATTTAAAAGGGTAACCTGTTTATAACCTGTTTGAGTTTCCGGCAGCCTAGTCGGGAGACCGTCTGACTTGCGATCCGCAGGTCCTGGGTTCGAATCCCGCGGCACGCACCTTCTTTTCAAAGTTATGTGCGTATTGTTGATTGCCGGCAACTTCAAACGGTGAAGGAAAACATCGTGAGGAAACCTACATGTTCTCAATGATCTTGAAGATGTGTGAAGTCTGCCAACCCGCACTTGGCCAGCGTGGCAGACTATGGCCTAACCCTTCTCACAATGAGAAGATGGCCCGCGCCCAGCAGTGGGACAGTTTGTATAAACAGGGCTGATAAAAAAAAAACTGTTTATAATCCGTAATACATTTGTTTTAATCTTATTTGCCCGAATCCGTTTTATATAATTACCTGATACCAGATGTGATAGGTTAGGTTCGTTAGATTTCTGTTATTACATCTAGTAACTTTCTTAGATATATCAATTATTAGGTTAGTTTCGTTCGATTTCTGTTTATTATACACAAACTTTCGTATTACAAAGATTCGGTTATCAGATAAGTTGTCAAATGAGCATTCAGGATTTTAATATGTAAAAAATAAATTTCGTTTTCGGGGAAATGTTATTCGGTATTTCATAATTCGGATTATAGATAGGTAACCGAGCTTAGCTCACAGACCGTCTAATAGGACGTGACAATATTCTGTGAAATTCAATTTATCTGTACCATGTCACTAATCATTGCTTGCGCAGGATACGATGTCATGTGATATTTCAATGTTAGGAGGATAAACTGGATTTCCTAGTATATTCAAGGACCTAGAATATTCTTGGAATTTTCAAGGCTAGAGTGAATAAATCTTCTAGATCGACGAGCTCCATCCTCGGCCACACAGTCGCTTAACATCAGGCGAGTTGGTGGTCACTTGTAGACCTACCTTGTATTAAAAAAAATTGAATCTTCCGCAAGGAAGATTGATTCAAAATGTAATACAATATTACCAATATATTTTTGTACAACATATCTAGTCTTGCATGAGGGTATGTTGATTAGGCCGATAATGTCTTTGATGTTATTCATGAGCTGTATGCCGCGTCCCCTACACTTGTTGCCTGGCTTCACGATCCAAATGTTCAAGACTCCATCAATATCTATTTGGGGCCAAAACTTTGTCATTGTCGCCAATACTTTAGCCGCCCTTCGTTCTAGCAACCTGAAACAAATGCTTAAAGTTTAATAAGTTAAGTAGCTTCCAATGATTACCCGTTTACAAATCCTTCTAAATCGTTGATGTATTTGATTGATATTAAACATCTTAATCGCAAATGTATTGCATACATTCAAAATTTGAAGTTTCGAATAATTTGGAGTGTTCGTGGACACAGGTTAGATAGATGACAGTGTCTTAATTTTATTTAAAAAATATACTGTCTATTGCTTTAAACAATGTATCCCTTGTGTACACAAAAGTCAATCACGACTCCACGGGTCTTGCAGATCTGTGCCGGGTGCATGCCAGTAGTTCTATAAGGTGTTGTTTTTCAGAAAATATTAAACCTCTTGTTAAAATTTGTTGCAGTCTACTACAAAGAGCTGATATGATATATTTATAACACTAATTATGAAACCTTCATCATCATCATCTCAGCCATAAGAAGTCCACTGCTGGACATAGGCCTCCTCCATGGATTTCCAAAAAGACCGATTGGAAGCGGCTTGCATCCAGCGTCTTCCCGCCACTTGTATGAGATCATCTGTCCATCTCGTGGCTGGTAACACACACTGGTTGTAAACTTTCGACTTGAGGGACTGGGGAATATTGGACGAGAAGACGCTTTTAAGTTTCCCGAACGCTGCCCAGCCGAGTTGGATACGACGTTTGACCTCCCTCGTAAAGTTGGACCTGCCTAATCGGACCGTTTGTCCTAGGTAGACGTATTCGTCAACAACTTCAAGAGTGAAGTTCCCCACAGATATTGGGGTGGGCACTACATGGGCGTTCGACATAACCTTCGTTTTGTCCATGTTCATTTTGAGGCCCACCCGTTATGAAACCTTAATATTTTCCAATGCTGACTTTCTGAGATTTGTGATGCTGGGGTTGAGATAGAAAAATAAATAACATACAGAAATAAGGTTTTCTCAGAATTAATGTTAGTAAAAAAAGGAATGGGTAGTGGTAGCCAGAGGAATGAGAAAAAAATATTAATGGAACCCTTTCCATTAATATCTTTTCTCATTGCTTTTCGATATTACTATAGCAGTAGGAGAGGCAAATGAAAAAGTCTATGTAGAAGTAGACACGCTTTGTGATTTGTGACAAAACTATGAATATATAGTGTTAGATAGAACATATTTTCAGATATATTAATATTATTAAATTAATACTAAGTATATCAATGTGAATTATAACTTAATAACTCAGAAATTAGGTCACTCAGTCTATATGAACTTACTTAGAGGCATTGCTATTTAGAGATAATATTATGAGCTCTTCGAACATAACAAATGTTTACTAATGTGTCATTACCGATTCTACATTTTACGATGTAGTGCAAAAACAAAACGCTGTTTATGATCCCTGACCTTTGATATCAAATACATTTAAAAAAAATAAGTTTACCTCAACTCGAAAATTTACGAGTGACATTATAATTAAGGAAACAATTTAATTATAAGGGTTCCTTGTTATACGGAAATTACGGAACATTGATAAAATAATAATTGTATGCCTTGAAAGATTAAAAGAATATGAACAAACCGAAAGTTGGAGAATTTGATTCAACAAAAAAAATTGTAACGAATATTTTCTATGTATTTTCTTTACTACTAAGAATAATAGTCATAACATTTACCGAATAACGTTACTGAACTTTAACCATCGTCTTAAATTATCTATTTTCTTTCGACAAGTGTCGTTACGTGTCAGCGAGAACTTGACAAAATATGTTAAGCAATGCTTAAAGTTAAGTTACGTTTTTCGGTAAGGCCGACACTAATCACTATACGACTTTAGAATAGAGAACCATGTTGTAATCTAAGTTTTAATAGTAACCTATTTTAATTGGATCTATTAATTTTTTAATCTAATTAAAAGTTGAATATCAAACGATATTTAGCAACTAGAGAACAGTTTGGTATATTATAAACCAAAATGTTCTCTAAAAATACTTCTGCATTGGGAATTGGTGGTGCCTTATTAAAGCGGAAATAAAAAAGATAATGGGTAAGTAATATCTGCTTCAAATGAAAAATCCCAATGATACAACAAATATCAACACTTGAACGAAAATTTTTTTCAATACCATTTAAAACAAAGAAATAAAGAAACTCATTTGAATAGAACACCATAAGACAAATAAACATAGCATTTAACAAATATACAAGACTAGTGCTTACTCGTCAAATAACAAACAAATAAATATATAATATACTTTCATCCCCCCATCTCGGAAAGAGAATTTTTGCTCTTCGATATCTGAGTGCAAAAGTCGTTTTTATCCTCTAGAGGATAAAGTAAATTCAAATTTAGAAACATCGTGTGCACTGAGTTTGTGAATTCAAAAAATCATTAAACCTATTTACTTCTACCTCCATGGTGCCGAATGTATCATACAACCTTTTTTAATAATAGTTATAAACTCAGACTCGGAACCTTCTTGGTGTACTTTTTTTAATTTGCTTTGCGCGCGCCATTTTCTTTTCACGACTTATTGTTAAAATCATAAGTTAAAAACAAGAAATTGGAAAACAAGTGACAACCCTAAAATGAGTGATTCTAGCGACGAAAAAGTTTATTTGACACAACTGTTAATAATGCGCAAATGAGCTTTCTCCCTCAACAATCACGCGAGAAGTATTTGAAACAGTACGATATGTTTAACACGTGGCGACTAGCTAAAGGAGCCAAAACTTTCTCCGAAAACGTTTTCTGGCATATTTTATTGAATTATCTGAGACCAAGAAATCAAGCACTATATGGAGTACGTATTCAATGCTAAAAGCAATAATAAAGATGAAAAAACCGGACAAGTGCGAGTCAGACTCGTCCACCAAGGGTTCCGTACAAACTAAATAAAAGGGGGAAATCATATATTTTTTTATATTTTCCTTCATAAACTGAAAAATATACATCGTAAAAATATTTAAAAACCTGTTTTAGCTTATGCTAATGAAGCTCTTTCATATGATACCTCACATGATACGGTTAATTCACTTTAAAATTTGGGCCCTCATTCCTTGCATAAAGACACAATTTTTTTGTGATTAAATTAAAAATGTCCAGTTTTCGGATTTTGTCCTATATGTGTACTCTAACATAATGCTTCTTGCCAAATTTCATAGTTCTAGGTCAACAGGAAGTACCCCATAGGTTTTGATTCCCTTGTGAGTGTCGAAATGTGCATTTTTTACTACATATTCGGCTGTAACTTTTTTTTACGAAAACTGAGAAATTTTATTTATCTTTCTGCAGCAAGAGACTATGGATCTGCGTATATGGTTTTAATTTCAACTCGATACCTTCACGCGTTCCCGAGATAAAGGTCTTGACACCCGGACAGACGGACAGACAGACAGACAGACGAACAACAAAGTGATCCTATAAGGATTCCATTTCTCCTATTGAGGTACGGAACCCTAAAAAGACATACCTACATATCGACACCTATCTTAAATTAGTGGGATTTTTAAAAAGAGCCTCATCTGGTCATCATAGTAGTTAGTATAGTAGTTAATACCTAAACTGAAATAAAAGTAGCTTGTGATTGTAAATGTTTTTTTTTTGCATTTAGTCATTTCCTCGCTGAGGTGGGATGAAAAGTTACGTGTTGCACTCGAGTGCAAAGATTTTTCACCTCGTGCTCTTTTGATTCCCTCGCTAACGCTCAATTTTGATACCTTTGTTTGCTCGGTCATCAAAATTGAGCACGCGGTTTAAAAGCAACTTTGCACTCTTGTATAACAAATAACCTTAGATTATATACCTCTAGATTCCGTGTTCAAATACTAGGCGCATCGTTCAATTTGAAGCAAAAACGTTTTACGAGTGTGAGTGAGCCGCCTATCGAGGGTGTATTGCTTACACCATTTACATTTGTGTGCACGATGCTTGTGATACCAGTGCATAGATATTTCCCCAAAACATAGAGACTTAAAAAAATATTTGGGGTCGATATTATTCAACCGGATATGTAAACCTAACATTACTGTTTAAATCATGAAAGTCCAAATAAGGCTCGTTTGCTTTGGTGTCTTAAGCACTTTCTGTTTCAGATGATATCTGACGAAGGTATCAGATGATTGCCACTGGAACACCCTGATGGAAAGGACTAAGACAGTCCAGTTTGGGCTCGTTTGCTTTAGTGTCTTAAGCACTTTCTGCTTCATATGATGACGAGAGTCTGACGAAGGTATCAGATGATTGCCACTGGAACACCCTGGTGGAAAGGACTAAGACAGTTCAGTTTGGGCTCGTTTGCTTTGGTTTCTTAAGCACTTTCTGCTTCACATGATGACGAGGGTCTGACGAAGGTATCAGATGATTGCCAATGGAACACCCTGGTGGAAAGGACTAAGACAGTCCAGTTTGGGCTCGTTTGCTTTGGTGGCTTAAGCACTTTCTGCTTCATATGATGACGAGGGTCTGACGAAGGTTTCAGATGATTGCCACTGGAACACCCTGGTGGAAAGGACTAAGACAGTCCAGTTTGGGCTCGTTTGCTTTGGTGGCTTAAGCACTTTCTGCTTTATATGATGACGAGGGTCTGACGAAGGTTTCAGATGATTGCCACTGGAACACCCTGGTGGAAAGGACTAAGATAGTCCAGTTTGGGCTCGTTTGCTTTGGTGGCTTAAGCACTTTCTGCTTCATATGATGACGAGGGTCTGACGAAGGTATCAGATGATTGGCACTGGTACACCCTGGTGGAAATTACTAAGACAGTCCCGTTTGGGCTCGTTTGCTTTGGTGTCTTAAGCACTTTCTGCTTCATATGATGACGAGGGTCTGACGAAGGTATCAGATGATTGCCACTGGAACACCCTGGTGGAAAGGACTAAGACAGTCCAGTTTGGGCTGGTTTGTTATGGTGTCTTGAGCACTTTATGCTACATATGATGACGAGGGTCTGACGAAGGTATCAGATGATTTTCACTGGAACACCCTGGTGGAAAGGACTAAAACAGTCTAGTTTGGGCTCGTTTGCTTTGGTTTCTTAAGCACTTTCTGCTTCATATGATGACGAGGGTCTGATGAAGGTATCAGATGATTGCCAATGGAACACCCTGGTGGAAAGGACTAAGATAGTCCAGTTTGGGCTCGTTTGCTTTGGTGTCTTAAGCACTTTCTGCTTCATATGATGACGAGGGTCTGACGAAGGTATCAGATGATTGCCACTGGAACACCCTGGTGGAAAGGACTAAGACAGTCCAGTTTGGGCTCGTTTGCTTTGGTGGCTTAAGCACTTTCTGCTTCATATGATGACGAGGGTCTGACGAAGGTTTCAGATGATTGCCACTGGAACACCCTGGTGGAAAGGACTAAGATAGTCCAGTTTGGGCTCGTTTGCTTTGGTGGCTTAAGCACTTTCTGCTTCATATGATGACGAGGGTCTGACGAAGGTATCAGATGATTGGCACTGGTACACCCTGGTGGAAATTACTAACACAGTCCCGTTTGGGCTCGTTTGCTTTGGTATCTTGAGCACTTTATTTTATTAAGTAAATAATTACGCTTCAAATATTGTATTTACAGTGTGCTGGTTTTCAGAACAAGGTTTACGGTGCCATTTGAAAGAAAAACAAATAATATCAGAAACATATTCTATATGAATGATCAGATTTCATTGACATTGCCATATGTAATTTAACATGTATACATTTGATTGAAATTTGACATAATAGTAATATGACATAATGAGAACCTTGACATGGATTAAATTTAACATTGTAATTATAACTTGACATGGATTAAATTTAATATTGTAATTTGACATTGTATAATTAAAATGATAACTTCATATTTTGATTTGATTTTTCTGTAATAATAGTTTTTTTTTTTAATGTCAATTTTTAAAATTACTCGGTGAGCCCACTTCCAGTATTGCATGCCTGTTGGAGAGGCAAGTTTGTATAGGGAAAATCTAGAATTGTTATAATTCGATATTAAGATCTTTTAATGTACCTAGTACCTACAAACTGCAATAAAATTATTAGAATTTGTATTAGAATTTGCATACCACAAATTTCTTATGTTAAAAATAATGACGAATCTGATTGGAAAACTATTAAATTTTGATGAAACTGAACATGCATATGGCCGCTATCACGGAAATAATATTGTCGAGGTGACGGTAGAGGGTCACTTAAAATAAATAAAAATATTTAAAAAAACGACTGCGTCAATATCTGCCATCTTTATTAAATTCATTGCATAACTAAAAAGATAGAAACAAGATGTTAATTTGAATATTTTATTTTCAGCGTTCCGACAGCGTTGTCAACGCTGTCGGACGCATAACGGAGGCATAACACGCTCACTTCTCATAATTTGGTTGGTGATATAGGTAGAGCAACTCGGAGTGAGCAGATGCCTCCGACTGCGTTTGTGAACACTGTCAACTAAGATTATTCAAAACCAAAAATGGAAAAAAATTGGATGCCACGTGCGTTAACATTTTCGCCGCCTGTCACTTGAGTCGCTCGGTCCACGCATCGGGGGCAGCTGTTGAGGATGCTGCGAATAAAAAACGCCAGAAGTATGCGGCTTTGGAGGTGAGGTATGATTTTGTACCCATTGCTGTCGAGACCATGGGTAGCTGGGGCACTGAAGCCGAAAGTTTGATTCACGAGTTAGGCCGCCGGATACGGGAAAAGTGTAGTGACCCCCGCTCCGGCTCCTACCTGGTGCAAAGGTTGTCCATCGCTATTCAACGCGGTAACGCAGCTAGAGTCATGGGTACTTTTGCGCCTGGTAAAGTTCGGGGCGGGCTTTTTGGCTGAGCTTAACTGAGCTTACAGGTTTTTTAAATATATTATTAATGAAATGACGTTGTTGATGACTTGTAAACCAAAATAAAATATTCAATTTGAAATCTTGTTTCTATCTTTTTAGTTCTGCAATGAATTTAATAAAGATGGCAGATATTGACGCAGTTGTTTTTATTTTAATATTTTTATTTATTTTAAGTGCCCCTCTACCGTCACCTTGACAATATTATTTTCGTGATGGCGGCATGTTCAGTTTCATGAAAATTTAATAGTTTTCCAATCAAGTTCGTCATTATTTTAAACATAAGAAAATTGTGGTATGTTTCTGATATTATTTGTTTTTCTTTTAAATGGCACCGTAAACCTTGTTCTGAAAACCAGCACACTGTAAATACATTTTTTGAAGCGTAATTACTTACTTATTTTTATGCAGCAAAAAGTGCTCAAGATACCAAAGCAAACGAGCCTAAACGGGACTGTCTTAGTAATTTCCACCAGGGTGTTCCAGTGCCAATCATCTGATACATTTGTCAGACTCTCGTCATCATATGTAGCAGAAAGTGCTCAAGACACCATAACAAACCAGCCCAAACTGGACTGTCTTAGTCCTTTCCACCAAGGTGTTCCAGTGGCAATCATCTGATACCTTCATCAGACCCTCGTCATTATATAAAGCAGAAAGTGCTTAAGATACCAAAGCAAACGAGCCCAAACTGGACTGTGTTAGTCCTTTCCATCAGGGTGTTCTAGTGGCAATCATCTGATACCTTCGTCAGACCCTCGTCATCATATGAAGCAGAAAGTGCTTAAGACACCAAAGCAAACGAGCCCAAACTGGACTGTGTTAGTCGTTTCCATCAGGGTGTTCCATTGGCAATCATCTGATACCTTCGTCAGACCCTCGTCATCATATAAAGCAGAAAGTGCTTAAGAAACCAAAGCCAACGAGCCCAAACTAGACTGTTTTAGTCCTTTCCACCAGGGTGTTCCAGTGGAAATCATCTGATACCTTTGTCAGACCCTCGTCATCATATGAAGCAGAAAGTGCTTAAGAAACCAAAGCAAACGAGCCCAAACTAGACTGTTTTAGTCCTTTCCACCAGGGTGTTCCAGTGGAAATCATCTGATACCTTCGTCAGACCCTCGTCATCATATGAAGCAGAAAGTGCTTAAGACACCAAAGCAAACGAGCCCAAACTGGACTATCTTAGTCCTTTCCACCAGGGTGTTCCATTGGCAATCATCTGATATCTTCATCAGACCCTCGTCATCATATGAAGCAGAAAGTGCTTAAGAAACCAAACCAAACGAGCCCAAACTAGACTGTTTTAGTCCTTTCCACCAGGGTGTTCCAGTGAAAATCATCTGATACCCTCGTCATCATATGTAGCAGAAAGTGCTCAAGACACCATAACAAACCAGCCCAAACTGGACTGTCTTAGTCCTTTCCACCAGGGTGTTCCAGTGGCAATCATCTGATACCTTCGTCAGACCCTCGTCATCATATGAAGCAGAAAGTGCTTAAGACACCAAAGCAAACGAGCCCAAACTGGACTGTCTTAGTCCTTTCCACCAGGGTATTCCAGTGGAAATCATCTGATACCTTCGTTAGAACCTCGTCATCATATGAAGCAGAAAGTGCTTAAGAAACCAAAGCAAACGAGCCCAAACAGGACTGTCTTAGTCCTTTCCACCAGGGTGTTCCAGTGGCAATCATCTGATACCTTCGTCAGACCCTCGTCACCATATGAAGCAGAAAGTGCTTAATACACCAAAGCAAACGAGCCCAAACTGGACTGTCTTAGTCCTTTCCATCAGGATGTTCCAGTGGCAATCATCTGATACCTTCGTCAGATCCTCGTCATCATATGAAACAGAAAGTGCTTAAGACTAAGAGTCAATAGGTACCTAATAAAACTCTTTCGTCACTTTTCCATTTTTGCCCAAAAACAAAGCGTACCTATCATTGGTAAATATATTTTAAACCCTTGGCAACACCAAGCATTATGGCGCTATATTTCAATATTTTTTAATTCATTTTAAATTTCGGTTTGTCATTTTGCTATGAAATACATCAGAAAATTGAATATTTACTTAAGAAATGTGATGTTTACACACTTCTTTTTTTCCTGGATGTTATTTACAGCACAAACTGATATTTTTTTATTAAAACATTTATATTCGTAATGTCATCACTCGGCGAGTGCTCCTGAATGACTGATCGGCATTTGGCGGGGGCCGGGAGGGGGGTCGATCGGAGATGTCAATATCAGTGCCTTTTTAGTGGAAGTTTTTACTGAGCGCTTACTAGGCATCTAGACAATATATAATCTAAGCAAATAACTATTAATAATGATTTGGAATTTTCAAGGCTATAGTAAATAGATACCTTCTATATCGAGGAGCTCTATCCTCGGACATAATCTGTGTTAATGGAGTTAGTGGTTAATCGTAGATCTATCTTGCATAAAAATATGATGCATCCTTTATTATCGTATTTATCGTTCGAAATTGGTTCGCGCTCAGTTTTATCACAGTATGTAGAACTAATTGACTGGCCTTGTGGCTCAGTTGGTAGTGTGTTTACGTCTACCTGCTGAACTGAAAGGTCGTGGGTTCAATCCCCACCCAGGGCAAACATTTGTGTGATGAGCATGGATGTTTGTTCTGTGTCTGGGTGTTTCTATGTATCATATGTATATATTTACAAAAAAAAAGTATATATATGTATTCTATCAGCCATCTAGTTCCATAGTACAAGCTTTGCTTAGTTTGGGCTAGATGGTGTTGTGTGAAATGTCCACAAATATTTATATTTCTATTTATTTAATTAAACTATTTCTTATACTGTGGATTTATATGCTTTTCGAGACAAAGGTTGAAGTGAGTCAACCAAGTGTAAATTGATTTTTTGACAATGTGATGCATGAGCCAACTTTAAACAATAATTTAAATCTTATTATTGTTTAAAGTTGGCGCATGCTCAATTTTGTCTCGTTTCTTTTGCGTCGGACAAAAGTCGAAGGGATTTTGGTATATGATTATTCTAAATCGTAACGTAAAGACTATTCAATATGGTAACCTATCGAAGATCCGAAATACGTTTGCTTAACTCTTACTTGCCCGAATCCGTTTCATAGAACTATCTGATACCAAATGTTCTCCTTGACACGAGTTTCTTATTTCATAAGTTTGTTAGCCATATGGTTCATTTGCCCGAACAATTATTTGGTTAGGTTTGTTAGGTTTTTGTTTTATTATATCTAGAAACTTTATTATTTACAAAGGTTTGGGTATCAGAGATATAAATTATTAGCTTAGACTCGTTAGGTTTCTGTTTATTATACACATAAACTTTCGTATTACAAAGATTCGGTTTAACAGATGAGTTGTCAAATGAGCATTCGGGATTTTGATTAAAAAAATAGTTTGGGGAATCGGGGAAAAAATATTCGGTATTTCGTAATTCGGATTATAGATATATAGGTAACAATCCAATATTAATCTAAGTTGGAATACTTTTTGCAAATAGAATATAAAAAAAAAAAACTCTTAATAGGAGACATAAATTTAAGTTTTTATTTTAAATCTTATAAATTGAATAAGGGCTTTCTGACTTCTGACGGGAACTGTCACGCGGGATAATAAAACAAAACACTGTTTAATCAAAATGCGCTTATTCAGCGCTTAAAAGAAGGAATACCTATTCGACGCACATTCTAACACTGAAATCGTAAGCTGGATGTTATCATTGTTCGTTTCACAATAGTACATATTTTAGTAACAATACACCGAATAGCCACATAACGATGACGCAACGTCATTGTTTAGCGACACTCTGATCTAATTACAGATGTGTTGTTGTTTGCATGTTTGTGATTGCTAGTAAACAGATAATGCTGTTGTAAACATAATTCTATAGAGATAATCCCGTATTCGTTGAGCCAGTTAGAAAATTTTTACGTCTTCAACCTAGAGTTTTTTGGCTCACGACTCCACACCATCGTTGAATTATCTTATTGCAATTGACATGAAGGTTTTTTTAGGTACCTGTTACCAAAGGTCATGGAATAGAGGCTTTAAGATATAATTATAGTTTAAAAAACTGAAAAAACCGACTTCAAAATACGCAATTTGTTTACTTGGTGTTACATCTTTAGAGGATGTACTGGAATCAAACAAACTCCAAATTCTAATAATCGCTTGTATTGTTGAAAATTATAAAATATTAGAGTCATGTGTTTGGTAACACGGTTAGGTTGCAAAAGTTGAATTTATAATTATGCACCAATAATGTTAAGCGAGCCTACACACTCGTAACTAGCTGTGATAAGTATACGCGACTGGCTGTTCACTTTTCTACAAGAACTAGGATGATATTTTACCAGTTACTTTGTTATAAAAACTGATAGTACTAAACCGATTTTGATAAAATTTATATGGGACCACCTCTGAATTATGTCCTACCAAATATAAAAAGAATCATCAAAATCAATGCACAACTGGCGGAGTATTCGGTTATCAAAAATACAAAAAAATATATAGACGAATTGATAACCTCCTCCTTTTTGGAAGTCGGTTCAAAGTTAGGCTTCATTCGTTATATACGAGCACGCAACCGGAGCTAACAAGGTCACCCGTTGACGGACACGTCAAGGCTACTACATCACAATATTGTACCCTACACTAACTTTTCAACAACCGTCAAATGTAGTGTTATACAGCTTCATAGGATATGTGTGCACTGAATAAAGAAACTTTTCTGACCAGTTCAAGCCAATTTCGTAACAAAAAGGCTATTTCGCAACAAAAGTTTTAGTCCTAATAGATATTCATATCTACACAAGTATTATCAGTAAAGTATACAAAAATAGTCACCATTCAAGAAAAGTTTCGATTAATATAACAAGCAAAAGTACCATCACGCCGGAATTTGCGCAACTTTAGATACTTGAAACATTGCAAACGGCTACCAAAACGCCGTAATTAGGGAGGAATTATAAAATCTATAAACAAACTCAACATTAGGGATGCCGAATATCTTGTACTTTTTATTGTACTTACCTAATACTGACATTTTTATCCTCAAGAAATTTCGCTTTCTCATGCACCAACAAATAATGATGCGTCAAAAATTGGTCCCATTCGTGTTCCCAAATGTGAGTTTGGTCCTCAATATTGTCAATATCTTTATGTGTGAAAAACTGTACGTATTCATTGAGCCGTGATATAGCAAATTCTATAGCAGAGAATGGAACCTTCCCATTGTGCGTGACAAGATGCTGTTCACCGTTTTTGGCTAAAGTATTCGAAAGCCATTTGAGGACGCTGATGCAGGCGGTTATTCTGAAGTCGTCGATGAATTCTTCAAGGCTGTCAGAGTTGTGGATGTTGTAGCATCTCGGGAATTTGGTCACGGATATCCCAGGTTCGGTGTACCAGTGCATTTGGGTGAGAGATGTGGTCAGTCCTTCTTTTGTTGTAAATATTGATCTGCAAAATCTTTGAAAAAATTGTTTTAATATATTTTTTTACTTTTTTTAATACTAAGTGTTTGATGTTATTTAATTTATAATAATATATTGTTTACATCCACAAGATACGAGAATAGCATTTCATTATACATATATAATTATTTTCTTAGCACAATAAATAAATATATATATAATAATAATAAACCTTTATTGACCAAAAACTTACAAATCATAACATTTTAAATATATTTTATACATTAGATACAAATAAGTTGGATTTACATAAGAATATTATCTATAGAACTGTGTGACACCTATACTAGTAATTAAACTGTGCAACACGTGCCAGAGCCTTCCGTAGGTAATGACTATGAGAGAACATTTGGTTTACATTGATATATATATATATGATATAAAATAAAATGAAACCGGACAAGCGCGAGTCAGACTCGCCCACCGAGGGTTCCGTACAAATTAGAAGATAAAAGGGGGAAATCATTTTTTTTAATATTTTCCATCTTAT
The DNA here is from genome assembly GCA_947563715.1 of Lycia hirtaria. Lineage (NCBI taxonomy): Eukaryota > Metazoa > Arthropoda > Insecta > Lepidoptera > Geometridae > Lycia > Lycia hirtaria. The sequence goes on along the minus strand of OX387379.1, from coordinate 28,286,544 downwards.
ACCGAAAAGAAAAAAAAAAAAAAAAATATCGTAAAATATTTAAAAACCTGTTTTAACTTATACTAATTAAGCTCTTTCATAATATACCCCACATGATACGGTTAAAGAACTTTAAAATTTTGACCCTCATTCAAAAGACACAATTTTTTTGTGATTAAATTAAAAATGTCCAGTTTTCGGATTTTGTCCTATAATATGTGTACTCTATCTAACACAATGCTTCTTGCCAAATTTCATTGTTCTAGGTCAACGGGAAGTACCTCATAGGTTTTGATTCCCTTGTGAGTGTCGAAATGTGCGTTTTTTACGATATATTCGGCTGTAACTTTTTTTACGAAAACTTAGAAACTTTATTTTTCTTTCTGCAGCAAGAGACTATAGATCTGCGTACTATTAACCCTTTCTTTGTATTTCAAAAACAGCTCTTTTTAGAGTACCGTAGTAAACAGGGAAAAAACCTTTAAGATTTAAAGTGATTGTTATAGTCAAACATTCTCCCCCCCCCCCCTCTACCGGCTATATACAAGACCTTACATCTAGACTCAAAGTTACCTGCTAATGAGGACTTCTTTATTACTAAGCAGCCAATCGTATTTATCTCTTTTCGTGGTCCAGAGGAAGTCTACAGAGTGCTGTTCCATGAATTTGTATAGAATCATTCTTTCAACCTTCGACAGCTCCTTGCCAGTGGCTTTCTTGGGGTCTACGTTTGGTGGTGGGTGACGGACCTAAAAAATAATTTTGGAAAATTATGATCCCCATTGTCACAATAGATCTGCAAAGGTCGTTTTGTTTTTCCTGTTTTTCCGTGGCTACCTTTTGATATAAATTAGCATACTCCGCGGTTTTAATTGCGATCAAAAAGCCTTTTCTAAGTGGAGACATTCGGAATGAAGGGACTCTCCAAAATTATTTCCAATAATCTCCAATATCCTATATCTCTTAGATCTTATGCACTGTCTGGTAGTCAGTCAGTGAGTCACTCAGGACAGTACCTTTATATAGGTAGGTATAGATAAAAAAAAACATTGACATTATTAACAAATTAGTGGATACAGTTGGTATCGACTTATGTCCTATCAAGGAAAGATAAACGTATAAAAATCATTTTTCCACAGCTATATCATTAACGGTGGATCCTAGCAGTCAAAATTCAGATTATCCCTACCATGTCACTAAACATTACTTGAATTATTATATCGTGATATTGCATTCTGTGCAAAGTGCACACAAATTTTGTGTACACTACATTTGACAGGTTATTGGGATTCGATGAAAAGTTAGGTATTGAAAGAAAAAGAACGAAAGATGATGATAATAACCCATGCAAGAACTTCAGGATTTTTCAAATACATACTTCATCGCCTAAAGGAAACACAACTCTAATATGGGAAATTAAACGTATTTAGCTAGACGAAATTAAACAAATATACATATGCTACCCTAAGATTTGAAAACCACCAGACTCTCTCTAATGTTTAAGACTCTCGATAGTCAGGAAGATTCGCACTAAAAATAGATCCAGCACGTAGGAAACATGATTTGAAAAGATAACACACCTACCCTACTTTTTCTACAGTCCAGTAAACTATTTTTGTTAGTTTATTACCTTATGGGACTCGTATTTCTCAAGCCATCCCCTTTCTAAGAGCGCCCGCCTGACTGCAGGGAACCCTCCCCCCTTTATCATGAACACCTTTCGCTCCTTCATGGCTGCATCAGCGAGCTTCTTCAGCTCATTCCATCGTTCGTTGCTCACCCAACTTTTATATTGTCTAAGTTGTTCCGTGGATGAACTCTCTACAATCGGAATAAGGGTCAATATCGCATCGATACGTTTATTATATCGTGTTTTATGATTTAATAGTCACGTATGTGAGCGAGTCTTATTGGGTAATAAAAAAGTTGTAAAATACGTACCAAGTACTAACAGGTATGTGGATTCGATTCCTGCCACGTGGGTAACGTTTTTGTGCAGTGGAATCAACGATTTCTACTAAATAAATGCAAAATAAGTTGTGTGTATGGTGTCTGTAAGGGTGCTATTTTTGTGAGTAGGTACCTAGTTTGCGAATAAAAATGTTTTTTTGGGAATCCTGATGATCATTTTCAGGATTGAAAATTATAATATTGGTCGACATAAGTACATAAAATATTCATGTGTTAAGATATGGAAAATTTTGTCATGGAAAATGTATTGTTTTTCTTTGTCTACGTGTGATGTGGTAGGAAAATTTGAAGAATATATTCGAAAATGTTACACATGCTATGAAGTTGTGTATTAAAATTGTCGAATCAAACATGCGTTCGAGTCCGAAAATGGTAAAAAAGTGTAAAAAACATTCCGGAGTGCCTCAATCAGGTGTTAACTGTTACTCACTTTTTCCTTTAGCGGACAACGCTTCGGAATTATCAGAATCAACCAGTATCAGTGATAAATAGTTATCATAGAACTGTCTGTACGTTTTGCCTGTTAACATGTTTATATACCTGCACATAGAATTGGTCCATGTTCAGATCTGGAGAAGGAGACTGCACTGGACGGTCGCAACTCTTTCTTAGATGTGCTATCTTTATGTAGCTTGGAGTCTGAAGCGCTCTCCTCTAGTTCCATCGTTACAGCCATGGGCGCTTACAGCGCTCTACAACCCTGCGGAAAACCAACTGTTCAAGAACAACCATGTTTCCGTTTTACACCATGACGTCTGCACGATACGGAAGCTCAAGTTAGACTGAGGGTTAAATATAAACCGGTAGTGCAATAACCTAGTTGTTTAACCCACATTTGGGAGTCCTTGGCTTGTCAGCGAGCAGCGCAACGGTGGCGGTGCACATCTCCGCCTGGCACCCGTGTGACGTCACAACTAACTCGAGGCATATTCGTGAGGAATGTAGTTATACGGAAATTAATAAACCTAATTTACTCTTACCTCCTGCTAATCGGCCGTTACCTACTCAGAAAACTAGGTTAAATATAATGCAATAGCATTAATTAAAAATAATGATAAGCAACCCTATAATTTTGTAAACTGAGAATTTATTTGAAACATTTTCATTTCGTCGGTCGACTCTTTATAGTCTATTTGGATTTATTTGATTTGACTTTTGTGTTTAAATAAACACAACATAATATTTGACGTATAAGTATTGTCGGCACTAATAAGTTTGAAAGTAGATAAAAGTACGCTTATGAAAGAGAATTTATAACTATTTTGAGGAAGTACCTATCACTTATTTGTCAGTTATCCAACTGCAAAGTGGTGTGCAAGCATTCCTGTGTTCCGAATGGGCAATATCTAAAACTAATCCCTGGCCCCGTTTTATACTTACTCAGAGTTCGCGGAACGGGCCTTTACGTCCCGATATTTATTTAATTTTGTTATAAAAATAACTACAAAATCGAGTTTTTATTAGAGTATATCGATATGAACTTATACCAGCAATACGAACAAATAGGTAATCAATTAAATTACTACCCAAAATTGTTAAAAATCCTTTAGTATATTCCCGTTTTCAGAAAATTCGCTGCGCTCTTCTCTCATCTTCATCTTTTCTTCATTTCTCTCATTGAGCAATTTATCAATTCACTATCCAAGAATTTCAAAAAACCTTATAAATTTTAAATTACTGCCAAAACTTTCATTTTAATAAACATACATTTTTGCAACTTTGCATTGCTATAAAAATTGAGCGTAATCCCCCTAAAAATGTATATTTAAGTATTTACCATTATTTCTAATATTTTGAACCTCACCAAGGTGTCTCATAAGTTATTGTAATACATTAAAAATGGGGATAGAGGGTTGTATATAATTATATACGTACTCTACATAATATAATATATACTCTTCCATAAGGGACAGAGGCATAATGTGTTTTTTTTTATATTCATGAAAAACTACCTTTCTGCTTATATTTAATATTTTCGGTGTTGTTTCCGGTAGAATTAACGTGTTACAAAATTTAATTGTTTGAAAATTATTTCAATAGATAGCGCCACCTGTATCACTAAGTCGCGATTCTAAATACATTTTAGTTCATAATTGCGCCACGGAATCATACAAGCGCTACTTGTTAACAACAGCGTGCGATAAGTAGAGAGCGTGGCTATGTTCAGATTAGTTAGAATTTATATGTTGTCTAAAATGCCAAGTGCCTCTTTGATTGTTTCGTCCGGCAAGTGGCAGCATTGATTATGACATGAAGCAAGATGGCGCGTTCATCTCAGTTTGATATTTCTCTGTGATAATTCTCACGTTTTGTCATTTTCAGAACTTATTTCGTAATGGACTAGTGGATCAAATATTCGCTCAAAAATCTCTGAGTGTTGTTAAAAGTGTTTATAGTAAATAATTCGTGTTCATAACAGGTTTGATGTGAATCTAACCCACCTGAGGAATGTTGGTTTTTTCAGTGATTTGTGATTTGGTCAGGTGTTTTCGTTTTAGCCAAAATTGAAATTTTGTTCTTGCGCAGTGAGTGAAGTTCCACAGTTCTGATGTATTTGTGCCGCGGGGATGCTAGATGTCGGGACTGTTTCCAATGTTGGGAAACATAAGCGTGAACTATTTGTTTTGATATACCGTGATAAAGTTTATTGAGAAGGTCGGACGGAGAAAGAGGCCCGGCCGGAGTGATGGCCTTCAGCGAGGTAAGCCTTTTGTTCCACAGCATCATACTTTGTTGTCATTCATCATCTGTTTTTCTCTAAAAACTTAATGCATGTCAGAAAATAATTCTTGTGAACTTGATTTACTTCTTCTTCAAAGTCTTATCATCGTTTGCTCAATAATAATCTAAGTTTGGTAGATAATTAAAGATAAAGGCTAAATGGATTATGCTTTCTAGTTTTATCTATATGCAGTATAAATTCCTTCTACCTATCATCTATAAATTCTTTTATGTATATTATCCTTTAATCTGCAGCCACTTGAGTCTTTTATTTGAATCTGCTACTTATATGTATTGCACTATTGCAGTAAATATGTAATATTCTATTTTGAATGTGAACTCTTGCCGACAATTCTACACTTATGAATGTCAATACATTTTTGCATAGAAGCATAATACAATTAAGTAATTTATCATTGATCAAATACCTCTATTCGTTTGAGCTGTAGGAATTACAGATTTTTTTGCATTGAAGAAGGAGGCTTTATTATTACTGGATCATCAATAATACAACCTTGCTTGAGTTGTAAAGTCATATTCTTATTACTTAATATGCATTTTTCCTACTTGCAATACTCATAAACCAAGTTACATTTATTTACTGATGACTATTTTGTTGGAATAATAATAAACAATTTTAGAATCCTACTATTTTATCCTACTTAATTAAACAAATTTGTGCACATTCATGCTCGGTATGATCATTCAATTCAAAATTAAATCAAAAGTGCAGATTTATTTTTATATTCATATAAAGATAGGTTTCCGCTTGACTGCCAACTCACCTGATGTTGAGCAATGTTGCAGTCTATAACCGCACTTACCTAGAGAAACCGATTCACTCACGATTGTAGGACACCCAGTTTGTACCCACCAGGGGAAGATCCACTCAGGAAGCGCATTCCACAGTTTAGCGGTCCGTATGATAAATGTGGAATTAAACCTTTTCTTATGTATTTATTATATATGAACATATATATATATATATAGTTGTTTCATTGATAATGAGAATGTATTAAATACACAGTTTTATAAAAAGTAAAAGTATTTAAAAAGGATTTTGCAATTAAATTACCAAAAGAACTGAAAGATTTTTGCATTATAGCATCTGCAAAAATGATTAAACATATTAAAAAAACTTCATCAGGTGCAACTTATTAATATAAAAAAAAAGCTTTTTTTTTAATTTCAAATAAATAGAAAAAAATTATAATCTCCTCTTTTTGAAGTTTATTAAATACCTATTAAATAACTTTACATAGCCTTAACAAATGAACTTGCAATCAGGTTATTATATACCATTTTCTACTTTTTATTGTCAATCTATAAAAGAAGCTTCTCCAGTATTAAATATCACATATTTGTGCATAGTTTTTTTATGTGTTTATTTATTTATTATGTGCATATTATTATTTTTGTTGTATTTACCATAGAATTCTATAGTTACTCTCACCTTCTGAAGTTCTGACTACAACTTAGCCGAGTAATCATATATATTTATTACATATAAAATCATTACATTAGTTCCTAATTACACTGTGGCCCCACACTAGACACAGGGTCCGTGTTGTGGGAACCTAATATCGAGCAGTGTTATTTTACGATTAACTTGGTTGAGGGCTGTCTGTTACAGTATGGTAAATATATTAAAATAAAAAGTAAGAAACAAAAATTGGCTGAACCAACATACTCTCAATAGAATACCGTGAATCAAGTAACTTAGAAGACACAAAAACTAAATTAAAACCTTTCTTGATTCTCTTTAGTAGCTATAATGCCATAGATACATTCATTAAACACTTTAATACTATTCTTTGTGCATTGGAGGTTAAAACTTATTAATATGGTTGACCGTGATAAATAAATGATTACAAAAGTGAGTTAATTAAAAAAAAACAAGCTTTTACAATTTAGCGCTTACAATTTAACATTAAAATAAAGTAATACAATTTAGTGAACATTTCAATCATTTATATAAAAAGCAAAAAAGAAAAACAGTGTTTTCAATAAATTTTCAAAAGTCAAAAACTATAAATAAAAAAAAAAAGATTTTCATAACTTGTCGAGGTTTTTTCTCAGAGAAAAGATGTATAACCACCTCTGTAGCCTTGGTAGTAACCAATAATACTAGTATTTTAATAACCTCACAATTAATAATGCTACCCACAAAATGTAATTAGGTACTTATGCAAAACTAATTATTTGTCTTAATGACTTTTCCACCTAATTGTATCAAATAGAATTAAAATTACACAATGTCAAATTATATACCTGACTTATTTAATTGCATTGTATTTAGATTACAATGCAAATTGATATTGCAACATGTTTAATTATAAATGCAGTAGTTGATTGATTCTATTCTTGGTCACTCTACTAAATTGTTCCAAGTTAATTTTCATGCATAAAAATATTTTTTGTTAAGGCTAAAATGATTTTTATGTATAAAAATTAGCTTGATCCAAGCTAATTTTAATATATAAATTTTTGTCGAACATTTGTGATGTTGTTTTCTAGTTTTACAAACGACGAAATTTTTTATAAGTTCATTCAGTCATTTTATATCTTCAAAAATGTGGGTATGCGTGAGCGAGACGGTGACGGCGGACGGTGGTCGAACTACGGACTCTTAAGAAGAGAGCCATATAAAACTATTGCAACAATTGGCGGACAAATAGTGATATCTCTTCCTGGCAACCTTAGGATGGAGAGGAACGAAAAGAAGTTATGACAACCTCACAACAAAATCAGGATCTTATACAACAGTTAACAGCTATTGCACTTACTACTAGTTATTGTTACTGTCTCTGCTCTTATTTAGAAGTTTATAATAACAACTTTCTTTATATACTGTTCTGCTCTGTAATATGTTTAATATTTCGTATTATTTATTTTTGTTTAATATTGATCTCTCCTAGAAAGGATTGATAGCTATTAAGTATAGTTAAAGCCAGTACTTGTTGGTTGTACCACCCCAAATACCCTTTTAATTATCTAGTTTCACTACAAACTACTGATCATTCTGAAATCTGAGTAACAAAACTCCTGACCTCAATTCTAACAGGTGTCCCGTAAAAGTTCAACGTAATCACTGCCAATTAGTACCTAATGTAACTAATTAGTACCAATTACGCTTGGAAACACGAGGATGCTCTTAAAACTTTAGCAAAAGACTCTACAGAGACTTTACGACCACTCTGTTACCTCATTGTGTTTCCGTCCTACTTTAATGCACTCATAATAATAATGTGTATCAATAGGTTTACATAACGCGTTGCTGAGTCGCATCTCTAATTTGAGAGTTGTAAATGTCAGAAGTCTGAAGAGAGCTTTGCTCGAGGTGACGCAACTACCGTCACTCACACGGCGTCGCCTGTTATACCGGCTAACAATGCACTAGATATTCGGCGAGCCTCTTGGTCATGTTATACAGTGAAACATCCTCTTATTGGCGGTAAGCGTTTCACAATCGCGGCGCTTAGAGCTTGTTTCCCACGGTTTGATTGTTATTCCGAGTTTGGTTGGGAGGCTTCGTGATTCGTGCGTACCCGGCTGGCACCGGTATTCTCACTGAGATTCACAATGCACTGTTACAGTTTCGGATTTGACCTCTATTTTGTATCAGCCGACTTTTACGTTTTGGTGTATATGGGCCAATTTATCGTGGCTGTCGGCAGGGACAGGGTATTGTAATAAGAGACAGGGTCCCAATTTTGTCCTAGTCTCCATACTTCCCAGACAGGGACCCGATAGACAGGGCTCGTGAAATCGGGTAGTCAAATACACCTTTGAGCGATAATTCGAGTTATGCAAAAAAAAAAACTGATTATACTGCTACTATAGGGATAAGGAGGAATCTAAAAGTCTACATCTAGTAGATCATAACCACCGAAGTATGTTAAACATATTCACAGTGTCCCATTCTTTTTACCCACTCTTTTTTTACGTTGGGAAATGCCTACTCGTACCGCAGTGCCACGGGGAGACAGTGCGATTATGTGCGACTCAAACCCAATAAAACCCCACGGTGTTTCCCCCTCGGTCGCGTCAGGGCGGGTCGTGGGCACCTTTTCAGATTCCCACCACGACCCGCCGCGGCTGTCTGTCTTCGGACCCTCCACCAGGGGAGACGTCGCGATGCGTCAGAAAACAATGACGCGTCGCGACCTCCTCGGGACCACATCAGAAGGGGCGCAAAACGACCCCGTGTCTTACACCCGTGGGCCCCACGGTGAGTCAGGTAAGTGGCCTCACCGCCTACCACAACGGTCGCAGAGGACAGGGTGTACACGTCATCAGTGACACACCTGCTCTCCTGCGACCCCACCGCGTCCGCCATCTAACAGTGGCGGCCCCGTCGGAGTCGTGGAGGATAGGGAAAGCTCCGTACCTTATCAGTTACTATCCTCTTCCGCCACGACTCGACTCCATCGGCCGCGATGCCTCCCATACCGACATCGCAGCCCGCCTCAGTTGCGGTGTCGCCCAAACAACACCGCAACCTACCTGTGCTCGCTTCCGCTTCCGTTCCGACCAAAAGGCCTGGAAGCGGCTCCCCCTCGTCCGTCGTATAGCCGCTGCCGTTCCGCCATACGGCAAGCGTTCCCCGGGGTTGCACCAATAGGAGGCACCGATACCACACCACTACCTACTCCTTCGTTATCCGTACTGCCAAGGTTTGGAATTCCCTTCTGGTAGCTTCGTTTCTTAAATTCTATAATATGTGAATTTTAAAATGTAGAGCGAATGAATAATTAGTCGATGTTTTGATTAACCGTTGTGGTGAGATAAAAACAATCGTGATGTGAGCCCATTCCATAAAAAAAACCACATACGTATCTGCTCGTACCTAGATGTAAATGTTGTAGTAGTTTGCATAGTAACGTGAAATGTACCTTATCTATATGGGACGTGGTTTCCTCGTCGGTCCCGATTGCACCCGTGTGCACGTCAACCCACGGCCAATGTAAACTGATCCCCACCATCCTTTGTAACCGAGCACACAATTCACAAGCCACTGACACGAGTTCGGCCTGAAAAGTCTGCGTAAATTACCATCCCTACCTGCGGAATGACCAAAGTTAAATGTGGCCGCCGTGAAATGAAAATTTTCGGGTCAGTTAAAAGCTTCTGTTAAAACTAATAAAATGTGGAGGTGAGACTGTTCAAATTTGTTTTGTGGTTGGGGAGAGGTTATTTTGATAGACAATAATTAAAGTTATTTCTCTAATCAAAAGCGCAGCAAACAGGCAGACGGCTCGACATAAACTTTACAAACAAATATGATTTAATAACAAAAAATCCAACTTCGTGGGTAAAAACTAAAATATGTTGAGTACTCTTTGCGCAGCACTAGTGCTATCTACTTTTCAAATTATTATGGCCTTAGCTAATTAAGCTTAACTTTTGCCGTAAGAATAATTTTATAGTTAAAAAAACTGAAACAACCGACTTAAAGTACGTTATTTCGTTTACTTGTAATATAAGTAAGGATAATAATTAAAAAAAGGCGCTCAAGCGTTGAAGTAATTCTATTTTCTCCTTAAACACATTGGATGAGGAGTGGATAGGTTTTACTTTTCAAGCTCAATAAATCCCTCACGATTTAAACTTTTTAAAATACCTTTATTCACCCGCTCGTTTTTTTTTCAAGAACGACATTTGTCACATGCTTCGTCGTCGCAGATTAGAAAATGTGCAGATGTTTATACGAAAACCCTCAACATTTGACAATTTTGCAAAGAAAAACGTGTCAGTGGATCTCTGCGATTTTATAATCTGACGCACTCACTCAGGAATACAATGCAAATATTTTTACTTTTAGAGATTATTCAAAAAGTAATGAAGCAATGTTTCTAAAATAATTATGGGACCAACTTGGGAGCTTTCTCTATACATCAATTTAAGAAACATAAAAATTGGTTCACGAATGACGGAGTAATTCGTGTACATACATAAAATATATATATATACTGTACGAATTGATAACCTCCTCCTTTTTCGAAGTCGGTTAAATAGAAACAGTTACCGACACCTCGCGTATCAGTCTTATATAGCTGTTTAAACTGTAAGAAGTAATATAAAGGCATAAATCAAAATGTACAAACATATTATTTATTAATACAGTCAAAAAAACATTACCATTTTTCTAGTAGTGTAATTTTCTAGTATCGTGAAGTCACATTACTACGAACAGGCAGATGCCTCCTAACCGTTTTGCTTCTGATCCGATTGCAGCTATCGCTCGTATCGGAAGAGCCATTCTGTCGCCTTCATCGCGTCGATTCGATTCGGGCAGAATCTGTTAGTCGTGCGCGCAGGGTCGACAACCCGGACTTATCAACAATCAAATTTGTAGGGCCGCCCGTCTAACTCCTGCCTATTTGCATAGAAGCTATTTACATAAAAAACTAAACATACCTAACTGGAAAGTCCCATTTGCCTTAACATGTACATTGTTCACGACTTGACGTCAAATTAAATTTGTTCGACACGGTGCCGGTACTGCTCTACTTTTGGTGGTGTTATTTGAATGCTATCCAGAGTTGAGTTCGCTTTTTTACCCAACCGCGCAGGAAGTATCCCAATGTGACAGTTTCACTACAAAATAGGTCTAATACAGTCGCGTATTTTTTCTTCTTAATATACATAGATTCATGTTAGTTTTAGGAAAATCCCACAATCCCATGTTAGATTGTAGTGAACGAAATTTGTATTTTAATAAAGTTATATTGCCTGTATATTTCATCTTTCGATACTAATAAATAAAAGTAGAAAGCTAATTCATTCGGTTTTTCTTATACCTATGAATTCTGTAATATATATTTTAGAGGCCTTTCGGCGGCTTAATAACTCTGACAATAGGGCTGGCCACTCAGTCTATACGAACTTACTTACTTTGTTATATATTCCTGCGTAAAATTATTATTATTTTTTAGTTAATATGTACATAGTTTTTTTAATAAGTATCTACAGCATAATATTTCAAGGCATGCATGTAGACTCTAAGACGCTCGAACTAGGAAAAAAGAATTTCGAGTGAGAAATCAAGAGAAGAATTCCGTTGGGCTAGACAGCATTCGGCAAACCAAGTCGACTCTTCTGGTCATCCATCCCGCAAAGTCTCAAGACGAAGGGCATCGCCAGAGAACCAGAGTTATTGCCATAGCGCAGCGTATATATATGCAAGCTGAAGTGGCAGTTAGGTTGGTCATATCTATCGCAGAACCGATAACCGCTGTGGTAAACGGTAGAGACCGCGTATTGGCAAATGTAGTGTAAGACGGCGGCGGCCCGAGACACGACGGAGTGACGATGTACGGAAGGCAGTGACTGGCGTTCAATGGAACAGGCCTATGTTGAGAAGTGGAATAAAGAGGCCTGATGATGAAAATAGACTCACAGAATGGCTTATTCAACATCGATATCAAAACCTCATAACGAGTCTCGCCTCACCTTTGACCGTTGTATTCGTGATCTGCGTGAACTATCGAGCCCACTAGGTGAAAGGCGCCCCACTGCTGATTGGGTAATAGCCTAACGTAAACTGCGCTCTTCGTGCCTTAATTGTAAGTAGGTCTAATGTTGTTCTGACCTAGACACGCCTCGTATCTAAAATAGATCAATAACGAATAGATAGGGAAGCTTTCCTTCGTAGCCATCGTAAGAAGGTCACGGCCGATAACATTAAATTCACCGTTAAAGTGGCCATTAAGGGCTCATTACACACGTGCGGCGCAAAATTAAAATTTTAAAGTTTTTATGTCCTTTTACCTTAGATTAATTAGGTCACTAATCACTATGGCAAGAGATCACAATGCTTGCAACAATTTAAGATTATTATTTGTTATATAAATCCCCCCCCCCCCCCCCCCCCCACATTCCGCCTTAAATCTATCACAGATGCACGAATCTTCGCCAGTCTCCGATAAACGCAACCCATCAGCCAAATTAAATTTGAAAATAGCGGTAAGTGGTATATCAAGTTTGTGACGAGCGCGCGCCAAAAGGTCGACCCCAATATGTTGGAACGTTTATTATTTTAAAAGTTGCATTTTATTATTTTCATACGAGTTCGGAGCGAAGCGAGATGGTTCAACAAAATAAACACGCGTGAAAGAATGTGGGCCGAGATTGGAAAGCACCGAGTTCACTCCTACGCTCGATAGTTATAATTCGCTCGAGCGATATCCGTTTCGATTGTTGCACAAAAAATATTTAGAAAATGTTCATTTGATCGATAAAAACGCTCCGTGGAAAAGTAGGGCGAGCAGTGGCACTTGACTTGACCCCGTATTCCGATTCATAAAAATGTAAAGGCAAGTACCGAAGAATCCAACTAACAATTTTTTTTACTGTAAGCCCGTATCATAATATTGTTCCATTGCTTTGATTTATTTAACAAGCATCTATATGAAAAGAAAAACAAAATACATTTATGTAAACCATTTTCGTAGTGAAACTGTTACGCTTATATGATGTTGTGTGTATTTTTTACGCGTAAAAGTATGCGCAATACTAGCTGTATAATTTATTTAATCATTTAATCGGGCCTTCTTTAGGATATTTTTCGTAAAATCACTTAATTTTCAAAGGAGACTACAAACAAGTGCATTTTTTTATTTTATGCCAGAGTTCTCTCAGTTCTCAGGAAGTAAGGATCTAATAAAATGTCGCACTTCAAATCGATTAAGCCGTAAGGCTGTAGAAGCTAATAGAGAAACATTACGAATATGTGTACACCTGAAAAACAGCCTTCCTTTTTGCGCAGTCAGGTAAGAGGCAAGTACACTTTGTTCTTGTTTACTTCATACGACGTTCTGATTTGCAAGAGTTGTTCTTCAAATAGTTTCCCAAGGACATGCCATTCTTCAGCCAGACATTGAGTAATGTCGTCTACGTCAAAGTACGCACGTTTGTTTGAACATATTTTGATAAACTTGTGGACATTGTCTGTTCTTATTGATTTTCCCGTTACATATGTTTTACGGATTTTCTCAAAGTTAGTAGGTAAACTTCGAGGAAATTATTTTATTCATTTTTTTTATACGAAATAGATCTATGTTTGACTACCAGCTCGCTCAAGCGAGTCCATTCAAACGATTCTTACCATTAATGGTAGAATCGATTCTTATCGTTCATGGTTAGATTCCGAGGATGGAGCACGTCTATCTTGAATTCTAGAAGATAAACGTTCACTTGAGCTTAAAATTCCCAGATTGTACTTCTCAGGAAACAGAGAAGGCGGCAAAACCTGTGCAGTATGCATCAAGAACGTGAACCGGGAGTTCTTGCGCACGCTCGACGAAATTAATCCAATAGATAAGCCTGACATTCTACTTTACCGATATTCTCTAGACTCAGTAGCTTATTCTTGGCCATGCCGCTGCTTTAATTAGGGGTGTAGTGAAAGAATATATTGAATAAGTGTAAAGTGCTATTGAGCCTTGGAACGTGCCCAAGGATCGGTCAACGCGGCGCGATATTGACGTGAACCTTAAATATTCATGCAGGCTTGCTGGCTCTGGCTTATCAATATTAATAACTTGCCGCAACGGCGATAGAAAAGCGCTCCACCAATAAATTGCTCCCAACAGTTTTATTTTTGCTGCTAAAACTATCAATTTCCATCTTGTGGGGCTCCCCACGTAGTCATGTCGCCTCGATTATGACTTTATTGCCAGCAGAGGCCTTTATTGCTTCCAGCGCCTTGTAATGGGTTGAATTAGCTATTTGTCATTTTATATACTGAGATTTTTTCTCCAGTATAAGTTGAGCCAAGATTTTATTTAGCTCACGTTATTACTGCGGGTTTTGTCAGCTGTGCTAGCTTCCGTGTCACATTGCTGCGGTCGTGTCTGTAGTCGAATTATGCCATCTATGTGCCGGGAGTTACTGGTTTTCATTAAACCCTTGCCGCAAACTTGTGACTCACGTAACTGCAATATTGCTCGTTCAATATGATGTAGAAACCGTTCAGGACATTGATTGACTGTTAAGTTATATTCTATTAAAATACCTAAGCTCTTAAGTAGGTGAGTAACCTCAGTTAATGAACTTCAGGCTATCATAGGCTAGCGCGATATCATCGCGTGATTGCAGTTTTTGTTCCATGTTTTAGTTGCTCACTTCGCCGCGGCCGGTTCGCGACAGGTTGTTTTGATTAGAATTTTCCTGAGACTATCAGCAAGTAGTTTTTGATCATTCATTTACTTACAGTTAAAATTCTTTATAATATTTATATACAAATTTATAATATATTAAATATGTGGTCTGTACTTTATTCTCACGTGCCAGAAGCTAAAGCAAGATTCGCCTTTTCTTGTCTCCGTTCCTTGTAGCGGTCAAAACACATTTTTTGTCTTAGATTGAAAATGAGAAATTAAACACCAAAAAGGTTACTGCTGTAAGGGTAAACTTGTACTTGACTAGACTTGTAAGACCACAATGCGAATAACTCACCAAACCCAAAGGTTAGGTATAATTTTTTTAGGTTATTGTTTTTTTTTTATCAGCTCTGTATGTACAAACCGTCCCACTGCTGGGTGCGGGCCATCTTCTCATTGCGAGAAGGGTAAGGCCATAGTCTATCACGCTGGCCAAGTGCGGGTTGGCAGACTTCACACATCTTCAAGAACATGGAGAACTCTCAGACTTAGGTTTTCTCACGATGTTTTCCTTCACCGTTTGATGTTGGCGGCAATCAACAATACGCATATAACATCGAAAAGATAAAGATGCGTGCCGCGGGATTCGAACCCAGGACCTGCGGATCGCAAGTCAGACAGTCACCCGACTAGACTGCCAGAAACTTCAAGACTGAATGATGTGACGAAATCTTAAATCTATGCTCTCCTTACGTGAGGCTATAAGTTGACGTAAAAGAATGTGTTTGTGAAAGTCCCTAGAGACAAATTTTCAACAAGTCATAACTAATCGCACTCTAGGAAGTTCTTTACCATCTAAATTTCCTCTCAATGTTTGCTATTAACTAATTCGTTTACCTCCGTAAAAGTATTCCACACACGCCGCGAGCGTTTCTCTGGTACTTGTTCGTATTATGATGATTCAAGTGCCATTCCGTTAGGCATCCACAGTCCAGTTTGACCGGCTTTACGACCTGTCGGTCTAACCAAATTATGTAAATGGGTAAGCGATTTATACCGTGACATAGGCCGTGTTAAGAATGTAACCTATAAAATGTGACTAAAAAGCTATTAAAACGGACGTAAGAACTAGCCAGACTATGTTGGGTTGCTTCTACAAGCATCTGTGTTTTTCGCGTAAATTTCGGTCTTTAATTGTTTTCTATATTTTATGTGAAGAGATAGAATGTACAGAGCTGTTATATAATTTGTTTAAAAATAATTCCAATAAATATCACTTATTTGTCACGGGAGGCTATGAAAACATATATGATTTGTTTTTATTTACCCTCCTTGCGCAATCTGATAATTAAATGTTCGCTCAACGAATATTTTTGTCGCTCATATTATGCCCATAAATGTTCCATGTCATCTCGACCTTCCCATGCTCTATCTTTCCGCTTTTGTGCGTCAGCTTCGCATTAGCAGATTATTATTCCTTTCCCATTAACATTGATCAGAAACAGCAAATGGAAATATCCGGTTGTGCTCAGTCATCGTTAATGTGTAGACATTGCAACGGTCTTACAGTACTTTAATCGGTTTCGCGTGTACATCTGCCCTTGGCCTTAGGGATAGGTCTTTTGCACGCAAACCGGAACGACTTATAGATATCTACTTACCTACTTATAAAATATAGGTTGAGAAAGTAAAACCAGACTTTATGAGTTGCTGCTGTTCTTACAATTTTATTATATATTAAAATTATCATATTTATATGTATTAAATTATTATACATCATAAATCATTAGTGTATTTATTACTTACCAAGGTTATACCTATGTAGTATATGCTAGTTCAGCTCTGTCATTTGATACCTAACACTATTGAATTAATTACGTCACATATCCTTTTAACGAGCGTATGAATAAGATGCTTCTTATTATACCTAATTTGTGAAATTATAATAAGTTGTTTACTAATTATGCGAAAACATATTGTGAACATAACATACGATCTGAAAACAACCCTTCGTTTCGATCTGTCCTAGTCGGGTAAAAATACTAAGTACGGAATCGTTATTTTATTTATCCGATATCATAATTACGCAGTTAAAATGCCGACACACAATTAACTCTAATAGGTATGTTACAAAAAAAAACATACTAGTGTGTTCTGGTTTTGGCTGACAGGTTGATTTGAGTTTCGAACTCGCAAATTGCTCTAGCCATTTATTTATTTAGCCATTGTTGCGAAGCAAACTTGACATGGACTTTGCCTGAAATAGTTGTAAGAATTTTACTGTAAAATTTGTGATTACAATATGTATTGTTATCTTGTACTGTGTTTTTCTTAGCGAGATTAATACGTGCGCGTCATTCTTACGACACTGTGTGATAAAAAAAAATGGGTTTTCTTGTCCTCTGATAAATTACTCTATAATGAAGTGCTTAAAGATGTTAAATATGTAGAGTCGTCTATCAGAATTAAGTCGACGTCTTCTGTTGCATAAATTAGAACAGCTAAATCAGAATTAATTGCATCGTCTCGGGAATACATAATCTTCGATAACATAATTTTTAACGAATCCGGCCAACTGCGAGTTTGACTTGTACGTGGAGGATTCCGTACCACGGGCAAAAAATAATGACACCAGGGCTAGCTACTTGGTATAAATTGGGTAATTATTATTTCTTGTTGTTGTGAAGATGGGATTCACAACTCTGGCAATGTAAAAACGTGTTTACAAACACAAACAAGAGATACAGCAAAAAACTTTGTTTGGAATTTGCATCATAATTTGTTGATATATCCTATTATATTACATATATATATCCTATATCTATTCTGTGAAAAAAAAATCTTCAAGTTGGTTGGCCATTTATTGTAGTACAAATAATAATTTATATCGCCAATTTAATAGTAGGAGACAGTGACAGATCTTTAAATTGCTGATAACTCAGGCTTAGTAATAGGATTCTTTTGAGACTCTATAGCCACGAAATCCAAATAACGTGGAAGTTCCTTTAAATTTATTCGGACATGTGCATTAATACCAAACTGACAACGGCTGAAATGTTTATGGGCCTTTGGCGCCGCATAGATCTCATATGGATTTCATAGATATTATTATGTCCCATTCACCGTCATACTGTGCCTACATAACATAAGGCGAGTTGGTGGTAGGTACATCGTAGATCTGTAATGTATAAAAAAAAAACATACTAACACGTTCTCCACACTGTCGCTAAGTGTTTTGTTTAATCACAATTCGTGTGGGTGTGTTTGTATTCAAGTCTACAGCACGCGTGTACTTATTACGCATTTACAAGGTGCCAGGAAACTTGTGATAATTACTATCTTATTTATCTCGATAACCTGTCAACATACGAACCTTGACGGAATGTTGATTTAGAAGTCGGCAAAAATATTTGGATATTAAAAAAATGTCGTTGCAAAATATCGTTTGAGACAAATATGGTGTGGTATGTGAAATAACTTCCTTGTAGGTAGGTGTGGTTTGTACATGTTGGGAAAATTTGTATTGGCTACCATTTGCATGTTTTACTCGACTGCCAAAAGAGAGAGGTTAATGTTATGTCCATACGTTTATGGACCAAACGTCACTCTTCAAAATCCGTCAAGCCGTTGCTTGACGGATTTTGAAGAGTGACGTTTGTTTGATTGAACTTGAAGAGTTTTACACAATTATAAATTACTAGCTGTGCTTCTCGGTTTCGCCCGCGTAGTGTTGTAAAACGATGGTGATGATGATGATAAAATGTAGCCTATGCCCGTCTCCAGGTTCTCAGCTATCTCTGTACCAAATTTCATGTCAATCAGTTCAGCTGTTTGGTCGTGTAAATGTAATACACAGACAGAGAGACAGTTACTTTTGTTTTTAATATATTACTGAGATAATGTATGATATAAAGCTACAGCAGCCTGGAACCGGTTGCCTTCTGATTCGGAAAGTTTGAATTCTTAATATTTTCAAAGATTTGTGTATTATGTCGACCCGCACTTGCTCACTTTAAAAACAGGGCCAATCTGAAACCGGCTAAGAAAATTAACCTACTACCCGCTTTATAAAATGCGTAATATCGTTTAACATTTTGCAGTCAGTGTTTTTATTTTTCGCTCAGAGTTCCTTACATAAATTTATTATGAATAAATACATATATTTTATATGATGAACTCATAAATTGTGTAATATATATATACAAAAACAACGTTATTTTAACAACCATTTTTATATAATTATGTCGATATATATGTAACTGTATGTAAACACGTGTAAATTACTAAATTACACAATTTTAAAAGAAAAATAAACCAACGATCACAGCCGCTCTACAATTTATTTAAATGAGAGTTCTTTAAAATCTAGTAAAATCACTTATTTATCCAGACTTCCAGAGGGGATTATGAAAATAATTGCTTGCGCAGACGGCTTAACATTGATAGAAATAACGTTATTTTAGATATTGATATATTATAGAATTGATATAATATATTGATAGAAATAACGCCAATTTAAAACATAATGATTTATCTAGAAAAAAAGCAATTGCTTTATGCATCTCCGTATCGAATTATTCTAGAGCGTAACTGTTTCGCCATTTCAATATGAATCTAATTTAACTTACGGTCATCATGGTTGACAAGATTGATATAGAAAATTGTCATTTCAAAACATCGTATACTAACAGAGTAGGCACACAATATGAACGCGAGTCGGCTTTTAATCGACGTTTTAATGTTGCGTGACGATTCTTACTAGTTATAGACACTTTCCAACATTACCTACTTCCATTCAGCGCTTCGAAGTGTGCAATCGATCGCTAAAAGGTGCCTACCGCATGTTTTGCTTTTATATCATCTCTCGTCTTTTCACGTAATTTTGTTTAGGCAATGCATCAAAGAATGTGATCAAAGGTTTAATATTACAATAGCCTCCAATAGATACAAGGTTTTTGTATACCTATAAAAATGTTTATGATAACTGAACTAATGAATTTTAACTTGACGCATCTACGTTCAATTTGCGCACAAAAAAGATCTAACTATAACAATATTTATGTTATGTACATATTCATTCTTTTTAACCTACTTCTTGTATGATTGTTCACCGATGATTTCGCCAGTTGTGAATTGATTTTTGATGATTTTTTTCGTTTGGTAGGTGTAGGTCATACTTTAGAAGTGGTCCCATATAATTTTTATCAAAATCGGTGCAGTACTTTGGTTTTTATAACAAAATATGTCTACGCAATTCATACTTAACAAAGTATGAATTGCGTATTTTGAAGTCGGTTTTTTTTTCAGTTTTTAAACCATTATTATTTAAAACACTATGTTAAATATTGTATACCATTGTCAGAACGCGTAAATTTCGTACCCTCCGATAATGGAGGCTGCCTCTTTAAACAAAATACTGCTCGTAATGGCCTTTCGATCACGAATAACGAACGCAAGATTAAGATACCTATCTAGAAAGTCGGGGGCCGTTGCAACGATAGAGTTACCTCGGGCTTCGTTATAATGAAGTTAATAAGATTTACTTATGTCGGTTTATGGACCAAATACTGTTTATTTAGCCAATACTGATTTAAATTACCACACCACGGCTACTGCAAGTAACTGATAATGTACTATAGCATGCTATACCATTTTTGATCCGAACATACATAGGTACAATATCAGTTTGTTTATATGTTTTAGTCATTCTAATAATGTAGGTCTTGTAGGTATATCATTTTACTAGATTTTTAGTAGGTTTCTGCGGTATTTGTATATTATAGTCAAAGGTCATAATCTCGAAAACGACATTGGCGCTCTGGTTTGATCACTCTGTGGTTTGGTAAACTGTACATGTTTGACGATAATGTAATGTGGTACTGTAAAGTTGGTCTGATAGCTATGAAGTAGGAAGGAAGATTTATGTTTATTAATTAGGTATGTACATTCAATAACAAGGTAATTTTGAAGGAACCGAAAAACTCGTTGGCAAATGTTAGACCCGTCGAGTTGGGCTCATTACATGTTTTTAATTCATTGTTTCTATGAAATTATATCGTGAGTTTTTAATTGCCGTTTTATTTTGGGTATTTTCGATATACATATTCTTTATGGATGTCCTTGTTAAAGTTGTATATATATCTATACTCCAAATCAAAGTAACAGGGTTGGGATGCGAATCGCCGCTAGCTCAGTGAAGAAATTTCAAGCAAGCCTTTTAAGGCTAAGTATGTTATTCCGCCCGCCACTGCTCACGTCAGGTTTAATTAGCAAAATTTCATATTCCGGTGAACACATTTTGAATGAAACTATCACTTTTAGTTGTAATTAAATTCGAAATAAATACTTTTGGGCACACGTAACATTATTTAATTTACAATTGATGTGTAATCGTAACGCATAACTAGCAAATGTCTTAGTTAAGTATGTAATAAGTACGAAATGTAAACAAACATCCTTACTGCAGTCAATAGTTACAAGTGAATTATCGAATGTAGTTCCTGCATCATAGATACATGATACGTACCTTGTCCTAAACCGCAAATAGAATTCTAACGGTGCTCTCTACGTGCCGCTGTAAGTCACAATCACAGTTACTCAGGGAGATGAAATTCTGGTAGATGTCAGAAATGTAACTGAAGTTCAAAGAAGCAATCTAGTCATTTATGATTACAATATACATAAATAACTTTTTTTCAAATATCATAAATCGAGTATCAATCATCACCTAAATATTTAGTGTAAAAAATAGTTTTTTTTTTGCGTAATGCGTTAAAAGGAAAACAACACAGAGCGGCAACATGATTTTTCCTGTTCCCACCAAAAACCGCAACTGATCTCCCTAAACCACTACAACGATGCGACTGGACAAATTAGGACTGTTACCAACATTTGCCAAGTTAGAATGGAAGTGTTCTGATTTATTACCACAAAATTATAAACACACCTGGAAAGCTCTCGAAGCTAACATTTCCTCGTCTATATTTTCAAGGAACGTAAAACATTCACCACGTGCACTCTAATACTTCTTTAAAGTAATCCATAGCACAGACGTTCTGAATTTGTTCTCCGCATAACTTCTCTACGGTTTGTTTAAACTAAGACATGCAGAGAATTCGCCGTCTTTGAGTGAATTCTGCGCAGTTTTAGTGATATTTATTCATTGGAATATGTTTTAAGTTTATTTTCTGTGGTACTACAATAATCCAGCAAAATTCACCGTAATTTTTTTAGTTTCGACGTTTTACGAGATTCGGATCCGGAACCTTCCTTATTTAGTACCAGAGATGCTTTCATCAATTTAGCTCCGGATGATAATCACATGAGTGAATGAAAATAAAAAATCCTCCAGGCCATCATCTGTTTTAGTGTTTTTAGTGGTGATAGAGTCCAAATCGCAGCTGTACACGGAACCTGACTTCATTTCGGCAACCAGTATTTGAGCAATATCAACAGCTTCAATATTCTGCCCAACCACGATTATTTCCACCGCGTAGCTGAAAGACTTATAATGGTTTATTATATGAAAGGCGTGTAAAAATGATATTAAATGACAGATTGAGTGAATAAACTCGCCATAAGACGTCACTGTTGTATATTATCCTCTTTGTCGCGCTAGTTGTCGTTTACATTATACAAATATTTGCGTCTTGCTTTGGCTGGTGTCAACAATCTATCGTATAAATTTGATTTATGCAGTTTTTGGGGATCATGCGGGCCATATTTGAAATATTTCAAGAATTTCAAGATCCATGTACTGTAGATAACAATAATCTTTCTCCTATGTACTATGTATTTGTAACCTTTTCTTGCACTGAATGCGATGTCATTATGATGTGTCAATGTTACAACTAGCAATAGTGAAGTACTTAGTAATCTGGGTTTGACAGAATATCGGCATTTTCTATTTTATCCTCCGCGTTACTTAATCTGGACAGTCTAGTCTTTATCAGGCTGGAATAGATTGTATTCTCATTCTTCGCTCCCGCGTCGTAAAGTGCTATTTTCTTTCTAAAGCAACCTATTCCGCACTTAAAAGTTCCAAAGCGCCACATGTGGTTGTAGAAGCACGTCTGCGATTGTCGATTCTCTTTTTGTTCGCATCTCTTCAGGTGGAAATTGCTCTTTTTGTACCGCTGCCGTTATTGAATTCGCTGAATGGCATGTGCATGTGTGCAATGGAATAATCGAGCGCTTTTTAAGCTGAGTTTCCTACACAACGTTAAACGATCACATTTCCAGTTCCACGTTCACTTACAAAAGCTTTACTTCCATTGTTTTAATTGGTCGCACAATAGCTACTTTTAACTCGCAACTGTAAACAGTGTAATAAATACTTTTGACACCATATGCCTCTTTGTTATGTGTACCAGTGGGAATATAAACTTTGTGACGTCATTCACGTTATGAATGGCTTAAAATATTAGTATATGCACTTTTGTTTTGATGTTGAGCTCTAGTTGATTTTTTTAAAGGTTTTTTTAAAGGACATGGTTAAATAAATAAGTACATAATTATTATGTTATTATGAAACTGACGTGTTCATTATCGCACATATTTTTATTGTTGAAATCTCCGACTGTAGTTTCAACCGCGTTCATCGATCTTTTTGAAAAACAGCATCCTAGACGATAATTGCGGGTAAAGTATCGCTTGATATACCAAGCTATTGTCATATCATAAACAGTACAGAAAGATCCCTCTTTAACTTTTTATTATCATTATCTTGATTTGTCAACAAGACAAATCCGCCAACACATATTCGATGACAATTGCAACTTCTTATCTCATTGAAATGAAAGAAATTTTAACGGATCGCGTATATTCTACATAAGTAATTTTATGACCTGAAGTTTCGAACACTTTGCAGCGTCCAACGTTTCAATGAATAACAATCGCGATAACCCTAGGAAACTTCTTATCTGTTACGGTGCCTATGATATATTGATAAATCTTTATTAAAAGACCACAAATACAGAATAAACATAATTATAGCTATCTCTTCTAGGCATGATACAAACCTTTAAAGGTAGCACAGACAGACGAACAGACAGACCGCGTAGGCCTAGAGGCTCATTGCCTCTGAGCTGTAGATTGTGGGTTCGATGTCTACCCAGGGCAATTATTTCTGCTGAGCATGGATGTTTGTTCTGTGTCTGGGTGTTTATATATATCATATGTATGTATTAAAAAAAGTATAATGTATTCTATAAGCCATATAGTTCCCATAGTACAAGCATTGCTTAGTTTGGGGCTAGATGGTGTTGTGTGAATGTCATCAAATATTTATTTATTATTTGATAAAATAATTTATTGAATAATTTTGTTAATAATGCCATCACCTTCTTTACGCAAACGAAATCCATCTAATAGACGGAAGCAGAAGGGCCATTTCAAATCAATTTGCATTTATAAACAATCTCGTCTGCCAATTTACATTTTCATTAAGTAAATCTTCGTATACTTCATTTTCTTTGTTTTATTTCGTTCTCAAAATTCACCTGCGCATTTGGCGAATTGAGAAAATGTCATTACTAATGAAACCAGATTTGTTTCTTCCGACTTCCTTGTATATAAACAGTATAGTCAAAATCTTGACTCAAAGACTTGGTCACAGGTGTGTGTCACGTGGGAGGTACGAAACTTCCGTCTTTTTACCCGACTGCTTAAGAAGGAGGGTTATGATTTTCGAGTGTACGTATGTTGTTATATGATCGCCTGCTGCTTAAACGGCTTAACCAATTTAGATGTGCGAGATGTCGTTAGATTCGTCTTTTCTTCCTTTTTTTGTAATAATAATAATCTTTCGTAAAAATAAAAAATGTGGATTTTCGTAATTTCTAACAACTTTTTCGTAATAAACAAGTGATTTTATTAGAATTATTCTAAAGAATGCGCATTTATAATCTTTTACGGTGATTTTAAGCATACTATCTCACAAAAACGTACATTCAACAGCATATTCTGGAGTCGGATATTTTATATTTCTTTTAATATAGATACTTGTTGCTTAAACCAATCAAGCGTTGGTGGCGCCATCTATAATACACCTAATTACTTAACAGGGTCCTTTATAGGTTCCATGGGCTGACAATAGGTGTTGCACGTTTGTAAATATATATAAACAGGACGTTAAGAAACGAATAGCTGTATATATAACAATATATAGACAGAGCTCTTTGAAATTTCCGATACATTTGTCGTTTTGAACGCACAGTCAGCCTGTGCAAATGTCGTTTGCCGTACCGTACCGGTCGGATATTGCGCTCTTACGGCGGCGTCGCCGTCGTCGGTCGCTCTAATGCGTTTCCGATGTGACGCAAATGGGATGTTTTGTGCCTCCGCTGCTTGCTGCGGGCTGCCGCTGCGCAGGTGCGAACTGTCCCGTAACTGGAACAGTTTACTGTTGTTCTCTGGTACAGTTTACATGGGTATTATGCCTGGTCCGGTTTGTAGAAGTTTTGATCCGTTTCTCGGATATCTACCATCCGATTCCGTGTATTTATTTCATTAATTCAAGTATCAGCGTCTTATTGCGATAGTGTATGTCAACATTCTAGTCTACATTATTAATATTATCACTTTATTTTTTTTGATTTTTTTTAATCAGCCCTGTTTGTACAAACTGTCCCACTGCTGTGAACAGGCCATCTTCTCATTGTGAGAAGGGTTAGGCCATAGTCTGCCACGCTGGCCAAGTGCGGATTGGCAGACTTCACACATCTTCAAATTCATTGAGAACTCTCAGACATGTAGGTTTCCTCACGATGTTTTCCTTCACCGTTTGAAGTTGGCGGCAATTAACGGATAAAATGGTTAATGGATGAAAAGTATTTTATATTCAATTAAATATGTCAATAAATATATTGCAAATGGGTTGTCTAAAAAAATCAGTCCAGAATATGATTAATTAATAATTTAAAAAAATATTTTCTTAAACATTTCACTGGTTTGATCAATAGACAAATTCCATACCAATCGAAAGTATGAATCCCATAGAATATGCAAACGTTAGGTTGACATTTTTTTCCCGTCACAACTCTTGGATAGGCAGGTATAAACAGGTAAATCGATACTAGTAACTTGCACCGGTCTGGTTAATGAATTAAAGTTAAATTAAAATAAAGATTATTTCATTACGAACACGGTGGTATAGGGTTGTCTGAAAAATCAGTCCTGAATTCCGGTTGTCGAATTTTAATAACTATGGTTTAAAAAACTCAAGCAACCGACTTCTCATGGAAGCCATTGTCAGAACTGGACCAAATTAAAATGGGACCACATCAAATAAAAAAAGAATCATCAAAATCGGTTCACCCAGTCGAAAGTTATGAGGTAACAAACACAAAAAAAATTAATTGATAACCTCCTTCTTTTTGAAGTCGGTTGAAAAGTGAAATATTTTTTGCTCGGTAGTTGCATTTGACCGGAGTTTTCAATAAAATATTTTTTTTTAATTCATGCATAAGGTTTGCGCTTGACCAACAACCTGCTCTATCGATATAAACAACATTTTTGTTTGTTGATCCGTAATGATTAAATGAATAAAGAGTTTGATATTCACTGAATAGCACAAACTTTTTTAAGCCTATTCAATAGAGATAACATTAATAGGAGTTAATCACAATACATTTAATCTAATAAACGACAACAATACTACCATTGATACTGACGTAATCGAAATAATGACTTCCCCGACTGTATTTCCTAAATACTCCGACTGGAACTTATGGCTGGTTTACACGGGTTTAGTACTTGTCATTATTTACTAATGACAAGTACTAACCTGTATAGTGACAAGTGAGAAGTAACCGTTTACACGTTGGAGCTAGTAGAAGGTATTAGTGACCAGACATTCCAAATGCAACGACCCCGTCTGATTTTGCGCAGTGTGTTTAAACATTATTCAAACATGATCAAAGAGCTTGAAAGACGAGCATTAAAAAAACGTTTGTGGACAAGACAGTGGTTACTGCGCAGTGATGAACGGGGCCATTCTGCTTGTCACTAACTAACTTGTCGAGCTGTTTACACAAGGTCAGCAAGCGACAACACGCGGTCTGGTATCGACTTGTTGTTTAGTAAATAGAATCGATTTCTATTCACTTGCACTATTCACAAACACTAATAATAAGCACTAATCCCACAGTTTACACATTGGGACCTAGTATTAGTGACAAGTACTAAGCACTTAGCTACTAAGCCCGTGTAAACTAGCCATTATACATTGAGCAGAGGGTTTATCCCACTGAAAACTAAATCACAGCCATAAATTGTAGAACCGATGCGTTTTCACGATTTATGTTCGGAATGCTTCCGAAGTAAGGTTCGGAATGGGCGGTCTTTACTGGACTGCTGTTTGCAGACCTGCCTTCGTTTCTCATTTCAATTTGTGCTGCTGTGTTTTTACACAGATGTTTCTAATCTGCGTTATTTTAAACAAAACGTTTAGTCTGTGAGCTCTAAGAATAGGATATAAAATCGGCTGTTTTATATGGCTATAATTTACTAGCTTCGCCCCGTGGTTTCACCCGTGTAATGATGATGCCGACAATAAAATATGGCCATAGTCTCCCATGGCCTCATAGCTATATTCTCAGCTATTTCTATACTAAATTTAGTAACAATCGGTTCAGGCGTGACGTGATAAGGCAACAAACAGATGGAGTAACAGAGTATTTTAGCTTTTGTAATATTAGTCATTTATATACAACCGATTTATCCGAAAGCCGAATCCAATTCTTGGTGTTCACGGGCTGTACTTACGAGATACAGCTCACACTTTTTTCACTTTTGGGTAGGCAAATCTTTCCACTTGATAGATAGATAGATAAACTCTTTATTGTTTACACCACTATACTAAAACAGTAATTAACAAGAGAGAGCTTACACGCTAGCGAAAACAACAGGCGGCCTTATCGCTAAAGACGATCTCTTCCAGGCAACCTTGCTAGGACCAATTCTGACACCTGATTTTTATATGTGTGCTTCAGATCTGCATGAACTTATTCCATCCTACCCTTTCGTCTATCGTACGGTTGGAAGCACGAAAAAGCGGCATCGTTTTATGATTGATAATCTAAAAACATGGACGAATCGCTTTGGTTTTATTTTTATGGTGCGTATAGCTTGTGGATTACGAGTTTATTATGTTTCTTACGCTACCCGAGTGGGTCGTCATCAATAGTCGCGAGTGAATTGGTTTTTTATAGGCATTGCTTTGCATCATTAAGTGTTAGCGTTCAAGCGCATGCCTATTTATGAATAAAAAAAACAACGCGTTGCACTCCGGGAGTGCCGGCAGAAGTGAAAACTAAAAAATAAAATAGCAAAAAGACTGATAAAAATTTACATACAATCATCATCTCAGCCATAAGAAGTCCACTGCTGGACATAGGCCTCCCCCATGGATTTCCAAAAAGGACGCTGGATGCAAGCCGCTTCCAAATCGGTCTTTTCATACAATATTGAACTTTAAATGCAGAACGTTAAAATAGGTTTCTGACTAAAATAATCCGTCCTTCTTACGAATTCGATCTGACGCGGGTTTAACATTTTTTACCCATCAAAAAAATGCACAACGCCGCTAAAGAAGTTTTCACTTCAAAAATCTTCTTTTCTTCTGCTTTCCTACAGGCT
The DNA here is from genome assembly GCA_947563715.1 of Lycia hirtaria. Classification (NCBI taxonomy): domain Eukaryota; kingdom Metazoa; phylum Arthropoda; class Insecta; order Lepidoptera; family Geometridae; genus Lycia; species Lycia hirtaria. Next base: position 28,258,129 of record OX387379.1, on the reverse strand, counting down.
CGTCGGTTACGGTTACTCGTTCAGGCCTTTCTCAAAATTTTGGAGAAAACCTATCACGGTCGTGATAGGTTCGTCTAAGTAAGTACATACCGACTATATTATTTTCAACAGTTTGTCTTATCGTGCTCTTGTTCTTCAATGTTAACAAAGATATCGGACACACCTATACACTTGGTCCATTACAAGTATCTTGTTCAGATTTTAAGATGTGTCTAACCTTGCAATGCTTGCGCACTAGATTTTTTTCGATCGAGTTTTATCTCTAAAGGTAGCTAACACAAAGCGAGGAATGCGATGTATTTATCACGATAACATTCCTTATCGCTCTGTTGCTCCATCTACGAGTAACGAAATCTTGTGATATCAAGCGAAGAGAGGTTTCCATTCAGTTTTCTTTAGATTTATTATTATTGAGCATTGTTTTCACATATTTGTACTCGCTAATTTGTTTATTGACTTCTTAAGTTTTCTATTTATTTTGTGTGCCAGTTTGCCTCTAACATTATAAGTAAAGGATAGTGACTATGTCTGTTTGTTACTTTTTTTTTTGTCTGAACACATCATGATGAAATTTGGTAAGTATATAGATAGTTGAGATTCTGGAAAAGGATCTCATAGCATAAAATAATATATCATTTCGTTATCTATATACGCATCACTACGCGGATGACACATTTCTGTCGGTAGAGTATAAAGAATTACAAAATAAACCCAGTCTAAAAAAATAAACTAAGAGGAAACTTTATTAATGTAATAAAAAGTACTCACGACAAAAAATTTGTGCATTTGTATCGACTTATCCATCATCAGCGTAAACTCGACTCCAGCCAAGACGAGGTTCAGTATCAATTTTTGGGCTCTTCCATTAGAACCTCATCATTGTATGAATTAATCAACAATGCTTATATGAGAACTGCACAATTATACTCGACGCATCCTACTATAATGCCATTAGAAAGTCACAGTGCCCACTTTACGGTTCCATCGTCAGTTTACCTCCATAGTTTCATGTCATTGAAGTTAAATACGTTGAAATCGGTCCAGTGGAAGTACAATTTTTAACATTTTGAAGTTCTAAGTTCACTATTCGCCCTTACAAATACCGCAGGGACCTAAATGAAAGCTTGTAAAAAAAAACTCATTGTTCCTTAGATAGGTCGCGTTGTCCTCGTTCGTCTATTGAACGTATTGTGAGTCTTCGTTAGACGTCGATTTTAGTCACGCGTAGGCTTCGTCGTGTGTCGGAAGCATTTGTCTCAACACCTTCGGTACCATATGGTTCCCTGTTTGTAAAAAAATACCGGAAAAAAGACGTTGACCTTCGACTGATTATTTTGTTTGTTTAACGTGTGTTATATGCGTTGAAAGTAAATTTTCAACGTATTGGTGGTTCAGATTGTGATCGCTATATAAATAAGTCTCCATAACGTATCTAGTTCCGTTTAAAATTTTCAAACAGAATTTATTGATTTCGAACGAAACCAATGTAAAGCAGATTCTACTTGGTTGCACGCAAAAGTTACTCGTCTTGATGCCTTCCTGTGACACATGTGTGAAACCCTTCTATAGCTCACACGCGCCAAACAATTGAACACCTGTTGCCCGCTGTCGGTTTTTTACTTGCCGATAAATCAACCAGTTCTAATTGACACCAAAGAAGCGTATTAAATTTGGATCACATTTTTCCACTTGTCCTGTTATACGAAGCTTCTAAAGGCATGACATATCCCACAAAAGGAGCTAACGGACCGTAAACCAAATAATGTATGTGGGCCGCATTGCCTAATGTCGAACGGTGATGCGTAGAGGTGCCGTAAACGCACAGAATGCCTGGAGTCCTGGAGTTAGTATTCCGCGCACGGCGCCGCGTTCGGTGACTCCTCGAGTCCACGCGATGCCATGGCCCTCGGCCCGTCCACGGAATACTAATTCCTCCTATTGTACGGGCGAACTCAGCCGAGTCAGCCACTCGCCATCGCAACACAACGAAAGTTTTGTAACGCCTTTGTTTTGCTGACTTTCGCGCATTCGTGTAACTGGAACGTGCGTTTGACAGATTGCTTATAACATTCTCGGCTTGTTTTTTGGCGTATCATGACGGTTATTGATATTTCTGTTTAGTTTTTCTGCTGGATTGTACTGTTCGTATAGGCCTTTGTTATCTTTGAACACGATGTTAAACTGTGTTGTATATGTAGATCCCGAAACGAATAAAAAGCGCTCGGCGAAAATAGAAATTTGCGCATCGGGATAGACGATTGATTTTACCATACAACTCCGCGGCGCGTCACTTTGCACGCCAAACATACGAAAGATTCGAATATTGACTTCTGCGATTTCAAAGTTAGCGCTTTTTATTTGTGACCTGACATGTAACATTGAATGTTACAAGCACTAAGTAGTTAGGTACATCCCCATTGAATAGCATGAAAAAGAGTCAGAATGTGATTTATGTTGTGCGCACGAGTTTCGCTGCGTTGCCCGTGGTGGTGGCGCGCGCCGTAGCAGCGGCCGCTGCACGGTCCGCTGGCGGCGCCGTCGCCCGCGCACCCGCCTCACCGCCGCTCTCCCTTGCGAAAAAATCATAATGCAATCGCCAGGACGGCTGGTGTGGAACGCCGCAACACGCCAACAGTCTACATTCAATTGCGTCGGTACTCACACGCCGTCCATCACGATGGATCACTCGTGCCGGGAAACAGATTTCTCTTGAGGTACATACGCATTGGTGCGGAAATTGTGCGCGAGTGACCGCAGTATCATACGGTGCGATCTAAGTTGCCATTGAATCTTGCTTATTCAATGATGTGAACTTATACTCGATTGCTGCTTCGTTTATTTAATTTGGGCCGAATCATCATACTTATTCCTTTGATGTGATGTGAAGGAAGTCTCGTAATTGAGATTTTCCTCGTACTTGAAAAAAAAAACGCTATTCGAAAGTGCTCTAATGCTCTTCACCTTGAGGAATACGTTAAGGCCAGACTTCTTATGCGTCATGGTGCTTCTTTTCAATTCTTAATTGACACTGAACTGAACCGAAGAGTCATTGTATTGTAGGCTTTCAAATCACTTCAAGTTCATTCGGTTACCTTTTTTGGGCTAAACAATCGTCCATCAGTACGAATTAATTCTCTACGCGTCGTCGTTGCGTCCGGTGACGGTGGCTTTCGAAGCGTTCATGTTGTCAAACAGTCTTTCCATTGCGAACAGTGGTATAGACAACTCGCTACCGGCTGGTACTCGATGGAATTGTGCGCGATAACTTGTAGAGTTTATGAACCATATCCATTGGCTAATTACAAAATTATCACCGCTTTCGGCGATAACGCGGCAGTGATACCTTAGAGAATGTCGACTACTGTCAGTGCGTTGTTTTGTTTGGTGTGATGAGGTGATCTGTGTTACGTGCAGTGTTTGTGTGCGGCGTTGCAGTATTTTGTACCATGTGGGGTGCTGCGGTGTCGAACCCGCCGCATTATCACTACGTCCAGGGTTCGGGGATGCCTGTTCCCCAGGGCGGTCCTGGAGGGCCTGTCCTTTCCGGGCCCAATAATAATAGACATTTACGGCCCCAGTCGTCGTACTCGTTGCCTCACGGCAGCAATGGGCCTGTTCGATGGGGTTGGTCCGGGAGCCACGTGTCTTCGTTCGATCGAAGGCAGATGAAGGTGCCTCCACAGCCGGCTAGGCCAGCTCCTGTAAGACCTTCTCAGAGCAGATATTCTGGGACAAATGTAAGTGGTTATAAACACTAGTTAAGGTGTAGAATCGGGTGTTGCATCTGTCTCGCTCGTAATTGATATTATTTTTCGGTATAAAATTAATGCATTTAAAAAAAAAAAAAAAACGTATGTTAGCCTAATGAACATAGTATTACAATTTTTTTCTGTTGATATCTGTGATGTATTAATAAATAAAGGTCCAAAAGCGTCATTTTTTATGTTTAGCCGTCTATTGTGGCGAAAATAAAAGCTTCATATGTTTTTTTGTTAAATACTTTGTAATAGCGTATTCATGTAGCCAACGTTTAGATATTTACAAAATACGTTTAAGTTTTTACATCCAGAAAAAAAGATATCGCATGCCAACAAGATCGCAGCTCACTTGAACTCCGCATCTCAAGTTGATCCTGAAAATTTGAACTCTAGTGTTATCGAGGCCGAAGCTATGAGGGTCTAAAAATCCGGACGAATTTCTTCGAGAAAAGATAGTCCCGACCGTACTCGCTGGCTCACATGGCGGGGGCACGGCCGTGCCCCCAGATATTTTCTCACATTACACTATTACACTAGAGTGATTTCATGTCCTGGTGTAGAGTGCGTAATCCGGCCTTTCGGAATAGGCGTACTGTTATTTACTTCCTGTTGTCTCGCAATGCGTGTCGGATGTCGACTGTGCACGCGGCGCTCGACATGAACTTTCGTTTCTATCCAAGTACAACTGAATTACGAATTACTATGTGTTTTCTTACTTGTCTTATAATATTACCAATAATGACGGACTAACACTAACAATTCTCAATTCGATTGTATGTTTTTTTGTTGCCGTATAAATTTGTCATTTTATCAAAAAAAAAACGATTTGAAAAATTCCTGCTTTTGTTTGAAAGGATGTACTTTCAGATGGCGCATTTTGAAGTCGGTTGTTCCAGTTTTTTAACTACTGTTATTATGAAATGAACCACTGTTTGATCAGAACTCATCTGATGAAAAGTGATGATAGTGTCGAAGATGGAGCACGCGTGATGTCAAATAGCTCTCATTGGTCACCAGTTCACCACTGTTGTATATAGTATAAGTCGAGTGTTAGTAAGTTCAGACAAGGTATGAACTTGACAGTCATAACTTAGAAATGTTAGTACATATATCGCAATTAAAATTATATTAACCTTGGTCATAATTAAGTGATAATAATCAGATCTTATCATACGATTTCCAATTTGATCTTACTGATAGAATTAATGTATTCGTCTATACCTACGTATTTTATTATTAACTATATTATTTGTTTAGTAATTTTATAATGTTTTTTTTGTTAATATTTTTATTGATATGTGTATGTATGTGGATTTGTATTGTTTTATTATTATTATACAAAGAATGCCAAAAAATTGGTAAGCAATCGAAATTTAGATACGTGCAAAGTAGCGTTAGATTTATCTTTAATTCAGGAGTGCCAAAAGCTTAATTTTTTCTCATTTTAATTATAAATTAAATTATTAAAAAAAAAACTCTTTCGCACTCTTCGATTCCCTTCGATTCTGCTGGCTAACGCTCAGGGTTAGCGAGGGAATCAAAAGAGCACGAGGTGAAAAATCTTTGCACTCGAGTGCAACACGTAACTTTTCATCCCACCTCAGCGAGGAAATAACTAAATAAACCATTCAAATTTTAGAATCCTTCGCTTGCTCGGTCATCAAAATTGAGCACCCGGTTAAAAAGCAACTTTGCACTTTTGTATAACAAATAACTATTAAACGAATTATGATAAAGGATGCTCATTTCAATAAATTGGACAGTGGCTCTATTCATACGAAAATCGTTTATAATATTATACAATTGTGTATTTTTTTTCTTTCAATATAGATACTTGCACTATCAACTATTAGCTTAGTTTTCATATATTTAAACATGTTAAATTACGCAACCCTTACGAAGGTCCAGTAAAAACCTGGCGCGTCACGCTCGCGTATCGTTTGCCCTTTTATAGTGTGCCAGTGTAAGACAGTTTCCTATGTAGGGTAGTATCTATTAATGAATAGCAAATGTATTCGTAACCGAGGCTGTCCTCTTTACGGTGCTCGGAGTTGATACAAAGGTGACTGTCCTTAATATAGTGTGCTTTTATGCAGATGTTATGTGCTTGTCTCAGTTACTTATTGTACAATATTTCGTAGTAGGCTAGGTGCAATTCTCTCTAGGGAAATTGTCATTGACACTGTTAAGCTAAGTTCTACGCCAATCGAGCGTCACGTCAGCGCTTGAAAAAGACCACCAAATGTGGTTGAAACTATAATCGTAGAATTCGACTGGGTGATGTTAGTTTCCATATCATAGTAATACTTCATCGTCATACAACAATAGGATATTAAAAATCGCATTGATCTATCGCATTCCAGTCAATAATATCTGTCAGGATGGGGTCGGACGCAAGTTTATCGAATAAAAAAAAAATCGTTTTCACGATATGGACGTACGGACTTATCCTACGGATTTAGGACAAATCCGTAGGATAAGTCCGTTCGTACCAAGGACAAAATATGGAAACGGACTCATATACAATGTATTATTATCAGAACATTTTATTATATGTTTGTGGAAGTACGTTATGTACCAATGTAGTGATTAATACATTCTAATCTTAAAAATAAACTGTACCCAAAAGCTTTTGATGTGATGAAAAGTTCTTGAAATGACAAAAATGCGTGTAATTTTTCCATCCTAAAATTTTAGCAAATACCGACGTTCCAAAAATATTAAATTCATAATATTGTACGAAGTATTTACGGCAATTAACTGACAAAATTTTAACGTAATCATTGTTTTAAATTTCTCCTTTCTTCAGAATAGATACTTAACGCACATTTATAATTAAGATAATCAATTCAATTTCGTGAAATGTAATCACCGATTTTATCACTGCTGCAAAAATGGTGCATTGTTTAATAAACTGTGTAAGACAATAAGCATATACAGCTCACTCATCAGCCGTCATCTCAACATTCACAACCCTCAAACCACACACATACCACACATTTCATCGACAATTATTACCCAACCCGTGTATGTATGTTTCTATATGAGCACCTAAAGCCTAAACTGCATGACTTATTTTGATGTGTGAGGTGCCGTTAGATTCGTTGTCACTCCCTGAGTGTCGTGGCTATTTTTTTTGTAATAACATCTCCCGCAAAAATAAAAAAATAAATTGTTATTTCGGGACCTGGAACAATTTTTTTCGTAATATACAAGTAATTTACTAGAATTATTCTAAAGATTGCGTATTTATAATCTTTTACAGATATTTTATACATATTTTCTCATAAAAAACGTACACTCAGCGTATCAAACATAACGAAATCGTAAATTAGACTGCAAAAACTGCTTTATTGCAGTCGGGTATTATGTTTTTCTTTTAATATAGATACTTGTTTACAATAAATATCCTTTTAGTACATATTAGAATTCAAAAGTGTTCAGGGTGTCTAAAACAAACAGTTCAAACCTGAGGAGTACATTTGCCTTTCAGAATACCAAACCCCAATGTGCATATTTTGGTTCCATAATTAGAACTATGTATGTTAATGGTATTAATGAAAATTACTTTTTTAAACTTACAATTTCATCTCCTTCGATATCGGCATCCATGTTTTTTTTTTAAATAAACAATACATGATATTTATTAACTTTGTACAAAAAGATGAAAACTACTCAAGATGCCATAGTACCTGGAGGTAGGTACCTACTTGAATTTGAATTTGAGGTCATTTGCCTAAAACAAATTTTTGCACGACGGATTTACAACAAAGTTCCAGCAAAGTTCCAGTTCAACTTTTCGACTCCATCATCAGATCAGCTCTATATTAACTCACTATTTCATAGTCATCGAAGGTATATCAAATAACCCTACCAGATCATATCGAAGGTATACCTGCCGGGCTCGTCGGAAGACCAGCGCTGATTGCGCCGTCCGTCAATACAAATACTGCGATAATTTAAATAAAAGGTTGTAAAACTGCTAATAAAATAAAATAATTTAATTTATTCGGTGTGTAAATCAGCGTCATAAATATAGTTTCATCGCAGTCGCAGTAGCATTTTGTCCGTGGCGAATTCTCCGAATGGGTTAAATTTTAAAATCATAACTGATAACGTATGATAGGATTACTGCTAGTAGGTAATAACAAAAACATGTATCATTTCATGCAGCTTATCTGTCTTTGGAAATAACCTTAGGATTAAAACATTCAGCGCATATTAAAATAACTTGCTATGCATGCCAAATGCAGATTGCAGACCTACTGAGAAGAAAAAAAAAACATACAGTCGAATTGAGAACCTTCTTTTTGGAAGTCGATTAAAAATTATATCTTCATGTTTTTAGTTGAGAGTAGACAAGATCATTATCAAACGTTAAAGTCACCGACAGCTTTAAAAGTTAAATTATTATTTCCTCTTTATCATAATAACGTTTAATTTGTGATGAAAACTTTTCGCATAAATTTTATCTTTTAAAAGGTTCTCACCCAGTGTTAATGCCGAAGTTTTGATGAGTTATCACTGTTATTTTTAATTAATTTTAAGGATTTCATTGACTTTAGGTATATTGCAAACACGTAATTGTTTATTTGTTTTAATGCTACAATATGTTTAAAAAATGTATTAAAATCAAAGTGTTCGTTATTCATATATAACTAATTGCCTAACGTCAAACAGGGTCTTGAATGCTTGTATAAATTTAATATTCATCTAAGAAAAAAATATTGCGAAATTTTACTCGAAAAATAAACTGCAAATAGGTGGTCTTACAAAACAAGTGTTCTACTTTCTTCACTTCTCCCATAGTATTTTAGAAGGCACCATCTCCCAAAATGAGGCTCGTATTTTTAAAGCCTCGCGTGCAAAATTGGCCCACCAAGTCAATAAGCCTTTTTGTTCGTGCAACACTGAGCCTTTCGCTTTATCATCCCCTTTTCAGGCTCCAGCAAGGGTGGCATTTTAACAGGCAATAATGATGTTACGTTTCCAACGTAGGTAACTTTTTATTTGAGTGTCTGATCTGTTTTTTTTTTGTGGTGAGACTGTTATTTCTAAAGATTTGAAGTTTGGGACGCGAACTTTGTCACGAAATAATTTACCTACTTGTTGCCCTCGGAAAGCTATTTTTTTTTAATAATCATTTATACATATAAAGGTTTAAGCTCTTTGCTCATTGGATGGCTTAAGAACCAGTCCAGCGCCATACCGTACTTGATCGCATCCGACCAGCCGCTGAAGGCTGCTATTTGAACTATCACTCGTTCGCCAGTCGCTGATACGATTTAGCGACAATTGTGACACATCGCTAGTCTATTACATAATAATAAACTAACAATAAACTAATTATAAACTAAACAATTAGCAGCCTTGAGGCTCAGGTGCTTTATTTTTTAATCGCATGCAAGTTATCGCATACTGACTTTCTTTTGACCTATATCCAAGAAGCCGCTTGCTCGCAATAATCCAAATCATTCACCAACTTCACCAACAATCATCAACCAACAACGAGTGGTCTCAATGATTCGAAATTTTAACCTTAAATAAAAAATATTTCAACATTTTATTGATATCGTTCGGAGGTCAGCCAAATTCTTAAGTAAGTAATCTTACATGCGATGAAATTGAGTGCCTGTTTGTAGTTGGCCCGGTCTTTAGAAACTTGTCCTTGAAAATGTCGTTAATTCCCAGTAGTACCTACGATTGCCAGTCCGGTTGACCGTACTACTGAGACTTTTAGTTCCCAGTAGTACGGTTAGTGGCGGCTGATCGTACTGTTGAGACATCTACATTCTACAAGTCTCACTAGTACGGTTATTAACAGTTTAACTACCAACAATAAAATTTTATCGTGTTAGTAATGGCCCTTCTCACAATAAGAAGATGGCCCACACCCAGCAGTGGGACTGTATACTATACATGCTTTTGAAACGTAGGTATAAATTGTTTATAATGAACTAGATAACCGAATACACATTTTTTCGTTTTATAAAAAAAATATGTTTAAGTTAGTTACACTGTGTACAACATAATAGTTTTTGATCTGACAACGTCTAATAAATCGAGGAACGCCGGCTGCACGCACGAAAAAGACTCATTGTCCCGTTACGTTACGCTCATTGTCCCGTTACATCATCATCATCATCATTTCATCAATGTTTTGTTATGACGTTGTCACGTTAAACTATCGTCCGTAAACCGACTTTACAGAAAATCAAATTTTTTTCAGGTTCGTATACACCACGAGGTGCCTATGGAATGGCCGATATACATATATAAGAATAAACTTTATGTCTTAGAGTAATTCCTCTTTCCTCACGATTAACTCTTTCTTCACGATTGTGAGACGAGATGGTGCTGATCTGGCCCCGAGTCGATGCAATGAGCGACGAGCTCTCCACATTTTTTTTTTATCAGCCCTGTTTGTACAAACTGTCCCACTGCTGGGAACGGGCAATCTTCTCATTGTGAGAAGGGTTAGGCCATAGTCTGTCACGCTGGCCAAGTGTGGGTTGGCAGACTTCACACATCTTCAAGATCATTGAGAACTCTCAGACATGTAGGTTTCCTCACGATGTTTTCCTTCACCGTTTGAAGTTGGCGGCAATCAACAATACGCATATAACTTCGAAAAGACAGAGGTGCGTGCCGTGGGATTCGAACCCAGGACCTGCGGATCGCAAGTCAGACGGTCTCCCGACTAGGCTGCCGAAAACTTTTACAACAGTCACAAATATTTACAACAGTAAAATACAAAAAAAAAAAAAAAATAAAAAAAAAAAATTCGCTAATGCGGCAAAATTACATAATATATAATACAAAACAACGGGTGCGTGATACATCACATAACGCATTCATGATTATTTATCACGAATCAATGATATTAGCAAATACGTATTTAGAGTAGCTAATTAAAAACAATCTTTCCTACATGTTTGTTTCCACTTGTCCATATGTAGCCTCCAGTAAGTAAGAGAACTGTGATTAACATCTCACTATGCACGGAGGATTCCCTCATTCGCAGTCTGGTCACGTCTTCCTCCACATGTCTGGTGCCGCAACCCCGGTTTATTCACCACCCTCACCCCCCACTATTTGTTTCGAAGTGAAATAGCTGCGCACTAATCGGAACGCTGATTAAGGTGTCATTAATCTGGGGAGATTAAGTGGAATATAGTATTTTATAATCACCACACGACACTAATCCTTGTGATTCCGGAAAATAAATTTGTTTTGATTTATCAGTTAATATAGACCTTGTATTTATTTCCTTTGAAGTAGCATTCTCGGGATCGCGGGATCCGAGACAGCCGGAACCCAACAATACTTTAAGGTGTCAATTCACCCATATAAGTGAACAACTTTTACTAAGGGGTCATCCCTGAAATCGCGGAAAAATAATCGGCTGTTCCATAGGTACATTTTCTTAAGGGTCAACAAACTTTTTAGAACAGATTTCCGCGATTTCAGCTATTTTCCCTTAGTAAAAATTATTCACTTTTAATATTGTACTCTGGTAGCAACACGTTGTAGTGTACCTATGCAGGGGACTGCCACCCTGTCCCGTCACAGGTCGCCAGCAACCAACGGAATGCTATCCATACATTTTGATGATTGACTATGGCCGCGCACGTCCGATCGTGGCTTGAGCAATATCGCCCGTGACTCGAAATGCTTAGAGCGTCAAGATAAGGTGTGAAGAACTTGCTTACATACTAGAAAGGTTCTGCATTAGTCTAGATTTTAATACAATGATGCTTATAGTGATGACAACTCACAAAACGAAGTACTAAAGTAATAATTTATAATTAACAGCCGGTACAAATATGTAGGTACAACGACAGGGTACATCCTCGTGTCTGTCTCGGCGTGTCGCCGCGCCGCCGCGCTGCCCGGATTACCCGTGCCACGTGCCGCATGGCCCGCACCCCGTCGGATTAAACTATCTGGCTTTCCCCGCCCTACGAATTGCTACTCGATTTAATTTCAACTCTCTATCATGTTTAATTATATCTATTTAATTATATTTTATTTACTCATATTTTTTTAAGTCTCATGGAATTTTAGAGAATGTGAACAATTGTTGTAAATTAGATTATATACAAAAGTTTACATATTTGAAAGTTAAAGATGTCGAAGCTCTTTGCTACGATTTTTTAAATTAAGACATGTCATCTCTCTTTAGAAAAAAAAAACATTGTAACATTTCTGCATAAACAACAAATATTCAGAAACAAAGAATCGAGCGCAACACTCGTAAATTCCCAATGTGCAGTATGCTAGCAAGCCTTTTGTAAATACATCACGTATTCGAGCGATCGGTTGTGCATGTGCATCCACCGGGAGGGGCCTTGACTCCGGAATGGCAATGTCATCCAACTGCCGAGAGGTCTCGTGTCACTGTGCTGCTGGTTGAATATATTTCAGATATACACATAATTTTATTGTAACAAAAACACACAGAAAAAAAAAATCATACATACAAAATAGGTCACAAAAAATGTTTTTGTCACAATCCGGCCCCAGCTCAGCATAATGCTAGTTGTAATCAACCAGCGCTGGTCTTCCGCAGGAACCGGTAGGCGACGTCACGCACGAGAAAACACTTAAAACTAACACTTATCATGTATTCAACATATAAATAGATAGGCTTATATAAACATACATATACAATTAAACACAAAAATATTTGCTATATATCTTTAACTTAAAAAAAACAAAAATGTTAAAAAAATAAACAATAAATGAATGTACCCGGGCGGTTGTATGTATGTTTGGACGGTACCCGTGCACACACTGGGAACTAAACTGCTTGCAACGGAAATATGTGATAAAAATATACATATGTGAAAACTTATTTTCACTTACGTACGGAAGTCACCGTAGCACAGAGGGTTAGCAAGTTGAAGTGGCAGTGGGCAGGGCACATAGCACGTAATGGATGCAAGCCGCTTCCAATCGCCGCTCTTTTTGGAAATAGATCCCCCCCCCCCCCATGTACATATGCCCAGCAGTGAACTTCTTATGGCTGAGATGATGATGGTGATGAATTTTCATATGTCAATTCCCATCATTTTCTTTAATTCGATTTATAATTTTAAATACATATCTTAACGTTTCTTCAATACCAAAACATATATATGTAGGTACACACACTACGATTTTTAGACAGTAGGTACCTTCCTTCGTGGGCAGTCTGGTATAATATCAAACTAATATCTACACAATCTTAAAAATAATTTTCCTGTAGTACTTATCGACTTACGAAATCCTTTTAATATGCAAAATGTCTAATGAGCTATTATTTCCTTAATCTTTACACGTATCTAATCTTTGTAGTTATCTTCTATACATATTTTCATAATATTATATTTAATTATATTAATCATTAAATTATCAAATTCCAATCACGTTAAATTATAAAGTTGTGAGTTCGTACAAGTTCGCTAAAACCAGGGCGTCACAATTATTCAATATTCATCATGAGATATTCAAATAATATTCTTATTTTTTGTTGGGCTCGGTCCTTTTAATGCGATTGATCGGGAGGAGCGGCTGTCTCTTTCACGAATTTCGTTTTTAGGGTTCCGTACCTCAAAACCTATAACTGTGGAATTTGGCAAGAAGCATTATTTTGTCATACACATAAAGAAAAAAAAAACGAAAACTGTACATTTATAATTTAAACACAAAAAAGTAGGGTCTTTTTGCAAGGAAGGAAACCTTCCTTTTTAACCTTCCTTTTTTTTTTCTTTTTTTTTTTCCTTTCCTTCTTTTTTCCTTTTAAAGTGCTTTAACCGTATCATGTGGGGTATCATATGAAAGAGTTTCATAAAGCTAAACAGGTTTTTAAATATTTTTACGATGTATATTTTTCGGTTTATGAAGGAAAATATAAAAAATATATATATAATTTTCCCCTTTTATCTACTAGTTTGTACGGAACCCTCGGTGGAGCGAGCCTGAATCGCACTTGTCCGGTTTAAAAAAAAAGTTTTAAGAATTTTATTTATTTAATGGTGCCTCGAGATTTATACAATCACAAAAATAAAAATTCACTCAGTTATTTTGTATTGGAATTATTAATGGAATTCTTTGCCGCCATCTCTGTTTCCTGAGAACTACAAGTGTGGAATTTTAAGGCCAGATTGAATAGATATCTTCTAGATCGAAGAGCTCCATCCTCGGCCATACCATCGCATAACATCAGGCGAGTTGGTGGTCAAACATAGATTCTATCTTGCGTAAAAAAAAGTATAAGCGCGCCTCATGTGTTATTTCTATCAAAGGAAACGAATTAAGCAGGAAGCGGGAGTGAGACTAAAATGTACTTACCCAAAAAAACTTTCAATCGTTCCGGTTGCTCACGAGCTTGAATATTTTATATCATGCTATGAATAAATAATCAATCGTCACTTTGAACATCTATTTGCGTATAAATAGGGGAAGCCTGTACGCCCTAGATTTTATAAATCCTTCATTTTATCTCATCTCATTTATTCACGGAGTGAAAGCGAAATGGCGTGCTTGTCTCCAAAAAGTCTGCCATTATCGCAGCTTATTATACTTTTCACCCCTGTGATTACTTTTTCTTTAAAAAGTAAACCATTTTAAAGCCCAATTTTTGAAATGAAGTTTATATAATATATTTTAGGTGTAGCTGCCGTAGCTGTTTCACTCAAGCACGATGTAATTTTATTAAATATGTACTTTCGATAAATGTATGGACAACATCCTAATGAATACAGTAAATATGTGTGTATAAATATGTTAATTTATTAATCTTTATCTGGGGGCACGGCAGTGGCCCCGGTCAAGTTGTGTAGCATTTTCCTGTCCGTTAATTTGACCGATGAATATTTTTTCCCCGACTGCGTAAGGAAAGTTATGTTTTTCGAGTGTATGTATGTTTGTGAGTATATATGTATGAGAGGTGTCGTTATATATTCGTCTTCACTTCCTGAGTGTCATAGGCTATATTGTTTTTGTAATAATAATAATACATCTCTCGCAAAAAAGTATAATTGCGTTTTTTGTAACCTCCACCGAACTTTTTCGTAATAAACAAGGGATTTTTGCTAGAATTATTCTAATGAATGCGCATTTATAATATTTTACAGCGATTTTACGCACATTTTCTAAAAAAAAACGTACACTCAAGTGTATCAGGCATAACGAAATCGTAAGTTAGACTGCAAAAACTGCTTTCCTCAGTCAGGTATTTTTTATTTTTTTTATAGACTTATTTTTAGATACTTGTTTAAGTTGTGTTGTTTATTTGTCCACGAATGAAATTTTATTCTAAATATTTTGTAACACTGTTTTAATGAGGCTGATGCTCACGTTATATTTTTAATAAATATGGCCAAGTGCGTGTCGGGCCACTCGCACTGTAGGGTTTCGTAGTTGCATATGGACTTAATATAGGGCTTCTTGTTTAATACCATGAACATTTAAGTAGAAATTTGCACGAATTTTTAATTTTTTACTTCACTAAGTACAATTTTTAAGTGTATTGGCTATTACTCGACAACTTGTAAGGCCTACTTAGCTGTGATAGTTTTCCTTTTAATTTCGTTATATCTGCTACTGCCATGAATTTGTTCACATTTGTCAACACCAACCATTTAGTCGGCAGGGAGTGGGGAGGGGGACGCTTTTAACAAAATTTCACTTTAAAGCTGAATATTTCGTAAACCGTTCCTTAAATTAAAGAAAAGTTTTCACACACCCACGGTATTCTCAACCGACTTCAAAAAAAGGAGGAGGTTCTCAATTCGACTGTATTTTTTTTAATGTTTGTTACCTCAGAACTTCCGACTGGGTGAACCGATTTTGATATTTTTTTATTTATTTGGAAGCTGGTGCTTCCCGTGTGGTCCCGTTTCATTTTTGTGCAGTTTTGACAATGGCATCCATGAGAAGTCGGTTGGTTCCGTTTTTTAAACTATAATTATTGAATTACCTATCCAATGACCCACACCATGTGGTAGACGAGAAAATGTCGAGCTAGATTAGACAGCGGCATCAACTAAGGTGCCTTAAGAAGTAATTTAAAATTTTACAAAACCCTTACCATACTTTGTACTTACTTATACTTTATACCATGCTAATGGTAGGTATTTGGATTTTTCAAGTTCACACCAACGAGGATACAAACACCTGGATACATTCACAATCCATCGAATTCGTATTTGACAGATTGTGAATAGCCCTGCTGATATCTTTGTGATAATATCTATGAAAATTTTCCCAACAGATTTTATTTTTAAATTTATTTATTTTATACATAAAGTAATACAATTTGTTATAAAATCATCTAAAAACCAAGATAAGGTTTGTCTAGAGGACCTGTTCTCGTAGCATTAAATTTACAATACTATTATTTACGATTCCTTTCCTGTCTTGTTGCAGAAGGTCGACCCCGAGCTGATCTTCACGAAACAAGAGAAGATTGGCAAGGGTTCGTTCGGCGAGGTGTTCAAGGGTGTCGACAATAGGACACAGCAAGTTGTTGCCATTAAAATAATCGACTTGGAGGAGGCTGAAGATGAAATCGAGGACATTCAACAGGAAATCATGGTGCTGTCGCAGTGTGACAGCCCTTACGTCACTAAATATTACGGATCATACTTAAAGGTAAGTTTTTTTTAAATCACAAGTTTTTTGTAAACGTTGTAACGTCAAGATTTTTCATATGACCTAAGGATTAATTTGATGTCTCGTCAATCAAGCCAATCGTTAGTCATCGTGAGCACTTTTTGTTGCATTAATATGTTTGTGTTTAAAAAGATCTAATTACCTTATAATTTTTAGTCATCGCATTTGTAAACTGGTTCGCTGCAATACAATCTCTAAAATGCCAGCACAGTATACATTTAACCAGAAATATTTATGTGAATATAATTTTCTTCGTTATCTCAGTACAAAACCATTGCTGGGAATATTATTTCATTTTACTGTGGAAGGCGCAATTCAAAGCACATCAATCATTGTCTGCGAAAGCGAGCCTTCGTCTTCTTATCTCTTGTTGAGCCTTTCTAAGAGACAAGGATCACTTGTAATGGAGTCCATTACGGACTGTATATTCCTATAGATTACAGTCGCAAAACGTTCTCGGGTCAAGTGGAGCAGGTAGCTCGGGGCGACTGCAGCTCTTTCGATTTTCTCGTCATAATTCATTGTGTCGTAATCGAAAATTGTAGAGCGCTGCAGCGCTTTTTATTACTGGTGTCCAAAACAGCGTGATGCACCGAATCGCTTCATGATTTCGCATTATTGTTGCCGCTTATTTTGCACCTACTTGGAATATCAGATAGCGGGGAAGCTGCCACACACCGTACATCAAATAATAAATAAACGATAATTGATAGGTCGCCATTATTTGCTGACAATTGTCTCCTATAGGTTGCCCTGCGTCCCGTGCTTCGCTCTAAAGTAGTAGCATATTATTCTATCTGGGGCTTGCATTAAGAAATAAATCTTATTTAACATAAAAAAAAATACATACTTTAATAATCCTCCGTCGTGCAAGACAGAGTTGCATCGCTCACATGCATGCAACTTCAACGATTCAGTGCAAACCAAGAAACATATTATTACGAATTATTAAGTTGTACATTATTGTGTCGTACATTATTCTAGCTAGCTATTACCCACCGTTTTGCAGAATTGCATTTGTCTCAATGTAATTGTACGCCCGTGGTATAACCTATTATAATTTTATTAACAGGTCTAGGTAATACGACATTGATAATGTCGTGACTATGCGAAATAAGATTTCGCTTTGCAATCTGCGTGCAATTTCACTCAACCTATTAAATGTGTTATTGAAATCAACGGCGGGATAAATCTCCATTAGTGGTGATTACGCAATGCCCCCAGGTACTTGATTGTCACGACATTTGTAACAGAGTTACTATAGAACGCTCACCCGATCGCGTAATTCATTCGGGTACTTCGGCGTTTCGCACCGCAAGTGGTTCGAACCGCGGTCCGAATCACACAAGAGCTCTTTTTGTTCGCGTTTGCGTGCTCAACTAGGTACGTCGATGTAGTTGAAAACGAAGCCCGGCGTGAAGTGTTCGGGGTCAAGCCGAGATCGCGACATAAATACGGAACCGGTTCTTTTAAAATCTCGTTGCACTTCCATTCAAGTCATAACTCAATGTATCCACTAACCGGATGGAAAACGAGAAATTATAACCCCCCCCCCCCCCTCTCCACGTCTTGCGGTTGAATTATTTCGTGACTGCGAAATAGTCTCTTGCATATTATTTGCATTGCATAATTGCTTCTCTGTTTGCATTGTTTATTTTTGCAACGAGCACTCATTATCATTGACATTAAAACGGCTATAATTTCAGTAAGTGCTCGTGCTAACGATATCTCTATATATTTTGTGTTGTGCTAAAAATAGAGGTTGTGTGAGTCAGAAGTTGTACGATGTTAGCACGAAAGGTTGTAAGTCATTAATCACCTTCTGTGCTCGTGTGCCATTCTTACAATTCGATCGATACATGATGAGTGAGGGCTTTGTGGGTGTTTCGGAACGGATTTAGCAACAATACCGAGCTAATTGTGCCTAATATCAGACGTACATTTTGTAATTATGACGTGTTATTTTTATATACTTACATACACAAATAAATATCATATGTTATGGATTAAACTGTGGTATTGACAAAACTAAGCTAATTGACTCGAGTCAACTTAGTAGCGCTCGATATGATGGTTAGCGGCAGAGTACACGGATATGCGACCCATGATTGGAAAAAAATGTATAATGGCATTGTGTCTTTTAGAAATCACTATACAATCAATAGTCAATAGTCATACTCAATAGTCTTAATTTTGTTATTTGTACTTGTGTTCTCTCTTTTTGTTGTAGTGTATGGTGTATAAAAATAAAATATTTTCTTTCTTTCTTTCTTTCTATACACACAATAAAAACAGTGCAAAAAGGATTATGTAAAATAAAGTATAAGAAAGTTGTCTGTAAATATTTAATTTCAATTACAATTTTTTTATTCTTTTCATATTAATATTTAAATATCAAATCTACTAAAAGCTTCTATTGGTAAAATCACATGACAAAAGCTGTTTGATTCAAACTAATTTCACGTGGCAAAAAATATTGTATCTGATTCAAAGCTTTGATGTGGTTTTACAGTCCTATCTCAAGCTATTTCAAGCTTTGGCTTTGAAATTGAACTGAAAGTTGAAAACAAAAGCCCGCTCGTCGGCGACCGGATCAGCATCCATAACAAACCGCTGACATGCTCCTATTACACCCTCCCGGCCGTATTGCACCCGTAAAATAAACAATAACTCCAATATGGGCATTTCAAAGAGAACATTGCGAATATCCCATACCAGTGTTGCTAGGTTTAAAATTTTAGGAAAATTTGTTCGCAGTTCACACTAATATTAGAGGTAGAGCATATTCAAAGGATTCGGGTTTTATAATACATGTTAATGTGTTGTTGGACACAGTAATATTAAAATGCCAAAGTTTGTGTGTATGTTTGTCAATAGTTTGTGGTAAAATTATTCAATGAAATTTGTAATGGAGGTAGCTTAAATATTGGACTTAGGACACATTTTTATGAAAAAATAATAACTTTGCCTATATTATAGCTCTTCAAATCCCGGGCTGCAGTAAGTTGCCTTAAAAACTTTTTGAAAGAGTCACACATATTGACAAATATGATACCTATGTGTGATGAGCATATGTTTGGGTAATATGGTGTGTGTGTGTGTGTGTGTTTAAGGTGTAGGTGTGTAAGTATTCTATTAGCTATCAGGTCCCTATAATATAGGTAACCTTTGCTTAGTTTGTGGTTAAATGGCGCTGTGTTGCAATTTCCACGAATGTTTATTTATTTATACATATATTATCCAAATGGATACCATATAATTACAAATTGTATAATATGAACTATCTTCAGAAAAACATGCTTAATATTATTATATTTTATTTACCAACATCTGGCAATATTATCATAATAATGGAATGGACCCCTGTCAATGGTGAATAGAATGGGTGGCTTCCAGCCAGCACAGACAATGCTGTCTGCTCTCTAATGATCGATATTTGCATTTTTATTGTTCACTAGTCCAGTCCACACTCGATTCCCATGCACTTTGTTGATATCCATATTACCATTGACGAAACAGGTTAATTTTTGTGGCTCATTTTAAAACACATAAAGTTCTTTTGGGAACCCTTTTTACCGACTTCAAAAAAAAGAAGGTTATAAATTCGACCTGTATACGTTTGTAATATTGTCATAATTGCACAATTTTTGTATATGTTAGTCTATACCAGCTTCTAAACAAGTGTGCCAAATTTCATAAGTGTATGTATGTTTGTAGGTTTGTATGTATGTTTGTCCACGCATTACGCAGAAACTAGAAGTCGTATTTAATTATTTTTTTTATTGAATAAAGTATCTTTCAACTTAGGAGTCCCTGTAAGATTTATCAAAATCGGTTCAGTAGTTTTCAAGATATGGGCTTTTTTATCAACGACGCTATACGTACTACTTACTGGGCGGATTTGGACGAAATTCGGTAGGTTTATCACTCATACTATGTGAAAAGGTCTGGCATACTTTATTGACCGACTTCAAAAAGTAAATACTATTAAAAATGAATAAATAAAAGTAATTTAAAAAAATTAAACCGACTTCAAACTGAAAAGTGATAAATAACACGAAGAAAATCAATAATGGCCGTCTACCTAAGTAGGTACGTAAACCAACTATTTTTGAGGTCGGTGTTCGGTTTATGTATAGGACTTAGTTGATGACAGTTTAGGTCCTGACCCTATGTTGCTATTATTGTGACATGACAGGCCATTTTGCAAAGGCTTGTCTTATTCTCTTTTTAAATTACGTTCTCTTTTGTAACAACACGGAAGATGCGTCGTTGATGTTGATGTGTTACAGTCGATCTCTTTTCGTAAATGTGTCTGGTGCCATTGCATTTCCGAGTTGGCGCATCAGGTCGACTGCGTGTTGCCTATTGCAATCTTGACACACTTTCCACCGTGTTGTTATGCGAGCCTTGCAAAATACAATGCATGAATGTATGTAAACTGCCATGCCGACGGCATTAATCCGCAACGCGTCTTAATCTTCAATCGCAATCGTTTTAACACGTATAATGCTATGTCATGTCGAAATTATTTACAAATTTCATGTTTTTGCAGCTTTCTCGTTATTATACCAAGTCTGAAACAGACCGCAGCGAAAATTGCAAAACTCGAGTAAAATTTTTTAATATACCGTTTTTCGCACACGTATACGAATGTCCTTAATGAAGTTATTTAATAAAATTAGAAACAATAAAAGTAATCGAGTAAATCCGTGCAAATTGAATGGATTTATTTAGGTCAGCTTGTCACCAACGTTCCGACACGCGAACATGTGCGTGACTGCAGGACCTACGACAGTTGGTTTGTTTATCATTGACCATGAATTATGACCGATGTACCGTTTATCAAGTCAGGTACAAGTCAATCGAGTTTAACTAGTAACATACACATTTTATACATCGACATAGTTTTATTTGCGACAAAAATAACTACAACATAATATAAACACTTAAAAAATAAACAAAAACTTAACTTTTCGTAATAATAGTTTTCAATTTTAAACGAGACGTTGACACCTCTTAAGCTTTTCACTAATTTATTATTCTCGTCGCTGATTTCACTCGCATTGTTACATTAGGTTAAGTTATTATCTCCACGATTTGTTCTACAGAGAAAGTGTGGTAATGTTGTGGCCTGCGGCTCTGCGTGGCGTAATCTCAATGACTCGCGTGTCTGCGCTAACAGTCCACGTTCTGTCATCGTCGCCCATTACCGTATGCCCTTATTCAGACAAATATTTACTGATCGTTTCAATAATAACGCCATACAGAAAGTTGACCGAGTTGACATTGCTCAATAGACAGTGTCTTAACCGCTATTAGTAGCTGTAGTCACGTTCGGATAACCTTTATTTCTATTGCTCACGATCCGATGGAGACTTGAAAGGTCAGCTATTTGAGTCGCTGCAATTTATTAAACTAGATACGTTTTCAGTGCAATAATTCAAAGATGCAAAGACCTTACTGGAGTATTCACTTGCATTTACTTCAGTGCTATGAATGAATGTAAATGTGACGTGATAAGCGCCGGCTGCGGCTCGAGGGTTTTACTTTTAGCGGGTAAAATTGTGAATGCGGATGTCGGTACGAACGGGCAGAGGTGAAGGACGGTGGTGACTCACCGCGTTGCTGGCCTCAAGGGGAAAATGTCAAGAATGTCTTCATTTTGCGCATGCATAAAATACCTAAAATTGTTTATAACTTTGCCTGTCGAATTTTATACACACAAAAATATTCCCTGTTAAAAATAAGAGATGAGCGTGTTGTAAGATGACTTTAAACATTTAAATATATCATTCAATATAAAATGTCAAAATAACAACGGTAAACTCATAGCGCCATGTTAAGGATTCGAGCATTTCATTATGCTTTTATTGTTATAGGCAGATTAGTCTAGTAAAAATAAGATTTGTGACAACATAAAAGACACCTAAGTATATTGTT
The DNA here is from genome assembly GCA_947563715.1 of Lycia hirtaria. Taxonomy (NCBI): domain Eukaryota; kingdom Metazoa; phylum Arthropoda; class Insecta; order Lepidoptera; family Geometridae; genus Lycia; species Lycia hirtaria. The sequence continues at coordinate 28,235,768 of OX387379.1, read as the reverse complement.
ATTTAAATGAATGTACTGGTGTTTTGAAATACATTTGACACAATTTCATAATCATATTATAAAAGCTAATTTTGTTACCTTTAGGTACACGCTCGAACGGCTGAACCGATCGTTATGAAAATTAGTATATAGATAGCTTTGGACCTGGAGACGGACATAAGCTACTTATCATCATCATAATCGTCACCGTTTTCCGTCTATAAATCGGGGATTATTGTTGATTTATGATTTTTAGTTATTTTTCTATCATAATTTCAAAGAATCTCCCCAGTTGCAAATATTGCGATCTGCTCCATACAAATGGATTTATTTTTACTAGACTAGATAAGAAACAGCAAACAGCCATTCGGGGCTATACGATGACTATAAAGTGCGTCATGTAGCTGTAACCGCATTAGAGCTACCTTGACCCTGCTCAAATGACGGGTGGAGTCAAGGCTCTGAGAGTCATATGCATGCTCCTCGCAGCGATTCCATTACAGCTGTCCCCAGCGTTTCGCCGCTAAATAGCCAATTGTCTCGCAATTTGGCTCTGGTCGTCGGTTATTGCGTCCTAAATTAGTATTTGCTCTCTCGACTTCACCACATATATTGAACAACTTTACTGCTATGTTTTAGAGGCCATCGTTCCGTGATATATCTTTACTGAATATATCAAAGAAAGACTCTTTGTAACTCGGGTGTCTTCTTATTTAGAGTCGTCCTTCAGATAGACTGCAATGCGGCTCGGGCGCGGCTGCTCGGGTAGGAGGGGTGAGCGAGCCCGCTTCTGAACTTGGAAGGTCAAGTTCCGAAAGTTTGCAATTTGCCGGATTCGGCTGGCGTCTGAATTCGACGATTCGATTTAAACTCGATTATTATCTACAAAGTTGGCCGTTATCGATTATGATTTGTTTTGGCCCATTTGATTGACTTTATTAAAAACTTTGCGGCACAGCGGGTTTGTTGAGTAAATTAAATAAGTTAGAATTGTATTTTCGTTTAGAATTTCACTCGAATCAAGGTTTTGATTGAGCTTCTAAAAGCGGCCCGTTTCTTGTAACTCGTAACTGTATATTCAACTCGTATACTTTTTTGTAAAGTTCAATAACTTCTATCTTATTGAAATCTACGAAGTTGGCGTCGTTTTATTTTTTGACTAGACGCTGCGTCCGTGAACCGAGTAAACAAGCTACGACCTTCAGTGGCGTTCGAGAAATTCGATAAGAGAAATGTTTCTCACAAAGAGCGTGTAACGTGTTAGTTTTTATTTTTATCTCCGATTTCAATTGTTTGATACCAAAACAATCTAAACAAGATTAAAGTGTTATTGTGATTTATCCTTGTCAAGGCTGTCATCGTAAATTAATTTCATTACCTTGTTTACCAGCGTCAGGTTTGTCGTAATACCTTCAGCGTGCCGTTGTTGTGAAGCTTTTTACAAATTACGTTTTGATTCCCCCGTCTTCTACAAATAACGGTGTATTTACAATAGATACTAATGAATTCTCTAATTTCCTGCGACTTTACACTTATTAAACTATGTGTATGTATTGGCTAAGTATCATCGGTATCGATAACGGAGTATTCATTAGTAATTTCGAAGATGTAAATGTGTGTGCATTGCGGTCTGTAGTGTACCTATAGGAAGTTTCGATTTCCTTTTAAAGATCATTGACATGGATAACTTATAAAAATTGTGTGGTTGGGCCAATATTTCTGGTTTCGAACAAGTTTCTATATGACTAAAATGACTCAAACAATATTCCTTAAGACCCGATAATTGATAGCTTGTCGCGAGCATGACGCACCCAAACTTAGGTAGGTCTCATCTGCAAAATGGCGTTCTTTGATTTATGGAAGCTTTAAAGGATCCGAATTAATTAAGTTTCTTTACTTTTCAGATTATTTCTCATTAATTCAAGCTATTGCACTGTTTCGGAACAATTAAGCCAATCAAACCAAGATTGCGATTGCCTCAACAGATCTGAAAGTGTAATTGGCTCAAATAAATGGGCCTATTTAATGCACAATGATGCCTTTAAAAGGCCCGTGTTTGTTTTCAGGAAATGGGTCTTAATATATTTTGCTCCGAGTTTTAATAATCCTTTGTTGGTTTATGGGGCTCAACATTTTATTTGTTACGTTTTTAATGAAGTTTTGGTATGATCAAAATATTTGTCTTCTATAATATTATTATCCAAAATACAGGAGTAGAATCTTGATAAGCCCACGCGCCGACGAGCCATTGTATAATCTTTATTGTCTTGTCCCCTGAAGCGTTTCAATGTAATAATCCGCATAAACCCTGGTGCCTCCAGGATGGACTTGGCGATTAATGCTAACGAGTCCGGATGTGTCCGGTCCAGTGCCGTTTGCATTAGGAGCGACGTCCACTGTCTACCATATCATCACATTCAGATAATGTTTCCGTTTGTGTTTGTGCAAATTAACTTTTATACTGGTAAATACGAGTACATGTTGAAAGTTTGTGGATTTTGAGAAATAAGACGACACGACTGTATTTGGCACTACTTAAGTTGACTAAGTGGTAACAAAAATTTAGTAAATCTGTAATAGAGCGAAAAATTCCATACGATTTTAAAATGGCGTAATAGTAAAAAGAAAAATCAGTTACACTTTAAAAGTAACCTTCCCAAAGAGTTCAAAAGCCCTAGGTAGCTAATTTATTATTGCAAGTGGTCAATTTCATAAATGTTCAATATGCCTCAAGTACTTGGATTCCCATAGTGATGACAATGGTGAGGAATCAATGGAGAGACACTTAACAATGTATAAACTTCGTCAAGCTAATATAATTTCCCCACATCGTAATACGTGTTATGCCTAAAATTTTCTGACGTCATCTTTAGGTCTCATCGATAAGAAAACATTTCAAACTAAATGGCTAATTAATTTCACATCACGTTGAAACTAAACAGCTCGGATTGCAGCCGCGTAGTGGAAATCTGACCGTAAGCTAAATCCATAACCGCTTGCATTGAATTACTGCCTACCTCGCTGTTGGATTGGATTGCTCGATCGGATTAGAGCCGACGGAACTGGGATTCCAGTCCGGCGAGGATAATTTAGTTTTGCACAAATAGTATAGTTGTAGGTTATTTATAGCACTTGACCCATTGTATTGTAGACTATTTTCGCAGATCAAAGCAACTGTTTCAGGTAGATATCATAAAATTTCGCAATTTTGCACACTTGAATTTCTGATTCGTATCGCCAAGAAATAAGAAGAACTGGTGGCTTTCTTGATTTACATCCATAGATGTTATTAGTCTGTGTGCCACGTCTTTGATCCCATTGTTTTCTAACAGACAAAATATGGTTGTCGAAGGCGGATTTATTATACCAATTATAAAATGCTTCATCTTGATTGACTGATATACAACGCTTCAACCGCTAGTCTTAGAGATATTGAGATCCTAAGGTTGTTTGAATGTTTTTCTTGTGAAAAGTATAGATCATTAAGAAATAATTTCTCGGTTGCGGGCAAAGCCGTAGAATGCAGCTGATTTAAGTATAACAAAAACAAGTTTTTCTTTTGTTGTGCTCTGATTCTTCAGTAATTGCCTTTTTAAATGTATTACCAACACCAAAATGTGTTCAGTACAAAAATTGGTGAATGTTCGGCAGGCAGCAAAACGGGTTATAAATTGTCGAGGACGCGCTAAAAGGCGTTGACGTGACGACATCTGTGCCGTTAACGAGATTACGGGCGTGTTCTGCTTCTGCCGGCAGCCGCCGCCGCCGCCGCCGCTTCTAGCCAGAGCGACGGACGGGTTGAAACTGGACGGGCACACGGCGAAGTGCATTATTGACAGATTGACAGTTTCCACCACTAAGTGGTTAATGGCTTTCCTATTTTCAAACTATTGAAAAGCTTTAGTGTACAGGACTACTTTGAAGAGAAGCGTTACATCTTTGTCAGTTATGTAACCGCTAAATAGTAGTCAATAATACTGTTATCCCGTGAAAGTACAGGATATGAAAAGGTTTGACGTTTACCACCTTGAGTTCAGGGGTTTTGAATTGGTTTATTTTTAAAATATGGCATAATTGATGGCATTACAATACAAAATTTCAGTAAGAAAGTACACCAATGTAATTAACAGTATGAAGTAACTAAATATATTGATGTTTAGATATATTTTTTTGTCTTAAATTCTAGTATTTAAGACTTACATTTATTTATCCAAATAAAGCAGAACAAGCTACGCTATGAACATTGAAAAGTAATTAATGAGCATTGATCTGACATGGGTGGCGAGGTTTGTTTCTCAGTTGCATTAAAAAAAAACATAAATAAATCTTAGCAACTGTCGTGTTTTACTTAACTTTTTAATCATATATTTTTGTGTAAGAGTTGTTGCCTCAGACGCAAATGAAATTGTATATCCCAGTATGCCCCTGAGTATCTCCAAACGAAATTGAAACTAATCACTTTGAAATAAATTCTCCATCGCGAATCCGCTTTACTCCTTTGGGAAATAATAACCGGTAGATAAATGTATTATTATTGCGACTGATCGCTTAGCAAATTAAAATGTTAGTACTTAAGCCGAGAAAGAAAATAACGTACTTAGAGTAATTGAGGTCTAATGAAAGAGTAGACTAGAGAAAGGTGGGAAAATAATTTTAGCACTACACCAAATTACTTAACGGCCAGTAAGTGTAATTATTATTGAACGAAGAGCAATAAAACTCTACTGACTCAAAACTAGTCTAGGTAGTAGATGAATTCAGCGATACCTTGAAAGGTCGCCAAGCCGTAAAGGTTACATGAGGTAAAACAGATAATTCTTAAATACGCACGGGGAAACAAAAATCTATTACTTACCATTGTCTATGTATCATATGTATATATTTACAAAAAAAAAGTATATATGTATTCTATCAGCCATCTAGTTCCATAGTACAAGCTTTGCTTAGTTTGGGCTAGATGGTGTTGTGTGAAATGTCCACAAATATTTATTTATTTATTATTTATTGTCGGATAGAAATATAACTTGTCATGAAACATACGAATATATAAAAATAACAAGACAGATTTTTAACATAATGCGTGAGATGAAAACCTGAAAATGAATTGGATAAGAGGAACGAAAATGGAAATTGTTTTCTGATTTCCGGGGTTTATGTTCTGCTTATGTATCTACCCAGAATATTTTATTTGAGTTACGATAATTAATTATGGATATCAGAGAAGTTAACGGTTAGCGTTTCAGGATTCATACTAGGGCCGACAGATTAAAACACATAGGTCAATTTAAAAACATAAAATACGTTTATTTTTACCCGACTGCGTAAGAAGAAGGGTAATGTTTATCGAGTGTATGTATGTTTGTATGGATGTATCTATGTGGGTATGTATATGTGTGTTACTATATGACAGCCTACAGCCTAAACGGCTTGACCGATTTTGATGTGCGAGGTGTCATTAGATTCGTCTTCGCTTCCAGAGTGACATAGGCTATATTTTTTTGTAATAATAATATTACATCTCTTGCAAAAATGAATAAAATACGTTTTTTCGTAACTTCTAACGAACTATTTCGTAATAAACAAGTGAATTACTAGAATTATTCTAAAGAATGCGCATGTATAATTTTTACAGCGATTTTATGCAGTCGGGTATTTTGTTTTTCTTTTAATATACATACTTGTTCTTTAATAACTTCAACCATATTAATTTAAATGGTATAAATAATACATCATCCTAGTGTATCACATCACATATCTCAAAGCCTATTAGTTTAATTTGAACTCTATGCATCCTTTATGCTTCTTATTCTCTTCAAATAATAGGACATCATCAACAATATAAATCGATTCATGTCAAAATTACTTTATGACGTAGGTATGTGTATCTGCCTGAGGCAGAAAAACTGCCAGTTTCTACATACATTTCTTTTATCCAAGATAGATCTACGATTGACCACCAACTCGCCTGATGTTAAGCGACGGTGTGGCCTTTCAGTTGATTCACAGAACCGTCATTATTAGCCCATTTTAAATCAATGTTGGACATAGATCTTCTCTCTTCCATGCCTTACGTATATAGTCACTCGTGTATCAGGGCATGCCATGATAACATCAACTATCGACATTCTATGACTATATCCACGTGCCGTACTCCTGCGTATTGTACTGGCCGGCAGCTAATCTTATTACGGGGCGTATCGCCGAGGCTTCCCTCATAACTTGAACACCACGCCCGCGCTCGTGTTATTCCGCCCGCTCTGACGACTCGACGACCGGCCTAATTGAATATCAACCACTAATGAAATCAACAAGGTTTGAGTATATGGAATATAATCGTGAGATGATTGCTGTGGGAACGACAGGTACCTTTACTGTGAGAGTGTCTGACACTTTGTCAGACACTCTCACAGTAAATACTGCGTATTGCTCTATGCGAAGCTTTTGTTTTTTGACGTGACAACGTCTAATAAATCGATGAACGCCGGCTGCACGCACGAAAAAGGATGACTCATTGTAACGTTTGCATTTCATCAATGTTTTGTTATGACGTTGTCACGTTAAACTATCGTCCGTAAACCGTCTTTACAGACAACCATTTTTTTTTACTTTTACAGAAAAATAAAACGGTCCAGATAAGCTTGTAACCCAATCCAATAGTTCAAATAAAAAATAATTGTAATAAAAATGGAATAAAAGATTTAGGGGTAGAATCCAGTTTTCTCGTTTTGCTGATAAATGCTTGCTCGACAATCCTTTTCACATGGGTAGAGTGATTGTATTATATAGCGATAAAATGAATGATATTGTACTAAAGAGGCCTTTGATATCTAAAAGTGAAATATGATCTATTATTTTATTATTTGCTGACTACCAAAATAATGTTTCGAAATATCTCGATACATTCATTGTCATAAATATTTAAGGTGGAGCTCAACGCGCGCAGCTATCTCTCTCGGGCATTACAACATTCTTATTAAACATATCTATTATAAAATCTATTGGTTAGTGATATTAGAAAAGTGAGAGATGAATTTGTTTATTTAAGTACGAGAAATATTTAAAAAAAAACAGATATCACTTATACTGGCGAACAGAGTAGTGAAAAAAAAAACCTACTCCTCAGCCATTTTAAAAGATGTCAAAAAAAATATGTTTTTTTTTTTAAATATTTCTCCTATCTAAGTAAAGAAATGAGTTGCTCACTTTTCTAATATCCCTACTCAACGATTATGTATGTTTAAAAACACAGAAACTTTTTGGTGTTTTAAAAAGTTATGCGCGAGAGAGACAGCTGCGCGTGTTGAGAGCATTCTTAACTTAACTGTTGATATACGGCCTTACCGAAAAACGTTACTTAACTTTAAGCATGCTTAATATATTTTGTAAATTTCTCGCTGACACATAATGACACTTGCGGAAAGAAGACAGAGAAATTAAGACGTTGGTTAAAGTTAAGCAACGTTTTTCGGTAAGGCCCATAGAGTCTATTCAAATGAAGCAGATGTGCCTGGGTAGACGTTTTGTCTACAGACGCGCAGACGACAAAGGACGGAGTTTGATTATACCAAGTTTAACGAGCTTAGTTTCCCGAGTTGATAATTCCCACCGGGTTCCACAGGATAATACAAGATTGTATATTTATGCACAAAGTCGTTTAATTTCGACTTTGTAATTACGAATCTTCATTTCATTTTATAATTAGCTACATGTTCATTTTGTAGATCAATATTGTCAAATTAATTAACCATGTCCTAAGTCGTAAGCATCTTAATTAAATATCGTAAATCAATGTTATCTTATCAATTCCCAACTTGTTCATTTCTCGTCCGAAACTTTCCTATCTCACATTTTAATTGTGCTTTTATGGAGCCATTATTAAATTAAGTTCTCGCAAAGCCCGACAATGGAAGGTTGTTCATAATTACTGTGATGCTCTTAATCCTTTATTTTTTGTTCTATGAGCTCCGTAATATTCTTTCGCTCGAGGCGGTTCAAATTAATCTGATGCTAGATTACGTACGGCTGTGTCCATTTCGCCAGCACAAAACACTTTTTCCCACACATTGTCGTATTCTGTACGTTCAATCTCTGGGTCCAATTTACTATCGAGGTCGCGACGCGGTCATCGCCTCTAATTGAATACATTTCCCGCTGAACACCCGACAATAACACACATTATCGGAAATACACGTTACAGTACAGTCTCGATTGCGATCGCTTCCAGTTACCATTTACGGTGCGTTTATGATAATGCGCTCGCTAATCGGTGTCCAAACTGCGTACCTGTTTCGAAAGACACCGCGCCGGGTTCGTTATCCTTTACCGACCTTGTGGCCGCTATAAATTCAGTTAAATTGGCCGCAGGAGCATGCGTCACTCGGCCCGATGCGCTCGACTTACCCACGAAAGCGTGATGTAACACTGATACTTTGTACGTATCTGCAACTAATGCGTACCTCTATCGAGAGGACAAAACCGGATCGGACACACGCAACACCACTTGCAATTTATATTCCCACCTGTGCCTGATCAAGTGCTAGTTTTTTTTTACTAGATCTGTTTTGTAGACGCTGTTTTGTTTTGTGTTCGCATCTAACAAGTACCGGCTGACGGCTACAGAAACGATACCTTTGTATAATTTACAACGTGTCCGTCCAGTCGAGAGTCCGGTTTGTGTAACACTCGGTGGCATGTGTCTACGATACAATGGGCCTCCCACCAATTCCCATTTCGCTTTTCTCGGACTGTCGGCGCAGGTGATTGAAAGGCGACGGGTGTCCGTCCCTAAAGGCTGCGATAAATTCCGGATTACCGGACACAGCTGACTGTCCGCTCGGAAAATTGAAATTTTCGCCTTCAACCTCCGGTTTCCTTTACCCTAGTAGATTGCCCTCCTATCTTGCGATTGACTTGATGAATTTACTATTGAAATTATATCGTGCTTCGAATACCCATAGTTAGACGTAAATAAATCCTGCGATCGGCAAGAATAGGAGCCCCGAAGCCCGAGCGACGCGTCCCCATTTTCCGTAATACTATAATGTTAATACTTTCTCATCTCGATAATCCAATAACAAGCGGTTTATTTTGATCGTTATTGATTAACTGCATGATGTAATTTGCTAAAAATATATCTGGTGGTTCTACCACGTATCTAGGTCGTCGAAGCTAACGTGGTTAATGCGGGGCGGGAGGCAATTAGGGCAGACCAATAAAACCGCCGCCATCGCGAGCACGGCGCGTTCTCCGCTTTATGCACCGATCGCTCGCTACAACGCACAACAAGTATATTCTAGGCTAATAATATAATCATATACATCACCGCGATCGATTGCTATTATTAAATATAATACCCTGCCTATAGATATAGGTGTCAGTCGTTAGAAATAAACATAAAAGGTGTAGCAAGTGTGTTAGTTTCACTGTCAAGAAATAGTCCGTCGGATGAAGACATACTCCCGGTCCCGGTAGAGAAGCGGCGAGCTGTTGCCGTCACCGATGTCAGAGTTAAGTGCCGTCTCGACGTATCCGTACAAAGGCCGCTCTCTCCGCTTTGTTCCGCCTCTTTGTTTGACTTGACGAAGGCGCTGCGAAAAACTTCAACGCGACCCAAGAAGGTCCGCCCTAGTCCCGCGGATTTCGCTTGTAACCTTTCCGGGTTTTATTGGACTCCTCTTACCGTTTCCACCCTTGTGTGATGTATGTTTTACGTTACAACGTGATTCATGGACTTCTTATTTGAAATGAAGTTTTGCAAATGTAGAGTTGGGTTGTTTGGTTGTATGAATATGGAGAAAAATTTTGTGGTCTGAGTATGTTTGGGATTTCGAAGTAAATTTTTATGGTGTTATCTTTAGCTATGTTTGCTTTAACCACGAACTCTGTTGGTAAAGCAAAGATTTGATTAAAAATGTCAAGCGGAGGCTTAGCAGATATTCACTTTGTCCTTTAGAATATCTCATCACATGTCTCTGGAAACGAGGAAGCCGTCAGGTATCTATATTTTTTAGACTGGATCAGAAATATAATATACAAATGTTGATTAGAGTAAGAACCTTTCAGAAATCCACAACATTAGTTTTGTTGGGTCGAGCTTAACCGATCATCATCATCATCATTCACAGCCTTCTCTATCCCACTGCTGTATATAGGCCTCTCTCGTATCATGTCATCTGCCTCGGTCCTGTTTAACCGATGCCTAGGAGAAATTCTTCCAGATATGACCAGTAATGTCCTACCCTCGAATTTAATGGGCCCATCCTCCCAGATACATTACGAGGCGTCAACACGCGGAAACGTTTCATTGTGGACCGTTCCCTCCACGCCTGGGGTCGGAACGGCTATTTGCGTTACATGGATGATGTGCTGATGAAGTGCCTCTTTATGAGGGGCTCTTAAATTGCCCTCCGCTACGTCGAAACAAGGCCCTCCATGTATGTGGGATAAGGCATGAGCAATAGTTGATGTGACGATCTGTTTGCTCGCTTTTGTTATTTCGGCATTGATAAGTTTTCGTGTAATATGAAATTCGCGGTCTTCGAGAGCACAGGTTTGACCAGAACACATATATTACTAAAACTAGGATTTACCAATTCTTTCGCGATTTAATGGAGATCTGTCCAGTATAGGTACGGAAAGCCGACTGTGCTTATAAGCTGAGCTAGGGCCAGGTTGTCAACATATTTAATTTTCTATTTATGTGTATCTTTTCGTTTCTCTGTTGTATTTTTTTTTGTTGCAATTAAACAACATTTATCATGTTGTTGCATTTTGTCTATGTCTATGTCTTTAACTACGCCAGCATATTTAACATTCTAGGTTGTCACAATCATACTGGATTTAAACGTTTCTTATTCTCAATTCGGTTTCATGATACAATGTGTAAGTGCCAAGCCAAAGTAGTAATTATAAATGTACAAAAGCAAATGGAACAGGTGTACGAGACCATTTGAGCGCATTACCCTTTGAATGAGCAGCTGTTTGTTGTGTTCAATTGTGCTTTATTTATAGAGTTCATGGTACGTTGTTAAGTTATAAAAAAAACCCGGCCAAATATGTATTTGTTTTGTACACCGAGGGATCCATAGGTTCCAGTGACTCTAGGTCAATGGGAAGAGTCCTGTACCTAGGTTTTAATTTACTTGCAAGTGTCAAATTACTCTAAAATTTGAGATACGGAAGCTTAAAAAATCTGCAGGACGCTTTTGCCTCAGAGACAGACTGTTTTTCAACATAGTAAATTCACACTTGTATCGTATCTTAAGTCATAATTTACAACCTCTCAGTCATAATAAATCGCATCGACCGCCTACGAAGATTATGTAAATTTTAGCTTTTCTCAACTAGTTTCTATAAACATATTTCACGTCTAACAAACGTCGAATTATGTAAGAAAAACGTTCATATAAGTTATTCGTTTTTAGGGTTCCGTACCTAAAGGGTAAAACGGGACCCTATTACTGAGACTTCGCTGTCTGTCCGTCCGTCTGTCACCAGGCTTTATCTCATGAACCGTGATAGTTAGAGATATTGGTACGGAACCCTTCGTGCGCGAGTTCGACTCGCTCTTGGCCGGTTTTTTTAATTAAGTTCTTCAAAAATTCGTCGTCAAACAAGCATCCTCTGTCAAAGTAATCTGAGGTCCCTCTCGTCATAAAGCTTGCTTCTGAAATGGGGTAAGTGCATTATTGCACTTACCTCATTTCCTGCTTGCAAATTCGTTAATATTTTATGTATGTGTAGTAATGTGCGACCCAAACCCCCTTGAGATAATATTTCATGAGCTTACAAGATTAGTCTTGAAATCTTAACAAATAAAGGTTCAAAGTTCTATTGTCCAAATTACGACAAATTATATGTTTTTGAAGACGTGTTTTTCCACACTTAGGCCTTTCAAATTTGTATTTTTTTTTTAACAAAGCTTTTTTATGGAGAACCTTTATATCCAGTGTCAGCACCCGGGAGTCAACGACCGTATGACTGTTCGGTTGACCGGTCTGGTCGCGATCTGATTGTCGCACCAATAAACGATTTGCATGTGTGTTGAATTGCCTTTGCGCAGCCATGCTCCGCCTAATTGGTGCTATCAGGTACACCGACCGTGCCACTTGTGTTACGGTTTGCACAATTGGTGTTTCGGAAACGCATTTCGTTTTATGTTACTGTCAAAAAGCACTGCAATCATTTCGTGGACTCTATGTGCAGAAAAGTGATTTCAGTTTTCCTATTTTCTCAGTTTAGTTTTCAGTCAGCTGAAGGCTGACTCCAAACTTTGAAGATGAAAAATCTGTAATGAATCAGTATCAAAAAATATTTTTACTCTGATAAAGCTGAATGGACAATGAAGTATCTACTCATATAAAATGTAAAGTAAAAGTAAAGTAAAATTGTATTTGTTAAACATTGTTAATATACTATGTACAAAAAGGTAAAGCATTCAATGGCATTAAAGTATTACATAGTCTAAGTTATGTATTAAATGACGTTTTTAATATTATTAAAAAAATACATACATTCGAACATAGAACCTTCTTCTATGGGAGGAAAAAAATATAGATAGGCCAGAGTGAATAGAGGGGCACGGCCGTGCCCCCGCCATGTGAGCGATAGATATCTTTTAGATCGACGAACTCCATCCTCGGCCACACCGTAGCTTATCATCAGGCGAGTTGCTAGTTAATCGTAGAATAATGTAACTTATAATAATAGTTTAAAATCTTATCAAATTATTGTATTGTCATCGGTCCTCGACAAGTCTACAAAGTTTGAATGAAATCTGGCCGTTTGAAGTGGGTCAAAATCATATTCAAAGACTCCGTTACATACATACTAACGTACGTATGAAGCTAATAAGAGCGTGTTAAAAAGCCCAGGTGCTGCTTTTATACTGTAAAAATCAGTAAAAGTAAAGTGTAAGTAAAGTCAGTTATATCGTAAGAATAAATAGGCGAAGCTTTATGTATGCATCGATCTCATTTCATCAATTTTGATAATGCATCACGCAAGGATCCAGATTAGTCAGTCACCGTCATCAGAGCTTTGTGGTCTCCCAGTATACAGGTTTATTATTAATTCAGTTCGGGACCGTCTCTCGCCTCTATAAAGGTACTAATGGACAGGACGAAGGACGGAATTCAATTTCCTGATACTGGTAGGTCGCTTCCGTTTTTGCTACCATTTCATTTCTTACTTCAGACCACATGTCCAAAACAACTATGGAAATGTACCTAACAACCTATTTGATATAAATTTTCAGACGGACTGAGGAGATAGATTGGCTTGTTTTCGCTTAACACTTTCGCTTGATCCTGAGTAATTTTTTTGCCAGGTGTCGGATCGATGAGGATTTTTTTATTTCATTTATAATGGTGTTTTGAACAATCCTACCAATTTTCAGCTAGCCGCGAATTTTTGAAACCTTACTCCTATTTTTTGGTCTAAATTGACCGGACCATAAAAGGTTTTTCGGGTTTGTAAAAGCGCCAGGAATAGTATATACTAAACTATTTTATGTCGTGCAACAAAATTGTAAACGCTAAAAAATAAGCGTTTCATGATAAATTACTAACATAACAAACGCGAGTACATTGTGAAGTAATAATAACATATCAATCAAGCTGGACGAATAGGTACTGCATTATTCCGGTTTCACAGAATTGGACTACCCAAACTAGAATTCCCGGTCCACAAACGATTTCAATTAGTTGCACTATTCATGCTCATTGATTTGTTTGTATTAGACCTGTTTGTCTACCAATTACGACATTATTTTTGTTAGTGTTTCCGTCAATCGCATAAATGAAAGGCTGCATTTGTGGTACATTCTCTTAATTATTGGCCCTTAATTGATTACCATTAATTTTAACATTATTAACGTCGATCGAATCGGTTATACAAATAATTTTAAAGTTTTAGACAACCCTGTTGCAATATATTTATTGACATATTTTATTGAATATAAAATACTTTCATCCTTTAACCAGCTCGGTGAAGGTCGTCCTATAGCGGGATCTTAGACCATATCTTTTTTTTTGATTTAGTAACGAGTCAATTGTATGACATAAAAGTGACTGAATCAAAAAAAAATTGCGGCCGGCGGGAAACGCTCCACATATGGTTCGGCTATGGAGCGGTCTTGAATAACTGAATTGGGCCCCTGGTTGTTTTACCAAACATATAATAATAATAACAGACGGAACTCGGTACAGTTCTCTGTAATAATTTGCTGGCATATAGGCTCTGAGCTGCATAACCAAAACTAACCAAAAAACTGCAGCACAGTGGCAATATATTGGCGCGCCAGACGCGACCAGGTTTCTGATTACGTGCGCAAACGCTTATTAATTGAATCCCAGTTGCGTCCGAATCATTTTTTTTTGCGAGCCGCGTTAATTGTCCGGCCTTTGGTTTTTCGGTTAATTACTCACACTGGTTTCGGACCGCGGGCGAGATGTTACGAAACAGGTCATATCATAATACTAATTGAGAGCATCGGCATAATAAACACCTGAGTAAACACATTGTTTTCGGCTTGTATAGGTATTATATTATACATGCGGTCGCATTATCTGCTGTATGAATCACGGATATTGTTTACCGCCGACATGTCTGCAGACTTATTTGGTGATGCACATGACTTGCTAAGTAATAGTCATGTTAAAACTAATTGTTCATCATTAACAGATTTTGAAAGCGTATTGCATGGTGCGCTCGTATACCTTGTGTGTGTCATAAGGTGTAATGCGGCAGTGTGATCCATGTTGTTAGTCCAGAAATTTAAGTCTAATTTAGAATATACATACATTTTCCGAACATGTTTCGTACGTCATTTTATAGACAATCGCTCACTCGGTTTAATTGTATTAGACGATTTTTTTTTATCGTTATTGGAGAACATTTTCACACAACACCATCTAGCGCCAAACTAAACAAAGCTTTTACTGTGAGAACCAGATGATGTATACTTTTTATAAATACATACTATATGATATATAACTCCCAGCCACAGAACAAACATTCAGCAGAAATGTATGCCCTGGGTGGGGATCGAACCCACGACCTACAGCTCAGAATACCACTGAGCCATGAGGCCTCTCGATATGTGAGAGTAGATCTTTTGTAGTAAGTGCTAAGTACCGTTCACACCCGCATCATGTTTGACACGGGCGGGTGTCGTATCGAGTTATGGTTGATTGAGATGCGAGACAATTTTATCGTCCTAAATTTCATCACGGGTGGGCACATGACTCATGCAAAACACAATGTAGTAATGTATAACTAGTAACTACAGTTGGAAAGGTAGTTACTGCAACTTATAACTTAAGGTGGAGACTGGAGATTAAAGCTGCAGCTATTTCTCTCGCGCATCACAACGTTTTTAAACATTTAAAATCAGAAATGTAAAAAAAAAGTTTTTCTTGGATATCTTTTAAATTTACTGATGAGTAGGAAATATATATTTTTTCGCTACTCTGTCGCCTGTATAAATGATATCTGAATAAAACTTTGTTTCTACATTTTAAAGCGAGGAAAGAGTAGCATACTCTTTTTGTCGACTTTTTGTCTTGTAGTTCTACATTGCTCCTTGCTCGCTACATCGCCTTGCGTTCTTTGTACAGATTGTTCGCTTTTCCATATGTAGAAATTTCCCGTCAGATCTGAGCTGAGCAAGGTTAGGAAAATAAAGTGATACTATTGGCTGTTGTGTAAAAAAAAACCGGGCTTAATACCAAAACCATTTGCAGTGGACCTTGCTTAAAATATCTCTTTCATCTAAATAAACAAGATCATGTCTCACTTTTCTAATACACCTACTCAATTGATTTTATATGTGATACACAAGAGAGATAGCTGCGCTCATTGAGACCCATCTTAAAACGTATACACAGGTAATCAAAAATATAAAAGTAGACTAACTGCGAACTGTATCGTTAATAGCGATTACATTCATCGCATTACACAATTCATTATCCGAGTCTTACTTACGTCAGCGCATCGTAAGATGAATTCAATGCAATACCTCTCTCGAGATACGGTGTCCTTCTCCAAGTCTTTGTGTGGGCTCCGAACAATGCCACCTTTCTATTCCCCGATGCAACTACCGTTGGTACTCCTCGGCTTGATGAAGGGTGACGCATGTAGAAACCACACACGATGTGTTTGTCACTTCAGATATCGTGGAAGCCCCGTCGATTTGCAGATACTGGCGCTTTCAGTATTCATTCTTTCTAATTATACTTATGACAATAAAATTATAGTGAAAAAACCGGCTTCAAAATACGCAATTGGTTTACTGGAATGACATATTTCTAGTTATTTTGTTGTGCCTCTGCACCTATCAACCAAAAAAAAGAATCATCAAAACCAATTCTTAATTGGCGAATTAATTGCTGAAAAGACATAAAAAATATACAGTCGAATTGAGAACCTCCTCCTGTTTGGAAGTCGGTTAAACATACATGGCTATGAATCACACGAGTAGGCATGTAGAATGGTTTGTTTTCCTGTCATTGTGTGCTTCAGCCGAATTCATAAAGTGAGATATTTTTTTTTATTATTTGATCTAAATATCGACGGGGTATCAAAAATTTTAAGTGTGTGTTAAAATGTTAACTGAGATATACGTATAAAGTGACCGCAATATTGTGTTTCCCCGGACGCAAGCAAAAGGGTGTTATAAGTTTGACGTTGTATTTGTTGCGTCAGACTGAGGTATATTAGCTTTTAAAATGGATGAATTCATTTTGATTTTTTTTATGACTGAAAATATGATAGTCTAAGATCCCGCTATAAGACGACCTTCACCGAGCTGGTTAATGGATGAAAAGTATTTTATATTCAATTAAATATGTCTATAAATATATTGCAAATGGGTTGTCTAAAAAATTTCAGCCCAGAATGTTTTTTTTTTTTTTTTTAACTTTTCACTGTTTTTTGTTAATAGACAAATTCCATACCAATCGAAAGTATGAAGCCCATAGGTCGTCCTATAGCGGGATCTTAGACCATGAGCAAACCCGCGTTCACTAAAAATGAAACCTAGCAAGATTACAAACCAAATTTCACTAAAATCGTTGGAGCCGTTTCCGAGATTCAGATTATATTTAAACATATATACAAAAATTGCTCGTTTGAAGGTACATGTTAGATATATACAAATAGGTAGGTATTTTGAGGTAGTTTGGTAAAAACAGAAAATTATGCCTGATACAAAATATGTGGATCGATGGAGGGTGACGCAATTAATACTATACAATGTCCAGCTATCGGTATCCGCGTATCACCACAGCTAATGTTAATTATGAGCCTCGCTTTATCCTTATCAACACCACAAAGTTAAGTGATTCAACGATTTAATGTCAGCCCACTGAACGGTTCGATACTTTATTAGGCATGTGTTTATTTCATAACCTAGTGACTGAGCTTTTGTTACTAGTTTTACTATATAACAACTGTGCTAGACTTTGACTGCCTTACCGAAAAACGTTACTTAACTTTAAGCAATGCTTAACATATTTTGTCAACTTCTGGCTGACACGTAACGTCACTTGCGGAAACAAGACAGAGAACTTAAGACGTTGGTTAAAGTTAAGTAACGTTTTTCGGTAAGGCCCTGAAGTTTCGGCAGGCCTAGTTGGATGAACGTCCGACTTGTAATCCGTCAGGTCATGAGATCAAATCCCGCGACACGCATCTCTCTTTTCAAAGTTATTGCGTATCGTTAAATACCTTTAACTTCAAACTGTGACGTTGAGCAGGAGCAAACCTACGTGTCTGAGAGTTCTTCACCTTCTTGAAGGATGTGTGAAGTTTGCCTAACTACACTTGACCAGATGGACAATGGCCGAACCCTTCTCACACACAACGAGAATGTATTTTTTTTATAAATAAGGGTGATCTGAATCATGTTTGGTTATATCTTTCTCAAATTAAATTACATTTCACGGGAAAATAAAAGGGGTCCAAAATAAATTCAGGCTCGAAATATCTTTTATTGAGCAGGGTCACCTTTATTGACAGCGATGGAGTTAGGGCCTCTATATTTAGACCACAACCTTTCCCTTGAAGCCGCACATGACGTAACTCGGATTTATTTACGGAAGGATTCTGTTTTTCTATTTATTGTAAATAAATAAATCAAATATACAGAATAAGCGTAGTCACAAAGGACAAACTTTCAAGGACTTATACTTCCTGAGTAACCGAGAACTCCCCAAAAAAAAAATGTAGGTGGGTCTTTCACACGACGCTATCTAGCCCAAACTAAGTAAAGCTTGTACTTTGGGAACCAGATGATTGATAGAATATTGTATACTTTGTTTTTGTAAATACATACTTATGCTACATAGAAACATTCAGTCACATAACATACAGTTGTTTCCGTTGATCCAGCAACCTATTTTTTATATCCACAACAGTAATTTGATGGAATCTATTTTCCGTTTCCAACGACACACTATATCGGTAAATACTTTCGTTTACAAAAATATATTGTACACCATTTGGTGTTTTCTATTTTCCGGTCACGTGCATGTTGTTTTCACGCCATAAAAAGGTAATCACTTCCACACAAAAATGATCGTTCCGCATTCTGTGGAAACACGATTTTCTCATTCATATAAATGGAGTTTTCTAGTGAAATTAAATATTCTCGATTTAGTAATGCTGTGTTCGCGGCAGCGGTGTCCTCGTAAACCGCTCCATTTCCACGGCGCCGCTTTTGTTTGAAATATTCATTCCTGCCACTCGCGAGTAATGAACGAACGAGTGCACGACTTTTAATGGCTCGAAACCTCATTCACCTGTCGTTTAAATAGGTAATGAGGTCATTCTTATTTCCGATGCTTTATAGCTCTCCTCGGCCTCTTTCGTGGAGAGATTGTGTTTCAAGGAATCCTTGCGAGGAATGAACGAGTGGGCGGAAACTTGAGGCGGTATCACATTTACACGGTACAATAAGGATGGAGATAAATGGACCGTTCCAGAAGAAAGGTTTATGGACCAAATTAAGGATGTTGTAAAAAGGGACCGCTTTGTGAATAGCGTTACGGACCCCTTTGTAACGAACTTCGTATTACTCAGAATATTGTATACAGTGGTGGTATAATGATTTCAAATTATTTGTGAAACAGCGATGTTTATACCGCTTGATTTATGATCCGGTAAGTACCTCAAACGTCTCTGTTCTCTTGAAATTCAGTCACGAAATATAGCTATTAATTTACTCGGTTTCCAGACAATTTGCTATATTAGGTGAACCGCCAGATGTTAGACAGCATTAATCATCGTAACAAACTGTCCATTAATTACTCACCAAAGCTTACACTAGGTATTATTAAAAAGCACTTTGCGGTAACACTCAGGTGTTGTTTCATAATAGTGATGAGGTATAAATTAGTTTGCGTGGCGAGGTGACTATACACGATTGAAAAATTGTGCTGAGGTTACGTACGTCCCGGGGCTGGGACAATTAATCTCAATGACAAGTCCACGCGCGTATCACGCGCTGTTCATCGATAATAACCCACATCCGCGACGTCTTCATCGCCAGCCCTAATAGTTACCCTTCTGACATTGACGAATTAGGCTGAAGAAAAACCGACGGAGCGTAAACCGCCCAGGGCCACAAAGTTATTGGGCCAAACAGAATTTCCAAGGCTGAATCTGTGCCAAATTGCGGATATTCAATAAAATCGATTTCCCACTGTTTTGTGCGGATTACGGTCGTTCATCTCCTCTCCGTTTCCATCGCAGCGATGTTCGAATCCAATGTCGCAGTGTTTGTTTTGATGTTTTGTTAGTGTCCGCTTCGTTAAACCGGCGCGTGCCTCGTCGAAGGCAATCTAGGCAAATCCTATCTATTGTGCTCGGTGACAATAGTTCCGGTGGTGATTCAAGGACGGCCCCATTGTCCCGTGGATGACGGAGCCGCTCGTACCACTCCCGGCTATCTATTAGATTGTATATCTATCTACGTTTATAACTTTATTACTTCGCGTCCAATAAATATTTTCCAACTGAAGATTAGGCAGGCACGCTATTGCGCAAAAAGTAGCTTGGCGTTTATGGGTATAATTTATTTTAAAGATATTTCTAATGCTTGATATAAACTTAGTTTTGTACTTTTGTGCAAAGAGTGACGAGATGAGTAACGGCGGCTGCCAATATTTTGTCATACTCAGATTAAACCAATCTGTTCTTTATTTTTTGCTTGCACGGAATACGTTATCATAGGATATCATGCAATTAGTTAGGTTACTGAAAAGATCGGCTTAATTCGGGCTTAACAGACTAGATATTGACATCCGCCATTATTCATTCTCCTAAAGCTAAGCTTTGTTTGCCCATCCCACAATAATCAAATGCTACACAGAATTAGATTAATTTATTTATTACTTTCGCCGTTTGAAGATACGGACTCCTTAGTCCGTATCTTCTTCTTTTTTGTATTGGACCCGCCTTGTATTAGGATTTTTTTCAAGTTTCTTGAATAAAACAAGTTGTGAATGTAATTCGTCACAATCTAAGTCACGTATGCAGTCAATTTAGAAGTCGAGTCCTGCTCCAGTAAAGTGGTGGCGACTTAACTAGAAGCTTCTATGGAGTTTTGTCGACAACGTAAAATGACACGTTTCACTGCTTCATTTCACTTGCCTACACTCATGTACTTGATCGAACACTTAATGAATAAAACACCACCATTTTGATCGCATTAATATTCAAAATAACACAAGTTTAGGAAAATAAAACAAAGTAACAACATGTTTCGACGTTCCCGCCAAAACTCGTCCGTATCTTCAATGCACACGGACTGTACATACAGGAATAGTGCCTTTTATCGTATTTAATAATTTACTGATTATTGGAAATGGCGTCCGCGCAGTACGTACAGTCACAGGAACCCAGTAGTGGTTACGTACTACTTACATGACTGTTCGACCAATTCAAGACGATTTAACCTTGGAAATGCCAAAATTGGCAAAAAAAACATCAGAAGGAAAACTGCAAAAGAGTCCTAACCACACAAAATTTTATCACGGCAAATTTGTCACGTGTTGCGTCATAATTTTCTCAAAGATGTAGAAAACGTCCTGGGACCGGTCGCGTTTCAACAAACGTCTTTGTAAACCGCCGGGTGATTTATGTCTGCGATAATAATTTCCGTGTTGAGGTAGGGCTCTTCTCGCCCTGACATATTTATAAATGATCCGCTATTTGCAGAGCCGCCATTTACGGAGTCTCAAGTCAATCGATGACACCAAAATGTTGTGATTACTAAATATTGTAGACCGTACACATAAAAACCGATTACGTTTTGCGTTATCAATCAAAGTCTCCAAATGGAATGAAGATGCGGTATCACAGAACGATCGCCTAAAACTTTTATCGGTAATTGCCTATTGATCATCTTGGATTATTATGTCAAATGTTTGTTTTATCTTTGACTAAACCCGGTTGACGTATTTGAAAGGAATTCTATTTGTGTGTTTTGCGTATTACAAAAAATATTAAAAATAGGAAGTGATAAGATAGTAAATTATCTAGTAGTAAAAAGAAATCATTATTAGTGACGTATCGTTTTGCAAAATCTATGGAATGCGATTCCCGTTTATGGAAAATAAAACTTTTCATTATTCCGTCTGGGTCCAGTTGGGAACAATTTTATTGCGAGCACGAACATTTCCGTCGCCGCTGGATTCGTTATCATCATTTAGACTTGCAATAATTGGTCTGTAGTGGGCAGTAATTGGTACGAAGTCTGCAATAATTGGTGAGGTCTGAGCTCACACGTGCCGTGATTGGCCGGATTACTGTTCAACACGTTCCAGAAATCTCTTTAAACTAAACCTTAGTACAATTTTAGTTAAGCTTCGGACGCTTAGGAGCTTTTTGCGCAGATCGCTCATTCGGTTTTTTTCTTATCTACTTATAACTTACATCATGTTGTTAATCCTGACACAAACAGAAGCTATTTTCGTCGTACATCAGACAACCTTCGCCATTTTCTATTAACAAGAATTTCTATTAACGAGAATTTCTTGGAACAAACTTGCCCATGACGCAAGTGAACGTTTCGTGTCCAAGGGACATTTTATGTACACTGTTTCGGTGTACCCGATACACTTCGCTAATGGGTAAAGTTTCGGCTCTCGAAAACGCCTGGCGTTGAACACCGTTAGCTACTTGCCAAGATATTGTTTTTCTAATCACCGACCGTACTGTTTTTACGTCTATTTACTTACGTCAGTGTTCCATATCTCACAAACAGACCTATAAAAATATCTTGTAACCATTGAATAAATCGTTCACATACTTTATTTTAACATTTTAATTAAATATAATTTTTATATTTTTTTTGTTTCAGGTAATTGTCGGTACTAACACGGCGCTACGCCCGAACGAAACAATGATTTTTCAAGGTTAGCCATAAATGATTACACCTGAATAAATTTTGTATGTTTGCCGAATTTTATCTTGACAGCGTGATATATGCGTCATATTTTTACCTACGGTATTATATCCGTCTTGTCGCAAACGAACAGAATGGTAATAGAGCGAGTCACGAATACAATTCGCGCAGCTATCTCTCTCTTGCGCATCACAATTTTTTTAAACAATAAATCTTTTTTTTTTCATTTTAGTAATATCCCTATCCATTAATGTTATATGTTTAAAAACGTTGTGATGCGCGAGAGAGAAAATAGCTGCGCGCGTTGAGCTCATTCAAGCGATATATTTTCTATCTGGGATATGTACTGAAAGAAGTACGGAATGGCTGATTTATATTCCCTCATTGTTGTTATAACTGCCGTTAAAAGAACATTAATAACGGATAAATGGCCTGTCTAAATCTATTTGTTTTCTTTATTACCGAGCACAAATAAGATCTGCTTCAAAACTATCTGCGGATATGGATACGTAATTATTCTTTTGTAATACTGACCTAAAACCTTTTATAGGAAGTAAACGTAATAAACGTTTACTTCCTATAATAAGGTTTTAGGTCAGTTTTTCGACTATAAAAATATCGCTCTACCACGTTAATACCAAAATATTAACGATCAGTCTTGATGGGTTAGTAAGTAGTAGTAGGTAGTTCCTATGTCCCTGTTTCGGTTCTCTTAAGTAACATAGTCATCGCATGTACCTAAAGAAAATAGCTTAATATCTACTAAGTTATCTAAATGTAACCTCGTCGATATCACATAAATATTAACATGCCAGTAGTAAGTTCCAATGGCAACGTTTCTGTTCCATCATCAGATCAGCCCCTGATTCAGAACTCATTCGGATTCGGAATCAATATCTCCATCTCTGTCATTCTTTATGGAAATGACTGAGACGGAGATATAAATTCCGAATCGGTTATGTAGGGTAGTATAATATTTAATTGTATATCAAGCTACATTCTCGTACGTACAGCAAGACATAAGTTTGATCTGACCATTGGAAGTTGTCTTAATAATGTCATTTCCAAGATTGTAAGGTCCTACTTTCGAAATTAACGTATGCACAGGAATGACAGGAACATAATTCTTTAGCGCCATCTCTGTTTCCAGAAAACTAAAATTTTCAAGGCAAGAGTGAGGAGATATTTTCTAGATCGACTGGCTCCATTCTCGGCCACATCAGGCGAGTTGGTGGTATATCGTAGATCTATCTAGTAAAAAAAAATACGTGTGGCACTCGGAGACTGCCGCGGTAAAGCTATTGCATAATAGCTTTACGCGCGGTGTGTTAGGTTATTTTCGTTACGGAATTTCTGGATTCGGTCTCCACGCTCAAGGCCCGCGATAGAAGCTATACAATAGCTTAAAAACTAAAGAAGAGTTTGTAATATTATTCTTCTTATTTCATTTATGTTTATTGTAGAAGAGAAATGATAAACATCCCTATTCTACCCGTTTGCTTATGTTAAATTTGTTTACAGTTTCCTGGGAATACCGTATACCTAAGGGAAATGCTTCCCCAAGACTTTCCTCTGTTTACCGGGAAATTCCAACAGAGTTATTAAACACGAAGTAAACAGGACGCCGATATCCTCCGGGACGTATCCCACTGAACAATAAAAGAAACAAACTTATTTTCTATTATCTTGTTCGCCTCATTAATTCAAGTAGTCCTTTGAGCGTACCTTTAAAAAGAATCGTCGTTATGATAAATGTTTAGCGACTTAGTGGACGTAAAGCTTGTTCTTCCAATTTGAATAGTCAGTCGTTACGTGGGCGGGTGGTAGGTAGTGTTGTCTTGTCCGTCGATAGCCTATCGACCGTCAATCGATAGCATGGAAATAGAGTGAAAATCGATAGTACGGATCTCGACTATGATGTATGCATGAATTGAATTATTAAAAGTTATCAAGTTATGATAACTTTTAATATTTTTTATAGTAACAAACTTTGGTAGCATCTGTGCTATTTAGCATTGAATGCCGTGGCAGGACGCCGGTTGGACAGGACAGACTTAGTGTTGATAAATGGTAATCAATAAACCAAGTAGACTCAACCACTTTCCTTAACATTGAACTCGACCATGGGTAGACATAGGCCTCACATATCGACAAGCTTTGTGCAAAGCTGGGTAGTGAATGTTATTAGGTATTATTCGAGGTAGGGTGGGAGGCCATAAAGAGCCTCCCCGTCACTGCGACCCTTGCGGATCTATTGTAACTTGTAGTGGATGTTACGCCTTAGCTTAGCTTAGCCTATTGTCTCGGGTGGTTTCAGCTGATGTGGTGCGAACCTGTTATTTCGCTACCGTGCACTCTGTCCTGCAATACTGTGCCGAACTGTGGGGGCATGCACCCGATAGACTGCGTGCTTTCCGAATGCAGAAACGGGCAGTCAGGGCGATTGTACAGGTATCGCGCCGAATGGCTTTGTGGCTCAGTTGGTAGTGTGTCTACGTCTACCTGCTGAACTGCAAGGTCGTGGGTTCGATCCCCACCCAGGGCAAACATTTGTGTGATGAGCATGGATGTTTGTTCTGTGTCTGGGTGTTTCTATGTATCATATGTATATATTTACAAAAAAAAAGTATATATGTATTCTATCAGCCATCTAGTTCCATAGTACAAGCTTTGCTTAGTTTGGGCTAGATGGTGTTGTGTGAAATGTCCACAAATATTTATTTTATTTATTTAATGTCAGCGAAACCATTCTTTAAATCTCTTGGAATACTAACGCTACCGTCGCTCCTTATAATGCAGGCGGCTCTTTATGTGAGGCACAATATTGAGTTTTACGAGGAACGAGGGGCATACTACTCGTTCCAGTACAACCTTCGCAACACGAGCAGTCTCGTGACTGTGGCACACCAGGCGCTGGTACGCTCCAGGAGACTCACTCACGTGTTTGGGGCGAAAGTATACAAGTAAAAGTAAAAGTATACCACTTACCGAAGGATATCACCAGTATCGGCAGTTATAATGAATTTTAATCGAAATTAAAACACTGGTTCGTTCAGATCTCGTTTTATAAACTTTCCTCTTTACGAGTGAAAAATGACATTATACATACTAATATTCTATATAACTTTGACTTGAATATATTTGTTAATAATAATTATATTCGTTAGGAATTTCATTAGAGATATTTAAATTAATTATTTTTATTATTGACTTGCGAACTTTATCACTACACGAAGTGTCGTAGGATTAAAAATTAAAATTTGTAGACGTATTATTTGATTAGACAAATTATCAAATAACTATGTTTTTCTGTTGAACCGACGATATTTGTTTATTTTCGATTGATTATGTTTGGTTTCCTAAATGGGGAATTTACCATGGTATCGATGGCAACCTTGCCTGAAACAAAATAGTATTGTTTCTATTGACGTTACTACAGCGTTTAGTTACTATTGTTGCTACCGGTACCTACTATCGGTAATATTACAAGTTATCTACAGTATTGCTACTTTTTATGCTACCGCTAGTATGGACAGAAACAGTAGCGATCGAGAAATTCCATATTGTCACTGATTACAACTCTAAACATAAACTATCGATACTAGGACGATCGATAGTTCCGCAACACTAGTGGTGGGTCCATCTCTCGTTGAGTCTGTGTTTACTCGGGTGGCTCTTGTCGCGTTTATTCGCTTCGTTGCCTTGCCTCATGCAGTGAGAGACCACTCTTAAATTGTTCCCGGGTTCGATAGTGCCTCCGTCGTAGACGTCTTTGGACCAAATTTGTCTCTTTTCGTCTCATTGCCTAATATAGGACCTTTGTGTTGTTTTAACTTATACGATTATTTATGCAACTGCAGTGAAGACACGAGCATTTGTTATGCTATGTTTCGCGATGATTTCACGATTGCCCATATCAATCCAATAATACCCAGAATTTTGGAATTCAATGGACCTCACTAGGAGATATTTAATTTTAAATTTCGTCAAACCCGAAAATTTCGCATGAAACATTTAAATCCGGAACATAGTAACGCTTGCACACCACTACTTGTGTGTGTGTATGATCAAATAGGTAACTCTTTTTATTTACCGTATGGTCAGCTCGTAAAGGAGGTAACTTTGTGAAGCGTGATTGGTACGATTATGTTGGTTTCTCGCTTCAGGGGGCTCAGCTTAGCGCTGTGTCGTGATGGGAGAAGGTATACCGACGGTAGTACCTCCCTATGCTACTCTTATATCTGATCGAACCATGTTATTACGGAATCACTATTTCAGGAAACGATGCCTGTCTGCCTTCTATGATCCTTTATTGGAAATGCAAATTGTAGGGATACAATGTATCGCGGGTATGTCACAATTGATGCCTTGCTAGAGAAGGCTGTATGTGAATATTACGTAAATTGACTGCCCTAATTGAAGGTTATATGAAATATACTGATGTCATAAAGAAGCCGGTATCCTAACAAATAAGGGTTTGGTACTGTTAAAATAAAACTTTCATCATATGTATGTGAAAAAAATATGTAACTTTTATGGAATATATTATGATTTCCGAATGAGGAAATAGACTTGTATAATCATTTCAATTCATTCAATTCAATATAAATTCATAAAATGCAAATTTCAGTAGTAGCAATTACATTTTTTAGTCATATTTTGTTCACTTTATAAGATATATGTATTTTTTATCCACACTACAATTACAAAAAGTTAAAAGTCAAGATTTTGGAGTATCTTAAATAACATACTGAACAAAAAACAATAACATTAAATTAAGTACAAAATTCTTGTTTAAGTATCAAACAAATAGGTTTAGGAAATTAAAAAAAAAAACCGACAATAAAGATTGAACAGATTTTGGTGAATGTTTTTTTTAAATTCGTTTCAGCAATTTTGTTCATCAAAGAATACTATCAAATTCTTCAAACAAACAAAAAAAAACTAGATCAGAATCGATCCATCCGTTTGAGAGCTAGCTATGATGTATTTGTGTCTGTCTGTAGACAGACACAAATACACAAGTAAAACTTATATTAGACGATTTCGTGGATTTGGTTGCTATTTTTTCCCTTTTATTAAAGCGGACATTTTATACAGAGACAAAATAAACCTCATAAATTGTGTACGTTATTGTATATCCCGGCTCACAGCAGGTGACTTTGGAACCAAATTTCTGGAGGCTATACCACGACGACGTATCATAAAATGCTAGTATTCATAAAAAAAGAAAAGTATCCGCCAGTAACCTAGACACAAAAAGTTAATATACGATACTTAACCAACTTTTAATATACGTATTTTTGGTTGTGTTAATATATACTACTTTAATATGCTACTTGCACTATGACTTTGATTTGTACTGTTTAACGGCAAAACCGGCAAAAAAGTCCACATTCAAATTAGTTTATTCGCATGATGAACATAGGTAACAGTTCTTATGTTTTAAAATATTATAATACGTGCAAAAAATATCAGTCCAATAATTTTCTTAAATACATATAACTTATTATTTCAATTTAAAAAATCTTATCGTGTCATGCGTAACGAAATCGTAAGTTAGACTGCAAAAACTTCTTTTCTGCAGTCGGGTATTTGGGGTTTCTTTTAATATAGATACTTGTTGAGGTCTGTCAATAAGCAGGTACAACATCGACACACCCGTCGATGTCGCGAAGCAATGATAAATAAACATAAATATCAAGTGACTTATTCATAAAACACGCGTAAGCAAACATCGCGCAACAACGCAACGACATACTCCCTCTGTTATCATTTCATTCCTACTCTATTTTGACATTCGTAATATTATTTCCAGCGAATATAAAAGCCGGTAATCTTGAGATTTTCATTTCTTTCCTCCCTCCTTGTGTTTTTATATATATTTTAACATTTTCCTGGTAGGCAGTGGTATCTTAGGGGTTTTCCACCTAGGCTTAAGTATTTTTTTTCGCTTTTTTAGTATTTTTAGGGCGTAACATTATTTATGAATTTTTCAGGATAAGATAAATACAATTGCACATAATTTTTTCACTATTCCAACATGAGAAATGGTGAAAAAATTACAAATATCCTGATGGAGTAGAAATAGTCTAACCTACAAAGACAGTTAAATAAACGATAGTTCCTTTTAATTTGTGTCCTATTTTTACAATAAACATATTTTGTATTCGTTAACTAACTATAGTCGGAGATATCTATTCAAAATAGACGCGAGAGTAAAATTAATTAAAAAATAAACAATTACATATATTTTTTTGGAAATTGATGTAATTTAGGTCAAAAGTACAGTGTGGCAACACTGCTGTTAGGTCCCCATCGTCAGTGGGTATCGCGGCCGGGAGTAGCCGTTATTTTGAGTGAGCATCTGACGAGATTACGATGTAATTTTCGCTCGTACCCTCCGCACACTCTTATTTAATTCCCGTATTATCTGCGGACTTGTTACTTTCGCCGCAAATTAGAGTCGAAATTGAATTTGCGATGGTGAACAACGAGGGTTGTTTTAATTTAAACCCTTTCTCTATACTCTGTCGTATTTAAATTGTTTTCAGCAGTGCGCGCGTATGTGTACTTTGTGTTTATGTTTACGAATAATTCACGGATGAGTAAGCTAATAGCTGTAACTTTGGCTGCAAGGTTCAACTATGGGTTCAACTAAGAGTTACTAGCTAATTAAGAGGATAATTGTTCTGAATAAATATTCTCCGTGTTAAAAACATATAACATTAGATTCCGAATTTCCGTAAGTATTTGAATATTTATTCAAAAGTATATTTAGTCATAATTAAGTACTTTAGATAACGTACCTAAATCAAATTCAAAGTCCGAGTACATAGACAGTTCTTGACTATCATCATCTACTTATATATTTATTTATTTAGTGACGTTTTCAATTTGCTCAAGATATGCCCTTAGACTTCAAGGGTGACAAAACATCGGCGATCAAAAAAACGAATTGCATCCAAGTTCGTGGATGGCGTATTATTGCGCAATAATTTGCAAAACATTGTTTCGATACATATAAAATGATACAAATAGCAATATAACTACATCAGCTTTATTTTAGTTGTAATCTATATTTAATGGCGGCATAATGTGGCTGGATGTTTACCCGCAAGTTTCCTGCAGTTTAACTTTTGCTATATTTATTACAAGCGTTTCCGCAATATAGAAGCCCTTTTATTTATGCCGTTCTAGAGATGACACGACGTGATTGATGACCGTAGCGAATATATTTCATCATCAGCCATAAGAAGTCCACTGCTGGACCTAGGCTCCAATCCCCCGTGGATTTCCAAAAAGACCAATTGGAAGCGGCATTAAATTATATTTATATCACTAATAATAAATCGTAAACATCTATATCTATGTAACTGTGTGTGATTGTGATTTAAGAGAGATTTCAATATAGTTGAGGATTTTAGTATAATTTATTGTGCTATTAGCTGCGCTCCAAACCAATCTGGGCACGATATAAGTAATGCCAGTTTGTCTAGTCGGCAGTTTGGCATTCAATATCGCTAAACTGACATCTTAGTTTCTACAAAATATCCGTAGAAAAAAAACGTTTCATTTTCCGATTTTTGTCGAAATCTTTTCAATTTTTAGGGTTCCGTACTTCAAACTACGTTCTTCTTTTCAAAGGGGAAAAACGGAACCCTTATAGGATCACTTTGTTGTCCGTCTGTCCGTCCGTCCGGGTGTCAAGACCTGTATCTCGGGATCGCGTGAAGGTATCGTGTTGAAATTAATACCATATACGCAAGATCCATAGGCTCTTCAAAGAGAAAAATCAAACTTTACAGTTTTCATATAAAAAAGTTACAGCTGAATATGTCGCAAAAACGCATATTTCGACACTCGCAAGGGAATCAAAACCTATGGGGTACTTTCCGTTGACATATAACTGTGAAATTTGGTAAGAAGCATTGTCATATAGTACACATAAAAAAATAACCCGAAAACTGTACATTTTTAATTTAATCTAAAAAAATAGAGACTTTAAGCAAGGATGGAGGGTCCAAATTTTAAAGTGCTTTAACCGTATCATGTGGGATACCATATGAAAGAGCTTCATTAGCACAACCTAAAACAGGTTTTTTAAATATTTTTACGACGTATATTTTTCATTTTATCTACTACAAATTTACTAAAACTTGTCGCGTTGTTGGTGCGAAGAATGATCAAAATGTTAGAAACGTATTCGGCCGATTAGATCACGTTGGGGTTTTTATGTATAATTCACAATACAAAAATGCAATAATGGTACTCTGATATAGTTATGGAGTCGATATAATAGCACTTCCTAACAGCATATCCGCAGATCGTACCTATCTACTAAGTAATATTTAATTCCAACAAAAGTCTTAGACGCGTTCTTATCATTTGCTTAGACACAAAGTTAGTTGTTTTGAAAAAAAA
Source organism: Lycia hirtaria (assembly GCA_947563715.1). Classification (NCBI taxonomy): domain Eukaryota; kingdom Metazoa; phylum Arthropoda; class Insecta; order Lepidoptera; family Geometridae; genus Lycia; species Lycia hirtaria. Next base: position 28,204,957 of record OX387379.1, on the reverse strand, counting down.
AAAAAAATGTTTGTGTTCTCGCGCCAAGCTTTTATTTATATCAATATAAAAATTATTTTCTTCGTTTTAGAGCATTTAAATGAAAGCTTGTTTTTAAATATTTTTTTAATTAATATTTGATTAGAGTTGTTTGTTATTAAATATTAATTTATATAATTTTCATCAAGTACATTTGGTCATCGTAAACAGTTTTGAATTCACTCGATAGAAGTATATTTTTAGTTAATTTTTATGTTGAATTTTATTATTCCAATAACATTTATAGTCGTTTAATAAGGCATGAGCTGTTTGTTCCACGAATATGAACAAGCACAAATACTTAACCCGTATGCGACGCCGGAGTCCGTTATGTAGCGAGCACACGCTATGCCCGCACGAATCCACAACGGGATTCTTAGGAACACTAACGTTCTTGTTAATTTTTAATTATAAGTACATGGACTGTTTTTATTTAGGCTCCCGTGCTAAGGGTGCGGGAGCCTATTCTTGAGGTTACGGTGTCTTATCTGTCTGTTGAAAATTTGAACGGTTGTATCTTTTGAACGGTAATACACGTAGATCAAGTCTCAAAACTGGCAAGTTTGTAGGGTTAACTTTGATGTAAATCTACAAATACTAAAAACTACTCAAGAGGGAGACAAGCTTGCGTAAATACTTTAGAAAAAAAAATTGGGAAATATTGTTTGCGATATAACCTTCTTGATTCCACAAAAAAAAAAAAAAAAAAAAATTGACCTGGCACACACACAGGATACACCGGGCGGTACGGGATTGACGGTAGAATTGCAACCTGAGGGTAGGATGAAACAAACCTACAGTTTATATTGGGAAATATGATATGGGTAGCGACGAGCCCGAATTTAAGTGAAACGTTGTCGCTCGCTCTTCCGTAACTGTTTTACGAAAACTGTTTTTTACTTCCAAAGTTTATCTGATTGCGATAGTTCTATAAAAAATAAAATGTGAAATTTTTAATAAAATCGAACCCGATCTTGTTAATTTCTTGTTTTATAGTGGAATTTAATTTAAGAAATTATCAAAATGACTATTTAGTGGAACCACTATATAAAAAGAAAATAACAAAATTGGATAATTATTTAGAGGTAGATAACAGTTTTCTCCAGTGGTATAAAAAAAACGCGTAAAATACATAGCTAGTGCGACAATTGCCACGACAGCCTGAATGCCAGACCAGCCAGATTAAATTATTTGATTTGCTAAAATAGCAATTTTAAATTTTTCGTACCTATTGTGTCTTGTGTCGGTTAAAGAAAACATTCTTTATTGTTTCGAATTTTCGATACCAAACGCAAATCCAATATCTGCGATATAAACATACAAATATTTGACACCTTTACACAAAAAACTATATATTCATTCACTCACTTCGTTAGATTTATAAATGAAATAAAGTTAGTCTGTCGCCCGTTCACGTTAAACCTTCGACCCCGTGGGAGAACGAAGAGGCACGTTCAATTAAATATTATGTTACACGCATTCGGAAACACAATAGAAAGAAAATTAACAACAATGACACAGAAAAACTGGCGTGACCTGACTCTCTTGCTCTCTGATCTGTCATTATAAGTCTAGTAAAAATAAATCCGTTTGTATGGAGCTGATCACAGTATTTGCAACTGGGGGGATTCTTTGTAATTATGATAGGAAAATAAATAAAAATCATAGATCAACAATAATCCTCGATTTGTAGACTAGCTGCGTTCCGCGGTTTCACTCGAGTAGTCATAAAAAACGGTGATGATTGTTATGATGATGAGTAGCTTATGTCCGTCTCCAGGTCCAAAGATATCTCTATACTAATTTTTATAACGATCGGTTCAGCCGTTTGAGCGTGTAAAGGTAACAAAATTAGCTATTATAATATCATTATGAAATTGTCTCAAATGTATTTAAAAAACCAGTACACTCATATAAATAACAATATACCTTTTATGTTGTCACAAATCTTATTTTTACTAGACTATATTTTGAAGACTCATTGTTTTACTATTGACGCCGTTGCGCGTTGATAGAAACTACGTTATAAATGAATGGTACGAAACAATAGCATATATTCAATGAGGTGTTGAATTACAGATAAAGCTTAGAGAGGTTAGTGAATTCAGATATTGGTGATTTATGGTTTGTAGCGATCCAAATTATATCGATTTTAAGCTGCCAATGAAAGAAAATGTTGCATAACTCCTTCTTTAAGAGTAATTAACCCCCGACCCAGAAACTTCTTTTTGTGTGTTATATTACTATACTATTACCTATTACTAAGACTCCGCTGGCTGTCTGTCCATTTGTCACCAGGCTGTATCTCATGAACCGTGATAGTTAGATAGTTGAAATGTTTACAGATGATGTATTTCCGTTGCCGCTATAACAACAAATACTAAAAAACAGAATAAAATAAATATTTAAGTGGGCTCCCATACAACAAACATGTTTTTTTGCTCGATATTGATAAAGGCAACAGGTATACGCTTGAAATATTCACAGAATATTGAGTTATATTATTCACTTTAAAAATAAATAATTAAATTAAAATTAAATGAATATTTCAGGGGGCTCCCATACAACAAACGTGATTTTTTTGCCGTTTTTATAGATAATGGTACGGAACCCTTCGTGCGCGAGTCCAACTCGCACTTGGCCGTTATTTTTTTGTTTGAAAGAGGATTTCATCGAGAGTAATCTTTGCTATGTTTCATCAAAATCAGTTCAGCTTTTTTTTTTTGTCTGGGGTTTTAGATTTTTATAAACTTGTATTTATTTTAGTACTTGGTTGACTTTCTTACCACCATCAAGGCAACAAGTACTCGTATCTATGTTAAAAGAAAAACAAAATACCCAACTGCAGAAAAGCAGTTTTTGCAGTATTACAACTTACGATTTCGTTAAGCTTGATATGCTGTTGAGTGTACGTTTTTTTGTGAGAAAGTATGCGTAAAATGCTGTAAATTATTAAAATGCGCATTCTTTACATTCTAGAAAATCCACTTGTTTATTACGAAAAATTTCGTTGAAGGTTACAAAAACCACATTTTTTTGTGAAAGATTTATTATTTTTTCTACAAAAATATAGACTATGACACTCTGGATGAGAAGACGAATCTAACGATACCTTGCACATCAAAATCGGTCAAGCCGTTTAGGCTGTAGGCGATTTTATAGAAACGTACATACTATACATACATACCCCACATATATACATACACTTGAAAAACATAATTCTTACACAGTCTGGTAAAAATTGTCGCCATGTTCGCATCTGACGTATAGTTACGGCATCTAGTCGTACACTCAAGAGGTCACCGGTAGCTTATCGCCTACCTTTAGACTCTACTATTGAATTTCATTGCGAGAACCATAGATAAGGTTGTCAATGGTCATTGGCGAGCTTCATCGTGATTTCAAGGAATCGACGTATCAAAACATAATATACGAGTATGCCCTTGCGATGTGATTTATTTTGAAGCTCAGAGTGACGTCACAATGATTGTCATGATATTTATTTTAGGTTCAATGACCCCAATCTATGTATAATGTTCATGAAAATGAAATTCATTGCCATACATACATTCATAGACAGTTTGCCGATAACGCGCACACTTCATTGATGAAATATTGTGTCTAGGATCTGACAGTGAAGAACGGATGTGTTTTTTTAAGTATCATTACAATATTTTCGGCTTTTGATATAAGACCTAAACCCTTAAAAGGATTCTTTAAAAATAATAGCTATATACTATTCAAAAAATTACTAGGTAAACCTTCGACATGAATGTATGAGTCAGATGATTTATATTTCAGATTCAGAGTTTTTAATGGACATCAAAATACCATAGAAATTTTAACAAAATAATAATCGATTTTAGTTTGATTTTAAAAACAAAATAACCGAAAAATTCATAAATAAATATCCAAATGAATGAAAACTGGCTATTTTAAAGTCGGTTGTTTAATTTTCTTTACACTATAATAACTATTACGACAGAACATCAAATAATACTCTCTGAACATGTTGTTATCTGTTATTGAACGTGTGCTAAGATTGTCTTACTTCGATAATGTTCATCAACGAGTATCAGTTGATTTCCCATCGCATTAGATACCGTTGGCTGCAACTTGCCAAACTGGTATCTATAAGAATGTAGTCACATCATATACACGACGGGTAACCTAGAATGTATCCGAGCGACTTTACGTAACTTATGCAATTGGTTAGTAAATATTAGCAATTTATATGATTGAATAAATAAATCAAAAAATCCGACGAATCGCTTCGAGAAAAGATAGTGAAAAGCGGCCGTACCCGCTGGCTCACATAGCGGGGGCACGGCCGTGCCCCCAGATACATATTTGTGGACATTTTTACACGTCTCACTCTAGCACCAAAACTAAGGAAACCTACGGGCAAAGCAACTGATACAGTACTTATATTTATTTATATATATATATATATTATTTTTTTTGAAAATATATACTTATGATTCATAAAATATAGACAAAGAACAAATGATAATGTTCATCACAGAAATGTTCGTCGTGGGGCCTCGAATCCACAACCTGTAGGTAGGTGTAGGTTGTGTATGTTCTATTTATAAAGTTTATAGGCAGGCGCTTTACTAACTTAGCTGTAAGGCTAGTCAAATTGATAAAACACTTTGTTAAACTATCATGGTCATTATTAAAACACTATCTTTATTAATGGGACCCACCGTACATATCCCGTTAATAATAATAGTGTTATAGTCAAATTGATTTTTAATAAATGCACCTTACGTAGTTAGGCAAAAACTGTTAGGAATAAAAGCTTTATTTATTTTAATGTATAAAACAAATCAGAAAGCTGCTCAACCTGGTTCTGACACTGCTAAACTGGTCACTTTGCACTGGTTAATCCCGAACAGAGGCAGATGATGTCATAAGAAAACCATGTTGTTTATCTTTAAAATAGTTATTTTTCAATAAACACGTTAGCGACGTTGCGACATTTCTTTTTTATCATGAGATTTATAATCATTTGATGATAATTATGACTGTACAAATCGGGAGTTTCTTATAGGCAAGCGCATCCCATCAGGCGAATTAGTGGTCAACCGCAAACCTATTAATTAAAACAAAACCTTTTGAAACGTGTTTTCGGGCTAATTAACTTTATCTTGACAAGTACTTCAACACAACTACTATCAGACCAGTTCCATGATTACCATATTTTCACATCGTCATCCAAGTTACCATACGCATGCCAAAATTCACCGTGCTCGTATGAGTATGTCACTAATTTCGTATAAATACCGTGTGAACACGAGTAAATATTTCTCGAAATCATTATGATAAAGTAAAAAGATACAGAAAATACATGTGCTATAACATACCATGTTCATACTTAGTACTTGGCAATTATACAAGCCATATCATTATGAAGACACTGCGAATAAGATTACCCATTGCGACATTAGAAAGTATGAACGTTTCGTCATGTACACAAGTAGCAAGCTATTCATCGGCATAATGGTAGTAGAACGACATCCAGAGTCACACAACAGCAATAACGAAGTGGTAATGCTACGCATAATACGCTTGTTGACGCGTGGGACTATCCATTGTGCTGGGTACCGTTGGCAAATGATAACCCTGATGGAGCGACTGATTGCAGGGAATTGGCTCGGAGAAAACTTAACCTTGGCCAATACAATGCACATGCACATACTTTAACCAGGATTTATTGAGATCAACTTCTTGACTCTTGAGACCGTTGCTGTTATCTTTTATACATACGAGTACGTACAAGATATTTGTCTTCCGTATCGCGATAACGAATGGAATGCTGGCTTTACATGTAAACAGATAGACCAGATATTGTACCGGCGCGGAGCTGAAAAATACTGTAGTTAATACGTATTTACATTCCTAGAAATCTTACAGAGTGTGTTTAACAGATAAAAACATATTATAAATACGGAGATTACAATATCAACCATTTTGTAGACTTAGAAAAGCTAAATTTTATTACTGACTTCTAAATTATTTTAGTACAACTGGGCAAGTTTTTCCTTTTCATAACATAATTTTGCAATTATCAATCCAAATATAGAGGAATGTAAACTATATTGTCACTGCAACGAGTCTTATGAGAGTGTTTTTTTTTAACAAAAGCAGCAGACAAGCTGATTTCCTGATGCTAAGCGATAGCTGTCGCCTTTTGCCAATTACAACATTAGTGAGGCGCTGATGCTTTGCTAGACTGAAGAGGTGCTTGTAGAGCCCCTTTTCAAAATATACTCTTTGTCGATACTCGGTTAGAACCCTCTCGATCAAATGTCTAAGTAGCAAAACGTCCAACAGCGCGACACATAGCTAATGGAAGATCTACTATAAAAGATTAAAAATAACAGGAAAAGGAAATACTGATTTCCAAGGTGTCCAAGGATTTCCAGAGATTTTGTATTATCAAACACTGAGTCACGAGTTTGTCTGCGACAGACTGTTGAATCAGCTGCTGATGTTGAATAGATCAGGCTTTGTAATAGTAAAAGTATGTTGTCCGGCCGGTTGTGGCCGGTCAAGGACCATCGCCTTTGTTCTCCCTGTACGCGCTTATTGTCATTTTAACGTAGCTATATATTTGGATTTGTACATATAAAATAGACACTTAGTTTGGTACTTGTGTATCAACCAGTACCAGTTATATACATAGAAAATGTAAAAATGTCTATACTGTATATGAAATAAAGAAAAATAAAGTAGTTATTAGTCCCCCCTAGCTAAATTAAAATTACCTCTAACCAGAGGCAAGATTGAAAGATTTGTGGAATGCAAGAAACACAGCATTAAGAATGACAGCGCGAAGAATGAATGTGATAGGCAGTCCTGACTAACAATATAAGTTAGAGGTTATAGGTGTAGGCTAGCTCGCATATACAAAAGCAGTACCAGTACCCGCTGAGTACGCTTGCCTTTTCAATTTTCGTATTGTTGGATTGCTGTTCTTAATTACAGTAACATCATTTAAATAGTTAAAGGCTTTTTTTTATTAAATTAAATTTTATAAGGATTTATTTAATTCAACGCTATAGAGTTGAAATTTATAACAATATTGGGTCAACTTCTATTGGTCTTAATCAATGCAAGGATCATATAAGTTTACAACTTTCGATTATAAGTCAATGATATGGTATCAAGGAGACGGTGTGATGATGGAGCCGGAAAATTGCAACTGAAACTTTCTGATGACATATTATTATACAAGATGCGTCGAGTTAAGAGTTTATTGATTTAGTTTTTTAAAAGCTTTTATTCAACTTGCCCTGTTAGTATGGGACAAATCTTGCGAGTTAAATTAGAACCTCCTATCGTTAGATTATGTTGAAATTTGGTTTACTTACGTAACTTCGATGACAATGCAATAATATGGTACCATGAAGCTGGTCTCAAGATGGCGTCGGAAGGTGGTCATAGGAACTCCTAAACTAAACAAGATAACACCGTCGAGTTTGGACTCGTTTGAATAGTCTTGCCAAGCACTCGTTTTTAGTCAAGTAAATAAAATATTAATTAAAAAAAAAAAAAACAAGCTTTTATTTAAATGCTCTAAAACGAAGAAAATAAATTTTATATAGATATAAATAAAAGCTTGTCGCGAGAACACAATTTTTTTTTTTTTTTTTTTCAAAAGAACAAACTAACTTTAATTCTAAGCAAATGATAAGAACGCGTCTGTCTTTTGTTGGAATTAAATATTACTTAGTAGATAGGTACGATGTTGTTTGAAATCTCGCGACAAGCTTTTATTTATATCAATATAACATTTATTTTCTTCGTTTTAGAGCATGTAAATAAAAGCTTGTTTTTAAATATATTTTTTAATTAGTATTTTTTATGCAACTGAGTGGAGAGACGAGCAAGTTGCTCGCTTTGTCCAAAATTGTTCGATGCAGGATTGTGGGCAGGTTCCTCAGTTTATAACCCTACGGGTGACACGGCAATGCACTGCGACACATGTATTAGAGAGAGCGAGCTCCTGTTGTGAAGAGCGGAAAACTGAACATGAGAACTGTCAAATGGTAAATGATGGAATCGTTGAGTGGTCTCAAATTTCCTGGAGGAGTATTTTAAGCTACTCTATATCTCAAGGAATTAAATTGCAATAAAAAATCGTTTGAAAAAAGTGTGTAAAAAGTCGTTTAAATTATAGTTTTATTTCATCCTATTATTGCTTACTTCTCGTACTGATGAAAATTAAATGTTAAATGGAAGTTTAACCTAAAGTAAAGCCAAGTCAGGGTAGAGCTGGGACGGAAACTCGTAAAGCAATGTACTACCTATTGTTGTATTTAACTGGAAATTCATCATAACTGTTACTCAAACTTCTCACTACCCAATAAATTATCAGCTCCATGTTTATGTGCAATAAAACCGAACAGCTTAGAGTTCCGAACTAAATATTACGGCTTTAGTTTGTCCTGCGGAACGTGTGCTTACTTTGCACAGGGCCGCTGCGCAGTGTTACCAGATCATAATCGCATTCTCCCACAAAATTTACCCCGTTTTTGAAAATAAACTATTAATAAAGATGTTACTTGTAAGTAACTTCCCAGAATCAGGGTACCTAGGCTAGGTAGGTTGTCACAAAATTTTGTTATCCAGCACGAGGATCTTTTTTATTCATCGATAGATTACGTTTTAGTAATAAAATTCCCGCTATTCCCTCCAAAATATTTTTTGCCCAAAAAATTTGTTCTCTCAAAATCCCTCATAACTTTAAATATTATTTCATACAAGATAGATCTACGATTGACCACCAACTCGCCTGATGTTAAGCGACGGTGTGGCCGAGGATGGAGCTCGTTGATCTAGAAGATATCTATTCACTCTAGCCTTGAAAATTCCATTCATGTGCAGTACGCAACAGTAAAATATCAGTAAGTTTGGGGAAATTTCCCCCCTATCTGGCATCAATGCCGCTACGAGCGGCGAGAGCGTTTCTATTATGTGGATGACTCAGTTCAAGCCTTTCCCAGTGTCCATAGAATACGGTCCTGCTACGGAAGTCCATTACTGATCAGAGCCGTTGTTTGGCGCGCTGGGACGGTGCCATTGTCTCACCGCAGACCGTGCCAAATACATTACACCAAAACTAATCACTCGTAGGTGCATTGTACTCGGAAGGAGCGCATTCCACGTCAGATGGATTAGACACGGATTAATCTAGAGCGCCTCTATTCATATCTCTTGAATTTACTATGACTATTGTAATTAAATAAATTGTACGAATGCAAGCGGAAATTAGGGCGATATCAGCGTGGCTAGTTGATAATTAAAACATGAGCGATGCAACCGCGGTGCAGCTACGATACAGTCGCGCCGAAGCCCATCGCTTAACCGAATCCGTTACTTTAGAGAAGTATCATAACAACATTATGCAAGATTGTTTCTATTCTTCTTCTGAAATCTTCTTTCAGTATATTAAACGACATTAAATTCATATCTATGTTCAGCATTACAGCTATCGCTTCCTACACGATTTTCAGCAGTGCACCTGTTGCAGCTTGGTACCAAGCAGGGCGACTTTTGGGTGCTTCAGTCACAGTAATATAAAACATCTGCTGCAACAGCGCTGCTGACGTGCAGCTTAGTCGCCTAATGTGAAAGCACTTTTATATCCACTTCTCTATTGGAAGGTCGGAATGGGATTACTGTAACATTTGCATTCCGTCAATATCTGAAGTAATTCCAAGCCCTAAGCTTTAGGGAGCGTGCTTACCGTTCCGTTAAAAGACGATTAGTCCTGCGAGCTTGCTTCCAACGGAATGTCTCAGGGGTTTATCAAAATGTCTTGCGTCAACTTGCCTCTGACGCTCGAGGGAGCAATTTACGAGCAATTCTACTGCTGTTTTATCAGATAATCTCCTCGACATAAATTTAATATAGGATTTATAAAAAGTAAAATTAGTATCATTTGATAACTTTTTTTATGTAGAATCTCTACGTTTGACCAACAGCTCGCTTGATAGCAATGATGAGCGACGCTGTGCAAATAAAAAAAATGCTGTGAACAGACATGGTGAATTTATAAGGGTTCCTCGTAATTACTATGGAACCCTAAAAACTGTAATTTTACGGTTGAAATCGTCTAATAGATGTTTTATAGCAAAAAAATATTTTACTCTGTTTTCGTTTGTGCCAGATTCCGTATGCGAAAATTTACAAAAAAAAAAAAATTAGCTAAATAGGGTTCTAATAAGCCTATTTTAGCTTATTAGAACCCTATTTAGCTACATAATATTGTGTTATTTTACGAATAAGGGTCTTGTACACAATTTAAATAAAAAATTAAATTAAATAATTAATAATTATTTAATTTAATTATTAATTATTTAATGGTTTGTTGAATAAGGGTCTTGGGTGTGTTGTTTGTAGGGTTGTTTGTTGTAGGGGTTGACATCACTCATGGCTATTCCAATTTATCTGTTTGATGGATGGAAAATTTGTCTAGATAGCCATCCATACTTTAGATCTCTTTCTAGCATACATCATCCAATATGTGCGATGCGCACGCGTCTGCTAAGGGTTTTTCTCAATAACGATGCGATAAATTGGAAGTTGTTATTACCGCAGCGATAAAACAAGAGTTATGTCAGGGGTGGGACGCCTTTGCGATAAAAAATTTGATTCTCCGCGTAATTTTTGCTTTTTACTTGATGGCTCGTTTTACACAGGTTTCGGGACGCCTTGAATTAGATTAACGGTAATGGGCTCACTTAATGTTGTTGTAAAAGGTCCTAATGTTATTACGTAAAACAAAATGGAAACGGGACCATAAACGTGCTGTTAATTTCGAATCGAGCGTTAAGCCGGGTCCATGGGTACCTGTTTTTCTGTTAAGGATGTGAATGAGTCAAATAAGTTTTATATTTAGGTACACACTTTTTGTTGTACCAAATGCGTACCAATGCTACATAAGCATAACTAATTACAATAGAAGTATAAGTTTAGAAAACTCAAAAACCCTCGACAAAAAAAACGGCTGAACTGATTTTGATGAAACATAGCTAAGAACACTACCGACGAAATCCTCTTTCAAACAAAAAACTAGATCAAAATCAATCCACCCGTATGAGAGCTTCGATGCCACAGACAGGCACACATATATATACAGATAAACAGATACACACGTCAAACTTATAACACCCCTCTTTTTAGTCCGGGGTTAGAAAGATGTACCTACTCACATTGGATGTTTTCAGCATTTTAACCGTTTTAACGGCCTAAAATAAGTTGTCTCTGAATTTTCTATTTTTGTATTTAAACCAGCCGCATACCGAAGCTTTATACGTGATCGAGAAATCGTTTCTTACTGCATACATACACTTCACAAATTGCCACCCTCCAAAATTCATGTCTCCAGGTCTAGTGCTTTAGATTATAAGTTGATATATAAGTCAGTCAGTCAGAACTTTGAATTTTATACATTTTGTCAATCTTTGTATTCATCCTAAATTTTCTATTAAAATCCTTATTGTGAGTGTCTTCAAATCTAAAAAAGAGTTTGTAAAATCTCATAAGTGTTTTAATCTTCGGAAAATGTAGCACTTACGAAAATTCACAAAAATACATGACACTGATAAGCAAAACAACACATGCAACCTCTAACTGCGCTGCGCGCTGCGTTAGTAATACTTAGTGCTGTGGACCCGGCTTTAGTATAAATTGTGCCACGACGGGTCGGTTTTTGTCGCAAAGGTCTCCACGATCACCTTCAAACGTCATAACTGTTGATTGATGATAATAATAATAATATGCATATTTGTGGCCGTTCTATGCAAATGGTTATCTTCAGTAATGCGGATAATGCGCTGAAATGTCACAGCAGCTTCGAACACGGCTGAGTTATGCGCGTTGCGGCATTCATGTAGTACGCGCTTGTTGTCACACGTATTTCGTGTCGTGTCGTGACTAAGACCCGTCGTCGTCTCCGTCGCAATTCACATTAATCTCACACAAAGGCTTTGGATACACGAAGCAACGCAACTGCAACGAAACTCCGTCCAAACTCTAGGTTTGAAGAAAGAAACGTGTTTAAAATCATTTTGTGATGAAACAAACATGATAAAGTAAATAAAATGGCCAATGTATTATAGAGTCATATTTTTATCACTGCAAACGTGTCGCCAACGATTACGTCTGCCCTGCTCCTTTGAAAATAAAACTGGCCAAGTGCGAGTCGGACGCGCGCACGAAGGGTTCCGTACCGTTATCTATAAAAACGCCAAAAAATCATGTCTGTTGTATGGGATCCCCCCTTAAATATTAATTATATGTCAATTTAATTATTTATTATTTAAGTGAATAATATAACTCAATATTCTGCGAATATTTCAAGCGTCTCCCTGTTGCCGTTATCAATATCGAGCAAAAACGAGCAAAAAATTCACGTTTGTTGTATGGGAGCCCCCTTAAATATTTATTTTATTCTGTTTTCTAGTATTTGTTGTTATAGCGGCAATAGAAATACATCATCTGTGAAAATTTCAACTCTCTAACTATCACGGCTCATGAGATACAGCCTGGTGATAGGCGGACAGACAGACAGTGGTCTCAGTAATAGGGTCCCGTTTTTACCCTTTGGGTACGGAATCCTAAAAACCATCGAAACTATACTCTTAACTTTTTATTACTGTTCTATACTGTTTATTATTATTTATTTGTATAACATTATATCTAGCTAGAATTTATAAATTGACATGTAATTTTATTTTTAACTAACCAATAAAATGTTTTGACATTTCTTTGACATGTTTTTGTTTTGACAAATGAGTGACCCGCAGTTTTTATGAAAAAAAATGTGCTTATCATATTGTATGATGAAACTAGACATCGACTTATAAATATTTCGAAAACTCTGGAGTCCTAGTGACGCGGATATTATTGTTATACATACGAATACAGATTCGTATGCATAATAGCTATATCCGTAATTACGTCTCCTTCTTTATTGTAGGTACACAATAAAGAAAAAAATAACAATAAATAAAATACAGATCTACAATGAAGTTTTTCTCTCATTCTTAAACATTATCCTTATTTTTAATCTCTGATCGAAATTTAGTTTGTTGTTATTTTATTTTGGCGTATTTGAAATCAGCATCACGTATTTACTCGTATAGTTTATAGTACCTACGATAGTTTTTATGCAACTTATCTGTGTTGCATTTCCAACTAGTTGCGGCGCGTGAAGTTTCATTCAGCAAGAAATGTATGACTCAAATTACAATTTCATCACTTTCAAGTTGGCTCGTGTGTTCCGGGCTTAAGACGATATTTTACTGTCATCGTGTTAATAAAATACACACAGTATTATTTCATCTCGTTCTTCGGGACAAGTGTGAATGTTGAACTGTAGATTGACTTTACGATACAATGTTATTACTATGACAAATAGAGTGTTATCGATGCATGACACATTCACTGGTACGAGTAAAACACCACGTACCTACTTAAAATTGATAAATAAATATGTTTGATCTTTATCATAAATTTTCCTGGTCATTCAGTATTGTAAACCGAGTGTTTTACGCTCGTATTACCAATATTTGTGTCGTTTACTTTATATTGATTTAAATATGGATCGATTGGTATTTGTAGCGGTCAAAGGTTAAAACTGAAAAGGTGAAAAAAGGTGGAAACTATAAATAGATTGATTCTAAATGAGGAACACCGTACGGCTCACGAATAGGCTCTTTAGCGCGAAAGCCTAAAAACCAACGAATCACAATGATTTTCATTCCTTTAGTTTTAAGAATTTTAAAGGGAACTAATTTTTTGAGCTGTTATTTAAATATTCGAGATGTTATTATGATCAGTTCAAAAACCCATGAGCAGTTATTTAATTTAATGGCGGTTGATTAATTATTGCGACAGTAAAACATGGACAGTAATAAAAAATCAATTAATCGGTTATTTTATCGTACAATGTCAATTCTAAAAATAATTGAGCAGTCCAATAACTGAATGAGCGGTAAAAATGATGGAAAGTTATCTATGTTTAAAGGTATAAGCAATAATTTCTTCAGAGATTAGGTTGTTTTTTTTTTTTATCCAAATTTATGGATAATAATTTTTACCGCCCATTTAATTATTTTCCTGCTCAATTATATATTCACTGATCCATTTCATTATTTTTTATTACTCATTTTTGTTTACTTTACTGCTTAGTTTTAACTGCTGAACTAGTTATTAAACGTGCCATTTATAATGTTTAACTTACCAAAACTGCTATTTACAACTGCCTCTTTAAATCAGTGCCAATTTTAAATAGTTTAGTGGTACCTTCAAACTTGTCCCAAAATTGAGTTGAGTAATAAAAATATTGTAACATTCCTTGTCTGTCACATGAGTTGCATTTGCATTGTTTACAAATTGCACAAACGGCATCTATTAAGTATTGTAATCCAACAGGGAATTTATTTGCTTAACCTACTGATCCCAAGACGGCGTAATGAATATTTACAATTCGAACTGTGCTGTTGGAATATATTATGAGTATGTATCTAGGTAAATATTTATTTAGGTATTCAAGTATACGTCAGCGTTATGTCGTGGATGCGCGAATCATACTAGGTCTCCCAATCACGTTATCAGGGCCCTGATTCCTTATGATCATATCGGCTGCGTTACGTGAAATTGACGTGGGTGCGTTATCAAGGAATATTAGACTTTAGAATTTGGAACTTAGGTGATTCGATTTCCATACAAAAGCAGGTATATTTACTTATTATGGTCGAACAGAGTATAGTTTTACAATGAAGAAATTGTGGTTCGGTTAACTGACATTCTATATTTGTGGTAAATCATATTTGTTCAAGAAAACAGGAGATGTCACGAATGGATCAGTCTCTTCTAGGGAAGCGTAATCGTAATATAGAATGAAAAATATGAGCATTCAAAATCCTTTTCTTTCATATTTTAGTTATTTTAACGATCGTGTCGCAAAGAAGATTCATTTCAAATAGGCATGAAATAAACGATAGGCTTTCCGATTATTAGCATAAGAGTCAATATTTAAATCAGATGAGAATTAATTGGACGGCGTATTTTTTTCATGAGAAGTTATATATATATTTTTGTTATGGTTTTATTTGTAAATAATATTTTCATTCTCTATTAGTTTTAAGGTCTTTTATAGTTTTATGTAAATATGTCATTATAATATTTACATAAATAAAAAAGACAATGACTGCAGATGAGAATATTTAATATAATATTTAGAAGCTTTACCCTCATCAGAAGTTTTCCTGCCAACAGGTAGAAATTTTTGCCGTTGCTCGGGCATTTTTGTAAATCCACGACCTTTACGACGTATTTTATTTTTCCCTTTATGCCGAATATCTTGTGGCAATAGCGCGCCTCGATTTTTCTATACGTCACATTTTATTCCACAATTTTATGTTCGGATATTATAATTTGTACCTAAGTTGTATAGGACAAGGCGGAAAGTCTCGAAGGGTGTTTTATGGTGTGGTGGCAGTGACGGTTTTACGGCCAGTGGGACGATTTCTTACGAGGGCACTTGGAACTTTATTGCTATACCATTTCCTACACCCGTCACCTTCTGTTACCTTTCGTTTCTATTAGCCGACGGCGATCTCTTCACGGAAACGAATCGCGATATCCGCAAACAGATCTGATATCTACACCCGTCTCCGGGGACAACGAAACAATCCCTCACGGATTCTATTTACCGTATCGTCAAATCTTTCGACGTCATCGTCAGTCTGATGTGCTCGGACGCCCTATGAATAATTTATTTAGCCATTATAGCGGCTGGTTGTATCCTATTCTGTTATTACTGGGAGAAGGAAGATCTTATTTGCACGAGCAGCCCCCGGGTGCGCTGCCGGAGACAGGCCTCCGTTTCGAAATGTTTGCCGGCCAACGCCGACTATCTCGGCGTACCTTATCTCGTAGCAGCGACCCTTTGTACAAACTACAAACTCACACTTATAGCTGTAACTCGAAGCAACATAACACCCGAATACTTTATTTGATCTCGGACTCGTGTACGGAATTCGAGTGCGTCTGTTCGGGGAAGCTCTAAACATTCGCCGTTGCGGGGATAATTCCCTGTAATGTCCGGATTACCCCGAGTCTCGGGAAGCGCCACTCTCCTAATGACAAATGGGAAGATGTCGACTCGACTCGACTAAACTTTGGACGCATCAAAACTTTCCTAATAGGAAGTTCGTTGATATGGATGGGCAGATGTGGTTTCCTTGTTTCCTGAGTTAATGCAATGAGTTACGTCTGTAAGTAATGTAATAAAACTTTATAGCCGTATTTGAATGTTCCTTCTTTATGATCTGTCATATAGGAGTCATATGAGGACTGTTCTTGTCTCTTCTAGGACATATCTATCGGTTTAAAGGTAAGTATTGAGCAGGCTATTAAATGCGATACATTGTAACCGAATGTACTATAAATTTCTCAGTATCGTGGCAATGAATAAACTTCGTCGAATCTGTCCCATATCGCAATGGGTAATAAAATCCTGGAACGAGATTCAGCCCCTCGCAATACGTAACATACTATATCGCTCCTCTGATTAAAGGGAGAGGGAATATTATTGAGACTAATGCGGGATTTTTGGTACCTTTTAGTTTCCCTTTGGGCCACACGCCCAAGTCTACCGGGAACCTTATCCACCCCATTCTCACAGAGCTACGAAAGGTTTCCAGTCCGCGTTTTAAAACGTAATTGAATCCCGGACAGCCGTGCTTCCTGTAAATTAAAGTGCATCGAATTAATTCCGTCGCTGATTGAAAGCTCTCCGAATGTACTCGGAGATTATCGTTGCACGCTGGAATGCTACTGAAATAAAATTGTTGACAGATAAAAACTTGCATAAAGATGAAGCGATAGCGCATCGTGCCTTTTGAAATATCGAAGTAGTTACACTTTTAATTTATAGGAAATACAGAATATTTTTGCTCGCAATAATCTACCAAACAAACGATGAACAGACTTAACGAACTTTTTAAGTGTGTGCAGACATGCACTTTTATTAATACTCTGTACCACGAAACCGCGATCCACGAGTTTGCTTCCAGTTCTTTTGATGCCTATCGTGGCAAAAACTTAAATTGGCTGCACAACAGCTCCTAGCTAGACGAGTATTCAAGGAGTAGTATCCAACCGTCTGGGAGACTATGAAAGGCGGGCGGATGTTGGGTTGGGCGGACTTGGGCGGCCGCCGCGCTCGAGGCGTTGCTATGGTGACGCCAGAGCCTCGAATTAGTTAAGATAATGATGCCACCCTTGTTACACTTCGACCTCGATTGTTGCCATGCGAACTAATCATTATATTATCATAGCTCTGGCCAGTATCATAATAAACATTCCAACTACTTTATCCGTTTCCTACAAGGCTCTTGACAAACTAAATATTTACTTTGACTCATCGAGGTTGTTTCACATACTTAACGGATTACGTTAGCGTAAGCCGTATTGATTTATTAATTTTGAAGGCCTTAGTAACTTGCCACTGCCGCAAATACAGCGAGGAAACAACACTTGAAACATTTTATTTACTGTGTGCATTTATGCTGTTTTGCGGTCGGCACCGCGGTGGATGTTCAGTGGTGAATATTAAAGCGCTTAAAGCGCTGCTGGTTTTGGCTGAAACTTTGCGAAACACGTCGGCTAGGTAAACATTTGATCTCCGCCACATGCAAGCCAACACAAACAAGAGACGCACATAGCAACAGGATAATGTAACGTAACAAAACAGAATCTACATAGACAGTTGAATTCAGCTATCTATGTAGATTCTGTGACTGACTGACCCATTAAGGGGTTCCCACTAAGAGATTATCATTAAGTTTAAATCTCTTAGTAGGCACTTCTTGGCTGGGTCAGTAGGATATTGTAGCTGAAATAGCTTCGAAAATTCACTCAATGAAAGAGCTCAAGATTACTTATCTTTTGGCAATCCTATTTCAAGAGGGGATTATTCCAATCTTAACGTTTTCCTTGTCTTAGAAAAGCGGCGAGACAACAGTATTGATCACATTAAAGTTCCTTAAACTCGGCGCGTCCTTTGTAAGCTTTATTTGTTCAAATTCCCGAGCGCTGCGTCCCCACGGAGCTAACTCACACTTCATAAAATAATTTACGAGTTTGTTGATTCATAATTTGACGTGCGCTCTTAATGTAATTAAGGCGCTCGAGCGCTTACCTACCCGTCCTCGTAATGAAGCTACATCATAACGAATGAAGTTAAGATGAATTAACAAGTTTAACCCGAGGTTCCTTCGTAATGAGATGACTTGTTGCATTTTTCAACGGTCTTTGTGAATCGAACGATATGTAAACTATTCGCCCTAGAAGTGGCAGACTACCTACCTCGCTCACTCTTGTTCCTCTTCTCTGGATGTCGCGACGGCGAGGTCTTTGACCGACGCCATCGGGTCTCCATAGCGACGAATACCTACATGATGCCTGCACAACGCTGCTTTGAAAAAGATTATTTAGAATGATGCCTTTGAGCGTTTATTCCTCGTTAAAATTTTCCTTTGCATTAGCTCCATAGGGCTTTGCACGTGTGCCGCTCTTTTCAATTTTGTACAAGTCATTAATTTTATACAATGTATTGTACAAACCAAGTTAGAGTATTCATGTTTAGATAAATTTGTAGACATTCAAGTTATTTAGTTATTACATCAACTTTTATAAACATTATTATATCAGCATTAATAAACTTTTGTTTTATTACTTATGTCAAAAAAAGAACAGTACTTCTACTATTTACACCTATATATATAGAAAATAAATAAATAGATTATTCAAAAAGTTCACTGGTGATGGGAAAAGTGGCTAGAATGTTGGCAACATTGCTACGTTAGATGGAACTGCTTACTTTTTGAGCAAAGTAGGAGCCAGCATTCTGGTTGCTTGTCACCTCCATCAAGCGTTTGGCTATTTCTTTCTAAAGATTATGAGCAGCTTGACCCCATGAAACTAATGTTTCGATCTCAAATGGCACACATGTAGGTACACTGGACAGGTCTAAATATGCATATTTTTGTCATAGCATATCAATAAACTAATTTAACTACTTATACAAAGTACACAGAAAAGGAAACAAAAGTAAATGAAATACTTTAGTAATCCGATTAATAGTTGACAACGTACCCAGCATGCTACAGGATATTGACACATTGAATGGTAATGCTCATTCGTTGCGAAATACAATTGTCAGCATTTTGACCACGCGTTCGGATATTTTTTTGAAAACACTATGTAATTTTTGGTCCATTAACGTATAAGGCATTATAGCTTAGAATCTAAAAGTCTAAGCCTTAGACAAACATGTCGTTAAAACCATTATTATGTCGTGGAAATGCACTATTTAGGAAATACAAAGTCTAACATATTGTTATTTTCGCGGTGGGCTTTCCAATTCTACATAATATTATTCCGAACGTGGAAGGATCCGCGGATGTGCGGCCAACGCACAAAATATCTAGTCTCCAAACGGGGCGGAATTATTTATCTTTCCATTTCCAAAGTTGCTTCTCATTCGCCTTTCGATGTTTTTGTAATGTTCCGTTACTTTTACTAGCGAACCTACTTTTCACTCCACCTTTATATAGCACAGGTTTTCCTGTTACATCTCTTGGGGAATGTATAGTGTGTACCTCTTTAACATTCTAGCGCAAATCCTTAAACACGTTTTCACATTATTCGTATTTATATTTACATATTCAATATTGGCTATATTCGACTATAGACAGGCCATTAGGCAAAGAGTTATGTTAATACTTGTTCTTTCCCGGTGTATGTTGCGAATTCGCCAAGGGTTCACAAAAACGTGGCACGAGCTAACTTAGCAGAAACTTTTTTGAAAAGGGTCCCTATTTGAATGTTGTTCTCCCGTCCCTTATTTACTATATGAAAACTTGAGACGAATGTTCCTACCTCCTAACAATTGTGTGTCACGCTTGGATACATTATGTTATCGTTAAATTATTGCTTTAGCGTGGGATTCACCTTGTTCCGTTATATAGTCATTTTCTTTCTGATGTTTTGTTTGATCTCTGAAACGGGCTGTACCGTCGAAGTCTTTGATGAAAGTCTTCCAAGACATTTCGTGCGGGTTGGAGGAATGAAGATGTTGTTATGGTCGTGACAGAAAGCTCTGTCTCGTTTACAAGATGGCCCTTGATAAAATGTTTTGAATAGAATCGGCGACAGTGAAGCTGATTTGACATTATTTTCAATCTCTCACCTTTGAAGTTTTGAAAAGAAATTTGGTGTATTTTCATTCGATTCACTTGTGGGTTTGAACTTGTTTTTATGAAACTGTTTTCTTCTTAGATATGATTTCTATCACGTTTTGCAAGCTTTAATATTTCTAACATTAAAGACATTTACTTATTTTTATAAAAACTGACTTGCCATCTGCCAGCCCCTGGGTGCAAATTTGGACACAAACGTCTTTCCGATGTTATATGTGCATATATTTAATTGGCATCAAATTCAAATGGTCGTAAATATCGTAAAAAAACTCTCACAGTTTTTGAAGTGGTGTGATTTCTGTCAAATCGCACTTGATCAGTATGGTGGACTGTGGGATAACCCATCTCGGATTGACAAGATGGCCCATATTCAGTAGGATATGTTATACAAAAAGGGCTGTTCCATTTCCAATATTAATAGGCTTAGGCCGCTAGCACATGGCGTATTTTAAATGCCATGTGCTAGCCAGTCTGCGCGTTTCAGCGCCGTAGATGCCAATTTTTGCATTTTTATAGATTCTAACGCGCGTAAAACGCGATACAAACGCGCGTGTGAAGCGCATTCGGAACTCGTTTATTGCGCGTACAAAGAGGCGGAGGACGGGTAGAGGAGGGGCGCGCGCTCACGCCACGGCACCGCCCGCGCCGCAGTTACAGCGCGTCTGTTTCGCTGTATCTGCGCGTATACGCGCAGTAGACGCATGGCGTTTCACGATCATACTCATACTATTTTATTAATAACAATAAGTTACACGTCAGAAACAATCACAGATTAATAACAATAGTTATTAGTAGTAAACTAGTCCGTGTGCTTAGGTTACAAGGTTGCGTTCAAATCTCGTTTGAAGCGCGTATACGTGAGTTACCAGCGCGTCGTCTGCGCCTTTAAAATACGCCATGTGCTAGGGGCCTTATATGTACGTGTATTTTGAATTTTTTTTTTTTTTTTTTTTTATTATTTGTTTTATTTTGAACAGAGTTAAAAAGAAGGAGGTTCTCAATTCGACTGTAGGTTTTTTTGTATGTTTGTTACGCGATTATATGACCAATAATATAAATTGTTTTTTTTTTCTGGTAGAGCATACTTCTAAGTCGGTCCCATATACATTTTATCAAAATCGATTCAGTGCTTTGGTTCTCACAACAAAATAACTGGAAAGATATGTCATCCAAGTAAACGAAATTGTGTATTTTGAATTCGGTTGTTTCAGTTTTTAAATTATAATAATGATCTAGAACAAAGGCCTCTCCATTGAGCGCAACTCAGCCACATATTCAGCTTTACGCTTCCAGCAACTGGCTTACGTATATCGTCACTCCGTTGTCTCGTAACATCCTACATTATAATTATATGGTGACACGGTGTCCACTCTAGACTAGAATGCGTCTACCCCATCAGGTATAGATCCTATGACAAACATGACCGTCTCACTGCTATTTCAGCCTGCTTGCTTGCTTGCTGCTTGCTTTCGGTGTGCTTATCGTCTCACAGGGCGACTTACACTAGTCTTGCCAACAGGCGGTAATTTGAACATTACGTTATAGCTTTCCACGTCGATAATATCATAATAATGTGCGTTGATAGTGCACATATAACTGCATGTTTGTCATGAGCGGCCTCGACACGTGCACGGGAGCATGTAAGTACCCGATAGAGCGTGAATATCCATGGATCCTCGCTCCAGTGAAGCCATTGTCACCTTCCGTTAGCATACCTATTCTAAATTGTACCGTTACACTGCGAAAGAACGTGTGGAATGATCCTTGAAGAGCAATGGTACCATATAATTTAATATACATTTACATACTTATAATTTTTCGTTACATCAATTACAAGGTTGCGGTTGTCGAAAATAGTTACCTATTATTAATGTAATTTATTGATATCGTCTGTAAAGATAAAGATAAAGATAATTTATTTGCATACAACACGAGAATTTTATACAACAAGTGCATAATATATAATCTCTGTATTCTTGAAATTAAATTTGCATTTACCTTACACGAAAAAAAACCTCTCGTTAACGATTTCTTCGTGAATTTATTATTTGAGTCAATGAAGGGGTTTAATTTCAAGAATATAAATGTTACTTTGCTGCCCTTTCTTTATATAAAATGTGGGTATGAAAATGAAAGTACTCTGTAGAAATTCGATTTCTTACGTCAAATGAATAGCGCCTTTTCTAGTAGGTACTTCTGTTTCCAAGCACCTTCTACAATATTCACTCAGTGTACGTACTGAAATCGATAGCACTCTTAGTGACCACTAGCTCTCCCGGGGGAGCCGTACCATTCCATCGTAGTCTCAAAATAAGTGCATAAAAGATGTTAAACAAGTGCATAAAAGATGTTACACTAAATTTAGTCGCTTAAAATCATGTTGTGCCGATTAGGCGTACAAATGTCAGGTAGACAGCATCATGCACATGCGAAAAATTAAAAAATAATAATTATTATTATTTGTTATTAGATTAATACACAAACCAAAGTCCTTGGCTTAAATCTGAATATTTTAGAAAAATGCATATTTTATTTGGAGTAAATGTGTTTCCAGCGATTCCAGGCGGAACATAGCAAGAGTAGGTATAGAGGTAGCTGGTGGAGCGCGACTATCTCTGGCGGATCCTCGCTCGAATAGTTCTTTTAGTCTAACTGTGTGCATGCCATATATGCACACCTTATACAATACGTCTATATAACATATGGTGTTTATTATTAATTAAATATTTACATTTAAACATAAAACATTTAAATTAAATTAAATAATAAAAAAACATATGGTGTACTGTACACTGTGTAGTGTGTAGTACTGCACTATAGTAGGACCGCTTAACTGAGTCTGTTCCTGAGGTATGGGAGCGGCACGGGAGGGTTCACATGTAATAGCAATGCTGACGCCCGACTGACGTCACGCGTCATTTGATGTACCGTAATATAACCCCTCCCATACCTCAGGAACAGACTTAGTTAAGCGGTCCTACTATAGTAACTAGTATCGAGTTCAAGTTTCATTCAGCCTCCTTTTCAATCGTAATCTTTATGATTCCCTTTCGAGATGAGTATTAAGTTTATGGACTGGACAAAAAGCTTTTTATACCGGCAATTGACAAGTATATCCGAATTAATGGGCTCATTTGGTGATAACCGACGCTGATGGATGGACAAAGTAATCTCTGCAAACACAATAGATAACACGCGGAGGTTAGATAAAGATCTCGAGAGCTCTATTGATTTTCTATTCACGATGGGCGAAAATAGACCGAGATAAATTTTATCAGAACACGGCAGTATCGAGTTGCCCACAGATTTGTGTCGGGAGTGTAGGCGTACAGCGGCATTTCTATGATTGACACACTGTAATTTGGTCTAATGCACATAATTACACTAATTGAAGGTGAACATCACGCCTTAATGTCGCTGTTAACGTTTTACATGATCATTAATGCGTCGTAAAAGAAGTTATATGAAGACTTGAACAATACAATAACATGTAGTTGTACTACTTTCGGATAATGTACGTGCTCCTACGTACAAAAAGTAATAAAGTAAAGTAAAAAAATAATCAAAGAAAGTTTACAAAGAGAAATTGCCTGTTATCAGTGACGTCAGACCTCGTATACTTATCAATTTAAATAAGTTTTCCGGAGTGCTCCCACAACTTTACCGATAAATTACGATTGTCTCTAGGAATTTTGTGCGGAAAAGTTTTCGGGGAAATGTTAGGATTCACCTTCACTTTTCGTGTTTTATGTTACGTAATTAAAATATATGGGTGTTTTCGTAAACAATTGGTTTTCATTGTTACGTATTTCCTGCAGGATAAATATGTCATCTAACCTATTTATGATCCGAAACGAGTTTGTTTGAATCTTACTTGCCCGAATCAGTTTCATAGAACTGTCTGATTCTTATAGTTACTGATTCCATAAGTTTGTTAGCCATAGGTTTAATTTGTCCAAAAATTTATTAGGTTAGGTTACTGTTTATTATACACATAAACTTTCATATTACAAAGGTATAAAGGTTATCAGATCAGACGAGTTGTCGGGATTTTGATTGCCTTTTGAAAAAAAAAAAAGATTTCCAGGAAACGATATTCGGTATTTCGTAATTCGAATTATTGATAGGTAATGATGATGATTTATTGAATTTATTCATAAAAAATCGACCATGCGCATTAGCATTTTGACCGACCGCGACCGCACTGTGGGTCTCTCTAAAAGCCATCAGTTTCCAAAATAAAACTCACCTGCGCAGTAAATAGTACCCATGCAAATGATACGCAAACATTAAATTAGCATTTCCCTCCAATAATGTTTATTGAGGTGTAAAGATTGTGAATAAATCTGTTGGGTTCGGCGGCCACTCCTAAAATATGCTGTTACAATTTTAGGCCTTTTGGGGAAAACACACACACATTTTCTTTTACAATTGATGTAGGTATTATAATGATAGCCGCTATGCTAGCTTCGTGGTTTTACTCGCGTAGAAATAAAATATGATGATGATGATGAACTGTACTTTTCATAATAATCGGTTCAACTGTTTGATCGTGGAATGTTAACAAACAAGTAGAGACATAATTATTTCACTTGTTTAATTTTAGTGTTATATTCGTACACATAGTAAAATTTCGTAGAACGCAGTAACTTAGAAACAAGTTCTCGAGTGGAGACCAGCCACAAGGTCACGAGGTGGACAGAAGACCTTATACAAGTTGCAGGAAGACGCTGGATGCAAGCCTTCCAACGTGCTTCCAACCAACCTTTTTGGAAATCCATAGGGGAGGCCTATGTCCAGCAATGGACTTTTTACTGATGGAATGAATGGTTTTGTGGCTTAGATGATGATGATGATGTATAATTTTGTCTGTTTTAATGTTACTTTTCTGATCTCGTGAATAACGTAAACTTTCCGTTAATTTTCAGGGAACAAAACTATGGATAATAATGGAATACCTGGGCGGGGGCTCCGCGCTCGACCTCATGAAGGCGGGCAGCTTCGAGGAGATGCACATAGCTGTGATACTCCGGGAGGTGCTGCGTGGGCTCGACTACCTGCACTCGGAGCGGAAGCTGCACAGGGACATCAAGGCGGCCAATGTGCTGCTCAGCGAAATGGGAGACGTCAAACTAGCTGATTTCGGTGAGTGAACACTTAGTTGGAAATGAGACGAAAAGTGTAATTCGGAGTTTACATTTTATTCCTACAATTTATATTCATTGATAAGCTTGCTCTTGGCAGCCAGCTCGTCTGATGTTGAGCGACGCTGTATTCCACGATGGAGCGCGCTCACTCATTTATATACAGAATCACAGAGATGAAGATATACTTTCTGTTCGGAATCCGACATCTGACAGAATGTGAATAGTTCTGCTGGAAAGTAGTGGGACAGTGGATTGCTGGTATTGTTCTTCTTCATTACATCTCAATCCTAGCTTACTGTATAAATCATTATTTATTTATCCTTCCTAATAATTAGTTATTCAGTGTCTCCACACTGCGAAGTGCCTCCAACGTATAAACACAATTTTGGATTCTGTAAGCTCCTTTACTTACATGAATAACCATAGCTATAAGGTTTTGTTTCTATGCTACCGAGATGAATAAAGGTATTGTTTACGATGTGATGGATAAATTATTTACTTTCTAGAAAATTATTTTTATAATGCTATTAAATCTATTGCGAAAAAAATTGACTCGTCTCTGTACGTGGTCTCTATGGTCATATAAAACTATTTGTAGCGTAACAATCGTGAAGTGAATACGAATAGCATTCGATAAATCTTTCGAACAACTCTTTCATCGACACTTTTATTGCATCTCAATAAAACGTCAAAGCAAATCCACGGCATCTCGATTCTCTGTTCTATTTCGTGTCTAAAGTTTTTATCGTATTTTTATCGATGATACGAGAATCGGATGGATCGTACGGACGCGGACGGCCAGCCGCTCCTTATGCCGCTATAAACCAACCGATGCGTGAACGTAGACCACGAACTATTTACTGTAAACTTTATCTTTGTATGAGATCGATATCTGTTGTGTAGATACGGCGAAAGGTAAACTATAATAAATACGCTCTGATAGAGTTAAGGTAGGTCATCTATTAGAATGATATACTCGTATCTTGGGCCTAATAGTTTTTATTTTTTGTACGAACCGAACTAAATGTGGAATGTTCTACCCACGAAAATCTTCTCGGTAATTTTTTTCAAGAAGCCTAATTTTTTTTCTTCGAGCTAGCAAAGCCAATACTTTGCTGTTGAGACTATAATGTCTGTATTCTTGAAATTAAATTTGCATTTACCTTACACGAAAAAAAACCTCACGTTAACGATTTCTTCGTGAATATATTGTTATTTTGAGCCAATGAAGGGGTTTAATTTCAAGAATATAAATGTTACTTTGCTGCCCTTTCTTTATATAAAATGTGGGTATGAAAATGAAAGTACTCTGTAGAAATTCGATTTCTTACGTCAAATGAATAGCGCCTTTTCTAGTAGGTACTTCTGTTTCCAAGCACCTTCTACAATATTCACTCAGTGTACGTACTGAAATCGATAGCACTCTTAGTGACCACTAGCTCTCCCGGGGGAGCCGTACCATTCCATCGTAGTCTCAAAATAAATGCGCCGTGCGGATGAAATATGTATGACTTGGACGCTATCTGGTAAAAGGACGGCATTTTTCTATTTCACGTAAACTATTACTTCCTAGTCTCCTTTCTTTGAAGAGACTCGTGTGCGGCTTCAAGTTGACACTCTAAACCCCCTTGATAAATGATATTGAAAACGTTATGTACGACATTGCAAGAAGTAAACAATGTACATATATCGTAATCGCAGATTATCGCGCTGGAAAGCTTTAGATTTGTCAAAAATGCCTGGAAACGGATGTTTCTCTTATGGCATTTAGCCAGCCAGACGAACATACCATTCCTTTTTTTTTATGACTGAGATATATGCCAAAATCTTTCGCCGCCAGTTGTTTACTCATAATGAATGCAGCGAACAGCTGGATTTGACTAACTTACATTGCTAGTACCGTATGAGTCAATCAGTTTGAATGTGTGAGGGTTCCCCCACAGGCTTGTACTCTCACAGCTCCTGGGAACTTGGCGTTCGGCCAATGTTTGAACATTTGCGACGCGGCCTTTGTTCCGCGTCAAAGCAAACGCTGAACGCCCTTTTGCATTCAGTGGAGTACTGTAAAATTTTACTAGGCGCTTCTTCCGACGGAAGGCCGGCGGCCTGTTTGTACAAATGTTTTGACACACTTTCCGAATATACTCGTTAAATGCTGGTGACAATTCTTTGACTGAGCGCCAAAATTAACAAATTAGTCGAGCTTATTGGAGTTTTGAAATAGCTTTTTTCATCCATATTTTTAGGTATGACAAAACAAGCAAGTCGTTTACTTTATGTAATCCTTTGACTTGGTCATAAAGAGTGTAATCACATAAAATTTGAAATTTTAGCAGTTCAAAGCCCTGTACACCATATTTTGTACTTCTTCGTCATATGTACATACTACGTCATACTTTTCGCAGTCCTCATTCAAGACTGGGATTGTTCCGCGGAGTCCGTAATTATTTTTTTTCAATAAACTGACTGAAGTGTAATGTTGGACCCGTATGTAATATCATGAGTTATTAGGCTTGGTCTATTACGAGTATGTATGAGATTCTGTAACATTGTAACCGCAATTTTTACCAGTACTTTATAATTTTTTTCATACAAAAGGAAAAAACTCATTTCTGACCCGAAATATTGACCGATTTTTATGTTTTTTTTTTTAAATGACAGCAAACAGAATCCTAGTGTTCCGTTTTGCTTTCTTTTTCTCCAAAATTTTTACTTTTTCGTTTCAGAGCTATCACGAAATATAATAGAAATATTTTTTCTCCTTTTGTATAGACAAGTGTGCGGTAAAATTTCGGTGATTTGACTGTAAACAAAATTACAATACAAAAACACTTTATTGACACCATAATAAAATAACATTAGGTACATAATTAAGGGGGTCCTTCGATCTGGAACATTTCGCACACTACTGATTGCCGTGTACTTTGTTAAATCCTACCAAGTAGGTACTAGACGTGTTCGCAGACGATATCTGAAGGATCCAATCGCTTCTTCGCGGGTATCGATCCACAAATCCACGACCTCTCTCTGGGGAAAGCCAAAACGGCGACTCATATAAAACCCGCTCCTACTCCGCCTATAGGGATTTCATTTAATCGTAGGCATTTTTATTATTATGCTCCGGTTTCCTCCATTTATACGATGGCTATAAAAAAAACGGTTTAATACATAGTTTCGTTTTTGTGTTAATTGTTGTTAGTTACTATAATCTGTTTACTTATAGTTCTATCGTGGCAAGAAAGAGGAACTAACGTTTCGAAGCATATACTACTATGGTATTCTGTGGTCCCAACTTAACTAATTAATGAAATAAGGACAGCGGCGCCCTCATTGCCGCATTAGTTCTCTAGCTGAACAGACTACGACAACACACAATGTCCAAAACACAAATAAATATAAGATAAAATTTTTACATAAACTCTAGCAAACTTATGTAGAATATGGTTTTGTACCTTTTTGTGATACAAACCATTTAGTGCACCTAGTTCTAGGAGATTCGTATTGCACAGCTTCATCCTCAGGGAACTGTGGAATGCATGAAAATTCTATTCTATTCGAAATAGGGTGGGACTTGGGAGGCCACAAGCCGTCACTGCGACCCTTACGGATCTATTGTAACTTCCGTCCAGCTATGGGTTAGATCTCCTCTTCGAATTCCAGGTGTGACATAAATTTCACCACGGATTTTGGGGTGGAAGCCTTTACGTCCTCAGGATAGAGGACAGGTCATCCTAGGAGCATATGAACATGGATAGAAGTTTCGTCCTCTTCGCAGCAGAATATGCACTCTGGGTTCTTATTTAGCCCCATTCTAATACATGATCAAAATTAATACCTTTAAACGAGCAATTCTTGTATATATATATTGCTCGTTTAAAGGTATTAATTTTGATCATGTATTAGAATGGGGCTAAATAAGAACCCAGAGTGCATATTCTGCTGCGAAGAGAACGAAACTTCTATCCATGTTCATATGCTCCTAGGATGACCTGTTCTCTATCCTGAGGACGTAAAGGCTTCCACCCCAAAATCCGTGGTGAAATTTAGTTATATATATATTTAGTTATATATGTATATATACTTAGTCTGGCCATAAATACTGTTACAGTTAAAAATAAGAAAAATATTACATTTGAATTTGGAATCTGTCATTTTTATACGATTGTTCATTGAGTTTTCTAATTTTGGCGCCAATACATTGTACAATATTTTGCGATATTAAAATGGAGTGGGGTGATAAAGAGAACCGAATCGCTGTGATTGCATTACACAAAGTTGGTATGGAGCCAAATGCAATTTTTAAAACTCTCCATACGCTTGGTATTAGTCAAATGTTTGTGTACCGGGCTATTAATAGGTACAATGAGACCTCCTCTGTTTGTGACAGAAAAAGATCTGGCCGTCCACGTAGTGTTCGTACGAAAAAGGTGGTCAAAGCAGTAAGGGAAAGAATTCGAAGAAATCCTGTCCGAAAGCAAAAGATTTTATCTCGGGAGATGAAGATAGCACCCAGAACCATGTCGCGTATTTTAAAAGATAACTTAGGACTTGCAGCCTATAAGAGACGCACTGGTAATTTTTTTACTGATAATTTAAAAAAGAATAGGGTGGTAAAATCGAAACAACTACTGAAGCGGTACGCAAAGGGAGGTCACAGAAAAATTTTGTTTACGGATGAGAAAATCTTTACAATTGAGCAACATTTTAACAAACAAAATGACCGTATTTATGCTCAAAGCTCTAAGGAAGCTTCCCAATTAGTCGACAGAGTGCAACGTGGGCATTATCCGACTTCAGTGATGGTTTGGTGGGGTGTTATTTATGAAGGAGTGACTGAGCCATATTTTTGTGAAAAAGGTATCAAAACATCGACACAAGTGTATCAAAATACCATTCTTGAGAAGGTAGTTAAGCCCCTTAACAACACCATGTTCAATAACCAAGTATGGTCCTTCCAACAAGACTCGGCGCCAGGTCATAAAGCTCGGTCCACGCAGTCTTGGTTGGAAGTGAACGTTTCGGACTTCATCAGAGCTGAAGACTGGCCGTCGTCTAGTCCTGATGTTAATCCGCTGGATTATGATTTATGGTCAGTTTTAGAGAGTATGGCTTGCTCTAAACGCCATGATAATTTGGAATCCCTAAACAATCCATACGATTGGCAGTGAAGAATTTTCCCATGGAAAGAGTACGTGCTTCTATTGATAACTGGCCTCAACGTTTAAAGGACTGTATTGCAGCCAATGGAGACCACTTCGAATAAGCTTTTATATTTTAAATTGTTTTATATTTATGTATTAAACTAACACAGTGTAAAAGTAATAAATATTATTTGCAATAAAAAAATAATTTTTTTCTTCGTGACAATATTTATGGCAAGACTAGGTATCTACATATATTATAATTATATGTATAATCTGAATCTCGGACACGGCTCCAACGATTTTAATGAAATTAGGATTGTAGGTAGATTAGGGGACGATAAATAGATCTTGCTAGGTTTCATTTTTAGTGAACCCGGGTTTGCTCGTATTTTCAGTAATAAAAAATCCGAGTGGAGCTCGGTCGCCCAGGTACTTAATTTTTATTACCGCATTCCTAGGCAAAGGCCTTCCAGCCTAAATATTAGACTATTTATTATTATTTATACATATTTGCGTAGAAGGTTTTTTTGTTGTTGTAATGTATGTATTTGTGTCGAAACTGGACGACTTGAAAATTGTAAGTGGTTAAAGGTACGTACTTCAGGTATTAATAGGATTCCCTCGAAAGTTCGTGAAACCTTCGATTTTTTTCTTGAATGATGCTCAGCAGAAATTTCAAACAACAACTCTCGGAGTTACACAATTTTCTGGAGAGGATTTGCTTATGAAAAGAAATATTATATTTGGTTTAAATTACCACTAGAATTTTACAAGATTTTATTAAAGTTGACGCGGTAATTGTACGGAAGGCGTAATAGGAGCTTTTTATAATAATCTAAGAAAACTTTTTACTTTCTAAAACTAAAACTTTCTAAAATAAGAAAACGTACATCATATCAAGCTTAACGCAAACCTAAGTTACACTAGAAAAATCGCTCTAATGCAGTCGGGTATTTTGATATTATTTTAATTTTGAAACGTGTTGTATAGGTGTAGTGCAGCGAATTAGAGTTCATTTGTTTAGTTATAATTACATTAGTATTTTTCATTGGTTAGGCAAGTACACGCGAGATTATGTTTAATGAGGAGGTCGAAAAATGCACATTGAACATTCAAATGGCAAATTAGACTCGACGAGTAAATTAATTAAAGCTTGTTTAAAACTATACTCTTAATTGAAAAAGTTTTTTGCTTGAATATTCCATTCTGCCTAACATTATAAATAAAAACGAAAGTTATGCGCATTTATTTGCCTTCCCGATGGCGCCGCTACCTATCGGCCGTCGGCCGTGCGAATGAGGAACGTAGTCGTGCGATTTTTTGCCAGTATAATACGCGTTTTCCATACAACGGGGAAAAACTGTTTTCTACTAATAAATATTATCTGATTTCGGTTTTTGAAGTGAAAACTTCTTTAGCGGCGATGGTCATTTTTGGGATGGGTAAAAAATGTTAAACTCGCGTCAGATCGTCAGACAGACAGTCAGAAACCTATTCTAACGTTCTGCATTTAAAGTTCATTACTGTATGTACAAGCGCCGTACACGAAGCGTTAGCGTGTTTTAGGAGTATACAGCGCCATCTAGTACGTTGTTATAGAACTAACTTTATTATATGAAGTGTTCATGCAATAAAGTTAGTTCCAGACCAACGTACTAGATGGCGCTGTATAGTCTTAAAACACGCTAACGCTTCGCGTACAGCGATGAGTAGGGGTTGTTTGTAAAACACAATATCTTTGGTTAAATCCTTCACGAGTCAGTCTTGTTGCTATTTTATTTTTTAGCTTTCACTTCCGCCGGCACTCCCGGAGTGTAACCCGTTGTTTTTTTTTTAATAATGTTAGAACCATTAATGGCTATGCCTCTACGGTTTGCTTTTTTTTTTAACCGTAGAGGCATAGACATTTATGATTTAATTTAAATCGGATAAAACAGAACGTAATGCATCGAAAATTGTTAATGTTTATGGGTAGAATACAGTTTTCTCCTAGTTGTATGGGAGATCGCGCGACAACACTGCAGCCTTACACCATTTCAAATTATCTATCAAAGATCTCAACTAACTCTACTAATAACAACGTTACACGATTTCCAGGTGTCGCGGGCCAGTTAACAAACACGACGAGCAAACGGAACACGTTCGTTGGCACGCCGTTTTGGATGGCGCCCGAGGTGATAAAGCAGTCGTGCTACGACAGCAAGGCCGACATCTGGTCGCTGGGCATCACGGCCATAGAGCTCGCCAAGGGGGAGCCGCCCAACTCGGAGCTGCATCCCATGCGGGTGCTGTTCCTCATACCGAAGAACAACCCGCCGCAACTCACGGGGAGTTACTCGAAGCCGTTCAAAGAGTTTGTCGAGGCGTGCTTGAATAAGGACCCCGAAAATGTGAGTAGACCATAGACAATAGACGTATATTACTTTATTATGACAAAAAACAAAAGTAAAACAAAACAAAACGAAAAATAAAACATAATAACCAGTATTTTACGAATGCGGCCAAGAGCTTCGGGTTAAGAAAACCACCAAGTGGAGTCTCAGCATGGTGCAGCCTCTCGGCAGGCCCCCGTAAGAGGTGGCGTGATAAACTTGACACCTTCGACAAATACTGGTTCACCAACGCACAAAACCGCCAACAACGGAAAAGTCGGGGGGAGGCCTTTGCCCAGGAGTGGAACACTTCAGGCTGAAAACATCACATTTATTGTATTTTGTTACATCTCGGTCCCAGCTCAGCAAGGTGCTAGTTGCAAGCAACCAGCGCTGAGTATGCACTGGATTGTGTGGTAATACTTACTAGTATTATATAAGCGAAAGTAACTCTGTATCTCTATCCCTCTGTCTGTTTGTTACCTTTTCCCGACTAAACGGCTGAACTAATTATATTATGAAATTTGGTACAGATAGAGCTGATAACCTGGTGATGGACCGTTTTTTTCACATTTTATTTTCCCAAACAAAAAAAATAATTTATAAAAAAAAAACTAATTACATATATTTGCAAAAAAAAAATTTTTGTATAGGCATGTATAGAAATTACCAAGTTAGTCGGTATTTTTTTAAAATATAATCGAATTGAGATCGTCTTTATTTTTTGGAGTCGGTTAAAAATAAAATGTGTTTAAAACTTCAATAAAAATACTCTAATTAGTAGATTAGCACTATTGTCCATGAGCTAATTTTGGAGCTTACTGTTTTAGTGTTCTCCTATTTATTAATACTTTATTTCAATACATTTCAGAGACCAACGGCGAAAGAATTGTTAAAGTTCCAATTTATCAGAAAGGCTAAGAAGAATTCGTATCTAATGGATCTTATAGATAGGTATAAGAAATGGAAGGCGCAGAGGAGCGAGGAGAGCGAAACAGAGTCCGAAAACTCAGATTCGTAAGTATTTTATACAAAACGTTCTAAGTTAGTTTTCGCCATTAGTTTTACCAGATTAAGGAGAAAAGAGAGTAGTTGTAATTTTAACAGTCTTCATCACATAATACGTAATTATGTGTTAACGTATCCCATAATACATAATTAATGTGTTAACACCAACCATAACATGGTAACACATTAATTATGTATTATATTTTTATTATTAATTATGTAATACCAGTCTCTTTAACTGATTACATGTTTTTGACAATTGGGATGTCAATCAACACATTTCCAATTACGTAGTACCTACGTTTTTCAAGGCATTACGTACGTTTCAATTACGTTAGTACATACGTCGAAAATATTGAGATATATCCATCGACTAATTTTTGAAACTTTTTTAAATAAGAACTACGGGCCTACTTACGTCTGTTTTGAGTCGAAATATCCGACTATAGTTTCAACCGCATTCGACGGTCTTTTTTAAAGGAGCAGCGCAAACGTCACTCGGTCGTTGACGCGCCTCGTTAGTTTCCATAGTAATATTTTTGAAAGTTTTTGTCGACTGAAACTAGTTTTATAGCCAAAAAGTCGTTTGTCGCACATTTGTTGTTTTATCTCCAACTTGCAAGAATTCTTACTTGTAAACATTTTACGTATACAAAACTCCTATGCGGATAAAAGTCGCTATTTCTGTAAGTGGTTGTTTGGCAATATTTCTCTTTTAGCCAGTGTTGCACAGCGTCGAGCTGAAGTGAGGTATGCACACACGCTCGCTTGCATTCCGCCGTCTCGTGTGTAATGTGTGCATACCTCGGCTTAAATGTGCGCAAACTTTTCGGAGGTTTACGACACTCTTAATGCATTGATGCGCTTTTATTGGGTCAATACTTTTTAGTAAAGTTTGTTTTAGAGCTTGAGATCATTAAATAATTGCATCAAAATACTTGTCGTACCATTCAATTTAACATCATGTTATTTTGATCTTCGAAATGACGTCGTTATATCCGGTTTTCTATAACTATTAGACTAATTAGTATTAGACTAATTAGTATTAGTACAACAGGACAAGCCGGAAAACACTTCAATGCCATCCCTTCATGGTGGATTTGCCATCAGCTCGAACAAAGCGTTTTGCCTCCACCTTCCTAATGCGAACCGCTCGGGAATGGAATGCCTTGCCGCTTTTACTTATTTCCTGAAAACTATAACCCGAGTGTCTTCAAGTCTAGAGTGAATAAGTATCTTCTAGTGAATAAGTATTTTACGTGCTTCATCTTCGGCCACAGTATCGCTTTCCATCAGGCGTGCTGGTGGTCAAACGTAGAGCTATTCTATATAAAAAAAAAGTATTTCATTCTTGCCTTCGCATATTTACTTGATTGGTTAGAACGACATTAATATTTTTCGAGTGTATTTAAATAATATGTGTGTTTGTTTCTATATTATATCCTGCAGGCCTAGTATTGAAAGAGACAAATGATCTCGCCACCATTTATGTACTTATAATTCGAAATAAAGTACCTATGTATTGAGAACTGATAAGAGAAGGAACGTGGTGCTTATACAAATCGTTTACTATGCTGATTGGGTGCTGTATGTGTATTCTTAACGGTTTGACAGATGTGTTATTAGATCCGGTTTCCTTAGAGTGTAAATGAAATGAAATGAATTTAATCCACAAAAAATAGGGTACAAGCATAATCTTAAAGTGAATTCAGTCCGGCCTATTTTGCCATTTGTTGGCATGTGGAATTAACTTTTTTCAAAGTCAGAGTGAGTCAAAACAATCAAAATTAAACAATCAAGTCAAATCTTAATAACTAGTTGGTAGGATAATTTATATTGTGCTTATTCAATAATTCATCTACATTGTAAAAACATTTTTCCAGTAACCAATTTTTTAACTTTTTCCGAAATATTCCATATGGCAGTTCTTTAATTGATGGCGGTAACCTGTTATATACAGTAACACACATGGCATAGCAGTTTTTCTGACCTAGTGCTAACCTAAAGGGCTGTTTAAAAATTAATCTTTTTTCATATTTTGTAGCTCTAACATACTTATCATTAGCTGATTGAAAGAGGTTCGGGTGGTTACGGACAAATACTGCAATTTCAAAGATGTACATTGATGCCAGCGTTAGAATTCCTAGTTCTTTGAAATGAGGCCTGCATGATTCATAAGGTCTGATACCAACCATGGCCCGGAGACATTTCTTTTGTGACAGAAATGCCTTCTTTATGTGGGTAGAATTACCCCAAAGTAGAAGCCCGTAGCGCAAAACAGAGCTAACATAACCATGATACGCCAGTACTACCGTTTGCCGTGACGATGTTTTACGGAGTTTATTTAAAACATGTACAAATCTGTTCACTTTAGAACATACATTTTTTACGTGTTCTTTCCAGTCTAAATGTTGATCCAAACTGATACCCAGAAATTTAACATGCTTTGTCTCCTCTAATTGTACATTATTATAAAGTAAATGTCTTTGAGTCGGTTTTCTTCCATGCGTCAAGAATTGTATGTAATTGGTTTTAGTCAGATTTACGTTAAATTATTATAGTCAAGCCATTCAATTGTTGATTTAATTGTATTATTAATTTCAATGTCAAAGTTATCCTTTTGATTACCTGTAAATAAAATCGAGATGTCATCGGCAAATAATGTGCATTTATGATTTGTTATGTCTGGTAAGTCATTTATAAGCATTAGAAACATAACTGGTCCCACTACACTTCCCTGAGGAACCCCAGATCCATTTATTTGATATTCAGAACGCTCATGGCATATTTCATTATTTTCGGTCAAACATGTGATTTCTACACATTGCTTTCGATCGGATAGATATGAATTTATCCACTCCCAAGTGTAGGTTTTTTATTTTATTTATTTCTATTATTTTATATTTTTAGGAAAACTTACATCCAAAATACTTAAAAAAACTATAAATTTAGATAAATTATGAGGCTAATTACAATTTTCGCCTAGAGATTGGATACATATTTAAAAGAATGCTTGAAGCTGTCAATCTACCGGTCAGCTTGCAATTTACCAGTAATATTTAAATACTAATAGACAATATTCTATTACACGTCATCTTTTTGACTCGTCCGCTGGTGGTTGACGTAGTTACAAATCTCCCGTGTTGTGATGTTCCAGCGAGGAGTCGGTGCGCGGCGGCGGCGAGGCGGACGAGCCGTGGATCATGACGGTGCGCGGCGGCGCGGCTGCGCGTGCGCACCACGAGGACAACAAGCGCAGGAATCACGATAACACCACCGGTAATATACGACAACACCACCTGTAATAAACTAATAACTTCACAACTGTAAATGATATGCCTTAATTCAGTGCACCGAGGCATTGGGGTGGCTCTAATCCATCTATAAAAGCTAGCTCGCCTGGGAGTTGATATATTTTCTCCTCGTCAGTAAAAAAGGTACCAGGACTCTTGTACTGCGACACTTGTATTTCGATCATAAAAAAAAACAACATATAATTATGAGTCTGTAGTTCGACCATCGTCCGTCTCGCTCGCGCATACCAACATTTTTGAAGATATAAAATTACTGAATGTACATTAAAAAAACATCGTTTAGGAACCTACAAAACAACATCACAAATTTTCGTCAAAAATTTCAATTTGATCCAAGTTAATTTACATACATAAAAATCTTTTTTTTTTTTACTTAATGTGCTACTTTATGTGTGTTTCAGTAATACCGAGCGGCGCGATCACGACGGTGAGCAAACAGAACGGCGCACTCGCGCGGAGCGAGGAGAGCGTGCCGCCAGACAACCTGGTGAAGCCGCCCGTGCCGCTCAACAACAACTCTACGGACAAACAACCGGTCAGTTACAACACACAATAATAGTATTACATACAGAACGGACACTCCGCCTCCCGCCAATCTCGGGTTCCTCACCCGCTCCCCGCGTTCGTCCTTTAGTTTGCTGGAGCTTAGCTGAACGGTGCTTTCATTTTTCAGTCGAGACAAGCATTGCGGGCTTCTTGCGTTCGAATTCCAATTGACGTCTCGAACGAGTAGCAATAGGAAATACACATGAATTTTATTACTTATAGGGATGCTTATACTATACTTACTATATATATATATACTTATATGCAAATACTAGAATATTACTGCAAAATGGTGTTGAGAAAATCATGTCACCTTGCAATAACTTGTTACATTACATTCAGGGATAAACTGGTAAAGCGTTTTAATTATGAAGTCTACCCGAATCTAGATAGTTCACTACACACTGATTAGCGGAATGGTTTGAAGTAACTTATTGTGAATTAATGCTAGTAAATCCTCCCGCATCTCAGAAGCACGGGGGTTCTGAATTGCGGTTACTGGATACTAGATGGGTTTCCCATATACGCTACGATATGTGGTTAGAATATACATTCCTTCCAGTGTCCATTGAAATTCGCCATACCCTGCAACCATGCAAATTCTTTTGTGAACAGCTTCACAGTCATTGAGCTTAATATAATAATTCTACAATTCTCTGTCTTAGTTTCGTAATACTTTCGTACTAGCGAGATTTATTTTATTTATTTAACAACAAACAACAACAGCAAACTAAACACACAAAAAACACCTTTTAGAACATATAGTAAAAATTATAACAACAGAAAGCTTAATTATAGGTGTTGACAGAATATTTTGAGCATCGATCAAACTTGAGTAACATTTTTCGGTAAGACCGTTACTTTTTGAGTGAGACTCAAGTTGTTTTCAACAGGGTCTGTTGTGATTTCCAGGCTCGACAGCCGGCGATAGTGCCCGTCCCCGTCGAGCAGCGCACTTCCAAAGAGCGCGAACGAACCGAGCGGAGCGAGCGCGACGAACGGAATGAGCGGAATGAGCGCAACGAGCGGATTGAGCGGAACGAGCGAAATGAGCGCAAGGAGCGAACCGAGCACACGCCTGCCAACCGGGATAGCGTAGTTTATAACAAAGCCGTACGTATACATGTTCCATTCTAATGTTATACGAACCTACACAAAGCGGAGATAATACGTTTACAATATGGAGAATGCATGATTTTTTTATTTGACTTTTAAAAAAATAACTTAATTTAAAATTGTGTATGATTGAAACTTTTTTCTCTTTTAGTAGAATTCTGACGTATTTGTGGTTCGCTTTCTTAATTCATCTTCATCAAAAATAAGGAAAATTATAACCATTTCAATTTCAAGTTAGATAGAGTCAACACCAGGATACATTCTCATCATCATACAGGATGATGATGAGAATGCATCATCATACAAATTATATTGTGCACTTGCGAAGAAATCCCGACCATAGGTCCTACCTACTTTTTGTACAGAGTACAGCTTATATTTTCTTACAAATTTAGAGTTGATCTCATAGAAAAAAGTTGATGCGTACAATGACCGCTGTCCACTGTTAAGACTCCTTATTTATTAAAAATTGACTGTATTTTCAGGCTTCACCGCTCGACCACAGAGGACCAAATGGCGAAGAGAAAGTCAGAAAGCATCCATATTTGCAGCAACTTATCTACCCGCTACTCAATGAGGTACGTAAACACATACACAGTCTCTTGATTACAATGGTGACTGACTGACACAGACTATAACCGTCGACCCAAAGTTGACTAGAAAAAGTTGGCACCCACCTACCAAAAATAACCAAGACCGGGGACTCACCTCTTGGATCGATTTTAATTATAAGAACATTTATAATCAGGCAGTTCTGTATTCGGGCAAGTAAGTTTCTTTTTTCTTTTAACTATTTAATTTTTATCTCCACAGACACCAGGGTCCGTGACCTTTGTCATAATTACAAACTATTGTTTACTTATTATCGTTACGGGAAAATTATTTTATTTTAATTTTAAGATAAGCAAGGCACAGGCAAGGGCAAGTAAGGTTACCGTTTTAGTCATTTTTGCGCCTATCACATAATTTATTTTAATTCATCCATCTCTTTCTTTTTTACTTTATTTTATGATTTGATTTAATTTAATTGATATAGATTAATATCTGGAATAAATAATTTTCATTTCATTTCTTAGTAATGTCGTGACAGCGCCCTGCGCCACAGAATTAGTTATAGTATTTATTACAACGCTCTGCACCATAGAATAGGTAGTATTTAATATACAAAAGATTAGCTCGTAAGGTCTCATGTTATATAAGGTAGTCTGCCCTAAGCCACTGGAGTGAATAGACGTTGTGTAAAAAATATACGTATTAATTTATTTTTTGTGTGTGCCCGCAGTTGTCCCGCAAGCACGGGCCGAGCTCCGCCGCCGCCGTGGAGGAACTGAGGCGCGCCTTCGAGCACGCGGAGCGCAGCGCACCGCATCTCACGCGCGCATTCGTTCAACAGGTACCCAACACTACTACTCACTTTACTACACTACTCCACTACACTGCTTACTTCACTACACACTAGAAATCGTATTATATTTCAGATCGCAAAATTTTGTGTTTTATCAATTTCGACGATCTGTCAGTGGTATCTTTTTTTTCAGGCAAATCGGCGAAATTAATGAATTACAAAATTTTGCAATGTAAAATCTAGCATTTAATTTATCTTTTATTTTCCTTTAAATTGAATTGAAAATTCTAGTTGTCCTTGAAAATTTCATTGAAGGAAACAGAAGTCGGCAAGGAGTTCCATTCCTGTGCATTGCGCATCAATAATCTGGACCAAAATCCTGTACGGGTTTCGGTATTTCGATGAGATATGTGTGCCGACTTTCTGATTGTACTCTAGTGAAATGGCGAGGTAGAATGTAGTCGTTATCCCTACACTACACTGATCTTGTTTTTTTTGTTTGTGTCAGGTGGTGCAAAGGGTGGCGACACAATCGCACGCGCCGTCGCCTGCGCACAACTCCAACCAGCAGTGGATGAGGTAGGTACGGATCGTATCACTCGCATTATACACCCTATGTCCAACGGTGATGGTCCATAATACGGTAACCACCTACCTTGCATGAATATGCACTTTAGAATGGGAGTAACTTGGCCAAATGGGGTATGTAAAGTATTTTTTATGTAATTATTTTATGATTAGGTTCTATGTACATATATAACCCTACTCCGTATAAGGTTATCTGGAAGAGATCGCTTTAAGCGATAAGGGCGCCTATTGAAAGACTAGCCATAATAATATTGCCATTTTTAATGTTTGTACTATGTGTTTTTAAATAAAGAGTTATCTATGTATTTATCTCTAGTATGAGTAAGTTCTTCTACAAGTTTTTTTAAACTCCAAAACATTATTCGATTCCGATGGTTCTTTTTTTATATTGTTGAAACTATTAATGTGTGTGCCTGTAGTTTTGATTCTTCTATTGACCTATAAAAAAAAAATAACCTGGGATTCGAACCCAGGACCTGCGGATAACAAGTCAAACGATTTCCCGACTAGGCTGCCGGAAACTTCAACGGTGGGAAGACGCTGGATGCAAGCCGCTTCCAATCGGTTTTTTTAATCCATGGAGGATGCCTATGTTTAGCAGTAGACTTCTTATAGCTGAGACGATGATGATGATGATGATGTTTGGGTGTAGAAAACAGTTTCCTTTTCGTATGGAATAGCGTGCGACGTTTCTCTTTATAAATATAAAATTGTGGAATATACTTTAGAAAAATATGCATATTTTAATTGCTGGTTTTATTTTGTATTGTTTACATATCAACAATAACTGTTATTTTTACACCCGTTATTTTGATCGAAACAAACATCCAAATG
Source organism: Lycia hirtaria (assembly GCA_947563715.1). NCBI lineage: Eukaryota > Metazoa > Arthropoda > Insecta > Lepidoptera > Geometridae > Lycia > Lycia hirtaria. The sequence continues at coordinate 28,163,237 of OX387379.1, read as the reverse complement.
CCAAAATTTCCACGTTTGTATATTTATTTGCATACCTAACATAGTTATTAATATGAAAATTGTTCTCACCTCAATACTTTGTAATATTATTTAGTAAATATATGTAATATATCCCCTCCGCGGGCACATGGCAAAGGTCACGTATTTATTTGCCCCCCGCGTATGGCACGCCCCCCCGCGATTTTTTTGATTTTTTTGCCGCGCGCTATTAAAAAATTAATAAAAAATAAAATTTGTATGAAAACTATATATAAAATTAATATCACTGTAATCCTACTGAATAAAGCTAACTGATATCCAACGCATATGTATTTTAATTAAAAAAAGTATCCCCTATCTAGGCTTAAAGTTGAGCAAGCGATTTTTTTTCACCATTTTTTACGAAAAAAATCATATTAAAAAATATTAAAAACATTTCATACATATTATTGTTTTTTTGGCTTTAAAAAACAACAATATACAGATATCCGAGAAAAAATAACATCATCCCATACATTGTTTAGATTAACAAGATCGTCATAAAGCACGTGCGGTTCAAGTGGCCAATTAGGACGGTCGTAAAAACGGGTCATGCTTACAAAATGTGAACTTGATATTCTTTAAGTTGGAATGGCTTGTAACTTTTGTTTATGAATAGTATAATTTATGAGCTTCTGGTTTTGTAATGGTTTAGTCGATAAAAATGTGTTTTATTTATCTATTAGAGACCATAAAAAACCTCGTTTCGGGCTGATGATAATGATGATAGATAATTGAAAAAAATACGCGAAGTCAATTAGGACGTTATTGAGCAAAATGGGTTGCTTTATTTAAAAATCTGTATATGCAGTCTTATTATTAATAACATAACAAATAAAAAACATGCAACATACATACCTGTTGTAATTGAAACTATGTTTCAAAATCGGCTATAAATACCGACGGCGGACATCTGGCACGGCTTTTCGGACACTATTGTTCGTTCGACATGTATGCGTTTAGATTCATATTTGTGATTAATATACACATCACATACTTAATTTAACACTTGTATCGTATCACTGGATATATATCGGTCACATATTACTATTAATTTTGAAGTATATAATGAAACCTTATTTTGAAAAAAAAATCACAACATAAAAGTCACAAAAAAAACACTCAAATTTCGGCACAAAAAAGGTCCGTCGGCGTTCGGTTCGAAACAAATATTTCGATTTTTTTGATCACACAGACATGTATTTGACACTGTCACTAACTTTATTACTGGTTTTGCCACGTGTAAAACATAACAAAATATGTATTTAATCGAAATAAATACATAAAATCGGTATTTATAAATAGATGGCAAGAGCGGCCGCCATTACGTGTTTATAACCTTGACCGCGCGCGTCATTCTGATGCAATTTACACAGAAATTTATTTCGGAAGTATCAATTCTAACGTATCTGATTGGTAGTTTGTCATTTTGCCTGTCTATGAACGAGTTAGAGCAGAAAAAAATATTATGTCATAGTTAACTGGCGGGGAGTACAACAAGGAGAGGAATAACGATACGCTAGCGTATGGCATGCCAGCCAGCGCACAATGGCGGGAAATACGCTGGCGTATTTAATGCCTCCTGAGGGGATATGTTTATTTTATGTATTATTGTGTTTGCAGGGACATGTAGACAGTGTGGCTCCCACACGAGCGGTGCGGCGCGCGGGCGGCGGGGGAAGGAGGAGGAGGGGCGAGCCGGCCCACGACACACACGTTGAGTCCACGCTCGACACACGCGTTTAGTCCACGCTCGACACACGCACCACACGAAATTGCGACCAATTTCAAACATTCTCAGTATTCTATCTACCTTTCCGCAAACCGAAGGCACCCCGTTCCCATCTCATCCCGTTCAACCGACTGTGAGTCTGTTTCCACCTTCCTTTTCACCGTAGTCGGTTAAGTCTTCATAGATCGCGTGTAGCCGCAACCGAGTCACAAAGTTGCAATGCCATAGTGTAATAAATAAAAAAAGATATATAACGTAATAAATACATAAAAATGGTTATGTCTTAATATTTTATCATTACGTGAGTTATTTGTGTAAATATCAAGTTTTAGTTGAGTGTTCATCCGACGACTGTGTTGTGCTAATGTCTCGTGTTCGACTCCCGAAACTGGATTCTGTTATAGTACCATTAAACATGTATGTTAGAGTTAGGCTATTCTTACATTAAGATACTTTTAGACGACGCGAGTCTAGAACAAGAGTCGCTAAGGAGTATCTCGCATACGTTTGTATGGTGAGTCGCAGAGTTCGATACAGGCATGCTACTATTAGATCTACCGCTTAACCGAGTCGGTTCCTGGGGTATGGGAGCGGTACGGGAGGGGTTATAGTACTTCAGTCGGGCGTCAAGCATTGCTATTACATGAGAACCCGTGCCGCTCCCATACCTCAGGTACAGACTCAGTTAAGCGGTTTATCGTAGTATACCAGTATGGAAGTGTACGATTAGTCTCATGATGCTCGCTTGTCAGTCGCCCGTGTGTCGCGTCACTCACTAGTCTCGGCAAAATGGCGGCGGAACAGCTGTTGAACGTTCCGCAATTAGTTAAAGAAATTCTAAATTCAAATGACATTTTGTAGCGTAATATATGAGCCCCGAGTAGAGAACAAGTATTTTACGGGTACGCGACTGAAGTATCGTCTCTTTCTAGTATCATATTGTATGAAGTGCCTTAGAGTTATTGTAATTTGTCGCATCTTCGCTGCGATTACGGTGTTATATTGTTCCATAAATTTTGACATTTGATTGAGATAATATTGCCAATTATATATATGATTAATCGATGCGTTTTTGTGATGCTATTTGAGTGTTATAGTTTTGTTTAAATGAAAAAAAAAAAACTGCTTATTAAGCGCGCGTAAAAAATAAATGACGTGTGTATGGGGTAAGGCAATGCGTAACGTTGTATGTAAAGTTATTTTTCAGGTGTTTGCGTTATCCTTTTATTTGAAAGTTTGACTACTTTAAGAAACGGATTTCAATATTTTTGCGAGTGCAAATTCTATTGTTTAGAGAGAAAAAAAATACTTAGACAGTTTTTAACATCATATCTGAAAGACAAAACTAAGTGAGATCTTATTATTTTATAAAGTAAGTGGGAATCATTAGTCAATATTACTAGGTGTAGCTTGTGACATCTCCGAGCATACCACTACGAAAGCTTGAAAAAAGTGATTAAAAATATAAAATTGACTTCAATCGCAAAATATTTAGTTAGTTTCTTAAAGTAGTTCAAAGTTACAAATAGGCACGAAATAAATACCTAAAAAGTAATTTACATAGTATTTCGCGCATTTTTCCCTATAACAAGAGAAAACTATGTATTCCTACCATAGACTTCTATAGATACCCCGAGTGTATGTACCTAGCGTGTCAAAACGAGCGTGTCAAGTACGATAAAAAAATCGCAATTGTCGACCAAGGTGCAATTTAATTTCAGGTGATATATACTTCCGATTCGATATTTTGTCAACTAGTTACTAGCGTACAAGCGCGCGGATGCATTGGGTTGAATAGATTTGGCGCGGATGGAACATTCCGTCACAAAATCGTTTATGTGACATCACTTTTTTTAGATTTTAGAACTTAGAACTAGAACTATAAACGAATAGACTTCTAAATTTTTTTTTTTTTTATTACATTCTTAACATACGTAAATTAATTTTGAAAAAAAAAAGATACAACATTATAAGGTTACCTATTTCTAGCAAGTCCTAGGTAGTTCTAATTACGTAAAAGGAAAGAATCTTCGAAATCCAATAATGGAAATCAGTTTTATCTACCTGTATGGACAAGAACACGTTCAACGATGTTGTAAAGGAACTAAAGGAAAAGTTTAGTTGATTTTTAACCGACTTCAAAAAGGCGGAGGTTATCAATCGTTCGATAAAATGCCGTAGTCGCAGTGTCGTTTAGTTTCGCTACGATTGTTAGCATAATGTTGCCAGCGAAAGTTTGTCGAATGTTTGTTTATCAGCATGTTGGATCTTGATTTATTATTATTTAAATATTCGTGGAGAGCTATTCGCTACACTTCGCGAATATTTTGCCATAATTTGTCTAAAATTTTTTTTTTACTAACACACGGTTTTTTTTGTATAAAAGTCTGATTTGTATCGCGAAATTATAACGAGGGACGTGAATACGCTCCAGAAAACGTACGATTTGAAAACTGTAAGAAATGAAGCGTTTAGTGTCATTCCAGACAAAAGACAATATTGTCGGCATTTATAGTTAATTGTTTGAACTTATTTTAGTTCTGTTTTATGTGAAGTTGCAACATCTATATAATGTGTCTGTTTTTTTTTTTCTAACGAAAAATTTGTTAAACTTGTGTAGTATAGTTTTGAATTATAGTTTTTAGTTGTGTATTTGACTACTCACAGACTCGGAGTATAGTGCTGATATCTCCAAGTTTTTAAAAATATCCAATCATTTTCGATAGTTTCTTCTATGATAAGGGAGGAAGTGTTGAACGTATTTCGTGAATATGGCGACACCACTGACCATTCGGTGTCAAATTTTTTTATGTAAAAAAATGCTTAATATGCGACAATATTTAGCAATCGGAGTAGAGTATATTACTATGAAGACTACAAAACAATTATTACGCTGTGTAAAAATGTAAACCTTAATATAAATGTGTAAATTGTGTAGTATATAAAATGCTGTTTTATCAAGTGTTCTTATAAGCATATGGAGAGTGATGGTCGTGTTTCCAAGGAGCGGCGCGCGAGACTATCCGTCTCCGTCTTATACACATCTCGCATACTTAGTAAAAACGAGACATCCATAATTTTGCTTCTATACTGAGTTTAAGAAATCCTATTAGACCCTGGCTCCATATCTACGGCGCCGGAAAACGTCGTCGGCGTCAACTTTCTCACAAAGAGACGAAGTCGTGAGAAATACGCAGAAACACCGGAACCCGACTATACTACTGAAATACGTTGCATTGCAGTTTTTAGGCGCCGCACCAGATTTCCGGTAACGCGGCAAAGTGACGTTACAGTATTCCGATGCCGCGATTCGGCACCGTCGCTGTTCTTCGGCACCAGTTTACGGTGCCGTCACCGTGCCGCAGACATGTAACCTGAACCAAATCTTAGTTTACCACTCGATATTGTGTCTTCCCTTTCACATACATATAAGAGTAAATTAGAATGAGCGAGATGAAACGATAGCAATACCGAATGCCAACTTATATAGGTATAGCTATAGTGATACGTTTGTAGTGGAAACGAAAACGAAATTATGGAAGTCCTATCCTTTGTCAGCCGAGCTATTTCTAATTTATACTGGAATGTGAGAAAGAGAGTTGTTTTTGTCCGCTTAAATGCGTAGTTATAGCGAACGGGTGAGTCTCGCGCGGACGCGCACTTGCGCCTTGTATTTTGTTTGTGTTGCCATGTGACTACCGCATGGGAGATGTTAATTTAATTTCGATGGAAGATCAAAAATTATTTTTCCACTTGATCGTATTTAATAAAGAGACGTGTAGAGTTAGAGGAGGGCGATAATTGTTGATTATTGATTAAATTTAGATGTTTGTGGCATTGGATTGTAGTCGGGACGCGTTCGGTGGTAGCGTGCGGCGCGGGCGGAGACGGCGGCGAGCGCTATGTGTCCGAAAAGATATTATTTTTCGGTGCGGAACTCAATTAAGACTCAAATGTTCAATGATGTAAATAATGATGCGATAATTGATCGCCGACCATTGAGAGCTCTTATTTACGAGCTTATGGGAGAATTGTAGAGATTCAACTCGGGCCATGGTTGGTAGCTGCGTTGAGTTTATTTACAACTTTGGACAAGTAAATGTATGGAGTACGCCGGTCTCGGTCGCGCCGCCCGCGCCTCCGCGCCGCCGCGGTAGTGGACAAGTAGTTGTTGTTATCTCGAAGTTGCGGTATGTTACGGGATCGCGTCGTTTGGTTCATGGGTATTTGTGATCATATTTGCATAGTTAATATAAAAAATAAATAAAAAAATCTATATTATTATTAATATTAAAAGTCTGTATTGAACCGGTAGTGAGTTAACCGCGTAGTCGAGTCGTTTCGCGCGTCCGCTCGACGATTCTTATATCAGATGCAGCATTCGGTGGATCGAGACCGTTACTCGGTTATTTATAGTGCGCGAGTCATATCGGGGGCTAATTAGAGCTGCGTTTGTTGCATGGGTTGGGGGTGGAGGGGAGGGGGGAGAGATGCGAATTCGTCGAGCGATGACGCGCGGAACGTGTTTATGGAATAAATTCATCCCCACTCGTGCACCGTCAGCAGTATCGACGTACCATTAGTGTAATGGTCAATTAATGATACGGCGTCTGTCATTCTAACACGTATGTAGGAAACAAATTTGACTCTGAATAAAAGAAGTTATTTAATTTTGGAAATGTTTGTTTTATTTATATGACTTCATTGTGGATACGGGGTTTAGTTATTGAGAAGTATAAGGATAGGAACCTGTCCTAGGTAGGACACTTACTTTATTATGAAAAGTGACGTGGTTGTTACTTGTTACACACTTTCATGTCACGTTTTTAAACCTTGACCCAAAAAGAGGGGTGTTAAAGTAAAGTTTAACGTGTGTATCTGTCTGTATATCTATGTTTATGTCTGTGGCATTGTTAGCTCTTAAACGGATGGACCGATTTTGATTTAGATTTTTTTGTACGACAGAGGATTGTACCAAGTGTTCTTAGGTATGTTACATCAAAATCGGTTTCACCGTTTTATAGTTTCACCCGCATACGACGGTCTTTTTCAAAAGGAACAGCGCAGACGTCACTTCTGAAGGAAATCTCGCCTAGGACCCTACGTCAGGTTCTATGGGATTTCGACTCAAAAATAGACATGAGTAACCCATATTTTTCAAACAAAAAAAGGACACTTGCTCAAATATACTCTTAAGGCTTGCTCTGCCTTATTAAGTATCGTAACGAAGACAAGAAAATAGCAACGATATACCTATTATCTTTTTTTTCTAGAACAAAAAAGAAAAGAGATTGGTTGGTTTTTTTAATACTGGGTTTGGTTATTGAAAAGTATAAGGGAAGGAAGATACGATCTGCCCTACCATCATGTAGACACATGCTTATTCTTAGTTACGCAATGATACTCTTAAGGCAGGCTTAAGTATCATAATGGGGACTATGTAAAAGAAGAAAAAATATAAGGTTGATAATTTTTTTATTGACTAGCTTATCTATACCAATTTACAAAAATATAAAATGCACGACATCAATAAGACACGAATAGTATAGTTTAAACTTTAGTCGATTACACTTCCGAGATTCTCCCTTCGTTACATTGTATATTTTGTACAAAGCTAGTAAATGTATCAAAAATCTTATTATTAATGAGAATTACATTGAGATAAATGTGATGTTAATAATTGATACCTAAATATAATGTTATAAGCAATATTTACAAAATTAATAACACTACGTAATACTTAATACAAATATTTACAAAAAAGCGAAAAGTATTATTCATACTAATTATTGGAAGTACATCGCACATAAAATATCATAGCCCATAATACTACTATAATATACTACTCATTATACAGTGTACAAAGAACAAACATTAAATAAAAAATATTTGTCATTATACCTACTTAGGTAACTGTACCCAATCTTATGAAATAGGTACATAATGCTAAATCTATTCATATTTTGTGTAACAAACTGAACTATGAACTCACATTATCTACCGTACATAGTTGGCTATTTTAACTAGAATAGCAAAATAAAAACGACCGTGAGCCAATTTTGAATGACAGTTCATAAACGCTCCCTGCATTTTTTTTTATTCTGGAATTTTTGATAGCGTTATATTTTTATTCAAATTGCATGAGGTTTAATTTCCATTATTCCAAATAAAATACAAAGTAAGCACCTACATTGTAAGAAAATAAAATTTTTCAAAAGATGCATAAGCAGCACTAAATGTAAATCTACAAAGTAGGTATCAAAATATCATGAAATAATGTTGAGGGGGCTTATTCTCGTCTCTTCTTGCGGTGCAAAGTTGGCTTGCGTTAGTTTTTATCTTGCTTTTTCTGCTATTAAGAGAACTTTTGTGTTACTCTCGCAGAAGAAGCAAGATACAAACGGGCGCGAGCCAACTTTTCACCGCTATAAGAAATGAGAGTAAGGCCCTCGACTACAAACATAATTACTTCCTCACGTACATAAGTACATAATTATTCTACATCATAGCTAAATATAGATTGGTTTTTTTTTTGATTTTTTAATATAAGTCTTATAGAGCTTACTTTTAACAACGAATTCCAAGAGCGTGTCAATACTAATGATAATTTAATACTTTGGTGTATAAGGCAAATAAATTGTTATTAATAAGGCCCTTGAGAAAACCACAAATGAATTTAGTGACTGTCTTCGCAATGTTGTATATACAAGTTTCAAACTGAATATTTTTATTTTTATGGGGTTTTCATAATGGGAAAAAATCAAATAATGTAAAATGAATAATTAAATGCAATATATCCGATTCTAATTTGGTCACTCATAGAGCGTCATGCTAATAGAAATGACGTCAATTATCGCTAGTATTCAGGGGAAACCTGGGTTACTCATGTCAACCACAATAACACCATCTGGTGCTATATACCTACTACTGTACGCGGCTTCTTTATTGGTGCGTCGGACACAAAGGGTAGATGTAGATATATGTACGATTAAACAACCTCTTAACACAGCGCAGGATGTCACTATTGGTACAATATAACATACTTAATGGACCAATAACATACATAATGTATATAGGTACATACTTTATTATATGGATTGACGGCGAAAATAAATAACGCTTATAGTCTGTTCTGTTAGAGATCTAATGTGGCATTGAGGGCGCTGCTATACTTATCTCATTATTTTGTTCAGTAGAGACCACGAAAAACCTTAGTAGTATATACTTCGAGACGTTAGTTCCTCTTTTGCCACGATAGAACTATAAGTAAACAGACTCTACTTAGATTGCATTGTACAGGGTGTATGCCTACAATGATTAACGAACATGATTTTGTTAAGGGATGTAGTTCGAAACAAACCAATCAAACCAAAAATTACATAAGAAAATCTGCTGTTTTATTTATTTTTCACGAATACATTTTTCGAATTTTTATTTTTATGAAAATCTGATTTTTGTAGTAATTTTAGGGTTGATCCTTGAAAATTGTTTTTATGTTTTTAAACTATGTCCGTTGTTCATTGTTACCACCCTGTATAGACAACAATACAAATATCAATTGGTTAAACTTTTAGTTGGTGTACAAATAAACATACACAGTAATATACCTACCTAGCACGTAATTAATATGCATATGGCGGCGTCTATTTCTCATCTTAAATTATGTTCATTGCTGTTGATAGTTTTACTCAACTCATTTGAGCCTGGGCTTAAATTTAGTAGTTAAGAGGTTGAGACCTTTGATATTTTAATTGACGGCTAATATAATATAAACAGCACACTTTTACAATCAAGATTGTAATATTATATATTATGCTGAAGTACCTAATCTAAAACATACCCATAGGTAACCTCTAAAGTTAGATAGGTTTTATTAAAATTTTCTACCGTTTTCTCATTTAAGGAATGTAACAGAGAATGACGAACATACTTAATTTTTTTTTGCAAATTTAAACAGATTTTTTGCTACTTTGTGACCTTTTAGACTTTCAAGGATCAAAAATCAGTTGTTCCATATATTATGTCAAAGGTCAATGAACTTTGTGAATATAACAGCTGTGTTTTTCGATATTACTATTATTTTTAACAGTTGTTTTGTGAGTACATAAAATGTCCGCTATTCACTGTTTAGTTACCTGTTTATACAGAGCGTGGCGTAATAAACTTGGGTACATTTCAAACTACCTATTTATGACATTTAGGTTATCTACTACGTGCGTCTCGCTCGGTAGGTACCTAATCGCTCCACAAGGCACGACGATTGGAGATATACCTATTACGGTTACTATAATGATATTTACAGCTGATGAGTCAAGACTACGAAATACCCACCGAGAAGAGCCTGCCTCTTGTATGGGTAAATAAGTACTCTACAAATTCCGGTGCAATGTTTAGCGATAACTGTGTGCTCTAATTTGCGTCGGTTGAAATGGAAGTCTGACCGTTCATTTGGATTGCTGTACAATTTCATACAAATAAGTCTACGTAGTTCATATTTACGGCATATCGTAAGCTATAGTAACTAGTGTGTTTGATATCAACAACTATTAAGGCAGTGCTATGCGTCAACATAGCGTTCATTACGAATGTTTGTAGATTACAAACCAAACAAGTTGTTGGTGACTCATCCATCTCGGTTAATCATCTTAAATATCACAGAAATTATATAATCTAAATAATTAACGTATCTTACGCACTGACAAGTTTATTTTATACACGCAGTTCCACTACTGTTGTTAAACAACTTATGTTTTTTAAATATAAAAAAACGTTTTTTTCAAATGTTCGTCCGCGAACAAATGACACACAAAAAATGATATTTTCATAATTCGAAATTATAAATTTAATTATATTTTTTCATATTTCGATTTGCGAAGTTATAAATAGGTACCGCACGCATAAAATAAATTAGTCAGTCTCACAACGAGTACCTAGAATACTACCTATGTTACACTACAGTTTGCGAGTGCGACACGAACACCGGAAGATTGCAATTTTTTCATTCGCAGTGTTGATCACAGGCAGTGGAATGGGTAACAAGATGGGCCGATTCAGCTCGAAGTACATCTTCAAACGTTTTGGTCAAACGTGAAGGATCGGCCGCGGCACGGGACCCTCCGGTGAATCAGCCGGCAGGTATCGACCTATGGGGAAATAACATTTTTCATATGAGAAGAGAACGCATGCCATGACTCAGTTTGGTAGTGACTCAATCTTAGCTTTAGCGGACACAATCGCGTGGAAGTCTATTTGTATGCCTTCTGTATGACGATTGTTATTGGGAATGAACGATCGGGTTTACTAAATCTAGGTTAAAGGAAACTTAATGCATGGTATTGCACTACTTAAAGGAAAATCATTTGTAAATAAAAACTACGGGTCACTCACGTCTGTTTTGAGCCGAAATATCCGACTATAGTTTCAACCGCATTCGGCGGTCTTTTTCAAAGGAGCAGCACACACGTCACTCTCGGTCGGTGACGCGCCTAGCACTGAGTCGGATATTTCGGCTCAAAACAGACGTGAGTGACCCGTAGTTTTTATTTAAAAATGTGTGAAAACCACGTTAATTTCCATAGGAAAATCATTTGCGGAAATAATGTGAGTAGGAACAACGTCAATCAGTTAAAAACAAGGTATCGGTCATAGAATTCAACGCTTTATTACCCTGTACGAGTAAACAGGAATTTTATATTCATAAATAATAATTATTGTGCAAGTAGATAAGTACTGTAAATAAAATATGTCTAATTGTATATTACCTGATACAGTAGTTGAAGATAATGATAATAAGTATGAATTTAAGATAGTATGCTCTAACCACAAATCAAAATGTTGCAAATAATCGTGGAGCAAGTGGCGAGTAAAATATGATAGGACACAAATACCTGCAATCTGAAGTTGCGAAAACATTTATTACAGGTAAAGATAAAGACGTAGGCGGTATTAAACCTATTCTGATGCAAGCTATAATGTTTTTGTCGTCTTGTTTGTTTGTTGTCTTTGAATAAAGCCTTTCTAAGCACATATCTACTAGGTATATTATGTGGGTACCATAGATGAAGAATTTTTCGCTACGCTTAATAGATGGAGGGCATGGTTTCACACCGTGTCCACTATTTTTTGCCAAAAATATATGGAAATATAAAAATTGCTGACGGTGGTTATAAAATGATGTCCATATTTTTGTAGATACGTTTTAGTCCATCATTAGTTAGGTGGCCTAAACTAATTTAAATTATCACGTATTTTAGCAATTAAATTTTCTTCACGTGAGCCCACTTGACAATATATGACCGATAAGTAGGAATGAAGCGGACACGTCTTATACAGCGACAAGCAAAGTTTGTGGTTCCTTCCATTGTGATCCAATTTCTTTGTGTGGTACAGTACTTTCATTATCATGCATGTGACAGTAGAAAACCTACCGTTAACCCACCCACCGTAAGTATTATTGCACCTGCCTACACGTTCGGTGCTACGTAGGTAATTCACGAGTATAAACAGAATCAAGTTTATTATAAAATAGGATTTTAACAACTGGTCTACGAGAGCAATCAGCAGCTGGATAGATAGATAGATTGATTATTAAAAGACTACACATACAGAAAAAGAAATACAGAGATAACATAAATATATAGCTAGGCTTTTAATTATTATTTTTTTGTTTTTTAGTATTATTTTTTTGTTTTTTATTATTATTATTTGTTATATTTTTTTTGGATATGTATAGGAGTTCGTATAAAGATGTTATCTATGCTAACCTATGACAGTTGACTAGCTGGCTTATGCGTGAGTCTAAATTGAGCAAAATTGCACCTAGGATCGACACAATCTACGACAAGAAGTATGCCATCCAATTCAAATTCTGTAGCTATTTGTGTTTTTTTTTCAAAAATAAGAAACCTTGTCTGGGCAGAAAGGGTTCGTTACTATTTAGGAAATTTACGAGTAATAAGGGTGCATGAGGCCAAAAAGTCTGAGAATTTCAGCCTGGGTTTCAAAAAAGAAGAATTTGATTTTTTAGGCTAAAACTTAAACATCATATAACATAAACATTATATCGAATCATTTTTAGAGTACGTTTACGTACTTAGTATTGAAACTAACTTTGCTATAAAACCTGTTCAGAATCACACCTACCAACTGAGGTACTTAATATTTAATAACAGAGAATTTATGCAGAACCTACCAATTGAAATTAAACTACTGCGTAGGTGTGATATTTACTACCCGTAGCAGTTTTCAGAGTTTGATACAATGCCACAGACTCGTAAACTGGGGTACTTCAACCCGGCGTTCAAACAGTATGCATGTGAGGACGCCCACGCGGCGGCCTGCCCGTCTAGACCGGTCCGCACTGATTACGAATTCCCTAGAGCTGGTTGAACAAGCGCGACTACTAACACTTGTAAAACTAACACGACTCGAATCAGAAATAGCCATTTGTATTGCAGACGAAATGGTATTTGTATATTTTTCACAAAACGGTTTACAATCAAAGCAACACCTTTAACTTTACAAAAGACTAACTGTGGACATGAATTATGTCGTAGGGGAATAATGTAGTTTAGGTCTAGTGAGTCTGTATTCCTAAGTCTGTGAATTGAGTATTCTGTTGTTTAGGTAGGTGCCTACTTTCTAATTAGTATTTAACTGTAAAGGTAGAGAAGAATAATGCAATTACAGTTTTAACACAGACCACGTAGGTAACTTTATTATTTAGTTATGTGGGTAAGACTATACATAAGTTATCAGAATACGGATATGACCTCAATAAATCAGTCAAGATACAGATTATATAGACGCGAGTGACCCGTAATTTTTATTTATAAGAGATGAAACCAAACGAAATTAATGTATTCAAACAAATATTACAAAAACAACCATGTGAAATGTCTAAGCTGCAAGAAAGTTGTCAATTTGCTCTTGATATTTTCCACTTCTAGATAGAGTGCTGCCGAGTCTGCTTGAGTCATCGCCGAAACTTAGGTAATATTTGTTAGTCACTAGAAAGTTTTGCCAGTTTGCAGTTGTTGTTTTCTTGCTATACCAACATTGTGTTCGCAATGTAATCGAATCCTGTCGGAACTCTTGGCCAACTACGGAATTAGATTTACTGAAATATTTATGGTAAAAAGAGAAATAATAAAAACATTAATTTACTATTTTAAGGATATTCAACGAATCATGTTTTTCACGCGTGTGATGGTTACCTACATTTTTGAATGTTATTGCATTGATGCATTCATAAAGAAACGAAATCATCATTAAGTATGACAGAACGTTATTGTTTGGTAGGGAACTATTGAAGAATTGATTGAAAGGGGCGACACAACGCGTATCGACAGATAATGGAGGACAATAGATAGGGTGGGCGTTTGAGAACTGCCTTCGATGCACAACAATATTAAACTATGATGCAACGTTAAACTTGGCTTGGTAGAGTTTGAAAAGTGTTGGTAGAGCAAACTTATGTAGGATCAAGCTGATAAAAACCGTCTTCTTTTCATTCGTATGCTTCATCATTGAAGGTCGTGTCCGTCTTAAAATGCTTTGACAGAGTCAATGCCGAGTGTTTCCACACCATCTTGTCTTCGGCTTTTCTCAAGGCAGTTGCGATAGAGAGTCCCGTTATAGTCTATCTGATCAGACCAGCGGATAGGTGATCGCCCACGTGGTCTTTTACCATCCCCTTTCCTTGTATTATGTTATAATTTTATCCTAAGGAGGAATACTGAGCAATATTTTTGGGGTGAGTATGTATCTATATTACTTCATGAAGTCTAATGACGCTTTTATCAATTTTAATGAGCTAGGTGTCATTAGATTCTGCTTTACCCAGGCTTCACCCCCTACGTGTATTTATAATGAAATCTACAGGTGGTTTGTTTTTCATTTATCCTGTACATTGGTAATTATTATGCAACTGGTTATCGAAATGAGCAAATTGCTCGTCTGACAGCAAACACTATGTTTGCCCGTTCATGTTCATAACGTTTCATCGATAATTTTGAAACTTGTCGCTCGAGATTAATATACCAAATGTATCAGTAAACTTCGTAATAAACCGAATACTTGATCAAACTAAAAGCGTTCATCAATTAAAACTGTTGCAACATGATTATTACTTTCTCACTTTAAGGATAAAAGTCAAGGTATCTCAGACAGAAGCCAATCAACCTGTTCTCGTTTGATTCATGCCTATCGACGTATCGACTGAACGAAATGCATATTTACGACCGCTATACAACTAAATTGATAATAAACCACATAACACAACCATGCAAGAACAGTTAACTTTTAACCCACACCGATTCATAAATACGACATAAAGTCGCCGTCCAACTCTCCTGAGCATTTGTTGGTATATAAAAGCTAAAATTAATAGGAATCGTAAAAAGGAATGTCGTAATAATTATAAAAGGAAAGTAATGGTCAGTCTGTGTGTCTCGGTGAGTAGTAATGTTACTGGCGGCGGACAAGCGAGTCCTTATGCGTCCTGCGAGGGGTCTTGACCCCTTATCGGCCTCGCATGGGTCCGTATCAAGTGGCCAAGTAAAATGACCGGCATTCATATCATCTGCCTAAGGCCGGTCGCATACAGTAAAGCGCATGCTTGTCGTACATTCCAGTCGAGAGAAAAATGTGATTGCGCTGCGATATATGGGTTCCGCACACGCATTGTACAAAGATCTTTATAACTATAGATATTGGTTATCTCTGGGTATATTCCTACCCTCATTTTGCCTTCTGTCTCGGCCCTGTGCCAGAAACAATCTCAAAATACCTACAGTACTTACGGAACTGACGCATTTGACACATTATTGCTATCCACGAAGTAGGTTAGTTTCCATTTTTACTACATACACAATCAGGTTTTTTTACTATATACATCTCCACGAGCAAGACCTTCTCGAAACAAATATCTTTATTTATTCTATAAATACCAATCTCTTACTAACATATGACTTAGATAAAGAGGTACAAACCATAAAGAAGGAGAAGTAAGTTGAGATTAAGACGAAATCCAGTCAACACTAGGCTTGAAAATCTAAAACAGGAAAGGCGACAGGGAATTTTATCTTATCAAAAACAGTTGATTAACACCCGTCTTTGGATTTATGTATTTTCTCCTCTCTATTATTTCTATCCTCAATTTTAACTTTATCTTTAAATGCGAAATGCGAATAATCAATCAATAATTGACTGTTATTGGCTACGTAATATTTCAAACTTATGTGAGTGGCCTTATCATCCAAAACATGTGCGCGTCGTGATACAACACAGACAGCTGCAGAGCTTGCAGCTTGCGCTTTGGATAAATCTGGATGTAAATGCATTTCGGAAGCGGTCGGACCTGCTATTTCCAGATCAAACGATACAGGTTAATACAATATATCTATATTGGGTGATAGCAACAGCGAGTTTTACTTCACGTGTATTTAAACGGTCATAAAGTTTATGAATTCATGCGTAATGATTATAAAAGTTGGCACAGCATTTATTTATTTATAAGTACCGCGTATAAAATTAGTACCGCGTGACACAACAAAGAAGTTTCATTGATATTCTAATTGATAGATTAATTTTCACGTCGCTTATGCTTCACTATACACCTTTCCACCTTTGCACCTTTCCGGGTTAGCAAAGCAACAGTAATGTCAGTGATGTTGCAGTTGTCCATAGGCGACGGTTATCGCTTACCATCAGGCGAGCCGTCAGCCTTTTTGCTTCTCCTACTTTATAAAAAAAAAAAAAAAAACTATATATTTTTATCGAACGTACGGCTCCATGAGTGGGTTTTTCGCGACAGATACAATCTGGGTATTTAAAAATCACGAGTGAATATATTTTTTAGATAAGAGTGCCCCATCGTAGATAGAAACATCGCTTAACATCAGGTGAATTGGCGGTCAAGCACAAATCTTGTACTAAACAAAAACTCACGCTATTGGGTCTTGAAATTTCAATCATAACCGAGTGTACGGATTTAATGGATGCGACTTCTAAGTTGTGTCGACCTGCGGTAGGTTCAAGAAGGGCCAGTGTTGAGCTATCGAACGCAACCGGAATTCTATTCGGAAACCGGAAAGAAATCGGTCGAGATAGTATATTGACGACCAATGAGAATCCGTAATTTTTAAAATATTGATTTCGCTGATCACATACTCGTCATTACCTTTACTTTATGACATCAAGTTGGCAAAATCGGACCTTAGTCTATTTTTACCTGACTGCGTAAGATGGAGGGTTATTTATATACAATTCGCACATTTATGTGAGGAAACGAAAAATTGTGTATCTTTAATTAAAATTAGGCAAGTTAAATTTAGTTTTTTTTGATTTCTTGCAAATTATGTGGAAAGTTAACGCATTTCTAAAATACTTTACCTTATTTCGTATTCGTGGTATTCACTAATGAGGTGGGTTAATTTATTAAATTCACTAAAACCTCAATTCGTTTCCACGTAGGTAATCATGCAAGTACGTGATTCGTTCGCAATTACTAACCCAGTTTAGAAAACCTACTTATTTCCTTGAAAGTGATTCCACGAATCATCTTGGCACTGAATAACTGTACTTTCTTTAACGGTACGACGCAGTTTTAGTTTAAATTCCGATTCTTGACTCGATTCTGTATCGATATGAGTTAATCGATGCTAACAAAGGCAAATGAGCTAATTAGCATTTGATGAGCCATTTGATTGCCTAATCGTTCAACAGATGTTTGAATTAATCAGACGAAAAGAATATGTCGTGGTTGTTATAATAAACAAGTGAGTTTATTAGAATCATTCTAAAGAATGCGCATTAATAAAATCTTTTACAACGATTTTATGCATACTTTCTCACAAAAAACGTATACTCAAAAGCGTATCAAACGTAACGAAATCGTAAGTTAGACTGCAAAAACCTGTATTTATTTAAATATAGATACTTGTTGGAATATCAAGCGTGAAAGGATGTTGATTTCTAGTGCCGTCGAAAAAGTAGACAGGCACGTTCAAATAAATAATTAAGGAAGGACTCAAAGCGTGCAACTGATTAAAATAAAATAAAATCTCTGATTAGGGATATTAGAAAAGTGAGCCATGATTATGTTTATTTACGGAGAAATATTTTACTATAGGATATCATTTATACTGACGATCTGAGCCCATCTTTCTGGATGCATGCGAGCCACATGCCCCGCCCAATCCCATTTTAATATGGCTGCTTTTTGACCCACATCAATCTATACCTGTAATGGAACGCAGCATTGTGTTGCGGGCTCTGTCTGTCCTCTTAACCTCAGATCGTCACGCAGTTGAACGACGAACCAGATGAACGACGCTGTCCAGGCAGACCTAAGAAACGCTGGCATGACGATCTTGGCAAATTCCAAAAAGATTGGCAGCAGATGGCGCAGGACCGTGACTTGCGGAGGGAAATGGGGGAGACCTTTGCCCAGCAGTGGGACAGCATAGGTTAATAAAAATAATAATAAAAAAAAAAACATTTATACAGGCGACGGAGTAGTGAAAAAAGATATATTTAGATTTACTTACTCTTCAGCCAATTTAAAAGAATCGAAGAAAATAGTTTTTAAAACATTTAGCTTTAGCCTATCTAAATAAACAAAGTCCTGTGTCACTTTTCAAATATACTTACTCAATAATTTTATATGTTTAAAAATGTGATGCGCGAGAGAGATAGATGCGCATTTTGAGCCCAACCTTAAGCCTGTAGCCCGTGAAAATAAGATGCCTATCAGCCCACATACAAATTCATTCGTTTATCGGTGTAGGTACTTGCAAGAGCAATATTCCAAGATCAATAGCAAAGTAAGTACCATTTCAGACGTCTTTATCTACCGTGCTAAATTTATACACAACCGTGCAAATCCTCGATGTAAAATCTTGTGGATCTGCTGAGTGGTGTTCATTTGACATTGAATTCGTACCTGAGTCACGTCTCACAAATGGCTTTCGAATCACAATAGTTAGCGGGCATGTGTTATGTATGAGGCGATTAATGACTCATACTTAAATAAACTTACATATGTACACGTATTTATTTGCATAAACAGGTATGATAGTGGTACAGTAGTACTCTAGTAAAGGATAGATGATTTTATCAATTACATCCTGTTTGTTAAAGACAGTGCCTTTCCTTCCTTTCGCAGTCAAGATAGATAGGTCATCAACTGGATCCAAAATTGGTAATGCCAGGTTCACAGTAAATTAATCGAATGAAATAGGTAGTTATATCAGCATGGTTTGCTTATGCTTTGTAGTTTGCTTGATTCTTCTTCTATTATAGACGTAAAATGTATTTTATCCTGACGGAAAATGCATTTATTCGGTCATAGAAATAGACTTTGTTAATAATATCTACTATAATATCATGTAAGAATATAGGTACTTACTTAGAGTTTCTTCGTGAATTTATTTATTTATTGGTACAACTTTCTAGTAAAATTTAATTGTTGAAGGGTATATTTCTCTACGCAAAATTATATCTACAATTCAATGCATATAAGGAACTACAAATCAATTACAAACTACATCCTTATCTCTTTCCAGTTACGCACATACAATAGCTTTTATATTAGTAAGTTGTCTGTCTATTATATCGGCAGACATTGAACAAAAGCGCTCATGTAGAATGTAGTATAATTGAAGAGAATACATTGTATACTATGTTTAGTTCCATATTCCCCCGCGACTGTAGTTGTTTCGTACAGTTGGTACATTTTATGTTTGGGAGGAAGCAGTTGATATCAGGCAGACGTAATGAAATGTAAATTGTGACAACTCTCGCCTGCTCCCATATTATGTCAATTGCGATAGTGGGTGACCTCAGCATCCCAATTTGTGACGTCACAAGCGTAGTAAAGTGGACCTTTTCAGGGTAAGGTCACTTGAGTTTAAACACAGTTTAGGCTTAGAATAAATTGGCCTCAACTCGTACAGGACGAATCTTTTTTTGTAATTTATTAGCTGTGTCGCGCAATTTCACCCGTGTTATGATGAAATATGATGATGGTGATGTATTTTTTACGCAAGATAGATCAGCGATTGACCACCAACTCGCCTGATGTTAAGCGCCAGTGTGGCCAAGGATGGAGCTCGTTGATAACATTAATAAAACGTAGCCTATAACCTTCTCCAGGTTCTCAGCTGTATCTATGCCAAATTTTATAATGATCGGTTCAGCCGTTTGATCCGTTAAAATGTAACAAACAGACAAAGAGACAGATATATAGAATTATTTATGTTTGTTAGGAAGTTCAGATTACGACAGGATAAGCTTTTGATGTCATACAACAAGTAAAAGTTTAATAACAAAAAAAAAAACAACAAAACAAAACGGCTGAACCGATTTTTATGACCTAAGAACACTTTCGAAGAAATCCTCTTTTAAACAAAAAAAAGCTAAATCAAAATCGGTCCATCCTTATGAGTTATGAGAGTTACAATGCTACAGACAGATAAACACGTCACGCTTATAACACCCCTCTTTGTGTGTCGGGGGTTAAAAAGTGTTTGAGAAAATGTATAGAACAGCTAATTTTTTTATAAGTTCAAGTTTGGTTCGTAACACTTAACGTAACTTGACATACCTACAAATCAAGTGGCAAAAACTGCGATGACTCATACATAACTTACCATACTTCTACTCTTGAACAAATCTTTATTAACTTTTTGTTACCTATCCGAGGCATACAAATCATGCGTCAAATCCGATGATTGCGGTATTATTTCTAATAGCTATAATAAATCTGGTATGAACAAAGAAGATAAGCGCTTATAAAATAAAAGTGGTAAAGTACGAGTTCAATTCGTACATCGAGACTTCCGTACAAAAAAAAAACTTCTGGGCTTATTCAGCAGAACTGTACTAAAAATTCCGTGAGTATTAATTTATATTATTTGATATTATTTTCAAATAATATTATTCGGCATAGATAACATATATATATTTGTAAGTTTTGTATTTGTGTTTATGCTTGTAGCTTCAACTTCATATATTTTAGAGTAAGAATGGCTCCGAAAGTGAATCCTGAGGCGTAATGCTAGACGGCAAAATAATGTAAAAAAATCGCACTTGACGTGTTTTTAGTATCTATTCGTTGTTGTTGTACTTCAGAGTTAACACTATGTATAACCATAATGTACTCATTTTGAGATTTGTATCTATTCCTGTTTTATTATAGAGTCAAAGTAAAACCTTTAAAAATACACATGAAGAAGTTCTTATTCTTTAATTACTTATCGATAAATTCGTCGTAATCTATGGACAATATGTGAAAGTTTATTTTTTTTATTTATTACGATTCAAATATACCTACATCTGACGGCTTAGCAATAGGCTCCCGTCCGTTTAGCTAGGGAAGCCTAAAAAACTAGGTTGCAAGACTTATGGAGTACCGCTAGCTAGGTTGATAAGAAATCGTTAATGCACGTTGACCTCGGCAGACTTTAGTCATTTAAACATTCATTAATCAAATTGAAGCACTTAGCGAAATTAGGATAGGAAATCTTTCAAATGATGGTATGTGACAGTGTTGTCCGGTGCAGATGGGGTCAGTCACGCATAAGTTATTAGTTTTATCCGACTGTCCAACACAGAGAGTAACTTTTTCGGGTGTATGTTTTTATATTCCCTCCTGTAGCTTAAATAGACTGACCTATTTTGATGTGGGTTTCTTCAGATTATCATAAACCACAAACTACTTTTTACAAAAAAATAAATAAATCGCTTACAGCAAGTAAAACTTACTTTTTCTCCACGGTCGTTATAAATTGAACATTTCGTAGTACGTTGTACTTCTATCGATCTCCGAAACAACACACTTTGGTTCTTATAACCCGGTTAGGATTTTTTGCTTTTTAAATTAATCCTCTACTTTGCTTTGACAAATAGTTTGTCGAATATGTTTAGTATGGTATAGTTATCTAAAACACGGCTCTTAAAATACTCGTAAGTTGCCACTTTAAATAAAAATTACGACTCTACCGCCATTAATATTTATGCATTTCACACTTGAGTAACGAAAATATCTTAGTTGATGTAAAAATGTAAATAATTATAGTTTAAAAAATTTAAACAACCGACTTCAATATACGTAATTTAATTTACTTGAATGACATATTTTTTCCAGTTATTATGTTTTAAAAACAAAAGCACTGAACCAATTTTGGTAAAGTTTATATGGGACCACTTCTGAAGTGGACTACCAAAAAAAGAATCATCAAAATCAATTCTTAATTGGCGAAGTAATCGCGTAGGTAACAAACATACAAAAAAAAACACAGTCGAAATGAGAACCTCCTCCCTTTTGAAGTCGGTTAGAAAAAATCTGAAGCAACAGAGTAAACAAGCTACGATTGCCATTGGTTTTTGCTCTATGGTACACATTTTGTAACGCTCTTAGGTAGTTGGGTCAACTAGAAGCCTTACGCATTGACACCAGCCTTATAAGGCATCCACAGATAAGTTGGTCATTAATATCAACTGCAGGTTTATTTTGTTTATATGTAAATATTTTTAATTTAAACAATGTGGTTTTTAACTGACTTCATAAAAGAGCAGGTTCTCAATTCGAATATATTTATTTTTATATGTTTGTTACGCTATTACTTCGCCAATTAGCAATTGATTTTGATGATTTCTTTTTTTTTCTCAATTGTTCAGAAGTGGTTCCATATACATTTTATCGAAATCAGTTCAGTACTTTGGTTTTTAAAACAAAATGATAGGAACATACATGTCATCCAAGTAAACTAAATTGCGCATTTTGAAGTCGGTTGTTCCAGTTTCTTAAACTATAATTATATTTATTATTTTTATTTGGTGATAGATTTGCGATTGCGGTTCACGATGGAACACTACGCTTACCTAGAAGAAACTGATTGACTCGTGATTGAACATCTAGATTATTATTTACGGGGGAAATCCATTCAGGATGTGAATTTCACATTTGAGCGGTAGGTACGTACGATGAAGGTGGAATGAAAGCGTTTCGTTTCTGGTGTTTTGATGTATGATGTTGCCTAGGTACTAATAGACGATGCGATTTATTCGGAGCGAACCTTCAAATTTTTGGTTGTGAACGCACAATCGATTTTTTATTTCATTTTTAAAAACGAACCTTCGACATTGTTGGTTGTGAACACACAATCGAATTTAAGTTATCTCTTATTTTAGCGATCGGTGTTAGCTCTAATTTTAAATATTGGTTTCCTAATTAGGAGCGAGGAGGAGAAACAACAGTATCTAAATAAGCAGATGCTTCGCTTGCTGTATACATTTGCCATAACACTATTAGCATTGTAGTTTGTTAGCTCGCTAGAACACTCTTTGTTGAAGTTCGGAAGAAACACCTACGGATGAAGGACTTTCCACATCTTGTTGGTCTGTGGAACGGAGGGAGCGGACGATTCTGTCTAAGGGGAAAATCCCTTAGACAGAATCGTCCGCTCCCTGCTGTGTAAAAGTCGACGTAGAAAACCAACATGGTAAAAGATTTTTGTGGTTTTTGTGCATGTCTGTCAATCGGAGTGTTGCAAAGCTGCGGGGAATCAATTTTTCGTGAAGATTGGAGAGCAAGGTCGACTGTTCGCAAAGTCACGTTGCAACAGAATTCGCTGTCATGTTCGCGATGTTTATAAATAGATATATTTCTAAAAGTATATTTAATATAATAATACATTAATAAATATCGTACGAACTGAAATGCGTTGGTAATACCTTCATTAATTTTATTAATAAGTATATTGCAATATTTATAATAATTATATTTCATAAATACAATTAATATTTAAGTAGGTCGGGAATTTCAGTACTAAAATAAAGATACGTAAGGTGTAAGGAATTTCCAGTAAACATAAATGTGTTGTTGAGTACAGGCATGACAAAATAATATCAAGAGAGGCGTAGGTATAGAACCACGGGCGTAGTTAAGTTTCAGTTTTTTTTTATAGAAAACAAAACAACAACAATGCAATCGCAGATCAAATTCTCAAAATAGGTTTTAGTCACGGCCACCCGAAAATCGGCGAATTTAATACTTTGATACTACGAATTTCGAATTTCAGGGTTCAAACCCCCAATCCCCCCCCTAAGGTACGCCCATGTATAGAACCTCTTCACCTCGGTGTACAAAAATAATCTAATAAAGCAGATCTATCTAATAGGCAGTTAAAGAGTATTAAATTACATATAATATTATCGAGCATACGAGTATATTATTCTTATCAATCTTAACGCATATCGATCTATAACAATGACGGAAAATGACCAATGTTATAAGATCTAAAAAAATATTAAAATGGTTCCTAACAAATTGGGGTGAACAAATATTTTAGTTTGGTTGTTGCGAAAATTTTTAATTTTAAAGAAAGGTTAGGTTGTCCGTGCATTTATTTTATTTTTTGTCTATGTGTACTTGGTACTTTAATTTACTATTCTTTTGTCCAACTAGTGGACGAATGATGGCTATAAATTGTGTGACATACGTATAAATCCGTCCTTTTACTTGTTGTTGTACAATAACAATTATTTTAGTATTAATATGAGTATTTAAAATAACAGACCAACGATTTTGTGTTTTTCCTTATTAAATAATTTAATAGAAGGATAATGTAATACTTAGAAATTCGTTATATATTAAACTTGAACTTTGATAACTACCCAGTGTCCCAGTTAAATAATATTGTTAATTCTTCCTTTTAGTTACAAAGAAAGAAATACCAATGACATAAACAATACCCCTCTACGCCAGTAAACTATTTCACGACTGAGGTTTAGGCGGTAAAGACAAATCTAAAACATCTCACACATCAAAATTAGACAAGTTTGTTAGGCTACCGGATACACACGTACATATATTTACAAATATGTGCCCGTATATTACCTTCCTTAAATAGTAGTCCGCAAATAAATAAATAAATATATATTGGAGTACATTTTACACAATAACATAATAAACAAATATTTGCCCAAGTTAAGCAAAGCTTGTACTATGGGAACTAGATGGCTGATTAAATACATTGTATACACTTTTTTATAAATACCTACATACTATATGATACATAGAAACACCCAGACACTGAACATACATCCATGCTCATCACACAAATGTTTGTCCTGGATGAGGATCGAACCCACGACCTACAGCTTAGCAGACAGACATACTACTTATAAGATATAAGCTTATAGGCAAAACATCTTAACTGATTTATAAAAGCGAAAGTAAATCTGTCGTTCTGTCTCTCTCTGTCTGGTACTTTATTATGATCATTCGGCTGAGCCATCTTTTATACAGCGATCTTATAGACGAGATCCTGGAGACGGATATAGGCTACAATTTACCATCATCATAACTGAACATTTGAACCATAAGGACGGACGTAACATTAACAAAAAATGGAACATCCGACCCAATGTCATCAGAATCAAAGTCGGATGCGAACTCATCAAAATCTGAACATCTGACCTTATGGTTCTCATGTCGAACTCCGTCATCATTTTTTCATCACTACGCAAGTAAAACCACGGGGCATAGCCAGTACCTACGTATTTATCGAAAAACACTAGAAGCCTCATGATTTATGTCACATTATAAATCTATTACGGTAATATATCGTAAACGCTTTGTTTCCGATAAACGATAAAGTCGTTACTTACCTACATCAAGTAGGTAGGTATAATCATAAGTAGGTAGAATATAGCTGTTAAACAAAAGATAGCGTTAAAGTCAGTGGTTATGTGTAAACTAAGCCCAATTATAGCCACGGTAGAGCATGTTTTGATAACAGTGTGCGTCATATCTTAATGCAGTGCATCAAGGAGGGTTCAATCGGTGCTTAGGAGGAGACATGTGAATGCGATTTGAATATAATTATAATTTCTATTGACGTGTATTGAACTACTAAATTATTGCAATACACGTCATTAAATATTTTAATCCTGCAGTATTGCAATACGCTAAACAATAAGCTAAGTAAGTTTTTTTCGTATAGTGAAGCTTTCGGTACACTGCTTTTCTATCCACGCGTATTAAAATTTATAAATCATGAAAACAGCTCTATAAAAAACAAACTTTGTGGTCGAAAACAATGTACGCCGATACATTTTAATTACATTGTAAGTTTGTAATCGCTTTTTTCTTTAAATGTACCGACCCCAATGATTTTATCAAATTTTGTGATTTTAGGTCAATATGTAGGTAGGTAACCCTGTACGAGTGTCAATATATATATATTTATGCAAGATAGATCTACGATTGACCACCAATTCGCCTGATGTTAAGCGACGGTGTGGCCGAAGATGGAGCTCGTCGATCTAGAAGACATCTATTCACTCTAGCCTTGAAAATTCCAAGATTGTAGGTCTCGGAAACAGAGATGGCGGCAAAAAATTCCATTCCTATGCAGTACGCATCAAGAATGTGGATCGATATCGGTGAGTACGGAATTTTGGCATTTCAACGAGAAATGGGTGGTACTTAATCCGCATTTAATATAGGATAAAATGGCCGTTTTTAGGGATATTTTTCATTGACTAACAAATAGACTCGAAACGACGTGATCTTAAAAGTTCGTTTGTATCAGTAGGTACAGAACCTTAAAAACTAAACACGACATGCTAATGGAATTCGTCTTCAAAGAAAGCGTCTCCTAACCTAACACGCTATCACATTATTCGACCACCGCATTACTCATTCTCAAGCCATATTCGCTTTATTTGATTTGGCTTATTAATGTGAAAGGTACACAATATGTTCGCTTACAAAATATATTTATTGACCTTAGCCAGGGTTCGGTGAACGCGCTCTGTTAAAACTTGACCTCGCATTTACTGAGTCTCTCCCCACTACACATTGGAGTTATTGTGAGACATATGATGCTTCCTTTTCTACTCTGTGATAATATATGATTGATCATTTATTGATATGATTTTATATGGCATTAGGAAGTACTATAGTACTATTAAGTATTCTGTGATACTAGCGAGTGACGAAGATGACCGTTAAGGTGGTAGGTAAGTATATTTTCTTACTTAGACTATATATCTATCTGGTAAAATTAGAATAACTTTTTTTTCATTCTTAAAGTGGTTCGATTTCTATACAAAAATGTTTTTATCAATTATGGTTCAAAATAATATATATAGTCTAAGTAATGCATAATATAATATGCTTTTGGTGCGACACATAAATCGTTGGCTTGTTGTTTTACTAGCATATAAGCCCTTGTTAGAATGTACATAATTCGGTAAACAAAAAAGAGTTTATAAAGCTATTTTCATCATATACCTAACAAAAAAAAACTAAATAAATATATTTGATATATTTAATGGAAATAATAGCGATTTTGCTGTGCAACTTTGAAGAGGGTACGTATTCGCGAGAATTATACTTTTTAATATACATTGCAATGCAATGTCGCTGTATAACTTATGTTAAAAAACCATGATTCGTTTCACGAAGTTCATAAATTAGTAATATCCGGTCAAGACATTCAACTAACTATTATCGGATGGGTTATTTCTGGATCCGCTTTTAATTGGGTCATTAACTTATTAACTTCTCAGCTCAATCTAGAGAACAGGATAGATAGACGGAGTGCACAGAATTCCAAAGTGAAACAAACTTTTTTATAAATAATACGAAAGGATACAAAATTGTATGAAGCTCAAACAGGACAACAGTCAAACACTAAGAACTATTTTTTTATGTTTATTAGTTTATCAAAAAAATCTGTTCAATACCTTAAACTCTCTTTAATTTGAGCTATAAACGTTTTAGTGTCTTTGGCAAAAATCGACTTCACTTTCAAAGTTGTGTGTGTTACGCCTGTGTTTGTCTCTAGTCTAAATTTCTCAGAGAAAAAGTTGTAAGTCTTGGAGTGCGGACGCGTGGTTTCACACGTAGCCCATGAGGGAGCAATTATTTTATCCACAGAGTAATTCTGTTACCGTACTGTTATCCCGTTTCGCTGCGAAGTTATTACATGTGACCAGACTCAAAGTACTATAAATAGAACTTTTGCTCTTTCTTTTCGCATCCTGTTTTCGTAACTTGGAAGCGTTGTTGACTTATATACGACTCTGGGTTGTTGAGTTACATTTTTACTTATGTTATGTCGATATATTATAAGATTTCGTTTTGTTACAGCTTAAAATATATTTTTATAAGTGTGTCATATTAATTTCATAGTGTATTTCTGTACGTAAATTATACTATCTGTAATGTGCTATTTGTTATCTAATACATCATCTTTCAAATTATTTAATAAACTTCTTTATGTCATTTAGAGGACCCCTTATTGAATTTAATGTGACGTCACACAGCTTATAACCGACGGATAAATAAGACTCTTTTGATTTATTCATTTATAAGTTATGCGGAAACATACACACATACAGGCTAAACCCTCTTTTTAAGTTCTACAGCGAACTTAAAAAGAGGGTTTTAGCCCTTTGAGTAAACAATACAATCTACTTGAGAATCTCCTTTTTCTGAATACGGTTAAAAAGTAAAATTAGTTATAAAATAATGATCTTGATCACGTCTCTGAATGATATCGATTACTTATTTATACTTTCATTAATACACTGACCATATCCACGTCTCCTCGTCTACTTATGTTAATTTAAATTAGAGACAGTTAACTGTCAGCAATCCGGGCCCTCGGGAACTAGTTCTCAAATGACCCTCAAGTCTCCCGCTGCTACATATATTAAAATGGAAAAATACACACGAATTGATTAAAATGCGAGATTGACCATCTTCTTGCGACATTCACTGATAATACGATAAAGTAGTGAAAAACTAGGTTGACTGGTGAGTGCAAGTAAAGGTACCGTTACAATAATAGCTCACGAGATTTAAAAAAATGAACTAAGTAACTCAATAATATTCTTCCATTCTAAATCGTAACCTAGCTTCCTAACCTGGCCTCGATCATCAGACGGATGTGCCCAAACGAGAGGCTAAACGTTAAGAGTAACACACACAACGTGCATTTGTGCATAAGAAAGATCTCTTTATCGAAATATCGACCGATTAACGAAATATCGACGATTTTGGTATTTATAGGATTCCATGCATCAAAAGAAAAAAACTAAACCATTACAGGATCAATTTGGTGACAGTCTGTTAGTTTTGTGATTGGATTCATGTACCTATATCACTGTGTTGTTTCGTAATCTGCGCTAGTTTTTTCCCCCTTTTTTCAAGCTTCATTATAATTTTGAAGTTTTTAACTTCGAAGTTAATAAACAGATCATGTGTTGTTCACATTTTTTTAAATATATTTTAATTGTTTGATAAATAACCGGACAGTATTTAAGAGTATCTAACAGTTTTTTTCAGTAGATGGCTCATTTTTTATTTGAAATAGGTTTTTATTGGGAAGAGAAGAAGGATAACAAAGGGTCGGCGCTATCGGTATACGCCTTCCCTTTGTTGTCGGAGAGGGTGGGAGTGGGGTGACATGGCTCATATTGTCAGAATCAGAATCAGAATATTTATTTGTCAAAAATTAGTCATTACATTAGATGATAGGATACAATAATTAGCTCAAGACATTTTGCCGTACTGCGACGTACAAATATGTGTAATACGTGACATTTTGACAATTACGCGAACGCGAAGTATATGCGAAGTAAAGGCGTCTCTAACTACACAGGCCAATAATCATCTTAAAAAACATAAAACAATCATAATATAAAGTTAACCATTCTAGATTAGATTAAAACAGAATTTTGATTCTAATTGTTATGTTGCCCAATTCGAATGCGAGGCGTGAATCATAAGTACACAAACTGATAAGACTTGTTCGTACAGATAGCAGTACGAGTAAGAGTGAAGGTTACTATTGTTTGTGAAAGTGTTAACTACAGTTACGGTACAGTGCATGACCAATCTTGTAATTGTAGAAAACAACAAGTCATTAGATAAACAATTCATTTGTTCTGATCATTTGTTTCTCTTATTTTGACAACCTTAAAACTGTTACCTTCAAACCTGACGATCCATAGAAGTGAAATGTTACGCAGATCAGATACCTACATTAATTCAGTTGACTTAGCGAGTGAAGTGAAAACATGTACCTCATATAATTATTTAAATGAGCAATTATTGTATCCTAACTAGTCTTTATCCTAATTAGTCGTAATCCTAACTAATATACAAGCGAAAATAACTCTGTCTGTATCTTGGTGTGTTGGTACCTTTTCACGACCATCGACTGAATCGATTGTTA
Organism: Lycia hirtaria; assembly: GCA_947563715.1. NCBI lineage: Eukaryota > Metazoa > Arthropoda > Insecta > Lepidoptera > Geometridae > Lycia > Lycia hirtaria. The sequence continues at coordinate 28,133,228 of OX387379.1, read as the reverse complement.
TAAAATCGATTCAGTCGATGGTACGGTGATAAATAAGAGGGTGGAGACAGACATAGGCAACATTAATTCGACATCATCATCGTTTTTCATCACTATGCGTGTGAAACCGCGGGACACATCTAGAAGGTATATATTTCACGTACCTTTCTCGGAAATGGCTCTAACGATTTGAACAAAATTTTATATTTAGATAAGATTTTGCTGAAAACAAAACCTTTTTACAAAAAAAAAAAATGAAGAATGAATGATAAATAAACGAAGCTCGATCGCCCATGGTTATAGGACCTTCAGGATCGTTCAGTAAAACTGCTCTCCCCGCCATGTCTACAAAACGTTCTCTCCCGTTCTATCTTTTGGAACTATGAGAGCGCTATCTTTTGGAACTATGAGAGCGCTCTCTTTCTACTTTTGCGTAGCATGATCACGCATGATCGCGCATTTTCGTAGGGCGTGCATTTTTAGAATGAAAGATGACTAATGTATAAATCCATCAATGAATGAATTTGCTATTCGTGAATGGTAGCCCGGTCTTCGCACCCCATATAGTGAGCTTACATTTTAACACTAAGTATGCTTGCACATATTCTATTAATGTACTCGCTCACTAGTTTAATAAATTTATTTCATCAAATGATGATATGAAAACGACAATGGCATTCCAATAAACCGCAAAACGCGGTGCTTTCCAGTGTAACAAACAAATGAGTAATAATTAATTAATTACCTAGTGTATGAATAAAATCAATGCACTTGATGACATCTATGAGTTTATGTACAAGTATATAGGTATATATAAATATTGTGACTAACTACAAATTACGGGAGAATTTGAATTAAGTATTGTTTTATTCAAATGATTCTCATTGAATATACCGTACATTTTTGCAACAAGCTTTAAGCTGTGCAAAAGCTGTTAGTTTATTATTTCGCAAACTATTCTGCAGTACCGAGTATTCTATGTAGTGTTGCAAGTGAATGGTTTACAGCTGCGATAGCAACTTTACGAGGTCATAAAAAGGGCAAATTAAACCTCTAGCAAATTATAGTCGATTGGCTACTCGACTTGTTCGTAAATCAAGGGGGTTTTGATCAATAATTTACATCAGCCAAAACTTTCACTTATCACACAGTATAGATACCTACTGTGTTTTCCTAATATATCTGACCAAAATAATTTTAAATTCATGAATATTATTTTATTATCAGAGTGATGACACTAGTGAGTCTTTCAGCAGATGTTAAACTTTATGCTTGCCCATGACGGTCTACTCAGAACTTTTATCTTTAGCAACTCAAAATCTTTTACTTCTCGAGTGAAGACCACGCACCGGCAAGCGCAGCGTAGGAAGATCAGCCACAAAGTGGATTTAATACTTCATACGAGTAGGAAGACACTGGATGTAAGCCATTTCCAACCGGTCTTTTTGGAAATCCATGGGGGAGGCCTATGTTTCAGCAATAGGCTGTGGCTGAGATGATAATAAACTCGACATCTTGCGTGGCAATGCAAATATTAGATGATAAATCTCTTTGTGCTAACATAAGTAGGTATGTCGCTGAAAATATTGTCCTACAAATCGGAACACAACGCTTGCGCACTACTGTTTTCTGTTGAATAACTGTGATATTTCCTCAGGCGGATGCAGCAAAAATACAATCTTACAAAATAATTATTAATGCTTAGAAAGGTCAGAAGGCATACAAATAAACAAAAAAGAGAACAAAGGCACGGATTCACAACTGCGTACCGTAAAGAGAAGATAATGCTCACCGTTGACTAGCACTTGCCGAACTGCGGGTTGGTGAAGGTGGAAGTGGGTGGCTTGTAGAGAGGGTTCTCCCCCACACAGTCCTCTGCGTCGATGTTCTGGTAGTCGGGAGAGGAGAAGGGCATGGCAGGCACCGCGTTCATGTGCTTCCAGAGCATCACGCCACCCACGGCAGCCACGGCCGCAAGCAGACCCAGCACACCCAGAATTATCGGCACTGAAAACGTTATTAGCAATGATGTATCATTTTATTGCATAACATACTTATAACTTTCAATATTGTTTTATATAATTTAGTTTTAGGTTTTACTTTTAACGTCACAACGTTACATTGTTTGTTTATTTTTGACATTGTTCTATGTAATTTTATAATTGTAATATTGACGAATATTGAAAGTTACAAGTATGATGTATCATACGTAGATAGGTTTTCCCTAGCTTGCGTGGCAAGCCCCAAGTAAGGTAATCGCCCGACTCGTCTTCAGTCGCGACACTTCGGGTAACACTGTTAGATACCGCGCCGGAAGAAAGGTACTGTTTTGAGCGCTTATATGCACATTTCGTTTAATTTTTAAGCAAGCTTCTCTAATATTTTTGACACTTAATTTTTAAGTTAAAGAGTTGAGTATACCAGATCCAGAGGCGTAATACCCTAAAGGCCGAGAAGGCCTCGTGAAAAAACACATGTTATTGTAGCATCCTACATCACGAACCCCCCCCCCCCCCCCCCCCTTGATAATAAGATCATCAGCGCTGAAAACGGGGCGCTTGATTTTACTCGGCCTAGGGACGGCTTTGGATTTAGTAGTTTTGGCGTCCATCGAGAAGGTTAGGTACATCGTACGGAGATACAGAAATAAAAGTAGCAAAGTAGCGTAGCTTACAGAATAATAATATACAAGGTAGTATATTTACTTGAAGACACGTACGTGGTTGTAGGTAAACGTAAAAGCTCAGTAACTATTGGTTCGGAATTCTCTGTTATTTGTTTACAGAATTTCCTCAAAGCGGCCATTGGCTAACGTACGTAAGATAAAGGAAATGATGTATATAATTCCATTATTAGAATACTGTATGTATGTTTGTATGTAAGTTATTGACGTTCTTGGTACTTTGTAACGTCAGTAAATATACGTATTGCGTAATGTACAAAGTCTATATGCGTACAAATCAATATAATGTATTATATAATGAATATCATGAAAGTAGCTTAGCTAGATTATGAAACAATTTGAATCTGTTCAGTCTAAAAAACAACTTTGATACAAAACTAAGCTGGTATGAATGACTTCTGAACTCTTGTGGAAAGAATAAATTCATAGCTCTACTGAATGTTTAAGCAATAAATATTCTGTTGGTAAGAAACTAAAATAAACAAAATTCTCAACCAACAATACAGACAAATTAGTGGACAAATACACGATAACACAATAATGACCACAAATTGAATTCGAGGCCAGCAAACAGTGATAGTACAACTGATATAAAAACTCTTATTAACAAAGTCTTACAATTTAACAATCTTATAAAAGAGACAGATGTAGACAGTATCTTCGTTAAGAAAGGGATGCGAAATGATGAAGAGCATCTGGATACTTGTTTATACAGTAAAATGTCAAAAGACAATGAATAATATGGTGCAGCTGTGTAAATAGCTGTTGACATTGTATTTGATATTGTTCTTTATTTTGGAGTAGTTACGAACTGTTTCTGAGAAAAAATGGCTGGGAAAGTTAGCGCGCATATAATGTGATAAATTCATGAATACGATGCGGGTACAGTAAACGAATATCTGAATAGACCTCTTTGTTTTAGAAACGAGAGAAGTCAAAGCAAGCATTGACGGGATGTCCATACATAACATCGATTGACCGCTGAATGTTTTGTTACAAATTAAAGTCAAAACAATGACGTCCAAGACTAATGCAACATTTTTGATCTAAAAAACGGTTTCTCTACTTTCGTCTGTCATAAAAATGTGATGATGTTTGACTTTCGTGGTAAAGATGAAAGGAAAAATTTAAATTATCGCAACCATAATGACGAAAAGGCTTAATATCTAGAGTTACCAACAGTGAATCTAGCGACCTATTAAATCTTTCTAAGAAAAATCTAATGTAAAATAAAGATAAAGATAAAGATAAAGATAATTTATTTGCATACAACACGAGAATTTTATACAACAAGTGCATAAAAGATGTTACACTAAATTTAGTCGCTTAAAATCATGTTGTGCCGATTAGGCGTACAAATGTCAGGTAGACAGCATCATGCACATGCGAAAAATTATAAAATAATAATTATTATTATTTGTTATTAGATTAATACACAAACCAAAAATATCTATAATATGACAAAGCAGAAGCAATAAAAGATACACATAATGTCAAATAAAATTAAAATTTGTCATTTAAAAAATCATTGATAGAATAATAACACTTCTGCAATAATAATGCCTTCAACTTTTTTCTAAATAAATTACTATTCTGGTCTCTTATTGACTTAGGAATCTTATTGTAGATTTTAGGACCCATACATACGATGCTATTTTGCATCAGTGCTGTCTTTCCTTCATGTACGCGCCGTTTGTCTTGGTCATAATGTTATGTTAAAAATAAATGTTATGTTATGTTTACGAAAGCTAAAAAATATATAAAAGCTGATTTATCTTCTGATAAAAGAGAAGGGTTGATTAATCGAACTGATCCTATGGTAAAAGAGAAAAACATATATCGAGCAAGTACTTATAACGTGAATATATAGGAAGTTACCTTTGCTTCCAGAGGCGCTACCTCCGATAGCTCCGATGATGGTGTTTTGACAGGAATTTACCACCATAACGCTGATACCTTCCTCAGTCCTCTTGGCGAGGTACTCTACGTGGCAGTCCGGATCTTTGAATGTACTACTGCACTTGACCCACTCCATCCTGCACAGAGAACATTTTGTAGTTATAATTCACAGGTATTATCTTAATACAGTATAATAATAGTTGTGTGAGATATCCATTATTGTTAGTTTCAATAACCTATCAAATAGAATAATAAGATAAAGAAATAAAACCAGCCAAGTGCGAGTCGGACACGCGCACGAAGGGTTCCGTACCATTATCTATAAAAACGGCAAAAAAATCACGTTTGTTGTATGGTAGCCCCCTTAAATTTTATTTTTATTTAAAAATATATATATATTTATTTTTAAATATACAGATATTCTTGAGATACAGCCTGGTGACAGACAGACGGACGGACGGACAGACAGCGGAGTCTCAGTAATAGGGTCCCGTTTTTACCCTTTGGGTACGGAACCCTAAAAAGCGCCATTACTCACCAGATAAAATAAAACATTCATAATACTGGAGTTAGTTATAAAACTACCTACCTGCTCAAGAACAGAATTAAGGATAGCAAACCAAAAACGACAAACAACTGCTTGGTTTTCTAAAAACTGAAGCTCAAAGAAATCTTGAAGTCAAAAAAGGAAATCTAAAAAAATCTGTAAAAAAATATGGAAAGGTTCTAGAAAAAACTTTGATGTCATCTAAATTATGAGATCAAAAACAACCAGCTTTGTGTGAAGACCTCAGACTAGACTTCTGAGGTCTTCACATGATAATTACTCTGATCTCATAGGATTTTTTTTAACCTGAGCGTCGTCATACTATTTAGACACTCATCCACTGGTAGCCAAATCATCTTACCTGGATTCGTCATCGGTTTCCGCAGCAAGCGTCTCGTTATGCTTGAGTATGGAGAGGCTGTGCAAGCACTCCCCTTCATGTGCCGCGGGCTCGCAGTGTCCGAGCGTGTTGTTCGTGAGGCAGCTCTCGCAGCCGCTGGTGTCCATGCACACGTCGGAGCAGTAGTTGTTGGGGTCGAAGTACTGCCACCCGGTCATGTTCTTGTAGCATAGGCAGGTGTCGCAGGGACCACAGTATCCGTTACCGGAACACGCCACCTGATCCGTTATTTTCGTTTAGACGCAATGTTGACAGTACAACTAAAATAACGATGGTGGTAGAAAGAACTCTTGCTGCATTAGTTAGAAAAAAGAAACGCAAGCATTTTTAAGTCATCATTGTTATTATCATTGACTGGCCTTGTGGCTCAGTTGGTAGTGTGTTTACGTCTACCTGCTGAACTGAAAGGTCGTGGGTTCAATCCCCACCCAGGGCAAACATTTGTGTGATGAGCATGGATGTTTGTTCTGTGTCTGGGTGTTTCTATGTATCATAATATGTATATATTTACAAAAAAAAAGTATATATGTATTCTATCAGCCATCTAGCTCCTTAGTACAAGCTTTGCTTAGTTTGGGCTAGATGGTGTTGTGTGAAATGTCCACAAATATTTATTATTTATTATTATTTATTATTTATTATTATCACCGATCACCATCATATTAATCAATTCAGTCCAGATTCATAATTAAAATACTTTAAATAAAATACTTATGAAAGTTAAAAGGTTTCGGTGTACTATTAAATAAGTGGGCAACCACTTATTTAATAACCGTTAAGCAAACAAAAATTATTCTTCGGCTTCGTCCTCGAGATCAGCAAATAGATAAACACTTGTAGTAACGCATAGTGAACTCCATTCCGCACTTTATTGAGAGTTCGAGTCCTACCCTCATTTCTCTCTTTTTTTTTTTTCTACCCGATCGCTCGTTCGACTCTTACCTTCATTTCGCGATTTAGTGCTCGTCCGGACCGCACACTTTACCAAACGATCGACGTATAAATACATACAATATAAAAAATAATTGAGAAAATTTAAATTACGTAAAAGTAGTTCAGGATTATGAAGTTTTGCATAAAAAATGAAAAGGAATCGAAAAAGAAATTCAACGTGTCTTAAAAACAACATGCCGCCGATCTTGTCGCCGTATCAGAGTGTTATCCTCATCGTCTTTGTCGCAGGACTCGCCGATAGATGAAACTCATAACAGTGAGTGCATAATTTTTTTTCATTACCTCTTATTCTTATTCGAGGTGGGAGCGATAGGTCCTGCACTGACGTCCCGCTTGGGGTGTATTGTGCATTTCATTACCTCATATTATCAATAAAAATACTATTATGAAATTGTATTTGGTATTGTGGGCAGTTTTTGGGGCTGTCTCGTGCCACTCTTATAGCGTTGCGGGTAGTTTTTGGGGCTACTTCTTCGCTATCTATGCTTACTCTTTTCGAGCAACCTTGCATTTTCATGTTACGTAATCGAACAAATGGTATTGTGGGCAGCTTATGGGGCTGTCTCGTGCCACTCATATAGCGTTGTGGGTAGTTTTTGGGACTATCTCTTCGCTATCTAGGCTTACTCCTCGAGAAAGCCAGTTTCTTTTTATAGATAGATAAATCAAGTTTATTCTATCGAACATTTTTTAAAGTACCTACACGGTGAATCATTACCACGACCTGCTGAAGCAGAAATGAATCTGGCCCATGCAGAAAAGGTTCCGGTGACTTTACCGAAACAAATTCTTCAAAAAACTGAATCTGCACCAAACTCAGAAATAATTCCTGCAGAGGAAAGTTTAGATGAAGAAACTCTCCAAATCCTCGGTATTGAAAAATATTCAAAATGATGTTGCTATCCGTTTTAAGCATACGCAAACTTCCGGTTTGTCAAAAGACGAACGTAAACTACTTACGGATAAATATCTTATCCCTGAAAACTGCAAGCTTATAGACGCACCGGCTTTGAACCCTGAAATCAAGGCTGCCTTGTCATATATGGTAATAAAGCGTGATAAAGCTATCTTAACTAAGCAGCATGTCCTAGTTGCTGCAATATCTAGTCTCAGTGTAGCAATTACTCACATTATTTCATCAAAAGAAAAAGACAATAAACTATTATATTCTAAATTATATAAATTATATTCTATTCTATTGCGGATTCTCATGAACACTGGACGCACATTATGTGATTGCCAACACAATAACAGCGTGACCAGGCGTAATTACATCCTAACATCTGTTAAGATGGACATGAAAAATCACTGCAAAATACAAGAGTCGACGACATGTTTTTCGGAAATAATCTCTCAGAAACGCTCAAGATAGCTAAAGCTATCTGTCAAACAAATGTAAACAAATCTGGCGCGGAGCTGAAGCCCTGTTCCAAAAGTTTCTACAAGTAAACAAAATCCTCCAGCAAAAAACTGGAAAGGATCCAATACAACTCGAAAGCTACCTCTAAAGACGTCGAGGCAGCATCTTCAACGATTTCTACGCAGCTGAAAAATCAGCCCACGAGCTCATCCAGACCATCGCACAATCCGCGACAACCACGCGGCGCGATGCACAGTCGCCGCTAGGACTCGCGCCTACGACATCACCACCGATAAAATGTTATGCTGGGAGACTGGCGCTTTTTTATGATCAATGGTTACGTCTAAGATCCAGTTATCGTATATTGTAGGATACAAAATACCTTTTTTTTAAATCAAAATGATATTCCAACAATCAAAAAAAAAAAAAAAAAGTTCTAGTAACGAACATTCCTTTGTTGTTGAAGCTTAAATGACTTGTTAAAAATGACGCCATTTCATAATGTCAGCCGTGCGAAGACCAGTCAAACGGCAAAAGCAGATTCATATTGAATCTACAGAAATGAACAAATTCATTGACACTAAACATTTTAAGCTTGAAAATTTTCAGACTGCTGTAAAATTGATATCAAAATGTTTGCTATATGGCAAAATTAGACCTAAAAGACGCTTGTTTTTTTGTCAAATTCATCCAGACTTTAAAAAATACTTACGTTTTCAATGGAGTCAAGAACTCTATTGAATTTAACGTTTTGCCGATCGGTCTTAGCGCCTATATCTTGCGCCCTATATATTCACAAAAATAATGAAACTAGTCGGTAGACTCCTTAGTTCTGCCGGCTATTTATGTACTGTTTACCTAAATTACTGGCTTTTAATTGGACAATCTATCGAGATGTATTTCGAAAATGTAAATAAGACTAAACATTGCTAATGTCCTTAAGTTTTGTTTTCATTGAAGGCAAAAGTATTTTTATTCCAAGCAAAGATTGTTTATTTCTTGGTTATAGTATTGATTCAGAAAAAAATCAAGTAGGTCTTCCTTCCGAAAAAGTTGAGCAGATTAGTAAACAAATTGACAAAATGTCTTCTTTGAAAAGATGCAAAATCAGAGATTTTGCGTGGTTTGTCGGATTACTTGTTTCAGCATGCCCAGTTAATGATTATAGTTGGCTATACATAAAAAATTCTGAACTTACTCAAGTACAATGATAATTACGATGTATATATGAATATACCTAATTCTATAATGTCGAATCTGATATGATGGAAACATGCAATCAGAAATACCGTAAATAAACTTAAAAGTGATACCTACGACTTCGAATTTTGTTCAGATGCCTCAACTACGGGGTGGGGCGCTGTACAGGGTAACAATAAAGCTATGTGGAGTGAATTGGAACATACAATGCAAGGAAATAACTAATTACCAGATTCTATTAAGAATCGATAACACTAACCGCTATCTCTTATATTAAACGAATGGGAGGTATCCAATTTCTCCACCTTATAGAGGTGATTAAGAACCTCTGGCATTGGTGTAAAAACAGGAATTTATATGTTTATGCCTCTTCAGCAGATAATTTAGAAGCGGATGCAGAATCTAGGCATATCCACCCAGATATTGAGTGGGCCTTATCATTGTCTTAATGCGTTCCAACAGTTATCAAATACATTTGGACATCCCGAAATAGACATTTTCGCGAGTAGGTTGAACAAAAAATGTGACATTTACGTTTCATAGAACCGTGACTCGTATGCATATAAAATTAATGCATTCACATTTAACAGAACAAAATTATATTTTTACGCTTTCCCACCTTTTTCAATAATTCTGAAAACTACGTAAAATTATAGCAGATAATGCCAGAAGCATTTTGATTGTACTCTTGTGGCCTACTCAGCCATGGCACCCTATTTTCAAAAGCCTGGTTGTTTCTCAAATCCTAATATTTAAACCGAATAATAACGTTATAAATTGTCCTCTTTCCAGCAATCGCAACATGCACAACCGAATTACCCTGGCTGTGGCAATATTATCAGGACAGCTTTATTGAAAAGATTAATTCCCCCTGACACTTTAAATTTAATTTTAAGCTTCTCTATTTCAAAATTCACTAAAACTATATGATGTTTATCTGAAGAAGTGGTATTGTTATTGCTTTCAAAACGGGATTGACTACAACGCTACAGGTCCACATATACTTACTTAAATTTTTTAACAAATTTATGTAATGAACGTGCGCAATATGGAAGCCTAGAGCTCCGCACTATCTCTGGTTATAGGAGAACATGTAGGCTCTGGCCAAAGTGTTAAACGACTTTTTACGGGCTCGTCCTTTGATACCTAAATAAGAGACGATATGGGATACATCTATTGTATTAAAGTTTTTAGAAAAGCTTTATCCGCATGGCACTTTGTAATTTGAAATGATTACGAAAAAACTTGCTACTCAGTTAACTTTATTAACTGCACACAGGGTACAAACCCTTGTAAAAATTAATATTGCCAACATCTCGCTTACACCTGAAAATATCTTTTAAAATAACAGAATTAATTAAAACACCACAAGCAGGTTGCCCACAACCACTCTTAATATTTCCCTTCTTCGAATAAAAGCCCGAAATATGCCCGATAAAAATATTACAAGACTATCTATGCAGAACAGAACCCTTGCGTAAGGACGTCAAAAGTTTTATTTATATTTATTATATTATATTTAGGCATATAAGTTTTACTTATATGCCTCCCCATCATAGAGTATCCAGCCAGACAATAAGTCGCTGGGTTAGGGGCACGCTAGGTAAAGCTGGCGTACCAGTTTCAACTTTTAGTGCACACAGCATGCGTCACGCTGCCGCTTCAAACACACATCGTCTTGGCGTAAGTCTTGAGGCTATCAGTAAAACCGCTGGCTGGAGCGCCACCCCAAATACATTTTTAAAATTTTACAATAGGCCGCTCAACACGTGCGATAACGAATCGTTCGCCCGTGCAGTTATTGATAATAATATTGAACGTTAAAAATATTGAGATATGTTTTTTAACTGCAGTAATTATGATTATATTTAATGTACTTAAATAAATATAAGTTTCTGAAAAATAAGATATATTTTTTATTACAATAAATCATGTTTATTCTTTTAAATCTAATATGATACTTGGATAATACAGATCATTACAATCTCTAAAGAATATTTCACTAAAATGTCTCTAAAGATCTACAAGTGTTTATCTATTTGCTGATCTCGAGGACGAAGCCGAAGAATAATTAGTGATTAAACGAACTTACCTGTAAGTGAAGTTCTATCATAATTATACGAAGGCTTCGTCCGAAGAGATCAGCATCCCACCCATGTTTTTTTCAACAAGATTACTCTGTGTGAAATTTTCCCTTCCCTGATTGTGAAATATTGCTTTGGTCTCTAAACTAAATGAAGGTAAGAGTCGAACGAGCGATCGGGTAGAAAAAAAAAAAAAGAGAGAAATGAGGGTAGGACTCGAACTCTCAATAAAGTGCGGAATGGAGTTCACTATGCGTTACTACAAGTGTTTATCTATTTGCTGATCTCTTCGGACGAAGCCTTCGTATAATTATGATAGAACTTCACTTACAGGTAAGTTCGTTTAATCACTAATTATAGTAACTTAATGAACGAAAGTCACTAAAAGAAACATTTTTTATGTAAGTATATTAAGGTGAACCAGATTCTGAATATTTCGATAGGGGTTTTCATATATCAGGGATTAATAATAGTATCATTCCATTCTGTTGGAAGTCCATTGCCATTGATGTTGCCCTATAATCCCTATATTATGATTAGAATGACGAATTTTTTTTTGTTGATAATCCTAAAGAAAAGTCTTGCTTGATTAAACTTGTTTTATTCTGAAGAATAAATTGCTAAAACCCTGTTCTCAACATTTCGATAGGGACATTTGTTCGTCAAGTTTTTTTTTTTTTTTTTGTAGGTAAGTAATTACAGTTTCTTTTTATTTCTTATTTTCTGGAGATTATGATTAGAAAATATTTTTTTTATTTATTCTAGCACTTACATTGAGAGTACTCATAGGATTATTGCAACTGACGTCTCCACGACCTTCCGGACACTGCACTTTATTTTCGCAATGAACGCCTGTCCTGAGAAACAAAATTATAATTTGTTAAATTAAGACTTAATTGATGAAACCTTTATAAGTTTCCAGAAATCTTTAAAGTTAGATTGTAGTGATTATGCAATAGCAGAAAACACATTTGTTTATTCATCAAGTTTTACAGATAAGTAAATAATGAACAAAAAGGTAAACAGATGAAAATAGTACATAGAATAAAAAACCAGACAAGTGCGAGTCAGATTCGCCAGCCGAGGGTTCCGTACAAACTAGTAGATAAAAGGGGGAAATCATATATTTTTTTTCTATTTTCCTTCAAAAATATACATCGTTAAAAATATTTAAAAATCTGTTTTGCTTATGCTACTGAAGCTCTTTCATATGATACCCCACATAGGTTTTGATTCCCTTGTGAGTGTCGAAATGTGCGTTTTTTACGATATATTCGGCTGTAACTTTTTTTTTCACGAAAACTTAGAAACTTTATTTTTCTTTCTGCAGCAAGATACTATGGATCTGCGTACAGAGTTTTAATTTCAACTCGATACCTTCACGCGTTCCCGAGATAAAGGTCTCGGGACAACAAAGTGATCGTATAAAGGTTCCGTTTTTTTCTAATGAGGCACGGAACCCTAAAAAGCGGAAGTAAAGAAAGATAGAGTAGAAAAGGCATCCACTGACAGTAACAAAAGGGCTATTAATAACATAGTTATTATGAAACTGATTGTAGCAGTGGCTAACCCATCATTGAAGATTAGTATGAATATTTCCGTACCGTTAATCGACAGGGCTTAATTGTTATAGCAGTAGCGGATATCCTGACATCATTGTTTTGATTGTTTACAAGGGATGCATTAACTGTTATAGTAAACATAACGTTCTTGATTGACGAAACGTTCGAAGTAATGGTTTGCATATAAAACACCCTAAGCTACTTATGAAAAGTCATAAATTATAAATGTGGGTTGTAGTGCACACTAACCAATCCAAACTACACTAACCAATATATTCCGTTCCATTTCACTTTGAAAGTTTTGTAATCTATTATAAGATTAATAGATAATTAATACTGAAATAGTAAAATTGAAAAAAAAAATGTTTATGGATGGTAATCAAATAATTACAAAATTGTATTGGTTTTGCATAGTCATAGCTTTACAAAGCATCATCATCGTTGGTTTGAACGAAATAGGGTTAATGAAGTATCCCACACAAAAAAATGCTTAAAATAGCGTTACACACATTGTATCGAGCGAGAGTAACGTATTTCTGCCGAAATAGCGCATGTCACCAATTTCTGTGTCGTTTATTTTTAATGAGAAGACTACCCTGGTGAAAGTAGCGTCACAATTACATCGCGGTGGTTGGACAGAGTAGTTGTAGGTTCTGTTCGATTGTCTTGTATCTTCTAGCAATCATTAACAAAGAGCAATTATAATTTTAGTATACACCTAGCAAGTAAATCTACTACGATGCGATATTCATTGTTACGGAAGATATGTTTTGTATAAAAAATATGTAATAACTCAAAATAGAATCAAAATTAAATAAATTTAACCAACAATGTAAACAACGAAATCCAACAAAAGCGTTATAACTAGAAATAGGTACATATGATTATATACTGGTTCTGAGAAGCTGGCTGAAGCGCAAGGAACAGGAAGGAAAATTCGAGGAAATAATGACGATGTAAAATATAGACGAAGACGGATGGAAATGTATGGAGGAGGCCTATGCCCAGCAGTGGACTTCTTGTGGCCGAGATGGTGATGATGAAAATATACATAAACATCTGTCCAATACATAAACAATATAATACATAGAAAAAACTGAAGAAATTTTCCTGGCTTTCAGATATTATTATTTTGAGATTGGTTGGATCGTTATTGAAGATAAAGAAACTCTTAACTTGAATAGTGTCGTTTTTAATAACAACAAAAACAAACCAATAGATGTACATATAATTTATGTTTTTATCTAATAATAAGAGTTATTTTCCCTAATTTTTCGTTTCGTTGCTAAAATTGGTAACAAGCTGGTGTCCAATTTTTTATTATTATGTCAGGTTTTCTTGTGTCATGGGTAGTACGTTGGGTTGTCTATTAATTGTGTGTTTGTGTACGGGATCTCCGTACAGTAACGCATGATAAGAGCGGAAATAATTGTTTCGTAATATTATTCTAATATGTGACAGGAAAAATCAGAATGATATACGAGTGTTTTGTTGTTTTTATCGTTTGCTTATATATGTATAATTTGCCATACATGTTAGGAGAAGGATATATGTATATACATATGTATCATCATCATCATCACTGATACAAGAAGTCCACTGCTGGTCATAGGTCTCCCCCATGGATTTCCAGAAAGACCGGTTGGAAGCGGCCTACATCCAGCATCTTCCTGCTACTTGTATGATATCTTCTGTAGTGGAGCTGCCGGGGACCTGTTTTTTTTGTCATTCTTCATGATCATCATCATAACTACTTTTCATCACCAGGCGGGCAAGTTAGTAACTCACTCTCGTTAAGTAGGTCATATTCCTTGATCAGCTTTCGAATTCTGTGAAGAACTGGCTGATGTAGAGTTATTTGGTGGAACTTATGATTCATGATTTACTCACAAATTGTGACGGGTTGAAGGCACATATGTTATACACTGTCATAGATTTTTCCAGAAATTATATTCAAGCCATTCAAAGTTGCTTTTTTGCGTTTCTATTTTTACGGTCCACATAGTTTATACTTTCAAAATAGTGGACAATAAGTACCTAAAAATAAAACATTAGGGTTTAATCCTGCCCAATTAAAATAAAATTAAAAAACTCACCATCCGTCGTAGCAGGAGCACCCGCCGCATGAGAAATCTCCGTTCCCGTTGCATTGCTTAGATTTCAGCTCTGTCGTATTCTTACTGCATCCACAAGTGCACGGTACTTGGAACTTTATAAGTGCCTCCTCTGTTATATTCTCCACCTAAAACGAAAGAGTGTTATAAAGGACAGTTGTTTCTCAACGGTATCATCAGGAAAGTTTATCAACCCCACAATAATTTTAGGTCAACTCACTTGTTCAAGTTCCAGCCGAGTAGAGAAAATTTCAACTCGCATGTTACGGATAGGTACCCAATATATTATATCTAACTTTGTTTCATATTGTTATTGATTTTGACAGCTCAGTAGTTTGATGTCTTATGTAATATGGCCAGTGTGCCCACAATCGAACATTTGAAAAGATTCTCATGAAGAAGTAGGTAATAGAATAGAAATATTTTGTATTATTAACATACTACAGATCTGTATAGAAAATATCGCTTCTGAATGAAGAACAATAGGACAAACAAATTAGAGAGTTGGCAGTTAAAGAGTATGAATATCTCAATATCCCTGCTTTACAAGATCAATACAAATATCACGATGACAAACCTGTATTGTGACAAAAATGAACTCCATGTCAGTGCCCGTGGAGGTGCAGAAGTCACGGCCAACAGTAGCGGCGATTTCCATCTTGTATTCGCTGCCGTCACGCCTTGCATGGCCGTTTGTCTTTACGTAGATGTTCTTCGTTTGCGTCGTATTGTAGATTGTGTAATTGACCTGTGCAAAAGAATTACTCACTATACAACCGTAATTATAGTTTTTGCACGTACAGTTAGTGGAAGCTATTAAGTACGTAGTTCGCGAATCTGTCAAATGCCTATTAGTTCATTTCACAGCGTAAGTACCTACACTGTGCGGCAGATGTTATTTGCTGCAAACCACAGTTCGCGGATATACCGACTCTTTGTTACGGTTTTATTTAATGTAGATTACGCAAATACTAGATTCACCTTGCTTTAGAAATTTAGTTGAGTAGCGAGTAATAGAAAATATTGCATTTAATATATTTAGTAATAAATAATAGGTTTAATGGATAATATACGAAGGTGATACATAATTATTAAAATAAAAAATAATCTTCCATTATATTTCCGAGATATATAAACTTTGGTGGGAGAAGCATGACCCTTTCCCGAGAAATATTTTTAAATTTTGTATAGTGCACGTGCCGGATGACGTCATGCCATGCGCCATGTGCGCTGGCTGATGATGGGGTCTCATATGAAACTGAAATGCTTATATTTTTTATATTTTAAATCTACAATTAAATTCATTTTAAAAATGAATTTATTTTTTAGTTAGCGTTATGAACATGGTATATTAAACTATAATGTATATTAACCTTTTCATTCGCTAAATATTAGGTATGTCCGTTGTTATACATCAAAAATTTGTAGAGACATATTCGTATGAACTACTATCTAGATGTCTACTGGCACTTTGTAGAAGGTCATCCTCGGGTGAGTGAGTAAGGCATAGGGTAAGTACAAAAGAGCCTAGTGGCTCGAACTGCGTCCGGCAAATGGACCTCAGATAAGATAATCATCACTACTCTTGTTAATTTTAACGCAGTGAAATCCAGCCTTTACTTTTATTTCGGTAATTCTTAATCGAGAAGATATAGTACCGATGTGGCTCTACTCGACTTGGCCAGTGGCACTCGCTACCGTGCTACCAGATCAGTGATATAGTACCGCTGTGGCTCTACTCGACTTGGCCAGTGGCACTACCGTGCTGTCAGATCAGTAATGGACTCATAAAATGTAATAAGTATCGATTTCTATTAATACGCAAAGCATTTTGACTGGCCTTGTGGCTCAGTTGGTAGTATGTCTGCTAAGCTGTAGGTCGTGGGTTCGATCCCCACCCAGAGCAAACATTTGTGTGATGAGCATGGATGTTTGTCCTGTGTCTGGGTGTTTCTATCTATCATATGTATATATTTACAACAAAAAAAAGTAGGTATATATGTATTCCATCGGCCATCTAGTTCATAGTACAAGCTTTGCTTAGTTTGGGCTAGATGGTGCTGTGTGAAATGTCCCCAAAATATATATATATTTTTTTTAGGTAAATTTGCTTACTATTGACATGATGCTATCATCAGTAGAGGTTCAAACAAAAGGAGTATGATATAACCATAGATATGTTCATCATACATGTCAAAAACTTGCGTGGGATCGAAAGTTGCATTTTGATTGTATATCATTACAAGTCTACAAGTTCCGTTTCATAATTATGATTTACATCGTAATTACATACGTAATAACCATTATAATTTTGTGTCTAAATATTTAATTGTATGATTACTGTCGTTTTGTAGGTTGAGTTAAATAGCATCGCATGATGACGGTTAAAAGAACGAAAGATTCTTGTAGAACCAGTTCCGTCCGGCTATTTTATTGTAATGTAAGGGAACCCGTTAATTCACATTTACAGCAAAGGTGAAAAAAAAAAACGAATGTACTTGTATTTACATACATATTGGTATTAAAATATTGTAATACTTAGTCTTCAATGCGGATTTAAAAATTCGAACAATACTAAGCTTTTTTTTTTTTGTTGTAAAAGTATTCGAAGAGAAAAAAGTTTACGTTAAAAAAAGTTAATTTTGTGACATATTTAATTTTTCTTTTAACTTATTAAAGTATTATATAGTGATACAATTTGCGTATAAAACTCAATTTTTTTTTATTGGCATTAAGGCATTATATGGCACATGTATAATACAAACTAACCTAAGTGCTATATATAGTAGATAAGTTCCTACATATTTTACGAATGGGAATAGTGCAACAATTTTTTTTAAGTGTATAAATATGCTTTATTTCCTCCATTGAGACTTTTGGTTAATTAGCGAAGTACCTAAAATTCTCACAACCGGCTTATGTGTAAAATATATCACTCGTAATCAGTACGTTAGTTCATATGTTTTTTTTATTCGATTGTCGATGTATTTTCGATGCACCGACAATTACATTGTAATTGTAGAAGCTATAATAGTAGTACGAGGCGTGCTTTATCTGATTGGTTGTGCCTGAGATGCAGATTGTAATTATTTCTCGAGAGATAATGTCGATTGTTATTACGCATGTCGTTAAATGGCACATGAGCGATCATGAGATGTCACAAACTATCTTACAAGACGCGTTAGTCTTTATCTAATACCTTTAAACGAGCAATTCTTGTATATATATAAATAATCTGAATCTCGGAAATGCCTCCAACTATTTTAATAAAATTTGGTTTATAAGTAGATTAGTGGACGATAAATCGATCTTGCTAGGTTGCCCAGGTACTAAGTATAGTTAATACTTACACTTCAAAACTTTTGTGACTAAACATACTAAGATTACCGAGTTATAGAATCTAAAAGTATAATGTTTTCTGTATATTAACATTTCTATGTAAAATTAAAGTCACGCTATCTCCAGTAACATTAAGGTTCGTCGCCCATTGGAACTCCTTGGGACTGGACGGTTCGGTTCTCTCCGGGTGGAACATATTCATTATATTGTTGTCAAACTTCTTTACGTACATATTTGTCGTAAGTATATCCAGCTAAAAGTTATATCTTAAAAAATGTAGTAAAGTTTGAACGATAGAGCGAAATATATTTGAATAAGCTCTAAGTCATAAGCTCTAAGCACTAATTGGTTGTTTACAAACCTTAGCAATGGCAATACTATGGCAAGTTAATGGCGTAATCATGTTGACCATTGGAACTTGGTTTGAAATTAGTCCTGTTATTCCTTTTAACATAATTCGAATTTTAGTATCTGTGGTAATTGATATTGAAATGTAACTGGCATGATAAATAGCAGACCAGAGGTCCTGGTGCAACGTTGATCCGGCTCCATCACGATCCAGTGGGTGACGATTTTTATTCAGAACTTAGAGATAGAACAAAATTATTCTAATTAGGCTGATATAGACTAGGAAAAGCGAATAAAATTTATATCTAATAAAATAACTTACATTTCTCTTGACGGGAGACTTGTAGCTGAAAAGTAGCTTGCTTTCTTTCGAAACTAAGAGTGCCTTCTCCATGTAGACTGGGGAGATACTTGAAGTAACATTTTCCAGTTCGCGATCTTTGATCTGGTAAGGCTCTTCATAACTGAGGCAGGAATCGTCATTCATTCGGAACCAGCACTGCTGACCCTGCACAGTAAAAAACAAATATGTCAACAAATATTAATGAAACAACACATGCGTAAGCTTTTATAATTGCAATGCAAATAGTTCACAATGAAAAATAATTATACTTTAAATAATTACCTACAGTTTAAAAAACATTGTCATCGGTCCTCGATAAGTCTACAAAGTTCGAATGAAATCTGACCGTTTGAAGTGGGTCAAAATCAAGTCCAAAGGAGTTGATAAGAAACAAACATTCATACAGGTGAAGCTAATAAAAGTTTGTTAAAAACTGAAAAAACCGACTTCAAAATACTACGCAATTTGTTTACTTGGATGATATTTTATCAGTTTTTTGCTTATAAAAACCAAAGTACTAAACCGATTTTGATAAAATTTATATGAGACCACCTCTGAAACATGACCTACACCTGAAATATGACCTACTAAACAAAAAAGAATGTCAAAATCAATGCACAATTCGCGGAGTAATGAACAAACATACAAAAAAAAGGAAACATACAGTCGAATTGATAACCTCCTTCTTTTTGGAAGTCGGTTAAAATTCGCGCAAACTGGACGGCTCATTTTGTTATTTGAAAGTCTCTATGTATGTATATGTCCGTTCCTTATCAGAACAACTTCATAGTATCTAGGCATTAAATAGTGCTTTGATAAAAATAATAAACCCTATCTCGACGGATGTACCTACCACGTAGTTTTAGAGCGTACTTTCTGATAAAAGCTTATGACGAAACACCAGACATCTTGATACAGACGTAAACATTTATCTCTTTATGGCAGTCGGCTTGTAAACCAGGATATAAAAATTTTATACAAAGAAATAGTGGGGATATAATGGGGTAATATATGTACATATATAATGGGGTAATAGGTTCATCATCGTCATTATCATCTCAGCCATACGAAGTCTAATGGACCAAAAAACCAATGGATAAAAAAAACGATTGAATGCGGCTAGCATCCAGCGTCTCCCTGCCACTTGAATGAGATCAGTCCATCTCGTGGCTGGTCTTCCTACGCTGCGTTTGCTGGTTATAGCTATAAATACTTAGAGTTAATTTGCCAGGTGTATAGTTAATTGGGATATGGCATTATCAAGTATACTGTAATTAAGTTGCTATTCCGAATCACGCTGCATACTGCAACTGCAGACAGCAAGTGCAGCAGTATTTTGCAGTCTCATGCCGCAGTAGTATTACTGGTTTACTTCCATGTATTTGTAGCATCAGGAGCTATATGCTGTAACTGCTAAGCAACTATTGCGATTTAAGCTTGAAAGAATGTTCGTTAACAATCCCACATACATTTACCACCCATTTATGTACGTTTAAACAGTTGATTACAATTTAAAGACAGTTTACATGTTTATCCTTTGTCCCACTAGTTTACGTTGAACATATAAGGAGAGAAGGTATAATACTAACAAGTCAATTATAAAATAATTCTTGTTATGGCACAGCAAGTATTTTATTAATGACAACCGGTATTAACTAATACCTAGCTAATACTGTAATTATGGCTTGTATTATGTATGGCTTGGCTCCTTAGTCTACACAAGGCTAGAATACTTTTTTAAACTATCACGGTCATTCATTAAAGCACTATTATTATTAACGGGATATTTACCGTGGGTAATTTTGAGCTCCCGATATTTCGGCACAGTTATATGCACCATGTTCACGGGCGACTGAATGATGTGGGTGGCTGATACATTTCTAATAGTGCTAGTGCTTAATAGTTAATATTAGTGCTTTAAAGTAATAGTAGTTAGTAATAGTGCTTTAAAGCTAGAATGTTTTACATAACTGCCAGTATTCACTGTTCTATGGGAAGATAGAGATAATAAAACTATTTACATATTGGAAATCCTTTTCTGTAGTTCGATTCAATTTAAAGACAACGCGACTGACTAGAATTTCTCACATGAGAGAGCTGTGAGAATTTTTAATGAATAGTGTTTGCTGAAATATGTAATAATACAATTGTTCAAAGTATTTTTTTACTAAATATTTATTTTTTCTATCATAACCATACCATATTACCAAACTACCTGATGAAACAAGAAATCATCACAGAAGACTACTATATAAGTATACATATAGTGATATACATATATAGAATAGAATTACCGTAGTATGTAAAATTATATATTTTAATAGATCACCATCTTGCTTGGCAGTGCACTCTGCGTGTCACCAAGAGAAGAGATAAGATTTGTAATTGGTTCCTATATCAATTTTGATGACGGCGAACTTAGACTATTTCCTAGCATTAGCTCTAATGTGGCTCGCTAGGTCAGATCTTAATACAATTCTGTCCTAAAATGGCCCTATTCTATTCCTGTTATCTATGTTTCTAGAAACACCTCCCATTGAAACAAGTCATTGGCCACTAGTGTTGTAGCTGTCCATAGGCGACGTCTACCATCAGGTGACCAATTTACATATTTGCTGCTTTTTTTTATAAAACATCTAGCATACATCTGGATACATTGCTCGATAGTTGCATTAGTGATAAAGTCCGTCACTTATTTTTGTCAGACAGAGACTGCAATAGTGACCAATGAAGATATCTTTGTTATTTTAACTAGATGCTTAGTTAGTGACGCGATCAAGAATTCAAGATTGAGATCAGTTGAATTTACACACTGGCTGTGACTAACTTGATTTATTGGACGCGGCAAAAGCGTGAAATTCTTGAAGTAGAGCGTGGCTTGGTCGAGCCCTGGCTCAAGTAATTGAGTTATTGTGAGCTTGTTCATGAACAAAATCTTTAGTGTATCAAGGTTATTATTGTTTACAAACTTTTATTTAGGTTTACGCGGAGGTTGCACTGACGGACAAAGATTTTGATAATCTTGTAAACGATATTATGTAGGACAACTTTTACTAATGGTATTATGCTGAATACCTACGTATGTAACTTCGATGACAACACAGTAATATGGTAGGTACTGAGACTGAGCTGCTGACGGAAGAGCCTAAAAGTAGACAGTAGTTTTTTTATGACAAAGACATTTTGTGATGACATAGTAGATAGTAATGCTTACGTTAGAGTTTATTTATTGTTATATTATGATTTTTGTAAGATAACGAATTTCGATGATACGACTCTAAGAATAGACATGGGAACTTCAAAATGAGTAATGGTGGATCCGTTTAGTTAGAGCTAATTTTAAATTATAGTATGTACTTTTCATTACAATTAAAAGCTTTAAAGTTTTTGTTAATTAAAGTTTATGACATTTCCGAAATACGATAAAAATATATATTATTAGAGCTATAAACGGACAATGAATTGTACATAATCCAGCTATAAATTAAGATCACCGTGGCATAAACGTATGGTATTGTGAAACGCGACGTTTCCATTAACAGTAACTCTAGGTGGAGTCTGTTGGGCGCCGCGTACATACCACTACATACTGCCACCGATGTAATGAACACAGCGGGCAACTTGTTTATGCAGTCATGCTTTGTGCAGCCATAGATTACGAAGATCAGCTGCTTACTTTGATGCAGGCGAATTGTTGGTGTTTGTAACCGACTTCCAAAAAGAAGGAGGTTCAAATCGACTGTATGTTTTCGTTATGTTTATTCAACTATTACTCTGCCAATTATAAATTGTTTATTTATGATGAATCTTTTTTGTTTGGTAGGCAATAAAATAATACTAATGTCTCAGACGTGGTCCCATATACATTTTATTAAAATCGGATCTGTACTTTGGCTTTTATAACAATATCTAAAAAAATATCAACCAATAAACGAATTGTGTATTATGACGTTGGTTTTTTCAGTTTTTTAAACGATAATTATTATATTTCTATAACGAAGCATGCTGTCTTAAGAAGTTATATGAAACCTATTGCCGAACGAGCAAATCGAATTTGTTTTCTTATAATTATTGGAGGAGGCTATTAGGTATATCTTTTATTCAGATATTTTTGTACAGATGTACAGAAAATTATAGGATCCCTTCTTCGGTGAATATAATTTTGGTGTCTAACTCGCTAGTGAATCTATTTCATCTATTGGCGGTCAAGTTCAAGCCAATTTATGAATCCACAAATGCATATCAACGCATCCTGTTTCTACATACGCTCGTAAGACTTGAATACTTTGACTACACTTGATACTACTACTGTACTACTACTACAAGATTATACTTTGTAGAGTGTAAGAAATCTAATATAAGAAATATTTTTCGATCGCAGGCCAATAAATGGCAACTTAATCATAAAAGTCAGCTGTTAACAAAATGTTAATTTACCTGCGACAAAATGTGACAAACCAAGGACAAACTGTTTATTTTTTGTGAATTTGTAAGCGGTCAAACAAAAGTTCTTTGTCAAGTCAAGTTGTAAGAAACTGCCCTTTAGTTTAGTCGAACAACGTTTTTTTTTCGAAAAAAAACGTTCGGTAATCTGTGTGTAATTGGGTTAATTTTCATGTTTACCTCCATAGGATTGATTACTTATTTCCATTATTGAAGGTGATACAACGCATGCAGCCCGTTTAATGTCATAGTGCAACGCAGTTTCGTATTTCACAATGGGACACTTTCTATTGTCTATTCCTTTATCTACCTGTTCACAATAGAATTGAGCCATGTGTAGGCAGACAAAAACTGGAGTGTGTCTTAATGTCAAACGAATTCATAGCCAATGAGAATTGACAGTAAATATATTGGCAGTTTTTGAAATTCGGCGTGCGTGTTGAGTTTTACGCTTCCGTACTAAGGGTGCGGGAACCTTTTTGTGAGCCTAAGTTCTGCGCTGTCTGTCTGACCTTAAATCTTTTGAATCGTAATAGGTATGAAGTATTTTTTTTACTGTGTATATGTGTCACTACATCATATTTATCCAACAAATTATAATAAAAACAAAAATTTTTAATTTCAGAGGGACCTCATACAACAAACGCGTATTTGCGTATTTTCTGTTTTTTTCCTTTGTCTCTATAGCAAAATCGGTAATAGATACAAGTCTCAAAATTGCCGAGATTATAGGGTTGAATCTGAAGTATTACAAAAAAAAAAGACCGGTTAAGTGCGAGTCAAGCACAGATCAAATTCTGTGAAAAACATCCGTGGAGTCAAAATTGCGATAAAAACTTTTAAACTAACAAGAAATTATTGTGGCAAAATGAGTAACTAGCCCTGGTGTTCTTTGTTGTTTGCGAGTAATATAATAGCTTCAATGTGCGAGTAAAACTCGAACTTTGCCAGATTTATTCGTCTAAGTAAAGTAAGATGGCTGGGTTTATTGTCCTATGTACAAAACAGTACTGAGCTAATAAATTCGCGGAGCTGTTTCCTCATTAAATGAATGGAGATGAGAGCTGAGGACGTGGCTGAAATGGTCACCGGGTGATTTGAAACATTCGTGTCTCTGGGTTATCTACAGGATCTACAATATCGCACACCCAGATAACAATGCTTATCGCGAAGAATGAGCCCCTGCTTTAGCTTGCACGTGGCGGAAGTTTTATCTCAATCCAAAATAATACTTGTGTGCAATTTACCCGTGCAACATGTAATATTCATAATATAATTACCCAGTCGAGTGCGGCTGGCTGCCTCCCTCCCACCTCCTACGATGGTTATTGAAATACGGACTTCGGATGGATCATCCGAAGAACAATCAAGTTTGTTAAGCTATTCAAATGGATTCACTTTCGTTTATTTTCTTCGTGACATAAATATAAATGTACCTATACTGTTTTTATGTACCTTTTATGTACCTAAATGAATTTAAATATATTTTTTCTGAAATTAAATTGATTCGCTTTTCTTTACATAAATTATAATAAAATAATATAGGTATCTATGAGGAAGCTGCTATAGTCAACTGTATTTTGTCTGCCATCAAGCATCAAGTAGTCACCTATAGCTATAGCCTCTGTACAGCTATGTTAAAATTGTTAGTTTTTAATTTGTTTTATTTTATATTTCAATTATTATTTAATCTGTAATCAAATTTACTAAATATTTTTTTATGATTTATTTAAATATTTAACTTACAATGATAAAATGTTTTTTTTTAATACTATTATTGTAATCTGACAATGCATAATTAGTTTTTCTACTAGTATCTAGTTATAATAGTGGATAAGCTCTTATGTGAATATATCAATATATAATATATCAATATCAATATATTAGGTGACTAATATTTTAATATAAAATCAATAAATATTTCCATCATGATGCTGTTTCCCGTATTTAGTATATAGTAGGTATTGATAACTCTAATTACTTTATTGTATTATTGTTAGGTAGTTATTTTGTTATAAAGGAGGCGGGTTGTTTGACTGATTTAGTTTTTGAGGTTTTGACAGAAATTGTCTCAAATATCGAAATATCACCCAATTATTTCGTACTTAATAGGTATAATCTCACCAAGTATGCCATGTTCCTATATATAACTGGCTGTATAACATTTATACTAGAGATTGGATAACTTTCTCTAGAAGGCATGGGTGGTAAACCTCATAAAATTATATCTAACTACTAAAAGTGCAATAAACCTTTGTTAGTGCATAAAACGTAGCATGTGGGCGTCAAAATAATGCAGATGTAGACGATAGTTCTCGCTGTATTTTGATTGGTGATGTTGTCTTCTTTATCCGTATTATGTTAGAGGGAGGTAGAAATATCGATAGGAAAGTTTAAGGTAGGCTTAGGTGTGGGTGGTAAGAAACAGCTTAGAATGTTGTTTCCCTGTTGCGCTTGCGACATCCTTAAACCAGATGAGATTATATGTAGTATGGCTAGTTGATAAGAAGTACCTTGACGGTATGGCGTCAGGAAGTATTTAATCCAATTAATATGAAGATTAATGCTGGTGGTCACACTGTTGGGATGTTTCTGGAAGACATACTTTTGCAGAATTATTATTTATTAGAATGTAAACGTACA
This sequence comes from Lycia hirtaria, assembly GCA_947563715.1. Lineage (NCBI taxonomy): Eukaryota > Metazoa > Arthropoda > Insecta > Lepidoptera > Geometridae > Lycia > Lycia hirtaria. The sequence goes on along the minus strand of OX387379.1, from coordinate 28,107,330 downwards.
GAATAATAATATGCTTAAGTTTATCAACTATTGTAATTGTTATGTATTTTTCTGTAATAATATTCAAATATCTTTTCATATTCATAATTGTGAATAGTTACATAATTAACGGAAAAATACATCATGTATAATTGAAAATAAACATGTCGATTTATTTATACAATGGACAATTAAACTAGTATTAATTGATTTATAGAGCAATGGAATATATTTGTGCATAATACTTGTATTGACAATATAAGTACCTACATAAATTAATAGTGAGTATTAGAAAAGTATGTAGCAAATAAGTATATTGTATTGTTGCAGCTAATAAAGGCACTTGCCCAAAACTAAAAGAAAAGTAGGTACAACTTTACTCTCCACTCTCTTCTCTTGACTCTCCACTTCAACCGTCTTGTAGGTCTTCGTGCAATTCAACATATAAATATTATGAAACAAAACTAAAAACACATGTATGTATGTATATAGTATGTAAGTACCTAGTTTTCGAAAATAATGAGATCACTGATCACCCGCATTGTGTTAGTTATCAAGCTATCAGTAACCCTATACTCTCAGTCATGTCTAAAGAGAATAATACAAAACAACGCCATGAGAATATTTGATGCGGAATAAAACTCGAATTAATAATAATATTTAGAGTGAATATACAAAACTTTATATATACTGTTTGTAATATAACTTGTTTTTTTTTAAGGGCAAGTGCCTTTATTAACTACAGCAAAACAATATACAGACTCAACTAACTAAACTACTACACAAAAAGCATATCGATTACCCCAGACCGATAAAGGTCTAAAGATAATCCAAATGCTCAAACCCACTACCAGTTGGCAGCGTACCCAGCATGCTGATCGCAGTTGAATGGCAATGCATAAGCGTTGGGACAGATACAGAGATACTTGATTGATGTTAAATTATTAAAACAATGAAAGCGCAATAACTTATAATCCTTTCCCATAATAAGATTGCATAATAAGATTACGACTTTGTCATTTCACTGTCACTATGCGTCCAGACACTTTTCCTACAAGGGTCATTGTCCGTATTACAATATAAGCCGTAGCAAATAGGATGAAAACTGTCTCAGACAGTAAACAACTTGGAAAAATCGAGCGAGTGTCTGGCGTTACTCCAAATGGCTATAGAGCAATGACACTGAAATTGTAGTCGAGATTTGTCGTATTTCCGGAGCATTTCGCTTGGTTAGATAGAATATGAACTAATAATAGCGAGAGACTTGTATCTCACAAATTACACTACAAGAGCATCACAAATTAACATAAGATCTGTCAGGTTTTTTTGGTAGGTACACATCAGTGGGACCAAAGTTAGTGACACAGCGACCTTAGTATGTGAACAAAATAATTAATATGGAAGAGATAAAAAGTGGGATTGAAAAGTTTTTTTTAGTTTCATAGATTGCAACAGTTATAGCAATACTTTGTAGCAAAATTTAATTTCTTTGTTTTCACCCAAAATTTGAAAATAGGGCACGTCGCTATATATCATTGTCGTTCTTTCAGTAGTCAGCCAAAAAAAAAATGCATAAACAAACATCTGCATACATAATAAATAATTGCTAAATTAATAAATAAGTATTAAATAAAATAATAGTACAACATTAAATTAAACTAAAGGATTCATTTCATATTGTATGATAGGAAACATATGAAATGGAATCCGGTGAATGTCCTTGTCGTATGACTTATATCATAACACAAATAGTCTTTGGGTACTATGGTCGTCCAACTATAAAAATACAAAATAATTAAAGGTGATTTATTATTTTGGGCATTTTTATAAGAAATTCTAATACTTGTTATATAATTATAGTACAAAAACAACCGACTAAAAAATACGCAATTTCGTTTACTTGGACGATAATTTTTTTCCAGCTATTTGGTTTTATAAAAGAAAGTACTGAATAGATTTTGATACAATTTATATGGGATTATCTCTAAAGTATTACTTACCAAACACAAAAAAAAACAAAATCATAATTGGCGAAGTAATCGCGTAACAAACATACAAAGAAAAAAAACATACAGGCGAATTTAGAAACTCCTTGTTCGATTTTAAAAAGTAAAAGTAACTCTGTCTATCGTGTGTTTCTCTCTCTGTTTGTTACACAGACCACAGATCATAAAAACAAGTTTTTTTTTTCAAACAACCTTTTTTTTATGATCTGTGGTTTGTTACCTCTTCATGGCTTACGGCTGAACCGATCTTTATGAAATTTAGTACAGAGATTTTTTTAGGATCTAGAGAAGGACATAGGCTACATAGGTTATCATCGTCATCATCATAGTTTTTCGCCACTACTCGGGTGACACCACGGGGCACAGCTAGTGAGAGTATAAAAGTAAATAAAAGCAAATAACTTCACCGCCAAGCAGGCGTCAGTATAAACGAAAAGATAATCACAATAAAGAACATTAATCACAGAAGCACCACCTGCATCTCGGTTTCAACTCATATTTCTCTGCAGATTGCGATAGTGGTCCGACCACTAGTGAAATAGCCTGCCCTTTGTAGGCTTGCGTAATGTGTTAACTTAAAAAAACTGAGATGTTTTACACATTAAAACGTGTTAATGGGTAAATGGAGCAAGGGTTAATTGCCTTCATTGATATGCAATGGGATCTTTCATTTGTACAACCTTTTCGGGTTATACATTTTTGTTATCGGTTATCTTGGGTGGAGTAGTGCGGTGCTGATAATTATGAGTTCAAGCCACGTTTTAATTGGAATTCGGTGTGAATTTATTTATGTATCAATTGAGAAAATTACGGTCATTGAGCAGCATAAGGCATTAGTAATATTAAAGGTATTAAATACTGATATAGCTTATAAGGAAACGAACCGAAATCTTGAGCATTGGCTCTATTAGCGCATTTTTATACGACTTGACAGAATAACTAAAAAACTATTTTGGAATATACCTACCGAATGTGGGAATTAAAAAAAAAATATGTATATTTGTATGTATGTAAGTTACATAATGTTACCTCGTATATACCTACTAACGGTTTTTACCGATATTGATGTACGAGGAGTCGTTAGATTTGATTTTTTATCCTATATGCCTGAAGGCTAGATTTTTAAAATAATCATTATAGTGCTGTCGTATTCAAACGTTTGAAGATTTTTTTCCCCCAAAAACTTATACTCAACCGAAAACTTACCACATAATTATGAAGGAGGATTAACTATAACATCAATTACATTTGATGATTTATTAAATCGTATTGGAAATATTCACAGTACAGGAGTGGAACTGCCTGCCACCTTCTATGTTTTCCGAGAATTTTCAAGGGCAGAGTGAATAGATATTTTCTAGATCTATGTGCTCCATCCTCGGCCACGTCGTCGCTTATCATTAGGCGAGTTGGAGGTCAAACGTATATGTATTTCGTTTAAAAAATATATAGCACTAATATAGTAGTAAAGGAATGCATATAATTAATTCAATTTACTTAGGTTTGCTTTAATAGGGCTGGTTTTTGGCTGGTATCGTGTCGTCCATAATGGATTAATTAACTTACATAAGACAAACGATTGTCATTAAAAAACTATTAGAAAGGTTCGGACAAACAAGTTTTGATTCAGAACAAAATATAACTGCTTGTCTGCATACAACGGTTGCATTGAAGACTTCATTATCTTGCAATAGGCGGCAAGTTTCATGTCATGGTCGCAGCAATTTAACTCTTTTCAAATTAAATACAAAGAAAAAAGTTAAGCAAAAAGTTCGACTGTTTGCAATCGATCTGTGTTTAAGAAGCAGGGATAATTTGACTTGTTTAACGTTTTTACATGAAATAAGTTTTTGTTCGTAGGAAATAAGGCTAAAAGTAATTGTTTTAAAGATTTAAGAAGTTGAAGTATATCTTAATAGCATCCGGATTCGAAATAGATAGAGAGACTTAGGAGTAATTATTAATTATTGATAGCAAACTGTCCTTTAAATCTCACATTGATCTAATCGTGAAAAAAGCTGCACAGTTGCTAGGTTTTATTAGGCGTAACACTAAAAGCTTCAGATTTCCTCTTACAAAAATTATACTGTATAACTCGATGGTACGCAGCTGTCTGGAGTGTGCGAGTGTAGTGTGGAATCCATTTCATGTGGTGCATTCTCAGCGCATCGAAGGCATCCAACGTGCTTTTACAAGATCATTGGCTTTCTCAAGCCAAGACATTTCCCACAGAAGTCCATATGAGAATCGTTTGAGTTTTTTTAAGATGCACACTTTGCGTGATAGACGAAAGATCCGTGATCTGACATTTCTTCATAAAGTGATCCATGGATTTTCCGACTGTCCATCTATCTTAGAAGAATTATCTTTACATGTACCTTGTCGCTATCCTAGACACAGGATTACACGAATAATGGGATGTCGGCAAACTGCTAGAACCAATTTGGCTGTCAACTCACTTACACAAAGATTATGTCGCACTTATAATGAATTTAACGTATTGTTGGATGATTTCGACATCTTCAATGATACACTGTATGTTTTTAAAAACAAACTGGTAAAGTCTCTTTGTAAACTGGACTGATTTTTTCAAATTTTTATTCTTTGATTTTATCACTTTTTGATTTGGCTCTTAGATTTATACTATATAAAGAATAAACTTATTTTAACTAATGTAGCAATAGTGTAACCATTGTTATAATGAACATTGTATATGCCTGTAATAGGTGATCATATCAGACCTATGTATGAACGAACTAGAAAATTAAGAATGTATAATATGTTCACTGTTGGCGTATCTAAATAAATAAATAAATAGAGATAGACATAGACATATTTTTATTTGCAACCAAAACAACCACAACATAAATAAATGACTGGCCTTGTAGCTCAGTTGGTAGTGTGTTTGCGTCTACCTGCTGAACTGAAAGGTCGTGGGTTCGATCCCCACCCAGGGCAAACATTTGTGTGATGAGCATGGATGTTTGTTCTGTGTCTGGGTGTTTCTATGTATCATATGTATATATTTACAAAAAAAAAGTATACATGTATTCTATCAGCCATCTAGTTCCCATAGTACAAGCTTTGCTTAGTTTGGGCTAGATGGCGTTGTGTGAAATGTCCACAAATATTTTTATTTATTTATTTATTTAAATAAACGGCTAAGTGCGTGTCGTGCCACGCGCAAGGTTCCGTAGTTACATATCATATTTTATGTGACCTTAAAACAGGGTATCTTATTTGATACTACGAACATAATGAGTTAACTAATGTTAATTTAAATGAAATATTAATTTTTGACATGTCTGAGTAATTGTTTTAAGTTTATTGACTATAACTCGATCGCTAACTTGAAAATCCTACTTAGCCGTATATTCTACTCATACTTTCTACTACTTATACCTACTCATATATTGTTCTAGGATGAATTTCTTCTTATCTTCAAAGTCAAACGTTTAGCCGGTAGAAGGAACAAAAATTATCACTTCAAAGCTTAATGCGCAAAGGGATCACTAAATTAAAAAAATGGTTTTCTCATATCTCCTAATATTTTTTGATTATCTATCCAACGATATCCCATACGATGGGGTAGATAAAAGTAATTCAACTCATTTTTTTTTCAAAATTTTAGTCTCCGAATTTCTCGGTATTGTGAATATGCATATCTATACCAAATTACAGCTTTCTAGTACTTATAGTTTTTGAGCAAAGCCGTGGAAGGACAGACGGACGTGGCAAAACTGTGTGTTCCTTGTTTACTAAGGAACCCTAAAAAAGTAGAAAAATAAAATTAAAAAGTAAACAATAAATAGTAGCTGTTGTTGCTGCAGGTTGGAAGCCAATTTGTATCGAATTACATAGCGGCTCTGTTTTCATTGGCTTCTAAAACAGTAGTTCGGAGAATGTTCAGAAAAGGGGTTTCAAATGGTCTAAAGCAAACAATATTGAAAATACAATGTTTTTAGTTAATGTCATGAGGTCAAACATACAAAATAAATAATAAAGACATACTTAAAAAAACATCCCTATTACAAAACACACTTTCCACACAGGACAGGAACATGAACTGAACAGCGTTGAACTATGAACACAAATAAACGAGTATTATCGTTCAAAGGTTCGTTATAACTTGATCTGTTATTGCGAGTCTACTATCTAAAATAATTATTAGGTCACTTTTATGATAACCATATTGACTTTAGCTTCGTGAAAAAGCAAATACAAACAAAAACCAACTTTGAAGGGTTGACCATCATGCCCCAGTTTTTTTCTTCTAAACATTATCGGATTTCAGTAATGCAAACATTGCAAACTAAGTATAAGTTTGCTATTTTTGAAATGACAGTATAATTTTTGTTTCCAAGTTTTATTTTTATAAGTTTTAAACATTATTAGGTATTCATAATTTCGATTTATTAAAAAAATTATACAAATTGGATAACTGTCCCTAAAACCTAAAACCTACCGTTATATATCAGGCATACTTCAGTATAAATGTATACTTCAATAAGTATACAACTAGTATATTACAAAAAGGATACAGTATTTTCAGAGTGCTTTATTTAATTTTACGAGCCAGGTGTGTTGGAGTCACAGGATTAAGAAATTAATTAAAGGCGTGCACTTTAACAGCTTTTGGGTTACAGTCCGGGTGTATTATTAACCAATCTCACCAATGTTTTATAGGTCCGCCGAGGTGGTGATTACCCCCAAATGTCAGTGGTCGTGGTACAAGTGGTACAACAGAATATCAAGATTGCGCCATGCAACCCCCATCAATCATCAGCAAAAGGTTGTTATTATCTCCGAGTTATTGCATAAAAACTATATTTGCAGATCTGATGATAAGACTGACGAAATTGTGAAAAGTTCACGAGTGCAAAACATACAGAGACAAACGTGCAAGAAGTTGGATTCAGTCTGGGCCCTTATTCTATATGACCATCGGCAGCGTTACGTGAACGTGACGTGGTTGCATCAACAATGAAAATTATACTTTGGCATCTTAAACTTAAAGGCTAATTTTCATTGTTAATGCCACCACGTCACGTTCACGTAACGCTGCCGATGGTCATACGGAATAAGGGCCCAGATTGTTGGCTTGTATCCACGAAAATAATAACGTCATTTCACGAAATTCAAGTGATAGGGATATGACCAATTGTTATTTGTATTTCGCTATATATTTAATTTTAATCTTTAAACATACGGATTAAAGTCCATGGAACAGCTCTCCAGTTGGTTCGTTTGGGAATGATTGATTGCACACGGAGTAAGTTTCATCAAGTGTATTTTTTAACGATCACGATCCTCGATTACTCTGACGAGCATGAAAATTGTGTAACGTTTTAATGTGTAAAACACGGCCACATATAGGTCAACGGTTTGTATTTATAATTTCTGAGAATGGTGTGATTGCGCGGATGTTTGGCGGTTTGCTTGCACTTCGCCGCACACGTAGCGCTTGCCTGTTTACTGGAACTCTGTATAAGATGAGTTACTTTGTAGGTACATTTGAATTGTATCAACAAACATTAATGTAACAAATGTTTTGCGGTTGTATAGGTATTTTATAGATTAAGTTGGGAGATGACATCGTGGTTTACTTGGTAAATGAAAAAATAAACAACTTTAGAAATATTAAAACTTATTTGCCGCCATGAAAATAATAAATATTTAGAATCACCATAGAACTACACGACCTGTGGACGCCATGGACGACACTGCATATGTATATACATTTTCGTAAACTATATAATACTTATGTAAATTATAAGCAATAAATTGAATGTTTTCTTAGCAAAAATGATACCTACACCTGTCACAAAAGTCTGTAAAGCGTTTGAAATGTCAGATTTCAAAATGATATAAAATATACGCGATAAGCCCTTTAAAAGTTTTTAGGTACTTCCTAAGAAACCACTCGTTTATTTAGCGTATAAAAAAAATGAGTTGAAATCAAAGTGGTTGAAATAATGTATCTACTCCATTTCAACTCATTTTTTTTCATAAAATCTCTCTAATACTCTCCGTGACTAAGACTAAGAATAGTTGGATGTCGCTAAGTGAAAAGGAACCAACATCTATTCATGATTCGATTCCTATTAATTTAGCGATGTCCAGTTTTAAGTGTCTCATAAGTATAAAGTTAATTTTTATAATTATTTTGTGAAATAAATATCGTATACCGTATCTACGCTTACACAAACACACTAGCGAGTTATTATGCATCCTCTTTGATCATCGTGCAATAGCTTTACAGTTATAGAGTACTTTTGTTTGCTTCATTAGATGCGTTGTACCTAATCATTTATTCATGGATTTACAAACTGTCGCAAAACGCCAATCATAAGTGAATTGCTTAATGGTAAATACAGTGATGATTAAACACGGTTCAAAACAACGAATCATGAAACTTTACGAAGACAACGGTTTTCCCTAATGTTATTAAACTAATATACCTATGTATGTTCCATGTATAATAGGTATATTTGTTTCGTTAAGTAGCGGATATTGGAAAATGGGGTTACGCAGGAAACTCTGTATCGATCGACTCTAGGCCACTTCACGTGATTGTGTAGAGTCATCATAATAATGAGACTACGTGACTCTACCTATAAAAGTCTTGGGACGCATTTAAGTATGACTTTAAGTTTATATTTGTCTTACAAAAGTGCAATCACGCCTTTTTACCATTGCGGCAGACAGAACCTACTTGCTACGATCCTGCCACGTCATTCGGTTCTACTTTCATGTTTATCGATGCTTTTTCCGATACCATTTCAATGTCTTTGTCTTTCATTGCTTTGAAAGATTTTGTATTTTACAGGTTAATACATTTTAAAGACTTTCGAAGATCTTAATCCATATCAAACATACAAATCACGCAAAATAATGATATTTTTCACATCGACGTTATCGAGCTAAAAATATTAATAAAGTGCATGAACGTGGTATAGCAATAAAACACGTCACCAGTAAGGTGTGACGTGTATATGAGTCACAATAACTCAGGTGGCTAACTAGTCGTGAAATCGAACTAAGATAATACTTTGAGTGATTGATGGTTGTTAAACAGGGCCTGTCCAGCTTAAGCCGCGGTTTAGCTGTTAACATTTACGAGTTACTGGCCAGAATTTTATATTTTTATCATCTTATGGCCCGTGCTCAGCAGTGTCATCATTTTGACAATTCGAAAAAGAACTAAAAGATTCGAAGTTTAAGTTTGTATAAACAAAATGAGAAGAGCTTTTATGCGTCAATCGAAAAACGCGAAAGAAAAGAACATATAAGTCGCCATGTCACCGTCGGTGCGTAGTTTTTATGGGAACCATTACATCGAGTGGGTGCATAAACTTTAAAAACAGTTATGCACGTTGTTTGTAAAACTGTACGTCAACAGAAACGTTGCGAAATGATTAGTTTAATTAGCAGGACAATTAGCTGTAGTGCCCACTCGGTCAGGTTCATTCATCCATTCATTCATTTGACTATTGACACGTATTTAGATTTTTAACAAATTGACTCAAAAACACGTGTTTCATAAAATAATGTTTAAACCAATTATCAAGATCCAAAACAAATATGCAATTGGCATTTGCTTGTTTTCCTTAATATTGTTAAGTTTACTCAACAGGTTGAAAAATCCCCAAGTTTGTCTTGTGCGTTTAATTACGCTGTATTATAATAAAAATAAATAATATTAAAGGAGGAATTCCGAGCGGGAAAATTCTGTATAGCTCTTGCATGAGTCAGGCCATTTATATTTATGTCACAATATGTACCATCTTATTTATTCCGCTACCAGAGTGCTATGAAATCACTGCAATAATCATTATTGACAGAGCAAGATTATTTAAGGAATAATAATTTAACCTTCGATAAAGTATCAACGGGATGTAGTGTCAACGCGTGTAATGGGGTCTAATTAGACCCCTTACACGATTAAAATAACTTTCAAAATAATTCGAAGCAGCAAAATAGACGTCTCTAGACTTCTCAAACTAAATTAGGCTTTAGCGCGTCGGCGTCTTTATACCAAAATCTAAAAAGTTCGTCATTGTTGGTTACAGATACTAATATCAGTCAACCCAGGACACTTTAATCGTGAATTTAGTTTTAGAATTTACGTTCACGTGATAGAAAATCATTGGGATTAACAGTAATAACTGCGTCAGTGAGACATCAACATTGTTATTAATGACAACCAGTTTTCTCTGTTTGTTGAGCTCTTTTGTATTTATTACATACGTTTAAATTATAGGGGGCTTGAACTCTATATAGGTACAAACGGCTTATTAAATATCATTAATATAAAATCCCATGAATCTAAACCACTTCGCATCAAAATCGATTAAGGAAATTAAACATAAACACAACAATTACCACACTTACATACAAACGAACACAAAACAAATTACATTTCTTCCATGTTCACTTTACATACATATTTCTAACTACTCCATACATTTTTGTCTTCAATATTTTCCCGGGCACAATACCGATAAGAATAGATCGCCTTGAGGACCATTGGTCATCTTCATTAGTTCAATTGTTTCCTTCCTTTTGCATCACCAGGAACTTTTTCAATTACTCATACAATTCTTTTCTCATATGTCACTGGAAATACCGAATCAATAACTCTATAATGTCAGTGTCAATTTATGAAATTCTGTTGTCTCATATCTAAGATAGTGCGTCTACTTTCTATAAGCACTTCTCCAGGCTAGCAAAGCGATACCAATGATTACTGATGTTGCAGTTGTCCATAGATCAATTGTTATCGCTTACCATCAGGCGAGCCGTCTACTCCTTACATAAAAAAATATATCTGAGATAGTTTCACGAACCATAGATAGGAAGTATTGTTATTAACAAAATTATCGTATGATATCGTATTTAACAAGCAATGGTCAGTAACATCTTTTTAAATTTCATGTAGGAGGATAATGCACTTCCTAGAATATCGGGATCCGCGGAAAATTCTAATGTCTAAAACAAATAAATTGATACTATAAGCAAAGATTTTTTCGATAGTGTGATAGTTACTGGTTATTGTGACAACATAATTACAATAATTCCAAAATCCGAGAATAACATTTGAGGAAAGGTAGGTAGTTCCGGTAGGGCCGTTTGGCTCGCCTTTACAGGGCGCACTGCCTTTCTTCCAGTAATTAGTTTATTTTGCTTACTAACACTTCTTCATTTGGCGTATTTGTTTGTTACATTAATGAACCAATGTCTACCTGTATTGGGCTATAATAATATAATTTATACTCCTTTGTCTTTCCTTATTTAATCCCATGTTTGAGTACCTAGTATAGTAAGAAAGAAAAATAAAGAAGAAGAAGAATAAGAAAGAAGAACAGGAAAATAAGTCGACATTGAAATATTTTGTATTGTAAATAGGTATTTATTGAGTAAAATATTAGATACATGAAAGAATAACGTGAAATAGTCAAGCGAGGTCGAAATGTGGATAAGAACCAGGAACTTTCGCTGGAAAGAAACGTATTGATACTACCTAAGTAGATAATAATTACGTTTTTGTGAAATACGTAACAAACATTTTAGACTTGTTTTCTTGCCTGGACGCAGGTTATTCTTGATAGCATATAAGGTTAATAAGATAGTAAAGTAAAGTAGTTTTCAAGAAATATCAGATAACAACGCGTAAAAACGCGTTATTTATCGAAGTAACGTAGGTAGTTACTTACTGATTTATTCTACAAACTACTCACCGTGTTTTTGGGTTTGCTGCACCAAGTTCCGCCGCATCTTATGCACTGATCACATTTTCTTATATTTTTATCTTGAGAACACTCATTTGCGAAAACATTTTGTATAAAAATTAACACTAACACAGAAAACCACAAATTCGCCATCTTTTATTTCTCACTTTGCTGCGTTATCGCTTACTTTTTTTTTTTCAGCCAGTCTTTTCTTTTCGTTGTCGCGTCCGCGGAGTTCAATATTCGTAATTCGAATACGCGCGCTGCGAACGAAGCGGTCCAACCGAATGGCGCGACCTTTAGTTAGCGAGAGCGTTGTCTGTTCACCCCGTCTCAGTGAGATGATTCATCTTCGAGGAAAATTCGCGGAAATTGACATCGGAATATGGGAAAGGTGACGTAATCAAATTTATATGCATCTATTATAGAAGTAGATACTAATTTCGTAAATAAAAAACACTATTGGTTAATCACACGCTCTTTCGTATGATAGGACAAAATTATTTTCTACCCCCCATTTTTTTTTTTAGAAATGTACTTTGATTTTTGCAGTAAATAAAAGGATTTATTTTATTTTATTTATTTAAGGGTAGTAAACAGTTTTCTCATGTTGTATGAAAAACGCGTAATTTTTTGGCGAAAGTTGCCGCGACAACTATGCTCTTAAATGTGATACGTTCGTTATAAGTTTGTATTTTACTATGCTAATCTATTATCATAAGATAAGTGCAGCGCATTGCCATGCAAACATTAGGATGCAACATTGAGATTCTACACACAGCAACTTATTGAGTTGCATATTATCCAGTGATTACTACACTATTAGACTTAGAAAATCATGATTAAATTATTGTATTTAGTATACCATATCAGACTTCTAATGAAAGTTATTATTTTTATTTGTAAATAGGCCTGTGCTTGACCGCTAACTCGCCTGATGTTAAGCGACAGTTGCGGTATACGGTGGATCGCGCTTGCCTATAGAAGGAGCCTATTCATTCGCGATTTGAAGACACCCTGATTAAATTCATTCTATTTTAAATACTCTGATAACAAGTTTTCGAGATATAGTGATGTATGTTATTAAGAGTTCGTAATTAAACCACCGTCTGTCTCGCTCGCGCATACCCACATTTTTGAAGATATAACATTATTGAATGAACATAAAAAAATCGTCGTTTGTAAAACTAGAAAACAACATCACAAATATTGAAAAAAAAAAAATGATTCAAGTTAATTATCATACTTACATAAAAATCATGTTTAGAAATTATTCACGCAAACATGATTTTATGGTAGCATTGAAAAGATTAGTGGTTTAAGGTAGCATTGAAAAGATTGTTTCTAGATAAAATACCAGAGTAAATTAATACATATGTACATCTTTTCAATGCTACCTTCTACTTAGTTTATCAAATTTGTAATAACAAAATATTTTTAAACAAAAACCACGGGTCACTCACGTCTGTTTTGAGCCGAAATATCCGACTATAGTTTCAACCGCATTCGACGTGACAAAAGACGAAATATCCGACTATAGTTTCAACCGCATTCGACGTGGCAAAAACAGACGTGAGTGACCCGAAGTTTTTGTTTAAAAATGTGTGAAAACCACGTTAATTTCCATAGTAAAACAAAATATTGATCATTTCATGATGTTGATGTAAAAACAATCACCAACCAACGAAAGAATTGTTATTGTGGATGAGAGTGTATTATCTGCCTACAAACTGTAATGCAGTTTGGCAGAATTATCTCATAAATTTTCATGATGTAATTGTAGAATAAAGAAATAAATAAAATAATAAATGTATGAAATTAACTCAAAATTCAAACATAAAAATATACAGTCTAATCGTTAATTTCCTTCTTTTGAAGTCGGTATAAATGTTTTAACTATCGCACACGAAAACATAAATCCGGTTTGTATGTTTATATGAACCTCCTTCTTTTGAAATCGGGAATAAAATAAGGCTTATGCTTAGGTAATTGATTTCTGAGTATAGTAAAAATGACGCCCAAAAAACCCGTGACCCAGGACCCCGGTAAAATTAGGGGTGTTATAAGATTTAAAAAAAAAATAAGTTTTAGCTCCACAGACACCGGGATCCGTGCCCTTTGTCAGATTTACAAACTACATATTGTTAAATACATTGTTACGGGAAGACATGATTGATTTTATAAGATATTTGAAAAGCATTAAATTTGATCCCATAAAATAGTGCACAATTACAATAACGCAATAATCGCACGTTGGCCGTGGGGTACCGGCTTAGAATAGTACCTCCCCCTCTCTTCCCGTGGGTGCCGTAAGAGCCGGCTAAGGGAAATACTACCAGAGATGGGCAGCAGCATCCTCTGCGGAAAACGCTACCCACTGCGCTCGCCAACCCGCATGCCAAGCGTGGCGAGTAATGGCAAAACCCCCCCCTATGACAGACGACAAAAATACCAGGCCCCCAGTCCCCGGCAGCTCCGCTATTCCGGACTACGGTAGCGGTCCCGGTCACGGCGGAGCAAGGGGTGCTAAGAATCTCCGGAAGAGATCCGGCTACCACCCCCTGCATAAACGACGACTGGCCCTGGTAACACACAATATTCGCACGATGAGGACAGACGAGAAGCTAGCTGAGCTGGAAGAAGAAATGAGTAGGTTACATTGGGATATCCTGGGGTTATCGGAAGTCCGACGAGAGGGTGAGGACACGATAACCCTGAAATCCGGTAACCTACTATACTACCGGGAGGGCGACCAACAGTCCCAAGGTGGTGTCGGGTTTCTCGTCCACAAGTCCCTTGTTAACAACATTCTTGCCATCGACAGTGTATCGAGCAGGGTTGCGTACCTGATACTCAGAGTATCCAAGAGATATTCGTTGAAGGTCATCCAGGTATACGCACCGACCTCGGCACACTCGGATGATGAGGTGGAGGTGATGTATGAGGACATTAGTAGGGCCATACACACTTCTGAGACCTATTTTAATGTTGATATGGGGGACTTCAATGCGAAGCTGGGCAGGAAATGCGAAAGTGAGTTGAGAGTGGGGCAATTTGGATATGGACAACGGAACCCCAGGGGACAGAGGTTGGCCGACTTTCTGGAGAAAGAGGGACTCTTCATGATGAACTCTTTCTTCCAGAAGCCACCTCATAGGAAATGGACCTGGTTGAGTCCCGATGGTTCTACGAGAAATGAGATAGACTTCATCCTGACCACCAAGAAACAAATATTCAATGATGTCTCTGTGATCAACATGGTTAAAACCGGAAGTGATCACCGAATGGTACGAGGCACTTTGAATATTAATGTTAAACTGGAGAGGTCCCGTATGATGAAGTCTACACTCCGACCCACTCGCGCCCATATCCAAAACCCCGAGAGCTTTCAGCTCGAACTATCAAATCGCTTCGAGTGCCTGGAGAGCTGCGCATCGGTGGATGAGATCAATAACAGGTTTGTGGAAACTGTCCGTACGGTGGGCGCGAAGTTTTATAAACCCCACCGTACAAATAGACCGCAAAAGCTCTCGAGCCATACCCTCGACCTCATGGCTGAACGACGCTCATTGCAACTGCAGTCTTCCGGTGACGCCGAGTCATATAGGCGGCTCAATAGACTCATATCAAAGTCTATGCGACACGACATCCGTACCTTTAATACTAATCGTATTAAAGAGACGATAGAGCGGAATAAAGGCTCCAAAGTGTTCGCAAGAGACATGTCTATTGGGCAGAGCCAGTTGACGAAGCTGAAGATGGAAGATGGCAGTATAGCGTCGACCAAAGCAGAAGTCTTGAGGGAAATCGAGAGGTTCTATGGACAGTTATACACATCGGTCGCAAAACCTGTTAGCAGTTTGGGCAAAGATCCAAGAGCCAAACTGACTCGACATTATACCGAAGATATCCCGGACATCAGCCTGTACGAGATTAGGATGGCCTTGAAACAGCTCAAGAACAACAAGGCACCGGGTGACGACGGAATTACATCAGAGCTACTGAAAGCGGGTGGAACACCGGTACTGAAAGTCCTTCAGAGGCTCTTCAATTCCGTCGTGCTTGAAGGTACAACGCCAGAAGCATGGAACAGAAGCGTGGTGGCGCTGTTCTTCAAAAAAGGAGACAACACTTTGCTGAAGAACTACAGACCCATCTCGCTTCTGAGCCATGTCTATAAGCTGTTTTCAAGGGTCATCACGAATCGTCTTGAACGCAGGTTTGATGACTTCCAGCCTCCCGAACAAGCCGGTTTCCGAAAAGGCTATAGTACCATAGACCACATCCATACGCTGCGGCAAGTGATACAGAAGACCGAAGAGTATAACTTGCCCCTTTGCTTAGCGTTTGTGGACTATGAGAAAGCCTTTGATTCGATCGAGACCTGGGCGGTGCTTGAGGCTCTCCAGCGATGCCGTATTGACTATCGGTATGTCGAAGTGCTGAAGTGCTTGTACAACAACGCCACCATGTCAGTCCGAGTACAAGACCAGAACTCAGAGGCAATTTCATTGAAAAGAGGCGTGAGGCAGGGAGACGTTGTCTCTCCGAAACTGTTTACCGCCGGTTTGGAAGATGCCTATAAGCTTCTGGAATGGAAAGGGCTCGGCATTAATATTAACGGCGAGTACATCACTCACCTTCGGTTTGCCGACGATATAGTAGTCATGGCAAAGTCGATGGAAGAGCTCAGTACGATGCTCGAAGACCTCAATAGAGTTTCCCAACGGGTGGGCCTCAAAATGAACATGGACAAAACGAAGGTTATGTCGAACGCCCATGTAGTGCCCACCCCAATATCTGTGGGGAACTTCACTCTTGAAGTTGTTGACGAATACGTCTACTTAGGACAGACGGTCCGATTAGGCAGGTCCAACTTTACGAGGGAGGTCAATCGTCGTATCCAACTCGGCTGGGCAGCGTTCGGGAAACTTAAAAGCGTCTTCTCGTCCAATATTCCCCAGTCCCTCAAGTCGAAAGTTTACAACCAGTGTGTGTTACCAGTGATGACATACGGCACTGAAACGTGGTCCCTAACTATGGGCCTTATAAGGAAGCTCAAGGTCACGCAACGAGCTATGGAGAGGGCTATGCTCGGAGTCTCTCTACGAGATCGAATCAGAAATGAAGAGATACGTAGACGTACAAAAGTCACCGATATAGCACAGCGGATTAGCAAGTTGAAGTGGCAGTGGGCAGGGCACATAGCACGCAGAACTGATGGCCGATGGGGCCGAAAGGTTCTCGAGTGGAGACCACGTACCGGCAAGCGCAGCGTAGGAAGACCAGCCACGAGATGGACAGACGACCTCATACAAGTGGCGGGAAGACGCTGGATGCAAGCCGCTTCCAATCGGTCTTTTTGGAAATCCATGGGGGAGGCCTATGTCCAACAGTGGACTTCTTATGGCTGAGATGATGATGATGAATAATCGCACGGGGCCAATACAAAGGAAAGGAGTTCAAGTTTGACAAATGTTCATCAATCCCGGCCTGAAAAGTGGGGTGCAGTTATATGTTTGACATGTGTACCTGTGTATTTGTCTGTGGCATTGTAGCTTTCAACTCTCAAACGGACGAACTGATTTTTATATATTTTTAGTGATCGGTAGTAACTACGAAGAATCCTTATAAATTCGCCATGTCTGTCTGTCCGTATGCCACTAGTAAAAGATAATATAAATAATACTGGGCCTCAAGGCTGCTATTGAACAATCACTCATTTACCACTCGCTGATATGATTTAGGGACGTTTTTGCTTAGTTTATTTCTATGTAATAGCTAGCGATTTGTCATAATTGTCGCTAAATCGTATAAACGAGTGGCCAACGAATGATAGTTCAAATAGCAGACTTGAGGCCCTGGCCGGCTGCATTGCAACGTAGTAATGCAACAGCATGCTGGGTACGCTGTGAACTGGTAGTGGGTTTGAGCAATTGGATTGTGTTTAGACCTGTAGATAGATAGATAACTCTTTATTAAAAGACCACACATACAGAAAAATAAATACAGAGAAAACATAACTGTAAGTATTAGTCTGGGGTTGTCGATTTGCTTTTTTTTGTAGTACTTAGTAGTGTTTTTGGCGATCCGGTCCACTAATCAGTGTGCTCAGGTCATAATAGCCGAATGAATACTTTCACAATCTTACTACTTTAGGCGATTGGCGTTTTTACAAAAACTAAATACTTTACAAAAACTTTATTTAAATATATGTATATATGTATAATATTATATTTAAAAGACATTGATAATCTAGATATATTTAAATTTAGGTTTAAGAAATTATTAACTGATAAGACATATTGTTCTATTCAGGAATTCCTAAATGATAAATTGTTAAATAATTATTACGTTGCGAAATATAATTAGTAATTAAAATACTGTAATGTTTAAGCATATATATTTTGCATGCCACATTTCTAGAGCATGGTGGCCACTATTATGTACATATCTTTACATCTGCATTTTTACCCATGTCTCTGCAAATAAATACTTTGAATTTGAATTTGATATATATTTGTATGACAGGTGGAGTAAGATTTTGACAGAATGGTGGCCGAGGCAAGGTAAGCGGAGTGTGGGACGTCCAGCTGCAAGATGGGTCGACGATATAACAACAATCGCGGGTCGAACCTGGACTAGATTGGCACAGGACCGAGGAAGATGGCAAGACAAGAGAGAGGCCTATACCCAGCAGTGGGATAGAGAAGGCTGTGGATGATGATATATTTGTAGACACATGAACACCTCCTCATTTTCAATTAAAATACCTACTAGACGAATCTAAATGGGTATTACACCGTTTTGTCAACCGGTTTTGAAATTCTAAAAAAGGTGTCAGCTTTTTAAAATTGTAAATAAAAGCGGCCAAGTGCGAGTCAGACTCGCGCACGAAGGGTTCCGTATCATTAACTATAATAATCGGCCAAGTGCGAGTCGGACTCGCGCACGAAGGGTTCCGTACTATCATCTATAATACTACAAAGTTTAGTTCTGTTTATAAAATAACGAGAAATCAACGAAATTCCAAGTAGTAAATTGCAAACTTATAGGTAGGTTTTCGATACACATCCGGGCAGCATGACGACGCTCGCGCGAATACGCGCGCGCGGCTATGGCTCGCTCCGTGATGTTACCTCCCCCGCTACCCGCGCAGCCGTTGCTTAGCAACCGCCTCGCGCTCGCGCCACCACCACTCCTCGGCGCGGCGCTCGCACCGCGTTTAGATGCACGGATTATTTGCATTTTGTGAGTTTTTATGTATTAGATTAGGTATTTATTTTTATAGTTAATATATTTCTAAATATTTACTTACAAATATTCAAGTTTCTACCTGTTAATTAAGATCGAGTAAAAATTGCTTAAAAATTACGTTTGTTGTATGGGAGCCCCCCTTTAATATCTACTTTATTGTTATTTAATTATTTATTTTGAAAGGTAATATACAAGTAAATATTCTGTGAAAATTTGAAGCGTCTACCTGTTACCGTTTTTAATATTGAGCAAAAAAATACGAAAAAAACACGTTTATTGTATGGGGACCCCCCTTAATATTTTTTTTTTTTAAATTTTTAGTATTTGTTGTTATAGCGGCAACGGAAATACATCATTTGTGAAAATTTCAGCTTTCTAGCTATCACGGTTTATGAGATACAGCCTGGAGACAGACAGACAGACAGACAGACAGACAGACAGACAGCGAAGTCTTAGTAATAGGGTCCCGTTTTTACCCTTTGGGTACGGAACCCTAAAAACGGCAAAAAATCACGTTTGTTGTATGGGAGCCCCTCTTAAATATTAATTTTATTTTAATTTAATTATTTATTTTTGAAGTGAATATTATAACTCAATATTCTGTGATTATTTCAAGCGTCTACCTGTTGCCGTGATCAACATCGAGCAAGAACGAGCAAAAAATTACGTTTTTTTGTATGGGAGACACCATAAATAGTTATTTTATTCTGTTTTTTTAGTATTTGTTGTCATAGCGGCAACAGAAATACATCATCTGTGAAATTTTCAACTGGCTAACTATCACGGTTAATTAGATACAGCTTGGTGACAGACTGACGGACGGACAGACAGCGAAGTCTTAGTAATAGGGTCCCGTTTTTACCCTTTGGGTACGGAACCCTAAAAAGCTGACAGCTTTTTTATCGTATAGTCGTTTATGACAAAAAAGTGTCAAGTGTCAATGAAACCAGTATCTGTGAAAAATAATAAGAACTCTTGGGAAATAAAGACGAATCTAACGACACCTCATATATTAAAATCGATAAAGCTGTTTATGCTGTAGGTAGGAGGTAATATAGAAGTATACACACATACATATACTACCCACACACATACATAGTAAATACAATACAATAATCCTCCGTCGTCGCTTGGGCGTAAAACGGAGGACCTCCGTTTTACACAGTCGAGAAAATTACATAATACAATAAAAAAATTATTACTAGAAAAACTGTAAGATCGTTCTATAATAAGAATTTATAATTAATAATTATAGTCAAAAAAAAACAACTGAAAATTCGCAGTTTTGCTTTAAAATTAAACGATGGAGCTCATTTTAATGACATTTGTATGGTACCTACCAATCTGATTGTCCTTTGAAACAAAGGAATATATTTTCAAATCAGTTAATGTCCCCCTTCTTCTTGAAGTCGGTAAAAATTAAGGAGGATCTATAGACAAATATGTACGTCAAAATCGGTTTAGCCGTTAGGATGCAGAAGGTAATATAGATACTTAATAGGTATATAGGTACCTTCACTCTTCGAGCACAGATGCTCGGAGCATACCTATACTGAAAAATATTACCCTGCTTCTTGGAAGTTGGGTAAAAATGGAGATGCACTCATTGGTTAGCACACGCCTCCGTATGTAGGTAAAAATTAAAAAGTATACCTTAATTTTATTTTAAAACTGAAATAACTGACTTCAATCTGTAACTAAAGTTGTAACTAGTTACTGAACTAGTGAAGTTGCTAAAATTTAAATGGCCTCTTTGAAGCTATAAATGCTGAGTCCAACGCAAAAATAATTACTAAAAAGATTCCGACGAATTGAGAACCTCCTCTTTTTTGGAAGTCGGTTAAAATTGTTTCTTAACAAAAAAGATATGCATATACATTACATAAAATATATATGTACCTATATATGTTTAAATACCTTTAGACGAAAGTGGAACCTCCTCCTCTTTTGAAATCTGTAACAAGTATGTATATTAAAAGAAAAACAAAATACCCGACTGCAGAAAAGCAATTTTTGCAGTCTTACTTACGATTTCGTTACGCTTGGTACGCTGTTGAGTGTATGAGCGTTTCTGTTGTGAGAAAGTATGCATAAAATCACTGTAAAATATTATAAACGCGCATTCTTTAGAATAATTCTATTAAAGTAACTTGTTTATTACGAAATCGTTCGTTCTAAATGTTACGAAAAAACGCATTTTTTATTTTTGAAAGAGATGTATTTATTATTATTATAGGAGACACCTCGCACATCAAAATCGGTGAAGCCGTTTGGGTTGTAGGCTGTCATATAGAAACATACATAAATACCTCGAAAACCATTACCCTCCTTGTTACGCAGTCGGGTAAAAAATGAAAAACATCTTGCTGTAAGAGGGCAAAATCATAGAAAATAACAAAAGAAGAGAGTCGAAACTTCTACGCAGTGGGGTTGAGGGACGCGTGCCCTGCTTTGACTGTATTCAAGATTGAATAGCGTTAACCGAAGGCGCAACGTGTGGCAGCCGTAACCTGACAATGCGTAGTCAGTGGAGACGACTGGCAACGGGCGACCTACACTAGAGCCGTGAGGCATCAACTGGCGCAAGGCCGAACGAAAGGCTATTGACAGCACTTATCGGACGCGACGAACGGTCGGTAAGACCCCCAAACCCGACCATTACGAGTCGCTGGCGGACCGGGATTTAGAGTAGCTCCCCGATCCAATGCACTACTTAACTGCGTAGAAACGGACTCCCCGATGCATGATCAAACAAACCTCTATACATGCCGCGGTAACGAAAAAATATCGTTTGCGCGATGCAGAACTTTTTCCCTATAACTTATGAATAAAACAACAAAACATTCTTTTTGGATATAAATTTAAGTTTTCGGATTTTTTTTAATAGGTTAATGTAATTAAAAGTCAATTTGAGCGTGCTTTAAACAATTTATTTTTAATCACAGGAAATAGCAAGATGTGATGTGCCCTTTGTGTGACAAGAATGGCAAATCGGTCGACTTGTATTTGGCTTTGGTGGTGCCATCTATTAGCGGGTAAACGAACTGGTTCATATTATTAATAATGATAATTATTAAAAACCGCTACAGAAATAAAAATCATGAAAAAAAGATTTACATAAATAAAATCATATTTCTGACATTTTTGTTCTCTATAAGATGTAAAGATGTCCTAAATAAATAAAAAAAAACTTTAGTGAGACAAACAGGCATTACTCCAAACCATAGCGATACAAATAAAAAACTTTGTTATCTACTGCAATCCACTGATCGCAAAAAAATATTTTTTAAGAGGAATACTGAACCAGTAATAACCATTTTTAATATATTTTCTATGTAATTCATAATTTTGTCAAACAGTTCCACTTCTTTTTTTTATTTTTTTTATTTCGAAGTTGCAATGAAATTATTCACAGTTTGAGTTACTCACAGTTCCCATTCTATAAAAATTCTTGCATCATAATGGATCGTGTACACTTCCTGTGTAAAATGGCCAATATATTGCTCTCTCTCTCTCTCTCATTGTTTTCTATTGGTCCGGCGGCAGTGTCAATTCGATCATTGTGTCAACAACAAGCCCTATGTAAACTAACTATATTATACTCGACAAACGGCAAATGTGGAAGCATGTTGCCAACATCAAGCAAAAAAAAAGAAAGTAAATTGATTCTAATAGAGTAGTAAATTTATTGACTCCTAGTTTTTATCGAGTTTTGTTATTTTAAATGTCTATAATGACGACTATATTACCTACCATATTTGCATGTATGAGAATTTATAAATATATAAAGATTAAATCTTCGTTGTAAGTTTATAATGCTATCCATAGCATTATCGTTGTTATGATAAGAATTTTTGCATTTCAATTTTTTACTAGTTTTTTTTTGTTCTCAACAAAATTTATGAAAAAAAAAAACTGGTTTAATAAAATTACTGCGAACGCGACAGAGGATTTCTTTCTGTGATTATCAGAAGTCTCATTTCATTATGCTCTCTGGATACAGTTTGTTTATTACACGAACGCTTATCATGCGCCAGATTTGATAACATAATTTACAACAACCATTGTTTCCTGCCCGTGTAGAAAAGTACCTGTTACAAGTATTGGTGTTACTAGTTTTTTAACCGTAATAATGTTACGTAAAACGATGTTTTTAATTTATATTCGACTGCTGAAGAAGAAGGGTAACGTTTATCACGTGAACTCGTGTCATAGCCATTAGATTCGGTTTGTAATGTATTTAAATAAGCATTCTTCGGGATCACTTACTGCCTTACCGAAAAACGTTACTCAACTTTAAGCAATGCTTAACATATTTTGTCAACTTCTGGCTGACACGTAATGACACTTGCGGAAAAAAGACAGAGAACTTAAGACGTTGGTTAAAGTTAAGTAACGTTTTTCGGCAAGGCTCTTTGCAATTAATTGCAATTATTTTTTACGATAGTTTTATTGTTATTTTACCTACATAAAATAAGCTATGACACACGAGAAGTAGACAAATGTAACAAAACCTCGTACATCAAAATCGGTCAAGCCGTTTAGGCTTGTAGAAGTTAATAGAGAAGTACATAGATACTATTATTATTATTACATACACCCGAAAAACATGCAAACGTCCTTCTTGCAGAGTCGGGTAGCATTGTAATCTAGTTTTAACCGACTTCAATAAAAGAAGTTCTCAATTTGGTTACTGTCAGCGTGGGTAACTTTACACACACTTTTTCATATTTTTGACGATATCAGAGTATTAATGTATGAGTCTAAAAGTATTTATTTTAGTTATTTAAGCGTGTTCTTTCGTGGTCAATTTTAAAGTAAAGAAGTAACAAGTCCAATAGTATACAAAATATTTAAGAAAATCGCGTTTAAATGGCCTGTCAAAGTTAAACGCGAACTTGGGTAAAATTGACTCCCGTTCATTTCGATAGCGGAAAATCTTCATAAACGGTGATTTACGTAATTTAGGTTGGATTCATCAATAGATCTATCAAATTAAATCAATTTGTCATATTCAATCATGTTCATTTTCATGGGGAATGCCATTTAAAACTTTGCGCTACAAGCGAGCGGAAAAAATAAAATAGTATAATAATTGCATTTTTTTTTACTAATGAAATAATTTCTTAGAAATCAAATAAAGCCAAAAAATTCTACAATCATTTGAGTGTTGAATGACATCACTATCAATTATAAGTTCTAAGATTAATAGTGAGTAATATCAAATTTAAAAAAGATTCACCCCATTCCATGAACTGCATACCTATTGTTTTCTTTATGTTTCTTGAGTTCTCTTTTGTTTGGTTTTTAGAAGACTAGTTTTCTGGTATGTACTAACTAAAAACAATTTTAAAAAAATCGGTCAAGTGCATGTCCAGCCACGCGCATTGTAGGGTTTCGTAGTTCCATATCGCAATGTATGTCTATGTCAATATTATGCGAACTTAAAATAGGGTTGTTTGATACTAAGAATATTCTAGTTAAGCTAAGTTGATCGACTATTACTCGTTAACTTGTAAAACCTACTTACAGGAAAAATATCACAAATATTTTTCCTTACAAATTTCGTTAGGGAAATTAATTGCTGGATTTTTTCAGCATACCTATTCGACAAGAACCATTTAGCTGATAGAGGGGGAGAGACACTTGACCCTAACAAAAATTATCATTTTAAAGTTTGCTAAAGAAATCATCCCTACTTTACGTGTAGAAGAATTACAAGGGTACCTCCCTTGTAATTACTCTATTCCCATAGAAAGTGACTTCAAGATATATTTTAATTACGCCGATAAAGTAGTAAAATTTATTTTAGCACTTGATAACGAGGCCCTAGAAATGTAGAAAGTGCTAAAGTGAAGCAATGTCAGCGCAGTTGGTTCTGCATTCAACTTTTATATTGGAAAGCACCTTTTGAAAAAGAAACTGCAAGTCCGCTGCCTGCTTCCGTGTAGGAAAAATATCATTAGGAAACTGAATTATGGTGTTTGAGTATTAGTTTTGCAGCCTAGGTGTTTGACGATAGCTTTCCACTTGAGAGTTATAGTCTCAAGCTATCGTCAAACACCTAACGATGCCATGACTATCAACCACCTATTTGAGAGCCAGTTGTTATTCCGTGTTATGTATGCTTACCATCTTCGACCACATTATATTGGTTAAAACATCTCTGTCAGACATAGAAGTGAAATAATTCACATTATTAATGCATTTTTAGGTGTTTAATTAACTGAAACTCCATTGTCAATTTTACGCACAATTAAAGAAAATACGTTGACTTTTTTGTTTACAATATTTTTACGTAGTAAAACTAAAATAGAACAAGAAATATTGTTTAAAACGGTAAGATAGATCAATGTTTTATCCATATTAAATAACACTCGGGATTTAAACAAGTTTTGTATAATTAAATCCGAAATCTTGCACATACATTTTTCAGTCACAAATTCTTGTGTTTAGAAAATGGTGGAAAACTTTTAAAACTTCCATCACATTTGTTAACTTTATGCATAAATTAACATTTATAATGTTTGGCGACTACAACTCACGCATTCATCAATCAATTGAAATACTCATCTTTTTGATAAAAAAATCAAGAATCTTTAAACCAGGCTATGTTCAAAGCTTAACGCAGAGTCAAAGTTACCCACATTGACAGTATGTATTGTAATAATGTGTTCTGTGATTGGGTTGCATTTTTACCCGACTTCGGAAGGAGGGTTATGTTTTTCGAGAATATGTATGTATGTGAGTATGTATCTTATGTACCTATTGTAAACCATTAATGTCTTCTGTGATTTGGTTGCATTTTTACCCGACTGCGAAAGGAGAACTGTGATGATGAGAATGTATGTATGTGAGTATGTATCTTTGATACGCCCTATAGGCTCCGGTGGATGGATTTCGCCACGTGAGGTGAAAAAAAAAACGCTGACATTTGTGTCGATACTTACCATGCGAGTTTACGCCTGATGATTAGAATTAGTTTGGCGTATCGCCACATCTAAATACAATTTAATGTAGGCTCTGAAAAACCATTTTTGCGTTTGTTTCAAGCTGTGTCGCACAGCTTCACCTGCGTAGTGATAATATTAAAATTTATTGAGCGCATTTAGTGTGTTCAAGCAAAAATTTCAAATTCCATCAATTTAAAATAAGTTATTTACCGAATTCAAAAGGCCGAACGAAACGTTTTACGATTAACTAGTAAATTCACGACTAACGGCCTTACCGAAAAACGTTACTTAACTTTAAGCAATGCAAAACATATTTTGTCAACTTCTTGCTGACATGTAATGACTCTTGCGGCTAGAAGACAGATAATTTAAGACGATGGTTAAAGGGTCCTATGTAATAGGGCGAATTCTGTGGGTTAAAGTTAAATAACGTTTTTCGGTAAGGCCGTAAATCAATTTTCGTCACTATGTAGGTCGTCGGGGTGTCACGGGATGCAGCCTCAGAAGATTTGGCGCAGCTAGTACTAAATATATAGGTAGAACACTTACCAAAAAACGTTAATCTTTGAGTAATACTCAACATATTTTGCCAACTTCTCGCTGACACGTAATGACACGACACGTGCGAAAAGAAGACAGAGACTTTGAGACGTTGATTAAAGTTAAATAACGTTTTCGATAAGGCCGTCGACTTGCCAAGAGTGAGCCGCAGCTTCAATATGCTGGCTAGACTGTACAACCGACACGTCAATATCTTTTCCACGTCCGGACGTGGAAAAGTCGGCCGTCGCGCAGTTCAAGCGCTGAGTAATGCATTTTAACCTTATTTACGAATTAATTCTCTATAGGTAAGTTCTATTTTATTTCGTTGTAACTATCAGTGATAATTATACTTTAAAAAACTGTAAAAAACGACTTCAATATACGCAATTCGTTTACATATATGATATTTTTTCACTTATTTTATTATAAAACCAAAGTATTGAACCGATTTTGATAAACATTTTATGGTATTACCTAAAAAATAATATCAAAAACAATTCATAATTGGTGGAATAATCGGTGAACAAACATAAAAACATTCAATCGTTTTGAGAACCTCCTTCTTTTTAGAAGTCGGTTAAAACATGTGATTGGCCTTATTGATTTACGCAAACTTATTGATTTATTTGGATTTGTACTTAAAAAAACTAGGTGTAATTTTTCAAAAAAAATATAATTATAAAAATGCATATTTTATACGTACTTAATAAAGATTAATCTGATGTGTTCATATATTTAAATTACATAGTTCCATATAAAATGCATAATATAAAATTAGATAAATATGTCGTATTGAAGGTCTGTAGTACGACCATCGTTCGTCTCGCTCGCACTTATCAACATTTTTAAAGGAAAATGGCTGAGCGAACTTACAAAATGATCGTCACACTAAAGACTTAAAAGCAATATCACTAATTTTTGACAATAATTCCATTTTGATTCGAGTTAATTTTTATATATAAAAAACATTTTTACATTAACAATTTTTAAAAATAATTTTTATGTATGAAAATTAACTTGGAACAAATTGAATTTTTTCTTAAAACAAGCAAGTAAAAAGTGACTAAATGTTACATAAAATATAAATTAACTACAGCTTAAACTAATATAATAATAATATTTTGAGCAGAGCAAAATAAGTAGTAAGTGGTAAGTATACAAATTATTAAATATGTAACAACACGTAGAAAAATAACCGTAGCCTGTAAAAAAAATTGCAATTAGTTTTTATATATTATAAAAAAATCTATATCGTCATTCTATACCATTGATCTGGAATAAATCTGTATACATACAGTTTTATTACAGGGTACAATAATACTCTAAGTCTAGATCACCATCATCATCGTTATCTAAGTCACAAGAAGTCCACTGTTGGACATAGGCCTCTCCCATGATTTTCAAAAAAGACCTTAAGGAAGCGGCTTGCATCCAGCGTCTTCCCGCCACTTGTATGAGGTCGTGCTGTCCATCTCGTGGCTGGTTTTCACGCTGCGCTTGCCGGTGCGATCAATGTTTTAAATTTTAGTATACTTTAAATGTAAAGAGTGTTGAAACTATTTAATTATATATTTTATATCCGTGTATACACAGTAAAGCATACATAATTTCATCTTATTTCTTATTCTTATCGGATAGACTGTTTTCCAAAGGCTGGATTCCTGAATGTGGTGGAGGCTGGCTCGTAGAGCGGGTTATCACAAGGCGCCGTGTCGGGTACGTGATTCTAAAACAAAGAGGATAGACGTAAATCCAAATGATCTCACATTTAAGGATGCGCACACGCGCGCAGCTATCTCACTCGCGCATCACAACATTTTTAAACATATAAAATCATTGAGTAGAGATATTAGAAAAGTTAGAAATGGATTTGTTTAGTTTGAAAGGAGAAATATTTAAAGAAAATACCTATAATTATGTTTTACTACTCTGCAGAAATAGATATTTAATTAAATTATATGTTTTTCACTACTCTGTCTTAAAAATAGTGATATTTGAATAAAACTCTTTTAAAGAGTATACTCAGTTTTACACATATTTATTGTTTTTAGTATTATTTATAATTAATTTCTCACTTTTCTAATATCCCTCTATTCCCAGTCGTTTAAAAAACTAAGTAAATCGACTTAAAAATATGCAATTCGTTTACTTGGATGCCATACATATTTTCCAATTATTTTGTTATGAAAACCAAAATACTGAACCGATTTTGATAAAATTTCTATGGGACCACTTGGAAAGTATACCTTTTCAAACAAAAAATATTTTTTAAATCGATAAAAATAATAAATATATCTTCATCGATCTAGTTAAATTTCGGGAACGCTTTTTAGTTTTTTTAAAAACTACAATAAAAAAATGTATAGGCGATATAGAGCCTTTAATGACTAACTTAAAATAGGGTAGCCGAATTGGAGGCTCTAACACTAGGTGTAGCCGATGCAAAGGCTCTAATATTAATAAATAAAATCTATTACAAAACCTTACAGCTAACTTATGCTACGGCGGTGGCCCGCTCCTCAGTAGTCTTACTCAGCACTGATAAAGTTGTGGGAAACAATATGTTTTGCTGAGTAAGACTTTTTAATCTAAGGCAGAGGGCTGAGGGGGATGCATAACTCCTCCCTCCCTAAGAGAGAAATTATCGGGATGCTCGATTTGAGGGCTTTTCCGATAATTTCGTAAAATAAAAATTATCTTATTATAAAACACGTATGATATGGTTATACATAGGCTTAATACTACGAGGCCTATTGCGGCGTAAACTAAGGCACTGTTAGAGTCACTTTCTCTTTTTGTAATGGCTTCAAACACTTCACTATTTTTTAGGGCAAACGATAAGTATTTAACTTCGTCTAGATTGACCTCGTGCATGTTCAGTGCGTGTGCACTTAACTGGGTTGTATTCCGGCGAAGCGTTGGTAGATTGACGATGGCCAGCGGAGTGACGACATCTGTCTCAATGTAGATTTGGTGGTGACGTATTTTTAAACCGTTGACCTCTACGTCACATGGCTCGTCGAGTGTCATGACGTAGGTTCCGTATACTTATAGACTTCCCCTGCGCATGTTTTGGTAATAGCTGTCCTCTCCTTAGTGTAGAGTATCCAGCTTTCAGCGTTGATTTTCTGGAGTTTTGTCTTTTCCAGAAGTACGGGGTGCTGCTTACAGCAACTGAGGTCGTTCTCGAATTTAAGTAATTGTTCCTCGCAGGTAGGTCCGCTGTACAAGGCCATGTTGTCGTCGTTACACAGGAACTGGTCTTCAGCAGCGAGAGGGTGGCACGGCGTTGTGACCGGTTGATATTTCATCCCTTTCGTCAATAGGTAAGGGTAGTTGGGAAACACAGCTAAGGTCTGGTTCTCTCGTTCAAGGAAAATAGGGATGGTGAACATTTTATAATAATTATACGTATAGCTATCTGTAAGTGGGACTTCCATAACAAATGTTATCTGATTTTTCTTTATATATGATTTTACGGAAACAGTTTCCTCAATTTTAACTAAATTAAACTCATTAGGTTCATATACTAAATTTCCAACATTTGATATCAGTTTTAGGTGATATAACAGCTCGGTGGAATTCACAATGGATTGGTGTAAGATAGAGCTCTTGCTTAGTGCTATTGCTGTCTCGATTTCACTCAATTTTATAAATATGGTACGAAAGTTACTCAGAAATAAGTTATACATCCCTAAAATGTACGAGGATACAGCTAAACTATTATCTCTATTTACTGTTTCTTTCAGGGTGGTTTCAACCCTTTTTAGGCGCATGTCCAGGGTCAAAGAGTTTTGGTGAATTAATTCGGTAGCGTTTACAAGGCTATCTAACATTTTGGAGACTATGGTAATTTTCTTAGAATTTATAATCTGATCTTGATTTATTTCCGAAATAATTTTATCATATTTAAGTGCATCTTCGTTATCTAAGTTTCCGGTCACTATTTTTAAAATAGAGCCTAATGGGTTAATAAGACCTCGCCTAAAACGTTGCGGCATTAGTTGTCGGTACTTATCTATGGTTATGTCACGTAGGTGTTCTGCATGCATTAGTATGCCAATAAATTCGTGTGGAAAGGTTTTGTTCTGAGCAATCAATTCCCTGAACTCGCTAAATTTTGATATAACAAATTTTAAATCGGTGTACACATTATCTAACTTAATCGTTTTCAAAATTGTCCAACTGTCTGTTTGTATGTAGGCTTGACCTTCCTTTACTGGCAGGATTCCTGGATTGCCTTCAAGTGATTGGAGATGCAGAGCGACTGTTGACGTCGTTAGCATCAGGATGCACCACCTGTGGAGGGCGTTTGACGGTTTTAATTGGGGTGTTCGTATCTCTTCTTTCTGTTTCGACTTTTATGGGGACGATGTTTCTTTCGAATAGAGATATAACTATATTGCTGAACTGTCGGTGGTGTTCCTTTTAAAATATTTTTAATTTAGGTTTCACGTATTTCTTCAGATATATATATATATATTTTTTTATTAGTTCCAGGTTGTTGGTTGGAAGAAAGATTTCCAAAATTTTATGCTTTTCGCGGGAAATGTTTTTTTTTTTTTTTTTTACAAGCAGTTCGTTTTTAGCCATGAAAATGGCTTCGTGTAAAATGGGTATTCCATGGAGTATGAAACACCTGGATTGAAAATTTTGTTGTGTTCTTCATTATTCGTGTGGTCGAGTCTCAATTTTGATAAGTTTTCTTTAAGTGTTTGTTCAGTCCGTACGTCGGTCGTATTTGTATTAAAGTGGATGTCACACTCGTTATTTACGTACTTGGTTACCTTTAAGGGTTGTTTTACGGTTAAAATCACCATTTCGTTCGAAGTGTTTTGTACGACTGTGGGGGCATATCCATTGATACAGTTTACTAGCGCGCTGGGCATACGTACGCCGGGACCAAGTTTTCTGTAATCGAATACAGCTTCGCCTAAGTGTTGGTATATGGGCAACTTAACTAGTTGCTCAGAGCGCGGCTGAATTTCTATTTCATAATTTAAATTGGTGTCAATTATTGGAATTCGGGTGTTTTTCATTTCCAAAACTGAGCTTTTTAGGTCTATCACGACATCTAATTGTTTTAGCAAATCATTTCCGATAAGACCGTCATAGCGCGGGTCTACGTCATATAGGTAGAATTTATGTTGTTCATTGCTTTGGAAGCTTGGTGGTAAGGGGATTTTAGCAACTTCGTTATGCGAGCTAGATGCATGAGTGCTTACTACTCGGAAGTGTTCCGGTCTGATATATTTGTAATAATATTGGTAAGCTTTAGAAGGGCTTAAGAATGACCTTGTGCTACCTGTATCGATCATCATTGTTGCATCTATTTCGGGTATGTATATATGAGGTAACTTGAGTGTGGTGTCGCAATTTGATTCTATAATTTCTTGCCTGGGGAGGCTGTCTATACAAAAGTTTTCAGCATACTCTCCTTGTCCTTGAAGAGGGTCTGTCTGTGGGGTCTCGAATTCATTATCATAACATTCTTGCTGGGCTTCTTCTATGTATTCGTACGGGGGTGCGTCCCACTCGTACTGTGGTTCGTCGTTATACTGTGGTTCCTCTTCGAGGCTGCCTAACTTGTTAAGTTTAAAACCTTCCTGTGGCTTTTGTAAAACCGTTCTCATTGTTACATCAGGTTCTTGTAGGGGGACTGCATTAACTCGTGGTGGTGTATAGCCAAATTTTGGGGGTGTCATCCCTGTATTTCCTTGAGGGAAATTCGGGCGGAACCCTTCTGGTGGTTGCGTGAGCATTTGAGGGCGGTATCCCAGCTGAGGGGTATATCCGAATTGGGGGTTGTACCCAAACTGGGGACGGTACCCTAAATTTTGTGTGGGACCTTGAGGCCTAAATGACGCCTGTTGGTTGCCGAAATTACATTTTGGCAAGGGGTTGTTCGGTATTGCCGCTGGAAATCTTGATCCAGTGAATTGCGGGTTAATTCCAAATTTAAATCCACTAGGTTGTTGATTTACACCAAATTTAAAGTTCATAGGGGTTGATTGTTGCGGTAGGGGTGGTTTGGACGCGAGTTGATGGCTGTTACTAGCATGTATGCGTTTCCGCATGTTGTATTGTTCAAGGAAATTAACTTCCTCCAATACAATACTTAAGGCATCTTCTAAGGTCGCTGGTGCCTTTAACCTAACTATGCGCACCATGTCTTCCGGTAAATTATATAGGAAAACATTTAGAGATGTGTTATTATATATAGTGGTTTTGGCGCGTTTTAAATCGGGGTCGTATAACATATTTACTTTGGAGATCAAAAGTGACCGAACCTCCTGTATGCGGTTACAAAATTCTAAATAGTTTTCACCAGTTTTAATTTTCATGGTTTCGAGTTCAATATTTATACATTGCTCACTACGTGGGTCTCCAAAATGTTGTTTGAGTAGTTCTTTTAAGCTACTCCATGTCTCTACATCTTCTCTTTCAGACACTAAAGAGGCTGCGTTGTCTTTAAGCCTGCTAGTTATGCTATGAAATACATATAAGTCTTGGGCAGCGTCGCCCCTATACCTGCTTATTACATATTCAGATTTTCTAATGAACAGATTTAATTGCCCTTTATCACCCCCGTATATAGGGATGAGGTTTAAAATTTCCCGAGGGATGGGGTTAATTTGTTCTGATTGGGCCATTTTTGTAATAGGCAAATATAAAACACAAAAATACACACGATATAAAACACAAAAATAAATTTACACAAAAGTCCTATTATTTCCTAAAATATAGTGCCCCTACTCTATAAGTCTTATCTATAATGGTAGACTAAACAAAGGTTTATGTTTTAGTTACCGAGCAAGTTATATTACACAAATCTTATCTATAATGGTAGACTAAGCAGAGGTTTATGCTTTAATCACCGAGCAAGTTATATCGAGAGAAGTCTTATCTCAATTATAACAAAATTCTAGGAAGGGTATGGAACGGGAAGGATGACGAAAAGTTTTACTCACCAACCGGCCGCTTCCATACTGATGCTCCGTCGTTTAACTAATTTGTTTGGTTCGTCGGATTCACACGATGCTGGCGATTCCGCGGGCAGGCAAATTTTGATACCTGTAATCACGAAACTAGCGCAGCACTATACGCGCGAATCCTACCGGCTGCGCCAGTTAAATTTCGGGAACGCTTTTTAGTTTTTTTAAAAACTACAATAAAAAAATGTATAGGCGATATAGAGCCTTTAATGACTAACTTAAAATAGGGTAGCCGAATTGGAGGCTCTAACACTAGGTGTAGCCGATGCAAAGGCTCTAATATTAATAAATAAAATCTATTACAAAACCTTACAGCTAACTTATGCTACGGCGGTGGCCCGCTCCTCAGTAGTCTTACTCAGCACTGATAAAGTTGTGGGAAACAATATGTTTTGCTGAGTAAGACTTTTTAATCTAAGGCAGAGGGCTGAGGGGGATGCATAACTATCTATAAAAAAAAAAAAAATATTTTAAGAAATATATTTTCTTTATCGATCTAGGTGTCTTTGAGTAATCGGGGAACATACATAAAAAAATAAAAAGAAAAAGATTCCGACGCATTGAGAACCTCCTCCTGTTTGGAAATCGGTTTAAAGGGTAGTGATGCGCGAAAGAGACAGCTGCGCCCTTTGATATCCACCTTAAATGTCTTCTTAGGGGTCGTCCACGTGACGGTTTTTAGCTACGTTTTAACCCAGTTTTGTTTAATTCAGTTAGAAAACTAATACGGCATTGAGGGCGCTGCTGTCCTTATTTCATTTATTCCCATTTTTTGTCGCCATTGTTCTTTATCCAAACAGGCTCTAACGTACAACGATAATTATGCTCAGTACACGTCAGTAAGATGTACAAGTATCTGTATTATTAAAACAAAACTACGCTTAAAATAAAATCAAATTACCCCACGGTATAAGAGCGCTTTTCGTAGTGCTACTTACGCTCACATTGAGTTGAGTGTACGAGTATGTTTTTGTGAGCAAGTTAACACAACAACTGTACAATTTATTTAAATGAACATTATTTAGATTATTATTTGAAAATCACTTATTTTATTTGTTACGAAAAAGTTTGAGCTTATGAAAAAATATCATTTCGAATTTTTATTATTATCACATATGTACATAAAAATTTAATTATTACAATAAATGTAGCCTATGACACACGAAAAGTAAAGACGAATCTAACGACATCTCGCACATCAAAATCTGTATCTGTCAAGCCGTCCAGACTGTAAGTAACATAAGTACATACACCCGAAAAACAATCCATGCGCAATCGGGTAAAAGTCTAATAAAATGTTGGATCCTGTAAATGATGTGTGGATAAATCATGGGATTATTGTAGTTAGCTACCTTCATGAATTGCAAATACTCCTGCCGGTCGCGAAGGTAGGTGATCAGTTTCCATCCGAGCACAGTGAAGATGCCCACAAGCAGCACACACAGCAAGACGATTCCGCCGTAAACTAGAGAAACAATTATTATTACTCACTGAATAATCGGAATTTTGAATGAAGTTATCACACGTGACATTACTCAGAGTTGAATCACTAATAATCGGAATGTTGAATTAAATTATTTGTGAGTAATGTCATATAAATACATATATATATATATACGGCGTAATTGTTTTATGACAAGTTATTTAAATATATATATATATAAACCATAACATATATATATATATATATAATATTTGTTATGATTTTATTTGTAAATAATATTTTCGTTCTCTATTAATTTTTAGGTTTTTTATATTTTTATGTAAATAATAGTAGGTATGTCATTATAATTTTAGAGCGAAACAGTAACAAACTTTGACATTTATAATATCAGTAATATGAGGTGAGAACAAATGAGATAGAGAAATAAAAAAAAAACGACGAAAAATAGGCAGGTACTTACTGTAATAGCTATCAGCACAATTTTTATCCTTCTCCAGCATCATTTCGATCCCGTACGGGTCATCAATATGCTTGTAAGCGAAGTTCGTGTAGCAACCCATATCCAAACCTATTCTTTTACAAATATGCCAATATCCGTCGTTAATCGAATTATTTATATTTTCTGGCAGTTTGTCTACTATTTGCGAATGGATGTAGTTGCATTTATTACAATCCTTGTTTTCTAGGAGACAGAGTGCGCAATCTGTTAGAGTTTTGCACTGAAGACTGTGACATTCAGGACAGGGCTTAATAACACAGTGCTTGGTGAAGTCGTTGCGGCTGTCCCAACTTGCTAGGTCATCGCATTTGCATTTACCGCAACTGCATTTGCCGCGGTTGTTACATACCTGAAAAAAAGTACATTAACAAGTTTAAAAAGTTGCTATAGGAAAGGATGAAACAGACTCAGAATATATTTATTTATACTGCTCCTTTATTTATACGATTCCATTTATATCGGTTCGGGTATGAACTTAGTTTGGAGTGTGCAATCGTATGATTGCTCTGTGATCCCATCTACCCCTATCCAAAAAGTGATCAACTTTTAATAAGGTAACATTCCCGAAATCGCAGAAAATCATCTGACATTTTGAGTTAACAGACTATTGACGTTTTCTATTCGCCAATTTTTTTTTTTGCGAACTCAGGTATGGTCGCGTAGTAGTTATTCGCTTTTAGCAAATAATACCATAATAGTATATACTACGAGTATATACAGAATGGTCAGTACCTATCTCCCATCAATCTCAGATTCTTCACGAACTCGCGATCGCTCACGCGGAGGTTGACTGAACGACATATTTCGCTGTCAGTCAATGAAAGCGTTGCGTGCTTGAAGTGTGATTATTATTTTTATGTATTATTTTTTGACGTACAATATTTTATATTTTATAATTGATTCATTAATGCATGCTGTCTCCATCTTTAATTATTGTGGCAATTGTAATTATGTTATTATTATATAAAACTATTGCGAATATTGTTATTATACGCACTGTTGATGGAGTTAAATAAAATATATAAATATATACATAAAGAAATCAGGAGCGAGCGGCAGCCAGACGACAACCCTAACTTTATGCATGTGTGTGCGTAATAAAGCTACGTCAACTTGTGTATGTATCACTAAATAGGACGATGTGGAGTGTCTGACGTATGCTGTTAGGAGTATACATTTAAGTGTTGTTACATTTTTTTTTTACATTTTGTATAGTAGGTAAGAATTCCACTATGCGTAGTATTATAATTGTATTCAGTGGCTTTGCTTTAACTTACTTTATTATTGGGTGCCAAGCAGTACTGTTCAGTTTGAAAGCACTGACAGGCGTCGCCAGAATAGTCTCGCTGACACTTGCACGTCCCGTCACATTGGCAGTCCCCGTGCCCGCAAACTATACCTTTATCTTGTGGACAGTTCTGCGTAGAGCATTCACAGTACGGACCCACGAATCTGTGAATCGAAAATGATGTTTGTACTTTGTAGTTTAAAAAACTGAAAAAAAAGATTTCAAATACGCAATTCGTTTACTTGGGTGATATTTTATCAGTTATTTTGTTATAAAAACCATAAAATGTACTAATACAGAACTTTAGACCGCCAATGTTAAACAAAAATCATCAAAAACTATTCATAATTGGCGGAGTAATCACATAACAAAAATAGAAAAAGAAACATACAGGCGAATAGAGAACCTCCGTCTTTTTGGAAGTCGGTTAAAAATAAAACTCAGCTTAAAATACGGTGAATTATTGAGAAAGTAATCATAAAAGTGGTAGTGTCATTCGGTTCACAGAAAGAGATTTTTTGTTTTAATAAAATATGTACATGTGTTTGAAACAAAAATACTAGAAAGACAAAAACTAGGGTGACGCCCGCGCCGCCCCGGCAGCGAAGCACGAGCCACGCTGCTGGTGGTATGAGGTGACTGAAATTCTGAAAATGCGTTCCGTGTCCAGGAAGAATGACTGCCTTCAGTATCTGACCCTTTACAAGGTTGATTTGGACGCGAGAGCCTCTTTAGATGTTAGTCGTGACGTTTAGCTATAAGACCGTCCACCGATACGATTATAGGCAATTTTATGTATGATGATATTTTTATGTTATACAATCTCTTTGATTATAGGAACAATTCTCGTCGAGTCAGCCTAAAAACACATAAATAATAATGTATAGTAGAGGTTTATATCTACCCTGATTTACAGGAGCATTTTCCACAGTTGCACTCTCCATTTTGATTGCAATCATGGGTCATATTTCCAGTCATACACGTTGAGGTGCTGTTGTCAACTGCCATTGTCTTTGGATTGCATTGGCAAGTGACTCCGTACCTTGAAAAAGTTATTATTATTAAACCAACCAAAAGCAATTATAACAAAAAAAAAACAACATTATTGTAAGTACGTAAAATGTGGACGTAAGTGATTACCAAACTTTCTTGGTAAGTCTAAAATATTGACAACCATGGACGTTACACACATATGCGTTACACACACTGCGTGAAGTTTCCGGCAGCCTAGTCAGGAGACCGTCTTGCGATCCGCAGGTCCCGGGTTCGAATTGTTGCAAAGTGTGTTACCTTTTATGATACATTGCAGCAATGTGTACGCCAAATTCTTACATTGCATGATACATTTCATGTTACGTTTCACCAGTCTGTACCCACCTTAATAAATAATGTTTATGCAACGAATTACCGGAAGGATAAAAAACAATTTAGAAACAAACATAGGTATAAGGTAGCACTTAAAAGATTGTTGCTAGCTAAAATACCAATTAATACGTATGTAGGTCTTCTACTTAGCTTATCTTATTTGTATAAAAAACACTCCATCTGTCATAAAATTGTAAATCACCCACAAAAGAAAGTATTGTTATTGTGAATGAGAGTTTATTATCTGCCTACAAACTGCTATGCAGTTGGCAGAACTGTGTCATTATAAATTTTCGTGATGTAATTAGAGAATAAATAATAATATGATACTTATATTTACTTACCAAGGCGTTTCACACTGACAAATCCCGCATACTCGAGTTTGATTCGAACAGTATTGCGAGTTATGCTCCACGTCCCGTTCGCACGCACAATCTTTTATAACATCTATATCCAGAGTTACTTTCTCAGAAATCCCTTCCAATGCTATATCTATTGAAGCTCTATCGTAGTTTTCATAGTTTAGAAGAGTGATGGTTGCATTAAAATACTTAACATCATTCCTCGTTACGTCACAAGCGGTAAGATTTTTGGTGCAGTCCGGGTCGAATTTTATTTCGAAGTCCCTTCGACGAGCTAGTCCATTGGTATGGGGTTGCACGTTCAACTTTATTCTGGTGCTTACTTCCTGAAAAAGTAAGGAAGTGCTGGTGCGTATCTGGCCCAACGCATAGGCATTGCCATTCAACGTGGCAATGCGGCCAGCATGCTGCTGCCAACATGCAGTTGAAGACGACTCATAATTATAACTCATTCAAAATAGGAGTACCTGAGGACTGTTACGATAAATGTTTCTCAGTAAATGTTTGGCCTGAGAATGCGCGAGTGAAAAAATGGATCAACTACAGAAAACGTTCTCCTACCTCGGACGGACAAACATTTCGTCGCGGAGTCGGCGCCCTGTGAGCCGCGCAATCAAGAATCTCTCATTAACGTATTCTATCAGAATGTTAGAGGACTGAAGACAAAGCTCCGAACATGGTAT
Organism: Lycia hirtaria; assembly: GCA_947563715.1. NCBI lineage: Eukaryota > Metazoa > Arthropoda > Insecta > Lepidoptera > Geometridae > Lycia > Lycia hirtaria. Next base: position 28,068,225 of record OX387379.1, on the reverse strand, counting down.
ACAAGCATGTCACTCTCGGATCATGTGCTCGTCGCGGCTTCGGAAACCTTCCTCGACGGGTCAGTGGGGGACGCCGAGGTAGTACCAGACGGATGGACATTGCTTAGACGAGACCGTGCTTCCCCTTGTGGAGGAGTTTTGCTAGCTGCGAGGCCGGGTGTTACCATATGTCGGCGACCTGAGCTCGAGTCTAAACTAGGAGAAGATCTTTGGGCGTCTGTGACATATCGCGGTGTTTCTTTTATAGTTTGCGTCGTATACATTAAACCAAAAGCTATCGACGCCGTGTACATGAATGTATTTAATAACGTAGAAACATTTTTAACTGATTCAGACACAAGAATTTTTATTCTTGGTGATATAAATATGAATAGTGCATCTAATAATATAAAAAATAATTATTGTTACTTTTTGACATATTGTAATCTAATAGATTTTAATGGAATTTTTAATTCTCACGGAGGTATTTTGGACGTAGTGTTGGCGCAGGAGTGCTCTGAGACGGCGACGGCGGCGCAACCTGTTTGTGTGCGAGAGGCCGCCGACGGCTTCGTACCTATCGATGTATTGTACCATCCTGCTCTGGAAATAATGCTCCCTTTACGATTACATAACAGCTGTGCACGCCTACAGCCTAGTAACTTAGATACATCGCGCGACTGGAACTTTAAAAAGATGGATATACCTCTTTTTCACTCATTGCTTGCCGAAACCTCTTGGGCACCTGTACTTGAATGTAATGATGTCGCAACCGCTACTGATATTTTCTATGATACTATCTATACATTATTTGACTTAACTGTTCCTAAAAAGAAAAGACAAGTAGCTAAATGCAACAGATTTCCGGTTTGGTTTGATGCAAATATTATAAAGGATATTCGGCGTAAAAAGAGATTACACAGGGTGTGGTTGAGGTCAAAATGTAATACATCGTACAAGTTATACACAGATCTTCGTAATAGCTTGAAGAACCGTATCTCAGACGCATATAAATCGTATACTGCTCTTATCGAAGAAAACTTACGGCTGCGCCCTCAGCATTTTTGGAGCCACGTGCATAGACTCAGATCCAAGGGTGGTTTCGAACCCTGTGTCTCGTATCAAGGTGTTTCTTTTACTGGGGTTGAATCTGCAGAAGCGTTTGCAAACTATTTTTCCAGCGTCTTTTTAAATAACACGCCACTTTTAGATGTTGACGAGTGTTCTGCATTAGGCTATCAAGGCGGTTACGTTAGTTTACCCACGGTGATCCCCCAAGATATCGAACGAGCCCTGAATAAGCTCAAAATAGAAAGCTCACCTGGTCCGGATAACTTGCCTAGCTTTGTCCTTAAAACTGGTAAAAAACATTTAATTCTTCCACTACACCATATTATAAATCTTTCGCTTAAAAATGGCAAGTACCCCACACAGTGGAAATTATCAAGGGTAACCCCCATCCCAAAGAATAATAAAAGACCAGTAGTAGAGGAATATCGTCCAATCGCAATTCTATGTGCGCCTGCCAAAATCTTTGAGTACATTCTGCACAATGAAATATATAGCCAGGTAAAACAACAGATAGGCGAAGAGCAGCACGGATTTAGGCCGGGCCGATCAGTAAATTCAAACCTGTTGTGCTTAACAGACTATATATCTAGCGCTATGGATCGTGGATCACAAGTTGATGTAGTGTATTTCGATTTTCAAAAGGCCTTCGATAAAATTGATAATGATATATTATTGAATAAGTTATCTACGTTTGGCTTCACTCGCGATTTCTTAATTTTTATGGCCGATTTCTTGAGGGACCGGTGTCAATATGTGAGGCATGGTACATATGTATCTCAACCATATTGCACTAGTTCTGGTGTAAGCCAGGGTTCTGTCACTGGTCCGTTACTCTTTCAAATGATGATTCACGACCTACCTAATGTACTATCTACCGCCAAATGTCTTTTGTATGCGGATGACCTTAAACTATTTTTTGAAATTAAATCTTCTAGTGACTGCCTGAAATTGCAGGATGATATCAATCAAATTTACGAATGGAGCGTGAGAAATAAAATGACATTTAATATAAGTAAATGTAACGTCATGACCTTTGATCGTAAAAGAAATCCAATACAGTTTGATTATCATTTAAACAACGTACCTATAAATAGGGTTAACTGTATCAAAGATTTGGGGGTAAATTTTGATCGCAGTCTAACTTTTCATGATCATATATCAGAACTCGCAAAAGAGTCTTACCGACGCCTTGGCTTCGTCCTACGGAATGCTAAAGACTTCAAAAATCCTGAAGTAATTAAAACATTATATAACTCCTTAGTTAGAAGCAAACTTGAATCGAGTGCTTGTGTCTGGAACCCCTATCATGTCACCTACGCGCGAATGCTTGAAAAAGTCCAAAAGGCCTTTTTAAGGTCACTGTATAAGAAAATGTATGGTTACTATCCGTTTCTGTATCCAACTAAATTCCTGCTCGGTCAGCTTGGTTACAACTCTTTCGAAGTTAGAAGGATGTTAGACCAGCTAACTATCTGCTGTAAGGCGCTTAGGGGGTCCGTCGATTCTATACGTCTGCACGACTTGCTATGCGTACTGTTCGTACTGGACGAGCCCGGGGTTCCAGCAAACAGACGTGGTCGCCCGCATGACCTGTTCCACGTAGATCGCGGTCGCACAGTAGCACGTTCTATGTCGCCCCTGAATCGTGCCCGTCGCCACTTAAACGCACTCCTTGCTGCCAACCCTGATTGTGACATCTTTTGTGATAACTGGAAGACTATTTTAAGTACCTCCTTGACTTATTGTGAAAATCAATTGGATCAATGGGACAGGTGTAAAAAGCCTGATGATTCACTGGACTTTGACGATAACCTTTGAGTTTATTGACTTGGTACTCTGAGTACTTACCCGAACGGTATATTTTACTTTGTATGACATAATTATTTTTTTGTAATGACATAGGCGTATTGCCCATTTGACATTTTTGTATTGACATTTTAAATGATATTGTATTTATATAATGAATATTTTGTAATCCTCAGACATTTGTTTAAGACATTGTTTAAGAATAATTTTTGAATATTGTGAGATAATTGTAATTGGTCTTTTTCCGTTTTTATCTCAATAAACGAATTTATCATTTATCATTTATTTATCATTTATCATGCTGGCTGGCCGCTGCAAACTGGTAGTGGGTTTGAGCATTTGGTTTGTCTTTAGACCTTTATCGGTCTGGGGTAATCAATATGCTTTTTGTGTAGTAGTTTAGTTAGTTGAGTTTGTATATTGTTGTAGTTTATGAAAAAGTTGAATGTAGTTTCAATTATATCTGGTTCATGCGTTATTAAAGGATTCACGACGCAAATATTCATACTTCAACTGACTTTCAATGATATAATGAAAATGGTTTTTGTGTTTAGTTCAGAGACATAATTTTTCAAGTTTCAAGTTAACGGCAATAAGAGGTGTCTTTTAGAAGTTCGTTTATTGGTGGCAAGTTACCTTTCAAATGCTAAATCAGTATAGACTGTATTACGAAGTGCAGTGGACAGGCTCTCTTTTCTTCACGAAGGAGAAATACGTAGGCGCAAGCTATCGCAATATGTAAAAGGCTAAGCTGTAGGAGTATATGAGAACTAGTCAAGTCAGACCTTAGGCTTTAATATATTATCCTGAGTTATAAGGAGAAATTATATTTTAAGTTGTTATCAAATATTTTATGTTGTTATACAAATAAATTTCAGGACTGCCCATTGAACTTGGCACCCATTTAGATCTCACTTCTTTTGTCGTAGAAGTCAACAACCAAGGTATATATCATAATATTGAACTTGGCTCTCATTATACATATATATTTTTGATGGGATAATTAATATTTATATTATCTGTGGAAAGGTTATCCTTTCTATAGATAAAGTCTCATTGGTACTAAGGAATGCAGTCATTTTGGTCACGGCATGCACTGTCAAAAATTACCTATAACACCCTCTTTGGGTCGGGGGTTAAAAAATAAAAGCGGTGGCTCTATTACTTACCTCATAAATTTCCTTTAGTTTCGTCACTATATCGTCCTTAAAATCGGGATCATTTTTAGCTGCTAAAGAAATTATTCTAGATCCAGTTATGTAAGATGTAAGTTTGTGGTACATGGGTTGTGAATTTAGGGGTTGGTTTTTGGCGACAGCAAAAATCACAATAACACTGTTGTCTCTTGCCAATTTACTTATCATGCTTACAGACGGGTAGTCAATTTCTGTTTCTTTCGTATACACGTTGTTTACTGTGAAACATGACCCATTGTAAGGTTTAAAAAGGCCTGCTGATCTCCCATCACCTGCCGCGTGGGGAGAGGCGTCTGTCATAAGAACAACTATTTTTCGTGATTGGTTTCTCCAACCGATCACATCTTTGCAGACTATTGCTTGTGCCAGTGCATCGAAGCCACCTTCGGGTGAGTCTCGATTTTCTCCTAGCGGTGTATTAATAACAGCTTTTTGGAACTCTTGGAAGTCTTTCGTTAAACTCAGTCGATGTATGAATGAGTATGCGAGTTTGCTGGAAATTTTGCTGAAAACAATCAAATTAAAGTTTTTATAATTCACTCTTTTCGGGCTAACCCTCATAGGGTTATATTAGGTTGAATAAAAGGATTTGGCTTTGAATACGCAGGCAGCAAACAAAAAAGAATCAGCAAAATCAAATCATAATTGGCGAAGGTAATAAACAAAAAATAAAATACAGTCGAATTGATTGAAAAAAATATACAGTTTTTGCCAGTGGTGTTTTGCCAGCAAGTAATCGTTTAAAAAAACTTTAAAAACCGACTTAAAAATACGCAATTCGTTTACATGGATGACTTATTTTTCCAGATATTTTGTTATAAAAACCAAAATACTGAACCGATTTTGGTAAAATTTTTGTGACCCTTTCAAACAAAAAAAACCGGACAAGTGCGAGTCAGACTCGCCCACCGAGGGTTCCGTACAAAATATATAAAAGGGGGAAATCATATTCTTTTTTATATTTTCCTTCATAAACCGAAAAATATACATCGTAAAAATATTTAACACATTCCTTGCTTACAACTCGGATCCGAGTGAATCGGGGCTATAGTACGATGCCTTCCACTCGGATCCGAGCAAGCATCCCGTTCATTTTGTAGTAGTCAGTAAACCACCGGCGTTTGAGGCAGTCAACGTTGCTTTGCGCGGCTACTCTGTACTTAATTAAAATTCGCCTAAAAAGTTTTGGTTCCCAGCTGAAGTGAAGGGTCTGCAGGGGGCGAAGAATGTGTTAAAAACCTGTTTTAGCTTATGCTAATGAGGCTCTTTCATATGATACCCCACATGATAAGGTTAATTCACTTTAAAATTTGGGCCCTCATTCCTTGCATAGAGACACTATTTTTTTCTGATTAAATAAAAAATGTCCAGTTTTCGGATTTTTTCGTATATGTGTACTCTAACACAATGCTTCTTGCCAAATTTCAGAGTTCTAGGTCAACAGGAAGTACCCCATAGGTTTTGATTCCTCTGTGAGTGTGGAAATGTGCGTTTTTTACGACATATTCGGCTGTAACTTTTACGAAAACTGAGAAATTTTATTGTTCTTTCTGCAGCAAGATACTATGGATCTGCGTATATGTTTTTAATTTCAACTCGATACCTTCACGCGTTCCCGAGATAAAGATCTTGACACCCGGACAGACGGACAGACGGACAACAAAGTGATCCTATAAGGGTTCCGTTTTTTGCCTATTGAGGTACGGAACCCTAAAAACAATTTTTCATATCGGTCCAGGTGTCTTCGAGTAATCGGGGAGAACACACATAAAAAATAAAAATGATTCCGACGAATTGATAACCTCCTCCTTTTTGGAAGTCGGTTAAAAAAGCAATAATGAAAATAAACTTACTTTTCATAGGCATTCGGGAGCATGTTCTTATCCACGTATGACCCCATCCCCATAACCACATTCTCGGTCATGTTCAACATGGTATTGTATATGTTTTCCGATTGCCGTGACGTTGCGTTTCTCCTGTCACTCATAGTGGCCGATGTATCGAATAAGAAATATAAGTCGACCGGGTAATCTTCTGCGAACTTGAAAGAGAATGAGAAGTTCTGTGGTAGTCCTGGTCTTAGTTTCATTATATATCTTTGGGGCTTGATCTGGGTAACATTCTTGGATCCTGAGCTAAATGGGCTATCTTCAGTACTGTTTGCGAAGTTTTCAGGATTTTGTAAGGAGTCTGGGCACCACGTGCTGTTGCTCTCGGTGAAGGTCTTGGGCATACAACGCTGTTCGCTGTTGTATGTTTTCTGTAAGGTTCAAAAGAGTGAGCAAAAGTAAAGAAAACTACTCTAATGCGGTAATATTTAACTTTCGTCAATAATAACAGGCTTCAATAAAAAAAGTCAAGCAATGAAGTACAGAATTCGTACACATTTTTTGTTTATTACGTAGAATTGTAGTGATTAATCCAATCATTTCTGTGAATGAAATATTAAAATTGGATGAAAAATTATGAAGATACAACGATTTCAGGATGCGCGAATGAGGTGAAAAAAGACGGCAATCATATAAAGTGACGTAGTCATCCTCTCGCTCACTCTACTTTTAATGTATACTGTGCTTACACTCGCTTATATCTACTGACGTACTGTGTAAGAATGTGGTGTTACAGTCCGACGTCACTGGTCACGTTTTAAACGAGGCAAAAATGTAAATTTTAATTACTTCGTTACTTTCTTACGTAATAACCTCCCCCAAAAGAATAAAATAGTCTAAAAGTCTTATTGCACATGGCTTTATAGTTACAATATAAAATATTTCTTGCGTGCTTCATTGTATTGAAGTGTGGGAAGGTCAGCCTCAAGGCGGACAGACAACCTCACAAGTGGCAGGAAGACACTACATGCAGAATTCATGGGGGAGGTCTATGCTAAGCAGTGGGCTGGCTGTGATGATGATGATGACGATGAAATGTATTAAAAAAATATGAAAATCATGTGAAACTTACCGAAGCGCACCAAACACAGACGCTCTCGTCCCGTATACAAGCACTGCAAGTGTTATGTTTCTCACAAGAATCTGACAAACCTTCTTTCAGATACAAAATTAATAAGAAAAATATTATTTTATTCATTTTGAATCACTATACAATGACTGTTACACTGAATATAACCAATAATGAAACCTGTGTGGTTTATACGAGGAAAAATGTATTTTGTTAGGACTCGTACACAACGTTCTATTTTTACAGACTTCAAAAAAAAAGGAAGTTATTAATTCGACCTGTATGTTTGTAATATTGACAGAATTGTAAAATTTTTATATATGTTAGTATATACCAGCTTCTAAACATGTGTGCCAAATTTCATAAGTGTATGTATGTTTGTCCACGCATTACGCAGAAACTAGTTGTATTTCAAAAAATATTTTTTCATTGAATAAAGTATCTTTCAACTTAGGAGTCACTGTAAGTTTTATCAAAATCAATTCAGTAGTTTTCAAGATATGGGCTTTTGAACACTCACTTCGTTTAGCGCCACTGCAGAGCAGTGTCTACACCTTGTATTTCAATTGTTTGATAGATAGTGACATGAGCGGTGATGAGCTTTGACGACCGTTTTTAACCGACTTTTAACCGACTTCAAAAAAAGGAGGTTAATTTATAATACTATAATACAATTCGACCTGTATTGTGAATACAATTTTTAATTTCAAACAAACGAGTAAATACTATTAAAAAAATTAAACAGACTTCAAACTGAAAAGAAAGAAATACTTAGCTCGAAGAAAACCAACTATTTTGAGGTCTTTGAAAACCAACAATTTTTCAGGTTTTGGGGTTTTTGGTGGTGAATTACTTTTATTACTAAACTATAATCACCAACGCGTTGGTGATTATAGTTTAGTAATAAATTCTTAAGAAAACTTTTCAAATTAAACGGTTTTATTCTATTAACGGCTATTTCTGTACTAAATTTCATAACTCTGTTATTGAACTGAACAATTCATTGATAATAACATACTTAAACGGCTTGACCGATTTTGATGTGCTAGGTGTCGATCAATTCGTCTTTACTCATTGAATATCATAGGCATTTTTTTATAATAATAATAATTGAACTCTTGCAAAAAATTTAAATATCACTTTTTGATAACGTACAATGAACTTTTTCGTAATAAATAAGTGATATTGCTGTGAATATTCTAAAGAATCCGCATTTATAATCTTTTACATTAACTCTGCGCATACTTCCACATAAAAAGTACACCCAACAGCGTAGTTAATCAAGCGTAATGATATCGTAAGTAAGACTGCAAAAATCGCTCTTCTGCAGTCGGGTATTCTGTTTTTAACCGGATTCCGAAAAGAAGGAGGTTCTCAATTCTATTGTATGTTTTTTTTGTATGTTTGTTCAGCGATTACTCTGCCAATTATGAATTGTTGTTGTTTTTTTTTTATATACACTAAAGATCTACGATTGACCACCAACTCGCCTGATGTTAAGCGACGGTGTGGCCGAGGATGTAGCTCGTCGATCTAGAAGATATCTATTCACTCTAGCCTTGAAAATTCCAAGATTGTTTTTACCCGACCGCGTAAGAAGGAGGTTTATGTTTTTGGTTTATGTAAATTTCTATATGATCGCCTACAGTCTAAAGGGCTTGACCGATTTTGATGTGCGAGGTGTCGTTTGATGCGTCTTTACTTCCAGAGTGTCATAGACTATATTTTTTTGTAAAAAAATAATAATACCTACATCTCTCGCAAAAACACTAAAACCCCTAAAGCCCCACTACACGATATTCCGTCTCGGCCGCTTTAGGGCCGGTTCGTGGGTACCTACTTATATTACTTATCCAGTAACACTGTACTTAGAGGGCCTTACCGAAAAACGATACTTAACTTTAACCAACGTCTTAAATTCTCTGTCTTCTTTGCGCAAATGTCAATAAGTGTCAGCGAGAAGTTGACAAAATATGTTGAGCATTGCTTAAAGTTATGTAACGTTTTTCTGTAAGGCCGATATAATAAAGAATAATTTGTCGTTTTATTCCTCCTGTTTTTTAACCAGCATTGTTATTTTAACCAATATAGGTATGTATATTTTAAGCTTGTCATTGAAAACTGAATCTAATAAACTCAATCATAAAAACCATTCCCGGAAAGCTAATTTGTAATAGATAGCGTTATCATGTCTATATTTAGTTTACATGTACGAGTATGTATCGGGCCTAATACCGGAATTCGTCATTGTTATTTTAGTCCCTATTATTCCTCATGGTTATTAAATATATTAATTCCAATCATATTCCACATTATTTCCTTGTCAATGTCATACGTAGTCAGTAAGTGGAGCATCATGAACCTGTTACAGTTTTTTATAATTTTTTGTTGTTTTAGCTATATAAGTTGTGAGTCAAAATGCAGCAACCAAAGGACATGTGGAGAGTGCATAGGTTATGCGGCACAAAAATGCCATTGGTGCTCTGAGGTGAGTCGTATGTACGCTGTGAATACGCTGTGAATTTTTGTCTATAATGGCTGGTTACAGCTCCGTTGGTAGACTGCCTTCTAAGCTGTAGCAAATATATCCGGGGGGCTATATTTGCTTATTAAGAAGGGGTTCTTGCGCAGTCGGGTAAAAAAATACCTAATGTACGGCTGATCCTAACGTAAGGACCTAACGTAAGGTAATGTCCATCGATCATCCAAACAGTTAAATTGGAGAAGGCAAGAGTGATATCATTAGTCGCATCCCTTATATTATTGACCCCCTTTTCATAATCAAGATTTAAAACTGTAATAAGCCTATTTTTAAACCGACATCAAAAAAGGATGAGGTTCTCAATTCGACTGTTTTTTATGTTTGTTACCTCATGGCTTTCGACAGGGTTTCAAATAAGAAAAGAACCATCAAAATCGAGAACCGATTTTGATGGTTCTTTTTTTATTTGAAAGCTGATGCTTCCCGTGTGGTCCCATTTCAATTTGGTCCAGTTCTGACAATGGCATTCATGAGAAGTCGGTTGCTTCAGTTTTTTTTACTATAAATACTATAATTATAGCTAAAATGGTATTTGTTAACTTTTGTCAGATGGAATTAGTCGTACTCGAAAATGGAATAAAACACTTAACTAAAATTGACTGATCTTACACCTCAGTTGGTACCGCGTTAACCTTCCATCCATACTTACTTTATAGCTACTTACTGTAAGTTGTGGGTTCGATCCTCACCCCGGACAAATATTTAATTTTGTGTGATGACCATGGATGTTTTTTGTGTCTGTGTGTTTCTATGTATCATAAAAAAAGGATACATGTATTCTATCACTATCTAGTTACCATAGTACATTGTATTGTGGTAGCCAATAAGGTTAAAATTGTGCGCTGTAAAAAAAACATAAGATCTTGTAATCCACAATTTATAGCGAATAAATAACTTTGAACTTTGAGCCCATATTAAGCAAAGCTTGACTGTCAAGCTTTGCTTAGTGTGGGCTAGATGGTATTGTGTAAAATGTGCATCAATATTTATTTAAATAAATAAATAAATAAATATTTGTGGACATTTCACACAACACCATCTAGCCCAAACTAAGCAAAGCTTGTACTATGGAACTAGATAGCTGATAGAATACATATATACTTTTTTTTTTGTAAATATATACATATGATACATAGAAACACCCAGACACAGAACAAACATCCATGCTCACCACACAAATGTTTGCCCTGAGTGGGGATCGAACCCACAACCTTTCAGTTCAGCAGGTAGACGTAGACACACTACCAACTGAGCCACAAGGCCAGTCAGTCAGTTGTATTTTATTGTAATTACTTATGTGTTCAGTATTATTTCAGAATAAAAACGTCACTAGATGTCAACCTGAAAACGAAACTAGCACCGATTGGTGTAAAACAGAATACATTATAATATCAAAAACAGAAAATACTACCAAGCAAGACACCGGCTTTTCTAGCACCACCCAGCTTCGTCCACTAGAAATGGTCATGAAGGCACGCCCAGGCAAAGATGTCAACTTTACCATATCTTATAAACCAGCTGAAGATTTCCCTCTTGATGTATATTTTCTTATGGACTATACGTATACGATGATGAAGCATGTGGAGATGCTGCGGAATCAGTCTATGCAAATATTCGAAGCGTTACAAAAACTAACGAAAAATGTTAGACTAGGAGTTGGGAGCTTTGTCGAAAAACCGGGACTACCCTACTCGGATGTTAATGTTTTGTAAGTATAGATAGTCAAGATATATTTATTTGTCTCCAGTGTCTCTCCACGAAGTCGCAGGTTAAAAATGGCCATATCGCGATCTCATAAAAATAATCTTGGTATTTTCAAGGCTAGAGTGAATAGATAATAGATATATTTTAGAGCGACGAGCTTCATCCTCGGCCAACCATCGCTTAACATCAGGCGAGTTGGTGGTCAATCGCAGATCTATCTTGAACATCTTGAAAGATACGTACGATATTGGACAAAGCAATAACAATCGATCAAAAGGTTTTCGTGACAAAAGGACTCAGAATTTGAAATATGATAAGTTTTGTTACAAAAATGTTAGACTAGGAGTTGGGAGCTTTGTCGAAAAACCGGGACTACCCTACTCGGATGTTAATGTTTTGTAAGTAGAGATAGTCAAGATATATTTATTTGTCCCCAGTGTCTCTCCACGAAGTCGCAGGTTAAAAATGGCCATATCGCGATCTCATAAAAATAATCTTGGTATTTTCAAGGCTAGAGTGAATAGATAATAGATATATTTTAGAGCGACGAGCTTCATCCTCGGCCAACCATCGCTTAACATCAGGCGAGTTGGTGGTTAATCGCAGATCTATCTTGAACATCTTGAAAGATACGTACGATATTGGACAAAGCAATAACAATCGATCAAAAGGTTTTCGTGACAAAAGGACTCAGAATTTGAAATATGATAAGTTTTGTTACAAAAAGTTTGTACTCGTGGTCTACTGTTTGTAGAACTACTAGTTTTAAATAAAAACTACGTGTCACTCACGTCTGTTTTCAGCCGAAAAATCCGACTATAGTTTCAACCGCATTCGGCGATCTTTTTCAAAAGAGCAGCGCAAACGTCAGTCTCGGTCGGTGACGCGCTTCGCATTGCGACGTGCCGCTCGTGCCGCACGTGATGTCATCGGTTGCAAAAGGGTTGGGGTGGAAAGCTTGTCTTCTTGTGTCGGTTCAGCTGAAGTGTTCTCTTCACCTAGAACTCTCATGAGTGTCAGGAATGTTCCAGCAGACGGAACTCACAATATCACCACCAGGCTCACGATCATCCTCCCGAGCTCCATGAAGGCAAGGTTTCCAAGTGGGTGGTAAGTGCCATCCTCCATCTCTGTTGAAGATCGGTCGTTTACTAATTTATATAGCCTCCCTGACCTTCCGGGGCACAAACAACTTCTCACGTGCCAGGACCTTCACCTTATCAAATCTAATGTAGTGCTGCGTGTCGAAGGTCAAAACATGCTCCGCCACCGCAGAACTGACGCTGCCCAGATTCTTCATGGAGCGTATGTGTTCTGTGAGTCTGGTGGACACGTCTTCAACAGAGATGGGGGATGGCACTTACCACCCACTTGGAAAACTTGCCTTCATGGAGCTCGGGAGGATGATCGTGAGCCTGGTGGTGATATTGTGAGTTCCGTCTGCTGGAACATTCCTGACACTCGTGAGAGTTCTAGTGAAGAGAACACTTCAGCTGAACCGACGCAAGAAGACCAGCTTCTCTCCCCAACCCTTTTGCAACCGATGACGTCACATTCAGCACGAGCGGTACGTCGCAGTACGAGGCGCGTCACCGACCGAGAGTGACGTTTGCGCTGCTCTTTTGAAATAACCACCGAATGCGGTTGAAACTATAGTCGGATTTTTTTGGCTAAAAACAGACGTGAGTGACCCTTAGTTTTTATTTAAAATGTGTGAAAACCACGTTAGTTTCCATAGTAGAACTACTAGTATTATACATAGGTAAATGTGAAAGTTGGTGAGTAAGTGAATGTGTTTGTAATGTCTTCCCGCTGAAACGACAACGGATTTGAATGTTTTTTTTAATAAGCTTTATTATACATCATCATCATCATCAACCACATCCTTCTCTATTCCACTGCTGGGTATAGGCATCTCTGTTATCTTGCCATCTTCGTCAGTAATTTTATTATTAGATCTCACACTCACAACATACATATGTATATAAATGAGAAAGTTTATGAGTGTATAAGTTTATCACTTTTTCGCAATGACACGGTGGCGGGTGGTACACATTTAAATGTTTTTTTAAGCCAGTATGTAATAGGTAACCGTTTTCCTTGCAGTCCTAAAAACGGTGTACCTGCTTACGTTTTCAAGAATCACTTGTCATTAACTAATAACATGACAGACTTCAAAGAAAAAATCCAACAACCTAAATTTGGGAGCAATTACGATGATGCTGAAGCGGGTCTAGATGCACTTATGCAAGTCATGGCATGCGAAAAACAATTAGGATGGAGAAAAAATACAAAAAGAATAATAGTGCTAGCAACCGACAATACTTATCATAGTGCAGGTGATGGAAAAATGTTGGGTGCATTCAAACCTAACGATATGAAATGTCATTTAGTCAACAACGAATACAATGGAGAAATGTCACTCAAATACGATTACCCCTCTGTTAGTCAAATTAATAGAGTGGCCAGGAATAGACACTTCTTAATAATATTTGCCGCATTAAAATCACAAAAAGATGTATACCAAGCTCTTAGTAAGCAGATACAGGCATCTTCATATGCAGAGTTAAAAGAAGAAAGTAACATCATGGAAATCATCCAAGAAGAATATAGTGTAAGTGTAGTTTTTCTGATTAAGGTTGAGATTAAAGCGCGCAGCTATCTCTCTAGCACATCAGCGTATATGAAAACCCATCCAGTATTCATAATCTCAGTGCATCTGAGCATTAGTTCACAAAAAAGTTACCTTAAACTATTCCACTATACAGTACCACTACTAGTTAGTGGTACTTCTTTATGTTGACTCTTGAGTTTTTAGGCTTCCTGCACCCTTAGCAGGAGCCTATTCGTGAGGCTACGATGTCTGTCTGTCTGTCCTACACTTAAACGGCTATCTTTCGAACGGCAATGTATAGAATTCTCAAAATTGGAAAGATTAAAGGATTCCTTTTGATTTAAACCGAGAAATAATAATAACGAACACTAGATAAATTATATTTTTTTTGTCATTTTGAAAATAAAACAAATTAGTTCACGTTGTTGTAATCGTAAGATAAACGAGTGACGCTATGGCGTCACTTGTCACACTCGCTTCTTCGTCAATATATTTTTTTATTAATATTTTTACTTTACGCGCACTGGCGTACTGACTGGCACACGCCGCACAGTGATTTTATTAATTTCCTCTAGATGGCGCTTTTAACATATTTTCTTTAGATGTGCCTATCGTTTTATACAGTGTTATAGGTATTTCTACTGTATAGAAAACATGTGATATTACAAATATTAGTCTTGTTTTCTGTGTTCGTGTGTTCCATGGGAGTAGGTACGGAAGCCTCGATGTGCGAGTGAAACTCGTACTTTGCTGGATTTATTTAGTCCGCATTACAACGTCGATATCATTATTATGATTACCTAAATATTAGATAAATCTCGGGTTAAGCCCGATCTTCTGGTAGGCATTAATGGGGCCGAAGTCAACACTTACATAATATTTACAAATCAACAGAAATTGGATACATGGATGGAAAATTAAACCAATGGTCCAAGATGGAATTTAACGTATTTTGGCTATTGAGATGAACGTTTGTGACTATCGGCTGATGCTCCCACACAGTAGGTACGATGCGATAACAGCATCCGCCATTTTCGTCTCATCATACAAAAATGTTGAGGCTGTTGGTGACTCGCCACCCATAAAAGGGGCCCCCTATAATAGTGACACCGCATATTGGTGCTGGAGAAGCAACATTAGCGTGGATGCCTGTGTCGAGAGATGTAGTACTTTACGTTCACTAAGAGCTACTGTTATCGTTATGTTATGTACCTACTTTTACAGCTTAGGTATGTAGCTCTTGCAGTTTTCACCACCCAGCCAGCCAGTTAAGGCAAGCTTGAGGCCAGCAGGGTTACTCGGCCCGTTTTTATCTTGCTTTTTCTATAATTAAGAGTGTGAGGCAAAAGTTCAAATGAGCCTACTTAAAATTGTGATATTATTAATAATCACTTTAAATTGTGTGCCAATCTGTTAGTTGCAGAACAAGCAAAATAATAATCGGCCAAGTGCGAGTCGGACTCGCGCACGAAGGGTTCCGTACTATCATCTATAATACTACAAAATTTAGTTCTGTTTATAAAATAACGAGAAATCAACGAAATTCCAAGTAGTAAATTGCAAACTTAAAGGTAGGTTTTCGATACACATCCGGGCAGCATGACGACGCTCGCGCGAATACGCGCGGCTATGGCTCGCTCTGTGAAGTTACCTCCCCCGCTACCCGGGCGGCGCGGCGCTCGCACCGCGTTTAGATGCACGGATTATTTTCATTTTGTTAGTTTTTATGTATTATATTAGGTATTTATTTTTATAGTTAATATATTTCTAAATATTTACTTACAAATATTCAAGTTTCTACCTGTTAATTAAGATTGAGTAAAATTGCTTAAAAATTACGTTTGTTGTATGGGAGCCCCCCTTTAATATTTACTTTATTGTTATTTAATTATTTATTTTGAAAGGTAATATACAAGTAAATATTCTGTGAAAATTTGAAGCGTCTACCTGTTACCGTTTTTAATATTGAGCAAAAAAATACGAAAAAAACACGTTTATTGTATGGGGACTCCCCTTAATATTTAATTTTTAGTATTTGTTGTTATAGCGGCAACGGAAATACATCATTTGTGAAAATTTCAGCTTTCTAGCTATCACGGTTTATGAGATACAGCCTGGAGACAGACAGACAGACAGACAGACAGACAGACAGACAGACAGACAGACAGCGAAGTCTTAGTAATAGGGTCCCGTTTTTACCCTTTGGGTACGGAACCCTAAAAACAAGCGCTGAGCGAACTTTGTTTGTATCGTTATAAAATTTGATAATACGGATGCTGGGGTCTCATTTAGACCGAGGGAAACGTATGAGGGAGCGATATGCGGTGTCGCCATTTACCAACGCCGACGGCCCGCTATGAATGGCGTCAGACGCCTCTGCGGTATTATGCCCATTATTATATTTTATATTATATTTAGTACGAGATCCAGCTGCAGAATCAGTGCACTCATCAAGTATTTGCTAAAAAACCTTCAATATTTACCATCTTTAACAGCTCGCAACCCTTATTTGCGGCCAGATTTAATTAGGCACCCTTATATCATAATAAAAAGAAAAAAAGCTTTCATTTGATATAATTATAAATAATAAATGTACATTATGAACGTATAATCGTTCCAAAATGATACCTGTTTACACCTGGCTGCAAAGAGGTGCGGCCAAGTGCGCGACGGCACTCGTGATTTAGTCTTTATATATATTGCCGTCAAGTGGGCGACATTTTATTTAAAAAAAAAAAGACAAGTGCGAGTCAGACTCGCCCACCGAGGGTTCCGTACAAACTAAATAAAAGGGGGAAATCATTTTCTTTTATATTTTCCTTCATAAACCGAAAAGTATATATCGTAAAAATATTTAACACATTCCTTGCTCACCACTCGGATCCGAGTGGAGCGGGCTATAGCAGTAGCGCCTCCAACTCGGATCCGAGCGAGCGTCCCGTTCATTTTGTGGTAGTCAGTAAACTGCCGGCGTTTGAGTCAGTCAACGTTGCTTTGCATGGCCACTCTGTACTTAATCAAAATTCGCCTAAAAAGTTTTGGTTCCCAGCTGAAGTGAAGGGTCTGCAGGGGGCGAAGAATGTGTTAAAAACCTGTTTTAGCTTATGCTAATGAGGCTCTTTCATATGATACCCCACATGATACGGTTAATTCACTTTAAAATTTGGGCCCTCATTCCTTGCATAGAGACACATTTTTTTTGTGATTGAATTAAAAATGTCCAGTTTTCGGATTTTTTCCTATATGTGTACTCTAACACAATGCTTCTTGCCAGATTTCAGAGTTCTAGGTCAACGGGAAGTACCCCATAGGTTTTGATTCCTCTGTGAGTGTCGAAATGTGCGTTTTTACGACATATTCGGCTGTAACTTTTTTTTTTACGAAAACTGAGAAATTTTATTTTTCTTTCTGCAGCAAGATACTATGGATCTGCGTATATGGATTTAATTTCAACTCGATACCTTTACGCGTTCCCGAGATAAAGGTCTCGACACCCGGACGGGCGGACAGACGGACAACAAAGTGATCCTATAAGGGTTCCGTTTTTTCCTATTGAGGTACGGAACCCTAAAAACAAGTGAACTAATTTTTTTCCCAAAAATCAATTAACAATAATTTAATTAAAAATACTAGCGGCCACATTTTGATAGGCACCCCGGTGGATATATATTCTTCTAATCATAAATATGCATAAAAATTTGGTTTTTAGCAAATAATCGATGAGTGCACTGATTCTACAGCCGGACCTTAGACTATGTCAATCAATGTGACAATATTAACAACTGTAAAATATTTCAGAAATCGATTAGTGCTATCAAAATAGGTCACGATGCATCATCTTCATTTCGAGTAACAATTGATCAGAGATGTGAGAATAACACGGATAAAAGCGACGCTGTGTCGCCAGTAATGTCAAAAAATTGTATAAGTACACCAAATAATAGTATCGTTCAAATACCGGTAACTATTCGAAGCCTAGAATGTTCAAAAATTAATGGAAAATTATCTACACAAGCGATTCCAATAACATTTGAAGCAAAAAATGGAATAAGTGATAAAGTGATAGTACATTTCACAGTGGATTGTCAATGTGAGTGTGAAAAGAACAGAATAAGCAAAGCCAGTCGTGACAGATGTAACAATAACGGAGGTATACAATGTGGTGCCTGCAAATGTGACGCTAATTGGTGAGTTAGAAAGTTAAAATTTGAATTTTACACTAATCATCATCATAATCAATCTTTTGTCAGGATACAGTGAATTCTTCTATATCTTCCTTTGTATTTAAACGGTTTTATTTAGCTTGACCTGTTTATTTGTTTGGGTCAAATTTAGTAACTGAAATTTTACCCCCTTGCAGTTGACGGATCGATCTAAAATTTGGTGTACACCTTTAGTCCTGATGGCAATACAATTTAGTATATTCTGTATTATTGAAAATCCAAGATGGCCGCCGCCACAAAATGGAGGATTTCATATTTTAACACAACCCCCACAATTATGAATGAATAAATGTCTAAATGCGCAATGATGTGATTCAATAGAACCCAATTTACTTGTTTAACATTTTGTTCCTATCTTATAACATAAATAGTCTAATCCTTCCCACAAATTAGAACAAGATTAAACTTGACATTTGATACCCTATTATTTCTAAGTTAATTATTACGATCCAGACCTTTAAAAGGTTTTATCTTGAGAACTCACTGCTAGGTAGACAATGCACAGCTTAAATTGCTGACTCTAGGTCACGAAATTTGGAGGGTGCTTTCCTTTGTGAATATTAGGTTATCCACTAGGAAAGGATTTATTGATCACGAATTAAACCAGGGGATGTATTAGTTGATTCTTAAAACTCAATTGTAATTTTGTGCTAGCGGTTGTCAATATTCTATCAAAACCTTATCAAACCCATCTTTTGCCAGGCTTGAAATAATAGGGTCATATCAAATCACATTACATGCAAGAAACGGTTAGGTGAAAATATTTAATGTGGGTTTCACAGATCACAAGATAATTTAAGAAACTTCACAGTTCATTTAAATATTTTCTAAAGTTACGGGCTCGCTTCGCTCGCGCACAATGTCGCGTTGTTTGCTTTGAACATTATACCTACTTGGGTAAGTTCGTATAAAAACAGTGTCTAAAAAAAATCTTAAAAAAAATATGCATAAAAATATTGTCAAAAACTTCATTATTTATTTAAATAAAATAAAAAAATGCTCGCGCATAATTATATGTAGTCTAGTTGAGGAACCTGAAAGTTTCTGGGCAGAACTATCGGGCGAAAGCAGGCGCCTAATATTATAACAGCACTCTGGGGTCCCTGGCCCTAGTGACAGAGTATTGGCAACCGCTTTTAGACAATAAAATAGAAAGGCTTAAACATAAAGATAGGCACTTATAATATTAATTATAATAGTGATTTATACAAAGGGGCGGCGAAACGTGCAAGATCAACTGCTCTGATAGCACATCGATAGAATTGGACAAGCAGTGTTATTCAGCAAATTACACGGCTAAATGCAACGGTCACGGCATATGCGAGTGAGTATACATTTTTTAACACGCTTTTATTAGCTTCACCTGTACGCATGTTTGTTTGTTTGTAACCGGTCCTTTGGACTTGATTTTGACCCACTTCAAACGGTCAGATTTCATTCAAACTTTGTAGGCTTATCGAGGACAGATGACAATACAATAATTTTAAAGCGTGTTTTTTTAGTTTTTTTTTTTTTACTATTTTGATTTATTATGTTCGTAACATCGATGGGAAGTATTGACATTTCAGATATGTGTTTTTATAAACAAAACATGTTTTAACACATTCAACACATGTTTAATCAATATAATATTGTCTTCACTTTCTATTATGGGTTCAAAGCACGCAGCTATCTCTCTCGCGCATCACAACATTTTTAAACACATAAAATCACTGAGTGTGAATTTTAGAAAAGTGACAGACAGATTTGTTTATTTAGATAGGAGAAGTCGGTTAAATATTTGAAACAAGTTTTATTCAGATTTTGACGGAGTTTTGAAAAACATAGGTTTTTCAAAACTCCGTCGCGGATAAACTATAATTTAAACTCCTCACCATTTTTTTTAAATATCGAGCTCTTTGCCAAATTAGAGAATATATGCATGATTTTTTACATGTCTCCGTTGCTTAAAAACAATATTAAAATATCTTCAAAAATATGGGTCAAAAACATTTAAATTTCGTGTTAGACAGAGATAACACCATTGCGTGTCCCAAACATATTCAATACAAAATCGGTCCATCCGTTTGAGAGCTACGATGCCACATATCAAATTTATAAAACCCCTTTTTGGGTTGGGGGTTAAAAATATTATCCCTTTGTGTTTATCCCTATAAAATAAAATTCATACATGCTTGAACCTAGCAATTTGTTTTCTTAGGTCTTGGTCTGATTAACTATATCGAAGAAAAATTGGCATACCTATTAGTTTGTTCAGCTAGAGAATGAATGTTGCATTGAGGGTGCTGCTGTCCTGATTATATTATTTTGTTCAGTCGAGACCATAAAGTACCATAGTAGTATTTACTTCCAGACGTTAGTTCCCCTTTTTTTGCCACGATAGAACGACAGTAAACAGACTATAGCATCTAACATAATATTGTTTCTTCACTAGATGCGGTAAATGCTTGTGTACAGATGGTTTCACAGGTGAAGTTTGCCAATATGATCCTAGTTCGTGCGATACTGGGAAGAACGGACGTGTTTGTAGTGGCATAGGCCGTGGAACCTGCGAATATGGCGAATGTTCTTGCGTAGGTCAATGGACTGGGAAAGCTTGTGACTGTCCAAATGAAGAAACATCGTCGAGACAATGCACTGGGCCATTTTCCAAAAAGGTATGCAAGCTAAATATTTTACTCAGCCCCAATGTTGGGTTATTTTTTGTGAAGACATTTGTGATTTACCATGACATACCCTTACAAAAGTTGGCATCTCTGCAATACGCGCCTTGCAAGTTAATATATCTATTTATAAAAATAAAAACTAGTAAATCGCAAAACTGCTATTTATTAACTACAACCCACCCACAAAAAAGCGCTCAGCCTGCCTTAAGAAGATTTCACTTTAGAAAGATAGATTACTCCAGTCCGATGAAGGTCTAGAGATAATCTGATTACTTAAACCCAATTATTGTTTACAGATCTGTTCGGGCCACGGTCGTTGCATATGTGGCACATGTAATTGCGGAAAAAAAAACGAAAATGAGAGATATACCGGTGCATTCTGTGATATTTGTGATGATTGTGCAATTGAGAGATGCCATGATCTAGAAGGTTACGCAAAATGTAATCATAATAAAACTAAGGCTATTTGCGATAAAGAGTTTGCCTTATCTGCTGATATAAATCTTAACGTTCAAGTGAAAAACAAAAGTGAATTAATAAAAATGGATAGATGGACAACGGGTACCCAGTGTAGAACCGAACTCGATGACAAATCAATCCTGGTATTCAAATATAACGCTGATACAAAAAATGCGGACGGAGATGATACGGACAGTAATAAAATGTTGCTTATGATTCAAAAAGAAGTAGAAATTCCACCTAAAGCAGACATACTACGTAAGTTACCAAAATTAGTTTAGATAGCATTTTGGCTTTTAGCACATGCAACACGTCAAACGCACGTTTAATAATTTATCTCTGTAGCAATTATACGAATATTTTGAAGATAAATTATATTTTAATAAGCGTTTGACTCATTCACACTGCTATTACTGCAACATACTTATAATACAAAACTTGATACGTACTAATTGTTATTAACAGACTTCAAAAAACCCAAACAGACCCGAAATTTTATTTTAGGTTAGCGGTTTTTGTTCGAATCGGAATCTGTACTTGATAATATTTCATCTTTCATGAACTAATTGTTTTTTTTTACTTTGTTCTAGTTCCCATTGCCAGTGTCATAGCAGCGATTTTGCTGATTGGACTTTTAACTGTAGTTTTTTGGAAAGTGCTAGTAGAGTGGTATGACAAAAGAGAATATAACAAGTTCTGCAATGAAGCTAAAGCGCAAGGGTACGATATCCAATCCGAAAACCCTCTGTATGAACCACCAACACAGACCTTCATGAATCCTACTTGTGAACAAAGTAACCTATAAAGTAGGTAAAATAATGTAAAACACAAGGAAAAAAGACAATGGTCATGGCGCTGTGCCTAATTATAGCCACAATCAGGATAGTATAAGCGGGAAAATCCTGAGACCAAACTAAACGCTAAATTTTATGTCATTTTATTACTCAAAAATTTACATTTAAATAAATATGTGTATAAATAAGAAAAGTAAATAAATAGATACATTTATAAAGAAAAAGCCGTCCACAAAATTTTGCTAAAACATT
Organism: Lycia hirtaria; assembly: GCA_947563715.1. Taxonomy (NCBI): domain Eukaryota; kingdom Metazoa; phylum Arthropoda; class Insecta; order Lepidoptera; family Geometridae; genus Lycia; species Lycia hirtaria. The sequence goes on along the minus strand of OX387379.1, from coordinate 28,045,961 downwards.
TCGCAGTAGTACCTACAGTCAAACGTCACCATTTCATATTTTATGTGTGTGTTAAATTCTAGTATAATCTATTCGTAGAATAAGCATTGAAGGATCTATTGCGTTTTATATTATTATAATCAACCGATGTTGGAGTCGATGTTGCAAAATATTGTAGCGTTGAAGAAAGTAAAATATGGATGGCCAACTCTTTGTGTGGTGTTACTTCTTGGTGGGTCGTAGTGGATGGCGGTCATGAGATCGCCGTAGCCTCGTTGGTGGCTCGTCATTGTAATGTTTCTTCTCACGACGTTCTTCGGCATCCAACTTTGCGAGCACAGCCTGTTACAAATAATATCTATTAATATTTGCGTCCACTAACATTGATGGTAATGAGCCATTACCATTAATCTCTTCTCTTCAACTTGTCGATGAAGCTCAAAATCACGCAACAAGCTATGGAGTCTCTCTACGTCGTACGAGAGTCATCAACATATTTTTAAGTATTTATATCAAAAAATATGCTCTAACCGCTACAGTTTTTTTTAATTCTGTAACAACATGATTGAGACAAAAAGAAGTCTGTCAATCCCAACCTCAAAAATCCTCAGGCTCTCAAGTACCTATAAGCTGGTCGTAGAGTAGGAAGAATTTCAAGTTTAATCGCAAATTGAACTTGGGGTAGATTAGGTTCGTTAAGTTTATAGTTTTTATTTTAAAACATTTACTTTACATAAAAATACATGAGGCCAGCGTAGATTCATACAAGCAGGATAAGCTTCTTTTTCATTTTGATACGTGAAGGCTAAAATTTAACCTTAGTCGCAGATACGTTCAATTAGGTTAGGTTTCTCTTTTGAAAATAGAAACGTTATATAAAAGTACATGTAGTAGAATCAACAATTTTTATCCTAGTAGTACTTCATCATCATCATCATCTCAGCCATAAGAAGTCCACTGCTGGACATAGGCCTCTCCCATGGATTTCCAAAAAGACCGATTGGAAGTGGCTTGCATCCAGCGTCTTCCCGCCACTTGTATGAGGTCATCTGTCCATCTCGTGGCTGGTCTTCCTACGCTGCGCTTGCCGGTACGTGGTCTCCACTCGAGAACCTTTCGGGCCCATCGGCCATTAGTTCTACGTGCTATGTGCCCTGCCCACTGCCACTTCAACTTGCTAATTCGCTGTGCTATATCGGTGACTTTTGTACGTCTACGTATCTCTTCACTTCTGATTCGATCTCGTAGAGAGACTCCGAGTATAGCCCTCTCCATAGCTCGTTGCGTGACCTTGAGCTTCCTTATAAGGCCCATAGTTAGGGACCTAGTAGTACTTACTTAAAACTTTTTAAGTTAAACGGTTTTATTGAAAAGAAAGATAATGATGTAGATAATATATTTACTGTATTTTACTAGAAAAGCCCTTTCATTTGATACCCATATTGTGGGGGTTGTGTTAAAATATGAAATCCGCCATTTTGTGGCGGCGGCCATCTTGGATTTACAATAATACAGAATATACTAAATTATATTGTCATTAGGACTAAAGGTGTATACCAAATTTCAGATCGATCTGTCAACTGCAAGGGGGTAAAATTTCAATTATTAAATTTGACCTACACAAATAAATAAACAGTTCAAGTTAGAGAAAACTGTTTAATAAAATAGCAATCGTGAAGCCAGGTCAGAGGCCTTCCGGTGGCTTAGTAATTCAGATACTAGGTCTGGCCACTCAGTCTATAGGTACTACTTAAAGTGGGTACATCAAGGCTGAAATTCAAGCAGATGCACTCTAGTTAGATTCCTTTTTATTTTGAAAACAGAAACGTTGCATAAAGACTGAAATCTAAACTTTGTCGCAGATTCCATTCGGGTAGATGAGATTCGTTAAGTTTTTTGTTTTGTGGTTTCGATTTTTCGGTCAAGTGATCAAGTTGGGAAACAACTTATCGGTAATATGTTACGAGAAACTTTTAGTTGGATTTGGAATGGTAAGTATTTTGAAAAAAAAATGGAGTCATGAAATTTGGTTATCAGACTAGTTGTCAAATGAGCTTTCGGGATCCTGATAGTGTCTTATGAAAAATCATCGTCGACTAAAATGGTTTCGTTTTCGGGGAAATTATATTTGATATTTATTTCACAATTCAGATTATAGATAGGTAACCTTTTTGCCAATAAAAACTATAGCAGAAATACTGCCATACTATAGAAGAATACTTACCCTGTTGATATCAGGTTTGACTCGTTTCTGTCGCGGCCCAGCGTTGGGAACCATGGTGGGGTACAGGTCACCCGCTGACTTCCCCTCGTCAGGGTTAAAGTTCAGATTGCCGGTATTGCAACCGCAACTGGAATGAAATAGTTCATAAATAGTTAAATGACTATTTTTGCTAGTTTTTGACCAAATATATATGAAAAAATAAGAATAAACCGACATGGACACGGTCCGACGATAAGACATGGTCGACCTTCCCTCCCCCCCTTAAATCGTCTTACGTAATAAATGAATGGATAATAATGGATACGTCGATATAAAATAACATTTTGAATGTTATTACTAGCGGTGTCTCGCGGTTTTACCCGTGTTATTGTGATGATGATGAAAATGTAGCCTATGTACGTCTCCAGGTCCTCACTCAACTCTAAATTTCCTCTACACAAAACTTAATAAATAACGGTTTAAAAATCCGAAGATTGTTAGTTTGTTGTTACCTATATCACGTTTTTTTTTTGCAATTAACAATTTACGCATTAGTTGGAATATATGGGCGAATAATGATTAAACTAATAACTATGGTTAACTACTCAATTTTTCGTTAGAACAGCATTTAGAACTTGAAGAGACAATGGAGCGTCGGAGCCTCGGTATTGGAAACAAATTCGTACTTGTCCGGATTTATTGGTACTGATTGTTCCGCTTGGGTTGCGTAATGCGTATCCACCAGAGGCTTACATTACACTGAAATGACGAAAGGACTAAGACAAAGGGACGCCGTACACACGGCATGAAGGAGCAAAGCCTGTGCCGCACCGCGATATTGAAGCGATGTAGCCAAGATCGTCTAATAAGGCAACTCCATATAAAACTCACATCCTGTCCACATCCGCAGCATTAGACACTACAGAGACGGCGCAGGACATCGTATTGGGGTTCCTTGATGCAGTCGGTGCGTTCCGACACACTGCTTCCCTAACTTCTTGTAAGCGACGTCGCTCTTCCGCTACCTGACGGTCCAATTCCGCAACTGAAAATTTAAAACAATATTTGTTAGTCTGCTCGGACAGATAACTAGAGTCCACGCCACCACTGAAGTCCGATGGTAAAGTTTTGGAACTAAATTTGACAGGTACTTCTTTATGATACAAGGCCGGTAAGATAGATAAACTCTTTATTTTACACACCTTAAAACTTACAATCAAGAGAAATTATTTAAAAACTAGTGTAACAACTGGCGGCTTTATCGCTTGCGCGTGAACTTTACAAGTCAACACCCCTATTCACAATCATACGGATTAGGAAGCGGGCCGGAAATCATATCGCTATCTCATTATGTATGGAAATGACAGAGATGGACACGCTGCCTGTTACCATCAGGCAGGCTAAATCGCTAAACATTTTTAAGAATCTTATTTATAATCATTATTTATCCTTATCTTAGTTGGTATAATTCGTATGTATGTATTAATACTATGGAAATATACATATTTATTTATTTATACATTTATATAATATGTTAGTAGGAAATTTAAGTAGGTATATTTATATTTATATATTAAAATATTTATTTATTATAAACAGGTACACCGTCAACCCTAACATTTTTCTTTTAACCCAGTCCATCCTAAGGTTTTCTGGAAGAAATCGCTTTAGGCGATAAGGCCGCCCATTATAAGCTATAAGGCTGCCAAACATTGTTTCTTTTATTGTTTATGTATTGTTTCTGTTGGTGTGCAATAAAGATATATATTATTATTATTTCCGACCCGATTCCGAATCCGACAAGTTGTCAATAGCCCTACAGTTGACGAATGTAAGCCCGAGACGAAGTCGACGACTGAAATCTGAAAAGTTCTTTGGCTCTGGTGAAAACTTAGCATATTTTAGGTAACAGCGGTCACGCTGTTTACTTAATATAGTTTTGAAGAGCGCGTATAATTCGGACTTTTTAAATCGAGAGTGAATCGGTTTCTTCGCAAGCGGGTTCCATCGTAAAACGCAACACATCAGGCGCGCCAACAGTCAAATACAAGACTATCTAAGAACGAAAAGAACTTACTGTTATGTTGGTTATGCCGCTGCTTGTGTATCACTTCCGCTTCTAAAGAACTGATCCTCTTTTGCAGCATTTCCTCTTTAGACAGTTTGATTTTCCAAATTCGACAAACCTTTAGGTGAAGGAAGGATAGTTCTTGACAATCCAATGCCTGTAGGTTAGGAAACGTGATTTTTTTCTTAATTTTTTGTATTTCTTTCTATAAAAAATATGTTAAAAAGAACATACTAATAGTTTTTTAATGACTACTATAACAAGTGAATGCAATTTGTGGTTAATTTATTAGTTCATATTGTATTCGTGATTCAATAACGTTATACGTAACCAAATTATAAATATTCACCTCAACAGTATTGTTCAAAATCTTATTTGCGATGTACTTCAAGTAAGTTTGTTCAGCGATCTTCCGTTGGTCTACATCGACTTGCTCGAATATATTTCTTATAGTGTCTGATATATTGATGTCCAATGAGCAAGTACACGGTCCATTGGAGCGGTTTTTAGGCCTTACGTTAAAAGCCTCTACGTTTGTCTTGGTTAAAGTTTTCACATTATCAACTCGCAACTGCTTATGTGATCCAATATCAGGAGTTGAAATCTTTATCGGTGCCTGAAAATGTCAATACTTGTTAGAAACTAAAACAATTATTTGAGGCCTCATAGATTTCTAAGTTCCATCCATTCACTGCGAAATGTGATAGTTGTCACTAACACGAAGAAAATATACGATGCGTAGTAAATAAGGATAAATTATTTTAATGAAGGTGAATTTATTCCTTTTATATTAGAAAAAAAAATCACGTGGTGCATCACATTGTTGAATATATTTCGGGATGATCGAATTTTAATTCAAATATTAAAAAATTTAAATGCGTAGATAAGTATTAACCTCATTCAAACAGGTAGAGCTGCAGCAGACTGGCATTTTGTGTTTAAGAGTTCGAACTTCTTTCTCAAGTTTATCAGCTTTTCTCATTGCGTCAATGCTCATACTCCTCAAGTTCTCAACTTCATTCTCATGGTGGTTAATTATATCTTGCAAAGTGTCTTCGTGTAAACCCTGAATATTTTTGACACCTTCATTATGCTCGTTAAGAATGCTTTTTATGTTACTGTCATATTGTATTTTTATAACGTCAAATTTTTTTTTGTAATCCTTTTCTATGTTTTCTAAGTTGCTGGTAAGAATTTTTATTTGCATTTCGTAATCATCAACGGGATCTAGGTTGACCATAATCTCCTGATCTATGCGTTCTATCGGCGCAATTTGAATAGTGTAATTATATCGGTTATTTCCATTGCCAGTTTTATCATCTGATGTATTATTATTTTCAATAGGTCGTGACGGATTAGAGTTACTTTTGGCATCAAGTGCTGTAAGAGCAAACCCTTCAACACTATGTGTTTGGCGTAATGCTGCGGCAGCATCGTAAGTTTTAATGTTATCCGCTGTTGCATGGATATAATCTAATCCAAAATTACCGGCCAGTTTTTCGTGTTTACTTTTCATAGAACCTGCGCTATCCTTTTCAGTACGGCCAGTTTTACTTCTAATAAGACGAACATCTGCATCAGTACGAGAAAGTTTATGATGAGAATCGTCTATATTGTTCTTTTTTATTAAAGAAAAATCTGGATTAATATTTTTAGAAACATTAATTTTCTCACACATTTGTATTTCATTGGTGATACTAGCTATTTTTTCATCCTCAGTAGAAACATAAGATTCCAAAAATTTTGTTCCGTCATTTGACAGGGAGTTATCTAAAAATAAGTAACAAAAATATCTTAGTTGAAATAAATAAAATAAAAACCCTACGATATAATTATAAAATCATCGTTATTATAAATAAAAATATATTTTTTATGGTTTACAAGCCAGTAATTATTTGTATAACGGCGAGATCCAAGATAGTTAAGACATTTATTAATTGACTTCTAATAATTATAGTTCAAGAAACTGAAGAAAACTAATTTAAAATGAAATATGACTTACCGAATACAAAAAGAATCATCAAAATCAATGCACAATTGGCTGAGTAATCGGTGAACAAACATACAAAAAAAATATACTGACTGAATTAAAAACCTCTTTCTTTTTGGAAGTCGATTAAATAACTACGTATGTATTAGAATTGCAAAATTTTCGCATATGTTTGTTTATGTGGCTTCTAAGCGCGTGTGCCAAATTTCATAAGTGTATTCACTCGTATGTATGTATGTGTCCACGCATTACTCGAAAACGAGAAGTCGTATTGCAGTAGTTATTTTTGTATTGAGGAAGATTTCTCCCGGATTAAGGAACAATGTAAATTTTATCAAAATCGGTTCAGTACTTTTCAAGATATGGACTTTTTTAAGATATAAAACGTTTCAACGACGTAATTCAATCTACCGGACGGTTTTGAACGAAATTTGGTAGATTTATTATAGATTATTATTATTATTATAGATTTATTATATGGTAGAGTTACAATAGTAGTGAAATGTGCTTAAAAATTAAACGAACTTACCCAGTGAAGTTTGGTAAATATTTTAATGTTTCACGCAAAACGAGTACATTAAAATTAAAATGAACAAATAAAAGTAATTAAAAAAATCGACTTCTAAATAATCCAGTCAACTGAAAAGGGAGAAATAACCGACTGTTACATAATACGGTAAAATTAAATCGAAAAAGGGCGTTTATTGTGATTGGATTGTTTTGAAGTTGATTTAATAATTTTAAATTACTTTTATCTTGAAACTGTAATTATTTATAATTACTATTACAGAGCATATATCGTAACATAATAGATATTATCATAAATAAGCAATATAAACTTTTGTTACAAACACATACCTATGTTAAAAGAATCCACTGATTTTTTTCCATCAGAAAAATCCATTGGAGGACTACTAGTTTCGACTCTTGGTATGTTTATTTTTAATTTATTTTTAACACTATCATCTTCCATCAGTTCATCGTCTTCCAAGTAGGAATAGGTGTCATTATCAACATCATCCTGTTTGTCTTTATTTTTGACATCATATCCATCGGCATGGTTAGCCCTAGCTTCAACGAATACTTCGGATTGCTTTTTGTTTGGCCATGTCTTTTTATTATATTTGTTTGATTCACTATCCTTGTAAATTACAAACAAATCTTTATCTGTTGATATACCAGAAACAGATCCGAATATATTACTAGCTTTGTTCGTGCTATTATTTGTATCAAAACTTTCAACAGTCAAACCAAAATCTGTAACAGCACTAGTGAAACCAGGACTTCTAGGAGTTTTTTCGTTTTCAGGGTAATTACTATTAATGTTTTTCGAAGAATTTGTATGAATAGATTGCTTGTTATAAATATCAATTACATTCATGTTTTCATTGCTTGTAGTATTAGTAAGGCCAACACTAGATTTTTTAATGTCTGTCTCAGTTATCTCTTTATCTGGCTCGGTATCGTTTTCACTTATACAAGATATTGAGTACTGTTCAATACGTCCAGGGCCAAGATTTTTCAATCTATAATTTATATAACTGTTTCTGTCATTTGTGGCAAAAATAGGTTCCACATTTGCTACAAGTACTTGTATTTCATTTGCTTGCTTTGGTTGATTAATATGGCCAATTTTTCTTTCAATTGCCACTGACTTTTCTACACTACTCGCATCATAATTTTTGTTTTTGTTATTATTTTTCAATGTTTCGTTATTTTCGTATTGGTCATATCCTTCATATAAATAATCTTCATACGTTTGTGTTTCATTATTTTTGTTACTTTTAACTAATGTAGTTTGAGTACTTTGGATTTGTTTTGATTTATTTTTTAAAGTCTCTAAATCTTTTTTCAACAAACTTATTTCTTTAATTTTGTCCTGTAACGTATCGTTAACCTTTTCAATTACATTTAAATGTATATTTTTGTCATCAGACATTAATTGCAATCTATGTTCTAGTTCTGATATATTTTCTAATGAGTTTTGGTAGAGTTCTTCAAGAGATTTCATTTCTTCTCTGAGTTTAGAAATATAATTCTGTGTTGAAGTGTTCAATTTATCACATATTAGTTTTTGATTTAATATTTCAGCTTCTAAATCTTTGATTACGTTTTTATCATGAGCTATTTGTTGTTTCAATTGTTCTTTGAGATCTGTAAGTTGTGTTTCCATGTTGATTCGATCTCGTATTGCTTCTTCTTTTTCGCTTAATATTTTCTGTTTCTCCTTTTCTACTATTTTCTTTGCTTCATCGGCTTTATTTTGGACCATTTGATAAGAACTTTGTACTTTTAATAACGTTTTCTCTAAAGAAGTACTTCTTGAGCTTCTAGCATCCACATACCGTCTGATTCTATCAAGAGATCCTAATATATCTTCAACTTTACAATGCTCTGGTGATAATGAGCTATCACCTACACTTTTCAATTCCAGTTGTTTTATATCAGTTACAATTATTTCCCTTTCATTTTCTAAGCGAACAATCTGAGATATGTATCTATGTTTATCTTGAATAGAGTCCTCACTTTTAATTTTACTAATAGATAAATTTTCTTCCAATTTTAAATTATCATTTTGCAGCTTGGCCAGTTCTATTTTCATGTTATGAGTTGCTTTTGAGTCTAGTAAACAATACAAATACAATAATTATTATCTTTATCTAGCTACACCCTGCGGTTTCTGTAGGAACCGTAAAAATGTATTGACCTAGACAGAGCATACAAAAATGTAAAATACTTAGCATACATTTTCATTTAAAATATAAGTTTACGCTTACTCAAAATATTTTGGAAGAAAAAACCCCACTTTACGTGTAGAGGAGGTACCCCAAAAGGTACAACTTTGTCAGGGTATGTTAGTTCGTATAAACTGAGTGGTCAGTCCTAGTATTAAAGAACAAACAACGGGATCTACAACATAACGTGTCGGTTGGATTATAATGTATTTATACCCAAATTACAGTTTTCTAGTAATAGTTTTTTTTAGCAAATCCGCGGATAGATCGACAGACGGACTTGGTGAAATCACAAGGAATCCGCTTTGACCAGAACCTTAAATATCTACGTTAATATTCCTGGTAGTAGGTTCAATGTTTTAGTGATGAGATTTAAACGATGAAAATCAAATATCGTTTTAAACAAGATGAATACCCCACACAAAAACAAAATCCACGCATGAGCGTAAGTAATGAAATTATTTAATTTTTTTCTAAGAAATAATGAACGCTAAATTCAAGTGGCTAAAATGGTATTGAAGTTATGCATCCTTTATAAACTTAATATAGTTAAATCTTTCAAACTATCCTAGACCAGTAGTTTATTTACATAAGTGATAGATAACATCAACAACTTCATTTAGGATGACAGCTATAAATTAATATGGATATATATATTTATTTATATATATTTATTACATACTTATTTATATATATATATATATATGTTTTTTATATTAATATGGATATAAGATGTCGCAAAAATATTTGCAACTTATTAACGAAGTTTTAAATACACATAGGACACCACCCACCATCTGTCAGTAACAGTGACAGACATCATGAAAGGTAGAATCGCGAATCTTTCGAAGTAATATTCATGAAATTAGTCAAATTGCCACTGTCAAAGTGATAGTTGTGATAAATGCCAAACCTGTCGTTATCATAAATGAAGTTCTTGACGGGATTCATCACTTTTCACAAGAAGTTTCTGGACTAGGATCAAAGCTACCATGACAAACACATATCAAGTTTGACAGCTGTTATTAGGACAACGAGTAAATTGATGAGATCTATCACTTACCTAAAAATACTACTAGTCTAGAATCAATGGCTGCCAAGATATCAAGTTTGAAAAAGTTGTAAATCTTCATAAGGCATAAATACCATTTTAGACAAAGAATTTAGAATTCATTCTATTTAGAAAAAAAGCATACACTTCATTTGAGATACATATTTTGGCCTGGATTTTTAGACATCGCCTTTATTAATAAAAAAGTAAATCTCACGATGAGCCTCCATTGAGTTCAAAGTTTCCGTAATTTTTCGATGGCTAATATCTCTTATCTGTTCACCAGTGTCAACCATTTCAGCTAAGCTTCGATGTAATTGCTTCACTTCGTCTTGTAGAGCATTAATGTGATTTTCCAAAATTGCTATCTTATCATTTCTGGCTATAATCTCTTCGTTGAGATCTGATATAATGTTATCCTGCAAAAGTTGAATAAATAATAATTAAATTTAAATTGATATCATGATCTCTGGTGCAATGTGGCTGCTGCTGGACCTATGTCCAGCAACTGCCAGATTGCACCAGAGGTTAGAGTCATAGGCTACATTTAGTGGACGAATATTTTATTTTTATTAAAATAATATTAAATAGCATGTAGAACTGATGGCCGCTGGGGCCGAAAAGTTCTCGAGTGGAGACCACGCACCGGCAAGCGCAGCGTAGGAAGACCAGCCACGAGATGGGCAGATGATCTTATACAAGAGGCGGGAAGATGCCGGATGCAAGCCGCTTCCAATCGGTCGGTTATCGATGGGGGATACCTATATAACCAGCACTGGACTTCTTATGGCTGCGATGATAATGATGGTGATGAAAACAATATTAAAATACTCGTTAAAACCTAATTTGCTACTACTAGAGTCAATTGAATAACACAATAAACTGCACAAATATTAAAGTTTCTGAAAATTATGTAAACTCTGTTAACAAAAGCTGAAGAGAAAATTTCAAGTCGATACGACAAAAATGGACTTTTAAGATACACAAAAACTACAATCTAAACAAACAAGAATACATAGTTGATAGGGCTTCGTACATAGTCAGAATTGAAACTTAATTAGTTTAGTTAGAGCAAGTTGACGACTTACTGATTCATCCAATTTGTCGTATAATCCTCTTATTTTAATTGTATTGTTCAGTTTTTCTTTTTTCATTTCTTCTATTTCTTTTATAATAACCGCATGATAACTATTTGAGCTGTCAGTTTTACCAATGAGCTGAAATGCATATTATAATTTAAAGCACAGGTGTTTTTCAGTAACTTATTATTATAAAAAAATAGTGTGTGTTTCGACTTTAATTCGCAGACAATAACATTATCTAATAAAATCTGCACTCAAAAGGCAGCTATCACTAGCAAAATTATGTAATTGTCATGAACACGCACGCAAAGTCAGTTTAGTTAAGATGTTCCCCTGGTTGTCATTGTCAAAGTTGGTCAGTATTATATGTATAGATATATCTATATATATAGATATATATATCCTCTATGGTATTATATAAAATATCTCTATGATGTGAACTAAATTTAACAAACCAATCAGGTTCTCATTGTCACCTTATCTCTGTAATTTTTCGCAGAGTACCGAATTGTTCGTTGTTTATGCGATTGTGGCGCGATATACAAGATACTATAATTTGACCATATAACTTTACAAGTGTATACAAGATAAGTACCATAAGCGTAAGATTCAATAATTATAGTTTAAAAACTGAAGCAACCGACTTCTCATGGATGCCGTTGTCAGAACTGGACCAAATTGAAATGAGACCACACGGGAAGCACCAGCTTTCAAATAAAAAAGAATCATCAAAATCGGTTGAGCCAGTCGAAAGTTATGAGGTAACAAACATTAAAGAAAAACTTTTAAAAAAATACAGTCGAATTGAGAACCTCCTCCTTTTTTGAAGTCGGTTGAAAAAAACTCAAAATGATTTAGTCGACATTTTTTAATAGATTTGGTTGACATTTTTTTTGTTGGATAAAGTTGGTTGGGTGGTTTAAGGAAGATGGAGAGGATATTGGGACAACAGAGGCTCAGCGCTAACGAAATACACATTCCCTCTGCTGTCCATAAGGAGGTGGGGATGGTCGACATTTTAGCCCCTAGCAGAAAGTAAGTACATACAGTAGTTATATAAGTATGTACGTAAGTATGGGTTTATAAAACTCAGAAACCCCCGAAAAAAACACGGCTGAACCGATTTTAATGAAGCGTAGCTTAAACACTCTCGATGAAATCCTCTTTCAAACGAAAAAAAAAACTAAATCAAAATCGGTCCATCCGTTTGAGAGCTTCTATTCGCGGCTTTCTTTAGTGTACAAATAGAACTAGAAATAGACTGTCCGTTTGTCAAGACCCTTTTATCACGGGAACTCGTAGATGTATCGAGTTGAAATTAAAACCATGTACGCAGATCAGGGGGACAATTCAGTTAATCAAAACCGATCTGTAACTGAACCTTCTGCGAAGCATTTCCTGTGGGCTGCTATCATTTTTTGATTTAGTAACGAGCGAAGGACGTGTCACGTTTCATCAAATGTGTCAATTGTATGACTTAGAAGTGAATGAATAAAAAAAAGATGGCGGCCGACGGGAAACGGTTCACATATGGTTCAGCGACGGAGCGGTCTTGAATAACTGAATTGCCCTGCAGTAGTCCCTTGCAGCTGTGAAAAATCAAACTTTTAGGCCATCATAAAAAAAGCTACAGCCGTATTAGTTAGACGATTACCCCGCCAGTTATGAAGTGATTTTTATGATTATTCTTTGGTAGGTAATATTTCAGAGGTGGTTTCATATAAATTTTATCAAAATCGGTTCAGTACTTTGCTTTTCATAACAAAATAACTTGAAAAAAATATGTCGTCCAAGTAAATTGCGTGTTTTCAAGCCGGTGGTTTCAGTTTTTTAAACTATAATTTATCTGTAAATTTGTCTGTATGGCGTATTCGATGAACGTTGAAACTACTTGATAGATTTGAACGAAATTTGGCTTAATTACTTGTAACGTGTAGAAGGATCTGTCATACTATATACCCCGAAAATTAAGTGATAAAATGTTTACTAAATGAAGTTAGTGGTTCACGCGCGTATACAGTCGTGGGTGCTAATACCTACTAGTGAGCTAGCTAATGAGCTTATTAAAATGAGATGTGATAAATAATTTCATAACCATCTGGTTCTGTTCTGCTTGTGAAATATGCCCTTCTAAGGGTAGGTAAGTTGTTTTTATTCGGATTTTGTGCTTCCGTATTAAGGATATGGAAGCATACCTATTCGTGAGGCTACTGTGCCTGTCTGTCTGTTTGTCTGTTTGTCCTACACGAAAGATACAGCCTTTCGAACGGTAATTAGATACAAGTCTTGAAATCATTAAGATCATAGTGTTTACTTTGATGTAATTCAACAAATAATAATGAAATAACAAACATTAGATATTATCAGTTATTTGTCATTTAAAAAAATGAAACAAATTAATTTACGTTGTAGTCAGTCAGTCACTCGTTTGAGTGACGCTAGATAGCGCTTACGTCGATATAGTATTTGTACTTAGGCAGGTATTTAATGACGCACAGTTATTTTGTTTTATCAAAGTTCGCTAGATGGCGCTTTTATCAATATTTTCTTTAGAAATGCTTACCATTTCAGAATATTTCTACTGTATAGAAAATATTTGAAACTACAAAGATTCATAGATAGTACATTTTGCTACTTTAGTCCTATTTTCTGTGATCATATGTTACATGGGAGTACGGAAGCCTCGTCTGTGAGTGAAACTCTTACTCGTACTTTGCCTGATTTATTATGTTCGTTAAATATTTACCTCGGTTCTTGCATTTATTAACGCTTTCTCTAAATCTTCACTATGTGACATCAAATGTTGACTTTCACTGTGTAGAGCCTCATTGTCATCAGTTATTTTTCTTAGTTTTGATCTTTGTGTATCTAGTTCATTTTGGAGGTTATGATTTTCTTCTTTAATAAGTTCATGCTCTCTTAATAGGTCCTTATATTTTGATTCTAATGTTTCATAAAACTTAACTCTGTCCATTAACTCTTCACTCTCTTTTCTGAGATTATTTAATAGATTAGTAGTAGAATACTGTTTTTCTTGTAAAGTATTTATATTACCTTGTATTGCTTTATTTTTTTGTTCCAATAATTGTAATTGTTCAGACAATTCTTTGTTTTCGTCGATTTTATCTTCTAAGGTATTATATAAATTATTAATTTCTTGACTTTTGTTATCGTAATCAGTTTGAAGAGCATTTTTTTCTGCAAATAATTCATTGTAACTAAGTTTCAAAGATGTTAATTCTCTAGCCAACCTATTTATTTCTTCAGATGCTTGATCACTAATTCTTTTCAAATCATTTTTTAAGTCATTATAAGATTCTAAAAGAATAACAAACTCTTGTTTTTTGTCATCAAGTTCTAATAGTAAATCTTGTCGTTCTATAACTAAATCCTTATATGCGGCATCAACCACATTCAATTCTGATTTTACATTTTCGGTACTTTTCAGTTTTATTTCCAGCTCTTTGCTTTCTTTTGTCGTTAAGGAAATAGTATGATTTGCATTAGCGAGTTCTAAAGTTTTACAGGACAACTCATTTTCTAGCCTGCATTTTTCTTGAATTAATTTTTCATGAGATTCTTTCAATTCCTGAAACCTATACGACAAATCTTCTAAGCTTTGAAGTCTGTCTTCCAAAATTTTACTATCTTTTTCTGTCAACTCTAAAGAATGTTTGTATTTGTTATTTTCATCTTGTAAAGTACTTATATTATCAACAGCTAAATTATTAACTTCTTGTAATCTTAACATTTCCTGTTGTAAAATCGAATTATTGCTTTCAAAACTAGATAAACCTATTTGAAGATTTTCATTTTCTTGTTGAGTGCTAGCAAGAAGAGCTTTTAATCGATTAAAATCTTCCGTTTGTTCTTCATAAATTTGTGATATATCATTTTGTTTATCAAGTAACTCTTGACTTTCTTTTTTTGAAATCTGTAATGATCGCACGATCTGTAATTTTTCATTGTCTAAATTCGTTAAACGTTGATTGTAAGAATCGTGTAAGTTACGTATTTCAGTGTAAAGATATTTATTTTCTTTACTTTTACGTTCCATTTCTTTCATTAATGTATCTATCTCTTGAGATTTAATATTTAAAACCTCTCTTAAGTTGTCTATTGCTTGTTGTCTTTCATTAATATCTTTTGACAGAGTTTTATTTTCTTCTAACAACTTCTGTAATTCATCGTTAAAACTGTTGGTATATTTCTCTAAATATTCATTACGTTGTAATGTTTTTTCGTAATTACCTAAAATTGAAATGTGACTAAAGCATAATAAACAGATAAAAACAAAATTTTATTATGATAAGTAACAATTGCGTCACGCTGTTTAATCCTCAAATCAACAGTTTTTACGCAACTAGCTATGAAAAATTATCTTATGTCCATTGTTGTAACATACCTACTCATAAGAATATTTATACTTGGGTTTTAGTAAATTGACAGATCAAATGTTACCACTTTTTTATGATATGAAAATAGTGCTGCGCTAAAAAGAGCTACTAAAATGAACTAATTCATATAAGTGATCTATTTCATTACGTTATATTATAGACCCTCCTAAAAATCAAAATTTCTGTCTAAATTGTGTATTTGTTAACTAGTAATAGATATCAAAGATTTCAAACTAAACTATTACATACCATGATCTTCTTATATGTTTCATAAGAAATAATTATTACACTATAACTATACGGAGATACAGCTATAGTGTAATAATTATATTATATTAATGTATAGTGTACTGATACAGTTATGGAATCACTTCTTAATTCCTGAGTTTATTCAGAAAAAAACTGTAAAATACATTCCTCTTCTTCTAAGGTTGTTGCCGACTCAATAAAAGCGATTCGCTGACATAAACGTTTCAAGATGTATTTATGAATTTTTTATTATGTATTTTCATTCCGTGTTCCGACCTTTTTTGAACTATATGTGACTCAAATCCCAGCACTGGGATTTGAGAGTTGGTATCATTATTTCGAAGTGACATTTGAGTCTGTCAGTTTACTCCGTCTAATTAAAAATTCAAGTATAGTTTCGAAACACAGTGTACTAGTTCGGAGCCAATAGGTTCACATTAAGCATATATTTGTTTTCGAACAAAATAAACGTATTTGTATAAATCGAAATCATTAGTTTTGTCTCTTTATTGATTATAGTAACAAATAATGTAAAATACATGTAAAGGCTTTACTTACTTTTCCATTCTTCAATTTCAATTTTTAAATTGTTTATATTGTTTAATTTATTTTGGTACTCTTTCTGTAATTGTTGATTTTCTTCTTCATTGCAAAACAGTGCATCTTGTAGATTTTTTATTTGTTCTTTTAGCAAATTCATCTCGTTAAGTAAAGTAATAGTGGATGTATCAGCACTTTTTGATTGTAGCTAAAACGTTAATTGTTATAAGCATAAAAAATAAGAAAGCATTAACTACAATAAGTTATAGAATAGTATAGTAACTATATAACTATAGTATAGTATAGTTATAGTACATACTTGGTCAGGGCCCTGTTCTAGTAATCGATCGATTTGGATAGATAAATTTTTTATCTGTTGTCCTTGACACATAATTTTACATTCCGATTCCTTTAGTTTACATTGTGCACAACTTTTTTCTTTTTCAAAAGAAATAGCCGCATCATTAATTTTTTTTTCTAATTCTATATTTTCGTTTCGTAATTCTTCAATAGTCTTAGTCTTAATATCATTAATATCATTTTCTGCTTTTAATTCTGTTTCTAAGCTAGTTGTTTCATCACATAGCATCAAATATTGCTCTTTCAGAACATCTAGATCAAGAGATCGTTTCTTATAATGTTCTTTTTCATTCCATAGGGAATTATACTCTCTCAATTGAATTTGTAAATTTTCATACTCTTTTTCAAGCTCTTCATATTTTCGACACCTAATTTGTAAGCAATCTTTTTCGTGTTTTAAGGACTCGTAACAATTCATTAGATCATCATAATTTTGTTGTAAATTTTTTAACCGTTTTAAATTTTCTTGATTGATGTTATACCCATAATTTACGTTTATATCGTCGTCGTCAATTTCTGGTTTCAAATCTTTGTTAAGAAGTTCTTTCATTTCGTCGTTTTCCATTATATCAGCTACAAGCTGTGCTCTTTTGCTGTCAAGCAAAGGTTTTTGTGTTTCTGTTGACGTAAGGGCATACGCTGTTTCTATATCAGGAACGATTTCGGCACGGTAGCATGAACATTCCGGTTGAGATTGTGTGTTTTGTATATCTCTAGAACAAGGAGCTAAAAGAGCCAGACTAAATTTTTCAAGAACTTTCAATTTAAAAAGTATCCTTCCTTTGATATCAATGCTGCGAATGTCTTTTCCAGCAGTCTAAAACAAGAAGTCAGAGCTAGCATTGCGAGCATATTAAATGATTTAGAAAAAAATACGTAATTTAATATGCTCACCATCAAATTTAGATACAGCTTATATTTATCATTTTGACACAATATCCCAAATATTTTTTCCAAAGCTGTGTAAATGTGTGCGTATATACAATATGGTTCACAAGCATCATTTTCTATCACCTGTAAATAATTCTCAAAATTATACATATCTACATGTAAATTCACAATTTTTTATTTATTTTTTATGCAACTGACTAGTAAGCCTGGTATTGAACTTCATGCTTGCCCATAAAATAAAAGTGGCAATAAAATATGAGACT
The DNA here is from genome assembly GCA_947563715.1 of Lycia hirtaria. NCBI lineage: Eukaryota > Metazoa > Arthropoda > Insecta > Lepidoptera > Geometridae > Lycia > Lycia hirtaria. The sequence continues at coordinate 28,028,153 of OX387379.1, read as the reverse complement.
ATGAGTATGGCAATTCAATGCCACTCAAAACACTTTTGAACATTTCAGGTAATGTTGCAATTCACTGTTCTTGTCACTCGCAATTTCACTACAAACATAATTCTTTAATTCAAACACAGAGATTTGTGTTAATAAATGTATGATAAAGTGTTTTGCGCTAGGTGGCTATCTGCAAAATTGCCATCGATGGCAGTGTTAATATCTTGAGGGAAACGAAGAAGGGTGGGCCGACTGATCTTCCGTACTTCTTCCATACGTGATACATAATGGATATGAACTTTCGTAGAGGTGAATGGAAGCGTGCTTTTGTGTTCCAGAGAAGAGCTGTAAGCGTATATTCCTGAAGATCAGTGATGATGAAGATCAGACGGCCGCACCCTTCTTCGTTTCCCTCAAGATACTAAAACTGCCATCGATGGCAATTTTGCACCAATGAGCGGGCCAACCTAAATGCGTGCCAAGTTTTAGGAGACGCCTCAGGTCAATCTCTGCAGCGCTCCATTCAAAATATTCAAAATACTTACAGTAAAATAGACACTTTGAAAAGGAGTTTATGACATATAAGTATCTGACCCAACATCTAACAAAAACCTTCTAGACCGTTCACCGACTATCGGGATAATGAACGTCAAGTCAACATCCCACAAGGCGGCTGCTAAGTGAAGGTATACTTGCTGAACCTGTCCTTCTCGGTCTTCACTATATCTAAATTATTCTTAGTTTTATTGTTATTACCATCTTACAATTGTTTATAAGCCCATCACGTATACATAATGTATATGAATAAAGAATTATGAATAGTATTGTTTCCAAAATCCGTCCGTACAAATACTCCGTGATAAGGGAGTACAAATACAAGGACACATCATACTTATATATTGTAGTGTTTTCTCTTGTTTTTGTGCTTAATGTTAATTTGATGTTATGTGTCTTCTATGAATAAATATATGTCTATGTATATGTCTATAATATTGTGAGAATACGTACCGCGTTTGTGTTTCTCAGTGCGCTTAACTTAGCATCTTTGGCGATTATGACGTCTTGCATTTCTTGTATCCTTGGATCAACAACGTCTGTATAAAAAAAGTCATTTATATTAGTAGTTCTACGAACAGTAGACCTCGCGAGAAGAAACTTTTTGCAACAATACCTACTGGTTGCGAAAAAGCTTTTGATCGCGAGGTCTACAGCTCATTTTCCTAATTCAAATTCAAAATTGAGTATCCAATGTTTCTGCCAAAACTTTCAAAATCGGCCGTCAAATGGCCTCGTAGCAATCTTTTCTCTTTTTAACCGACTTCAAAAAATTAGGAAGTTTGCAATTTATAGCGTAGGTATATTTTTTTTTACTAAGATTTCAAAACCTTTTCTCACGACTACATCTTGCTTGATCTGCTTTAAAAATGTATTTAGAATATTGACCTAACTACATATATACATTGTATGTAGTATATATATACATGTGTATGTAGTAGGTACGTATAACTTGATTGGGAATTGAATATCAAATGTTGAAATTTAGAATCTAACGTAAAATGCTAACCATACATTTTTATATGTTCGTGTGTTCACTATGGAAGTTTGAACTTAGTCTCAATGCAGCATATATATATATGGTAAGTAAAATTTACTGTTATGAGAATTAGGTATTTGTAAAATTTGCCATTATGAGAACTAGGCATTTGTAGAGCTAGTCATTGAATTGAGTATTTCATGATATACGATCATTTACTAAGATGGTCGCATTTCATGAATTATTCAATAAAGTGTAGAGTAATTATTCAATAAAGTGTAGAGTAATTATTTTATGAAATGTCATAAATTGTTTATTTATAGCGGCTATAAACATTTCTCTTGTTTAAGAGTGAATGTTAATGAGAAAAAAGTGCTGTTAGATTTCAGATTTCGTTTCCCTGATTTTGTGGTTGAAAGTACAATAAACAAGTATAGATATATTTCGGTCTTAAATTAACTACATTTTCAAGGCGTCCTGCATTAATAATATTCTTGGGTGTTTATAATTATGTATCAATATGTATGTATTTACAACAAAAAAATGTATTCTATTAACCATCTGGTTCCCATAGTACAAGCTTTGCTTAGTTTGGGGCTAGATGGTTTTGTGTGAAAATGTCTGCCAATATTTATATATTACTAGATGACCCGGCTTACTTCGTATCACCTATCAATGAGTTGATCCGATATTTTCTCAACGTTTAAACCTTCCCTGGACTACGACAAACATTTCAAAACCAAAATCAGCTAAATCGGCCCAGCTGTTCTCCGAGTTTTAGCGAGACAAACGAACAGCAATTGATTTTTATATATATATAAAGAGATTTATTAACTTTTATTAAGTATGATCAGTGCTATTTGACTTTTTTGCATTTATGAAATGGTCAATTCATATTCATATTAATTTATTTTGCAATTTACAAATTACACGTCAAAATTTAAAAAACATGTCAACCAAACTTATTGTTATACCTATAAATAGTAATTATTTAATACGCACACTTGTGTGTCATAAATAATTCTTATTTGATAATACACATACTTATCCACTTATAGATAAGTGTAATTAAAATAACAAAAAAATAAACTAGACTGTGATACCTACTAGTATTAAATGTCAATATAAAATAATAGTTATATATAATTATATGATTCCTATTATTCAATGATTTGGTTGGGACAGCTACATTTAATGTTTTATACTTAGAATTTTAATTTAATTTATTTTATTCAATTAGCACCGCTGTGATGCGAATTACATTAATGATAAATACGTCAAAACTATAATTAATTACAATAAATTCAAAACTATTTAAAATGTAAATGTCAATAAAGTAAAATTTATATTAATAATTGCACAAAAGATATCAAATGTCAAAGAGAATATATTATAATAAATATAGTTATGGTCAAAAAACAAACGTCAATATACAAAATAAATAACGATAAAAATATTAAGTAAAAATTAATGTCAATTGAGATTTAATGATTAAATGATTTCTTACTTGTAGACGCATTACATATACACGTTGTTACTAAACCAGCTTGATTTCCTTTGGACTCCTTTTGGAGCTGATGGAGCTGATCTTTTTCCAATATCCACTGTGGCAGAAATTCAATAAAATAATAATTATTGGCGTATTTATATGCACCACTATTTTTAATGACAATTATTTTATGGGGTCATCATTATGAACTCTATTTGTAGTAGGAGACTAATCTCGAAATCGCAAAAAAAAACTGTTCTATACGTATTTCTACACGCGCACGTCTTCCGCATGCGCAGGTCAACGAACTTTTTACATTGATCAGCTGATTTCTTATTGCGACTTAAATTTTTCTAACTTCGAAGTAACAATAAAATTTTAAAAAAAGGAAACTGTAGAGGCATGGCCATTCAGGATTCCAGATAAAAATCAAATGTTTAGGGATTAGAAAACAGGTTTCACCTATTTGTATAGAAAAGCAGGCGACAGGAAAAAAAATTGTAAAATATAAGCATTTTCGATTACATTTTAAAATGCTGACCCAATATTTATTTGTTTGTAAATAGGGTTTATTTACTGATAAGATTGCGGTGGAGCCAATGATGTATTTATTATGCGGGTGGAGGGCAGTTGCTTGAAGAAACCTATTTACTTGTGGTTTGAAGATACCCTGGTTATATATATCGGTAAGGTGTAGATGATATTATTGATAATTAATTAATTCGTAGATTAATATATAATAAATAACATTAGCATTAGTTACCTCCACAACTCCTTTCGACCCTCTTGATCGAGGTGTCTGCAAAATATAGATAAGTTAGGCGATTGTAATATTTTACTCTACTAAATTATAGCTTTATATATATATATATAGCACATATATATATATATAGCTTAGGTTTTTACAATATTGACGAATAATAATAATTTCTTTTAGATCAAGGATATAGAGATCTTTTAATATGAAACTATACGGTCAATGATGGTCAATAATGTTAATTGCCATTACAAACTTTGAAAGAACTATTTCAGAGCATCAAGCCAAGTGCATAGTAAATAATATAAGGTCAATGTTTCAGAGTTCCGAAATATTCTCTTTCTCTTTCTGCTTTGTGGTGCCACTTCACACATACTCGTACATAGATAATATATACACTCTTTATTGTATACACCTTAAAAGTAATAACAAAGGACTTATATAAACAAGTGCAACAACAGGCGGCCTTATCGCTAAAAGTGATCTCTTCCAGGTAACCATCGGATAAAGATTAATATAAATAAATATATATATATATATATATATATAAATTAGATGGGACGTGCAATGAGAGATCAAACATGTAACATTATTTATAGATATTGACATAGACATACATACTAATAGTAATTACATAATAATACATAAATAGATAGGAATAATATACTAATAAATATTATAATTTAATATAATAATAAATACAACAAAACGTAATACATAACTAAAACATACTTAAAATTAATACTTAAATGACACAATGACCTACTCGTACCATTAATTACTAAAACAGCTATATTATGGTTTCATTCTTTTGTGTTTTTTCTATTTCACCCTTATTTCTTGTTTATTTATTTCTGTACGTTCGTAAGATATTTATATCTTACGAACATACAGAAGAGGTGATGTGGTCGATTCGTTGAATTAAAGACATATTGAAGGAATTCGTACCTCGTTACCAAGCTCACCGATTCCTTCTTCTTCTAAATCAGATTTGATTCTTGATGGCTGAAACACCCAAATTCCATATACATAAATCGAATTCATTTCTAAATTACTTTTACCCGCTTCTTGGATAAGACTATCTCGCTCGCACATTTTATCTGCAGACATAAAATTGCTGAGCCGCCAAATGAAGAAGGGTGCATGCAATCTCAGAATTTCGTTGTTAATATTTTTAAAAACTTTCAACATGTATTAAATGTAAAAATACATGCCATTTATAAATGAATACCTAGGTAGGTACCGATGCACTACATTGTTATTTTGTTATTTGTATCATTACAGAAAAGTGCAATAAGAATACAATAATAATGATGTCGTATAATGAACATCATCAGCTTTTTGCAGACATTTATAAAGGTTGAAGGCGTCATAATGTGGTTGGTAATATGTGATAATGTATTTATAATCATCATTAATAATTATTGACTCGCTGCTGAGTATAAGTCTCTTCTTTAGCGTGGCACTCTTGCCGATCCTGTTCCAGTCGTACCCACTGTCTTCTTACTGCTTTGAAGATGTTATTCGGCTAACGAACTGAAAGTTTGCGCTGTCCGTCTCGCAGCCACTATTCTGTGACTTCTCTGTTCACCGTCCGTCCGTCCCTTCTGCCAAGTGCCCTGATCATCTCCCTGCCCATAGTTGAGCTTTGTTCGTCGCGGAATTTCTACGTTTGCTATACTACTTACTCACTTATAAAAAAAAAAAAAAAAAAAAAAAAAAAAAAATTTAAGACAATCACATCTTCTCACAATGAGAAGATGGCCCGTTCCCAGCAGTGGGACAGTTTGTACGCACTTATATACTACTACTTATTTACTACGCACTTATTTACTATAGACCTTTTGCACTTGTGCTATTGTACTATTTTGCTATTCTTAGTCATGTTTCAGCACCGAATGTGGTCATATCTACTTGTCTTAATCTTAGATTAGAATTTCTACTAAAAAAGTACTATTGTAAAAAATAATTCCATGGAAATAAAAAGCTCCGTATTTAAATTTAATATGCATTACCTCATCTCCTCTTGATTTGCCCGTCTGTAATGATAGAAAAAGAATTACTTATGTTAAAGTTTACTTCTAGACAACTCAAAATTAAGTTTTTTTTTTTCAATCAATCAATCATATAATTTATTTGCAAGAATACAAGAATATTTTATAATATCATTATAATTACCTCAAAGTCTTCTGAATCTATTCCCTGAAAATAAAATAGTTACGTATTAGTGCAATAAAATATAAAATACAATATACCTATAGTCACCACTGCTACTGGCCACGAGAAATCCTCTATGGGCATTATGTAGGTATCCTCGATAGATTTCCAAAAATACCGGTCGGAAGCGGCCTGCCTATAGGGCCTGCCAGATGGGAAGACAAAAATATCGGGAGAAAATTTTAAAAAGTGGGGATTCTGGTATTATCGCCTGAACAATAATTATACTATTATTATTTTTTGTAATAATGAAATACAACTCTATTAGCAAAAATTAAAATATGTTTGCTTTTTCGTAACCTCTAACGAAGTTGACGATATTCGAAAAAATAAGTGATTTTACTAGAATTATTCTAAAGAATGGGCATTTGTTTCATAACCTTTTACAGCGACTTTACGCCTACTTTCTCGCAAAAAAACGTACACTCAACAACGTAACGAAATCGTAAGTTAGAGTGTATCTCTTGTAGTGTGTAGTAGTGTAGCTCTTCTGCAGTCAGGTTCTTTTAATATAGATTCTTATTGCTACCTAGCTAATTTTACTTACCGTATAACCAGAAAGATCCAAATCAAACCACTGAAACAAAACACAAGAGTCAGTCATTACAAAAACGAATCAAATAATCAATATATAATTCAATTACTTCTCCAGGATAATACCAATTCAGGCAATAACTAAATCAAAATTTATACAACATTATCTTTTGTACATTAAATATTGTTTAATTGCTCGTCTAGCTTATGTGTATCAACATGTATAAACTTAAGAAGTGGATAACGTTGCTGTCTGCTAACTATATTTTTATTAAGTTATCACAACTAATAGTTTCGTAGTACTGTTGATGTAGTTGTTTGGACACTAATCAATGAAAAAAAAACAGTGCTAAGTGTAAACAAATATTGCACTCACGAGTTCATTCAGGCTTTTGTTGGCTTCTTATAAAGTTACGTGCTAATAAAAATATAAAAATTACAGTTTAAAAAACTAAAAAACACGCTACAAATTATTGTGGACAAGACTTTTCTAACAAATCCAAACACAGCTATGATACGATCCATCATGAAGTTCTAGTTCATATCTTCCGGCTCCTTCATCAGATCAGTTCGACAGTACCATATTATGGTATTGTCATCAGAACTACATACAGCTGCCAATTTTCATGACGCTACGATCCTTGGAAGATGGTTAAATTAGTTACCATAGATTTCATTACATAGTTACATACAGGTCGACCTAATAAAAGGGTGTTAAAAACAGGCTTCATTGCCTAGTATGGGGCCCGAAGCTAACTCTTTAATCCACAGCCATAATTTGCCAGTTTTGTTATTTTTTTATGTATGTTGTTTTATATGTATTTAACTTGTCTGTTGTCACTAGATAATGTAATATTTTTATCTGTATGGTCATTTGTATGCAAATTAATATATATTAAATTGTAAAAAAAATTACTTAGGGCTAAGTGTAAGCAAACATTGCACTCACGAGCTCATTTAGGTCTTTGTTGGCTTCTTTTATAGTTGCGTGCTAAAAACAGAAACGTTTTAATTATTAAAGCAATTCACTGATCGTAAAAAATTAACAGACCGACACTGCGTCAAGATAAGTGTTTAGCGCCCTTCATGTTTGAAAGGGAAACTAGAACGAAATGGTTGCTTTCTTCACATGGAGTCAAGCGCCAGTGGTGTCCAGTACGGGCAACTTTTAGTGTCAGTACTTAAATTACGGGAAAGCCTTATTAATTTGCACTGGAAGCAAATTAACACCAACGGGCTTACCGAAAAACGTGATTTAACTTTGATCAACTTCTCAAATTCTCTGTCTTCTTTCCGCAAATGACATTACGCGACAGCGAGAAGTTGCCAATATATGTATGTTGAGCATTGCTTAAATTTGAGTAGGTACCTAACGTTTTTCGGTAAGACCAAGAGTCTCCGTGTACGCGGTTTGGATGTTGTGTGGAAGTAAAATATACATTGGTTGTTAGATACCGAAACGCAAGACTACAATAAGACTCGTTTGCCCTGCGCCTAATAGTATCTATACACCCGATAGAACATATAAATACTGGTCAGGTTACTAGTTGTTTAGGGAAAGAAAAATAGTATCCCTGACAAGCGCGGCACTTGCCCCTGTGGCTGCGGGATCCTGATGAACTCTTCTTCCTCAGAAGGAAATTTCAAATTTAGCAAAAAAAAAAAAAAAATTGAAAGTTTTTAACGTGAATAAGTCCGTGTTTGACCACTAAGTCGTGTGTTGGAGAAAACGACGATATACGATAAACATTAATGTACGTCACAGAAAAAAAACGGACAAAATATGAAAATCTTTTTGCACAAACTTTCCATAAATATTATAATATATGTATTAGCAATTCGTTCATCATATAATATAATCATTGATTCATGTCCTTAAAATTTACGGATATTTTTCCTGGTTTGTTCTTTTCATGAAAAAAGTTTTTCATGTATTTCCTGTTGTCCTTATTATTTTAACTAACGGCATATTTACTGTGGTTGACATCATTTTTGAGCTCCCGATATCGCGGCGCAATTGAGTTCAGTAAATATATCGATAAAAATATTATGAATACAGTGAATACCATATTAGTTTAAAAAAGTTGATACATTTTTTGGAAAGAGAATTACTGTCGTCACTTATCGTTGCAAAAATAGGTATTGTCGTCTCAATTGTGTTGCTAGTTCAAAATAATTCAGAACAGAAATTACTTTTGACCGAGATAAGATGATTTTCACAGTGTTTATGAATCGCTAATGGCGATAATGATTCATTAATTAATCATTAATGAACGGCTAATGATTCACAGAGAATGTACCACAGAATATGAGATTACTTACAGCTTTCGCAATTTCGCACTTTTGTTCGCAAGTGAGCTCCAGTTCATCGTAGGCAGACACCATTTGCTCAAACTCTTCGATCTTACGTTTGAGACGTGCGATCTCCGCTTGCTTGTGAGCAAGTAAAGTGTTCACTATCGCTTCAGTAGGAACATACTTCGGCCTGCATACCTCGTTGTTCCTCTTTATAATTTCTACTAAATGCTCGCTCTTGTCCGAGTGAAAGTGAGACCAAGCTCGCGCGTCCGTACAAGACGCGTAACCTTTGAGTTTCCCTTCATTTCTCGCCGGTAAATCATAAAGATCATACTCATTGAATACACGTTCCCTTTTTGTAATGAACGACATTTCTTCTTCTTAGGCTTAATACTTTTTTTCATCACTAATATGAATATGTTCTACTTTTCTCCGCAATCCACTTTACACATAACGGTAGGAATTTAAATATTTGCTTCACAATAACTTATGGCGTAAAATGTAAATAATGAAAATTATCAAATATTTTGCAATGTCATCGGTAATCGAGGCGGAGTGGCATTTTGAAATGGAATGACAATGTTTTGAAATAGCCAGTTTTGTATACTTTATATTACAACCAGCCTGCATTTTTTTCAGTTACATTTGTAATAAAACTCTTTGCAGAATAATAAGAAGCGAGTGGAGTGATCTAATTTTATCGGTTTGTTGCCCGTGCTACTACCAATCTTAACGATGATGATGAAGGCATTGACAAGAATTTAAAGTCTCGTTTGTGGCCCTCAGCCTTCAAAACTTTAAAAGTCAAAATATGCCAGACGTTCCACCGACCTGTCATTTTAGAATGTCAAATTATAAAAGTGTTAGTTTCAAGATAGTTCTTTAAATATTTGGTCGTCTAAATTATCAGCTTCACTAGCGCAAATGGATTCAAAAATATCTTAGCCAATTTGTTCACTCAATGAATTATCTACACCTTCACAATTTACGACTAGTGACACGCAACGAGGGTAAGATCAAATCGTACGATTCTTGCACCGACGTCCGTGCTTGGAGCCATGACTTAGGCGTCCAGGACCGCTACCTCAGAGAGTGGATGAAAGCTGATATGCCCATTTGTTACATTCCTTGCTGGAGAATGACGGGTTGTCTTAGCAGAATGACGTGCAGAAGTCGTAGACGGGTAAGTAAGTCTTAACCTTTATTCACGACATCACACTTTCAACTAGATACATAAATACAGCGATCCATATTTGTATAAATCATCATCATCATCTCAGCCACAAGAAGTCCACTGCTGGACATAGGCCTCTCCCATGGATTTTCAAAAAGACCGGTTGGAAGCGGCCTGCATCCAGTGTCTTCCTGCCACTTGTATGATAAATAAATAAAATTTAGTAAAATATTTTTTTATACATTTTAATTTCCTATCTTTTTTTAGTTTTTTAAGGATTTGAAATGCAATTTTGGGTAAGTATTTAGTACACAAAATTAAAGGTAAATGCCGAAGAATTTATTATAATTTAATCATGGTTTTTCTGCAGGCAACACCCCATTGCCACCCTGACTGTAAATCTAAAGTGTTATTGGACAGCATTTGCAATTCTTGTCAAGCTGTAAAAGAATGTTTGCAGAGAAATGAAGGTTTGGAGAAGTATTTCGTTGAGGTAAGAACACAAAGCGGTTTACCTTTTCTTCTCATTGTCGTCATCATAATCTACAATCTTCTCTATCCCACTGCTGGGTAATAGGCCTCTCCCTTATTTTACCATCTTCTTCATGTACCAATCCAGTCCAGGTTCGACCCGCGATTGTTACTACATTGTCGTCGACCCCTCTTGAAGCTGAATGTCATACGCTTCGCTTGCCTTACTTCGACCACCATTTTGTCAATTACTTGCTTACTTCTTCTCATATTTAATGCTAAATAAGTAGTTACTTAAAGATTGTTAAATTTTAGGAAGACCTGGAATCCAGTCAATGGCCATGCGATAAGTGTTTAGAAGCTTTAAAAAGCATTAAAATGTTTTGGAAAATCTTATTAGACAAAATTTTCGGAATAAATCTTTCAAAATGTGATGCATTCGAAACGAATTGCGAATGTCCAGACAGTGTGCGATCTGTAGCCAGATTATGGCAATCGGATATATTACAGCAAACAAAGTTTGTGCAACATGCACCATTACTATGCAATGCTTATAATTCAACCAAAACATGCTCTCTGCCAGAACAGCAAAATACTTTTTGTAGCCACAATGAATGCGACAACAGCTCACAAACGTATGTAATAAAGCCCTATAATTGTAAAAAATGGACTTCAAAATGCACATCTGTAGGCGTAAAAACGAACGATTGCGGATGCAATACGTCATGCGCCAATTTAGAAGATGAATTATGCGCTTGCAAGAAGAAAATAGCATGCCTTCAAACAAAATGTAACATTCAGTATGAAGATTTGAACAAAATGCGTAAAGAGAACTCTATTCTAAGAAAAGAAGTAGAAGAGATTCGCCAAGGATGTCCATGGAGAACATCTTTCTATCTTCCCGACGATAAAGAAATCTCTCGTCGTTCTGTGACAGTGGTTCCCAAACCTTTTGAATGTCATTTGGATGACAACTGTTGTCCACCGAGCAATATAGACTCTGAAATGATCATTACCATGAAGAATGGTAAAAACGAGGTAAATGTGTTAATATGATATCATCGACCAAATGAATCACATTTTAAACTATGTTTGTCCATAAATTGATATAATACCTATTAAAAACCTACTCATACAGGATAATTTATTGTTTTCAGAGTTATAGGTATGTGTCGTTATTACAAGTCCTGCATAAAACCAACGATCCCATTATACAAGATAAGAACATAAATTGTGAACCGTGCTGTAAAAAAGAGGATCCTATAGAACTATTAAACAAAGGTAAATAAAGAATGTCATGTATCACATGTGATATTTTGTCTCTGTTTAGATATGTATACACTATTATAAACTCAGAGACTAAGGTACAAACAATAATAGTCATAGTAGGTACAAATGCTTACCACCGTAAGCTAGCATTAACTAACTCTTCATTTCTGACAGTTTCCAAAATGGGTTTTTCTGTGAATTTTCTAGTCCAAGATACGGTTGGTGCTATTGTGAAACGGGAGATGGGCATAGCTAACGAAAGAACATGTCAGCCTAAGAAGACTGAAGTTGATGCAACGTTCCATAAGCTGCAATCTAGCAAATCTGCTCCTTCGTGCTCTACAATATCATCTCATCTGAGTTGTGAGACTGATTATGTGAGAATTTTTACCTAGTCATCGTCATTACATTGCTTACTTTGAACCTACCTAAAGTCAAAGTAGAGAAAAAAGTTGTCATGTATATGTCATTGTAGTATTTGTACTAAGATTATGAAGTATTTTTTTTTTTACATGACTGTGTGTACGAAAGAAAACGAATCTCGTGATAGATCGTGTATTAAATTTCCAAATATCTAGTGCTATAATGTTACGTTTGCTATTGTAAATTATTGTCTTGAAAAATATATATGTCAATAGTTTGAATACAATCATTTGAATTGCTCCATGATCTTCAACACTCTATTGTAGATGAGCTCGGTGGCGTTGATTGCAAATACAAAGTCTAAATGATTAAACTGAGTCATTGGTACTCTGAACTTTCCAACAACCGATTTAATTTCTTTGGAGAGTTTTTCAACGTCTTCAGGAGTTGACAGCCAGTCGTTGTCAGAATAGTGTAAGAAAATTGGGGTTTTTATGTTCTCCAAGTTGTATTCCGGTGGTTTGAAACTGCCATACCGACGAATGTTTTTGAACAGCCCGTTGTCGAACTGCCGGAATTTGCCAGATTTGTATAACTGGCCGAAATGTATTACTTGTCTCGTAGATGCACCGGCTGGAGTATGGCCTAGTACTACTGGTAGCATGGTCTGAAAACAAAAATGTTATATTTTTAACAGACTTCCAAAAGAAATGAGGATATCAATTCGGTCTGTATGTTTTTTTTTGTGTGTTTGTTCACCGATTACTCAGCCAATTGTGCATTGATTTTGGTGATTATTTTCATTGGTAGATCATACTTCAGAGGTGGTCCCATATATATTTTATCTTTTATCAAAGTGAGCTGTGGTTACATGCTTGTGGAATATAAGTATAATAAGCGCTATTACCATCATTCTTACCTTGTTGAGTTGTTGGTCGTCGAAACCACAAACGAGAAACAAAAGATTGGTGCAAAGTACTTGAGTGAACGCTTCTTCAGTGCAAAGTTTTTGTCCAGCTATTTCGTTAATCTTTCCGTTCGGTAGAATTTCATTGGCCCCTAATACTTTAAGAACGGTCTGTAAAAAGATTACAACTTCTATTGGTATGATTCCTTAGGAAGGGAGAGATACCTACAATTATGTTTAGTAAGAATCGCATACGTTTGCAAGAACTTTTTCTATACTACTAATCCTGCTATTAATTTATTTATGCTTTCCGCCTTAGACATATTAGTATTGGAGCATCCTATAGTTAACTTACTTCCAAAGAATCAATAAATGGCGCAACAGCTCTAATCAAGGGGCTTCTAATATTTCCAATAAAAGCAATAGGAGCCAAAGCTTGCATTGCCAATATTTTATCATTATACTCCGGTCTCATAGATGTCATGACCCAAAACGCGGTGGTTCCTTGTGAAAAACCGATATACTGTATTTTCTGGACTCCTGTTTCTTTGATGATGTAGTCAATCATGGCCGGGAGGTCATAGTAGCCGATCTCGTGCCAGCTGAACTCCCAGAAGGAAGAAGAAGTTGGCTTAAGGGTAGCGTGGCTTTTGGAGTATGAGTTTCCTCTGGCGTTGCCCATCCACACATCGTAGCCTGAATCTGCTAGAAGGTAAGCTGGAAATCAAAACATGGAAGAAATTTGAAGAAGCACAATGTAAAAATATTTAAATACCTAGATACGTACCTAATTCACTTTTTTTGAGAAATCTATAGAAAGTAGAGCAAGAAAAGAGTGTAAAAAACGAATGACAATTGGATAAAGTGGAAATTGGAATTAGCTTATAAAAATCAAGTCATCAGGTAGGTAAGAATATGAGTGTTACCACCCAGAGAGTAGAGTCTGTTCGGGAAGAGAACTAATGTGGCATTGAGGGCGCTGCTGTTCTTTGTTTTGTTCGAATAACAACACGATCGAGGCGTCTGTTTTTTTTTCTATTGGGACTGTAGTTTCTTTTTATGTAGTAATAGGTTTGTGCTTGACCGCCAACTCGCCTGATTTTAAGCGACGTTGAGGTCTACGATAGAGCGCGCTTACCTAGAAGAAACCAATTCAGTTGCAATTTAAAGTCATCCAGATCTATCAGTCCGCATGATGAAAGTGGAATTAAAGCATTTCATCCAGGTTTTTAGAATATCCACCATAAAACGGCGACGCTTTTTCGTGTTTCTGACTGTCCGATAGTAAAAAAGGCAAGGGGAAATTAGATGATGCAGACCAGATGAACACTCACCGAAATAAATCCGATAAAAAACCGATAAGCTAGCAAATTCTCTTTCCAAACATTCTTTAATTAAATTTATTTACCATCTTCTACCACACTCTTACTTCAAGGAAACTGTAGTCAAAAGCCAGCCCTGACCATGCCGTGCCGTGCCATGCAGTGCCGTGTTTTGTCTGCTCTGTTCTGGGTATTTCCAAATAATTACCAAGTCCTTTCCCAGGGGTCATAAGCACCCATTCGGCGGAAGAGGATAGCAAGCCATGCTGCAGCAGCACCACTGGCCTGGGTCCTGCAGACTCGTTTATACCCCGTGGCACACGATGCATCTCCAGTATGTACCTATCTTCGGTGTAAGCTCGATGGATCTCACATGGATAGCCGTATTTTCTTATCAGGGAAAACTGGGACAATGAAATGTCAATTAGAAAAAAATAATTAGAATTTTTAGTTTTTTTTTTTTTGTATAGTAGTATACTATAGTTTTGTACCTACCTAATGATATAAAATAATTCTAAATAGCAAGAATTTAACTAGTAGGTATTATATATAATATAAATATAAAAAAAGTTACCTGCATAAGAACGATTGTATTAATATAAATAAATTACGCTTGCGTTACACTGGATATGATGTTGAATGGAAGCTTCAGAATATTACTGGAAAAAAACACTTAGGTATTTGATATGGAAGAATTCGTAAAAAATTACGAAAAAGTGCTTTTTATGTTTTTGTTGTTGTATATAGTTGTATTAAGTGAAGCGCAAGCCCATTCAATGTAAAAAACCGGCCAAGTGCGATTCAGACTCACGCACGAAGGGTTCCGTACCATTATCTATAAAAACAAAAAATCACGTTTGTTGTATGGGTTCCCCTTTAAATATTCATTTTATTCTGTTTTTTAGTATTTGTTGTTAAAGCAGCAACAGGAATACATCATCTGTGAAAATTTCAACTATCTAACTATCACGTTTCATGAGATACAGCCTGGTGACAGAGGACGGACGGACGGACGGACGGGCGGCCGAACAGACACCGGAGTCTCAGTAATAGGGTCCCGTTTTTACCCTTTGGGTACGGGACCCTAAAAAAGTAGACATAGACATAGACATAATTTTATTGTAACAAAAACACACAGAAAATAAAAAAATCACACACACAAAATAGGTCACAAAATTATGTTTTTGTCACAATCCGGCCCCAGCTCAGCATAATGCTACTTGTAAACAACCAGCGCTGGTCTTCCGCTGGAACCGGAAGACCAGCACGAACGAGTGGAAGTACGTATTATTATATTGCAACAAACGTTGCCTATAACACTCTGGAAGTAATTATGTTCAAATCTAACACACCTCAGTTCAAGTCTAACGTATCACCAAAATCAAAATCGATCGAGAATGATATCAAAATCGGTTAAGCCGTCCGATTTCGATATCCGAGCAAACCACATAAATAAATACTTACAACCAAAAAAAATAACTCCTTACGCAGTCGGATTATTATGTGTTTTTAAAAAAGTCTCACCGTGTCAAGTCTTGCATCTTCAAGAATGTCAGGATCAGTTCTTTCGACAGTTACACCTGCGTTGACGCAGGTAAAAATAAATCCTAAAAATAGAAGTGAAATATTATAGTTCGATTTCATTTTCAAAAGATCTTTGAATCTATTGACTTGACTTGACTTTTTGATTCCCTATTTGAGCCAAGTACCTACTATTCACGTGAGAAGCAATTAATTGACTAAAATCTAAAATGCTACTTGTCTATACTTAACTAATATAATATTGTTACATATACGAGAACAGTATGACAGATTGTTTGTTTATTAATATTAAAGTTTTGATTAATAGCACATATTCGAAAGAAAATATATAAAGGAATTGAATAATCTAATATTGGATATGTATTATATTTAGTGATGTGCCGGATCGTCAAAAATGTATATCCGCGGACACGGATACGGATACGGATATTTAGTGTCAAGATCCGCGGTTACGGATACGGATACGGATCTTTATTTTCTTACTCAATCGGTGTTGGCGCATGACCTTGAAACAATAGTTGACATCACGCCCGCCGCAACGACGGGCAGGACAGGTTTCGACTTGCATTGAGCGCGTAGTTTTTCATTTTCTTATACTTATAAAAGTAATGTCATAACTTTCTGTGTGTAATAGTGATCTCATAAGATAGTTGATTTAGTATCTTTGAGTTATATACTTACTATTGGTATGGTAACTTACTAGATTATATGTTTGCAATTAAAGGTGCCAAATATTTGATTTTAAGAAATAATAAAACCGGACAAGTGTGAGTCAGGCTCGCCCACGAGGGTTCCGTACAAACTAGTAGATAAAAGGGGGAAATCATATTTTTTTATATTTTCCTTCATAAACCGAAAAATATACATCGTAAAAATATTTAAAAACCTGTTTTAGCTTATGCTAATCAAGCTCTTTCATATGATACCCCACATGATGCAGTTAATTCACTTTAAAATTTAGACCCTCATTCCTTGCATAAAGACACTATTTATTTGTGATTAAATTAAAAATGTCCAGTTTTCGGTTTTTTTCCTATATGTGCACTATAACATAATGCTTTTTGCCAAATTTCATAGTTCTAGGTCAAAGGGAAGTACCCCCTAGGTTTTGATTCCCTTGTGAGTGTCGAAATGTACGTTTTTGACGACATATTTGGCTGTAACTTTTATTTACGAAAACTGAGATATTTTATTTTGTCCTTAAATCACAGCCATAGAATTTAGTCGTTGTTTGCTTCCTGATATCATTATTCTAAATATATCCATACCAAGGATATGGTAGTAATTTTGAAACATACATAATATACCCAAAATACATCACACTTTTTGCGCAGTCGAAAATATAGAAAAAAAAAAATTGAGGTATCACCATAGAATGGGACTAGTAATAAGTAGTTTCTCAACGGAAGATTATTTGATTTAGATAATAATTAGTTTTCAGGGCAATGCTCTGATAAGAAATAGTTAATCCACTTGGGAAGGTTGATCGAACTTCCCATTTAGAAGATAATTAATGAACAATGGTTAAACCAGAAAAACCACAATGGAAGAGTTAGTATATACAGTTATAATTTTGTCGTTTTGCTGCACTTTTTATAAATAATCGGCCAAGTGCGAGTCGGACTCGCGCACGAAGGGTTCCGTACTATCATCTATAATACTACAAAGTTTAGTTCTGTTTATAAAATAACGAGAAATCAACGAAATTCCAAGTAGTAAATTGCAAACTTATAGGTAGGTTTTCGATACACATCCGGGCAGCATGACGACGCTCGCGCGAATACGCGCGGCTATGGCTCGCTCCGTGATGTTACCTCCCCCGCTACCCCGCTAAACCGGCGCTCGCACCGCGTTTAGATGCACGGATTATTTTCATTTTGTGAGTTTTTATGTATTAGATTAGGTATTTATTTTTATAGTTAATATATTTCTAAATATTTACTTACAAATATTCAAGTTTCTACCTCTTAATTGAGATCGAGTAAAAATTGCTTAAAAATTACGTTTGTTGTATGGGAGCCCCCCTTTAATATTTACTTTATTGTTATTTAATTATTTATTTTGAAAGGTAATATACAAGTCAACATTCTGTGAAAATTTGAAGCGTCTACCTGTTACCGTTTTTAATATTGAGCAAAAAAATACGAAAAAAACACGTTTATTGTATGGGGACCCCCCTTAATATTTTATTTTTTTTAATTTTTAGTATTTGTTGTTATAGCGGCAACGGAAATACATCATTTGTGAAAATTTCAGCTTTCTAGCTATCACGGTTTATGAGATACAGCCTGGAGACAGACAGACAGACAGACAGACAGACAGACAGACAGACAGACAGACAGACAGCGAAGTCTTAGTAATAGGGTCCCGTTTTTACCCTTTGGGTACGGAACCCTAAAAAAGGTAAATTAGACAAAAAAAATTGTCCGAACCAGAACATTTGAAGTACCTAACTGACTGAAAATTAAAAACAAATACCTACTAAAATCCTACCTACTCTGGAAAAGAGACAAAAGCAGAGGGGGCTATAGCAATCTTCATCATCATCTCAGCCATAAGAAGTCCACTGCTGGACATAAGCCTTCCCCGTGGACTTCCAAAAAGTCCGATTGGAAGCGGCTTGCATCCAGCGTGTTCCCGCCACTTGTATGAGGTCATCTGTCCATCTCGTTGCTTGTCTTTCTACGCTGTGCTTGCCGGTACGTGGTCTCCACTCGAGAACTTTTCGGCCCCATCGGCCATCACTTTTACGTGCATTAGAACTGATGCGTGCTCTCTCAACTGTAGAAAGAGCGAGACGAAAGTCAGAATAATGTTGAACTAAAGACTGATTGAACGCTTGTCGTACTGCCCTAGACCCGGCTTGGTGAATGGGGCAGCGGTTTTTCCATGATAGTGGAATTTCTAAAGTCTAGATTTTTTGGTACCTAAGTCTTAATTTTAATATGAACATCTTCTGTTACATCGTTAATAAATTTTCAGCATGTTACACAAACTTGTCCGGATCAATATCCTATTTTATTAAACGGTTTTATTTAGCTTGAAAGTTTCCGGCAGCCTAGTGGTGAGACCGTCTGACTTGTGATTCGCAGGTCCTGGGTTCGAATCCCACGGCACGCACCTCTGTATTTTCGAAGTTATGTGCGTATTGTTGATTGCCGCCAACTTCAAACGGTGAAGGAAAACATCGTGAGGAAACCTACATGTCTGAGAGTTCTCAATGATCTTGAAGATGTGTGAAGTCTGCCAACCCGCACTTGGCCAGCGTGGCAGACTATGGCCTAACCCTTCTCACAATGAGAAGATGGTCCTTTCCCAGCAGTGGGACAGTTTGTACAAACAGGGCTGATAAAAAAAAAAATTAGCTTGCCCTGTATAATTGGGTCAAATTTAGTAGGTAAGTAATTGAATTTTACCCCTCCCCCCCCGCAGTTGATGGATTGATCTGAAATTTGACCAGATGACAATACGATTTATTTATGTTAATGGGTCAAATTTAATGATCGAAATTTAACCCCCTTCCCGTTGACAATAAAACCGTTTAATTTAAAAAGTACTTATTAAGTTCTATAAACAGTGGATAGGTATTACAAGTTATGATTTTTGAACAATTTCTGATAGATTATAAGCCAACCTGATGAAATGAATAAATAGCTAAGCATCTTCTAGCTGTGCATACCTCGTCTTCAACCATATCAACAAAATTTATCAACATTACCATCCATATCATAATGAAATGCTCAAAATTCGAATACAACAATTTAGGTTCACATTTCTGATGTTTACTGCATAGGATTGGAACTCCATGCTACCTTCCTTTTTCCTAAGAATCTTGAAATTTTCAAGGCTAGACATAATATTTCGTTATGTTTCTTACCACCAGTTTTTTTCTAATAAATGTTAGGTAAGTATTCTTATCTTTAATCTAGTTAATCCCATATTGTAATAAATAGGTAAGTAGTTATTTAGTAAATAATTACTACACCATTGACTGAGTGAGCAGAAAGAGCTAAGTTCTTCGGATCATTAAGCAATCTTTTTTTTTTTTTTTTTTTTATTCGAAGATAGGCTTGCGCTTGACTGTCAACTCACCTGATGTTAAGTGACAGTTACGGTCTACGATGGAGCGCACTTGCCTAGAAGAAACCTATTCACTCGCGATTTGAAGACACCTAGATCATATCCAGTCGGAAAGACCCATTCAGGAAGCGCATTCCACAGTTTGGCAGTACGTACAATGAAAGTGGAGCCAAAGCGTTTCGTACGTGTTTTCGGAATATCAACCATATAACGATGTCGCTTTTTCATGCTTCTTGCAGTCCGATAGAAAAATGGGCATGGGGGAATGAGATCATGCAAAGCAGACGCACACTCACCGAAATGTATACGAAAAAAAACCGACAAACTAGCTACTTTGCGACGATGCTCCAGACTTTGAAGCTTAGTCCGGACAAGGTAATCGTCACAAATGAGCCTCTTAGCACGCCTCTCAATGGTCTCTAACGCCTCGAGCTGGTACTTAGCAGATCCGTCCCAAAGGTGCGAACAGTACTCCATGCACGACCGAACTTGTGCTTGGTATAGCGTAAGCAGCTGTTCCGGCGTGAAGTACCGACGCACCTTCGAAAGGATACCCAGCTTTTTGGCAGCTAATATAATCTGATTGAGCCTTAGACTCAATATAGGAGCCAAAGTTAAGGGTGGACGTCAGTGTTACGCCTAAGAGCTCGAGGTGGTCCTTAATCGGTATCGCAACATCCCGGAAAGTAGGAGCCAGCTGGAATGGGCTCCTTTTTGCAGAGAATAGGCACGCCTGCGTTTTAGCAGCATTGAATTTGACTAGGTTGGCATCGCCCCACTCGGAGACTGCCTTAAGAGCCAAATTCAAGCGCTCGACCATTGCCTCTCTAAGAGCATGGGTTTGAGGTACACTGGCTCGCGCGCTGGATATGTAACTCTCAACAACGGTGCTGTCGTCTGCGTACCCAAAAATACCGGGTTTTAGCAGACCATTAATATGCAGCAAGAAAAGCGTAGCAGAAAGCACAGACCCCTGGGGAACACCAGCATTGATAGCCATTCGGTCAAACGAGCAGCCATCAATGACTACTCGTAGCGACCGGTCCCGCAGGAAGTCCGATATCCAAGCAATAAAACCGGCGGGCAGTCTATATGAAGGAAGCTTGCTGATAAGGCTGTCATGCCAGACCCTGTCAAAAGCCTTCGAGATGTGATGTCAAGGGAAACGGCGATTGCTTCCCCGTGCTTCTCTATGGCTTCACTCCAGATGTGGGTGACGTACGCTAAGGAGTTTTGGCGGGAACGTCTTAGTAACGTGTTGTTGCTTTGTTTTATTTTCCTAAACTTGTGTTATTTTGAACATTAATGCTATAAAAATGGTGGTGTTTTATTCTTTAAGTGTTCGATAAAGTGCGTGAGTGTGGGCAAGTGATATAAAGCAGCAGTAAAACGTGTGATTTTACGTTGTCGGCAAAACTCCATAGAAGCTTCTAGTAAAGTCGCCACCACTTTACTGAAGCAGGACTCGACTTATAAATTGACTGTATACGTGACTTAGATTGTGACTAGAACATTTACAGTTTGTTTTATTCAATAAACTTGAAAAAATCCTAATACTTGACACTGGCAAATGCTTTAATGCGGGTCCAATACAAAAAAGAAGAAGAAGACGTACGCTAAAAGATCTCCAGTAGACCGATTTCGCCGAAACCCGTATTGACGATCACTGAAAAGATCATTGGATTCAAGGTACGTCAAAAGCCTGTTATTGAGGATACGTTCCATTTTCTTGCAGAGAATGGACGTAACCGAGATAGGCCTGTAGTTAGCAGGGTCAGCACGACTACCTTTTTTGGGCACAGGTTGCACGTTAGCAACCTTCCACGATTTCGGCACTTGTCCAGTTTCAAAAGAGAGGCGAAAGAGGCGCGTCAGTACTGGAGTCAACTCAGGCGCACAAGTCCTCAGAACGATGGCTGGAATACCATCAGGGCCACTGGCTTTGTTCACGTCAAGACTGCGTAGCGTTTTGCGAACCTCCGTTTGGCGAATACGAAAATCAGGCAAGGTTGCCGTGCTAGCAGGTGGAGTTGGAGGTATCGCACTACCAGCGTCAAGACGTGAGGAATCCGCAAAAAGAGAGGCAAACATGTTTGCTTTCTCTACCGCGTTATGAGCTAGTGTCCCGTCAGGTTTCAACAGGGGAGGAAACGAGGGGCGGCAGAAGTTCGCTTCAACAGACTTAGCTAGGGACCAAAACGCTTTACTACCCGCAGGGTATGAAGCAAGTTTGTTCCCTATCCGACTAATGTGCTCAAAGCGAGCCTTCTGTAGAACCTTTTTGCAGGACTTGGCAGCCCTGTTAAACGTTTTCTTTTTCAGTAGAACGTCCTTAGCCTTACGGTGACGAGCATCAACCCAAGCCAGGTAAGCCTCGTGCTTTAGCGCTTTCGCACTTCTGCAATGGGGGCCATACCATGGGCGAGCTTTGCCAAACAATGGTACGTCAGAGAATGGGATGTAATACTCCATACCCGTACGCAACACATCGGTCACGGCATCCGCACAGGTCGAAGGATCGCTGGAAGAAAAACACACAGACTGCCAAGGATAAGAAGCAAAGAAAGCTCGCATCTCATCCCAATCTGCTGACTTGTATCGCCACACTCGCCGGCTGCCTCTAAGGCTGGGATCGGCCGGAGAGTAGACAGATACAGATTTCACCAGACAATGGTCAGAGTTTCCCAGCGGCGAAGAAATTGACACCGAGTAACGGTCTGGATCCGTTGTCAGCAGTAAGTCCAAACAATAAGGCGTGTGCGACTCAACGTCAGGTACCCGTGTTGCCCCTTGGACCAACTGGGTGAGATCTAACGCTAAAGCAAGCTTTCGCGTCTCTAACCCAGCGTGGTTAGTGTCCCGGTATGGGTACAGCCACTCTTTGTGGTGGCTATTAAAGTCCCCCAGTAACACTAGTTGGGCTGAAAGATACCTTTGTTGAGCCGAATCCGCCGCCTCGCCAAGATATTCCATGAGCCTGGTTGTCTCCTGGTCTCCGCTGTGCGAGCGATAGACACAAGCATAAAGAATTTTTTCTATGCCTGTGTCTACCAGCACCCAAAGCACTGAAAATCTAGGGTCTTCAAGATTACGGAGACGCCGACAGCAGACGTCATCACGGGCGTACAGGCACACACCAGCACGAGGCTTGAAATTATGATCCAGGGTGTACCCAGGGAACGACAGGTACGCCACATCCGAAGGTACCGCTATCTGCGTCTCCGTCAAGAACAAGAGTGATGGCTTTTCGGTCTCTAGGTGGTAGTGGACCGGCACGAGATTAGAGTGCAGCCCTCGTATGTTTGATAGGTGCACTTGAATTGAAAGGGCGTGCAACCGCTGTACAACCTTTTTCCTTTTGTTCCTGTTTTTCATAATTTTGTAATTGGCGAGAGAATTGGTGGAAAAAACGGCAGTGGAATGAGGCTTCACGCTGCTAGCCAGGAGACACACGCGGCAACGACACACTGAAAGGGAACCAGTCTGGAGACTTCGGGGACGCCCGAGCCCCCCCAGAGATGTCCATCGGGCCCTTTCGTCCGGTCGCCGACCGGCACGATGGCGCATCCCGGGATTTTTCGCGAGTTGGCGGGGCAGCCTTTCGTGAGTGGCTAGTTCACTACTTGGGCCCCCTACTAACTGCGGTCGGCCAGCGGTAACCGTGCCTCGGATCCCGCTACCCTCCATGACTGGCTACCCAATGCGTCGTTGCAGCTTGCGGCAGAACGGTCTCACAGCAGTAAAGCAACTATTCCGACCCGTTTTCCCTAACGGCGTCACTGGACATCATGCCGGAACACGGCTAGGCCGCTTGGCGGCATGTCTTTGTCCAGTGGGTGGTGACTAGCCTCGGCCGAAGCCTACCACCAGTATAGTGTCACCTGATTGGCACCAGCCAGGGATCACGTGTGGGGTTTCGATGTTAAGGGGTGCTTTCCCCACGGACGAGGGTGACTCAATCCCCAAAAAATCATTTGTTTTCATCTGTCAGGATGTTTGTTTTTTGACATTAAACAACTTTTATCAGACTTATCGCGTATATTTTAAGATTAAAAATTGTTTAATTTCAATCAGTAGATAATAAACGCTTAAATATAGTAACTAGGCATTAACGAAGAAAAATACCGTTGCGCAATGAAATTTCACCCAGAATTACCCAGATGAAAATAATATAGTAGGTATACCGTAGGTAGGTCAGCGATATCGATCCACATTCTTGTTGCGTAGTGCACAAGAATGGAATTCTTTGCCGCTATTTCTGTTTCCTGAGACCTACAATCTTGGAATTTTCAAGGCTAGAGTGAATAGATATCTTCTAGATCGACGAGCTCCATCCTCGGCCACACCGTCGCTTAACAACAGGCGAGTTGGTGGTCAATCGTAGATCTATTTTCTATATAAAAATAAAACTTAGACGACGAGCTCTATCCTTGGCCACACTCTCGCTATTATCAGCCCCCGTATTCTGAA
The DNA here is from genome assembly GCA_947563715.1 of Lycia hirtaria. Lineage (NCBI taxonomy): Eukaryota > Metazoa > Arthropoda > Insecta > Lepidoptera > Geometridae > Lycia > Lycia hirtaria. Next base: position 28,003,747 of record OX387379.1, on the reverse strand, counting down.
CCCATTCGGGTTCGGAATCGATTCGGAATGTATATCTCCATCTCTGTCATTTCCATAGAGAATGACAGAGACGGGGATATAGATTCCGAATCGATTCAATTTGACCGCAATATATTTTAAAACGTTCCTGCCAAAACTCTTCCTCTTTTCTCTTCAGGGAGATTTGAATTCCCGCGGTGTGAAACCAAAAAAAAAATATTTTTAGCTAAGATCAAAAAACTGGAAGAAATCAAATACTACACTACTATGAAACTGGAAAATGCTCTAAGCGGGTCTAAATTCTAATATTAATAATAAAAAAAAGATCGTTTCCAGCAAAAAAAAAAAAAAAAACATCTAATATTATACGCCTTGATAATGTGCGACTAAATTAAGAATGTATAGCCAGTAATAGGACAACGTAAATATTAACAGTAGATTCTACAGTTTTGTTGTCATTTGAACGCATTGGTTTGCCGTCATGGGTATGTAAAGTTTTTTTTTAGTATTTTTTTTTATATTTTTATATGATAGATTGGATCATTTGGAAAAACTAATTTCAATATTTTTTATTCTGTTCAGTACTTATTTTTTAATATTTTTTTAAAGATAAAATCGTCAGTAGGAAAGATGACGTCATCTTTCCTACTGAATAAGATGTTGTGATAGCCAACATGAACTAAAAAATACATATACGTCAACTTGACAGTGACACGTACCTATATTCGTTTTTGTCTCTGACTGACACAAGAGATCATCGGTTTTTGTTGTATTTTGAAAAAACAAATACGTTGTGTAAACATAAAGAATGAAAAAAAGAATTATTAATAATTAATATTGAGCTCGTTGTAATTATTTAATGTTTTCTAAGGTCTTCGCGATTGTGTTTGCGCATTGAAATGAAACAAATTCACAATATTATTCAGAAACTACAACTGTGTAATGTTTCGACTTTCGTGCCAAAAATCCTAATAAACTGTTTTTTCAAGTAAAGGAAACCTTTAAAAGACTAGTGTGAACAAGTTAACGTAGAATATGTTCCTGGGCAAAGCATTGATGCTGCAGTACAATGAACCAGAAAAAGGAACCAGAATAAAATAAACAATGTATAAATGTAAATAAAATAATCTCATATATAATTACAATGAAATTGGTATATAATTAAACACAATAAAATCATTTAAAAAAAGAAGTTATGTACTGTCAATCACTTTTATTTCATATCCTAGCATTGTTCATAAGTTTTAGCTCTTTAGCTCCTCGGATTCTTGCGGTGTTGTTCTTGTCGCTAGTTGAGATAAACTCCAGAATGATAAGATTCTCAACCTTAGGTATGTTAGCAGAGTCGGCACGTACAACATTATCCATAATTTATCCAATCAGTAGGCAAACAGTTCCTTATAACAAAGCAGTGGTCAACGTAAATGCAGTATCAATCAAAACGGTAGGAAAGCAAGGTCGTCGTAAAGATAATGAACAGAATTAATACAAATAAATAGAGTAGCAGAACACCAAACACACAAAACAATAATAATTCTTTGGTTATTTATTTTGGTATGACAGTTGTCATAGAGATATTGTCTCTCTTGTCAATGCCAATGCTGTCAGTTTCGTCATTTTTTATTAACTAAAGTACATTTACTACATTTTATTTTACTACATTTTAGAGGTCGACTGAAGGTCAAATATTTTTTATATTTTCGCAAAAATTTGCGCGATCTCATCATTTTATGTGCCCTAAATAAAAAAATATGGTTTATAGACATAAAATCTCGAAATGGTTTTGGAATCAGCATATGTTACATTTTTCTTTACATACCCAACAAAGAGAGCTGGCCGTACTTACATTATAATACCCAAACTCAAAATCACTCAGACAGGATTTGATTCGGAAGCTATTTATCTTCTTCTGTGTTAATTTTATTTATACAGAAGAGAAACGTCTTAACTGTCAATCAACCAACCAATCCAATTCTGAATCCGAGAAGTTACGAATAGCCCTGCTGTATCAGTATTCACAATTTATCAAATTCGTTGCTATAATGGTAGATTCAAAATCAAAATCTATCTAAATCGAATGACCGTTGTAGAAAATAGGGCTATTCATAACTTTTCGGATTCAGAATCGTGTTAGAAACTATAATCTAACAAAGATAGATATATACCGTCTTACTCATAAACGTATGTTAAAATCTTATTCACTAAATAAGGACTTGTCACTTTCTATTAGACGAGAACTGTCGCGTGCAAAAACGAAACGAAACACTGATTAACTAAAATGCCCATCAGTGTTTATAAGTAAGACGGATAGTTTCTAGTCCAATTTCGAATTCTAGTTATACATTATGAACTCGAATCAATTTTGTACAGTCCATTCACACTATTCACAATCATATTGCATCCGACATTTCTTTATTTTGTAAAACGTAAAGTCGGCTTCGTAGCATGTGAAGGAGACTCATTATATTTTATCCTGTGACTCAAACGCTAAGCTCGATAACACCTCAACATTTTGGGATAGTGAAATGAGAAATATTGGATAAAAAATAAATGTATCTTCTTTGAGAATGTTCTTTGCTTAATACTCAAAGAAGATGAATTTATTTGAAAACTGTGGAACCGCCAATCGAAATAAAGTTTCTGATTTTATTCAGTGGCTTTAACAAGTTAGCTATGAAAATCTCTTTTTTTTCCATACTGGCGTGACTTTTTTATGTTATGTTAGGCGTATGTGCGTGACGTCATCTACAAACCACAACGGATGATCAGCACTGGTGAATTCAACCAGCTAAGGCTGAGTTGAATTGGAACCAGCTTGTGACAAAAACGACTGTTGATGTTTTAATTTTGTATATTTAATGTATTTATTAATGTACTTGTTTTTTTTTCACAAATGAAAATACGTCTATGTCTCAGTGAAGTGGTGATGATTTTATTGGAAGGTTCTATGAAGTTTTGCCGATAACGTAAAGAAACACGCTTCACCACTTTATTTCACCTGTCAGCCTACCTACCTACACACACGCACTCGATAAAACACTTAATAAATAAAACAACGCCATTTTATATCATTGACATTCATAATACCTAACACTAGTTTAAGAAAACAAAACAGAGGCATAGCATGTTCCTATGACGTCTCATCAAAACATCAACTGTGATTAAAATTATAAATACTGTACAAAATCGGTACACAGTCAGTGTTATCAGTGTCATAAAGGCTGAACTGCGTTAAGCAGACGTCTGCGTGGGTTCATACAAAATAGGTCCGTAGCGGAGACACGCGCGGAAAACCGTTCCGGAGAGGCGGGCCCTGCGCCCGCGCAACGTGCCCCGCCGCCGTGCGACGGTTGCCCGTGCGTGTCTCCGCGACGGTCCTATTTTGTATGAACCCGCGCAGACGTCCGCTTAACGCAGTTTCAGCACTTTCAGCCCTTAGGCCCATGCCCCATCGCACCGCACCGCGACGAGGCCCGTCCGTTTCCACGTAGCCCGTTGACTGGTCCACACGCGTAAATACGCGACGGGTGCCCGTCGTGGGTACTCACCCCCTTAACGCAGTTTCAGCCCTAAGAGTGGAACCAAGCAAAGAGAATATGAACCAAATGGCTTTCAATTACTGGTTATCCATTATTTGACAATTTGTTTGTTCACCTATGCGGTCGTCAATTATTGAGGTCCGCGTTTTGAATTTATTTTTTCATCAGTTTTGATTATTTTGCTTTGTTTTTTGTTCTTGATAAGCTTTGATTATTCATCAAACAGAACGCATGAGTTACAGGGCGATATGGCAAATCAAGAGATAAGTTTGAAATGGAATGGATATCAGAGTAACATACTGTCCAATGTGAAAGAGTTATACAAAGACGAAGGCCTTTCGGATGTGACTTTAGTTTCAGAAGGACACAGTTTTAAGGCTCATAAAGTGATTTTGTCTGCCAACAGTTCAGTATTCAGGAGTATATTCCAGGTACATTACACTTATAATGGTTAAAAAAAAAATGATTTATTGATAGGGTTTGATGACGCCCACGCTTGTTTTTTTACAGCAAAACCCCCACAAGGATCCAATTATAGTCCTACATGACATCAATACGGCCTCTCTGCGGACGCTATTGACGTTTATGTACAACGGAGAGGTGAATGTTACTGAGGAATTCTTGCCTGTGTTGCTGAAAACAGCAGAGACATTGAGGATCTGTGGTTTGTCTACTGGTAGCGAGGCTACGAAGGATGACGAGGTAAGGTAGAGCTCAAAACACATTTACACACTAAACAAATCCTACTGTAGGCTACAGGGTTGGATGATTGAAATCTGATTTGTATCAAATGATTTTGTCTACAAAAATCAATACTAAAATGAAACTCAATTTATTTACAAGAAAAATAAATATTAAAATGCATAGTAGTTGTTATTTAACTATGTTATTATAGCAACATAAAATAAGTGGTTTGCTTCCATTCAGAAGCTTTGAAGGTATGAAATGGAATTACTAATCTTCAGTTACAACATACATTTCATCAGGCGAGCTAGTGGTCAAATGTAGATACATGTATCTGTATTTCACAATAAGCTCGCTTGAATATAGAATATATATACATACAAAAAAGCTACAAATTAATAAGAAAAGCCACAAGCACCGATTCCATAATGGACTAAACTCCCTGTGTAAAGACTTATAAATAAAACAAATATATTGCATACAGTTGAACATTTTACACAACAAAATAAAGGTTTTAAATTATAAAGTAAAATTGGGAGGTCCAAAGAAGATAGAAAATCCCACAGTTGGGAATGAACCGGTCATAATAAAAGGTTGCTCATAAATAATATAAAGGAATTCCTTTGTATTTTTGTCTATAAAATCTTTAATATATGTTATGAAATTTTTCAGAAAATCACAGTGCCAGACAGGCAAGTTACACAGCCTAAAAAACGTAAGAAAAGTGTACAGGAGGACAACTTTAATAAGAATAAAAAGACTAGTCTCTCCAAACCAGACATAGTGCCAGTTGTTAGTATGGAATCTACAAAAAATAATGTAAGTTCTCAAGTTAGTAATATGCACAAATCAAACAAATTCTTGCAATTTTTTATTATTATAGCTAAAATCAATATGTCTCAAGTTATCTTTCAAACAAAAAAAAACCGGACAAGTGCGAGTCAGACTCGCCTACAGAGGGTTCCATACAAACTAGATAAAAGAACTAGCTATAACTAAGAATTTTTAAGAATAACTTTGATTTCAGAACATTATACCAAAAGTGGAACCCGTAGATTCTCCATTCACCGATTATTCCGGCGAAAACACCAATGACACAGACATTGCGTTACTGGAGGACACATTAGAAAAAAAATACTCAGTCAGTTCTGAAACCCCAGCAAGCATAAAGAAATGGATTACTGAAGTTACAAGTACTCGTCTTAGTATTGGAAATGATAAGAATGATATTAGCGATGAGGACAAAGATAGCATTGAGATTGACAAAGAAGTTGAGACTGTATTGCAAAGTGGGACCATTGTGGAGTCACTTAGTATTACTACTGAGAATCTGAACTCTGTTTCAAGTGAAGCTCAGAATTGTAAAGGTATGTATTTTTTATTAGAGTCTTAGGTGTGTTGATCCGTTAACTGACTGACGTTCATGTTATCTAGGGAGTCTGATTGTTGGATGAACTTCGAGTCATTGGGCTCTTTTATACTTCGCTGACTTGTTAGTTTCAATATTCAATTTCATTCTCTTTTTTCCCTCCCTGATTGAAATGGTTAATCTATTTTACTTTTATTGTAGTTACTTAATTTCGTGTACTTTTGAATATTTCTTGTGTCCTCTACTAATAAATATTTGCCTATTTCCATAATTTTAACACAAAAAGCATTATAGCCACCGATCTACACGAGTATGTCTATTAAAAGACAAACAATATCCTAACTGATATTATAAAAGTGAAAGTAACTGTCTGTGTGCCTGTTATCTTTTCACAGCTAAACCAATTGTTATGAAAGCTGGTACAGAGATTCTTTAGGACTTTGATAAGGACATATTTTATCACCATCATCACTACGCGGGTGACACCGCGGGGCGCAGTTAGTGATAATATAAGTTGGTGGTCAAGTGCAAGCTTATTAGAGAATTATAAAATGTGTTATAAGTATTTTAAAATGCTGATGTAGATTAATGTCTAAGAAGACATTACTGCACTTCCAAGGAAATCGTAATACATGTAATTTTATTTATGTTATGAATTTTCAGACAAGAACAACACTTGCTACGCCAACCCGTCGTTTCCGTGTCCGTTCTGTCCTCGAGTGTACAACAGCTGGGGCTACAGGCGGAGACACGTGAAGTCACGACATGTTACCAACAGGTACTTTAACTTTCACATTATCAACAAGATAAAATTAAAAAAAAAAACAAAAAAAAAGCCTGAACAGATTTTGATGAAATATAGCTAAGAACACTCGATGAAATCCTATTTGAAACAAAAAAAAACTAGATCAAAATCGGTACATCCGTTTGAGAGCTACGATACCGCAGACAGACACAGATACACACGTCAAACTTATAACATTATATTTTGGATCAAGCGCAGCATAGAAAGACTAGCTACAAGATAGATCTCATACAAGTGGCAGAAAGACTGGATCCAAGCTGCATCCATCAGGTCTTTTTAGAAATCATGTGGGAGGCCTATGTTCATCAGTGGACTTGTGACTAAGATGATGATAGGAACACCTATATGCAGAACAAACGTTCATGCTCATCACTCAAGTGTTTATCCTGGGTGGGGATCGAACCCACGCCACGACCCACAGCTTAGAAGTCATTTGTTTATAACATTCCAGGCATGACAGAAGTATACAGGCATAGTAATAAAGTGGTGTTTCTGAACTTTGGGAGTGTGGCCGACATAGAAACCCGCGTTTCACAAAATCCTTATCCAGAATCGGGCTGAAATACAGGTTTTTGAAGACAAAAAAAATCTAATTTAAATAGTTTCGTTTTTGGAAACAACAAAAAAACAATTTAGATGTTTAATTTATGTAAAACCTAAGCTAAAAAACAACACCAAACTGGTTTCCAATTTGAACACTGTGCCCGTATATGCGTGTCATGATTCCAGGTTATCGTGCAAATGGTGCGTGTCGATCCTGCCTTCGACGGGTGCGTGGTACTCGCACGCGACGCGCACTCACGGCGTTCCACACGAGGAGGCGCGCAACTCCCTCGTGGTGATGGTGGAGGCGCATGCCGTCCTCACGCTAAACGAGCCCAGCGTCACGCAGCTGCTGGGGCAGGTCGGCATCGACGGGAACGCCGCCGCGGAGAACACGCATTAATCAGCAATCGTGGATGGTGAGATCGATACACATGCATTAACGTACGATGTTTTTGAAGGTTTTTTCCACGGTTATAGTGTCTACTTTATAAATTAACGTTATCATTAAGGCTGGGGCCAGACGAGCGTAATTTTATGAATTGTCGCGTAAAATGAGTCGCGCAATTTGCGTCTAATAGAGTTTTCTGACGGGACGCTAGACAGGCGTAATTTTTTGAGTTGAGAATCGCAGAAATCTGTAAATCGTAAAATGAGTAGCGCAGTTTTTTTTAAATAGAAATTATGATGGGCTGATGGACGTACTAGTATTTTTTCAGTTGTTGGTCAATGGGTGTACGCGGTGTTTGTCAGAATCAGAATCAGACCTCTAAGAAACCGAATGCAGCGTAAATTACGCAACTCATTTTACGCGACTCACAACTCGAAAAATTACGCTCGTTTGGCGCAGACTTATGGTGTGCGTTCAGTATACCTTCAACAGTGCAACCGATTGTACCGATTACATGTCTAACTGTCGGAACGGTGCCGGCACGAGAATGCGATGCCGGTGCCGACGACGCTACATAAATGATATCGCCGACGCCGGAAAACGGTGACGCTCGGAAACGACGTTTTAATCACACTGTTGTTATATTTCGGAACGTTACTCTGAGAAAAGCTTTTCATCATGTTCTTTAAGTATCCCAATATTTTGATTCAGATTTTTTAAACTAAAGATCCTTAACCATATTCGTTTTTGAAGTTAGGACCTTATGTATTTACCGACTGCATAACGAGGCTCTATGTTCGGGCTATTCATTTCTTGACTACAGTGAGATTTTATCTGGTCTACTAACAAATTTATGATACTTAAGCTTTGCATAATAATTATGACATAATATTTAATATAAGGAAACATATTAACTAAAACGTTAAAGAAAAATATATAAAATAGATTATTGATTCACATTTGTTGCTTCAACATAATGCTCTTGCAGTACGCAAAGTTATTTCGCACGTAGAGAGTAAGCGACCGGAACTATACAGTGTTTTTGTAGGTTAGAAGAGGATGGTTATAATAAATAATACATTTTACGGTTATTCATAGCTTTCTACACAATATTAAACTAACCGGGCACTTTTTTATACAGTAACAAACAAACAAATGATTCGCTTGATACAAAGAGATAACGATAAGCGATAATAAACTGCAGAACTAGTGTTATCATTGATTCTTTGCTAGACTGGAAAGGTGCTTGTAGACACACATTTTAAAGCGGTACAAACTGTCCCACTGCTGGGCACGGGCTGTTTTTCTTATTGTGAGAAGCAGCTGTCTTGCTCTCACGCAACTCCTTTTTTAAATATAACATTATTGAATGTGCTTTTATCAAAAAATTGTATTATAGCTACAAGAGAACACTATTACAATGCGTTAACTGTTATTTTGACCAAAATATGTCGTTTCAACGTTTCGAGTATTAATTTCGGTCAAAATAACACGTACAATAATAACTATGCTGGCGCGTATCTGGCCCAACGCATAAGCATTGCCATTCAACGTGGCAATGTACGCTGCCAACTGGTAGTGGGTTTGAGCATTTGGATTATCTTTAGACCTTTATCGGTCTGGGGTAATCGATATGCTTTTTGTGTAGTAGTTTAGTTAGTTGAGTCTGTATATTGTTGTGTTGTAGATAATAAAGGCACTTGCCATAAAAAAAAAACTATTATCGATAATACATTGTAATAGAGTTCTCATGAGGTATAAATACGAATATATTTGATACACAAGAGTATATTAATTAATTTTATGTCTATAAAAAGATGTCGCGTGCGAGCGAGACAGATGCGCCACCAGACTTTACGCCTTAAGAGGCTTATTGTTGAAGCTTGAAGGAAATATCTTTGGAGGAAGGACATATTCTTTACCACGTATCCTTCTTTTATTCCCGTATAATAACAGTGCACTGTTATTTGTCTTGCTTCTCTTCTGCACTTCATGTCCAGTTATGGCATTAATACTAACAAGGCCAGTAAATAAACACTTGTTTGATATTCGCACTTTAACCAATATTAAAGTTTGCAATTATTTAACTTAAGGTTAATTATAAGTTTAATATTATATTTAAATCTAAATTCGTGGAGATATTTACCGCTGAATATTTATAATATGAATTAGTTCCAGTGTGTTTTTTTCCAGTGAGAAAAGTTTGTCTTTAGTGAAACGTTGTCGATCTTTTGCCAGCAAATTACGCATTTTTTATGCAACAGGAGAAAACTCTTATCCAAAATATTATCCGATTTTCATAAATATTAATTTCGAAAATAATTAATAGAAAAAAGAATCATCGAAATGAGTTAATATTTAAGAGTAAAAAAAAGTTTTCTCCTAATGTTTTCTAAGGTTTACCCGATTATTTTTTCATTTTTCATTGATATGAAACAGATTTAACGACGTTTAATTTTACCGTGACCAACTTCTGCGTGCACGGGGAACGTTTTGCATAAAAATAGTAGGCGGTAGTAATTCATATTTTCATAACAAAAAAAAAAAGACAAATGTCATCTAGTCTCACCTTTGACCACGGACACTGCAAAGTGTTCGAAACGTCAGGTCGTGAAATTATGTGAAATGTACGCGATAAATCCGTTAAAATTTGTTTCATTTCAATGAGTTTCCTACTATTTTTTACCGACTTCCTAAAAGAAGGAAGTTCTTTGTATGGGAGATTGCGCGACAACATTTCTCTTAAAATGCGTTTAAATGAAAGTATTTCGTTTATTATAGACATATTTAATTTGTAATTTAATTTAGGCACGTGATCTCAAAACTTTGAAGTCAATCACTCTGCATAAGTATAAAATATATTATTTTTGTATTGTTTATTATGTTACATAAAAACAAAACTTCTGTCTCAATCCTTGTTTGTTTAAGAAAACATTAAATTAATAAATAATAAATTTCTAATGTACCATGACACCTTAATATAGTTTGACATAACTTTATATTTCATAAAATTATGTTAGATTCTGTTATATACAAAATGTTGTTTTAATTATTTAAACATTTCACTGACAATTTGACTGAACATTCAGAGCTTAGAATATTAATACGATTAAAATAATAAAAAAAAAAAATAAGTCATATTTTTCTACGCTATATTTTATAAATTAGTTGTAAGTCAATTATTAGTTTTGGAGGCAATAACTTTAGGATGTGATTTTTAAATCATTTTATATAATACATTTTTTAAATAATGAAGCTTACTTATTAGTATATATTGCTAAAGAGACTTAAAATGTAAGGAGTATTGAGACGTAGAAATATATATTTTCCAAATTTATAAAATAATATATCTTGGCATTAGGTTGTGGATGGTTATGTTTTCGATCAAATCAGATTTTCGGATAAATTTCTTTAGTCTATACCAAACTAGTTCGTTAAAGAATAATAAGTTCTATTCCATACCCTTTACAGTTTTTACCATTACCACAGAATATATTAATATTATATAGGTATTACATTCAGAACGGTCACTCTCCGCCTTCCGCCAGTATTGGATTCCTCATCCGCTCCCCGCGCTCGTTTTATCATTTGCCGGAGTTTGCCTGCGTGGCACATTCATTTGTCTGTCGAATCCCGATTGACAATCACAAGTGACCTATGAGTTCCTTTACTTCATGCATGTTTTGTCAGATGTCAACTTGCCTATGTGTCACGGAATAGTGCGCTGTTGTATGGAGTGTCCGATGTGTGCCATTACCCACTGCGGTTTAAGTATAATACTTAGCCGCGCACCAGAACAGATAAGAGCTACACGGTAGAAAAAAGGGCACGTTGCAACTGTAGGAATTTAGCGTCTGTGCAAGCTGGCTTACGCTTTACTGCGTCATAGCAATAATAGACATTCTATTAATTATGTTTATCACGAGAAACAATGTAAACCTAAACGACGTTCGGACTTTCAATACCACAGTAATACCTATATAGAAGAAAAATAAACCGACAGCAGGGGGGTAACATGCATATTTTTTTAATTTGGTATAATTTAGGGTTTTTGAAATCTCATAAAAAAATATCCAAACCTATTATTTATTAAACGATGCGACTTGTTTCTGTCACTGACAATAGTATATCCTGTTTATCCGAAAATCATTTGTGATCTATGTAGTTAAAAGTTGCAAAAAATATATAATAATTTAACTACCCCATTGTCTACAATATGATATCAGTATTTAAGGCATGAAATGAGATGACGGATGAAATTAATGAAAGAATGAAACGATTCATTCTGTTCTAACCTAAGGCTCCTAGCCAGAAATATGATGAATGAACAAAAGACAGACTGGTGACCAATGACAGCACGTAATTACGAAAATGAAAGCTCTTACTGTTCACCAATCAGCTCATTGTTCATTCATTATGAGACAGGTATGTTGGCTCCGTCTATAAGTGGAAAAGAGAGGTGACGGTTATAAACACTCATACGATATGAAAATCATGAAATACTATATTTTTATACTATAATAAGTTTTATAAACAATAAACATATTTATGGCAGTAGAATAAGAAAATTAGTGTTAAGTACATTTTAAAAAATACAATTGCTCACTAAAAAATCTTAACAAGTCAAGCTTATATAAGCAAAATAAAAACCACCAATTATAATAAAAATTATCTTAGTATAACATGCACGCTTACTTATTATAAGTATATACTTACTGTATGTAATAAAAATCTTAAATTAAGGCTCTATAGGTTGTGTCTCACTCGCGCATGCCGACATTTTTGAAAATAACGAGTAGGACGACTGAATGATTTTGCGAAAAATATGTCACGTATTAGGTTTAGAAAGCATTATCACAAATTTTCAACAAAAAAGTAATTTTGATTCAAATACATATTCATGCATGAATTTCCTCGAATTGTAATTTTATTTTAGGACTAAGGGCCTGGGGGGCGATCACACTAAAAAACTTCAGCTGAAGCGCAATTGAACAACTTTTCGCATGTTTCGTATCGCGTTAACGTTTTAACAAGAAGTTTAGACGTGACTGGAGCGCAGCTGGAACGTTTAAGAAAAAGTTACAAAATGTCAATCCACTTTCAAAAAACGTTTAAGAAAAAGTTACAAAATGTTAGCCGTGGCACTGGCTCGTGCTTTGTAACAAAAATTCTAGTGGAATTTTTGCCTTATAAATTGCCTCCTAAGACTAACGAACTTTGGTTGGCGTTTGTACTTTAGCGCAATACCAAATTTAATAAAGTTGAAGCGGAACTTGACTACAAACGCAGCTGAACTATAGACGTTCAAAATAACGCGATCGGTCCCCTGGCCCCATCTACGGCACGACGCTGAGCGGTGAAGGTTCCACGGCACGGCGCCGGAAACAGACGCGCCGCGTACTGCAAAACGATGTCACGACGTGCCATAGAGATGGGGCCGGCCCTATCACGTGACGATCGATGACCTTTTAGTCCACAAGTCCACCCAGTCATTCTGTCTCCAAAAATGTTGGCCTGCGCGACGAGACTGATGATTTACGATGTATAGAGTCAGTGTGGCATAACTATAGGGTGTCAGGGCTGGCAAATAGAGGCCGGGGGCCCGTCTGAGCACAAGCTCCAGACATGCCCCCCCCCCCGAAATGGATTCCTGGCTACGTCCTTAAAAAATTTGCCACGGGCCTCTGATGTTATAGTTAAGAAACATATAACTTGGAAATTAAAAACATATCAAGTCACACAAACGTACAAAAATAACCTCGAATTTACTGGAAAATCAATCTGTCATGGTAATAAAATAATTATATATTTGGTATTTCTTATTCGACCACTCTCTTTTAGATTGTAAGTAAAATATAAGTTACCAAAGCAATGTAATTTAGATTTGTATTTAATAATATCGAAACATATATATTTTTCTAAGAAGCGAATGCTAAAATGTGGTTATTGATAAGTGAAAAGTGTGAAATTGAAGTGTATGCCATAACTAGTTTTAAGGCAACTTTGTATTTAATATACTTAACTCTTTTGAGATATAAATTATATATTTTGGATGATTATAACGGAAATCTTATGACTTAACATATAACATATGGCTTTAATAATTAATTGTCAAAAATAACGGCCATTAAGAAAATAATAATTGGATTCAGATACAATGGACATTAAATATATTTTTAAATAAAACTTTTTTTTTCTACAAATCCGTGACAGTCCCTTCTACTGTAATGCCCGGCGCTAATTCCACTTTCTCGCTTTCGACTCTGTTATCTATGATCGGATAGATGAGCTCTGGTTTAGAGTCTCTCTTCTTTAGTGCTGCAATGATGAGATCTCTGGAGTTTTGTCTGGAGAATTCCTTCGAAGGTGGTGTGGGTGTGCTCGTTTTGATCGGTGGAGGAGTTGGAGAAGCGTAGCTAGGCGGGGGAGGCGTGGGCTGAGCGTATCTAGAGAGTGGCGGCGGAGACTGGGTTCTCTTTGTCAAATCAGGGGTCTTAGTCGTAGGTGGAGGAGGCGCCTGCTTAACTTTCCTCGGTGTCTGTTTTGCTCTGTTCTCCAGTGAATCGGTTTCTCCAGATCTCTTCATCGAGGCTCTGTTCCTCGGCGTTCTCTTCAACATTGCTTGGAAATTGAACGGTGGATCATCGTCGTTCATATCGTTGGTTGACCTCGCCATGGCTTGCAGCTCTTTTATGGGATCGTTATCCGCTGTGTCTATCGCGTATAGGCTTCGAGTTTGCGGCGCCTTGCGGAGCTTAGGAGCGGTATCTTCTAAAATGTCTGTATCGTCTCTGGCCCCTACCCATGGTTCTGGCGGGTGATAATAGCTGTGCGTCGATTGAGCACCGGGTTTCTTTTTGTAGACAGCTGGTCTGTTGCTGGTGGCTTTGGGGCTGGGTTCCTTCTGGTCTTCTAAAGGTAACACCGGTACTGGCTGGGTGGGGTCTCTGCAGAACGGCACTGCGATTAGGGTCTGTGTACTTGCCGATGCTTTAGTGACGTCCGGTGCTGAACCGAACCGACGTTTGAGCGGTTCGTCCCACTGCTCGTGATCCGAATCGTATTGGCTGGCAAATGTGTCACTAGAAGAAAAAAATCGGTTCTACTGTATTCGATCAAAAAGTAAGGGTTCGTACAAAAAGAGCATTTTCTTAACGTAGCTACTACCGCTCTAACTAAAGCTCCGCAAAGTGGAGATACGGTGTTACTTTAGATTAGGATTACAGATTATGTATGGACGCTTTACGGTTCACAATTGAAAAATTGCGCTGTTTATGTACTTACTTGCTCTTTGTTGAAGGATCACACATGTATGTGGTGTCGTAATATTGCAGCTGATCGATTCTAAACGGCAGTTTCCATACGGTCGGCGGCGTGCTGCCTAAGAAATCGGCTTCCTTTGCCTGAGGGTCCACTCGGTCCAACAGAGCAGATGTGCTGGTGTTGAGGAGAGCTCCTAGCACAGCTTGATTATAAATGTGAACCTGGAAATTAATAGGAATAACATAAAACACTGGCATTTACCTATATAATATAATCTGTTGTCCAATCATTTTTGCCTGACTACCTTACTAAACGTTACATTTGACGTACGAAATTCATTGACAGAACACAGCAGATTATCAAGTTGAAGTGGCTTTGGGCAGGGTACATAGCATGTGAAACTGGAGGGCAATTCAGTTACACAAGACCGCTCCGTAACTAAACCATATGTGAACCGTTTCCCGTCGGCGGCCAGAGTTTTTTTGATTCAGTCACTTTTATGTCATACAATTGACACATTTTATCAAACATAACACGTCCTTCGCTCGTTACTAAATCATAAAAAGATAGCAGCCGACAGGAAATGCTTCGCACAAGGGTCAGTTACGGATCGGTTTTGAATAACTGAATTGCCTTGCTGATGGCCGATGGGGCTGAAAATTCGAGTGGAGACCACGCACCGGCAAGCGCAGCGTAGCGTAGAAAGACCAGCCTCAAGGTGGACAGACGACCTCATACAAGTGGCAGGAAGACGCTGAATGCAAGCGTTTTTCAACCAGTCTTTTTCGGAATCCATGGTACATATGTACAGCAGAGGTTTATACAGTATTTACGGGAGGACGTCAACATTTTAGAAATAATATAAGGACAACTAACATTGGTCTGGATCACGGTCAGGTTTGGTATACCTACCTACGTAGGTATGTAAATTTTTATTTTTCGCTCAACTTTATTGCATACTGACTTCATCAGTAATTATTGTGCCATTAAACCTTATTTTAATCCTTATCGATGTAAAGATGTAAGCACACACAGGTATCAATACTGAAGGCAACACTAAACTAATAAAAATTCGTAAAATAGCTACCAAATTAAATTGAAAAAATTAACGAAATTCTCACTCAGTTTTTGTTCATTTATTGAATTTAGAAGCTTTAATAATAAGTAAACAAAATAAATAACTTCTATCACAATGCAATAATTATATGGTAACATGGAGCTGGTTTGATGATCGGGCCAGAAACTTTGTACTGGACCTTTCTGATGGCGGTAAATGCGTTAATCTGCTTAGTTATCATATGACAAGATGAGATGAAGGATGCCGATAATGGACATGGTAGGAACTCCCAAAAGGTAAAGGGTGGAGTGTCTAAAAGTTTTTATTAGAGTACATTTTTAATCTATATTTTATACCTTTGTGCTATGTCGGTGACTGTCGTGCATCTACGGATCTTTTAATTTCTAATTCGATCGCGCAGAGAGAATCCGAGCTTAGCCCTTTCCATAGCTCATTGGGTGATATTGAGCTTCCTTATAATGCCCGTAGTGAATTACCACGGTTCAGTGCCCTACGTATCGACTGGTAACACACTGGACGTAAACTTTAGACTTCATTTTACTTAAGTATAAGTTTAAGTCTGTAGGTGGCTGGTGGTGGTAATTGTATGATTCAAATTTACCTGTTGTGAAAAGTGCACTAAGTCCTGGTAACGAACTGCCCTGTATTGTAACAGGACTTGGAATATGGACCTGCTCTTCCATTTCATCGCAAATCTCTTCAGGAATAACGCGGTTTCTTCGTCGATCTGACCGGTTGTCTTATTTATTAGAGGTCCGTACGCCCGTCGTACTATGTATCCGCGATACGCTGCAGAAAATCAAAAAGAAGGAGCTTAACAATTCGTCTGTATTTTTCTTTTATGGTTGTTACCGTCTTAGTACGTCATTTATAAACTGATTTGATTTTTTTGTATGCATGGATATCTTTTCAGATTGGACCCATCGAAATTTCATCAATCGATTCAATAGTTTGGTTTTTAAAACAAAATTAGGCATTTTGAAGTCGGTTGTTTTAAACTATAATTATTACACGACTGCTCAGAAGAAGGGAAACGTTCTTCAAATATTTGTTTATTTCGTAGCTAAACATATTCTGGAAGGGGTAGGTATCGTTAGTCATTATAATTCAAAAAGAAGGTAAAAGGCCTATACGGCTATAGGGGTATTTTGGCTGAAACCATACCATATACCATACGTATGGCCTATACGGCTATAGGGGAAATTTGGCTGAATTTTAGTGTGTGAAAATTTGAATTATTGAAAAAAAAAAACAATACAATTCTCCTTACCCGAACATTAACTCTAAGCTTTACCACAATATTACTAGATGGCGTTAGTGGTTCTAGCGTACAATATTATCTGTTAGGAGTTTACCAGTGCCTGAAAAGCTGTTGATTTTGACTTACAGTGTCTGAATCAAAATAATTGACTGCATCAACTGATAAAGTTTTAATTTTTTGTACGGATTTTTGTTTGAACTCGTGTACAGGTCGTATTTCTAAAGTTTACGCTCGCGAGGTTTAATGTGTGTAGAAGTACTAGTGGATATTTTTCTCTAACCTTTTTGGATTAACAAAGCGGCTTCATCTTCAGTGACATTTAGGGATTGGTGCTTCTTCAGTTCCTTTACTGCAAAAAATAAATAAATATATGAATTATGTGCAAATTACCTTATTGATAATATTAATGTTGTTTTATGAAGTAACTTACTGTGCATGCTTTTGGCTTTATCTTTTTTAGCTTTTCGTCGAGCCAAGAAAGCTCTCATCATACATTGGACCTTTATGATTTTTTTGACTTGAGTTTCATATAATCTGTAAATAAAATGTTATCATTTAGGTTGTAATAATTTTGATTAATGCATGAAAGGGTCGTGCAGTTGTCGCTAGTAGGTAGGTACCATATAATAATTAGCTAATAGTTAATTATATGTAATAGTAATATACGGCGTGAATTGTTCCATATCTACCTACCACAGGGAGCAATGCAGTCTTCAAAAAAAATATGTTTGGAACCTTTTGAGCGCCACGCTTTCAATATAATATATTTGTTTGTCTTATTTTTTTTTTATGTTAAGAATAATAATTTACAGGAGTACCTAATTCTTGGCTGGGGGCACGGAAATCTGCTTTAGGCGGGACTTAAAGGTTGACTGTTTTTTTTAAATAGTTGATGAACAGAATGAATAGTTTTAGTAAAAAATACGACAACAGACAAAACAAGTAATTATCACAAATTCAAACACCAAACTGTTTACCTTGACAAAAATTCTTCATTGTAATATTTGAGGAATACTTTGCTTTTTCCGAGCACCCATCCTTCCATTTTGAGTCGGATCATCAGCAATCTGCAGTTCTCTTTAGTTTCTTCCACATTCTCGTCAAAATCAAAGGCCAGGAATCGGTACCTAGGGTCAGGTCATCAGTGATAAATTCTTCAGTTTCGTTCAGTGTTTTTGACTTTATCATAAAAATACTTACCTTCTTATAAATTCAGCGAAGGGAATGCGACACGAGTAACCGCTTTGGCGAGCTTTCGCTGTGTCCAATATAGCCAATGCTCTAATTTGTTGTCTCACAACTTCCCTTTGGAATCCTTTTGGGTTGTCATTCAAGTCTGCTCTGACACATCTCACGTAATGTGTACCTCCACTTCCTGGGCCAACAGAGAGTTGTTTCAGGAGTTCTAAGCTGGTCGCTCTATAGGTAGCTGCAGCTGTTCTCATTCTATGCACTTGAGAAAATTGACCTCTTGATACTGTATTGTATTTCTAAAAGGAAAACAATAATATTTATTGATTTTTGCTCTCAAATACTACTAACAAATTAAAAACGCTTTATATCAAGCCATTTTCTATTAAAAACTCACCCTTGCTTTCAAGTTTTCCATTTCTTTTTCAGATTTTGACTTAACCACTTCGACTTTTGGCTGACTTGGCGACACAGTCAAATTACCGGTTTTCGTCAGTTTATTCCTGAACAATTGTTGAACTGTTATATTTACTGACGCCCTCATAGTTTCTATCATTTCTGGAGGGAGGAAATCTTTGTTTTTGTCAGCCATTTCCCTGCAATCGTAATTAACTTTGCCTGTGTAATGTGCTACGCTGAATTCATGGCTTCCTGAGAGTTTGATGTAAGGTCCTTTACATGTTGTTCTTATTGTGCCTGGAAAAAATACTATAAATATCAGTCATTAGTCCTAATAGCTATTTTACATTACCACTAGCCGGTAAAATGTACATCTTAAATTATAAAATGATCCGTTCAGTGTTTAGTCGTGAAAAAGTAACATATAAGTAGCTTCGCGATGTTAATTTGATTATTATTATATTCCTGTGTAATTTTTTTGTGTCAATAAAACTCACTCATAATAAATTCTTGTCCACTGCTAGTTCGGCTAGCTTCATCTAAAATATAAAATAAACCAAGAGGTCTTCCCATCAGTTGATCGACAGAATTCTTATTGTCATAGAAATGTAAAGCTACTACAGGGATGTCTTCCTCGGCAGTCTCTTGCATCTCCCAAGCAAACATTCTCTGATTGTACAGAAATTGAATCTGTTCGTTGGTTGTGTTAACAATAAGCTGTTCCAAACGATTTCGGTGGTAGCATTCAAATCCAAACATGTCTAATAAACTTACGGAATATTTGTCACCACTGCAACAAACAAATACGGTTAATAATTGCGCGATAAAAAGTAAGGAACCGATTATGATATGCCCACTTACAATACAGATCTCATAAAAGATAATTTTGAGTTAATAATGTTTATCATCCAATCAATCAATCTCTTATACAGTGCACTTGCTAACGTATCTCGAGCATCTCTTGCTTCGTCTGTCGAATGCCTTCTCTTCACAGCAGTGCCACTTTCAATTAAACAGTAGTTCAATAAAGCCCAAAGGAATTTCGTTTCTTCTAAAGCCAGCAATTTGGCTACTTTTTTCGCCTCTTCAACGTTTTCGATCTCCGCTGCACCACTTTTACTATCTTTAAATCTAACATTGCCTAGAACCAGTATAGCAGCAAGAACTGTTTCAAGAAAAACAATGTCTTCTACTTCCCAGTCTACGCATTTAAGATTTTCTATGAACTGTTTGTAATTTTCGACATTGTTTTCGCTGATTTCTCTTACGCCTTTAGGTCCTTTAGTTGGTTCATCGAGTATTCTCAAATATCTGTGTTTTCTGTTTTTCTCTAAACTTAGTTCTTCTAAGCGTCCTTCGGCTTCCATGGCATCATAGAAATAATAAAGCAAATCAAAGTTAGCTTGCGTCCTGAAAATGGTGAATGTATTCATAAATTGGTCTTGATTATAATCGTTCAAGAGTTGTAAATATATTATGTAAAATGTTGAGAGGTTCTTACTTTATCTTCTATAACAACAAGACATATCAAACGCAAAATGAATTGAGAAAAAAGTTTGTCCTCGCGAGCTCTACTGTCCGCTGAGATATTAGTTTAAGATATTTTAACTCACATATCCGTTGAAGATACGCGCCACTTTTCCAGTTGATATAGCCAAAATATAGCACCACTTAGTTTACCGGAACTTCCGTAAGTAACTTGGATTTGAAATATTCCTCTTGTGGAATGTGCGTTGACCGGTGTTCCAGCAGTAATTGCTGCCTGAATAGCCTTTGTTGCCTTTTGTACTCTTTCTGCTGTATTATTCTTCATAGCTCCTAAATGAGTAAGATGAGACAACGCATGAAACATATTGGTTGTTTTGCCAGATTTACTTTCTCCAGAAAATACGATGTGTTGAGGTTCATTATGATGTAAAGCATTTTGATAGCCACTGTCAGCAACGGCAAAAATGTGTGGTTCGTTGTCTGATCTGGATTTGCATCCGTATTTCGCGTGATACTGAAAACAATATTTGTAAATAAATATATGATATTTAATATAGCCAAACTTATTTTAGGATGTAAAGATACTTAACATTTTCATTATAAATGTCGTCTTCTGTGTTTGAGTTAAGTATTAGTAGAACATCACCAACAAACGAACAAAAGTAACCCTTTGCTAACTTTGTCTGCAACTCTATGAGTATATTATCTTCTGTCAATTCTTCTAGCGTTGCAAGGTCTTCCACTTGCATAGTTTCTGCTTCTTGTACTCCTTCCATAGTTAGCAAACCATTTTTAATTATTCTCTCTTTAGGTTTTTCTGGCGTCTCTTTATCTTTCACATCAAATACTAATTTTTTGAGCTCAGTGGATACCTGAAAGTAAAAACCAAGCAAAATATTAAGCTATTCGATTGTTAGATATCAAAGTTATTAGAAGTTACTCCTGCGGTTTTACTCGATATTAAGAAATTGTTTCTTTGTAGATTCCTTGACATTTCATAAGAACGGGTCACTAATACATACGGGTAACAAATTGGATGTCTGTAAGATTGGTGGTTTCTTTAGTACGACTTCTGTCAGTCAGTCAGTCAGTCAAGACAAAGCTTATTATAGGTATAGATGTCACGTATAGTTACTCACGTGAAAATCGTTTTCGGGAACTAATTGTATAAAAGGATGCTCTTCCAATTCCATCGTATAAGGTCGATGTTCTGGATTCTTTTCTAGGCATCTGCAAATATTAAAATTCTAGTTATGATATAATTCAAAATGTTAATTACAAAGCCCAATTATTGCGAGAAAACTAACTCACTCTGAAATAAAATCGTTGATGTCATTAGACCACATAGCAGGTTTCGAAATAGCTGGTGGAGGGTTTCGCACGATTTGGAAAAGTGCCCTTGTCGGATGCATGTCTTGAAAAGGAGCTTTAGAGTCTGCCATTTCAATAGTCGTGATTCCTAACGCCCATACGTCTGCTCTGTTCCCATATCCTTCATCCCCACACGTCACTACCTCCGGAGCCATCCAGCTCGGCGATCCAATATTCGTCTTGCTTTTGTCCAAAGTCCCGTTCAATTTGCAAGACAGCCCAAAGTCTGACAGTTTGATCTCGCCGTCTTTAGTGATCAAAATGTTACTGCACCTCACGTTGCGATGCATCACTTTGTTTTCGTGCAAGTAAACGAGTGCCTGGAAATGCATATGAGAGTTATCGGACCAATCGCGGGAGCCAACACGCGGGTTTGACAAGGAGTGATGGAGTGACCGCCCCTTATGGCGCATCTTGTTACGGCCGGCGATACTAACGTCACTGTCAGTCAATGGTCGACGCCCATGAGATTCATTGGGGCTATTTGCATACGTATCGGGATCGGTGCTGTCGCAGGCGGCCTGTCTCGACTCCGCCGTCTGATATATCAGTGCGTTTAATGCGTTCATTACAATCGTTTAACGATAGGGGTGTGCTGATATCGATAAATTTTAATTGATCGACTTCAAATTTATTGTCTTTCATTTTGTATTTGCATTAGATCTTGATTTTTATTTAAGTAGTTGTTATTTCTTACTTTATTTTGTACGGTAATAATGTTTTTTTAGGTAAGCAGTTAATAAATATTGATCGCCAAATTATGTTTAAGTATAAAATTATTCGACTAAGCTTCCACAACACTAATCCTGACTTGATGATACCTTATGAGATGCAATATCGATAGAAATGCATGGAAGATCATCCGAACCAAGACGACGTAGCACCGGTATTGTGAACCTAGTGGCTTGCATAAAGATAATACGCATTTAAGCCTCACCCATACCTCTGGAACCTAACATGTCGATTTAAATTTATTGGCGAGCACTCTACCTAAAGGTTATAAGGGTGAGTTTCGTCCAGCGGGCGAGAGTTAGAGAGATCACGGGCTACCGCGTCAGAGGTTCGTATATCTTGTGTGCGCGAGCATTATTTACGATAATTGAGCGATGCGCCGCGATGGGGGGCCATCATGGTGTTGTCGAGCGCGCTCCGACATTCGCATCGACAAGTTCGAGCGTTCCAGACCGAATCACATCAAATAATGCGGCGTGCATTTTAAGTAATGGCCCTAGATTGTATTTCAACGTACGTGGACATTCGCCGGGCAATATTTTATTCGACGTCACGCGAGCAACAGAAATCGTTGGGACACAGATCCGAGAACAATTGAGTTTGCATTCAAAGTACCCACCAATTGATTCAGCCGTTGAAAGGTGGACTGGCAGGCCCTTTGTTTTATAAACAGCCATCTCGACTCGAATGTGACGAGGGACATGTTTATATTCGGACGAATATGGGCTTACCTTGATCGTATATTTGAGGATGTAAGCGATGTGTTCCTCGGACATTTTTCTGTCTGCCAAATTCAGCTTTCTGACAATATCGATGACGGACCCACATTCGCACAGCTGAAAGCAAGGCGATCATATATGGTATCAAATAAAACAAAACACTCACACACACAAAACACTACACCAATGTGCGCTCACCTCGAGAACAAACCAGACATTTCTCACACTCTCAGAATTGTCACAAAATACGCCATAAAAGTTGATCAAATTCGTATGTTTGCTGAAATCCCTGAGGATCTTGTACTCTTCCTGTATGTGGACTTCATTCTCATCAGTATAAGCCTGGATTTTGACGGCGACAGCTTTCCCCGCAGCTTGAATGTCCGAGGCTTTGAACACTTGTCCGAATATTCCGGAGCCGAGCTTGCATTCCAGGTTGTACCGCTCCACGGGACTCGATAAGGACGCTACGTTGAGACCGTCCTTCATGATGCCCAGCGGAACATATAATTGACAGAACAATCCTGCCGGATAAGTTACAACCTTTATTATTGTCAACCGTGCTCAATGTTAATGCTCAAGTTTTAATGAAAACGCTTGTTACAAGCTCCTCGGCGAGATCGTTTCTTACTTTTGTCTCAGAATCCTGGCCCGGTGCAATAAAGTCTGGTAAACAATTGACTTTAGCTGCTCCATTTGCATTTCTCTTACATAGAATTCTCGCTGTTACATTTCACTAGTTACATCAAAGAGTGCAAGTTTGTAATACAAAATAATTTAATCTGATTTAAAAATATTTGAAATAACTAATAATTAATTATCAAAAAATTAAACTCACCTTTCTTGCAGTGACGTCCGTTCCCTTCAAAACGCAAGTCGAACTGACAACCCAAGCGACAGAATACCTCCAAGTGCACTGCCCTGGCTTCCTCTATTAGGAACAGCGTTAATCCTACATAATACTATTAGGTCATAATACCCTACGACCTTCGGGGGTAGATGTTGTTTAATTGAGGACATGTGACTCTAATTGGTAGATAATCTCATTTGATATAGCGATTTTGGTGTGATGGAAGGCCTCTGTGGATTCACATTGCCTTGAATTTAGTGTGATGGTACTGCTTGTTCCGTGTATTTATAAGGTTTTCATCATTATGATAGTTTGTAATAACAATGTCACTCCATTAATTTAGTCAACATTATCATTTAGTAAAATCATTTCATCATTTTTATCAGTATATCATTGCGCATTTTTTTCAACACTGGCTCTTCATCGTAGATCGTGGGGGGTTGTCGCGAGCAAAGTTTGTGATGAACATGAACAGTTGCCTAATCGGTGGTTGATTGCTAGTTTTTAATTAATAACTAATCAGCCGAACTTCGACAAACGATAAGATCCTAGTAGTCACTATATTAACCAATTTCAATAAAGAAATAACCTATGTGATATATCAACCCGTCAAATATTCTTTTTGAATTTCCGCACACGACGAAAATAGTAAATAAGTGTGATTAGATACAGTAAGAATTTTTCGCTACGCAACGCTACGGTTACAATAAATATGTACATATTTTTCATAGAATTGTTGTAAATCCAAGATGGCCGCCGCCACAAAATGGCGAATTTCATAGTTTAACACAACCCCAACAATATGGGTATATCAAATGAAAGGGCTTTTCTAGTAAAATACAGTAAATACATTACCTACATCATTATCTTTCTTTTCAATAAAACCGTTTAACTTAAAAAGTTTTTTAGTAAGTACCTACCTACTTGTTATTAAATGTTCTATGCCCCACTAAAAAATTTAGGTGATGGGTGGATACTGGATTTCCATGTTTCTATTTTTCTATGTAGTTTCCATAGAAACATATTCAAGAATCTTTCACGGTTTTACTTTTTGTTTATTTATCCATGTAGGTACATATTAGGTCAATGATTTATTCATAAAATTACAGAGACCTTGCATATCTTCCCATAGCCTCACAGCGTTCGCTCATATTGTCACAGGTCAGTAATCAATAACAAGTCGGAAATAATCGATTCAAGTATTTGCTAAACAGAAATATCGATCAGTCTCGTTTCAAACCGTGACTGACGAACTAAATCCATTGTAGACGCGGAATGAATTCGCATCGCCAATTTGCTGAATAGATCGGATGATCTCAACGGATCAGTCACGGATATTCGATCAAGTGTGCTTGAAGACTGCTCCAAAAAACTGTTTCTTTCAATATTCGAAGCGTAACATCAACATCAATACGTAGGTACTTGACAAAGGAAACATTTCATTCATCGGCTTTTTTGGACATTGAAGGGCTAATGGTTATTCGGATTTGGGTACCGTAAACTTGATCTGCATCGAGCCTATTCATTCTCTCGATGAGATACTGTTACATTTATTGATAGTTTGATTTATAAAATAAATACCTGAGTAGGATAAGTTTTTAATTTTTTTAACGATTGTGTAGTAAAAACAAGGAATTATCAGTATCGTAACGTTTCTGTCACAAATTATCTGTATTTTTTTTTTTCATTAGGTTAAGTGAGCCGTGGCATCGGTGGCAAAAAACCAATTCAGTCGCGATTTAAAGACACCCTAATTGTATCTAGGTATAGCGGATATATTGCACTTAGGAAGCGTATTCCGTATGTTAGTACTTAATAGGTACGCAAGATACAAGCGTTTCTTCTGTCGTTGTATTTAAGTAGGTACATAACTTTAAGAAGAATATTTTTGAACGAAATTATGAAATTTAATTGATTTCTAAAGGTGTAATTTCGTAATGTAAGTATATATATTTAAATTTTAAAATATACTGCACCTTTAAAGTCCTAATGGCTTTAATAAAACACTCGTAGGCTTCTCTAAGGCGCAGAAGAACCCTTGAGTTGAATGACTTAAATTAGGCATAAAAACAACGTGATTGCCTCTCGAATCATTGAGTACTCGCTTCTGGACTCTCTAGCTTATCTTTGATGTTTATTGACAAATCGCATTTTACAACAAAAAAAAAAAAGAATTAGAAAATATTCATAAAATTGAATTGGCGCGAGAATACCTCGCACAAGTGGCAGGAAGACGCAGGACGCAAGCCGCTTCCATCAGCTATTTTTGTAAATCCGTGGGGAAAGCCTTTGTCCACTAGTGGACTTGGGGCTGAGATGATGATGAATATAATCCTTGCTATGATATAATAGAAAGTAACTATACAGGATATATATTCGAATCGTAGTCGAATTACCTACATTTTTATAACAAATAAAGACCCAACTAAACTTTCGTTTTTCATTTTTATTTATTTCGCTAAAAACTACGGAGAAAAATCGTACATTTACAAAATAAATAAGATAAAAATAAATACCTACTACACGTATCACTTCATTGGGAATGTATTTTAAGTTATACTTAATTACTTATTACTTATTTACAAAATAATGTAATTTTGCCATTATGACGCAGCGAGTGTCTAAATATATCGTATTGTGTGAATTTGTGTGTCTAAATATGCGAACGCCAACCCCTTAAGAACAGTAAGTATTGCAATATGTTATTGCTATATATTGCAGTTTTTTTTTCTGTCGATACTTAATAATAGTTTTTTTTTTTTTTTGTTGTTCCACCTGTACTTCCCCCAACACAAGTCAGGGACATTGTCAAGCTGAACATATTGCTTATGCATTTTTCTGTTTTGTTAATGGCATAATTCGCCAATCATACTGGCTAATAATATATATAACAATTATATGAATAAACGTTCATGTTTAGACGTTTGTTTTGATCGAAACAACCGATATAAAAACAAAAAAGAATTTGGATCAGTCGTAATAATTTTTCCTGCGACTGAAGTTCGCATATCTAGCAAAAATACATCAAATAAAGCACTATTATTAATAATGGGATATTTACCGTGGTTCGCGTTAATTTTGCTAATATCCCGTTAATAATAATACTTAGTGCTTTAATGAATGACCGTGACAGTTTAAAAAAGTGGTGTACATTAAATAATTTAAAAGTAAGTACATTAAATAAATTTTTAGCTTAAAAAAAGATGTCGAGTGGAAGTGAGACAGCTGCGCCACCTAGCTTTCTTTAGGGTTTATTTTAAAACGTCAAAAATAGTACAAGAATTAATAGGATACTGATTACCTACTTGGAATCATCCCTTTTTGTATTTTCACATTCCTGGGCGTAAGCCATGTTCTCATTGTGGGAAGGTCATACATTTATTTAAGTAGGTAGGTAATATCGTTTGTTTGGAAATACAGTAATATATTTTAGTATTGGCGGTACAAATTCCACCGCGTTTTACACGATAATACAAAATTCATAATAGTATAGCGGGTAATTTTTTTGTATATTCTATTTTGACAATCTTTATTAATGTAATCTAATTATTGTCATTAAAGCTACTAAAATAATTTTTGATCAATTTCGAATATGATTAAAACATTATTAAAACTCATTAATAGGTATTATTAGTTAATTAATACTGATTTAGTTGATTAAAATAAGTACTAACCTACTAAATTCATAAATTATTACCTACACAAGTACCTATATTTTTTATAACTAATACCTACTTAGCATTTTCTAATCGATTTAGATTTATACATTAAAATACATAGGTATATTTAAAATACTGCTGAGAACTACATATACAATTAAGATCTAATTAGTTAAATAATTACTTTTAGCCATTTTTAATGATTAATATTTTAAGTTGTTCTTTCACGAATTAATTTTAATATTATGAATAACTTTTACTATCGAACCAATCCAGTAGGTATGCGAATCCTCGAGCGAGCGATACAAAAATCGCAGTTCTGAATTCATGTTCAGCTGTTTCATGAATTTTCCGCAGGTCATTGTTTTTTTTTTAATGGAATAGCTGATTTTTGTTCACGACCTCAGAGTTGCACATGAAAAAAATGTTTTGTTAACTACATATTTAAAATATTGATCATTAAAAAATAGTGGTGTATGTATAAATTTTTAAATATCATTAGGTATTTGTGTTAAAGTTGATTCATTTACATATTTTAACAGTAGATAGGTACCTAAAGTTGTTGCAAGTTATGCTTGCGCACAGCCTTTGGTTGTTGTTTGTTATTTGCTGAAATAACTTCTAGCGTCCTTTCAACTAACCTGGGCAGTATAATTTTAAAATTTACTACAGAATTGCCGACAAATTATTCGGAACATACAACGAAACTTCTATTTACAAATAGCTACCCACTTGTCGTCCCTACATCTCTGGCAGTCAACCCGACAGCACCAGTGGAAGGTGCAGTTGCAAGGCTTCAGGCTGGACTTCCGGATGAGGGCGTGGCCTCTGCCGCAGCAGAGCAAGTCGCATGACCCAGTGCGGGAGGTCCGACCGATTCTGCACACGCGGCCCGATGTGCCGGCGGAGTCTACACGACTGTCGACCTCGCAGAAACTGGGT
Organism: Lycia hirtaria; assembly: GCA_947563715.1. Lineage (NCBI taxonomy): Eukaryota > Metazoa > Arthropoda > Insecta > Lepidoptera > Geometridae > Lycia > Lycia hirtaria. The sequence goes on along the minus strand of OX387379.1, from coordinate 27,975,484 downwards.
GACCTGCGGAAGGGGGAAGGAAAGAGTACGGTGTATAAGATAGGGCATTTTTTTTTCAAGATAGATCTATGATTGACCTCCAACTCGTCTGATGTTAAGCGACGGTGTGGCCGAGGATGGAGCTCGTTGATCTAGAAAATATCTATTCACTCTAGCCTTGAAAATTCCAAGTTTATAGGTCTCAGGAAAAAGAGATGGCGGCAAAGAGTTCCATTCCTGTGCAGTACGCATTAAGAATGTAGATCGATATCGCTGTGTATGGATTTTTGGCATTTCTTCTAGAAATGGGTGGTAATAGCAGAAATTCAGCGCATTACCACCTATTTCTCAATGATTGCGGTCCACATTCTTGCGTACTGCATAGATATGAAGTCTTTGTCGCCTTCTCGGTTCTGTTTCCTGAGAGCTACAATCTTGGAATTTTCAAGGATAGAGTGAATGGATATCTTATAGATAAGCGAGCTGTATCCTCGGTCACACCGTCGTTTAACATCAGGCGAGTTGGTTGTCAATTCTAGATCTATCTAGCATAAAAATAGTTGCTGGTAGATCTATAAAATGGCCTATTATACTACCCGATTTCTCGGACCCTGTCTGTCGGGTGCCTGACTGGGAAGTATGGCGATTGGGACCCTGTCTTTTATTACGCTATGCTGTTCCTGCTGACAGGGCATGAAAAATCGGGTACTTAGTGTAATAAGCTTCTAATCTGAAAACAAGTATCTATATTAAAAGAAAAACAAAATAACCGACTGCAGAAAGCAGTTGTTGCAGTCTAACTTACGATTTCGTTATGCTTGATACGCTGTTGAGTGTACGTTTTTTGTGAGAAAGTATGCGTTAAATCGCTGTAAAAGATTATAAATGCGCATTATTTGGAATAATTCTAGTAAAATCACTTGTTTATTAAGAAAAAGTTCGTTAGAGGTTACGAAAAAACACATTTCTTTTTGTTTTTGCGAGACGCGTATTATTATTATAACAAAAAATATAGTCTTGTGACACTCAGGGAGTGAAGACGAATGTAACAATACCTCGCACATCAAAAATATATAATATACATACAAACATACATACACTCGCAAAACATAACCTTCTTGCGCAGTCGGGTAAAAAGTTTCAGGCTTGTGTGGTGTGATATACAGTCTTCGGAAATATAACTAATGTGGCATTGAGGGCATGTGAGAGCATTGCTTGGATGTATGTAAATGATGGAATTTCAATTTACTTGAAACATTATTCGACCGCATACATGCGTGTTAAAGAGGGTAACTATTTTGGATGGATGGATAGCTATTTTTTATCGATTTTAGGCTTATTTATTTTAGATACACATTACATGAGACTTCAACTATGAACAAAGTTTTGACGCAAACTATCACTCTTAAAAGTCATTACTCTGTGGTTTTATATCCTTACTTTTCTAAGAAGAGCAAGCTGGTCTTGGGCGCGGGACGTGGTCTGCTCCTCCTCCTGCCCCGTGGTCTTCCTCGAAGGACGTTCACACCGCTGTTCAGTTCCTCTTGTGCCACTATTAGCGCCTGGTGTAAGAAAATGGCAACAATAAAAAATCGAAGATGTAAAGGACTATGTTTCGCTTTTCTCTAAGATATTTTTGATAAGATGTGAAAATTCATTACTTACTTTACCGATATTTTGTGTTATAATGACTATTTGCTAATTTCATGAAATTGCATTATTGCTAATTCTCGTGTCAGACAATAATAAATAATTGCGTATGGAAGTACGGATTAGCATGAATTAGACAAGTCATCTATCATCGGCCTTGTTTGAGAAATGGCATATTTTTTTCGTTAATACTTATATGTTTCAGACATAACTCTACAAATATCTGAACGAAACCAGGTTTGCGTATAAAAAACCGGACAAGTGCGAGTTAGACTCGCCCACCGAGGGTTCCGTACAAACTAAATAAAATGAGGAAATCATATATATTTTTTTATATTTTCCTTCATAAACCGAAAAATATACATCGTAAAAATATTTGAAACTGAGAAATTATATTTTTCTTTCTGCAGCAAGATGCTATGGATCTGCGTATATGGTTTTAATTTCAACTCGATACCTTCACGCGTTCCCGAGATAAAGGTCTTGACACCCGGACAGACGGACAGACAGACAGACAACAAAGTGATCCTATAGGGTTCCGTTTTTTCCTTTTGAGGTACAGAACCCTAAAAAATAAGTAAAGCTGAATTGAGAAGAATTTTATAGGATCACCTCGAAACTACGCAGAATAAATAAAATAATAGATTCAGAATAATCTCAGATAAATCGTTGAACATACGTAAAAATGCAGTCTAACATAAAACTTAAAGTTTCGAAGTCGATTAAATATTGGAGTTCACAGTTCATCAACTCTCCTAATACTGAGGCACCTAAGTTGAAACACCTGACGAAGGTGGCGTGAAATAGTGCAAAATAAAGTGAAATTCGTTTTACGTAAATTAAGTTTTATTTAATTACAATTCTACAATTAACAATATTATTTTCGGTAAATTAAAATTGTTTCAACTTATCCATGTATCAGTCGACTGTTTTGTCTTCCCTAACAAACTATGCTTGAAATTAATTTACCTTTCGATACTGTCTCTTTATAGTGGAAGCCACCGCCCTGAAGTCTGGCGTGGCTCTCCAGCATGTCCGGAGCTGGCAACTGCCTGAAAGACCGTGGCATTTGCAACGCACCTCCATGTTGGAAGACAATATCTGGAACATGACCATGGAAGATGTAAGTTATTATTCTTACTACCAAACTATTAAGCCCATTTTCACCCAAAACTTCTGTGGAACCAATCTGAAAGTAAGTATATCCTTTAAATAAATTAACTCTATTTAGGTATATTAGAAAACTCAAAATCCCCGACAAAAAACTGTTTGATCGATTTTGATTAAACTTAGCTAGGAAAACTCACGATAAAATATCCTTAAACCCAAAAAAAAACTAGATCAAAATCCATCCGTTTGAGAGCTACGATGCCACAGACAGATACATAGCACCCTGATACACAATTACACACGTCAAACTTATAACACCCCTCTTTTTGGGTCGGGGGTTGGTAAATGACGAAGTTATGAGGTAACAACATAAAAGAAAAAAGTGGAACCGAATTGATAACCTCCTTTTTTGAAGACGATTAAAAAACGTACCTAAATAAATTGTCTGTTTCTCTGACTGTTTGTTAACTGAAAATATAAACGGCTGAATCGATTGTTATACAATTTGGTACAGGTATAGTTGAGAACCTGATGACGGACATAGGCTACATTTTATTATCATCATCATTACCATTTTGTATCATTCCGCGGGTGAAACCGGGGGGTGCAGCTAGTTTGTTTATGATAACGCGGTGATTTAGGTATTTACATACAATTTACGTAAAAGAGCGATATTTTTTCTGCTCTGCCGAAAGCTTGATTACTCCTTCCCACGTATAATAAAATTATTCCTAACTGTAATTTTGACTGGCCTTGTGGCTCAGTTGGTAGTATGTCTGCCTGCTGAACTGTAAGGTCGTGGGTTCGATCCCCACCCAGGGAAAAACATTTGTGTGATGAGCATGGATGTTTGTTCTGTGTCTGGGTGTTTCTATATATTATATATTTACAAAAAAAAGTATATATGTATTCTATCAGCCGTCTAATTCCAAAGTACAAGCTTTGCTTAGTTTGGGCTAGATGGTGTTGTGTGAAATGTACACAAATATTTATTTACTATTTATATTATATAAGCGAAAGTAACTATTTGTTGCTCTGAGACTTTCAGAGAATCGTCGGATTGCTACATTTTATATATCGTCTGAGTGAATGAATCGTCGCCAAACTAGCGCCTGGGTGACTGTATCGGTTTCTTCGCGCGCAGTATCGTACTCCGCTTAACATCAAGCGTCAACAAGATGACGGTCAAGTGTAAGTCTATTTAAAAAAATCAGCATAAAAGAAGCATGATCCCAGCCGCGAAACCTTCACAATCCCTTGAGAACCATAAATCTGTTTCGCTGTACGTGACCGCGGCGGCCACAATTGCTCCATTACGCCACCCACCACTAGCTCATAACATTTACATAATTAAACGCCTGAGCGCAATCACGTTGACGTCTTAATTTCGCAACGCCGCCGGCTGAACAATTTCCCAAATTGAGTCGGGGCAAAAATTCAAATAAATCGGTGTTTCGGAACGCCCACGGTACCCGAGCGGCGTTAATAACCTGCTATTAAGACCTCTCGCGATAGAATTCGCCACCCAAGACGTTTGTAATACGTCGTAATGAAGCCCGAATATTAAAAATGGTCTCAAACCGCTTATTATGCTCTCACCTCGGCGGATATATCGTAAAATGTGGACTCGGGGCCGGTCCCGCCACGGAGGCTCTGTAAGGGCTTTAATAGTGGCGCTAGCAACACTCAGGGTCGATTTCGATTCGTCGATAGCTATTAGGGATGTTCGATCGAAGATTGAATCGTTGAAAGGCGTGCCGCGGAAAAAATTAAAGGCACGGTGTGGTCAACTATGGTCTTTGGGGAATATGGAATATGTATGAATTTTATTTCCTAAGAATAATAGTTTCAATTGATAACGTACTAAAATCGGTCAATAAACTTCCAAGGTCATCATTGTCTTGCTCTTTTCCCACTAGGTGGGGTCGGCACAGCTGGTTTCTTTTCGCTACTTTACTCTAGATGTAATTTCTCCTCTCACTCTTTTCGCACGCATATCATCTTTCACACAGTCCATCCACACTTTCTTAGGTCTCCTTCTCCCAGCCCTACCGCTTACCTATTTGTATAAACTTCCAAGATATAAATATTTTAAATTTTAGGGGAGGGATGCTATGTCTCTCTCTCGCGAAACTACGGTTTGTATTGACGGCGAACACGATGCGTGACGTCATCTAACGCGATAGGAAATTGAAATTCTTGTAACTAAGTATATATTATTTTTGAGAAATTTTAATTTTATTTTTGTGGAATGGATCTGTTTGTGGTTAGCCTTTTTATGACCAAATAAGATATATTATATTATCTATATATAACTTTAAGCAACGCTTAACATATTTTGTCAACTTTTCGCTGAGACGTAATTACACTTGCGGAAAGAAGACAGAGAATTTAAGACGATGGTTAAAGTCAAGTAACGTTTTTCGGTAAGGCCGTATATCTCTACAGGTTGGCAAACTTCGACCACTCAAGTACTCCACTCGCAGCGTGATTGCATCACCTTATAAAATACTTCACAATAATTTATTGCCGTCTCGCAGCAATCACCGACGTAAACAGTATGTCATCAATCTAAATTACCAGCTAGCCTCTTTATAAATAATGAACGCGAGTTAATAATCCTCATTGAGGCTCTAGACTAAACAAAATAAGGAGTGCCGAGTGTTACTGTACCTACCATATATAGTTCTGTAATAAATCAACAATCAATTTGAACAAGATTTAGAGTTTGACAATATGATAAGAGTGCGTAGTACGACTATCGTCCGTCTCGCTCGCGCATACTCACTTATTTGTAGATATAAAATGACGCATGAAATTATAAAAAAAAACGTCGCTTGTAAAACTATAATGTTTTCTAGTTTTACAAACTATGATGTTTTCTAGTCTCGGATCAAATTGAAATTTTTGTCGAATATTTATTATGTTGTATTCTAGTTTTACAAACGGCGTTTTTTTTTATAAGTTCATTGTGACATTTTATATCTTCAAAAATGTGGGTATGCGCGAGTGAGACAGACGATGGTCGACCTACGGACTTTTAACAGTAGCCATTGGATATATATTTCTATTGACGAAAGCTATAGATATAGCACAAATTCTAAGAGTGGATCAAAATTACAAAACCTGACTAAGGTCCCTGACTATGTTGGGGGAGAATTAAGGTGGATGAGGACGGCAAAAAAAAAAACAGTAGCCATTATAGTAACGTTTTACTACACTATTAGAAACTATAACTGCTGTCATGTTAGTGCGCGTCATAAGGTTGTACATAGGGCATTTCTTGAAATACCAAGGAAAAACAGAAAACTACAAAACAGCTAATTTACAATATTAATGTGAAGTATATTTTAAAATTTAGTTTTCACGCAATATATATATCTATGTAATTTTTTTTACAATCGTGTAATGTTATTGTTGTTGCCAATAGGGCAATTTTAATAGGCTCTTTTTAATGAAGGTATGCTTATTGTTTTGGACGTATTTTTGTTTAAAGCAATAATTTGTATGTACTAACGGTTTAAAGCATTAATCAATTTGTAATAATATGTACTTATCTGCTCAGTTTTCTCATCGCTTTTGTGTGTATAATGTGATAATTTTGCTTTTATTTCATGTAATTGTGACCATGAAGACCAGGTAGGTACCTTAATATAATTTTATATCTACTTGTATTTGCATACCGGAAGGTCGTGTATGGCGTTCTATTGTATTAATTTTCTTTTTATTAATCTTCTTTTAAAACTGTGATATGTTACCCATATGCGCAATAAAATAAATTGAAATTGAACAAAGTTTTGACAGAATTGTACTCGTATATAACGAAACTAATGGTGATTCCGCGCGGTGAATCTGTCACGGTCATCTTAAGTGTTCGTAGACGCTATTAGCGTTACAATCTTCTACGCTTGTGATTCACGCTTTATGAAATATGAAATATTGGGCTTGTAAAATTAATTGTCGAATGTGTTTATTGGATTTGATGTTAAGTAAATATGATATATGGCCAGGTTTGTCAAATTTAGATGTGGCAGGATTTTTTAAGAAGCTTGAATGTGATGAAAACGGTGATATTTTTTCGTCATTAACATGAAAAATTTAATAAGAAATTATTTTTAATAGACTTAAAAAAAAATAGCAGATTATCAATTTGATATGTATTTATGTATTATTGTTAGAATTGCACAATTTTCACATAATAAAATAATTAAAGTTATTTAGTAAGTAAGTAAGTTTAATTTAGTATTTTAAATAAACACTTAGATTTGTTTAAAATTATGATAAAATGTATGAGGTACTTAATACTTATACGTCACAAATATAGTGTTCCTTTTTTAAATTGAACCATTTATAAAATACTAGCTGTAAACCGCGGTTCCACCTGGGTGCTTATTAAAAACTGCGTTTGCCTATGTCCTTATCAGGAGTCTTAACTATCCCCATACCTTTCACGATTTGATTTTCAACCGACTTCAAAAAAGGAGGAGGTTCTCAATTCGACTGTTTCTTTTTTTTATGTTTGTTACCTCATAACTTTCGACTGGGTGAACCGATTTTGATGATTCTTGTTTTATTTGAAAGCTGGTGCTTCCTGTGTGATACAATTTGGTTTTGACAATGGCATTCATGAGAAGTCGGTTGCTTCAGATTTTTAAACTATAATTATTCTCACGTGTGGTCATAATTACTGTTGCAAAGGTGTTTTTTACGAAAACGAATGAATTGCTTGTTGTTTATACGAGTAGGTACATATTACGCAATTACAGAGCAACATCTACAGGACTGAATCATTTGTGCAGGAGCGCGAAGTTTCTTTTACAAACACTGTCAAAATGCTTTTGTCAGTGATTTTTGTAAAAGTATTGTAGTTTTGTATATTGTTAGCAATATTTCATATATACATTATAAACATGCTATTACAGAGCGCTGCCTGGAGGATCAGAATCTCTGTAACATCTAATAATAAAATTATTTGCAGTACACCGACATTATATAATGATTTCTGTGTGAAAATTATTCAGGTTAGTGGAAAAATGGGTATAGTCAAAGTGTGAAATAATATTGACATTAGTGTAAGAAAAATAAATAATGAACATAAATCATAATAAATAATTTTTCATTTTGGTAATATCTAAAACCCAGGACAAAACATTAAAAGATAAAAAAAGATAACATTGATAACACATCTGACTCTCAGCCAGATGGATCTCACGAATCTCACGATCAGTTCAAAAAATCAATAAAACGCAACAATGGCCAGTTCATTCGCGTCCATAAAACATAAAGTGCCCATTGGTTCTGACGCAATCGGTACAAAAGGAACGATACCATGCTAGTGATGCTACCTTGGACCAAAAACTGTTCGATTAATTGGAATTAGCGATAACTATTCGATTAGTCAGAAATAGCAATATTTAACTATTGGAGTAATTAGAGTGAGCAATACCTATTCGATTAATTTTAATTAGCTACAACTATTCAATTAATTAGATCAAAACAAACTATTCTAGTTAGAATTAGAACGATAACTACGTATTTGATAGCAACAACTATTCGATGAATTAGAATTAGCAACAATTATTAAATTAATTGCTATTAGCAATAACTAGGGCCTGGATTAATATGTAAATACATATTTTTAATTGCAATGGTTTTCGTTCTTAATTATATTTTCTATATACATTAAGATATTTGGATCGAGAAAAATCAAGTTTTATTTTCCATATTTCTAATGTTAATCCATATTTAACAAAATGAAAATGAAAAATCCATATTTTTATTATACCACGTTATTTTTGAATTGGAAAACGAGGCTGCTAGTATTTTAGTCTCAAAAGAACTTCTCGAAGATATAAAACAATAATTGCTTTTTATCACACCAAATAAAGGCTCTCGAAAATGCGACCACTTCACTAAGTGATAATTAGAAGATTATCGAAAATATCGAAAAAAAAAGTTTTTGAATCAGAAGGCCCCGTTGCTGAAGTGGCTAAGCAAAAATTAAGCTACGTACTGGAAAAAAAATTACAGTATGCTGTGCGGAACAGCAAACAGCAACCTAGATATGCCCTACTCACTCGCACAATTATGCAAATTTAAGTATGCTCCAAACACATCCTGTGATGTAGAAAGATCATTCAGCCAGTAGGTACAAAGCGTTATTTCGTAAAACAAAAAGAGTTTTAATTTTGAAAATTTAAAGAAACACGTGATTATATACTGCAATTCAAATATTAATGAAACAGAAGCTGATTAAAATTGTTTTTTTATTTATTTTTCGTAACAGTTTTCAACAGTGTTTTTTTTTATAATATAGGATTATTTTTAATTACTTACATATTTGTTCAATATTTTTTTTATTTGGGTCCATATTATATTTACATATTTTGTAATGTTTAATACATATTAATCCGAGCCCTAACAATAACTACATATTTGATTAATTATAATTAGAAACAACTTAATAATTAAATATTGTAATGATTCGTTAAATGATAATGAGGTTTGAAAGATTGCACGACTAGTACGTTTTTATTTTGAATTCATAGCTTTGTTTCCGTTTACGATAGGTAAAATGCGCTTGCCTAGAACAAACCGATTCACTCGCAATCTACAGATATCAGATTAAGCAAATTCTATAATTTGTGGTTCTTTGTTAAAGCCAGACTTCATCGCCATTCGCCATGTCAATAGCCGCTCTGACTCGTCGCATGTTTCACATAAATATTTTATTTTAATTTTAATACATTAAAAGTTAAGAACTAAATAACCATTTTTTTTAAATTAACGTACTGTATTAGGTACTAGAACTATCGATAAAATTTACTTAATGACATTGCGTACATCTCTAAAATATGCTTTAATATTTAATTCGATATCGGATAGTCATCGAGACATAACAAAATATTAACTCATCGAATCGATTTTTTTGTAACGTAATTATCACCTTGCCACTCTAATGTGGTACCTAATTTCTTGTGTGGGTCGGGACGCGAGATCTTTTATGATCCCGCTGTGGAAGTTTGAGCGTCCTGCTGTTACACCGAATTGTAAAATTTCTCAGCAAGGGATTCTCAGCAACATGTTTACATGTTTTTTTGCAAGTTTTGTTTTTGGTTTTTCAATTTTAATGCCCAAATATTTTTTTCTATATGTGCTAGTAAATACTTGTTATTTCAAGATAATTTATTGAATCAGGCGTTACTTTGCGGAAATCCATATTCAAAAACTTAAATTTAACTTAAATATGTATATAGTGTGTTTCCGCTTCGAGGTCTCCAAGCTGGTACTCTTGCCTACTTCGAAGTCTTCAAGCTGGTACTCTTGACGACTTCGATGTCTTCAAGCTGGTACTCTTGTCGACACGTGTTTCACGAGAATTCTCGTGCAAGAACTCGAAGAGTCAAGACGTCCTGAGGATGCCTCGTGAAGAGGTGAAACACGTGTCGACAAGAGTACCAGCTTGAAGACTTCGAAGTAGACAAGAGTACCAGATTGGAGACCTCGCAGCGGAAACACACTAGATATATAAGTTATATTTAAGTTTTTGACTTATTGTTTCTGTGATTGAATCTAGATTTGCAAATATCTATATATATTTTAGCCATCGAAAACTCGGCACGTAAATTTAGACAAATACACAGTACACACATAATTCGGCTGACGCACCGACGACGCGCGCAAGCTTGCTAATGACAAGGTTTACCTAAACATTTAGAATATAATCTTGTTCATAAAATGTGTTATTCCAGGGTAGATATTATAAGCTATCTTAATTCTAGCTAGCTATTATAATTAAAATTTAAGAAAAAAAAACAATTAAATTAATTACATTTAATTTGAATTTATTTAGCTATTCTAATTAAAATTAATTCTTTCATTTTACCGTGAACACAAAAATACAAAAACACAAAAACTCACACACTCAAAGTTTCGCATTTATAATAACTAATATTATAAACTCACAAAGTTTCGTATTTATATGGTAAATACGAAACTTTATGAGTTGTCCGCGAGCAAGAACAATAATTTCCAATGTTTGTTTAAAATTAAATACTGCAGATATAGTAAATGGACCTTTAATAAATACCTGGCATGTATTAAGCAAATCTTAGTAATGTATTTATTTCTTATCAATTGTCTTTGTTAATATTAAATATTCGAGTCTGCAGGAATTAATAATTCACATCTCATCGCATCTAATACAGCATACACCTCGGTGTGATCGCAGCCGCCTTTATTTTGACATTAATAAAAATATCATCGCGGGGGTTATTACAAGCGAGCGTGTCTAACAAAGATCTCACTGGGCGGCTGTTAATTATGTGGCCACAAAACAAAATGGTGAGATGCCTTCTCGAACAATGGTCAAGTGTGGGGTCTGGGACCACCGTGTTCGCGCGCGGTTGTAATCTCGATTTGCCTTCGGTGTGATAGGGCGACGTGGTTGTTATGGTAAATATTTAATTTTGATTTCGCGTCAGGTTTTTAATTTATTACATATATATGTACATACATATACAACATACATACAATCACGCTTGTATTCCCTTGCGGGGTAGGTAGAGTGTAAAAGACCATGAGGCCTTTTAACGCCATATTTGACCTTGGTTAGAGTGTTAGTTAGAGGGGAAAGGGGATTAGAAGGTTAGAGGGGGTATGAGGGTAATATGTAATACTGGCTTGGAGTGACGGGCGGTCAGCCCATAGGCTATATAAATGTCTTTATTATTGCATAATGCATTTATTATTTTTTAGAATTATTTTTTTAAAGGTACGTGTGCTGTTGTCTCTAAATATTGTGCTGTATGATATTGCTCGTTATACTGTTGTACCTAATGTGACAACAATAACGTTTGAAAATAAGATTTGAACTTAGCATGGTCATAGACCTTCGCTGCAAAGCGACTTTTACTCGTTAGATTAAGATCAAAGTAAGCAAAACAGCTGCTTGAAAACAAAATTCTAATACTTATCGCATATTTTGGTTGGGTACCTGCTTATACGTATTTTTTTTTTTTTTTTTTTTAACAGCCCTGTTTGTACAAACTGTCCCACTGCTGGGAACGGGCCATCTTCTCATTGTGAGAAGGGTTAGGCCATACTCTGCCGCGCTGGCCAAGTGCGGGTTGGCAGACTTCACACATCTTCAAGATCATTGAGAACTCTCAGACATGTAGGTTTCCTCACGATGTTTTCCTTCACCGTTTGAAGTTGGCGGCAATCAACAATACGCACATAATTTCGAAAAGACAGAGGTGCGTGCCGTGGGATTCGAACCCAGGACCTGCGGATCGCAAGTCAGACGTTCTCACCACTAGGCTGCCGGAAACTTCAACTTATACGTATATGTATTAACAATGTTAAAGAAAATATCTTATAATGTAGGTACATAATGTTTATAATGTGTGTGTAATTTAAAGGTTAAAATTACACGTTATTAAATAAATTAGGTAACGTAAAATATACATAAACAGATCATCGTATCCCACAAAAGTAATAGTAATAGTAGGCATGTAATAAAATTATCATATCTTTTTATTTGTGGGTACTATTGGAAAATTTAAATATTGTTTTCAGTTTTTGTAAGTTATTAATATTTGATTATTATTTCTATGGTGGGTACCTTATTATCTATCTATGCTATTTGTTTAATGCACCTACTTATTTATATATTTTATATTTTACCTACTTATGTCTAATTTAAGAAATTGCTTGCTTTAAAATTTTGTTTTGTTACAATACTTATGCATGATTATGGAGTAATAGAAATAAAGGCTTTTTTACTTTACTTTACTTAATGGTCATAGAGAATTACCCTCCTTTTGATAAGGGCAGTTAAGTTTTGCCCCCGTAGAAATTCAAACAATTTTCAGACGTAGACCCATAATAAAATCAATATTTAATGATCTAAGAGAAAATCATCAAAATATTAAAAGGCGTGCACATGTGAGTGATCTTGTATTTTTATCATGTCATTTCGATTACTTTTTTTTTGTTAAAAAGGGGTAAAGGGTGGTTCGTTAAAAAAATCAGTAACATTTTGATCAGGATTTTTTAATTTATAGGACTAGCAGAAAGTTGGCTAATTACCACCCATTTCCTTTTGAAATGCCAAAAATCCGTACTCAGCGATATCGATCCACATTCTTGTTGCGTATCTACTGCACAAGAATGGAATTCTTTGCCACCAACATCCGCCTCCGCCTAACATCAGGCGAGTTGGTGGTCAATTGTAGATCTATCTAGTATAAAAAAAAAGTAGAGACAAAAGGTGAAATATAAGGTTTATCCATTCATGTATTTATTTACCTATTCAAGATCCAGTGTAATAATATTTTCTCTTGTGCAATAAACAGATACATTTTCACTATTATAACACAATATTAACTAACTCACCTTATTAATGTGTAGTAAAAATACAACATTGTAACTATAATTAGTTTGACTAGACGACATTATCCGACCACATACGGTTGGTCGTAAAAGCGTCACATATAACAATATTTTAATACATTATAACGCTATTTTTGCATATTTCATCAGGCTACTGGAAATATAAAACGGAGCTTACTAATTAGATAAAATAACTAATTTGAGAAACATAGATATTAAGATAGAGATAGGTTGCGGTCGTTCATACAATTAAAATAACGGTTTGTTTATAGAAATTGTGTTTGATTTCTTAATGATTATATTAAATTAGCGTTATAAAAGTGATAAACAAGATAAGTTTTGTGTTATTCTTATAGGAGTTATGATATTTTTGATGTAAAGTGACTGCGGCTGTGGTGTTAGTTGAATATCCTATAGAGGATATTATTTTTAAGCTATTGCATAGCTTCTATCGCGGGCCTTGAGCGTAGAGACCGAATCCAGAAATTCCGTAACGAAAATAACCTAACGCAGTAACGCCGATACAACCAATGCCACCTAGAGGCGATTTGCAGAACTAAAGAGACAAGCGTGATATTTCAAAAAGTCATTAAAAGTTCTGCTATTCATCAATAGATGGCAGAACTAAAAAGTATCACCGCTGTGCCGGTCGGAGTGGGGGGGGGGGGGGGGGGGGGTGGGGTGTTAGGAATACTGCATAAATAAAATAAATAAATAATTATAACTACATAATTGTTGACAAAAAATGCTATGCAATTTTTAGTAAAAAGTTATTTATAAAAATAAAATATGCCACATTTTATTCAAATATGGTCAAATATTATAAATCTAAGTAAATAAAAACCAGAAATCAAGTTTTTTTTGATACCTCATTAGATTTGTCACCGTATGTTTGCTAGGTAGTGGTCTGCGATAGCACGCGCTTACCTAGATGAATTTCTTAAGTGGATTTAAGTTATACTTGTTGGGGAAAATCCCGTCGGGTAAGTAGCAGAACGCGCAATAAAATAAATACATCCTTAGTCCTTATACGTCGGATTTTGATGTAGAGAGAGATAGAGGAAGAGAGAGAGAGAGAGAGATTTCTCCAGTAGTTAAACTCTTCTGCATAGGCTGTATACTAGTTATTCAATCACCAAAAGTAGTGTGCAAGCTTTACTGTATTTACATTGTATTATCATCGTATTTTCCAGGCATGACAAGATGTAATATTTCAGAGTGACCAACGCAGTGCATTGCCATACAGGGTTTTGTTCTGTCAAAGTCCAAAGATCCGGGATGCGTTCGGAGCAACTTGCTCATTTCTCATCACATATTTGTAGACAAAAAAAAATGTTTTGTTCATACCACATCGTCGCTTTCCAACAGGCGAGTTGGTGGTCAAACGTGGACCTATTATTAGCAATAAAAAAAAAACCTATTGATCAGATCATTCAGTGCTAATGACTTCAGTCACTGATCTTTGGCCGATATTATTGAAATTAGTACAACTGTTAATACTAAGAATATTATCTAGTTTTCTATACAAATAATTTTTAATGGTTCTAATCAAGAAGCTGTATTCCTAAAACAATAAAATAATAAAAGCTAAACGTGTAGATTGTGATCTTATTGTATCACTTTAATGTCACTGGACACCCGTGGGTCCACTATAAATTAGACACCCGTCGTCTCACGTATAATTAAGCACTATAAACGAATAACAAATTAAATAATTTGTACTCTACACGTCGTGTTTGTATTATAAAAAAGTTTAATCATAAATCGTGGATCCCTTTAATAAGTAACTTAGAGTGGTATGCCGCTTTAATGTCAGATTTGGTAACGTATACTAATATAATGTTCATTACCACCGTAATAGTGCTGCTAAGTCGTATATCGGTTACATAACAGATAAAGTTTGCTTTCGACGCTGTCGACGGCAAAATTAACTTTGTCCAGTCGTATTTAACATCAGTTTGACATGTTTATTATTAGGAAGAAGGCCTATTAAATTATTATAAGTAATCCTTGTCAGTGTGTCCGGTATTTTGGCTTTGCTGTCGCGCGGTCGGTAGTTCAGTGGCTTGGATTTAGTTATTGAACAATAAATAAAAGTTGAGACATGTTAAGGTGTCACTGAGCGAGTTATTACGACTGTACTTGAGGGCGGTTGCTTCGCAGAAGAATGTGGGAAATGTTTCTTGATCGTTTCGCTTTGGTCTCTAGAGACAGGGGATCAATTAGAGCTGATACGTTGAAAGGGAAAATTGGTGTTTGTTAATACCAAGCTGACATGTTTATCTAGTTTATAAATACAACGGATTCTTTCATATTAAGAGGAGAAAAACGTTATTTGGTCCGTCTCATACAATAATGACAGATTATGATTTTGGTGATACATACTTATTTTGTTGTTGTAGGTTTTTGTTTTGTCTGTATGTGATTGTTTGTATGTAATTATCTGTAATTTTAATAAATACATATATATATAATGTATGAATATTTTATAGGATAGATGAATCGTAAGATTTCAATAAAATTCAAATTCAAATTATTTTTATTGTCATCTGTGTTAAATTAAGGTCTTATAATTAAAATTATATCAACAGTTGCGTCCGATTTATGGTTTGATTGGAATACAATTTAAGTACATTAATTTATAAATAAAATATACTTAAAAACATTTTCTATATATTTTTCAGTAATATATTAATATCATATACTAATATAAGTTTGAAAAACTCAAAACCTCCGACAAAAAACGGCTGAACCTATTTTGATGAAACATAGCTAAGAACACTCTCGATAAAATCATATTTCAAACAAAAAGAAAACTAGATCAAAATCGGTCCATCCGTTTGAAAACTACGATGCTAAATACACAGATACACACGTCAAACTTATAACACCCGCTTTTTGTGGATGGGTTTAAAATTAATGTTGATTTTTCAAATGTGTTCTTATGAAGATTTCAGTGTATGCATGATATTAGCATTATGCGGAATATCGATTAGGTTAACCAATATCAAGATAATAAATGTTATATTTAATATCGTTTAAAATCAAATGAAATCCTCACGCACTACCGGCCATTAATTACCGCAATCCAAAAACCTGTAATCTTCAGAAATCGCAACTTTTATTACGATAATTTTGTGCAAAATCATCGCTGCACCAATAATTGTATCCGCATAAATACCGCGTACGTTATACTTTATAGCAGCTGTATAGCAGTTTAGCGGACAGTTTATAGCACATAAAGCGGGGTGTGATCGCGCTTGCCATATAATAACATATTTTATGACTATGTGCGTTATAAGAGACCACCCACGCCGTCGATTGTCCGGGCCACGCCTCCAACCGCTAACCAATTTGAGCTAAATAAGTAACTGCTGGCATTCCTTTACACTTCTCTCTGGTAATTTAGACACCTACCCTGTTCGAACCAATTTTGTCTGACCTATTTTGGACCATTAATTTCGAGATCGTGCTTTTGAATTGAGCCATTAAGTGAAACTTTTGTGTGTCTTTAAGTGTTGGTCGTAGATTTTTTACGGTGTCGTTACGTCATAATAAAGGTTTACGTGTCACATTGTTTGTGGGCTAAGGACTGTTATTTAAGTAATTTTCTTTTGTTTCGATTGATGGGCCGATGAGAGAAAAAATAGACATAGACACAAAAATAACAGATACGGTTTGGCTGTATAGGAAAAGAGGTCGGTCGGAAATGTTTTTTGCTATTTTCAGCAAATGACACGTTAATTCTTCTTCTTTCTCGTTCTAGTGGATACAATTACACTAAAAAACTAAAAAAAGTGAAAGGTATGGTCCATGTTTGAGTTACAGAGTTATTATACTCACACGATCGCGTTCGTTTAAACTACTATTTGTATAGAACCAAAACCATACATACGTTGGACACTCCATACAAAGGCGCGCTAATCGGTGACACATACGCATGTTGACATTTGTATATAACACACACACATGTATGAAGTTATGGTTGTTGTCTGATTGCTGCTTGCTCGTGACGTTAATTAGGATTTGAGCGCTTAAGCGACGCGCAACGCTTGTCTCGATTGACAGCCGCGTCACTAAACTCCAGAAAAATAACAGGGCGAGTGCGGGGAGCGGGTGAGGAACCCGAGATTAGGGGGAGGCGGGGAGTGTCCGTTATGTGTACAGTGAGCACCACCAGATGGCGTGGATTAGATTTTATACATTAGATAGGTAGCTTATGTAATTAAGTAGGTATAAAAACTCGCACTAAAACCTCAAAATTGACTGGAAAGCTCCAGGTTCTAGTCCCGTCAGATATTGAAAGTAATAAATATTAATATTATCTAAAATTTAGTAACACTTAAAAATATTGAACACTCATAGGTATGGTAACATATTGGTGTGCTCGCGAGGTCTACTAGTTTAATCAAAGCTAATTATGTAATCTATGTCAACATATTGATGTGCTCGCATGCCAATCAATATATTGGTATACTCGCGAGGTCTACTGTACGCAGAGTTACGTTCATCTCCTAAAGGCATACCCCGCCGGTACTAAACCATCGAGGCACGCTGTCTCGTGCCCCGTTTACACATTCAAGTCGCTCGTCAGTCGTCAGGATCCATTTGAATTCCACCCCGCATGATCAAACCGGAGTTATGCAAGCCTAACGAGGTAAATTGAAGTGTCATCCATAAGGCGGTGCCTTTTCAACCTCTCCTTTGTTCAACATCAAAGACAATTGGGGCGATACGTTTTTGCGAATGATTAATTTTGTTTGTGTATGAGTGGTGTGAATGGGCCGTGATAGTGATAGGAGTTTGTTTGGTTTGAATGGGGGTATATAAAGTAGGTAAATTTTAAGTATTTATATTCTTGATTTATAAAAATACATAAAGTACTAGGCAAACCTTATGATATCACAGCGATACCCACCACAAAATTAAAAAAAAATGGCCAAGTGCGTGTAGTGGTATGCGCCAAAAGTAGAGACAAGGCCAAGTGCGTGTCGTGCCACGCGCAAAAAAAGGGTTCTGTAATTGCACATCATAACTTATGTGAACTTAAAACAGGGTCTTCTGTTTGTTTTTCTAAATATAAGTATATATACATATAGTGTTAACTTACGTTAATTTAAATGAAACTTTTTATTCTTCTCTTTATCTCTTCTTTTTAGACCGGGAGTTAAAAATAGGCTTTAGGCGACATAGAGTTTAAATCAAAATCTTAAAGTTCGTCATTGTTGGTATGTGTCCATGTGATAATAAAGTCATTGCTTATGAATAAATAGCTTACCGATCTGCCGGCGTTGTTGTTGTGGACGTTAATCTTTGACTGCAGGTCGTCCACCTGCTCTCTGACGTCCAGAAACTTCCTCGAGAACTCGATGCCGTACGCCAGGTTGTGTGAACAACCGCTCCACTCCCATTTGTTCACCTGATTGTAGAAATATGGATTATTTATTACAGTTTAAAAAAACAGAACCTGACCTGACCGACTTGAAACATTTATTCAATTTAATTTATTTGGATTGAATTTTGTGCAGCTATTTTGTTTTAAAAACCAAACAACCAAACTTTAAGTAAAACACTATTATTATTAACGGGATATTTACCCCGTTGTTGTCCGTGTTGTTTTTTTTTTATAATAGTGTTTTAATGAATGATCGTGATAGTTTAAAAAAGTGCCAAACTTTAAGTATTCAAATCATTTGGACGCTTAGTCCCTGAACATCTATTTTGATGGTATCTATAGGTATCTGAAAGTATGATATATAAAAAAAAAACAAATCAGTTTAGAAATGACGGATTAACATTACATAGGAAAAAAAACAACCGAATTGAGAAATTCTTTTTTTGAAGTCTGTTAAAAAAACTGATATATGATATCTAAATATATACAAAAATATATATTCGGCATACGAATCGTCAAAGAAGAGTGATCTAATCTAAGGATCGTGTTTTCGCTTACCTTCGCTCTCCCCCTAGGGTCGTGCGAGACCCTGTAGCCGAGGGGGTCGCAGCCACAGGAGAGGAGGCGTCCCTGTGCGCATGCGCGCGCCACCGCTTGCGCCACCCCTGCCGCTGTCAGTGCGTACAGGAAAGATGACTCGCGGAACCCTGGGGGATGTAACAGACTGGTACATTGAAGTGAAAATTTCTTTAGGTAAAACTGAGCCGTCACGCTCGTTCTGTAACGGCTATGTAACGATCGTTCGGGTTAATTCGGCTTGGAGGCGAGAGATATTTAGTCAACGCGTCATGGTGAAGTTTTCATTTATGTCGTTGTGTTCTTTAAGCACACATTTTTTTACATTTGATAGAGCTACGATTGACAAGCAACTCGCCTGATGTCAAGCGACGGTGGGGCTAAGGATGGAGCACGTCGATCAAGAAGATGTCTATTCACTCTAGCCTTGGAAATTCCATGATTATTTTTCAGGAAACAGAGATGATGGGAAAGAGTTACATTCTTGTGCATTATATTATATAAGTATGTATCAAGAAAGTGGACCAAAATCGCTGAGTACCTACAGATTTTTGGCATTTCAATGAGAAATGGATGGTAATTTTCGATTATCTGCTAGTCCTGTAGTGAAATGGGGAGGCTGGAATTAGGTCGTGAAGCTCTTGCTCACTTGCGCATATTCACCAAGATGAATCCTATAAAATATAGACACACATGCTACTTTACGGCGGTGCTAAAATTTAAGTAAGTAACTCCTTGGCAATTAGTTTATCGTTAGCGTTGCCAATAAACGTCACAACTCACAAATTAAAACTAAAACCCTCGACTGCAACATACAATTTCGTTTACTTGGATTACATTTTTTCCAGTTACATATTTTATTTTGAAAACCGAAGCACTAAACCGATTTTGATGAAATTCTATGGGACCAAACTGAAAGCATATCCATTAAAATAAGAAATACACAATTTAAAAATATGCTAATTTAAACACATAAGCTAAGTAAGTTATTTATTTATGATTCTCATTTATGACTTCAAAGAATCCTACGCGTATGTGTATAACTTCGTTAGCTTATAACTGCAATATAAATGTAAGTACATAATTAATCAAACGTTTATAGGCACAAATAATTTTAAGGCAACGACAGAGTCGACAGATCTAAATCAATTTGTATACCATAGTCATATCAATGCTCGTTTAATTCAATTAGTCGGATTAATGTTCAATATCTCGTGCAAGAGCTTTTCGTGCTACCGTTAATATTAATATTTATGTTACTGTACTGTAATTTACATTGTTACTAATATCTATGTCAAGGGAGATCAACCTGAGGGCCGCGCCTGTTAGATAATGAGGCCCGTTTAGGGCCCGCTAGTTTTTCGCGTGTCCTGTCGACGTTGGATTGTACAAGTGTTTGAATAACTTAAAAATCCCAAACATAAAAACAGGTTAATTGAGTTTCTTAGCTATGTTTAATGAAACATAGCTAAGAAGTAATCTCGATCAATCAAAAAAAAAAATGCTCTGTTGGCGTCATACGTTTCGAGAAATGCTTTAATCTTATGCTTCGACTGCTTCGACTTTTCGGTTATGTTATATCATCCAACAACCATTCATAGTCTTGTCCTTTCTCCACTAAGTAGTATCGGTACAGCACGTTTCCTTTCGCCATTTCACTCACACACCGTTTCACATGCATATCATCTTTTATACAGTCCATCCACACTCTCTTAGCTCTCCCTCTCCCGGACCTATCGCTTACCATCATGTTCAGCGCCTTCTTGCATACATGGCTATCATCCTGTCTCATAATATGTCCATACCAGTACAGCCCTCCACTTCTCAACTTTTCGGTGACTGGTGCTACTTTCAGACTTCCTCTAACATATTGATTCCTAATCTTGTCCAATTTTGTTATTCCACACATCCGTCTCAACATTCGCATCTCGCTGCATCCAATTTCCTTTCATTCTCTCCTTTGGCCAACACTCTGATCCATACATCACGACAGGTCTTACCATGGTCTTATAAATTTACCCCTTTAATTTAAGGGGCACTCAGGCATCGCAAATAGTTCCCAATCAACAAAAATCAAATTGGAGACAAAGTTTTTTTTTTTTTCTCATCATCATCATCATCATCTCAGCCACAAGAAGTCCACTGCTGGACATAGGCCCCATGGATTTCCAAAAAGACCGGTTGGAAGCGGCCTGCATTCAGCGTCTTCCTGCCACTTGTATGATATCTTCTGTCCAACTTGTGGCTGGTCTAAAAAAATTTTTTCAGAGTAGTTTATTTTTTAATTATCTTTATGTATATCTTTATCAAAATATTCAAAACTTTTGTCATAATATGTTCATTGTTAAACTGAAAACGAGAAATTGCGGTCTACAATAAAAACTCGTTGGCCAGCATTTATATCTAAGAACGAAATATTGCAAAATCGTTGTGCTGTTTGTGTAACTGAGACCACACGCAATGCACTCCGAATTAATGTTTATACAAATTAATTATGTAAACAGTTAGGTAATTTATCTTAACGTTTTGCATTTTACTTACCGATAGCATTTTTAATGGAATCATGTCGAGACAAAGTTGTAAGATCTACAAAATAACGAATATGAAATGGCTGAACTAGTTTATCTTTTTTCATTAAAAATTATACTGACTTACGAGTAAATTTGCTCGTATTTCGTATTTTTAAGTAAATGTTCATGACTAAATGCTGGTCATAGAATCGGTAGAATTATAGAAACTGGAAAAGATAGAGATATCTGCCTAAAAATCAATGAAAATGATTTAAAGCATTTTCACGGTTATATACGTAACTATTTAGATATCTAATTAGGTACTATGATGTACATGAATAGGTAACACGTGTTAAAAAATATACAAAAATCTTTATTTGTCTCAATTTACATACCCTATCGTGCAAGTAAAGTAACCAAATTATAGTAAAGTATCGTGCAAGTAAGTAGTAGTTTACATACCTTATCGTTAAGTTAGATGTTTTTCCTATACTTTCTACTATACTATAAGTCTCGGAACAAAAGTCTGATTTCTTTTTTAATTTTACTATTCTCAATAATCAGTAATTTATTGCACCAGATCACGTCCAGCTATTATTTATTGTGGCATTCAGTGAACTACTGTGGTTACCGGCCAAGCCCCGAGCCCCGACACAAGTCGTATAATTTTAAGTACTTACTTCTACCCTCAAGCTGGGGGTTACCGGCCAAGCCCTGATAAGTCGTATAATTTTATGTACTTCTACCCTAAGCTGGGCCTCAAGGCTGCTATTTGAACCTCACTCGCTCGTCAGTCGCTGATACAATTCAACGACTATTTTGACAAATTACTAGTATACATAGACGCAGGCCAGCTACTCTGCAGAGTCTCAAGGCTGCTAAGTTTCGTTAACTCGTTCGCCGCTCGCTGACACAATTTATATAGTAATGGCTATATAAATAGACTAACAATTTGTCAAAATATTCTTTGATTCGTATCAGTGAGCGGCGAACGAGTGATATATAGTATGACTAAATCTTACTGTCATGCATCAAATTAGTATTAATATTGCATGATATTAATTTCAATTTGTCAGAAATATAATAAAAAACCGGCCAAGTGCGAGTTGGACTCGCGCACGAAGGGTTCCGTACCATTATATATAAAAACGGCAAAAAAAAACACGTTTGTTGTATGGGAGCCAGTGCCGTAAATAGCCTTTTCTGCGCCCTGTGCGAGCTTCTATAACTGCGCCCTTGTTTTTTTTTAATATTATATGTCAAGGAATAATAGCTGGGGGGGAAATAGTCCTGCCTGGTCTGGCCATGCTTGCGCCCCCCAGAGTCTACGCCCTGTGCCTGGGCACCGGTAGCACCGCCAGCACCGCCCTATTTACGGCACTGATGGGAGCCCCCCTTTAATATTTACTTTATTGTTATTTCATTATTTATTTTGAAAGGTAATATACAAGTAAATATTCTATGAAAATTTGAAGCGTCTACCTGTTACCATTTTTAATATTGAGCAAAAAAATACGAAAAAAACACGTTTATTGTATGGGGACCCCCCTTAATTTTTTTTTAATTTTTAGTATTTGTTGTTATAGCGGCAATGGGAATACATCATTTGTGAAAATTTCAGCTTTCTAGCTATCACGGTTTATGAGATACAGCCTGGAGACAGACAGACAGACAGACAGCGAAGTCTTAGTAATAGGGTCCCGTTTTTACCCTTTGGGTATGGAACCCTAAAAAACAAATATTACTACGTGCTAAATAATCCAAATTAATATCCAACGTATTGTTTTACAAGAAACAATATTGAAAATGGGCGAGTCCGTTTTATTTTTTAAACTATGCGAATGATATAACATCGACGTAAATGAATACAATCGTAAACCACTAACTTTCGAAATTGGCTGTGCCTTCGACGGACTGAATTACCGCGTTTTATATTTAGCTCGACTTATACTAGACAATTTTACAATTCTCATGGCTCATACAGGTAAATTAGTTCGCAGTAACATCTGGTTCTTTATTTCCCTTGTACGATGCATCCGATGTGTGGTCGCCCGTTGTGGTTACCTACATCCTACATTCTTTTACGTATTGCGGTTATAGCTTTATGGACTAGTGCTGCGCACGGTTTTTTGTCTTATGGCTGTCAAACTTAGGCATTTGACCAAAGCTTGCCTGAATGTTAAAGATGTTCTGATCAAAAATCATAAGCACTTTTGAGCAGGTCTTTAGACAGCCCCTTGTGCTGAGGCTGCCTACAAGAAGACAAGACTGTAGAGCATGCATTATTGTACTTAAGGGCTACAGAACAGGCTATCAACATCAAGACTCCCGGAAACCTCTCAAAATCAAAATCAACTGTGCAACGCAACATCAGAAGCAACTGGGGTGGAACGTATATGCCAGAGACCCAAGGTTATGCTCCGTTATTTTAAGGAGCTAGGCTGGTTTGAGTAAGCTGGCAGAGGGAAATGCACAATACAGCGGGACATCAGTACAGGTATTATCACCCCCACTCAAAATTAGAGTTAGAAAGGGTCTCGGAACACGCCGTTAGGTTGTTGACGTAACAAAAGGAAACAAAAGGAAAGTAGAACAAAGTAGAAATTCGCTTAACACACCGAAATGAAATGAAATGAATTTTATTTGCAAGAATGTAGGTAAACAAGGTCTCCGAAAGTCGACCAACAAGATCACCGGTCGAAGTCTACAAGATCACCGGTTTTCAAAGCTCTCGTAAAACTTTTCAGGTAATCTCTTTTGTTGAGCAACTGCGACTGTTCCAGCGAAGAAGTTCGCGCAAGAGCATTTGCTAGTATTCTCGGTAGCGGCACTGGCTATGAATACAGTTATATAACCTGCTGGATGGACAACTGCAACTTCAATGGTAACGCTGTTGTATATAGTGCTGAGCTGACCGGAGCTGAAAGACACCCTTTACAAAAAACTTTGTCAAAGCTCGGCAGCAAAACCTTCAAAGAAACGACATGTGGCGGGTCGCCCTCTTCCCTAACATATGGTTGAGGAGGGCGATGGCGGGCACATGCGTCATACTCGTGATCGGGTGCTACTTGCGGGTCGCTGGTCTGCTCATGGTATACACACAATATAGTAATAAATTAGGTAAGTTATAAAGAAAAATCTTGTCTTCCCGTAACAATGTATTTAACAATAGTTAGTAAAATTGACAAAGCTCACAGACCCCGGTGTCTGTGAAAAAAAGAACGACATTCCACATTTTGCTTGTCCACCCGGAAGAAAAAAGAAAGAAAATAAATGATCGAAATCCGATAAGGTTTAGGGGTAGAATAGAAATACATTTCTATTTTTGTGTCTATTATGTAATTATAATTTTTTTAAGTTGAGCTCTATAGACTCCTGAGTCCATGACTTTTATAAACTAAAAAACAAATTAATTTCTTAAGTTTAGGTACCTATACAATTTTACAAGAGAAAGGCATACAAAAGAATTATTTGTACATTGAAGGACATTCCTCGTATAAGGATTTATATGAATGATTATATACTTTGATAATGGTATCTCTAAGTTGAGATTTATGTCCAGTATATTCGCAAAATGCTTGCAGGATAGAAATCGTTTAAACATCACGATATCTGCACAGAGACGAAACAAAACCAACATTTTAACATTACTATGAAAGCTGTCGAGAGATATATCCGTAGCGATTATCTCTCATAATCGATGCCCATTACTGCTTTACTGCAAAGCTTCTACACTTAACATAAATTAAAGCAACGAGCGATGTTCACATACCGATCTTGCTGATAATATTTATCATTATTTATCATACTATTGGAAGCTTTCGAGTCTAGATTTATAGGGACGCGGAACGTCTACAAGCACCATTTATCTGTTTTATTGCAATAAATTAAATGGTGAATCCATTCGAGATGGGGAGATAAGGTACCTATTGCTCGCACAATGTAATCTTTTTACCATAAACAGTGTGATTGGTGATTTAGGGTTGTCCCTAAAGGTAATTTATATGAACTCATCACCATCATCATCATCATCTCAGCCACAACAAATCCATTGCTAAACATAGACCTCCCCATGGATTTCCAAAAAGAGCGGTTGGAAGCGGCCTGCATCCAGTATCTTCCTGCGACTTATATGATATCTTCTATCCACCTTGTGGCTGGTCTTCCTACGCTGCGCTTACTGGAATGAACTATGAACTCTTATTCATTAATTATTCCTTACAATAGAATTTAAAATAAATAAGGGAAATTTAAGTGTCGCTTGCGTCTATTTTGATTCGGAATCACCGACTCTAATTTCAAACGCATTCGGAAGTTTTTTTTCGAAACACGCAGACACACGCACTTCCAGTTAGCTTTGCGTCAGGTAGGTACACTAATTACTTGTTGACTTGGGCTTGGCTGCGAACTCGTCTGATATTAAGCGACTAATAAGATCTAAAGGAATGAATGTAAAGCCACAAGTACGGTTTATAAGGCAAACTCATTACCAACTGAGCTATGAAGCCAGCTGTGAATATGCATCATGAAAATAATGGATTCTTTTTTTTTTATAGATATTTACATAGCCAAGTTAAAGGAAACATTATACATACGATTTTTTTTTGTATCCAATTGAAATCGTTAAATAAATCCTAAAGGATTTATTTCTAAATTTAGTTTTTTCCCCAAATTTTGTCTTAACACCGAAGTTAAAAATAAAAATTAAAAACAAACCATAAGGGGCATAGCCATTTAAAAAAAACGAAATCGGAAAATAACTAGCGGTCTCCTGTTAATTATTATTCTAGGAAAAAACCCGTAATGTTTAAATTTATAATTATATTAAGCAGTGTCAACGTGGGTAACTTTGACTCCGCGTCATACATTGACCGTGGCCTTTTAAGAAGGTTCTCGATTATTTTTCCAAGAGATTAGTAGTCAAAACGACTGTAAATTAATTAATCAAGTAATTTGACTACTAATCTGTTGGGAAAAATATTGACAACCTTCTAAAAAGGCTATGGCCAATGTTTGACGCAGAGTCAAAGTTAACCACGTAGACTGTATATATAATTAGCGAATATTGATTGCCGCGATAACTATTCTCTTAAATTTTGCTTATGTTAAATTTTATACTTAATTCTTATAAATTTACTACTTCAACAAAATGTTTTTTTTTTTTGGTTTATCTGTAGAAACTTGTAACATCTGTGGCTTATTTGACAGTTATATTTGAAAGGTATCTGGTAATTTCTATAAAATAAATCCCGTCCGTACCCGCAGGCTCACTTGGCGGGGGGGCACGGCCGTGCCCCCAGATCCTTCCTTCGCGTGATAACCCTACAAGTGATTTGCATTTGACTTAGGTTTAGGTTAGTTAATTGTGAATCCAAGCAATTTCATTGTATTAACGTGAATAGGCCTTTAGATATTCGCCGATTTGAGAGCTATCTGCCCGTAATGGGCAATTATTCTGAACGGAGTACCACCTGCTACGACTACTATATCCTGCTGCTCATTCTTAGTTTTATATCTATACGCTTTAATTTAATTGAATTGCGAAAATAACTTAATTATCTAGGTTTCAAATAATTAAATTAAAATTTAACTTAATGTACCTACTCTTTGTTAACTTTTAAGAGAAACGTTGTCATGCTTTTCTATACAGATAAGAGAAAATTGGTTTTCTACTCTTAAACATCACCGGATGATTCGATGCTTTTTTTTCTTATTGGAATCACAAATGGCTATGCTTATAAGTACGGTTTAATTTTCCAAATCTCATTGTAATTCTGTTGTTAAAAAATTAAAAGTTACAAACCGTTTTTTTACAAAGGGTTTTTTTTTATATTTCCCTTCATAAACCGAAAAATATACATTGTAAAAATATTTAAAAACCTGTTTTAGCTTTCATATGACAACAAAGTGATCCTATAAGTTTCTTTTTTTCCTTTTGAGGTTCGGAACCCTAAAAATAATAATCGAAATCGGATAATATTTAGGATTACAAAACACTTTTCTCCTGATGATTTTGCTCATATTTAATTTTTTTTATAGACTTCCGTACCTATTGATTCCGTGCCTATTCGTGAGGCTACGGTGTCTGTCTGTCTGTCCTACACTTAAACGGCTGTATATTTTGAATGATAATAGATACAAGTCTCAAAATTGGCAAGCTTGTAGAGTTTACTTTTATATAAATCAACAAATACTAAAAACTGGTTAAGTGGGAGACAAGTTTGCGTAAATAATATTTTAAAAATTATTGCGCGAGACCTGCGAGATAAAACCTCCTTGTTGATTCCACAAAAAAAGAAACGAAAAATGACAAGTGAACGTATCGTTGACAGTCAGTGTCATGTGACATAAACTTAAAATAGAGTAAACGGTGGTGTTAAAATCTCTTTGCATAAAGAAAATAGGTCTGCAATACTTACTTATTAGAACTTGATATTGTATGTGAACGTTTGTGAACGAATATGTGAACTTACTAGTCCCAGCGGAAGACCAGCGCTGATAATTTACAACTAGCAATTTATAACTTATGCTGAGTTTGGGCCGGATAGTGACCAAAACATTATTTAGATAAATATTTTGTGGTTGATTAATCAATCAATGACAAAATATTTGTATATGATTTTTTTATTCTCTGTTGTATGATTTATGTTACAATAAATGTTTACAAATATTCTTGGATGTAAAGCACATTTTGGTGAGTAATTAGCCCTAGTATCAATGTTCGTGTTCATGTACATAGGAGTACTGAAGCTTCAGTGTGCGAGTGGAACTCGTACTTTGCCGGATTTATTTAGAATTAAGTACCTAACGTTTCATGAAAATATTAACAAAATCGGCCATGGTGCTACAGTGAATGGTGCCACAGCATTCTGCCCCCCTTTTTTGGGGGGAAACCCCTTAGTAAAATATCCTCGACGACGACGAAAAAATTACATAAAATTGAAAAACCTGTAAGTATACTAAGTTTTGTCAAGATTAGTTGGAAAGTACGACCTGTACGCGAGTACTAATAAAAATCCAGATGAACGAAAGGCATGTTTGCCATTTAATTTAGAGGCAGATATAGTTCCCGTCATGTAAAAAGAACGCTGGTTTGTTCGCGCTTAAGAACAAATCAGCGTTCTTTTTACGTGACGGGAACTATACTTTTGTTCATTTAGCTCACTCAGTCAACTAAAGACAATCTAATCAAGACAACACGCACGTCACAAACGAAAGCTCCCACAAAATCAGCCGACCGGCAATAGGTATCTCGATTATTCGATACGGGAGAATCGAATAAATTAATTCGATTGTGGCAAGTGATTAATATACGAGGATGGTGTTATCTCTCGGATTAGTGGGCCCGGGTCTGCATCTAGAGTGAGCCTAATTGACACCAAGCGATACGGTGGATTGCTGGAATGGCATTTTTATTTTGTACGCCTGCATTGAACATTTTTAAACGTTCGTTTTTTGGTAAACGAACAAATTAACTTTGAGGTTTTGTAGGAATTGAGATTTTTTGGAATAATAGACCTACGTAGGTAATCGACAGTTTAAGATCAGATCTTCACTAGGTGGCATAGCAAGTTAGCTACTGAGATTGTTGTGTTAGGCTTAGGTTTCAATCTGTTGAAATTTTAAATTTAATATTTAATTTGAGTTCAAATATTTGAGCAGTTTAAAAATAAAAATTGAATATTTTCGGACGGTCGTGAACTAAAACAGTCTCTAACTAAAAATGTTGGGTGCAAAGTTCAAGTTCAAAACTCTAAAGTTAAATTTTTATTGTTACATATCCACGTCAACTTCACGTAACGCCGGCCGCGTTACATCAAATTGACGTGGTGAACGTGGTGGAATTGAAATGTTCATACGGAATCAGGGTCCTGGTGCTCCAAATACATTAATAAATCTCCAGACCAGAACATACAATCACGTCTCTCAACACACCGAACGTTCTCTTATCATATTGTTCTTCTATTTGTTCACTAAGGTCTTTCCAGCTATACTTTTCAGACTATTGATGCTCCAACTCAACAGACTCACGATGTCAACAAAGCGGTAAGAAAGAAGTAAAGAAACTGATACAATAACAGAATAATTCAATATGGTTCAATTCAAACAATACGTTGCCTCAGTGCTTGTTTGCTTTATCTTTGGTAAAATTTCACAGGAGAAGAGTTTAATGCTATTTTTTTTTCAAAAAGCTACATTTGTAAGCCTTGAAAGTCTTTTTTTACACATGAATTATATATACTTATGCATAGAAAATACTTTCAAGCCTTACAAATTTAGCTTTTTGAAATAAATATAGCATTAAACTCTTCTCCTGTGAAATTTTACCAATGGTAGATAGGGAAACGAGCACTAAGGCAACGAATACCTAGTTAGATATATCTATTTAACTGTTAGAAAGGAATGAACGAATGTAGGTAGAACTACGGTATTTTCATGTTCTATCTCAACATTCATGGAGCATTGTATATTCTATACTATTCACTATCCTTTGTAAGCTTATCAGTCAGTACCACGCACTGTTCCCTGACGAATGTAACGACAGACAGACCAAACAGGGTATGTTATTGTTTATTTATAAACTGCCAACGGTCAATACAAGCTTTTGTCGAGTAGCCAGTGTAGCCACTGACAAATTTATATTTGTCGATCGTATAAGACGCGATAGAATCGATACGTCCCGATTTATAGCACGCTCGATTGATCGATTTCGATGATTCCGAGTTATTGGTGACTGCACTGTCTATAGCTGGCTATGTTCGATTTAATTCTAGTTTCGAAATCAATCTCATGCAATCATTTCGAGCGGTCGATTCCGTTGTGCGTTGGAGCCGTTTAAACAAACTTATTCTTTCCGAATAATTAAAACACAAACACAAAACGTATAGCGGGCATCACCACTCGTATTATAATTACCTCCATCCCACGGTTTAGTGTCAATTTGCGCCAATTAGTCGACTTTAAGGTCGTTAATCGTCCGCGGTCGAAGCCCGTGCCGAATTCCTTAATCGATTTTAATGAATTCCGATTATTCGACGTTTCTTCGACGAAATGCTCTGAATATCCAACGGTGACAGATTTTAAATTCTTCTCTTACACTTGTCCCTTTACTTTTTGCGTTCGTTTGTTTTAATAATGCATGACATGTAATTATTTTCGTTACGAGTTGGCAGCGTAAAAAACTCACGGCGATTTATGTCATTCGTCTTGCGAGATCCGTCCTTGTATTCGTTCTGTATGTGTAATTAATTATTTGCGTCATTAACATAGCGTTGGCGACTCGGCTCAACGTTGAACGCGGAGTTTTATTAACATTTACGATTTGAGTGTGACGCTCGGAGGGGAGAAAAAGTGTAACGCTTTAGGAGTTAATTACTTATACTTGTCCAATAGGACAGCTGGACAGAAATCTCGTCTGGAGAAGACACGGGCGCGACCGCAGCGCCACCTCAATTCCACGAATCCCAGGATTGAACTGGCGAATCTACATTTGCGCCGTATAAGGAATCACGGCGCCCGACCAGCAAAAAACGGACGAGCTAAGTAAACACAAATTTCAATTATCATTGACCGTTTTATTCATCTGTGATTCTTTAAGATAAGAATCGATTGCTTACATTTTATTTAATCGGATGCGCATAATGATCGGTTTTTCTCCGTCCGCGCCGGCGGTGGTCGGCTTTTTCCGTGTCGTGTAACATTGTCCCGACGCGCGTGCGCCGGTATATGTCCGTCGCGCTTGCATCGCGTGTGATTTATGTCGATGTTGGTTCGATTTTTAAAACAGTTTTTAGTGACGTTTCTCGCTTCCAACCGGATAGCTTATAAATCTGTCGCCAAAATGAATGAACTCGCATCTAAGTTTTTCTTCCGTCAATTATTGGAAATTCTCTGTATATATTCATATTATTACAGGAGCCGAATAATTACGCTGATTTTATACATTTAATTGAATGTTTCACGGAATGCAACTTTTATTGTTTTTCATTCATTCAACCTTCTCTTAATTTTATACACATAAAGCAAACACATATACATACGTAATCACGTATCATTAAGTTTCAGTTATGTTACAATTTTTTTATTACCATTTAATTAATACTTTAACTCATAATTTAAGGTAAAATATTCATCAATATTATTGTTAGGTCCTTAGAGGTTCGTGGTCCAATTAAAGTGTTGCCTTAGGATGCTATGTGGTCATGTGTTGCGAATTGCTAATGACCGAAACGGAACGTTAAGTTGACTGCACCAAAGCAAGGCTCAAATCGATGACGTCATCAAAGGATAGTGCTCTTTGAGAGTAAAATTTAGCATACCTCTTGAAAATTTACCCGTGAAATCTCCAATAGCGGTTAAACAAATGTTACTTTGAAATGTAACACCCAGTTACTTCGAACGTATTAAACATAATTTGTATCTTGCGTGAATAAAACGAATCTACTCGTGTCTACCTACATCAAGTAATTTTACAAATCAATCATAATTATACTCATAAACTACTAATCTCGCAATGAATTTAAGCAAACAAGATCAAATCAAGATAAGGACAAAAATTAAACCCAACCAAATCACCACTCCATTAAAAATATATTCTCGAAATTTCCGCAAGATCACTAATACACTTCTCGACTTAATTAACCCTTAAAAGCGGCCTCATAATCCGACAGGTAACAAAAACGTGAAACAAAAAACACACTCAGTGTCACGTCCAAGGAACTTTGGACAGATTCGAGCTTCGTTACATCTTTTGTGTGTTTTTTCTCACAGTTGAAGGCATCTGAAGGAGCATGATTCGGTAACGTACCGGAGTAGATCTTATCGGGCCCATTAAGGGCACGCAGCCAGAGCATTGAGACATTTCGACACGTTCCCTATTGTTTGAACCTCTCGGATCTCCTCGACTTGTGCGTCGTCATCGCTTTGCCCTCTCTTATTTCTTCCTCAACCGCAAATTACAGCAATATTTTGACGTCTCAATCGAAATAATTGCCGCTCTGAATCACTAAAGATCCGTGGCAAGTGAAGATGTTTCGTCGCAGTTCTCACGATACTTCACCAGATAAAACTGCTCTTAACATGTTTTTGCAGGATCATAAGCGCACAATGTCGTCGGCGCTCCGTCACCTGCGGCACGTTGTTGATATAAAACGCCAATAAATGTCACTTTTTTATGAGGCATTCGCGTCGTGAATTCACGTCACGTGCGCCCGCGCCGTCAGATGTGTATCGACGCATGTCCGCCACCCTGGCTGGCCTGTCGCGCGCCATTCTCTCACGCCGCGCCCGCTCTCCTGGTAGCGACGGCTCGCGCTAATCTACTTCTACCATCGACATTTACCGCGAGAAGCGTCAACTCTCCTACAATGCCCTCATTAGCTTCACAAAAGTCATTAAACGTCCGTGGCGTCATTGTACCAGAGTCACGTACAACAAGAGCGCTAACAACGTGTGGAGGATCTCGGGGAAGCGGAACGAATCCCATGATCTATCCAGAATGCCGTGCGCAGCGCTTTTTCATCGACACCTTCGATCCCGAGCAAAAAAGCCAACGGTCCGGAATCATTATTATCTTTCTTCAACGATCATCGATCGCTATTATCCTATTTAAAAGCATCTCGATTTGTTCTTTCGTTACTTTTTTTTTGCTTTCATTCTTCCTTCTACGTTTCAATTTGGGATCTCAACAATGGACACGTTAAGAAAGATGTTTAAGTATTTAGTTACGCTGTTTTTCACAATCTCTCGATGTAAACGCGGCGACGTCTCCGAACGGCCGGAAGGTGTCGTTCCGGAGCTTCACCAAAACTAATACTGTCTGCTACAATAGTAGAGTGAAACGTTCCAGCGTACGTAATCCGTTCACATTCACGTCTTAATCTTCGGTACGATTATCTGTATTTTAGAAACAAGTTTCGTTCCGAGCTGCCACTAATTCGAGTACCAGCCGTTTACAGAGTTTAATGGGGGAATTCCGAACAGTTATTGAAATGCGTGCAGCGATAAAATGCCTTAGAGAGCATCGAGCGTCGCCCTGAGTCCAGGCAATTCCAGTTAAGATATTAATTGGAGAGGATGCGGGGTGGGGGGAGGCGAGACCGGACCCACACGTAGCGTGAAATCATGGGCCGCGGGTGCGGGCCCACCTGGCCACCTCCAAATGCCATCTTATTATTTGTTGTCTCCCATCCTTCATGCTCGTAAATTTCCACATCAACGTGTGCGATGATTGTGGAAAAAACGAGGTCGACGACAAAGCCTTTTCACACCACGGACATAAAGGCGGACATACTGTAAATACTTATATTAAGAACATAATGGCGCGGGTTCCGTGCGCCCGCGCCGGTGGGATGTGATGTCCGTGAATAATCTCTCCTCGTCATAAATTCGGATTGTAATGGTTGATCGCGATTGGTTTGAATGTTGAGTTGCGTTTATTTCAATAAAAATATATGTTATTACACATCGGCGAGACTGGTTTTTGGCATTAATCGGTGCTGCCTGCCTACGGGAATACGGCGTTATTGGTCGTTATTGAGATGACAATGAATAAGGAAACTGTTTTATTGTGATTGTCGGGTTCATGTCCGCATAAAAGTTCTTAAAAATGAAATCGCTTAACGTCGCCATCATTCACAGTCTTCAACAACCCATTGTTGAACCTTTCATTTATCTTTATGTGATCCAGTCATCAAATCAAAAAATAAAAATCAATCCAGTATAAATCTTTAAGACCTGTGGGTGGACATCCTGTGGGACTTATGCGTGTATAGTTCCGTTTTGTTTAGTTCATAGGTGATATTTTTAAAACAAACATGAGATAACTATCATGTATCTAATCTGTATTTTTCTGTTTACTACTGTAACTACGAACATTACAAAGTGTTTGATCCTTAGAAACCATTCACCAATACCCTTATTGCTAACAGCAACGTCTTCTAGATTTTTTATTATACTTTTTTTAATGGGTAGTCTTTTACCTACCCTCAATCAGTGCCTAATCAAAACAATTACGTCAATTGATGACATTCATAGTGATATTATGATTAAACGAAGTAGCTTAACTCAGCTTAAGTCCTTAAGAAAATAAATTATATTTATAATTCTAGATGGCCAGGCCACTTGTGAAATACAGTTGAGCAGTTTGTGGTTGGGCAGTGGTAAATAGGTTCCCCTTTTTCCCCACTGCTCAATTCAGTTGAGCAGTGGGGAAAAAGGGGGAAAAAATCAGATGCGATGCGTCACTCTTATTCAAATATTATCAGTCCCAAAACTGAGACGAATTAATATATTTGAAAACCGTGAAACGGTTTAGGCTATAGAGCGTACCAAAGAATGAATCCACATATTTCTTTCCTTCTTGCACAGTCGGGTAAATTAGATACACTATGCGGTAAATGCGCGAACAGCTAGGAGCCTAGGATGGTATGATGAAAGCGTATACCAAGCTGAGTATACAAGTGCGGTAGTTAGGCGAGTATACACAATGCCACCCACCTAGAACACGCCTTCACCCCGCGGCGGCAAATGGGAAATCTCTCCTCACTGTTATTTCGAAGGTGCCTTGCGCCGCGCGGTTTCATTCGAAAGTAACTGGTTTATTGCGTTAATTGGGTTCAATACGACAAAAAAATCGGCTGAACCGATAGCTAAGAATATACTTCTTAGCTATACTGAAATATAGTTAAGAATATTCTAAGTAAAATCTTCTATTAAACATAAATTTAATAATATGGGTAAAATAAAAACTACGGGTCACTGACGTCTATTTTGAGGACGAAACGAAATATCCGACTATAGTTTCAACCATATTCGACGGTCTTTTTCAAATGTTTTTATTTAAAAATGTATGAAATCGACGTTAGTTTCTAAAGTCTTAGTCACAGATGGAACAAATTATTTAATCTCAATAAGTAACAATGGCAAAAACCTAAGAAGCCATTAATTGTAGTTTTCAATTTAAGAGCAAAGAGTTTCTAAATCTATTCTAAGAGATTCTAAATTCGTGTCGCGACTGAAGACAGGTCAGGCAATTACCCTATTGAGGCTTGCTACGCAGAGCCGAAGAAAAACCCATCTATGTATAACATATCACTGTTTAAGAGTAACTATGTATCTACGCGTAGACGTAGGAGAATAATAACATAAATTGCACCAATAAACAAACGACTAATAAATCAAACAGTGAACGTTTACCGTTCAACACCGTCATTTTGCCGTACATCTATCGGGAGTTTCAATAACACCATACAATTAATGCACCTGCCGTAATCATACGTAATAAACGAAATTGACTATTATTACGGCGGCGTGGGTCGCGGCGAGGTCGGTGACAGAACAGTGGGTTGCCATCGTTGTGTCAAATATACGGATTTCGACTTTTTTGTTGCCATTAGGGACAGTGCGTTATCCTAGATAGTTATTATAGAAAATGTGTCACACCCCTGTTTTTAACCGACTTCCAAAAAGGAGGAGGTTCTCAATTCGTCGTAATCTTTTTTATATAATTATGTTCCCCGATTACTCTACTACACCTGGACCGATTAGAATTTTTTTTTTTGTATGAAATGTGTCCCAGGTGGTCTCATAGAAATTTAATCAAAATCGGTTCAGTCTTTTGGTTTTGTAACAAAATAACTGGAAAAATGTCATCCAAGTAAATTAATTGCGTATTTTGAAGTCGGTTTTTTTTTCAGTTTTTTTAAACTATAATTATTTATTCCAAGAAAGTTCTATGAAATCTTATGAAATTATAAAACCTGTAAAAATATGACTTGCAGGGTGCAGGTTTTTCGACTTTAGATATTTTTAACGTCTGATGTTATCCAAAGGAATATTCTGTTATATGAAAATACATTTTGCCAGTTATAGCAGAGATCATAAGAGACAACGAAAACTAAGCAATTAACTCGCTTGGCTCACTCGGCAAAGTATAACTTAGAAGTTATTAAAAAAAAAGCTAAAAACACAAACCTACTAAACAAGTACACAAAGATACTTTACACTAACAAAATTTCCAATGACACCTTTGATAAATAAAGTATCAACTACCAGTAATAGTTCGAGCTCAATGAGGTCTAATTACACGATAAAAAAAAAAACGGTTTTCAAAATAACTCGAAGCGGCAAATAGACGTTTCTAGACTTTTCAATCTAGGCATTAGCGCGGCGATACGGAGCCTTTAAATATCAAAATCTTTAAGGTTCGTCATTGTTGGTATATGAGTATCGGTCAACCCAGGACACTATATTCGTGAATTTTATTTCAAGAGTTTACGTCCACGTCATCATCATCTCAGCCATAAAAAGTCCACTGCTGGACATAGGCCTCCCCTATGGATTTCCAAAAAGACCGATTGGAAGCGGCTTGCATCCAGCGTCTTCCTGCCACTTGTATGAGGTCATCTGCCCATCTCGTGGATGGTCTTCCTACGCTGCGCTTGCCGGTGCGTGGTCTCCACTCGAGAACCTTTCGGCCCCATCGGCCATCAGTTCTACGTGCTATGTGGCCTGCCCACTGCCACTTCAACTTGCTAATCCTCTGTGCTATATCGGTGACTTTCGTACGTCTACGTGTCTCTTTATTCCTTATTCGATCTCGTAGAGTGACTCCGAGCACAGCCCTCTCCATAGCTCGTTGCGTGACCTTGAGCTTCCTTATAAGGCCCATAGTTAGGGACGTCCACGTGATGGAAAGTCTTTGAATGACACAAAACAAAATATCAATATCAGACTGTGTTTAGGGGTTGAAATCATTTCCGCCTGTATTGTACGCGCCTGCCTAAAATAGCCAAACTCGTCAAATCAATAAAGCTGTATTTATTTTTTATCAGCCCTGTTTGTACAAACTGTCCCACTGCTGGGAACAGGCCATCTTCTCATTGTGAAAAGGGTTAGGCCATAGTCTGCCACGCTGGCCAAGTGCGGGTTGCAGACTTCACACATCTTCAAGATCATTGAGAACTCTCAGACATGTAGGTTTCCTCACGATGTTTACCTTCACCGTTTGAAGTTGGCGACAATCAACAATACGCACATAACTTCGTAAAGACAGAGGTGTGTGCCGCGGGATTCGAACCCAGGACCTGCAGATCGCAAGTCAGACGGTCTCCCGACTAGCTGTAAAAAAGCTGTATAAAATTAGTCTAATAGGGAAAATCTTTATTCACCATGATAACTATTCAACCTTTTACTTCGTGGTGATTGAATAGTTTTTGGATTTATTACCGACACTCATATCAAAAGAGCTCGCCTCGCGACGTGTTGTACAGTGAATAGAAGCAATTTGCGCTAAATGACCATCTGGACTCAATCATGCACTGGTGTTAATGCACTTTATTACTATTTTATTGCTTCAGATTCGATAGAGAAAGTAAATAGGTCGTTTACGTGGGAACTTGAATGTTGAATTTTCTTTGTGTTTTGTTGAATTGTGATTTGGATTGTAAACTTTCATTTTTTTACTAGGAAAGACAACATGGCGGCCAGGAATGTGATTGGGTCTTGAGCATGATAAACAATGTCTACAAACCCAACACAATTTGAATTTTACTACTTTGGAACCCGAAAAATGGTTTACTGTGATGCAAAACTACAAATAATAAAAACTGCTCAAGAGCGAGAAAAACTAGCCTAAGTAATTAAAAAAAAAAAAAAAAAAAAGTGGGAGATAAAACTTGTTGATTCCACAATTAAAAAAAACGGAAATTGGCAAGCGAATGTTTGTCGATAGTTGGTGTCATAATACTTACACACATAATACACATAAACTTAAAATAGAGTAGTTATAAAATCTTTAGGTAAAGAAAATAGGTCTGTAATATTTACTTATTTGAACTTGGTATATGACCGCCTAGCATTTCAGGCTATTCCTACAGTACCTATAGTAAATATGTGAAATTTCAAATTATTCTTAGACATAAAACACATTTTGTTGAGTATTTAGCCCTATTGTCAGTGTTCATGTGTTATGCATATGACAAGGAGTATGGTGTGCGACTGCAGCTCGTGCTTTGCCAAATTTATTTTAAATATTTTTAAAGTCCAATGTAAGAGATTAAACTAACCTCTCTTCATAAGCGCACTGGAGTGAGGGTTACTGCTTTTCACTAGCAGGCTGGAACAATTCCAGCGATGCCATCGAAACTGGTGTTGGCACTCCTTAACTGCCATATGTAGACCCTCGAAGGCTATGGAAGCTGCGTCGGGTGCTTCGCGGCAAACGGATCTTTGTTCCCTGGTCAATCCTCCAACCAGTCGGCAGGTTAGAGCCGAGTTGAGTTTTAGGCTGGGTATCATGTTGTCTCGGGTGCTGGAACAGAAAAATCTTTGTTTGTTAACTTTTTCACTGATAGGTACTTTTAGTTTTAGAAAGCTGTAAGAATGTAATTATCTATTTTTCCTATTAGTTTGCGTTTTTTAAATATAAGCTTATTTAAAAAAAAAACATTGTATGTTATATTATAATTTGTGCTAGAGTCAAGTGTCTTCCTTCCCCGCGGAAGAAATTACATTTCATTTAAAACTGAGATAAATAAATTAACTCGCATGTTCATAGTATCAACTAAAATTAAGTATTAAGTTCACCTAAAATTTGCGCATGGCCCAACACGCACTTGTCCGATTATTGTAAGTGTAACAAAGAATTTCTCAAAACTCAACAAATCCCGGGTGATACGGAGCCCTACCCTGCGCGTGGCCCGACACGCATTTGGTCGATTATATTTGGTATAACAAAGAATTTATCAAAACTCAACAGATCCCGGGTGACGTTGCTGGTTACAACTAGTGCATAAACTATAACCTCGTGAAAGATAACATAAATTACATCACTTTATCCACAGTGGTGCTGCTAATTGGCCGCTTCTTTGCCGCTTCTTTACATAATTAATGTCAACGTAATTAATTTGTTGGTAAACTGATGCTATCCGACAACGGGGAAATAGTTTGGATATGAAACAATTTGTTTTTGGCTTCTGACTTCTGGAGCATAATTTCAACAGTAGGAAAACTTAAGGCTCAGATTAGATAGATAGATAACACTTTATTAAAATACCACAATACAGAAACATTAAATATATAGAGAATAATATTACAGCTAGGTGTTTAAATTGGCCTTATCGCTTAGAGCTATCTATTCCATTTTGTTGCAGCTGTCTAGCTCGCACATGACACAAGTTTGTTTAATTAATCTTTCAGAGAAAATAAAATATGACTATACTGACATTGACAATTGACATAACAACGTGGATA
Organism: Lycia hirtaria; assembly: GCA_947563715.1. Classification (NCBI taxonomy): domain Eukaryota; kingdom Metazoa; phylum Arthropoda; class Insecta; order Lepidoptera; family Geometridae; genus Lycia; species Lycia hirtaria. Next base: position 27,935,617 of record OX387379.1, on the reverse strand, counting down.
ACATGGTATAGCTACCCTATAAGCTAGATCAGCTGTTATTTTACCGAAGTAAACACCCAAATGTCAAAATTACCGCGAGAATGCTGCATACATTGTATAGAAGAAAATTATTATATTTTAATAAAATGGATATTTTTTACAGATTTTTTGAATTTCATCTAAATCGGTTCAGTAGTTTGGTTATTAAAACAAAATAACAGTAAAAATATGTTATCCAAGTAAACGAAATTACGTATTTTGAAGTCCGTTGTTTCATTTTTTTAAACTATTGATAATATAATTATTATGACTCTATATTTGTGGCTTGAGAGAGGTTCAGCGAATTAGGTCGCTTGAAAATGTACAAATTTTGAATCTTATATATCTAGATATTACCTACTGTTGAGTGCATTCTGTGGCTATATTTCGTTCGGAATCTGACTATGGAACTAATAAGCAGACAGCGATTTTAATTATAAGTTTGTTCAGAAGTTCCGAGCTGGAATTCTGTCGGAATATTTTTGTGCTACGCTCTTTAATAACAAATAGTTTGTGTAAAACAGCGGGGTGGAAAGTTATTGGAATATTTGTGAGTTGCTTTTTCATAGAAAAATATCAGAGAAATTATTTTAGTATAAGATTGTGCTGGTTTCACTGCAAATATTATTTTGACTGAATAAAACGAGTAAATACTATTAAAAATGGATAAATAAAAATAATTATAAAAAATTAAACGACTTCAAAACAATCTAATTAACTTAAAAAGGAAAAACAACACAAAACTGGGCATCTATTTAAGTACGTAAGCCAACTATTTTTGAGGTCGGTGTCTGCATAAGTAGGACTGTATAGATACTTTAGGGCCTGACACCGACCTCAAAAAAAGTTGGTTTACGTACCTACTTATGTAGATGCCCAGTTTTGATTTTTTTCCTGTTATTTCTCCCTTTTCAGCTAATTTTCTTTTTCGGTTTAATTGCTTAAAATTACTTTTATTGTTTTATTATTTGTTCACGCTAAATTAATTTATTTTTCAAACCAACTCACCTGATGTTAAACAGTGCTGCGGTCTATAATAAAATGCGCTTATTCAGAAATCGTTCCAGGATTCAAGATTGTATTCGGGAAAATTCCTCTCATAAATCGTATAACACAATTTTGCTGTAAATATCATAAGTAACTGTTGTATTGTATTGTACCTAATTTTAACACTACCATAAATAAAATAAATTGTTAGATAAATCTTGTTTATGAGATATAGACACTTGGTACCTACGTAGATCAACAGGAAGTGTGACAGATTAGCTAAAAGTGTGGCCTCACGTACCCATCAGATGTACGCGCGCACGAAAATAACGCTCACTATCTCATAAAGCACTTTACGTTTTATTGTAACACATTTGAACGTTTTTTGAACGAAAATATCGTATTTATTTTCGTTCAAAAAACGTTCAAATGCAAACGAAAATAAATACGACATTTAAAAAAAGTAATAAAAAAAAAAAATACCGACTTCAAACTGAAAAGAAAGAAATAACTCGAAGAAAATCTAAACCGGGCGTCTACCTAAGTACAAGTAAGTAAGTACTAGGTACGTACACCAACTATTTTTTTGAGGTCGGTGTCAGGCCTGGAGCTATCATCAACTAAGTCCTATACAGACAGTAGACACCGACCTCAAAAAAATAGTTGTATTTGTAATGTGTACGTACCTACTTAGGTAGACGCCGAGTTTTGATTTTCTTAGAGTTATTTCTTTCTTTTCAGTTTGAAGTCGGTTTAATTTATTTTTTTATTACTTTTATTTATTAATTTTTAATAGTATTTATTATTTTGAAGTCGGTTAAAAACGGTCGTCCAAGCTCATCACCGCTCATGTCTATCAAACAATTGAAATATAAGGTGTAGACACTGCTCTGCAGTTGCGAAGAACGAAGTGAGTGTTCAAAAGCCCATATCTAGAAAATTACTGAACCGATTTTGATAAAACTTACAGTGACTCCTAAGTTGCAAGATACTATATTTAAAAAAAATATTCAAATACGGCTTCTAGCTTCTGCGTAATGCGTGGACAAACATACAAACATACATACACTTATGAAATTTGGCACACATGTTTAGAAGCTGGTATAGACTAACATATACAAAAATTGTGCAATTCTGACAATATTACAAACATACAGGTAGAATTGATAACCTCCTTTTTTTGAAAGTCGGTTAAAAATAATCATACTTTTATTTCATTTAAGAGTTGTGCCTCGAAAGGAACAAAAACGAAACCTTTAGATCACTTCGTTTCGTCTGTTTATCTGTTAGGTTGTACTCAAAGCGCGCAGTTATCTCTCTCGTGGGAGATATTTTTAAACATGTAAAACCATTGGAAAACAGATATCATTTATGTTTGCGAAGGAGTTTGAAAAAATAAACATATTTTAAAACTTTTCACCCAAGTTAAAAGATATCGAAGTTTTTTTTAAACATTTCTCATATCTAAATAAACAAAACTGTCTCTCATTTTTCTAATATTCCCACTCAGTGATTTTATATGTTTAAAAATGTTGTAATGCGCGAGAGAGATAGCTGCGTGCTTTGAGCTCCACCTTAAGATCCTATTTCTTAAGAATGCGTCGGTACTCGCACCTACGTGTATGTCGGCGATCACTAAAAATGTAAAAAAATAAATTTATAAACTAGAACTTAATAAAAATAAAGCCCAAAACAACCATTTTTGCTTAAATCAACACCTAGGTACAGGTTACTTTCCATTTACCTAGAATCACGAAATTTGGTAAGAAGCAAGGTGAAATATATATTTATATATATATATACTAATACTAATAAGGTGATATATATATATATATATATACTAAACTAATAAGTACTAATAGTCTGAAAATTGTTAATTTGTAGTTTCATTAAATTCCATACTGGTTTGTGAGTAAAAGAAAAACATATAATGTACCTACAAGCTGCTTCTCTTCCTGGGCATACTGTAAAAGGGGACTGTATAGGGCTTAGTGGGAAATTGGCATTTATGTAGGTGATAGGTATAGACTGAGTGGCTAGCCCCAGTAATGTCAGAGTAAGCCACCGGAAGGTTTTTGACCTGGTTTGACGATTGCTGTTTTTTTCATTTTGTCACTGCATGCCAATATTACATCTTACCCTCCCTTCTGACCCTCTAATATCATCTCCCTTCCATTTAACCCTCTAACCAAGGTCAAATGTGGCGTCAAATGGCCCTACTATGGTCTTAGATGTCCTACCTAGCCCGTAAGGGAACCCTCTAACCAAGGTCAAATGTGGCGTCAAACGGCCTCATGGTCTTTGACGTTCTGCCTTTCCCGTAAGGCAAATTTGGCCAGATTTTATGTACGAGTATGTTCACCGTAAATTATTATTTTTTTGCGATTACAGATTTAAATATATATATAAATATCAGATCATCGACTCGCTTGTCTTGTCACAGAGTTGCATAAAAAGTTCGTAATTTTATCGTAGAAAAACGACGTCAACTAAGTTTAAGGCGTAGACTTCATTATTTGTCCAAATATTAACCAACGCGTATTTTAGTTTGTTCTAAACTTGTTCCTTATCACCGAGTCGCATGATCTTGATTTGAAATGTGGTCAAGCGTGAGCACGACACGGAACATACTGGTTCCTGCTCTTCTAAAAGCTCTTGCTCTTGCTAAAAACGTAAAATTGTTTTTGATTATAATAAACACATATTAATTATTTAATCATGTAATTTTTACGACTTTTTGCAAAAACTTAAAAAAATCAATGAGATAAAGTTTTCATTAATAATATGTATATTAACACTAACATAATTAAGACATAGTGTTGTGTGCAAACACCTTAGCCGAGTAGCTGGGGTCGGCACAGTATGTTTTCTTTCGCCAGTCAGGACTAGCTGTCAGGTGTCATCTCTACATATATTTTTTTCTTTTCACAAACTTCACCCATACGTTCTTCGGCCGTTTACCGCTTAAGAGAAATGTTGTGGTACGATTTCTCTTACAAACAGCAGAAAAACTGTTTTCTACCCTTAGAGTAGAAAACAGTTTTAACCTAACGTAACTTTTTGTTTGTTTTCTAAATTAGCTGATTTCGATTATTGCTTTTTTATCTGATCGAAATCATAATAATCTCTAATCATAAATATTTAAGCCTCTACGATTTTAAAATTTAGTTACAAATCGGATCTAAAAAAAATAATTATAATTTTGAAAAACAATACACAAACCGTACAAGTATAGCCATTAATAGTTCAATTTCAACCGAAAAGAAAAACAAAGAATTATCAAAATCGAATAATATTTAGAGGTAGAAAACAGTTTTAATCTGTTGTATGAGAAACGCATAATTTACTGGCAAAGATAATAATAATTTTTTTTTTTTTTATCGTGCGACAGCATTTCTCTTAACTTTTTCACATAATATATTTCTCTAAAATAAGTTTTCTTCCCAACCGTCTCTGTAACCCGACCACGGTACCCCAAACAATGATAACATTACTCAGTTTTCCGTCTTTACATAACAGTACCCTGGCGTGCTATCTCCCGGTTCCCACGCTCGCGGCACGCCGGCGATCATTAAAGGGTGCTCTAAAAACTTATTATAACCATCACTTAATGATTTTAATGAAACTTAACCCGCGGTAATGCTCCTCTTCTTGCCGTATTATTTGCGTTGGGAAGATGACAGTTGCCTTTTATTAACCGACTTCAAAATGGCAGAAGGTACTCAATTTGGCTTATTTTTTTTTTATATTTACTACCTCATACCACCGTCAGTCTCTAAATTTTTAATTTAAAAAAGTTGGTCTACTAAATGCAGATCAGCATCCATCAAGCTACCACTCTGTACCTAAAGCTGACTGCTCTAATTATTAAGCCCTGATGCAAAACTTAATATCGAATTTAAAGCGCGCGGCTATCTCTCTCGCACATCACAACATTTTTAAACATATAAAATCATTGAATAGGGATTAGGGATATTAGAAAAGTTAGAGCTAAATTTGTTTATTAAGAGAGGAGAAACATAAAAAAATAATCAGATATCATTTATACTGGCGACGGAATTAGAAAAAAATTATCTATTTTCTTATTCTTCAGCCAATTTAAAAGATGTCGATGAAAAACTTGTTTTTAAATATTTCACCTGTCTAAATAAACTAATTCAGCTCTCATTTTTCTAATATCCCTATTCAATAATTTTATATGTTTAAAAAGGCTGTGATGCGCGAGAGAGATAGCTGGGCGAGTTGAGCGAATCCTAAATACATACATACATATAATCATGCCTGTTTTTCCTTACGGAGTAGGCAGAGCATCAAATACCAATAATGCCGTTTGAAGCCACGTTTGACCATGATTAGAGAGTTAGATGGAGGGAAGAGGGTAGGATGTAATGTTGGCTTGCAATGTCAGGGGGTCACCCCATTGCCCATATAAATGACAATTCCCCTCAAGTCCCTGAACTGACTTTTGCAGTATTCCCGAGAAGAGAACCAGCTGATAAATAAATAATATGAATATTGGAAGACATTTCACACAACGCCATCTAGCCCAAACTAAGCAAAGCTTGTACTATGGAAACTAGATGGTTGATAGAATACATATATACTTTTTTTCGTAAATACATACCTACTTATGATACATAGAAACACCCAGACAGAACAAACATCCATGCTCATCACACAAATGTTTGCCCTGGGTGGGGATCGAACCCACGACCTAGGAAGCTCAGGAAGCAGTCGTACTACCAATGAGCCATGAGGCCAAATACATTCTATGTTTTTCTTTCTCTCCCAATCCAGCATGAAAGCATAACTATTACAATCTGTAATTGAATAAAACTAAATAGCCGAGTTATTACATCTTAAACATTTTTCCAGAATTACCAAAAAAATACTCTTCACTTTAGCAGACCAGCATCCATCAAGCAACCAGTCGTTAAAGCTTGAATGCTCCAATTAAACCCCGACGCAAAACTTAATAATTGCTTTAAAAATACCGCGTGAAGGGACAAAAACAATAATTTTGTGCTTTAATACCGTCCTCGGCAAAAAATAATAAATCCGCCTGGAGGCCGATGAAATGCTACGATATCCATTCAGAAAGGTTATTTCAATACAAATTGCAGCTACTTGCGCTGCCTCTCGCTGCATGCCGACAATTCTGTGAATATTTGCCTTTTCTCTAACGGAATGTTGTAGCAGTAAGGGCATTTACGCAATCTCACTTCATGCGAATTGTAAATGCGAAATTTGTTATTATTTCTCGCTAAAATGGCTAACTGGATTTAAAGGTTTTTTTAAATGTAGCTTATACCGTAAAATAACTTATATTATCCCGAATAAATGAAAGTTTCCTGTAGGATAACGTTTGAAACTATAGGCGCAGCTAGTAAATATATAATTTTCTATGTTTATGACCGGTTTGTGACGGACACAGTTTTTTTGTTTTATTATTTTTGCTATGTTTTTATGCATTTTTGCTGCTGTGACTTCCACGAATATGTATACTTATGTCTATGTTTATTCGGAATATTTCGGTTCGAATCTTATGTGCCCGAATCCGTTTCGTAAAACTGTCTGATATCAGATGTTTTACTTGATACAAGTTACTCTTTCCGTAAGTTCGGTGGCCGTAAGTTATATTGCTCGATCAACTATTGATGGTTTGTTTTATTGAATCCAGAATCTTTATCATTCAAACAGGTTCGATTATCAAACGACTTGCCAAATGAGTCTTCGAACCCTTGCCAGTGTTTTGAAAAAAATCGTCTACGGAGAAATGATCCTCGTTGATAAGTAATTAAATTGAAAATGGTAAATAGAAAAAGTAATTATAGAAGTCAACACTTTGAAAACCATCTAAGACCTTAAACCACATTCTTGGCATAATGTAATTTCTTTGGCTATTTCTTACAAGTGTCGTGGCAGATAAATTTAAAATTTCTATAAATTTGCACAAACAACGCCAATTTGTCTGTGAAAACTAGTTTGTCCATACTGCTTTTCATATTGTCACTAACACAATTCAAGAACAGCTTAACTCCTCCAGCTCTCAAGCAAAAACGAGCTTAAAATAAAACCAGTCGAATGCAAACCGTCTTTACTTTTGGAGCTCGTTTTCTTTGTATCGCTGCCTTGATTGAAATTCCTTGTACAATGTTCGAGAACTTTCCTATTTATCTAGGTAGATACGTACTGATTTGTGTGATATTGTTACTTTAAAAATGTATCAAATAGCAATTAGCCTGATAACTGTCGATATGCGAATAAATTCAATGTAAGCTTATCTGAGACTGTTAGCGCTTGTCGTCCATTAAGAAGGGATTCATTTAAATCAAGGCTGGGTTTTTATTTTTTAAATATCTTAAACGATTTTAAATCTGCTTGATAGAGAAGTATCAAGTAAGTATTATTTAAAAGTCGATTTTAAGAATAACTATGACTAATAAATTGCTCGTTGTGTAGCAAAATACAGAAGGCAAAAACTTTGAAATTTTATATCGGTTTTTGAAATTTTGTTGTTGTTATTAGCCTGTAGTGTTCTGCTGGGCAAAGGACTCCGCTTCCTTGTAGAGGTATAATTTTCGGAATATCCAGGCATCAGATTCTTTTCCGTATAAGTATTTACGTCTGGATGAGTATAAGCAATTTCTGCATAGTTTTGAGGAATTTTATGGAATAGAATTGGGAACTACATATTATATAAAAAAATTAAACCTATGACTCCAGCAGTGGACTTCTTGTGGCTGACCAGATGACGATTATAATTGTCATTTTTAGTGTTGAACAATAGAATGGAAAATTATGAAAAACCGTTGGGACGAAATTTATGTATATGCAGAGAATATATAATAGTATAAGTACAGAAGACAATAATAGTATGGCTTCGCTTAGACGTCAAACAGATTTGAATAAAAAAAAAAAAAAATTGTTTCCCTTGTGATTTCTTTGAAGCCACCCGGATTCAACGAGGCGTTTTTAAAACATACCTAACTAATCAATACCAGGTAAGTAGTGTCATTTATTATTTTTGGCTCTTCTCGCACTTTTCTCGATGAACCTTCGATTATTTGTAGGTACTTTAGTCCCGATGGCTGTTCTTTATGACTATTTTTAGTCAATGACGTAAGCCGTATGAGTTGTAGTTTATTACGCCTAGATTTCTAATTTTCAATGTAAATTTTTGCGCGTTGCAAATAGTATATTTTTTTTTAAAAAAACGTTAACTGGAGTTTTTCTTAGTTCCAAGTAGCCTTTATCATCGCGATTAATAATAAGTTTTAAA